>JBBGZY010000236.1:0-1330000 GCA_037952925.1 Lithobates clamitans | reverse complement strand
TGGAAAAATCAAACACATATAATGACACGTGACATGTGTACAGTGCAGCTGTGGTAATAATTGTATAATCCTTATAAAATGATATTATTGTAATCACACATTAATACTAATAATAGACTGGCTAGACCAGCTGTGACTCGTGCTCAGTGCAGCATAGGTGAGAATCAACAGTCTATGTGAATTCCTTGGCGTTTCCTTTAAGACAAGACAGGCATGTCCAACTTGTATCTGCTACTTATTTCTATGGTGACCGTGTCTCGCGTTGTGATCCTGCAGACACTCACCAGCTTCCTTGACCCCTACAGGGGTAACGTGCAGTCACAGTGTGTGCCACTGTGCGGCAATCCTTGGCGTATTCAGGATCGGGATACCATTTGAACATGAAGGAAAGAGGAGATTCCCATAGTGTAAAACCATAAACACTTTTTATTTACAGTAGATGACAAGATGGTACTCACATTATGGTAGTTTCAAACAGGCAACAAAATGTCATCAGAGAAGCGTCAGGTTCAAAGGCTGTGTTCGCTGGGAGATGGTGCAAGGCGTCAGAATTAGGCCACGATCAGCCAATAACATTCATCATCATCATTATTTTTATTTATCTTTTCTCCCCTACGTCGAATCTTTTCTCTCTACGTCGAATCTTTTCTCTCTACGTCGAATCTTTTCTCTCTATGTAGAATAATCTTGGACTAATAGAGCTAAGGTTAGGCACATTCGACCACAGGTTTGATGGACACAAATTGTTATCATCATGTCGAATCTCCTATCTATCGAACTGTTGTAGCAACGAAAATGAAAATAAAGCATTTGTTTATGTCGGATCTTTCGTTTTCGGACTCTGTACTTTCGTTATCGTTTGATAAAAAGACAACGAAAATACCTGAAATTCGGACGAAAATGCATTCGGACGAAAACTAATGCACATGTCTATTAAACTGAGTAATAAGCACTTGACTTTAAAGTGGTACTAGAGTAATAATGACTTAACTTGAAAAATAAAAAATAAATAAAGTGCGCTAATTATATAAAAATACACACATAGATGTGAATACATGTGGGTGGTAGTAAAAACCACAATCTACTGAGAGCAAGTAAATGACTCCATGAGTGGTAAAAATATATAAGTGCAAAACATAAAAACTCAAATAAAAAGAAGAAACAAAAAATGTGTACATGTGAAATACAATGATATTATTAGCGTGAAAATCTGAAAATCAAACAAACTCAGTCCATGGGTTCAAATATAAAAAGTTCATCAGTGAAAAAAAGCTTCCATCCACTATACAGCTCAGCAGCAACTAATCCCCCTATGAGTGGATTGACAAAGGAGAGAGATGTGCAGGATGGTGCAAATCCACTGGCGGTGACTCCAATAAGTGAAAAAGTGATAAAGGTGGACTCTTACCCTCCGTGTTGGACCCCCTCCTTGGCAGGGTCTATCAGGCATGCAGATTTTTGCCCTCTGCAGGGACCATGTAATGAGAAGATCTCCCCAGCAGCTGTTAGGAATGTTGTCTCCGATCCGGGCTGGTCCAAGTGAAACGCCTGGAGAGGGGGGAAGGAAAGCTCTCTTGCTCCCAGTGTGGCAAAGGAAAAAACAAAAGAGCGGAGCTCCAATAGTGTAAAAAGTTTCGGAATTTATTAAATAAAAGTACAGACCGCAACGGAGAGTGCACGCTCCGTGAGGTGAAAATACAATTAAAAACAAGCCGGCATATAAAAATCGTAATAACCCGTGCATAACATGGGGCAATCGTGACGGCTTACAACAGCTGTCACGATTGCCCCATGTTATGCACGGGTTATTACGATTTTTATATGCCGGCTTGTTTTTAATTGTATTTTCACTTCACGGAGCGTGCACTCTCCGTTGCGGTCTGTACTTTTATTTAATAAATTCCGAAACTTTTTACACTATTGGAGCTCCGCTCTTTTGTTTTTTCCTTTGCCACACTGGGAGCAAGAGAGCTTTCCTTCCCCCCTCTCCAGGCGTTTCACTTGGACCAGCCCGGATCGGAGACAACATTCCTAACAGCTGCTGGGGAGATCTTCTCATTACATGGTCCCTGCAGAGGGCAAAAATCGGCATGCCTGATAGACCCTGCCAAGGAGGGGGTCCAACACAGAGGGTAAGAGTCCACCTTTATCACTTTTTCACTTATTGGAGTCACCGCCAGTGGATTTGCACCATCCTGCACATCTCTCTCCTTTGTCAATCCACTCATAGGGGGATTAGTTGCTGCTGAGCTGTATAGTGGATGGAAGCTTTTTTTCACTGATGAACTTTTTATATTTGAACCCATGGACTGAGTTTGTTTGATTTTCAGATTTTCACGCTATTAATATCATTGTATTTTACATGTACACATTTTTTGTTTCTTCTTTTTATTTGAGTTTTTATGTTTTGCACTTATATATTTTTACCACTCATGGAGTCATTTACTTGCTCTCAGTAGATTGTGGTTTTTACTACTACCCACATGTATTCACATCTATGTGTGTATTTTTATATAATTAGCGCACTTTATTTATTTTTTATTTTTCATGGTATACACAGATATTGGTGTATTTTGTGTGCAGCTTTTACCTTTGACCTTTTTTGCTCTGCAGCACAGTTTTTCTTTTTATTAATGACTTAACTTAAAAGTGGTACTAAAGGTAAATTTTTTTTTCCAAAAAAAAAGTCATACTTACCTCCACTGTGCAGTTCGTTTTGCACAGAGTGGCCCCGATCGTCCTCTTCTGGGGTCCCATGGCGGCTCTCTTGGCTCCTCCCCGCAATAAATAACCCCCTCTTGGAAGCTGAGGGGGTTACCTTGCAGGCGTGCTCCCATGTCATACATTCGCCGTCCATAGAGGCCTAGTGTATGACTCAGTCCCGATGGCCACGTCATTGGATTTGATTGACAGCAGCGGGAGCCAATGGCTGCGATGCTATCAATCTATCTAATCAACACCAAGACTTCATGGAGAGGAGGACGCCTGAGCAGGTGAACTGGCTCAGGTAAATAAAACAAGGGTTCCGGGGGGCCCGGTGATTGCTAGGTGTTTTTTTCACCTTAATGCTTAGGATGCATTAAGTGAAAAAACACAAATCTTTATAACCCCTTTAACAAAATTTTTTTATCATTTTAACTTAGGACTCATATTATAGCTACATATATATACACACACACATATATAATCAAAATACATATAAAAAGACATATAAACAAAACTATTTTGTGTGTGTGTGTGTATATATATATATATATATATATATATATATATATATATATATATATATACACACACACACACACACATGCTATACTACTATATAAACTATTAAATAAAAAAAGGTTAATATATGTAAGTTAATATGTAAGATAATATAGGTAAGTTACCTTGACATAGATTCTTTGGAGCGCATCAATGATAGACTTGTACTGATAGGTTTCTGGTATTATTCTTCCCAGTGATTGAGGTGAAATTCCTGTTGAGAATTTAAGGTCCTGCAGACTTCTCCCGGTCGCCAGATACCGTAGTGTTGCAATTAACCTCTGCTCTGGACTTATTGGCTGCCACATAATTGTAGTTTGTTTTTTAATTACTGGTGTCACCAGCTGCAGCAATGCTTGGAAGCATTCATCGTCCATTTTGAGGTAATTCCTGAAATCGTCAGGGTTATTCTCCTGTAATTCTCAAAGCAAACGACATACAGTATGAGAATATTTCTCTCGGTTCTGCAGCCATTGTTTTGACCATGTGCTCCTTTTCTTCTTTTTTTTTTTTTTCAAAACATTTTGGATGACCAAAACTCCAAGCATGACTATTGGCAGTGTTTGGTCTTCCACGTAAAAGTCCATTTTCATAAAAAAAGTTGTATATAACGAATATTGCTCACACGAACGAACACACGTATTTGTATGCAACAATCTCCCTGCTACTCCGAACTCAAAGGCGTGGCCTGCACAAGGTCAAGTTCTGACATCACGTCCGACTACCACGCTGCAGAACGTGCCTATGCACACGGGATGTTTGAGTTGATCGTACGGGATTTTTTCCGATATGAACTACGCTGGCAATTTAATCCTAGACGCGCATTAGATTAATTTCGGAAGAACATTCGTACGATATTCTTAACGTGTGTACGAGGAGGCCGATTCGATTCTAGACTCGCATACGGTTATATTTGGAAGAACTTTAGTAAGATATTCTTATCGTGTGTACAGGGCTTAAGGCCCCTGTTCCAGCTGAGAAAAAACAGCCCCAAAGCATGATGCTGCCACCACCATGCTTCATGGTGAGTATGGTGTTCTGTTGGTGATGTGAAGTGTTGTTTTTGTGCCAAACATATCTTTTGGAATTATGGCCAAAAAGTTCAAACTTGTTTTCATCAGACCGTAACGTATTTTCCCACATGCTTTTGAGAGACTTCAGATGTGTCTTTGCAAAATTTAGCCGTGCTTGGATGTTTTTCTTTCTAAGAAATGTTTTCCGTCTTGCCACTCTACCCCATAGCCCAGACATATGAAGAATATGGGAGATTGTTATCACATGTACCACACAGCCAGTACTTGCCAGATATTCCTGCAGCTCCTTTAATGTTGCTGTAGGCCTCTTGACAGCCTCCCTGACCAGCTTTCTTCTCGTATTTTCATCAATTTTGCAGGAACGTCCAGTTCTTTGTAATGTCACTGTTGTGCCATATTTTCTCCACCTGATGATGACTGTCTTCACTGTGTTCCATGGTATATCTAATGCCTTGGAAATTCTTTTGTACCCTTCTCCTGACTGATACCTTTTACCAATGAGATCTCTCTGATGCTTTGGAAGCTCTCTGCGGACCATAGCTTTTGCTGTAGGATGCAACTACTAGAACAGCTGAACTTTATTTGGGGTTAATCAGAGGCCCTTTAAATCAGTGGTCATCCACCCTGTCCTCAGGGCCCACTAGCAGGCCAGGTTTTATGTATTACCTTGGGGAGATGCAGACTAGAATACTGCAATCACAGAGCAGAAAATTATATCACTTGTGATGTATTTCAGTTATCTTGCCAACCTAGCCTGTTAGTGGGCCCTGAGGACAGGGTTGATGACCATCGCTCTAAATGATGACAGGTGTGTACTGACTCCTATTTAACATCAGTTTGAATTTGATTGCTTAATTCTGAGCACAGCTACATCCCTAGTTATAAGAGGGTGTGCACACTTGTGCAACCTCGTTATTTTAGTTGTTTATTTTTACTCCTAAAAGATTTCAGTTTGTTTTTCAACTGAGTTGTACAGTTTATAGGTCGCATTAAAGGTGGAAAAAGTTCTGAGATTTATCTTTGTCTCATTTTTTTACAATACAGAAAATTTGAAATTTTAACAGGGGTGTGTAGACTTTTTATATCCACTGTACATTTATTATGTTTAATTTGTCTCACCAACCTACTGGGACCCACCCCCTACCCCCAGGCCCAATAGCTGCTGTTTGTGCTGCTATGTAAAGAAGCAAAGTTGAAGGATGCAGAAATTAGTAAGAAAGTATCACTTTATTGGAACAAAGACATAGCACACTTACATCTAAGTTGCCTGTGGGTGGCCCAGAGAGCAGATGGGAACCACATATATCCACTACAGATGGAATTGGGATTACTAGATCAGTAAGCCTGCATGCAGTGGAGCCAGACCTGCCAAGGAAAAAATCGACCAGCAGCATCTATGACCTTCCATTGTGCACCTCACTACAGAGCAGCACATGGCAATAGAGTGGGCAGGCAACAATGCATTTCAAGGTCCCTACCCCCTTTGTCAAGCTAGTCCGAACAGAAGGATAGCTGATGTTTTGAGCACAGCGTAAAAGGAGACAGCGTGGGTTGGAAACACTGCAACAGGACTTAAAGTGAATGTAAACCCAATGTCATCCTTTCTAAACTACTGCCATAGGGGTTATCTATAAGGATATACATGCCTCCTGCATGTATCTCTACCTGTCAAATGTCTCCCCTCTGTCTGTTATGAGACCCGAAAAACTACAGATTCTGTGGGTGGGTCTGTTGTCTGGAGCTCGGTGGGTGGAGTCGTGATGTCAGTAGACTCCCTGCCCACCTCTACACTCCCCTTGTCAATATGCATTTTCTCCTGTGTATTTCTTACTCTGAACTTCTGCTATGATCTCTTACATCCAGTGAAAAGACTCGAAAGTAACCACATGACTTCAGCATGCCAAATCATGCTGAGGTGTGGAACAGCCAATCCTTGCAGAGCTGCTGAAGAAAGGAGTGGGGGTGGGAATTAAAAAATAATGCATGTCTTAGGCTAGTGCATGAGATATGTAAATCATCTGTCACTCACAGCAGGGGGGAGGATTTGACAAAGTTTTTCTCTGTTTGTCAAGTTTTATCTCACTGAACAATAAAAGAGGATTGCTCAGAGCTGGATTAACTCTTTGTGGCAAGACTGGGCTCAAATGATAGGAAATCTTATACTCTACATTATGACATAAAAAAAAATTGGGTTTACATCCACTTTAATGATGCAGAAAGCAGCGGACTACAAGAGCCAGCAGAATAATTAATAGCTTAAGCTGCATACACACTATACAACTTTTGTTGTTTGATTTCCTTTAGATTTACCAAAACCATGTAGTGCAAGGGCCTTCCTGACTGCATACAAATTGAAATTGTTAAGGTTTGACCTCATATTATGTGGTTTTGGTAAATCTAAAGGAAAAAATCTAAAGAAAATTGTATAGTATGTATCCAGCTTTAATGGCAACATTGAAAAAAAATGAATTGATGGTAAATAGCATTATAAAATGCATTATTAAACAAATTCATTACATACAGAAATCAATTCCTACATAGCATAAAATAGCATAATATAAACATTAATAATAAAAGACAATAATAAATGGCATGATTATGCTAATAAAAAAACTAATAAAACACATACAGAGTTCATTATCTATTTAAGTGCACTATGGCAATGATTTTGTTTATGGTGGTGAAATGCACCAATATAGGGGGTATAGTGTATTGATTAATTTAATATGACTAATCATTTTTCATTAAACAATTAAAATCTATTAAATGGTCAATGAAAATGCTAATACAATGTAAAATGATATACAATCTGAAGGTGTATATAACATAATAAATACAATATAAAAAAGAACATCAAACAGATCATAATACAGTATGGACTTCTTCATTGAGCTCCTTAGGGGCTAGTGTATTGAGAGTGAACTTCCCAAAGGTTTCAGGTCTGTATAACCTTTTGAATCTTTCAGCCAATAGAAGACCTATGGGGATAGATTCTATCACCTAAACTCAAACTTCTATCACTTAACCAAGATTTGTTGTGTTTGAGGGTAAAGTATCGTGGGACACTGTGTTCCACATCACCATCCTCTATAAGCCTTCTATGTTTACCCAATCTCCTACGAGCAGTGTGAATTGTAAAAAATCCACATATAGGAGGCCACAAAGACAGGAAAGGCACTATACGGTGTATGGGGCTCTCCTGTATACCAATTTTGGTCTGATGGGAGTCACCAAATTGAGTTTGGGGTCTTGGAGCAAGATGCTGCTGAACTATTCTTTCCAACTGCTTAAGGCTACAATGGATGTGGGTGATAAACTTCACATTAGTGTTGGATGACTAAATCTCTCTTTAATCACTGATCCTTGTGAGACATTATGTGTGTCTCAGAAACAGTTTTTCCTCAATCTAGAAAATTGCCCCCTTGGATGTTATTAATCTACCTAAGGTGGTAGAAACTGTTGAAATGCTGGTAAGAGTTACTTGAAGATGGTTTAAGGTTTCTTCTAGAAACTATTTCACCTTGACTATGAGAGATGAGGGACAATCCCTTGTAATGAGGATGTCATAAATATACCTCCCTAAAAAAAAGGGGGGTTGTGTCTTTAAATACAGAACTCCTCTCACCAACCCATCATTAGGTTGCTATAGTTTGTCACAAAAGAGGCGTCTATCGTGGCACCCTGTATTTGGAGAGAGTAGTCATTAAGGAAGGTAAAATTATTGTGCTCGAGACAGAATCTAGTACTGTCAGAACAAACTGTGATTGGCCGTGATGTAGATGGGACTCTTTGATTCAAAAATAGCTAAGTACAGCAAGGCCCACCTCATGAGGGATTAAGGTATATAGTGAATGTGCGTTTAGGGACAGCCATAAATAGGAATGTTCCCACATGTAATTCTCCAAAGTACCCAATCATTGTAAAGAATCCCTGATATTGAACTAAGGGCTGCAAAAAAAATGTCCACATACTGGGACAGCCCATTGGGCAAGCTCTCAATGGAAGCTATGGTAGACCTACCTGGAGGCTGAATAGGGTCTTTGTGGACCTTGGGCAAGATGTAAAAGTAAAGGTTTTTTATAAAGATCTCTGTAAGGAACTCCCATTCTTTTTTGTCTATAACCTTAATGTTTCTGGCTGTTACTAGCAAGAGTTTTAAATAGAGCTTATAGTCATTTATGGGATCACAGAAACATTTCCAATAGGTGTTATCATCAGAAAAAAGGCTCTTTACCTCTGCAATGTCTTTTTAGGCAAAAGATAGACTTACTATTCTAGAATATGTAACCTGGTAAAAAGTATCAATGAAGGAGCCTTTAGCATGGAGGCGGTAAAAAGAGGATTTTGGTTTAAGACCTGTAGTAGCTATATGGATCTCATTGTCGTAGGAAAGGGCACCCTCAGGAACAGCATTGTTAGACCAGAGATCCTCCAAAGCTCCCAAAACTACCAGGTTCTCTCATTCCAAATCAATGGAACTGTAAGCAGATCAGTGAACTAATGTTCAACAGCAGCCAATTTTTTTTTCATATTGTAATAACATTTTAGTGTCGGTTTTCTTAAAAACGTATTCAAGTCCCTAAATAGTGTAAAGGGATTGGGATGGTAGGAAGAAACAAAGCTGAGTCCTTTTCTTCAGTAGAGAAATTATTTGAGAGGAAAGTATGTGGTATATGTGGGAGGAAAGGTTGAATATTTTTATTGTGTCTGAACCGATCCTTTTCTGTGTCTTTTTCTTTCCCCCCTTCTGCCTATTCTCCTTCTTTTCTTTTCTCTTTGAAGTAAAAAGGGGGAGTAGACCCTAAAAATGAATGCCTAGGCCTAGAGGAGGCGTGAGGAATGTCCTGAACATTGGTGGAAGAAACGGTGGACTCATTGGTCCTCATAGCAGAATCAAGAATTTGGATATTTTAGGAAGGGGAGGAAGCTACTTGTCAGAAAACATGAATCGGACTGAGACAGAAGTGCAGTAAAAATCACACTTGTTTAATAATAATAATAATAATAGTAAAAGGTAAACAGAGCAACGTAGTCAAATCATAGCCAGAGTTCGGTAACTGGAATGGATAGTCAGACAAGCCAGGACATCAGGGTGCCAGAGATCAGTGTACTTCAGGACAGGCCAGGAAATCAGGAAACTGGAGAATCAGCGTAGTGAAACAGCAAGCAGGATCAGGAACCAGAAGGGACATCAGCCAAGCAAGTCTTCAACAGGAACACAGGAGAGCGTCTCTTGATATGTTTGACCAAGGCAAAGGCAAAGAGGGACTGAAATGATGAACAGGATATCATCATCAGGTGAGTCACTGTGGAAAAGATTGGAGCTGGCAATTAGCCAACATCTGAGAGGCCTGCTCTGAGAAGGAAGGGCTGAGCCCAGCCCTGACACTACTCCACATTGTGGATAGGCAAATTGTTAATGGATGATGTTTTAGTTGAATGTTTATTGATCGAATAGATTGAGTGTATCTTTTTTAAAAGTCTGGTGTGGTGTGATGTCTGATGTGACATTTCCTGTTGCCAATAGGAATACTGAAGGGCTCTTGATGTTTATAATTTCTCCTGTAGTTTATATCAAAATTAGATTGGTCTAAGGCTCATAAGGGGTGCAGATTAATGGTAATCTGTGGACAGCCCAAGGCAGAACCTTTTCTTCTTTGTAATCAATAAGATCCCTGTCTAGTTTTGTGAGGTTTTTTTGGCCACTAAAGCATCCATTCAATTTATTTTTTGTATTTGTCAAACTTCTCTTCTGTTCTCTTTGTTGGATGATAATTTTCATCCATATGGTGGTACACAATTCGGAGACTTGTCACCATTCTGTATGCAAATCTATGTCTAAAAATTCACATTCTTTGTAAATGCGTAATCCTCTTGGGGTAATATTAAGGTCAAGGTATTTGTTAAGGAAGGAGATGTCTCACCATTGGGCAGTCTGTGATTTGAGGAGATCCTCTAGTTTAAACAATAGTTTTTGCATATCATGTTCATATGTTGCACTGGATGCGATGGAATACCTACAGATGACTGGGGAGGAATAGCGAGTGTGGCCATCTGCGTAGTTGGATCCATATGGAAGCGTATATGGAAAAATACTCAGGCTTTAAGATTATCCATATAGGAAAAATTGAGAGCAATAAAGTGCAGCTGAAATGAATATCCCACAAGAGAGTGAAAAACATCAAGCCACTATTATCTTTGTAAAGAAATGCACATAAAACCATTCACTTCTCTATGAAAATGCTCACAAGTCCAAAGAGTCCAATTTATGATGGCCAGGCGAAACAAGTGTATCCTACAACTAGATGTTCTGCTGGCTCTTGTAGTCCGCTACTGGATGGGGAGATAAGGGCGAAATGGATATGGGAGTAGTTGACTATACCTTGAATGAGGTCTATGGATAAACAGCAGAACCAGTCACAAAAGTTGGTGTAAGTCAACCCCCCAACAGGAGATTCGCAGCCACATGTCGCTGGGTGAATAAAGAATGGTGAGGACGCAACACATAAATCCCATATAGCAATCACTGGGCAGCATGTAGCCTCTATTCATCTGTATGCTCACCACCTCTTGTCTCACAGAAGGGGGGGTTGTAGCAAATCATCATGCTGTGTGTAGTCCATGCTTACCAGTTCCAGTTACATAGTCCAATAGCTGGGGAGGATTAAAGCCCTGCGAAGCCAGCCTGCTTCCCAATAGTTGGGCCAGCTGCTCCCATTTACATCCCACCCTTATCTCCCCATCCAGCCTGCAATACCCTCATTGTGGTTCTATTGAACACTCAGCTTCAGCTGCATTCTATGTGAATTGTTATACCCTTTGATTGGAGAAATTCCAGGGTTGGTCTCTGTGGATAGAGTGATGTAACATTGGAATAATCACATCCTTTTTATCCCACTGCCTGTGGAAGAGTCCATGTTTCCCCATAGACTTATTGCAATGTGGACTGTGTGTGGTGGTGTATGAGGTGTGCTGCAGGCAGGTCTCTGAGTTGTTTGACAACGTTGTCATTTTTTAATCTTTGCACTAGTGGTCGTTTTTTGCATCAATTCATGTAATTATTTTCAATAAAGTTGTTTTTTAAGTCCAGAGTCCAGACCTTAATATGGTTTCTTGATGATCTTCAATCCCCATTTTTTTCCGTTTCTACATCATTAAGTCTTGATGTAGTGTTTCCAACCTCCACTGGCGCTGTTTACACAATTTTCATAAAGTCAGCTTTCCTCCCATTCAGGCTAGCTTGACAAAGGGGACGGGGACTCTAAAACTTGTTGCTGCCTGCCCACTCTGTTGTGTGTTTTGCTCTTTAGCGAGGTGCACAAAGGATGGCCGTAGACACCACTGGCTGCTTTTTCCTATGGAGGGTCCGGCTCCACTGCATGCAGGCTTACTGATCTAGCAGTCCTGGCTTCATCTGTAGTGGATATATGTGGTTTCCTACTGCTCTCTGGGCTGCCCACAGGCAACTTAGATGTGAGTGTTCTATGCCTATGTTCTAATAAAGTAATACTTTTTTACTAATTCCTGTGCCCTTTAAATATGCTTTCTTACATGTATTGGATTGGTCCCAGACCTACCTAATGAGCTTCGGGATACACTCATTTAACCTGGCCATGATAAATTGGACTCTTTGGGCTTCCTAATTCTTGTGAATTTTTACATGGAGTGGGAGAAAGGGCTCCCCTTTGATTAGAAACTGTGTTGGGTTTTATGAGATGTATGGGAGCCTGGGAGATTCTCTGCCATTTCAGTGACCTTTTGCCAGGACTGGCAATATATATGTAGAGGCCATTTACATGTTTTATTCTGTCAGCCAAGCTATTCCACACCTGAAACATAGTTGTGTCACTGTTGTGACACAAGTTATCTTGTTATGCAGTGGTTGCATGAATAACCTTTAAAATAAATGTGACATGACCTAAAAGTTCCTAAAAGAACATTAATATTGAAAAGCAGGCACCCTGTGGTCATTGCAAAAACGCACTCTAATCTTCGAGTCAGTTCATGTGAACCTGGATCATAGGACCAGGCTGTACGCAGAGCTTTGATGTTTGCCCAAGTCAGCAGAAAGATCTGCTGCTTTTTATTTAACAGTCCAGTGCCAGAACGTCAGTGACTAGTAAAGACTCTGGCATTTAACTTTTGAATGACAAAGGATGAGGATTAGAGCTATATAGATGTAGTAACACTAAAGCAAAGTTTCAACCTTGCTCCCTTGACCCTGACTTGATTCCACATGGTAATGTGGTCTGTAAGGTTTTGCAGGGCACTATAGGATTGGAAGTTTCCGAGGCCCATCTGGAGAAATAAATAACCAAGGTATTTTTGGTGATATTGTAAAAATATGTAAAGTTACTAAAAAGTTGGTAGATAGTGATACTGTATATTACAGAAAAAGCGTTAATGGCCAAAATTGGCAATTAAATAGTAGATTAAATTAAATTCTGAAAAATGTAAGGTCATGCACCAACAAAAAATAGAATGACAGAAATGCATTTTAAGAGGTATGAGACCAGAAGATATTTAACAGAATAGATAATTGGGAAACTGATTAGACAAGGAGTAACTGTAACGCAAAACATGTTCAGGATGGCATCATCACCTCTTCAGAAAAACAGTTCAAAACACAGCTACACGCAATGTTCCAGTGTCTCTCACTGTGGAGTTCAGGGTAGCTCTGGTAACAAAGGTGAATATCTAGAGGTATCCAAGGCCCAAGGAAAAAATAAAACACTCCACTGGAATTGGTGTTCTCTTTGGTGGTGGGTAGCAATCAGGAAGGAGCTTCTCACAGTAGCTGAGTCTTCTGTAGAAGTTGCATGCTATTAGGTTCCAGCCCAGCTGCCCGCACGCTAGTTCTGACAGTGGAGGGCCTCTCGCCTGAGTGCAGATCACTGCCCAGCTATCTCTGCCTCATTAGGTCTCTCTCAGAGAAGCTGAGAAATTTATAATCCCTAGGTGTAGCAAATGCACACCTGAGAGTCCAAAACCAGGTCTTACTTACAATGTTCCAGGACAGCTTTTGCCACCCAGCTTCCAAGCGACACTCTTCCGTGAAGTAAAACACTCTTCCGTGAAGGTAAAAGTACCCTTTTACAGACCAATGTTCCCAGGTGTTGCCCTCCAGCAAACTTCTTTAGTCAAATCTCTTCAGGGCCTTTAGCCCAGCATATGCTTAGGCCCAAACAGCAACTCCAGTACACAGTCTGCATTCCAGGATCAGCAGCTCCATGACAAGAAAACTCTAAGAAAGCCTCCAAAACATTTATCACCTTCCCCAGCCACCTTCTGGGCACCCCTTCCCAGGGATTGGCTGAGGTATGATAAATATTTATGACTCAATGGTTAATCCTCCTACTCTATGGACCCTCTTTACAAGCAGGCTGGAGTTTTCAACCACCAAGCTTTTAGTGGTTGTAAAGGCTGAAGGTTTTTTTTATCTTAATGCATTCTATGCATTGAGATAAAAAGCCTTCTGTGTGCAGCAGCCCCCCTAACACTTACCTGAGGTCCCTCTCTGTCCAGCGATATCCACGAGTGTCTCAGCTGTCCAAAATTCTCCCTCCTGATCGGCTGAGACACAACAGCGGAGCCATTGGCTGCCGCTGCTGTCAATCAAAGTCAGCTAGCTAATCAGGGGAGAGAGGGGCAGGGCCGGTGCTCCGTGTCTGAATGGACACAGGGAGCTGTGACTCAGCTCGGGTGCTCCCATAGCAAGCTGCTTGCTGTTGGGGCACTGAACAGGAGGGGGGGGCAGGAGCACAGAAGAGGCACTCGAGAAGAGGAGGATTTGGGCTGCTCTGTGCAAATCCACTGCAAAAGAACAGATAAGTATGATGTTTGTTATTTTTATAGGAAAAAAACAAGACTTTACAATCACTTTAACCACTTGCCGACCGGGCCATTGCCGAAAGACGGCAACAGCGCGGTCGGCTAGTTCTGGGTGGACGTCCATGGACGTCATTCCAGAATGTTGCGGAGCGATCACATGTAAACAAACCAGCGCCACGTCATGACGCCGGTTCCTCCCTCCCCTCTCTGTACCAATCAATACAGTGCGGGGGGAGAGAGGGAGAGATGGCAGCGCTGTGGGCTGGATGTTTAGTGCCCACAGCGCTGCTCAATATAAATAATGGCAATACTCTGCAATACTGCAATACTCTGCAACACTGTGCAACACACTGCAATACTCTGCAATACTGCAATACTCTGCAACACTGTGCAACACACTGCAATACTCTGCAACACTGCAATACTCTGCAATACTGCAATACTCTGCAACACTGCAGTACTCTGCATCACTGTGCTATACTCTGCAACACTGCAAAACTCTGCCAATACTCAACAATACTCTACCAATACTCGCCAATACTCTGCCAATACTCGCCAATACTCTGCCAATACTAGCCAATACTCTGCCAATACTAGCCAATACTCTGCAATAAATTTTAACAGAAACAAAGATTTTTTTTTTTTTTTTATCGAATTTTCAGTATTTTTTTATTTATAGTGCAAAAAATAAAAAACCCAGCGGTGATTAAATACCACCAAAAGAAAGCTCTATTTGTGTGAAAAAAAGGACATACATTTCATATAGGTACAGTGTTGCATGACTGAGTAATTGTCATTCAAAGTGTGAGAGCACCGAAAGCTGAAAATTGGTCTGGTTAGGAAGGGGGTTTAAGTGTCCAGTTGTCAAGTGGTTAAAGAAACACGACCAGACCAACAATCCGATAAATAATCCACTAAATGCAGAAAAGTCAAAAACTCAATTTAGCCTAACCGGGGCAAGGTGCTATTTCATTAGAACTCTGAATGAATGTGTATTCTGTGATGATAGAACTCTGTTATTTTTTGCCTTATCTATTTCCTACAGTTATGCCGCGTACACACGATCGGAAATTCGGCTAGCAAAAGACCGATGAGAGCTTTTGGTCGGAAAATGCCACCGTGCGTATGCTCCATCAGACTTTTGCTGGCAGAATTCCCGCCAGCAAAAGATTGAGAGCAGGTTCTCAATTTTTCCATCGGAAAAAGTTTCTATCTGAAAATGCGATCGTCTGTACAAATTCCAACGCGCAAAATTCCTACGCATGCTCGGAGACAATTCGACGAATGCTCAGAAGCATTGAACTTAATTTTCTTGGCTCATCGTAGTTTTGTACGTCACCGCGTTCTTGACGGTCGAAAGTTCAGAGAACTTTTGTGTGACCGTGTGTATGCAAGGCAAGCTTGAGCGGAATTCCGTTGGAAAAACCATCCAAGTTTTTTCTGACGGAAAATCTGTGAATGTGTACGCGGCATAAGAATCATTGAAGCATTCAAATATACATTAATTTGTGCTGAAGTCTTTTAACAAATATGTTTTGAAGGTTGTTGGAGAAAAACAAAAAAACCCAATGTAAATATAATGATTCTTATAGTAATACAATGAACATTTTTTATTGAGTATATTTTAACCATATATGGAGATGCTTTATTATAGGTGACATTGTAAAGTTTTGCAGATTTGCTAATCTATCTATCTATCTATCTATCTATCTATCTATCTATCTATCTATCTATCTATCTATCTATCTATCTATCTATCTATCTATCTATCTATCTATCTATCTATCTATCTATCTATCTACAGCATATTACTCCAAACTTCACTACCACATAATACAGCCCTACATGATTCCTCCTTAGCTGCAGCACTCTAAATCCTTCTACAAGCATGTGATACCAGCATGAAACATTATGATTTATGATCTGACATTTCACAGTGCCATTTAATCTAACCAGTTCCAGAATATATAAACTATCAAGCCAGTTTAACATTACATGCCTCATTTAAATGCCCTCGGCATCTGAAATACCATACATAGCAACATTATTGTTTACATAGTTACATAGTTAATCTGGTTAAAAAAAGACACCATCCAGTTCAACCAACAGAGAAAAAAAACAAACACACACAAATCGAAAAAGTCCATATACACTATCTTATATCCACAGGTGTTCCAGAGGAAGCCAAAATAAAACCCAACAGGCATGATCCAATTTGCTCCAGCGGGGGAACAAAAATCTTTCCTGATCCCCTCAGAGGCAATAGAATTTTCCCTGGATCAATTTTACCTGTAAATATTAGAATCCAGTATTACCTATAAATATTAGTTTATTATTAAACACTGGACTGAAGACATTTTTATTATCTAATTTTAGTGAAGCATGAGGTAGAAGACTTGGTAACGCTATGATCAGTGGAATGCTGTTTTCATAAGCTCACAGTGTGCAGTGAAATCACAGTGAGCATTTTCAGTATAGAAGAGAAGACTATAAAAATGTGCAACACCGATGGTAAGGTTGGAGTTCAGCTTCAACATCTACATAGTCTTTTTTTTTCAAACTGAAGAAGACCTCCATCCAAAACTATCAGCCTTTTTTTGGGTGGAGGCAGCTCTACAGTATACCGGGCCAATTTTGACACTTTGCTCCTACATGTAAAAATCATCTTTTTTCGCTCGAAAATTACATAGAACCCCCAAACATTATACATGTTTTTTTAGCAAAGACCCTAGAGAATACAATGGCGGTTGTTGCAACTTTTTATCTCACACAGTATTTGCGCAGGAATTTTTCGAATGCGTTTTTTTGGGGAAAAAAACAGTTTTGTGTTTAAAAAAAAAACAAAACAGTAAAGTTAGCCCAATGTTTTTGCATTTTGTGAAAGATGAAGTTACCCTGAGTAAATAGATACCTAACATGTCACGCTTCAAAATTGCACACGCTCGTGGAATGGCGCCAATGTTTGGTACTTAAAAATCCCCATAGGCGACGCTTGAAATTTTTTTACTGGTTACATGTTTTGAGTTACAGAGGAGGTCTAGGGCCAAAATTATTGCTCTCGCTCCAACGTTCGCGACGATACCTCACATGTATGGTTTGAACACCGTTTTCATATGTGGGCGGGACTTACGTATGCGTTCGCTTCTGCGTGCGAGCACACGGGGACAGCAGCGCTTTAAAAATTTTTTTTTTTTTTTTTTATTGTTAATTATATATTTTTTTTTTTTTTGAAAAAAAAAAAAATTGATCACTTTTATTTCTATTACAAGGAATGTAAACATCCCTTGTAATAGCAATATAACATGACAGGTGCTCTTAATAGTGAGATATGGGGTCAATAAGACCCCATATCTCACCACTAGGCTGGGAAGCCTGAAATAAAAATAAAAAATAAAACGATCGCCGCTTCCAAGCCGAAGCGGCACCGTTTTTTTTAATGGAGAGGCCGGGCGTGACGTCATAACATCACGCCCGGCCTCCGACGATCATAGAGACTCCGGGGACCATCTGGTCCGCCAGAAATCTCTATGATCTACATCCGGCGCCGGCGGATCCACTCTCCGCCTCACCGACCATAACGCTATGATCGTTCCTATGGTGTAGAGATTCGCCGGCTGAACCGGCAATATCTGAATGATGTTTGAAACTACAGGCATCATTCAGATATACCTGCTCAAAGCCAAGGACGTCATATGACGTCCTTGGTATTGAAGTGGTTAAAAAACAAACAGAAGGTACCTCTAAGTGCAGTAAGCACAAGACTTTAATTGTCCAAAGATAAAAAGAAACTTACGGCACGGTGCTGGAGCCGATACGCGTGGCCGGTGTCCGCGATGTCTGCTGGCCACCTGTGATCGCTCCACAGAGAGGCAGAACGGGGATCTGCCAGTGTAAACAAAGCAGATCCCCGTTCTGTCAGGGGAGTACAGTGTGATCTTCTATTCCTAGTGATCAGGAACAGCGATCTCTCTGTACTCCCAGTTAGTCCAATCCACCCACAGTTAGAAACACCTCCTTAGGACACACTTAACCCTTTGATCGCTCCCTAGTGTTAACCCCTTCCCTGCCAGTGTCATTTATACAGTAATCAGTACATTTTTATAGCACTGATCGCTGTATAAATGTCACTGGTCCCAAAAAAGTGTCTGCCGCAATGTCACAGTCTTGCTAAAAATCGTTGATCACCGCCATTACCAGTAAAAAAAATAATAATAATAAAGATGCCATAAATCTATCCTCTATTTTGTAGACGTTTTATCTTTTGTGCAAACCAATCAATATATGTATTGCAATTTTGTTTACCAAAAATATGTAGAAGAATACATATTGACCTAAACTGATGTAGAAACTTGTTTTTTTTTTTTTTTTAATTTGGGATATTTATTATAGCAAAAAGTAAAAAATATTGTTTTTTTTTTCAAAATTGTCGCAAAAAAGAAAAAGCGCAGAGATGATCAAACCAAAAGAAAGCTCTATTTGTAGTAAAAAAATGACATCAATTTTATTTGGGTCCAGCATCGCACACCCACGTAAATTGTCGGTTAAAGCGACGTAGTGCCGTGTCACAAATAATGGCCTAATCATTAAAGGGGGAAAATCCTTCCGGGGCTGAAGTGGTTAATGCATTCTATGCATTAGGGTGAAGAACCTTTTGTGCAGCAGCTCCCCCCCCAGCCCCCTTTGTCTTACCTGAGCCAGCAATGTGCACAAGAGTAGCGGCTCCCACCACTATCTCACTCCTCATTGGACAGATTGATAGCAGCGGGAGCCATTGGCTCCCACTGCTGTCAATCAAAGGCTGTGATATGGGAGCAAGTGGCGGGGCTGAGTCCTGCTGTCTGTGTCAATGGACGCAACAGCGGGACTTAGGAGCGAGCACACACGGGTGCTCCCTCAAAAAGTGGCTTTCCGTGGGGGCACCCGCCAAAGAGGAGGGGCCTGGAGCACCGGCCGGGGACCCCAGAAGAAGAGGATCAGGACTGCTCTGTGCAAAATCCACTCCCCCCCCAAAAAATGACATGCCAAATGTGGCATGTTAGAGGGTTAGGAGTCCTTAAAGGACTTTTTCTATAAGGCCCCTTTCACAAGGGGCGGATCCGTCCGATCGGAATCCGCCTGCTCAGCAGGGGATCTCTTTGCTGATCCCCGCTAAGCAGGTGGATGACTAATCTGTGTCTGCTCTGCTATGGGGGGACTGCATGTCTGTTTCCATCCAATTGTCATCTGATCCGACCTGCTGGACGGATGGTGATCGTATTGTCATACATCTGTTTTCAGCGGATTTTGTTGGATTGCATGCCAGGCGGGTGACAGCGGACATCCATCGCCCCATAGAGGACAATGGGTGGCCTGATCGGGTCTGCCTGAAAAACTGACAGGCAGACCTGATCTGTGCTCCGGTTTGAAACTTTAAAATTCTTTTTTTCTGTGCATAGCCTGCTCAGGTTTAGCCTCTAATGAGTCAGAAGACCCCCGTGCTGGGCTGTAAATCTCCCTTAGTAGTGGGTTCCCTGTGGTGCTGGGATAGGTAATGGGCAGTATAAATTACTGCTATGTTCCTTGTTACCTCTATGTGGCAGTATAAAGGACTGCTTGCTGGGTACCTGAGGCTATTATGGTTCAGTTATCAACGAAGGTTCTGAAAGGCATAATGTGACCTGATATCCCATGCCCGGCCATTGCAGTGTATACAGGATGCGGTGGGGGGGCGGCGGACGATTCCGCGTGTGACGCGAATCATCTCAGTCTCAGAAAAGGAAAAAGCACTCAAGACATGACCAATCGGATCAGATGAGTGGCCTGAAGCAGGATAAACTTCCGGCAGAACGGCACTCCAGGTCACCTTCACCTGTACCTCACTGCAGTTGCTCGATTTCGAGCCAGGAGGTGTCGCTGCACAGAAAAGCGTCCAAGAATTCGCCTTTGTTCTTGGTCACGAAAGCCTCAGGGGGCTACAGGCCCATGTTGGATCTAAAGGTCCTAAATTCCTTTATCAAGGTACCATCGTTCAGAATGGAGTCTCTACAGACTATCATTTCAGTAGTCAAAAAAAGGCGATTGGATAGCCTCGACAGATCTGCAAGATGCCTAGCTACACGTGCCCATAGATGCAGATCACCAGCGCTTTCTTCGCTTTGCAATAGAAGGCTTGCATTTTCAGTTTCGATGTCTGCCATTTGCAGTATGCACAGCGCCCAGAACATTTTGAAAGGTTTTGTTGGCCGTCATTGCGGTCTTTAGAGTAAAAGGCATACAGATATTCCACTACCTGTACGACGTTCTTCTGCTAGCTGCGTCGAGGCCTCTTCTACGAGAATATGTGTTGATAACCCGCGAGACACTCAGGCGCTTCGGTTGGTTGATCAACTACCGGAAGAGTCAGATGCAGCCGACACAGATTTTGGAATATCTAGGAGTCCAATTCAATACAATCCGGGGTCATGTATTTCTTCCCCACAGAAAGATTCAGGAAATTTGAAGAAAAACGAAAGTTGTGATGTCCAAATCAGTTCTTATAGCGAGGGAATGTATGCAGTACTTGGGGCTACTGTCCTCCATGATTCTGGTAGTACCCTGGGCCAGATGGCGGAGAAGGAGGTTTCAATACAGTTTCCTCCACCAGTAGGATCGCCACTCGTTAGTTCAGAAGATCCGCTTGGCAGTTCCAATAAGACTGGTGGAAAGTTCCTCAAAATCTGTCTCGTGGAGTACTCGAAGCTCCGGAACCGGTAGTCCTGACAACAGATGCCAGCCTTTTAGCCTGGGGGGCTCACTGTTTGGGCCAGCATGTTTAAGGTCAGTGGAAGACAGTCCCAGCGCAAAATTCAAATCTTCTGGAATTGGAGGCCGTTCGGCGCGCTCTGCTAGCTTTCCAGCCAATGTTACAAGACCAAGCAGTCACGGTTCTCTCGGACAACAGAACCACAGTGGCTTATGTGACAAGGCAAGGGGGCACCAGGAGTCTGCCACTTCTCAGGGTGGCTTCCCAGATCTTCCTGTGGGCAGAGAAGAATGTCGGTTCTCTTACAGCTGCTTATCTGCCAGGGACTAAGAATGTGTTATCAGATCGCCTGTGTTGCAAATTCATAGAACAAAATGAATGGGGCCTCAATCCCAAGTATCTACAAAGTATATTCATGGGGAACGCCATATGGTGGATATGGGGAACGCCATTCATAGATCTGATGACAACGGAGAGGAATTTCCAGCTCCCCACTACTTCTCCCGATTTTGGCATCTGCAAGCTCTGGGCTAAGATGCTCTCTCCAAACCGTGGAACTTTCCTCTAGTCCTATGTATTTCCTCCGCTACCATTGATTCTCAAAGTCTTGTTGAAAATCCCTTGGGAGAAGGTAGCAACAATAGCGGTGCTACCCTTCTGGTCCAGGAGGCCATGGTTTTCATTGGCATGGAGGATGAAACTGTGCCACCCAATTCCACTACCTCCTTGTCAAGATCTTCTACAGCAGGATGGGCTCTATCATCCATATCCAGAGAAACTAAAATTAATGGCGTGGAGATTGAAAGGAGATCTTTAAAACATTTGGATCTGTCAGATCAAGTAATGAGTACCTTGTTGCAGGCTTGCAAGAAAACAACTAATACTACCTATAACAGGATTTGGAAGGCTTTTGTACAGTTCTCCACGGAGAGGAATTGGGATTTGATCTCTCCTTCAGTTTCTCGTATAATAGAGTTCCTCCAGGGAATGAATAAGGGCTTGGCCTACAATTCTTTGAAGGTCCAGGTTTCTGCCCTCTCGGCTATGTCTAACAGAAAATGGGCTTTGGATCCTCTGGTGATGCGTTTTTTAAAGGCAGCAATCAAGATTCGACCTCCAGTGAAATCTTTTTTCCCCAAATGGGACCTACCTTTGGTATTGAGAACCTTGTTAGCCCCTCCATTTGATCCAGTTTCGTCATGTTCTCTGTTTCATCTGATGTTAAGGACTATTTTCTTGACCACAGTTGCTTCGGCAAGGAGGGTGTCCGAGTTGTGTGCTCTTTCAGCCAAAGAGCCGTACTGCCTAATTTTTCAAGACAGAGTGGTACACAGGCCTGTGCCGAGTTTTCTTCCGAAGGTGGCAACTTCTTTAAATATGAATTGGGACTCAATTCTTCCAGCATTTCCGGAAGGAAGATCAGAAGATGAATAGTCAAGATTGGATTTGGTTCATTCTTTATCAGTCTACCTGGATCGAATGAAAGAGTTCTAAAAGTAAGATCAACTTTTTGTCTTTCCCAGTGGTCCAAAAAAGGGCATGGCAGTTCCTCCAAGAGTTGTTTCATCTTGGATTGTCAAGACTATCCAGATGGCATACAAAGTCCAGGGTTTTCCACCACCCTCGGAGGTCAAAGCGCATTCTACTAGAGAAGGGGTCTTCAAATTTTAAATCCGAGGACCACATTGTAGATTTTACAAATATTCGCGGGCCGAAAAAAATCAGTTATTTATAAATAAATGAATATAATTTAAATGATCTCATCAGAGCCTTTCCGCATGTCTGTGTCCCCATCAGAGCCTTTCCACACGTCTGTTTCCCAATCAGAGCCTTTCCACATGTCTGTGTCCCTATCAGAACCTTTCCACATGTCTGTGTCCCCATCAGAGCTTTTCCACGCGTCTGTGTCCCCATTTGAGCATCCTTGCACATTGTGTTCCCATTAGAGCCTTTTCGCACCTCTGTGTCCCCCATCAGAGTCTCCCCAATACCAGTGTCCCCCATATCTGTGTCCTCCATCAGAGTCTCCTCATCATGAGTGTCCCCAGCAGAGTCTCCTCATCATCAGTGTCCCCAGCAGAGTCTCCCCATCATCAGTGTCCCCAGCAGAGTCTCCCCATCATCAGTGTACCCAGCAGAGTCTCCCCATCATCAGTATCCCCAGCATCAGTGTCCCCATCATTAGTGTCCCCAGCAGAGTCTCCCCATCAGCAGTCTCCCCATCAGCAGTCTCCCCATCATCAGTGTCCCCAGCATCAGTATCCCCATCATCAGTGTTCCCATCATCAGTGTCCCCAGGATCAGTGTCCCCATCATCGGTGTCCCCAGCAGAGTGTCCAAATCATCAGTCTCCCCATCAGCAGTCTCCCCATCATCAGTGTCCCCAGCATCAGTCTCTCCATCATCAGTGTCCCCAGCATCAGTGTCCCCAGGATCAGTGTCCCCATCATCAGTGTCCCCAGCAGTCTCCCCATGATCAGTGTCCCCATGATCAGTGTCCCCAGAAGTCTCCCCATCATCAGTGTCCCCCAGGATCAGTGTCACCAGCAGTCTCCCCATGATCAGTGTCCCCAGGATAAGTGTCCCCAGCAGGCTCCCCATCATCAGTGTCCCCAGGATCAGTGTCCCCATGATCAGTGTCCCCAGCAGTCTCCCCATGATCAGTGTCCCCAGTAGTCTCCCCATTATCAGTGTCCCCAGCATCAGTGTCCCCATGATCAAGGTCCCCAGGATCAGTGTCCCCAGGATTAGTATCCCCATGATCGGTATCCCCAGCAGTCTCCCCATGATCAGTGTTCCCATCATCAGTGTCCCCAGGATCAGTGTCCCCAGCAGTGTGTCCTGTACATACATCTTTAGTACATTTGCCTCTTGCCTTGAGCAGACTTCAGCTCTCCTGCACCTCCCGACTCCCTCCCACTGCTACACATGCGGATCTCTAATACAAACAGCTGGCGGGACACCGGGAGGTGCCGCGCTGATGACGTCACTGGTTGCTAGGACATCAGCGCTCCCAGCAGCCAATCCTCACAGCATGGCAGCATGGGAGGGTGTGGGGGGGATTGGCTTTGTTTGCGGGACCTGCCAGTCATACTGCCAATCTGCTGCTTTTAAAAGGCAAAGCTATGTTGGTAGATTCTCGGTGGCCGGAGAAAAGACACCAGCGGGCCGGAGTTTGGAGATCCCTGTCCTAGAGGCATGGCAGCTTCCTGGGCGGCATATGCTAAGGTTTCGGCAGAGGTAGTTTGCAGAGCAGCAAGGTGGAATGCTCCGAATACTTTTATCTGACACTACAGGGTGAATGTGACTCTTCCGTCGGCGGAGGCTTTCGGATCTACTGTTATTACGGCGGCTGTCACCCATTAAAATATTTTGCAGCATGAAGTTTCAGTCTGCTTGTTTGTGGCTAAATGAATCTCTTGCCCTCCCTTTTTTATAGATTTGCTTGCTGCGTCCCATTATAGGCTGACATGAGAAGGTCCAGAAATAAGGAAAGTTGTTTTCTTACTTACCGTAATTTTCCTTTTCTGGATCCACATATCACCCGGGGACTCCCATCCTAAATTCATCGCGAGGTGGGTATTTTTGAACACTAATTGAGGCAGACAGCCGCCCTTTATGGGCTAGTAAAGAGGATGTCCTGGAGGGGTCAGAGGGGGCGGAACTGACCCATGATAGGCTGACATGAGGAGGATCCAGGAAAGGAAAATTACGGTAAGTAAGAAAACAATTTTCCTTAATTTCTTTAGCAAATATCAACAGTTATAGCTTAGATGAATCACTTGACTTTCTACACAATAACGGTAACTTAGCATACAGAACTGACTTTTTTTTTTACTGGCAAAGAATAGAGAGCTTAAATTGCTAACTCATGAAAGTAATTTTAACCAGTACATTCCCAATGCAGTTTTTCCAAACGCATTCATGCTGGTCAGTGCTAAGCAGGAATAAACTACACATGTTAGTTTCACATCAGCCCATTTCATTTGTTTTAATCTTTAACATGATCCAGTGAGTAGTAATAACCACCCTCTGTACCCAGGGACCCCAAGCCAGAGATCCACCTCTTCCAAAGTGAAACATCTGGTAAAGCGATGCTTGCGGTGATTCATATGTTTATACACAGTGCATTTGGTCTCTTACACATATAAGTCGTGAGCCCTACTCTTTGGCCTCGCAGAAACTCCACTGAAATGAAAACACCAACTTTGTGGTGTAAAGTGATATTCAATCACAGTCTTGTTAAGTGTGTGCAGTCTTACTGTGGCAACGTCACAAAAAAAATAGCGCATAACCCAATTTTCCATTATAGTACTACATTTTACATATACATTCCATTTTTTTAATGCTTCTCAGAATTTGAGGACAGCATATTGTTAAAATGATATGCTTATTTAAATGTAAGTTAAGAAATTGTTTTAATTGAGAAAGCAAACCTGTGCATTGCCCATTGAGGACAAAGTAACACATTGCTTAAAGCGGGACTAAACTACATCTGAGCACCACAAACTGAAAACGCTATTTTATTTATTTTTATTATCCAAAGCAAACTCATCCATCTATCCATGTTTCCATGCTTTATTTTGTTGAGAAATCACTTTGACAAACACCCCCCTGGAATTTTGGGACATGGCCATGTTGAGTAAGGGCAAATGATTAATGTAGCATTTCCTTTCTAGAATCCACCTGCCCTTAGCTGAAGCATGCATGCAGGAGAGTGTGCTTAGCTGACAAAACCCCTCCTCCCCTCCAGAAGACTCTTGGGATGTATGACAGAATCACCCTAGCATTTCTAGCCATAGCCATCTTGAGTAAATGCAAAAGATTCACATAGCATTTACTTCCCAGAATCCATCTGCCTTTAGCTCAGGTTGCAGGCAGGAGGGCGTACTTAGCTGAGAAAGCCTCTCCTCCTCTCCTCCAGATGAAAGAAAAAAAATGCCCATGAAGACTCTTTGAATGTATGACATCATTTTGGCCTAGGCCAGAGACCAGGAAGAAACTGAAGAAATGTAAAAAACATGTTTAAAACAAGTAAATATAATATACCTTCTTATCTGTGTACTAATGCTAGCAGCATAGGGATTAAAAATAGTTAATGTTGATTGGGAGAGTTTAGTAGTCTATTATTTACCAGGCCACCAAAATCCCTATTCATAGTTGATTTGCCTACTTTTACTACCCCTTGATTGTATGATGGGTTCACCTTTAGACTCTAATTGCATAACTTTATAGATGAGCTCATGTGATGAAATCACGAGACCCGTGACGATACACGTTGGTATTGGCTGACAGGCACAACCGGAAGTGATGCAGGAGATGAGCTTGGCGCTCGTGGTTCATTGTTTGTTTCCTCGTACTCAATGTGACTGTTACCTTTAATAGTGTTTTATAAAATACATTTTATTTGATGTACTACACTATTTTGGACATTCCCCCTCTTCCCCCCCTCTTTAATTTGTTGGGGCATATGCGGAAGTTTAATACAGCGGAGTTACTACCCACCTTTCCACACAGATCTCTGGATTACCACAAGGAAGACCCCTAAGGTTATAGAAACCACCAGACACCCATGCAAGGACCCACAGAGGAAATCTGATCACTGATGCGTTTTTATGCTGTTACCTTACAGCCGTAAGGTGAGAGGCCACACCTTATAGAGGTGCCACTGAAGAGACACCCATTACATATTCTTAGTTTGCACGAATAAGATTGGATTATTACGTTTCACCTTCACCTTTAGGATTATTTTAGTGACTTTACACTAGCTCACTTTTTTGCATCTATATTGAGCACCGTTTCATTGATTTGTGTTTTTGCAATATTTGCATTGGACTTTTTTTTCATTTATTATTGCACGTTAGAAGTCTTATTTTATGTCAGAGCTGTACTACCACTCTATGTATATTATTGCTTCATTAATGCTTTAGTATTAATACCTGTAGTTAACAACAGCGCAACACCATTCACATATATTATGCATACATTTATACTTACCAAAATAAAGCCTCTTTTGCCATGGGGTTTTCCATTCAAACAGCACATTCAGTTCGGTTTGTAAGTTGGCTAAAAAACAAAATGAAGCCAGAATGAATCTAATGCCGCGTACACACGAGCAGACTTTTCGTCCGGACTGGTCCGACGGACTATCCAACAGACTTTCGACGGACTTCCAATGGACTTTCCGAATGAACGGACTTGCCTACACACAATCACACCAAAGTCAGACGGATTTGTACGTGATGACGTACGACCGGACTAAAATAAGGAAGTTGATAGCCAGTAGCCAATAGTTGCCCTAGCGTAGGTTTTTGTCTGTCGGACTAGCATACAGACGAGCAGACTTTTCGATAGGAACTGGGTCCGGCGGAGTTCCGACGTAAAGATTTGAAACATATTCCAAATCTAAAGTCCGTCAAATTTTGGACTGAAAAAGTCCGCTGCAGATCCGATGAAGCCTACACACGGTCGAATTGTCCGCCGAACTAAGTCCGCTCGTGTGTACGCTGCATAAGTGTATCGGTAGGCTAACAGGAAAACTGAAATCAATGTATGCAGCTCGAGTCAAGTGACCGAGAAGACACCAATTTTTGTCAAACCTACAGAGCAGGAATCCACAGCTGACTTTCAAGAAGTCTTCAAAAACACATCCCAAGGTTGGATATACCACACTCAACAACAATGCTGTTGGACAATAGGCATCCACACGGTGCAGAGTAGAGAGGTCAATTACAATAATGTTAGATATATGAAAATCCCAAATTTAATAAAATCAGTAAAACGCTACATGCTTCCGAACATATTGTAATAACCTTAACCACTTGCCAACCAGCCGCCGTCATTATACGGCGGCAGGTCGGCACACTCCCACGTAACTATACGTCGGTCCCTTTAAGCCGGATAGTGCGTGCGCCCGCTGCACAGTGGGGGTTTCGATGCTTGTGACCGGCGGTCGGTTAGAACACACACATAGGGAAAACAGTTAACCGCTTGATCGCCCTCTAGTGTTAACCCCTTCCCTGCCAGTGATATTTACAGTATCTCACAGAAGTGAGTACACCCCCTCACATTTTTCTAAATATTTTCTTCTATCTTTTCATGTGACAACACTGAAGAAATGACACTTTGCTACAATGTACAGTAGTGAGGGTACAGCTTGTATAACAATGTAAATTTGCTGTCCCCTCAAAGTAACTCAACACACAGCCATTAATGTCTAAACCGCTGGCAACAAAAGTGAGTACACCCCTAAGTGAAAATTTCCAAATTGGGCCCAATCAGCCATTTTCTCTCCCCGGTGTCATGTGACTCGTTAGTGTTACAAGGTCTCAGGAGTGAATGGGGAGCAGGTGTGTTACATTTGGTGATATCGCTCTCACTCTCTCATACTGGTCACTGGAAATTCAACATGGCACCTCATGGCAAAGAACTCTCTGATGATCTGAAAAAAAGAATTGTTGCTCTACATAAAGATGGCCTAGGCTATAAGAAGATTTCCAAGACCCTGAAACTGAGCTGCAGCACGGTGGCCAAGACCATACAGCGGTTTAACAGGACAGGTTCCACTCAGAACAGGCCTCTCCATGGTCGACCAAAGAAGTTGAGTGCATGTGCTCAGCGCCATATCCAGAGGTCATCTTTGGGAAATAGACGTATGAGTGCTGCCAGCATTGCTGCAGAGGTTGAAGGGGGGGCCTTTCAGTGCTCAGACCATATGCCGCACACTGCATCAAATTGGTCTGCATGGCTGTCATCCCAGAAGGAAGCCTCTTCTAAAGATGATGCACAAGAAAGCCTACAAACAGTTTGCTGAAGACAAGCAGACTAAGGACATGGATTACTGGAACCATGTCCTGGGGTCTGATGAGACCAAGATAAACTTATTTGATTCAGATGGTGTCAAATGTGTGTGGAGGCAACCAGGTGAGGAGTACAAAGACAAGTGTGTCAGTCAAGCATGGTGTTGGGAGTGTCATGGTCTGGGGTTGCATGAGTGCTGCCGACACTGGGGAGCTACAGTTCATTAAGGGAACCATGAATGCCAACATGTACTGTGACATACTGAAGAAGAGCATGATCCCCTCCCTTCAGAGACTGAGCTGCAGGGCAGTATTCCAACATGATAACAACCCCAAACACACCTCCAAGACGACCACTGCCTTGCTAAAGAAGCTGAGGGTAAAGGTGATGGACTGGCCAAGCATGTCTTCAGACCTAAACCCTATTGAGCATCTGTGGGGCATCCTCAAACGGAAGGTCGAGGAGCGCAAGGTCTCTAACATCCACCAGCTTCATGATGTCGTCATGGAGGAGTGGAAGAGGACTCCAGTGGCAACCTGTGAACAGGGCTGGACTGGGACACTTTATCCAGACTGGCCCAGGGCACAGCACATAAGGGCACAGCGCACATCAGGGCACAGCGCACATCAGGGTACAAGCACATCAGGGCACAGCACATGAGGGTACATCGCACATCGGGGCACAGTTCACATTGGGGCACAGCGCACATCGGGGCAACAGAACACAGTACATCAGGGTACATAGGGCACATGAGGGTACATGGGGCACATCAGGGCACATGAGGGTACATGGGACACATCAGGGCCCATTCAGGCGCATTTAGGGGCACATGGGGCACATTTAGGGGCACATGGGACACATCAGGGCACATCAGGGCACATTCAGGGCACATCAGGCACATGGGGTACATCAGGGCACATCAGTGCACATGGGGCACATTCAGGGCACATCAGGCACATGGGGTACATCAGGGAACATCAGAGCACATTCAGGGAACATCAGGGTACATTCAGGGCACATCAGGCACATGGGGTACATCAGGGCACATCAGGGTACATCAGGGCACATTCAGGGAACATCAGGGCACATTTAGGGCATATGGGGTACATTCAGGGCACATCAGGGCACATTCAGGGTACATTCAGGGCACATCAGACACATTCAGGGAACATCAGGGCACATGGGGGAACATTCAGGGCACATCAGGGCACATTCGGGGAACATCAGGGCACATTCAGGGCACATCAGGGCACAGGGGGCACATTCAGGGCACATCAGGCACATGGGGTACATCAGGGCACATCAGGCACATGGAGTACATCAGGGCACATCAGGCACATGGGGTACATCAGGGAACATCAGGCACATTCAGGGCACATCAGGCACATTCAGGGAACATCAGGGCACATGGGTCACATTCAGGGCACATAAGGGCACATTGAGGGAACATCAGGGCACATCAGGGCACATGGGGCACAATCAGGGTACATAAGGCACACGGGGTACATCAGGCACATGGGGTACATCAGGGCACATCGGACACATTCAGGGAACATCAGGGCACATGGGGCACATTCAGGGCACATCAGGCACATGGGGTACATCAGGGAACATCAGGGCACATTCAGTGAACATCAGGGTACATTCAGGGCACATCAGGCACATGGGGTACATCAGGGCACATCGGGCACATTCAGGGAACATCAGGGCACATCGGGCACATTCAGGGCACATCAGGCACATGGGGTACATCAGGGAACATCAGAGCACATTCAGGGAACATCAGGGTACATTCAGGACACATCAGGCACATGGGGTACATCCGGGCACATCAGGGTACATCAGGGCACATTCAGGGAACATCAGGGCACATTTAGGGCATATGGGGTACATTCAGGGCACATCAGGGCACATTTAGGGCACATAGGGTACATTCAGGGCACAGCGTTTACTTGTTGTTTTCTTCACATGCAGAGTAGCGCAGGAAGCCTCTGTAGTAAGTTCTCTCTCATGTCACGCTGCTGCTGCACCCCCCGGCGTCCCCTCCTCCTCTCTTCTCGTCCATCCCATATGATGTCACAAGCAAATGGGGATGGACGAGAAGAGAGGAGGAGGGACCGCCGGGGGGAGCAACAGCAGCGTGACATGAGGAAGAACTTACTACAGAGGCTTCCTGCGCTACTCTGCATGCATCTCGATCTACCCGTCAGGTGCTAGCTGTCGGCGATTGATGGGTAAATCGTAGACACCGCAGATGCAATAGGCAGCCGCTGAAACCAGCCCACTGAGCCATTCAGCCCACCAGGAAACTCCCGGTAGTCCCGATGGCCAGTCCATCCCTGCCTGTGAAGCTCTGGTGAACTCCATGCCCAAGAGGGTTAAGGCAATGATGGAAAATAATGGTGGCCACACAAAATGTTGACACTTTGGGCTCAGTTTGGACATTTTCACTTAGGAGTATACTCACTTTTGTTGCCAGCGGTTTAGACATGAATTGGATGTGTAAGGTTTGAAAGAGAATCTGGATGCCGCACACTGGATAAAGTTGAAAATTCTTCTTTATTGTAAAAAAAGGGTCATCAAAAATACAGGACAATCAGGCAGATGGTACAGACACAGCTGATGCGTTTCGGACTCTAGTTTGAATTGGATGTGTGTTGAGTTATTTTGAGGGGACGGCAAATTAAAACAGTTATATAAGCTGTACACTCACTACTTTACATTGTAGCAAAGTGTAATTTCTTCAGTGTTGTCACATACATGAAAAGATATTATATTTACAAAAATGTGAGGGATGTACTCACTTTTGTGAGAAACTGTATACAGTAATCAGTCCATTTTTATAGCACTGATCTCTGTATAATTGTCAATTGTCCCAAAAATGTGTCAAAAGTGTCCGATGTGTCCGCCATAATGTCGCAGTCTCGATAAAAATCGTAGATCGCCGCCATTACTAGTAAAAAAATAATAATAATAAAAATTCCATAAATGTATCCCCTATTTTGTAGACGCTATAACTTTTGCGCAAACCAATCAATCTACGCTTTTTGCAATTTTTATTACCAAATATATGTAGAAGAATACATATCGGCCTAAACTGAGAAAAAAATTAGCTTTTTTTAAAAAAAAAAATGGGGCTATTTATTACAGCAAAAAGTACAAAATATTGTGTTTTTTTCAAAATTGTCACTCTTTTTCTGTATATAGCGCAAATAATAAAAAACGCAGAGATGATCAAATACCACCAAAAGAAAGCTCTATTATATGAAAAAAAAGGACGTCAATTTTGTTTGGGTACAGCGTTGCATGACCACTCAATTGTCAGTTAAAGCGACACAGTGCCATATCGCAAAAAATGCCCTAGTCATTGAGCAGCCAATTCTTCCGGGGCTGAAGTGTTTAACCTACCATCATTTATACTGTGTTTGTTACCAAATTGAGTTGCACTTATAAAGTGGGTGTAATTAATGTGTTTTGCCTAATACAAACCCTTCTAGGAAGGGATTGTAGTTTGCTGTCTCTTTTAAGCCCTGGGGATTAGTAGCCCTCAGGCAGTGTATCCATCTTAATTTACATTGTAGGAGCACTTTGTTTCAATCACCACCCCTGTTCAGTGACATAAAATTACTCTCGTGAATTTATGTGTTTCCCCACTGGGAGTTATTATTTCGCCGTTACTATGGATGTGGCTGTCTATACATCTTCAAAATTCTTGTTGAGGTTTACAACTCATAATTATAAATTCCCAAGAGTAAAATATATGGCACTCGACAGGGTGCACAATTAGACCCACAAGAGGCAGATTCACTGCCTGAGAGCTACTAACCCTTCAGGCTTAAATAAGGCAGCAAACTACAAACCCTTTCTTTGTATCAAGTAATACAGATTAAATACACCCACTTTATCAGTGCAACTCCATTGGGCAACAGCCAATGTTTACACATGATGGTAGGATAAGGTTATTACAATAGCTCCATGTTTGTATTTTTACAGAATAGCAGGTTCTCTATGTTAGGACTTGCTTAGTTTTGTAAATATTAGATTGTAATCAACTTGGCAAGATAGTATCTGTATAGTTCTATATATGTCATCATTAAAATGTGTATTTTGGCACATAGAAAGAAGAATGTGTTGTCCTAGAATTAGTTACAATTTCACCTCTGTAAATTTTCAATGAGCTTACATTTAGAATGTATTGATTCTTGATGTGAGAATTGTAAAAAATGCCTCCTCTTTGTCTAGCTGGGTTGTGGGCATTATAGGTGTTTTCAGAGGCCATACCCGGCATGGGGGACCCTCCCCTTCACACTTTGGTATTGTAGGGTTGGGCTTCTTTATGCGAAGATCTCTGCATCCAGATCAAGGCCTGTTGAATCATCGGCAGGGTTTGGTTGATGATGCCCCTTGGTGGAATCTCAGGAGGCGGGAGAGGCAACATACAGTACATGTTGGTGGCGTCTCCTCAATGACACCGCTGCGGTGTAGCGATGTTATCACACCACGTGATGTTTTAAATCATCGCATCCCATTAGCATGGGGGCCAGGTCTTGCGTGCCATGTAGGACATTGGGTGGTGCCATTTTGTCCTCTAAGCCATAGGAGGACAAAAGCTTTGACCACTTTGTTTGTTATAAGCTAAGGTATGCTGGGAGTTAAATAGTCAGTGCCTTTGGTGGGTGGGGCTTGAGGTACTGGGACATATAAGAGCTTGGGCTCATGCATACTGGACAGCCTCCTTTCTGAACACTTAGTTGGGACTACTGGGAGGGACAAGGCTATATGAGTATTTGGAATGGAGTAATAAATATTGCAGCCTTGATGCTTTAAAGCCGAGTTCCAGCCTCTTACAAAAAAATGTAAAAGTCAGTAGCTACAAATAATGTAGCTGCTGACTTTTAATATAAGGACACTTACCTGTCCAGGGATGTCAGTCCCCCGAAGCCGATCGGCTTGGGGTGCAGATGCCAACAATGCAACTAAGGGAAACCGGCAGTGAAGCCTTCCGGTTTCCTACTGAGCATGCACGAGTCACGCTGCGCTTTCTGAATGGCCCTGTCATCTTCTGGTACACACACAGGTCCCAGAAGGCAATGGGGGCAGTAGAAGGGGCTGATGCAAATCCAGAGATGACGTACCTTGCTGCGGCAGTGTAGGATGAAAGCCCTGCTGTAAAACCCCAAGAAAAAGTATAAAACACCCCTCCCCTCCAAAAAAAAGGAAATCCAGATATGAGGGGAGCAGGAAGCACTCGATTGGATTACACCTACTTTGATTTTAGCCTGGAACTTCACTTTAACGTGGGAATTGACAGTTGGTAGAATATCAAATTATATCTTTTGACCACTATGGTGGAGAATTACTATAACTAGTACCCACAAAATCTGGTGCAACTGAGCAGAGTGACCAATCAGCTTCTAGGTTTTATTGTCAAAGCTTAACTGAACAAGCTGAAGTTATAAGCTGATTAGTTACTATACACAGCTGCACCAGATTCTGTGGGCACGAGTTTTAGTAAATATCCCCCTGTATGTTATCATAGATTTTTCCATATAGAATATCTTTTGCCTTAAGGTTTGTTCATTGGCTTTACAGCCTCCTATAACCTTCTAGTGCTCACTGCCATTGCACTCCAAAAGGTGGCCTTGCATTTAATGCTATGATTTAAAGTGTGCAACCTAGTTGGCCTTATGGCAGTGTTTTGTTACTCTCCTTATGAGCTGGAGATGGAATCTTTTCCTTGGCAGTACCCATTCAAAGGGCCCCAGCTTAGATATGGGATATATGAACATCATAGGTTTTAGAGATAAATACTGACACATATTACTATTTACATTGGGTCTGTTGAGTCTACATGATCCTTTTGTGAGCTTTGAAGGGCTCTGGTGGTTGCGCGCATCCGAGCAGATCAAGGATGAGGCATCTAGATTTTAACATGTGGCTGTTTACATGCTTACGTTTAAAAGCATATTATATACAATTGTGTTCATAAGTTGTCTTGATTATTTCTTATGCCGCGTACACACGGTCAGACTATTCGGCTACAAAAGTCCGACAGCCTGTCCGACAGACTTTCAACGTACTTTTGGCGGACTTGCGGCGGACTTGCGGCAGACTTTCTTAAGAACGGACTTGCCAACATACGATCACACAAAAGTTCGACGGATTCGTACGTGATGACGTACACTGGACTAAAATAAGGAAGTTGATAGCCAGTAGCCAATAGCTGCCCTAGCGTGGGTTTTTGTCCGTCGGACTAGCACACAGACGAGTGGATTTCTGGGTCCGGCGTAGTTACGACGTAAAGATTTGAAGCATGTTTCAAATCTAAAGTCCGTCAGATTTGAGGCTGCAAAAGTCCGCTGAAAGTCCGCTGAAAGTCCGGGGAAGCCCACACACGATCGGATTGTCAGCCAGCTTTAGTCCGACGGCGTCCGTCTGACTTTTGTAGATGAAAAGTCCGACCGTGTGTACGCGGTATTGGACTGGCATAAGACTGATGATTTACAATATTGTTTAGCGATACAGTCCTGCCCGGGTTATTAAAATGGGATCTGCTCCAATGTATTGTTGTACTATAAGAGATGTACAATTCTCTCAGTCACTATATGTTTTTAGTGAATATGTTTTGTGTTGTAGAAATAAAAGGCCTTAATTTATTTAGTGTTAAATGTTTGTAGTAAGAGTTGGTTGCCTTAAAAGTCCAATTGGAAAACACAAACAGGTTGGTTGCAGTACTGAAGAGATATTGGTAACTTACGTCATTGTTTGAGCCTCCTTTGTATTTGAAGTTTGTTAGAAGTGATACAAATTGTCATGGGCACACTATATTTGTGGTGCTGTCCCACAGGCCAACGCTGTTGGGAAATTGTTTTACAAGCCATATAACATTTTAGAGATCCTCGAAATCCCTCTGAACCGTGAACCTATTGTGCATTAGGGATCTTCAGGACCGCTTGCTTTTGGCAATACAAAGATTTGTCAGCCACTTTCTTACCTCAGAATGCTTTACTTCCTCTTTTGGGAAGCAAAAAACACTCCCAACAAACACGTTTTCATGTTTGCATCACCTCCCTTCCCTAATCTACTTAGCAAAATGCCTAACCTGCTTGTCTATACAGGGCACAATGTCACCCATTGCCTTGTGTGGGGGAATTGGAATGTTACCCCACTGAGGGCTATGTTTTATATGATTTAAAACTATTGTTTTAGAATTACAACACTCATTATACACTCTAGACATGTTAATGCTCACGCAACGTTCCAAGCCACAAATTTATTTATTTATTACAGGTACTTGTATAGTGCTGTAATATATGTAGCGCTTACATATTTTATTCATTTACATCAGTTCCTGCCCCTCAAATAGCTTACAATATAAGGCCCCTAACTCACATTCATACTCACTAAGGATTTAGTACAGTTAGGCCAAGTAGGTAAAAAGGGTTACCAGTGCCGCAATTCTGTTCATGTACACAGATCTGCTAAAGGTGGATGAACAGACTTGTAAATGTGTCAGAATGCTATAAAAGTTTAGTAAATATCCTATCATATGCCTATGGATCGTCTGCATTTTTTTGGGTTATGCTGCTTAAACTGTGCTCCCTCTTGTTGTCTTTTCCTTGTATTTTTTCAATGACTGGTGTTGCTGTAAACTTACATTTTTCAAACTTCTCTCTCCTTGGTCAGATAAAGCAAATGCCCCATTGGTGTTGTTTGTCTGGTGACTCTTCTCTGTCATTTGACTATTCTTTAAAAAGATTAGCAACTCTATCTGTCTCATCTGTGTTCTGATTATCCTAAATAGAAACCAGTAGAGGTGGATCAGATCATGCATTGCTAATGGTATTACATTATTCTGCCATAAGTAATGTTTATATTTATGCACCACCAGAAATCCCTCATGTATCAGTGGGAATTTGTCAGGTACATATATTATCAGGCAGCATATCCTCATGACTGATGTGACTTACAATGTGGAACATTATTTTTTGTTTGTTTGATGTATTTTCTTTCAAATAAAGGACTTTTGTCCAGTGTTTGTTTTTCAATTTAACTCCTTCTGTGAAAGAGCTAGAAGGGGTCCTTGTGTGCTTTTGTATTACTTTCTTTTGGGGGTGTTGCACAGGTCTATTGGCTCCCTTATTCCAAAGTGTGACTTCTACAGTCTGCAAATTTTTCTTCACAAACCTTCACATCCCTTTTCATGGACAGAATGTCATGATGAGTCCCTTCAACATGGTAATAAGGGTGCTATATGGGGTAGATGCCTTAGGTGTCCTCCTTGCCAAAGTAACCCCCAGCCATAGGTGTGCGCAGCCTATTGCATTAGGGTGTGCACACCAAAACTCTAACACATATGCATTTGACATATTTATCGGCCTTTTCCCCGCTCTCCATCCTGAATCAATGGGAGGAAGGGGGGGAAAGGGAGCACATGGGGGACCCGGGCAAAAAAAGGAAGAGAAACAGGGAAAGGCAGGGTGGCATATATTAGTACCAATCCCCTATATTTTCCTCCTCTGGCAGCTGAATGTTGACAAAAGGGAGAGGAGGAGAAGCCTACTTTCAGCTGCTGCAGGAAGAAAAATACAGATCGGTTCCACAAAATTCCACCCCTGTCGCCTCTCCTGTCCAGGTTCTGAGGATCGGCAAGAAAGGATTGTGGTTTACCTGTCACCTGCCCACCATTGACAGGTTGCCAACCCCAGGATTAGGGTGTGCCCAGGCACACCTGACACACCCCTTGCGCACGCCTATGCCCCCAGCGTTCACAGTAAAGGCTTTGCTCCATTTTCTTAACCATCCAGCCTACTTGAAAAAGTGTGTGATTTGAAAAAAGTAGTACCACAGTTGTTTTATGTCACTTTCATCAGACTACATTGTACTGCTTGGTAATAGCATGTGCATTTCTAAGACATTTCCAAAGCATGTGTACTGAAGGAGTTTGTGCTTAAAAAATGTACAGCTTCCAAAGGCCTGCTCCTTGTTGAACTTTTTTTTGTATAAGTACCTCTAATTCCCCTTGTATTACTTTTTTGGGGCATAGTGGTTTAGCATTACAACCCCAATTATGGTAATTGGTACTTTTCAAGGCATAAAATACATATTTATTCATGAATTACATAAAAACTACATATCACAGACCATAAAACCTTTCGTAAACCTTTGTGCTCATATCTCATACAACACCTTGTAATACAAATACTGTTTTAAAGTTAAGTATTGTCTTACAAAATCCCTGCAGGTACCTCCATTTTACAATAACATCAATGATGGAGAGTTAATTGAGCAATAACTATACGCATTTCCTAGAACATCTCAAATGAAAAACATTCCTTCTCTTAATTATATATTAAAGAAGTCAGGAATCGTTTGGTTATCATAGTGCATGAATTGCATATCCTCAACTCAATATCTATTCTCCTAGTTAAAAAACTGGGCACACATAGTAGTCCTATATATAAGAATGGGGCCCAAACTCCTACTGCATTAGTGTATCCCCCACTTCTAGGTATGCGGTGCCTGCAAATTCACCTATTTTATTGTATATTGGTGTATTTTTATAGTATACTGATATACTTTACTGCTTCTCCTTATTACAGGCATCAGTACAACATCATAAATATGCATAGAATTTTTTGCGAGATTTGAAGCAGGTTTCCTACAGGAGAAAAAGCAACATTATGCAAACATGCAGTGTTAAAAAACACATTTTAAAAGGTCTAACTTAAAGCGGTTGTCCACCTATCTATCGTTTTTTTTTTTTTTTCATTCACAAACTTTTCTTCTCAGCATTACATACTCACATATTGTGTGTAATATGTCCGCCTGTGTCAGATTTCGTCGGAAAGAATAACTTATATTATTCACTTCAGGCGGTTTCCATCTTCATTGTGGGCATTTGAAGCCCACAAGCATTTATTTCCTGGATGTGGTGAATGCTGTGCTCCCAGCATTCACTGCTCGTTCCTGCACATGCTCAGTGGCATCCTGGGAAGCCTGGGACTAGCTCCCAGGAGTCTGGGAGAGGCTAAAAACACGCCTACTCCCATGGGAGGAGAACCAGGAAGTGCAAAGAAGAATAGAAAAATAAAAGGTAATTACGTCGATTTAAATTTTTTTAAATGGCATGTCAGCATCTAGGCAAGGAAGAGAATACATACAGATATTGTTCAAAATTTGGGTGGAACCCCGCTTTAAGCAAAAAACAAAACAAAGAGCTTATAATATTCAAATTGAAAAGTATGCAAGTAAAGAGAAAGAGATGACTCTTCCTCATTACTTTAAAGCACAAGGAAGCTAATATTTAGTAGCAGTATCAACAAACTAGTATAGTGTGGCCAAAGGAAACATAAACTGCAGACCTTTGTATACAGTGCCTTGAAAAAGGATTTCATATCCAATGAAATTGTCCACATTTTGTCATGTTACCACCAAAAATGTAAATGTATTTTATTGGGATTTTTTTTTAATATTCTTTATTTATACCCCAGGGAGGAGCAAATAATACATTACATGCTATAAATAGCATAATCACATTATTCATTTCTTTTCATCACCCAATCAAAGTACAATATACATATTTGTCTGCATATGACTTTCGAAGTATACATATTAAACATTAAGCACCCCTGTCACCTTCCCTACAAGACCTCTTCATCTTTTGTTTTCTTTTTCTACTTCTCCTAGACAGCAGGGTATAAATCATTCCTCCCTTTAATTTTATTATTTTCAAAAAAAAATTCCCCACCCCTAAAGCAAACTCAAAGAAAAAAAAACAAAAAAACAAACTCAAAAGGAGAAAAAGGAAAAAAAAATCCCTCCTTACTCCCCTCTCCTCGTGGAGGGTAGGGAACCTCCATATTATTGTATGCTTCCAAGACAGGGCGGACTCATTACTCTACAATATCCCCCAACAATCTCTTTCCTTCTTCAGAATATACAAATAAGTTCCAAATTGTCCAAGTTTTGATATATTGCTCTTTTCTATCCTGGGCCGAGAGCACCAGGTCTTCTATGGCCCCAACATTTCTTACTCTATTGAGCCATACTGTAATCGATTGTGGTCTGGGGTCTTTCCAGCATCGGGCAATACACGCCTTGGCCTCGTTAACCAAATAACATAAGACCGAATTTTTATATGTCTGTAGTGGTATTTGTGAAGGATGCGACAGGAAAAAGGCAGGATTGTCCGAAAGTGGACAAGTTGTAAATTTTTGGGCAATTCTTTGTACTTCTAACCAAAATTGCCTAATCTTAGGACACGTCCAAAATATGTGAAATAAAGTCCCTCGTCCCCTGTTGCATCTCCAACATTGATCTAAAGCTTCAGGGAAAAACCTACAAAGCCCCGCCGGGGTGTAATACCACCTCGTCAGTAGCTTATAGTTTAGTTCCTGAGTTTGAGTACAGACTGATGAATTCAACGAAAGATATGTTATTCTCTGACGTTGAACTGACGTAAAAGTCCTATTAAGGTCTCTTTCCCACTTTCCAATTCCTGGCATCTCAAAGTTATTTGGGGGGGCAATTAACATCGTATATATCTTAGATATTGTTTGGGCCAGGGGCTCCTTCTCTTCACAATATAGTTCGAACCTTGTCAGTTCTCTTCTATAATTTATCGCTAGTCCCAATGACTCAAAAAAATGATGAAGTTGTAGTGCCTGCCAAAAATTTGTGTGACAGTTGTGTCAGTGAGGCAACTGTAGGCCATGCGTCATAATGCAAAAAGTGTGATACCTGAGTATAGCCCCTCTCCCGAATTCCCTGGAATGCCCCTTTCTCCATCCCTGGCCCAAAACTTGGATTTCCCAATATTGGAAACAGTGGGGAGTGTATTGACGAATGTTTGGGAATCTGACAAATTTTAAAGCCTATTCGCAGGGTCGGGCCTATAAGAGGGTGTTTTTTAAGGAAGACCGGTAGTGCTTCATAGCACTAAATCGCTCTACGCAGGGGTACCGCACTAAATTCTTGTTCCAATTCTGTCCACAATTTAAATTCTGTATGTCTACACCAGTCAATAACCCTACCGAAATGTACTGCCTGATAATATTTAGCTACGTCTGGGACTGCCAGGCCTCCATATTGTTTAGGTATAGTCATACGACTCCTACTAATCCTTGGTCGCTTATTTGCCCATATAAATTTAGTAAAGAGCGTATCAACTTGGCGGAAAAAGGCAGTTGGAATGTCTGTCGGTAAGGCTTAAAAAAAAATATTAAAAATTTGGCAAAACACTCATTTTGATAATTTTGCAACGGCCAAACCATGAGTGGAGTCCATGTTGCCATTTATCTAGTAGAGAACGAACTGTCTTATATAATGGAGGGAAATTTACTTCAAAGATCTTCTTTATTCTTGACTCCTATTTGGAGTCCCTGGATATCTGGGTTTTGCCTAATTTTATTAAGTAGTGGCTCTAAAGATAAGTAGAACAATCAAAACAATGGCAGATGGTTTGGGGGAATCTTCTAAGGAGACAAAGATTTTCCAAAAATGTTTGCATCATAGAGCCTAGAGCTGGAGATAATGCTTCTCTGTTGCATTTGGAAGAGTAACTCCACTTTTGTTGAGAAAAAAACATTCCCCTCTGGGTGATCTATGTACCGTATATACTCGAGTATAAGTCGATCCGAGTATAAGTCGAGGCCCCTAATTTACCACAAAAAACTGGGAAAAACTTATTGACCCGAGTATAAGACAAGGGTGAGAAATGCAGAGGGTCAACAATGCCTATCTGCAGCTGCATGCCTCCCTGTGCAGCCTACCTGTAACCTGTACATGTGTATGTGTCCTGTGCATGTGTCCTGTGTCCTGTACATGTGCATGTGTCCTGTACATGTGTATGTGTCCTGTGCATGTGTCCTGTACATGTGTCCTGTACATGTGTATGTGCCCTGTGCATGTGTCCTGTACATGTGTCCTGTGTCCCTGTGTCTTGTGTCCTGTACATGTGTCCTGTGTCCTGTACATGTGTCCTGTGTCCTGTACATGTGTATGTGTCCTGTGTGCATGTGTCCTGTGTCCCTGTGCAGCCTACCTGTGTCCTGTGCAACCTCCCTGTGGCGATCTCATCCTCCCTGTGGCGATCTCCATCTCAGCGTGTGATAATACACACTGTTCAAAAGCCGCGCCTCCTCCTCGACTGTGATCTCATCCTCCCTGTGGCGATCTCCATCTCAGCGTGTGATAATACACACTGTTCAAAAGCCGCGCCTCCTCCTCGACTGTGATAGGCAGAACACTCAGCAGTCAGTGGTCAGCCTATCGCAGACATTCTCTCATTCTCATACCACGGACGAGGATGAGAGAATGTCCGTGATAGGCTGTACACTGACAGCTGTTCAGCCTATCACAGACGAGCAGGAGGCGCGGCTTTTGAAAGCTGGAATAGCCTCTGAACGAATTACCTATCACATACAGGCCGCCGTCTGCCTGCATGACACGCTGATCATGCAGACAGATGGCGGTGACTCGAGTATAAGTCGAGGGGGGCACTTTCAGCCCAAAAAAAAGGGCTGAAAAATTTGACTTATACTCGAGTATATACAGTACATTGCAAGGATTTTAACAAACTTTATTGAAGATTACTACCTTTTGTTATTCTGAAGAAATCCCTGTGTGTTTCTCTGTGCCCATGTGGTAAAGTGAATTTAATAGGAGGGGTTTCATAATTATCAATCCGCTGTTGCAGTTGCAGGGCAATAATGAGGAAAGCTGCTGGGCCTGCATTTCTTTAGAAGTGATTTCCTATTGGGAGTATCTCACCAAAAATAACATTTTTGTTGCAGGGAATGCCTGAAATCTGATGTGTATTTTAGCGCAGACTTCTGGGAAAATCAGTGAGCCAATCACACAAGCAGGAAATTATGTTTCTGGGGGGCATTCCGTACACATTCTGTGTACAGAACAACTCCAGGTAGCCATATCGCATTGCATTTTCAGAAAATTACAGAGCTGCAGATTGAAAAGGAAGGGTAATTTTTAATAACATTCAATTAAAATATGACTTGTGTAGCAATTGTATACGCTATATTGTTTTTTTCTCTATTTTCTATTTTTTCCCCATGAAAGTGGAGTTACCCTTTAACATGCCTGCTGTTTTTGACTATAATGGATTGTTCTCATCTATATGTGCCATGTGTTCTGGTAAAATTATGTTTTTGTAACATAAGGGAGTGCTACAGCACATTTTGTATATTTTAAGCATTGATGCTACAACCATAAGCTTGGAAAATATGTACTCTGCTGGTACCTGGACCACTTGCAAAAAGTTTGTGTAAAATGTCTGTGTCAGACATGACCTTTGGCTTCACTAAACTCCTCACTGCTAATTCTAAGGCACTAATGGGAAACAGATGAGTTAAGAATTAGTTATGGACTTCGAAGAAAATTGTGACTGCTATAGTAAAAATGGAGTTCTAAACGTAGAGAAAGGTCAGCAGCGAGTAGCAGAGGCCTAGTCTTTTGTGCACTAATAAAAAAATTGTGCCAGATTCTTCACTGACCTTGTCTTATTTTACATATTAGGGTAATTTCATTTTGCAGACTAAAAGGTCTGTATGAATATATCAGTTAATAGCTGTAGCTGGTTATTCTCAGAGGCTGCTCATAGACTTAAAATGTGGCCAGACTTGCAAACAGAATCTGACTCCCTTCAGGACAAAAAATCTTCCATGCACTCCAAAGCACTAAATAAACTTGCAATATAGGCTCTGTTGAACTTCAAACCTAATTTAATGGGGAGGAAGGCACTGCAGGCATAACCTTATCAAAGAGTACAATAATGATCAGGAAAATTGTTCTTCTCTGTTTTCGTCTATCATGGCATCAACTAACTGGAGACATCTGGTGGCACCTAATACTTGAGAAAATTACAGATTGGAAGCCTTTAATGAAACATTACTTGGCCTACAAAGCACCTAAGGTAATTACAGTACTTATAGCACTTGTCTGTGCCCTTCTTGCATGTGGATTCTCTGTCAAGTGTTGCCCCTTCTAGCCACTCAGCCCCAACCCGTTTTTCCGGTGTCAAAGGGCATATTTTTACTCTCTGTTCAGGGTTAAATTTTGACTTTGAAAGAAGTCAAGACTTTGTGTATAGTCAAAAAATTTATTTCCCAAATAAGTAAATATATTTTTTTCAGTATCAGCATGTGAGTTTCATCTAGTTTTCACAGTGCAAAGTTTTAGGTACAATTCGATCACTATGTTCATCAACCAGTATCATGAAAGTCATTTCAGATTTAAATTACTGTGACCCTGATGCATATTTGCACTTTATATTCACAGTAACACTTATTTTATTTGTTCATTTTTATTAATAACTCTTAGAAAACAATACCACCAAAAGAAATACTTCTTAGTCACATTAATAGATTATTGCTGAAATGCAAAAATAGCTTTTCAGCTTAACTGGCTAATTTTTTTTTCTGTTAAACAGTATACACCGATGAGCCATAACAATATGACCACTGACAGGTAAAGTGAATAACACTTATTATCTTGTTACAGTGGTGTCTGAAAGTAGGTGAGATATATTAGGCAGCAGGTGAATATTTTGTCCCTGAATTTGATGTATTGAAAGCAGGAAAAAATGGGCCAGCATACAGATTTGAGCAACTTTGACAAACTGTCATGGATTGACGACTGGGTGAGAGCAACTCCAAAAATTCAGCTCTTGTGAGATGTTCCCGGTCTGCAACGAAATTGGCCTATGGAAGGAAAACCAGAGTACCAGAGACAGGATCACAGACGGCCAAGGCTCACTGATGCAAGGCAGGCCCCTGTAGACCAATCCAATAGAAGAGTTACTGTAGTTAAAGTGTTAATAAACCCACAACAGTAAAATCAGTCTGTATATGCAGCATAGCATGCTTGTTATATTCACTGTGGAACTTAAGGGGTTAATCCTCTGCATTGTGCAAATGGTTGTTTTATCCTGTATGCACAGATCCTTCCCTCCTGCCCTGTCTATCTGGGGAAGGCCAGCCAAAGCAGGCAGGGTAGCCAACCTGCACATGCTCAGTTGTGTCTTTTATGCTGGAGAGAATAATTACTTGTTCTCAGAGCTAGCCAGGTCACATGATATTGGCATCACACATTTGGACGTGTATACAGGCTGAAGTGGAAATCTCTGCCTTCCTGAACTCTCAGCACTGGAGAAACTGTGCAGTTTATCACTGACCATGGTATACAGATCAGCCAAAAAGGTATATAGTGGCAATATTTTAATGTAAAAAGAAGATTTATAAGCTGTGGGCACTGTGGGGGAGCAGATGAACTATTTTCATATTACTGGGTTTAGTATCACTTTAATGTCAGAACATACAGTGCATTGCAGTCTGTTGCGTATGGGTCTGCATAACTGAAGAGCTGTCAGGGTGTCCATGCTGACCAGTGTCCACAGCCAAAAGTGCCTACAATGGGCACATGAGCAACAGAACTAGACCATTGAGCATTGGAAGGAGGTGGTCTGGTGTAATAAATTCAAAAAAGGTTTTAAGAACACAACGAGTTTGAGGTGTTGACATCTGTGGGATGTGTCTGATCCAAGGAGGCCCCACCTCATAACTTACAATACCTAAAGGATCTACTACTGCATAGTTGCCAACAGTCCCGATTTTCCCAGGACAATCCCGATTTTGGGACACCCGTCCCGATCAGAGGCCGTCCCGATTCAGGATTTTGCCTTTTTTGTCCAGGGAAATCGGGAATGTTTGGTTTTTCAGCAGCTGGCTCCAACAAAATGGTTGCCAGCGCCGCCGTTAGATCGTTCCCCTTGTGTTCAGTGGAGAGGGGAGGGGGCTCGATCCATGCAACCAATGAATCGCCTTCTCTCTTCACAATACTGAAGCCGGGGTTAGCTGCACAGATTGGCCCCTCCCCTCTCCACTGAACACACGATGCCGGCCGCTCATGGAGTTTCTTCTGCTCTCACTCTCAGTGTAAAGGCGCCCAGGCAGCGATGTAACTCAGTTACATCGCTGCCTGGGCACCTTTACACTGAGAGTGAAGAGTTGTGTATGATGTGTATGATACACAGCAATCCTAGTGACAATGGACAGTCGTTCTCTGTCACTAAGGGGAAAGCTGCAGCTAGGAAACTTAGCAGCTGGGTGCAGTTTCTGGGGGAACTCTTTGCGGAACAGAGCCTTTCTGTGTCAGAGATAGAGGGGTGTGATCGGTGTGCAGGTGTCCGGTGTCCCCTTCCCCATACTCCACCCATGTGTATTCTGCAGATGTCACAGCTCCAGACACTGATAGAGACGTGGCAAACAGATAAGGACAGTGACAGCTCACAGCCAGACCGACAGCTATGAGAATCCTCTTCTTGGCCATGATGTAACTGTAATTTACAGGAGGGGGGGTTAACTGTGTACAGGAGGGGGGTTAACTGTGTACAGGAGGGGGGTTTAACTGTGTGCAGGAGGGGGGGTTAACTGTGTACAGGAGGGGGGTTAACTATGTACAGGAGGGGGGGTTACCTATGTACAGGAGGAATGTTAACTATGTACAGGAGGGGGTTAACTATGTACAGGAGGGGGGGTTAACTATGCACAGGAGGGGGGTTAACTATGCACAGGAGGGGGTTAACTATGCACAGAGGGGGGTTACTATGCAAAGGAGGGGGGTTAACTATGTACAGGAGGGGGCTTAACTATGTACAGGAGGGGAGTTAACTATGTACAGGAGGGGGGTTAACTATGTACAGGAGGGGGGGTTAACTATGCACAGGAGGGGGGTTAACTATGTACAGGGAGGGGGGTTAACTATGTACAGGAGGGGGGTTACTATGCACAGGGGGGGTAACTATATACAGGGGGTAACTAGGGGGAGATGGGTAACTATGTACAGGGGGAGGGGGTAACTATGGCTCTGCCTGGGACACTGATGTAAGGACTGAGGCTGGGAACACTGGTGTAAGAACTGACTCTGCTGGAGGCACCTGATGCAAGGAGGGACTCTGTTGGGGGGCACCTGATGCAAGGACGGACTCTGCTGGAGGCACCTGATGCAAGGAGGGACTCTGTTGGGGGCACCTGATGCAAGGACGGACTCTGCTGGGGACACCTGATGCAAGGACGGACCCTGCTGGGGGCATCTGATGCAAGGACGGACTCTGCTGGGGGCACCTGATGCAAGGACAGACTCTGCTGGGGCACCTGATGCAAGGACGGACTCTGCTGGTGGCAGGCGACGTGGCAGGTGACACGCTCAGAGATCCCACTGATTCGGCATTATGGTGAGTTGAATGATTTCATTCTATATTGCAATGTAGTAATAGAAAAAATTCACTTCAATCATCCTGACACCATAACAACCATGGTGCCGAGATGATTGAAGTGCTAACACCAGGTGTTTGGAGTATCTTTATCTGCTGTTTGTTAAACTTTCTAGAATACACATTTCTATTGTTGTGTAGCATCTAGGCCTGTTGTCCCTCCATCCCTCTTCTCCCCTTTCCCCCTTTCCCTCTCCATCCCTCATTCACATCAGACTCTAACCATGCCCCCTTTGGGCCATGCCCATTTAAGCCACACCCACTATTTTGCGTAAACCACGCCCCTTATTCGCAGCGCTGCGCTTCGCGCACCGCATTTTTGTTTTTTCCATATTCCAGGCCACAAATGCATGCCACGCACCCTAATTATAAGAAGTCTCCGCCTACAGCCAAAAAAGTGTCCCAAATTTTTTTTTTACAATGTTGGCAACTATGCTACTGATGGCTTGGTGCCAGATATTACAGCAAACCTTCAGAGGTCTAGTGGAATCAATGCTCTGAAAGGTTAATGTATGGCGGGTGCTCATAATGTTAAGGTTGATTGATGTATATTTATAGGGAGTAAAGAGATGTGTAGAGAGAATTATAGAATTACTCATTAAACACTTAAAGACTGCCTTGCCTTGGAAAGAGTATGTGTTTGCATTAAAAGGCTGGAAGGTTGTCAAATCACTGCTGGGAGAAATTGCGGTAAGAGAAAGAATCTGGCCAGAGTGTCTTTGAACTTTGGGAACTAAATGCTTTATAGTGTCACCAGCTACAGAGGTCAGCGAAGGTTTGTTATAAAGCTTATGTATAACACACATTTCTGCAATGTATGCTAACATACATAAGGTGCCTTAGTGTATTGTGGTTTCATTAATTCTGATGCAGCTCCAATGTAGAGTATATGCATTGCAGAGCACCACAGCTCACAGTAACACAGTACTGTGCATTGGGAATGCGCTGCATTGAACAAATGCTGAGTGTCCATTATTGTGCATTGACAGCTTATTCAAAATGAATGGGCTGCCTTAACACATGACATGGGACAATGAATCCCCTTCATGTAATGTAATATTGCAGTTTTGAAATGCAGTGCTTTGGTGCTGAACATTAGCTAAGCAGAGCCAGGGGCACTTGCTTGCTATAACACCCATTTAGAATGAAAGGAAAGGGGAAAAATGTTTCTAGACACCTCACTTTCCTCATGGGATTACGACAGAAGGCAGTTGCGAGCCTAAGGTGCACAGGGAGATTTGTTTAGCTTAGTAAACTGAGGTGAGGTCACATGACTTATAGGGTTAAGCCATGTGAATCTTGCCTCAGTATATTAACTACTTAAGGACCGAGCCTCTTTCTGAGATTTGTTGTTTACAAGTTAAAAACTGTTTTTTTTATAAAAAATTACTTAGAACCCCCAAACATTATACATTTTTTTCTAACACCCTAGAGAATAAAATGTCGGTCGTTGCAATACTTTCTGTCACACCGTATTTGCTCAACAGTCTTACAAGCGCACTTTTTAAAAAAAAAATACACTTTTTTAAATTAAAAAATAAGACAACAGGAAAGTTAGCCCATTTTTTTTATATTGTTAAAGATAATGTTACGCTGAATAAATTGATACCCAACATGTCATACTTCAAAATTGCGCCCGCTCATGGAATGGCGACAAACTTTTACCCTTAAAAATCTCCATGTTTAAAAAATTCTACAGGTTGCATGTTTTAAAGTACAGAGGAGGTCCAGGGCTAGAATTTATTGCTCTCACTCTACTGATCGCGGTGATACGTCACATGTGTGGTTTTAACACCATTTTCATATGCAGGCGCTACTCACATATGCGATCACTTCTGCACGCAAGCTCGTCGGGACGGGGCGCGTTTAAAAAATGTTTAATTTTTTTTATTATTTATTTTACCTTTTATTTTTTATTTTTACACTGTTTTTTTTTTTTTAAAGTTTCACTTTTATTCCTATTACAAGGAATGTAAACATCCCTTGTAATAGAAAAAAGCATGACAGGTCCTCTTAAATATGAGATCTGGGGGCAAAAAGACCTCAGATCTCATATTTAGACTAAAAAAAATGTAAAAATTTGTCATTTAAAAAAAATTATTTAAAAAAAATGGCCCTTTAAGAGCTGTGGGCGGAAGTGACGTTTTGACGTCACTTCCGCCCAGCAATTGTATGGAGATGGGTGGGGGCCATCTTACCCTCACTCGTCTCCATGCACAGCTAACGACAGGACGTGATTGCCTCCACCGTTAAGCAGCGGAGGGCACGGATCGCGGTAGTAAAATTCGATACAATTGATCTTGAGGTGAATCCACCGCAGAGACCACTTTTATCCTGTAGCGGACCGCCCGCTGAAGATGAGGATACCGGGGTTATGGCAGCTAGCTGCTGCCATAAAAACGATATACTCCTTCAAACAGCCGACGTAAAACTGCAGCGGGCGGTCCGTAAGTGGTTAAGGGTTAGCTAAAAGCCTGTTTTTAATTGGTTAATTTAAAATTGAAGTCACATGGCCTTCTAGAGTAGGCCATGTGAATTAAACCAGAATATTCCAGATCTCCCTGAGCCTGCCTATAAAAAGGGTGTTCCATTTCTGGGGGGGTCATTCACCTCAGAAGGCACAGCCATGGTGCTCCCCGCCCTCCCTAAAAAAAGTTTCTTATCGTACATCACGGGACACAGAGCCATAGTAGTTACTATGTGGGTTATAGGCCACCTTCAGTGATGGACACTGGCACACCCTAAGACAGGAAGTCCACTCCCTATATAACCCCTCCCACTACTGGGAGTACCTCAGTTTTTTCGCCAGTGTCTTAGGTGTTGGTCACGAGTGAAGATGTGCTGTGCTGAGCTCCACTGGAACAATCCTTGCTGGGGCTAGCTATGCAGCCGGATCTATTCAAAGTGTCTTTTAGGCCAAATTGAATGGTACCCGGGCCTCGTGTCCGAAGAAAAGAGGTTTTGCCTGTAACGCTTCTCTTTTTAGAGAGCTGGACCCCGGGATCTAGTATTTTGGTATTTTAAAGCCATAAAGTTTTACTGGCGGGGTGCTATTATGGGTCCACAAGTGTGGGTTCCCCGAGGGTCCCTGGTTCCTGAAGGTTTGTTAACGAAACCCACCGTGAATGGTGAAGATTGGGTCTGTTGGTTTTAGCACAGAAAACCCTGCGGCGGGAAAGGTAAGTGGAGTTTTCTAAGGAATTTTTTAATTTTCTTATGAAATGTCTCCTTTCAAAAGTAAATGTCGTCATGCCTAAGTGTCACCACTGGGGGCTGTATGGAGCACGTACCTTCTCATGCTTTCCTCAGAAATCATGCTGTGTCAGGAAGCAGCAGGCTTTTTCCTCCGGCTAGCAGGTCAGACCTCCAGTGAGTTGGGGGGTTTACTTCCACCAGACACCCCCCACCTGGGCTAAACTCTCCCCCCTCTTCACGGGGAAGGAGAGAGCTAAAACGATCTGCGATGCAGTTTTCTTTAACCGCCCCTGCATGGCGGCGGCTCTCAGGTCTCCTCCTCGCCATCCCTCCCTTACTCACAAGTTGAGGCCCGTGCTCGCACGGGAAAACTCTCTTTTGAAAGAGAGAGGAGGGGGCGATGCGACGGATGGGGCGAGGCTTAGCGCAGCATTGGCGTCTTCCAGCGTCCCTGCGGGCGTGTGTTTTAAAAACTCCATTTGTGCTGGCTGCAAGTTGTCGGAGGGACACAAGAGCAAAGAGGGGCATGAAAAAGGTTTGGTGACACAGGCATTCCCTATTGACACATTTATTATTAGCATCAGGCTGAGCATTAATAGCAGTGACAGGGCTGGACTATTGCTCAAGCAGTGGATGCTATCCTTCTGGTAGTACCTCTACATTTGTGCATCGGGCTACGGTCGGAAGGTGGGGGTAAAAACACCTCAAAAAAGGGCATCCTCCCCTGAGAGTTCTGAGGTGGCTGGTCAGAGTGAGCCATCAGGGCTGTCAGGTGTTGCAACTGCTTTCAACACTGTAGCCCCTGTCTATATTACTGAAGAGGTTTTTTCCTCAACCATTTTAGGGTTGGAGCAGAAGATTGATGCTTTTATCGCATCCCAGAGTGGGACTAAATGCGATAGGTCCACTTCCATTACCCAGGACCCTCAAACTGAGGAACCGGGGGTGGAAGATGATGAATTTCTCTCAGGGGACCAGGAAGAGGCTGATGACTCCTCTTCTGAGGGGTCAAATGTGGAAGGATTAGGTTCACAATCTGAAAGATTGATGGTACAATCCCTTACGGAATTGGTTCGCTCCATTCATGCTGCCATTAGCCATTAGAGTCAGTTGATGAGCCCACTTCTTGTTTGGGTTCGCTAAAGCCTCCCCAAGCTATTCATGCTTTTCCTTTTCATTCATTGCTAAAAAAGCTTATGTATTCTGAATGTGATCACCCAGATAAACAGTTTTTTCCTCCGAAAAGGTTTTTAACACTTTATCCTATGGAGGAAGAATTTAATAAGAAATGGGGGAAGCCAGCAATTGACGCTGCTATATCCTCTGTGAATAAAAATTTGACTTGTCCAGTAGACAATGCTCAAATGCTGAAGGATCCAATGGATAAGAAGTTGGAATTCCTATTTAACCACTTCAGCCCCAGAAGAATTTAGCCCCTTCCTGACCAGAGTGTATTTTGCGATTCAGCACTGCGTCGATTTAACTGACAATTACGCGGTCGTGCGACGTTGTACCCAAACAAAATTTACGTTCTTTTTTGCCATAATTAGAGCTTTCTTTTATTGGTATTTGATCGCCTCTGCGGTTTTGATTTTTTGCGCTATAAACAAAAAAAAGCGTCAATTTTGAAAAAAACACAATATTTTGTATTTTTTGCTATAATAAATATCTCCATTTTTTTTAAAAAAAGCTAATTTTTTCTCAGTTTATGCCGATATGTATTCTTCTACATATTTTTGGTAAAAAAAAATCACAATAAGCGTATATTGATGGTTTGCGCAAAAGTTATAGCATCTACAAAATAGGGGATAGATTTATAGCATTTTTATTATTATTTTTTCTTTAACTAGTAATGGCGGCGATCTACGATTTTTATCGTGACTGCGACATTATGGCAGACACATCGGACAATTTTGACACATTTTTTGAACCATTGACATTAATATAGCGATCAGTGCGATTAAAAATGCATTGATTATTGTAAAAATGTCACTGGCAGTGCAGGGGTTAACACTAGGGGCGGTGAAGGGGTTAACTATGTTCCCTGGGAGGTGATTCTAACTGAAGGGGGAGGGGACTAACTAGAGGAAGTGACGGATCATGGTTCCTAGCTATTAGGAACACACGATCTGTCACTCCTGTCAGGGACAGAACAGGGAAGTGTGTGTTTACATACACTCATCCCTGTTCTGTGTCTCCTGCTCACGATAGCTTGTGGCCGTCAGTCACGAGCATCAGCACCCTACAGCGGTGTGCGTGCGCCTGCTATCTGGACCCCGCAAGCCAACGTAGAGCTACGTGGTTTCGCACAGGGGAGCCCACCTGCTGCAGTATAACTGCGGCGGCTGGTCTGGAAGCACTTAAAAACAATTTTTCTCTGGCAGGTTCAGTGGCTCATTGTCAATCCTTAAGAAACCAGTTTAAACAGGTGCTCAAGATTATTCCTGATCAGCAGGCCCAAGATTTGGCCGTGATACCAGGGGCGTTATCTTTTGCAATAGACGCTATGAGAGATTCTATTCTCCAGACCTCACGCCTTCCCCTTAGGCTGGTGCATATGCATAGAGTTCTATGGTTGAAAAATTGGTCAGCCGAAGCGCCATGCAAAAAGCTCCTGGCTAGTTTTCCATTTCGTGGTCAACAGCTGTTTGGGGACGGTCTGGATAAATACATCCTAAGAATTTCTAATGGAAAAAGTTCCCTTTTGCCAGTTAAGAAGAGGAGTAAATGTTTTTCTTTTAAGCGAGCTTCTTCTCCAGTGCCAGGAGCATCAGTCTCCAGGCAGTCACGACAGCCTCCACCGTCAAGTTCAAGAAGTAAATCTCTAGGTCAACCTCAGGGACAAAAGAGGCCCTGGGGAAGGAAACCCACAAAACAAAATAATAAGACCTACTTATGAAGGGGCGCCCCCGCTCACTCGAGTGGGGGGAAGACTTCTGCAGTTCTCAAGGGTCTGGCAGGAAGAGTGTCTAGACAAATGGGTGGCTTCCTGAATATCTCTAGGATACAAACTAGAGTTCCGAGAGTTCCCGTTTCCTCGTTTTTTCAGATCAAACGTTCCCAGGGATCCAGAGAAAAAGAAGCCTCTCTTTCAAGCTTTGGGCCATCTTTTGCCTCAAAAGGTGATATCGGTAGTCCCCATGGAAGACCAGGAGTTAGGGTTTTATTCAAACCTTTTCACAGTACCAAAACCAAATGGGGATGTCAGACCCATTTTAGATCTCAAAGATCTAAAATGATTTTTGAATATCCGCTCTTTTCCCATGGAGTCAATCCGATCAGTGGTCTCCATTCTACAAGGTGGAGAATTGCTAGCGTCAATCAACATCAAGGATGCTTACCTCCATGTGCCTATTTTTCCCGCTCACCAGAAATATCTACGCTTTGAGATAGAAAATCTTCATATTTAGTTTGTAGCTCTGCCTTTTGGTCTAGCTACTACACCTCGAGTGTTTACAAAGGTCTTGGCTCTCCCTTTAGCCAGATTAAGGGCTCAAGGTATAACGATTCTAGCTTACTTAGATGATCTACTCTTGATAGACCAGTCGGTAGCCCGCTTAGACCAAAGTTTGGTCACCACAGTCAGCTACCTGTAATACCTAGGTTGGATTCTCAACCTGGAGAAATCTTCCTTAAAACCATCAAAGAGATTGGAATACTTGGGTCTGATCATAGATACAGCTCAGAAGAGGGTGTTCTTGTCCCAGACAAAGATCAGTTCCATAAGGGAACTGATTCAGGTGGTCAAAACAAAAAAGAATCCTTCTATTCGACTTTGCACAAGATTGTTGGGAAAGATGGTGGCTTCATTCGAGGCTGTTCCTTATGCTCAATTTCATTAGAGACTACTGCAAAACAGTGTCCTATCGACTTGGAACAAGAAGGTAGACTTCCCAATGCATTTATCCCCAAAGGTGCGCCAAAGCCTCAGTTGGTGGTTTATAGCCAAGAATCTCCAAAAAGGAAAATCCTTCCTACCAGTTACCTGGAAGGTGGTAACAACAGATGCCAGCCTTCTGGGCGGGGGAGCAGTCCTAGAAGAAGCGTCTGTCCAAGGAAAATGGTCCAAATCAGAAATGACCTTGCCCATCATTATTCTAGAGATTCGGGCAGCACGCCTGGCCCTGAAGGCATGGACGCTCAGATTATGGAATTGTCCTGTCAGGATTCAATCCGACAATGCCACAGTAGTGGCCTATATCAATCACCAAGGGGGCATGAGAAGTCGTGCGGCCCAGAGAGAGGTGAATCATATCCTAACTTGGGAACAGAAAACAACATACCTTGCCTATTGGCAGTCTTCATTCCAGGAATAGAGAATTGGCAGGCGGACTACTTGAGTCACCAGCAGTTGCTCCCGGAAGAATGGTCTCTTCACCCCGACAGCTTTCTGTCAATATGTCAAAGATGGGGAATTCTGGACGTGGATCTGTTTGTGTCAAGGTTCAACAAAGAGATCGACAACTTTGTGCAAAGGACAAAGGATCCGCTGGCATGCGGAACATATGCCTTGGTTTTCACGTGGAATCGGTTTTCACTGATTTATGCATCCCCTCCTGTTCTGTTGCTTCGACTTCTACGCAGGATCAAGCAGGAAGGGAAGGCGGTGATTCTTGGTATGCAGAGATCGTAAAGATGGCGATAGGAGACCCATGGACCCTACTGCGACGGCCAGACCTTCTCTCGCAAGGTCTGGTATTCCATCCTACCTTACAAATGCTAAATTTAACGGTTTGGCTATTGAGCCCCACATTCTGAAGAAGCGTGTGTTATCAGGTTCAGTAGTGTCTACTCTGGTTAATGCAAGGAAGCTGGCCTCCTGAGTCATATATTATAGAGCCTGGTGTGAATCCAGGGGTTGCCACCCCAGGAAATATGTCATAGGTAGGATCCTTGACTTTCTACATATGGGATTAGAAATGAGACTGGCCTCGAGTACGAGTACTATCAAAGGCCAGGTTTCGGCTTTATCAGTATTATTTCAACGACCACTTGCTTCGCACTCTCTGGTTCGTAGCTTTATTCAGGGGGTAAAGCGGCTTAATCCTCCTTTTAGGTCACCCCTGAACCCTTGGGACTTGAATTTACAGCCTTTTGAGCCAATAGGACATATTGCCTTGGTCCTTTTGACAAGGAAATTTGTTTTTCTGGTAGCCATATCTACTGCAAGAAGGGTATCAGAGTTGGCTGCTTTTTCTTGTAAAGAGCCATATTTGATTATTCACAAGGATAAGGTTGTATTACATCCTCATCCTAATTTTCTACCAAAGGTAGTGTCAGGTTTTCATTTAAACCAGGGTATTGTTTTACCTTCATTTTTCCCAAAACCCTGTTCTGTGGAAGTAAGGTCGCTACATTCTCTTGATGTGGTGAGAGCAGTCAAAGTCTACTTGAAGGCGACTGCTCAGATTCGATAAAACAGATGTTTTGTTTGTGTTGCCTGGAGGTACTAAGAGAGGACAGGCAGCATCGAAATCTACTATTTCTCAATGAATTTGTCAAGTGATTGTTCAAGATTATGGTTTAAAGAGGAAAGTTCCACCTTTTCATATTAAAGCGCACTCCACCAGGGCTGTTAGTACTTCCTGGGCAGTGCATCACCAAGCCTCCATGGCTCAAATCTGTAAGGCCACAACTTGGTCTTCAGTCCATACATTTACCAGATTCTATCAAGTAGATGTAAAAGGTCATGAGGATATCGCCTTTGGGCGCACTGTACCGCAGGAAGCAGTATAAGTCCTCTAGTCCCTTGGTGCCCTACTTTTGTTGTGTCTCCCTCCCTTCAGTTGGCAGTGCTATGGGACATCCCACATAGTAACTACTATGGCTCTGTGTCCTGTGATGTACGATAAGAAAATAGGATTTTTATAACAGCTTACCTGTAAAATCCTTTTCTTTAAAGTACATCACGGGACACAGAGTCCCTCTCTTCTTTCTGGTATACACGTGTATTGCTTTGCTACAAAAACTGAGGTACTCCCAGTAGTGGGAGGGGTTATATAGGGAGTGGACTTCCTGTCTTAGGGTGTGCCAGTGTCCATCACCTGAAGGTGGCCTATAACCCACATAGTAACTACTATGGCTCTGTGTCCCGTGATGTACTTCAAAGAAAAGGATTTTACAGCTAAGCTGTTATAAAAATCCTATTTTTGTCACAGCCAAGATATTGTGTGGTAAGGTCACCCTGGATTCAAAAGGGACATTTGAAGTAATATGCAAGTTGACCTGAGTTGTAATGACTGGGTCTTTTAAATCTGGATTTGATTTATTCTGGGAAGTTTAAATATTGAATTGTTTATGATACAGCTTGAGCCGTGGTGGCTAAGCTGTTTTTGAGTGTTGGCATTTATTGAAATAAAGTTCTATTATTAAATATATCTTGTTTTTAAACCAATAATAAATGGCCGTGGCCAGTTATTATCCAAGTCTTGTGTCTAGTGTGTTTTTAATTGGAAAACTGCCTTCCTGTCTGTTATCCCATAAAGGTGGTCTAAACTTTTGGGTACTGATCCAAGGTTGTTAACTGTTGTTTGCCTCCACCAAATTTTGATTTTGATGAATCAATTTGCTCATGCTCTTATATACTGAAATTGTTTAAATAACATTTTAGTAAAATGTGTTCAATTATTGGTATTTACACACTATGTGAAGAAATTCTTTAATCTATAAATGTGCGCGTAACTGTAAAGGTTATTGTAATGTGCCACATACCACAGGAAAACATTTTTTTTTGCGTGCTACATTGAAGTATGCAATCTACAGACAGTTTTTTCAGATATGAAGCAGGATGTAATTTTTTACATCACTCCATTGTAACTTTATTATGTTGCCATCGGGCAAAAACACAATAGTATCAGAAAAAGAACACATTTTGTTAATTTACAACATTCAACGTTACTTGTGAATGAATAGCGCAGCTGTAACAGCAAATGCCATTGTATGTGTCACACACATTAAATTCAGCATACAAATAAGCATGTACAGAGAAAAGAGCTACCATTACCATTAATACTCCTTCACATTAATGTAATACTATTACAAAAAAGGTAGTGCCCAGTACTGAAAGTTGCCTTCTCAAGGGCATGCCTTTCTATCTATTAACAGATCTAGATTTTCAAATATATGCACCCACAAGCCTCTTATACTGTACCACCTACATGACCATTGACCATTTGTAATTTATATATTTTACATTTATCTTATACAGTGACTTTGTAAATGACTTTGTAAATGTGAGCTTACATTCCTGTTCTAACCTCTCTCTCATTACAGAAATACTGGAAAAATTAAAAGAGGGTGATGCTATCATCCTCCCATGAGTGTAATGGGTGTAACATGTAAAATGACCCAAAAATGTGGCTTTAGCCTTTAGGTTAACCAAGAAAGGGTATAACAAAATGGCCAAAAGTAAGAAAGACCTGTAGTTAAAATTAGGACATACCATGCCCTGACATAAAATTATGCTAAAGAAAATATTGGTGATACCATTAAAATAGAGAATAACAAACAATATATTGACCATATTACTGTATTTAGTGTTAGGAATACTTGCTAGTGAAATGTTTTATAAATGTATACTTTGTTGCCATCAGGATATGTTGGGGGGAATCAGAAAAGTGTTGTTTTTTACTAGAGCAATGGATGAAACAGTTCTGAGCAGTCATGAGAATCAGTGTCCGGCTGAGCACTGGTTAAAGCTTGTAGGAGGAGTTTTCACACTGCACTGGCTGTCCTATCAGGATCCAGGACCCCTGACCCTATCTCTGGACAGTGCTGATTGGCCCTGTGCTGATCACATGCACCCTCCCAAGAAAAGAAAAACCTCTCTTGCAATACACACCAAACTGAGCATGTGCCGCCTGACTCCATAGACTCTGTGTTATAACAAAATTATTAGGAGTCAGTGGAAGTAGGGGAGGATCAGATAAGCCAGCCATTTTACACAATGCAGAGGATTAACCCCTTAGGTTCCACAGTGAGTATAACAAGCATGCTTTACTGCATATACAGACTTATTTTTACCGTTGTGGGTTTAGTAACACTTTAATTAATGTTTATGGCATTTGTACAATTCCTAGTTTTAGGCAACTAGGCAGACTATTGATACACCAAACAACTGCCTTTTTCTCTTTTGGTTTGACATTAAAACCTTAAATAAACTTGTCTCAAAACTGGACAGTTCATACTAAGAATTTGACAAAATAATACAGAAGTCTAGGTTATCATCATAAAAAAAAACATTTGATTCAGATAGATAAGCATCTGAAAAGAAAAGCAAATCTGAACTTTTCTTATAAAAGTTGTGATTGCTCCAAACCTTCCAAGCCTCGAGTCCCTAGTGGTAGGCTAGCCCATCAAAATAGGACTAATAGTAAAGTTATAACTTTAGCCACCCATATGTGTCTAATAATTTGCTGATTGTTCTGTACTGCAGTTAAACCAAGCTTATATATTTTAATCATATGCTCACTTCTGGATTTTCTTGGTGTAGTTTAAAGGGTTTGCCTACCCAAAAGTAATACTTGAAATATAGAAGGAACCTAAAAAAGTTCACCCCTGGATTCACATTCTCTTGATGACTACAGTAACAAGTATCAACATCTACTCATTTTACCCCCCCCCCCTTTTTTTTAATTACCTATTTGTGCTCTGTGTTCCACCTTTGGGTGTTTCACACTTGTTTTTTTATTTTATCCACCATAATATACATCAGCCTCACGCAGATCAGCTCACACAGAATAGCCCTAATTCACAAACCCACATAACTTATTTTACTTGTTATATCTCAAGAAATTTTAGCCAAATTGAGATTACATTTGTTTAGTTCACAAAAGCAAATATTGCATTTGTATAAAGTGAAATGTCATTGAAATTTAAATAATAAAAGCAGACAACGGATTGTTGTTGACTCTTTGCTTGTCCTTTGCTGAAGTTTCAATTGCAGACAAAACTTAGCATGTATTCAATTATATATTTCTATTAATTAAAACTGAACTTTAGGAAATATAAAAATTCTCCCTTGCAGTAGAGCTGCACCTGCACCCGCAATGGTTTGCTTGTTTATGTCTAGGAGGCAGACAAAATCAATTTTGCTTACCAGATGCCCCACCCCTGCAGGCTTCTTTTCACTACTAGACCAGTCCCCACAACATTCTTCTCCATTCTCCGGAAGTCTAAGGTCCTTGGACATCATTAAAACTGAAGCAGGGTCAATAGCCGTGCATTAAAGTGAGGACACCAAGGGATATTCCACTGCCAGAGCATGGGGGAGTGCCATCTGCCAGGGGAGTAGAAGATCAGGTAAGTAAGATTGCTTTTACTGTCTCCTAGACTAAATGAGCAGTTAACCCTTGCAGTACAGGTGTGGTCCCCCTGCAAAGGAAAATTTAGGTTTAGTCTTAGGCTTCAAATATATTCATATGTATATACAGTGGGGACGGAAAGTATTCAGACCCCCTTAAATTTTTTACTCTTTGTTATATTGCAGCCATTTGCTAAAATCATTTAAGTTCATTTTTTTCCTCATTAATGTACACACAGCACCCCATATTGACAGAAAAACACAGAATTGTTGACATTTTTGCAGATTTATTAAAAAAGAAAAACTGAAATATCACATGGTCCTAAGTATTCAGTCCCTTTGCTGTGACACTCATTTAACTCAGGTGCTGTCCATTTCTTCTGATCATCCTCGAGATGATTCTACACCTTCATTTGAGTCCAGCTGTGTTTGATTATACTGATTGGACTTGATTAGGAAAGCCACACACCTGTCTATATAAGACCTTACAGCTCACAGTGCATGTCAGAGCAAATGAGAATCATTTCCGTCCCCACTGTATTTCATTATAATTTTGAGATCATTAAAACACAGATGGGTTGATTTAATAAAGAAGTAGAGGTTGTTTACTTAGAAAAGTGTATATTTACCTTAAAATGTAAACACTCAGGGGAAAGAACAGCGCTGAACAACAGACATAGGCAAAATCCTCAGCTACAAAGCAAAGACTCTTTACTATGTTGAAAGTGAAATTAAAATTAATCACCAAAGCATACAGCAGTCTGTGAGTGATCATACAGAGACTTGGATAAGGAGCTGGTAGTACCTGGAGGCTGGAGCCGCATGGATGTCACAGGGGCTCAGGAAAAACAAATGCAAAGCTGTGGATCAGGAGGTACAGGAGCGCCACTGGCAGAGGGCCTAACCAGAACTGTAGGGCCCAGGGTCCGATGAAGGAGAAACCACAACTTTAGCCACGGGAACTGTAGCTGCCGGTGTCCAACGGCTACTCAGACTGCATCCGGCACCCAGAAGTGACGTTACAGCCTGGCGGAGGCCAGCCAAGCAAATCCAAAGACTATGGTCAAACCCTGCTGCCGGGGCCGATCAGAAGCGGCTGGTGCCAGAGAAGCAGGGAGGGTCACACATTGCTGACTGGAGACACTACATGTTTCAGACGTTTCAGGGACACGTCCCTTCTTCACGTTATCTATTTAGTTGGCAAAGTGTGGAAAATTAAATAGGGCAAGAACAGGAAATGAGAGGGAGCAGGTAGGGGAGGAGCATGTCATCCATGAGGCTCCACCCACCCAAGTGAATAATAACACTACCCAGTGCACTAGTACATCCAAATATATGTAAAAAAAATATATATTAAATAATAAATGGAAAATAATTATAATAAAAAAATAATAATAAATAAAAAAAAATAAATGATAATAATGATGATGAAAAATAATAAATAGAAAATGGTGGTTAAAAAGTAGTAGATGTATATACATAAGAATGTGTTTAATTTAATTTAATATATATTATTATTATTATTATTATTCAGAATTTATATAGCACCAACAGTTTACGCAGCGCTTTACAATATAAAAGGGAGACAATACAGTTATAATACAATACAATAGGATTAAGAGGGCCCTGCTCAGAAGAGCTTACAATCTAATAGGGTGGGGCAGGTGGTACAAAAGGTTGTAACTGTGGGTGGAAGTGGTAGGAGATTAGTTGGAGACGTGATAGGCTTTCCTGAAGAGATGAGTTTTCAGGGATTGCCTGAAGGTAGCAAGAGAAGGGGATAGCTGGATAGATGGAGGTAGCGAGTTCCAGAGGATAGGAGAGGCTCTGGAGAAATCCTGGAGACGAGGAGGAGATGAGAGAGCTTGAAAGCAGGAGGTCTTGAGAAGAGCGGAGAGGTCGATTTGGGTGATATTTGGAGACAAGATTAGTGATGTAGCTTGGGGCAGAGTTGTGAATGGCTTTGTATGTTGTGGTTAGAATTTTGAATTTAATTAGCTGCGTGATTGGGAGCCAGTGTAGGGATTGAAGTAGAGGGTTGGCAGATACTGAGCGGTTGGTAAGGTGGATAAGTCTGGCAGCAGCATTCATGATAGACTGAAGAGGGGATAGCCTATGGAGAGGTAGGCCAATGAGAAGGGAGTTGCAATAGTCAAGGCGAGAGATAACAAGGGAGTGAATGAGGAGCTTGGTGGTTTCATTTGTTAAAAAAGGGCGAATTTTAGAGATCTTACGGAGGTGAATTCTACAAACTTTTGACAGCGATTGGATTTGAGGCTGAAATGACAAGCAGAGTCTAGGATTACACCTAGTACCCTGGCGCGAGGGGAGGGACTGATGGTTGCATTGTTGATTTTGATGGAAAAGTCATGGAGGGGGGCACGGGCGGGGGGGAATAATAATAACTCAGTTTTAGAGAGATTTAGTTTAAGGAAGTGGTGCGACATCCATGCTGATATGTCAGTTAGTAAGTTAGTAATGCAAGAGGAGACTGAAGGAGTGAGGTGAGGAGTAGACAGATAGATTTGGGTGTCATCAGCGTATAAGTGGTATTGGAAGCCATGGGCAGTTATTAAGTGACCAAGGAAGGAGGTGTAGATAGAGAAGAGAAGGGGTCCAAGAACAGAGCCTTGTGTATGTGTGTGTGTATATATACACACACACATACACACACACACATAGACGTATATATACACATAAAAATAACTATAATTATAACAATATATATGTATATATGAAAAAAACACACGCAGCACATGTCAAAAAGAGACATATAAATGATATATGAAAAATTCTAAATACTAATAAATGATGAGTTATATATATATTTCTCTATGTATACAAACAAAAAACAAACCAGGTAAAAAACAACTAGGGACATTGATTATGTTGCCCAGAGCAGATTACCCATACGTTTAGAGAGAAAAGCTACCCGGATGAACTCTTTTAGGAAGCATTTAAATCCTGTCTTACCCAGCAGTCTGCTGATAGAGCCTTTGTAGTCCCTTCCAACTCTGGTGCTAGGTTCATCACAGATTTTAATGGCAATTATAATGTCATTACCAACATCATCCGCAAGCATTGGCCTATTCTCTGTTCAGACCCCAGGTTAGGCCTGCACTTACCACCAGCCCCCCAGGTCATCTTCAGGAGAGCTTTTATCCTCAGAAATTGTATTGCTCCCAGTAAACTGAAAAAAACAAACCAAATTCTGTTAGAACCATGGACATCAGGTGTTATTTTGACAATAGGGTTGGAATATTCCAATGCAAGAAACGAGGTTGCCTTACCTGTCAGTTTATAACACATGGTCTGTCTTCCTTTTCCGATAGTTCCGATAATACATATTCCATCAGAGAATTCATCACGTGTTCCACCCAACTTGTCTATGTCCTGCGGTGTCCATGGAACCTTGTGTATGTGAGTCGCACCATCCGGACCCTGCGCACCAGGGTCAGTGATCACCTCAGGTTCATTAAAAAAGGTTTTAGAGAGTACAGAGGAACTTGAAGTCTGTACAGTTATCTAATATACTTCAATTGGGCCCAAAGTGTCAATATTTTGTGTGGCCACCATTATTTTCCAGCACTGCCTTAACCCTCTTGGGCATGGAGTTCACCAGAGCTTCACAGATTGCCACTGGAGTCCTCTTCCACTCCTCCATGATGACATCATGGAGCTGGTGGATGTTAGAGACCTTGCGCTCCTCCACCTTCTGTTTGAGGATGCCCCACAGATGCCTTGAAAGAGCTCAGTAAACGTGATGATATAATACTGAAGCCTGCTGACAAAGGGGGCACACTGGTGATCATGGACCCACAAATGTATGAAGATGAAATCTTCATCAGTTAAATGATAAAACAGGGTACAAAAAGGTCACCACTGACCTCACATAGGGTGTAAGGAAAAAAATAGAAAATATTTTGAAACCTGCATTAAGAGAGGGGATAATCTCCCGTGATCTTTTTGAATTTTTGTTACCACCCCACACACGGATTCCAGTCCTGTACATGTTGCCAAAAATACACAAGGACAGTCAGTTTCCACCAGAACATCCCATAGTCTCGGGGAGAGATTCTATTTTTGTTCCAACGGCACAAATTTTGGATAAGATCTTATCCACCCTTGTAAAGAATACCAAATCATACATTAGGGATACCAATGACTTTCTATCAAAGATCAAGGAAAAATCTTTATGTCATGGAGATGAGATTCTGGTCACCTGGGATGTCACGAGCCTATACACATCCATCCCGCACCAAGCTGGGATTGATGCAGCAATTGGACTCATCAGAAACAGCAATGAATACTCTGACGCTCAAGTAATGTTATTTGAGAAACTGTTTCGTGTTGTGCTGTTTCATAATTACTTTTGGTTCAAGGATCAATTTTTTATGCAACTCAACAGAGTTGTGACGGGCTTCAATGTTGCCCCGCCATACGCTTGTTCATTTATGAATGAATTCGGGCAGAAATATATATTTCCAAATGAACTGTTTCAGATGTATTGTGCCACCTGGTGGTGCTATGTAGATGATGTATTTGCGATATGGCGGGGCAACATTGAATCCTTGAAATTATTTGATGAGATGCTGAATGGGTTCTGCCCAGAAATACAATTTAAAATTAACATTGGCGGTAATTCAGTTCCCTTTTTTGGATACAAGGATTTATATAGATTGGGGTCAGATGGACTCTGACCTATATATAAAACCTACTGACAGAAATCAGCTTTTGTTATTTAATAGCTATCATCCACCGCACGTGTTTAAATCGATCGTTAAGAGTCAACTGCTAAGGGTTAAACGCATAGTCAGTGATGAGATGGTAAGAAAAACCAGATTGGAAGACATGTGCCAGAAATTCATAGAACAAGGTTATCCGGACAGGATGATAGCACAGGAGTTTATTAAAGTACAGCAAGGGGATGCAAAGACAGTCTCTAGGAAACGGAAACAGGCGAGACCAAGATTACCTTTCATATTTCAATTTCATAATTATAGTGAAAAGATTTTTAGCATTAATAAAAAACATTGGCCCCTTCTCAAGCAAGCCTACCCTCAGATAGACATTCTGCAACAAGTTCCCATCAGAGCCTATCGGTGTAATAAGACCTTAAGGGACTCTTTAGTCAGATCTGAATAAAAGGCAAGGGCACAAGAAGCTAAAATGACATTCCTTGGGAAAAAAGAGGAAAGGATGTTTTCCCTGTTTAAATTGCATCCAATGTAACATACTACTCAAAGGTGATCATTACACACATCCAGTTAGTGGGGAAAAGGTACTAATTAATGGTTTTCACACATGTCAATCCTCGTATGTGATATACATCCTCACACACCCTTGTAGTTTGATATATGTTAGTGAGACAACGCAAAAAATCAAGGATAGAATAGCCCAGCACCACAGCAAGATCAGACATAAACAACCAGGTTTTCCTGTATCTAGACATTTCCTAGAAAAGGAACATAAAGAATCAGATCTTCGTTTCATGGTATTGGAGGAAGTGTCCAGGGACAGGAGAGGGGGTGACAGGATCCTAAAACTGAAGAAAAAGGAGGTTAACAAGTTGCAGTCTCTTCATCCCGATGGAATGAATAGAGACTACGACTTGTATTTATTTTTGTAAGAGTGGGTTAGGATTACAATTTATGTTTTTCCTCCCTAGATACAGTGGAAATGGTACAGGATTTGAAACAGGGGAATCCTTATTGAAGATGATCGTCTGGAAATAATGTTCAGATGTAGTGAAATCAAGAATTATTTACATTATTGGTTAATATGGCTTGCATTGATTATTCTTGAGAGAGATGAGTGGGATATTATGTTTACATATTTTATATGTAATGGTCAGTTTAATATACTGTAATATATATGGTCTGTTCCTTCCTGTTCTCTTTTAGTTGGGTAGTGGTTTCTTGTTTTTATCACATTTTTTCTTTTCTCTTTTTCCCCTTCTTATCTGTAATTAGGTTTGCATATATTTTGTGATTGGTTTGTTAGCTATGTAGCATTAGGGGGTTAATTAACACAGGATTGGATTGATTAGATAATTGGGTTAGACACCTGTGGGGCTACACCTCATGTTTAGGATAAAGTTATGAGTTTTGTGGCAGTATGTTACACACAGCCAGATAAGCCTGATGAAGAGAAGTGATGCTCACAACTGTACAGTGGCTTGCATGTCTGTACATTTTCTAAATTGATCAAGTAAAAGGATATATATAGAAAAAAAATCAATTTTTCTGATATACATCTACTACTTTTTAACCACCATTTACGATTTATTATTTTTCATCATCATTATTATTATTTATTATTATTTGTCATTTATTATTATATTTTTTTATTATTATTATTTTCCATTTATTTTTTAATATATATATTTTTTACATAAAATTGGATGTACTCGTGCACTGGGTAGTGTTATTATTCACTTGGGTGGGTGGAGCCTCATGGATGACAGGGGCGCCCACCTCCTCCCCTACCTGCTCCTCAATTTCCTGTTCTTGCCTTATTTAATTTTTCACACTTTGCTGACTAAATAGAGAACCCGAATAAGGGACGTGTCCCTGGAACATGTAGTGTCTGCAGTCGGCGATGTGTGATCCTCCCTGCTTCTCTGGCCTCAGCAGCTTCTGATCGGCCTCAGCAGTAGGGTTTGCCCATAGCCTTTGGATTTGCTTGGCTAGCTTCCTCCAGGCTGTGACATCACTTCCGGGCACCGGACGCAGTCCAAACGGCCATTGGACACCGGCTCCTACAATTCCCATGGCTACAGTTGCAGTTCCCCTTTCATTGGACCCCTGGCCCTACAGTTCTGGTTGGGCCCCCTGCCAGTGGCGCTCCTGTACTTCCTGCTCCATGGCTCTGCATTGTTTTTTCCTGAGCCCCTGTGACATCCATGTGGCTCCAGCCTCCAGGTACTGCCAGCAACTTATCCAAGTCTCTGTATGACCACTCACAGACTGTTGTATGCTTGGTGATTACCTTCACTTTCAACATAATAAAGAGTCTTTGCTTTGTAGCTGAGGATTTTGTCTATGTCTGTTGTTCAGCGCTGTTCTTTACCCTGATTGTTTACTTTCATCTCACTGGTCTAATGCCCTGTACACATGATAGGATTTTCTGACAACAAAATCTATGTTTTTTTTCCAACGGATGTTGGCTCGAACTTGTCATGCATACACACGGTCACACAAAGTTGGTCGGAAATTCCGAACGTCAAGAACGCGGTGATGTACAACACGTACTAGCTGAGAAAAGTGAAGTTTAATAGCCAGTGCAGCTCTTCTGCTTGATTCCGAGCATGCGTGGAACTTTGCTCTTTGGAATTGTGTACACACGATCAGAATTTCCGACAACGGATTTTGTTGTTGGAAAATTTGAGATCCAGATCTCAAATTTTGTGTGACGGAAATTCCTATGGAAAATGTGTGATGGAGCCTACACATGGTCGGAATGTCCGACAACAAGGTCCCATCGAACATTTTCCGTAGGAAAATCTAACCGTGTGTACGAGGCATAAGAGTTTTGGTCAGGAGCGGCCACAGCTCTATTCATTCTTTTGGTGATTTCATTGGAGTTTTGTCTATGCGCCTGGACATTGGTTTTTTTAGTGTTTGACTTTAAAATGTATGTGATAGTAAGAATGGTAAACCTGTGTTTACTTTAAAGTGGTTGTAAACCCACTTTGAGAAAAAAAATGAACACCTGCAAGGCATAATGAGCTAGTGTGCATAGCATACTAGCTCATTATGTAATACTCACCTGAGATCAAAGCCCTCACTGTGGTGCCCGTACACCGCTCCGGCGGCCGACATCACTCCCGGGGGTTACTTCCAGGTATTGCGTCTCAGGCGCTGTGATTGACCGGTGCCGCGATTACGTCACTCCCGCACATGTTCGCAGTAACGGCACACTCACTGAAGCAACAGCACATACGTGCTATTGCTTTAGTTTGTGTCAGTGCGCATGTGCCGATGACGTCGGCACATGCAAATACAGGGGATATCTCCTAAACCATGCAGGTTTAGGAGATCTCCAGGGTAGCTACAGGTAAGCCTTATTATAGGCTTACCTGTAGCACAAAGTGGTCTGTAAGGGTTTACAACCACTTTAAATACCCAATTGCATGAAAGAAAAATCCTATTTTTTTTTAATCTTCACACATTTTTGAGTATTTTAGGGGACACAGAGTTAACCTATTTAGCAACATTCATTTTGCATAGCTAGCATACTCTTTGCTAAGTTTGTAGCTTTACTTTAGTAAATCAATCACATAATATTCTTTAGATTCATAATCTAACTAATTAAAATGTTTGGCCTAGTAGAGTGCATATTATGATGCTTGTATTATTGCATGTTCTTTTGGAAGAATTGTAAAAGCAATGTATTAAAGTTATTATACAGTAAGTGCCAAACAAATATTCCTTTACAGGACCTCTGGGATGACAATTGATAGCAGGGATTTGTGGGATAACTACATATGTTACTTTAACAATGATGGGTAATTGTAATGTCTTGGTATGCAGCAACATCCGCGCCTGTCAATCCTTTCAAATTTATGTAATTTACTGAATACAACTGAGTGATAGAGATTAACAGAAATACCTTTGGGTTTCACAAATCTGCAGCTGCACTGCAATGTATTCCTTGTCATTGTAATTCGTACACCTGTTAGAAGGTCTTTTCCCATCAACAGTTTACAGCAGTTTAAAATGATTTACCCACAAACTTCTTAAATGTTTTTTTTATTATTCACACATTTGACTAAACATTAATTAGGATAGCCTACATCATTTTTTCAGGCACTGAACCTTCATCAAATCATCAAATGTAAGGAGTAAGCAATTGCATAGTTCTCGTAGTTTAATATTTCTAAGTTATAACACAGTGTAAAAATAAACAAAATGAAGATGTGAGGGATGCTTATATGGTATGGCTCCATTCCTCCCACCACAGAAAAGCAGTGGTCATATTCTATAATGGGGAGGAAATCTTCCTTCAATCAGGAAAAAGGGTGCTGGTTCCTGGGTGGTAGAATTCATGAAGGAAGTCACTGAAGTAAGACCGTTCTCTGTGTGTTAGAGACATCCATGCTTATCCCTTGATGAGTAATGTCACCAATATGTGGACTCCAGGTGCATTTTCACCTGCATTCTCCCACAATGCGTTGTGGTTTTATTCCCTATCCCCTATAGCAGTGGTCTCCAAACTGTGGCCGTGGGCTGGATGTGGCCCTTTGCTCACCTATATTTGGCACTTGGGGCACTATTTCTCCCACTGACATCAACAATGGGACACTATTCCTACCACTAAAACCAATGATGGGGCGCTATTCCTCCCACTAACACCAATAATGGGACACTATTCCTCCCACTGACACCAGCGATGGGGGACGATTCATCTCATGGACATAATTGATGGGGCATTTTTACCAATGCCAGGACATTTTCTATTCCCACTGGCCACAGTTCAGCCTCTCTAAATTCTGAAGTATAGTAAACTGGCCCTTTGTTTAGAAAGTTTGGAGACCCCTGCCCTATATCATTGCTGTGTTCGGTAGTGACATAGGGATAGTAGAAAGGAACCACAGTGCTTGAGAAGTGGAGGGAAAAGCATTCAACGCTTTCAAAAGTGTTGAATGCTAAAAAGTGTGAGATTGCTCTTATATGAAGCAAAGACAGGAGAGGCGTTCAAGGGGGCGTTTATGTGATTGTAAGAGGTCTTCTATTACAGGGAACTAATGCTGCTTTGTTTAGGTGACTTACAAGGTCAATTTTTTATATAATTGTATTTATTTATTACATTTTTGTTCATAGAAAAAACAAAACAGTATTACAGAAAGTACAAGGATATAAGCTAAAGTATGGAATACATGGGTACAAATAGAAGTGTCCATATGTGCAGAGCACAGATGTATAAGATCAATACCTAAAGACAGCTCACAGGTAATAGCTATATAACAAAAAAAAAGAGGTCAAACACAAAAATAAAAGCAAATTTATGGTATAAAGAGAAGAAGGGTGCCAGCTCATATAAAGGGAACAGATCATAAAGAAACCATTTACAGTGTACTAGATGGTAGAGGCGTACCTAATTCCGATCGATCCCAGGGGTCCCATATTTTATTAAATTGAGTAAACCAATCATACACAAATGCCATCAAGCACTCCATCCTCCGAATCTCGGCCACTAATTATAGTAATCTAGACCATGGAGGGGGGGTGTTCGACAACCAGCATAATGGAATGAGCCTTTTGGCAGCAAGAAGAATGTATGAAATCCGTCTGTTGCCCTTTTTGGTGACACCAGAAAAAGGGAGGCCCAAAAGGTAGTGTAGAGGATCTAACGGAAGGGACACGTCTACCACTCTCTGTATCAACTGCATTACCTCATGCCAAAAGGGTTGAATCATAGAACATTGCCAGAAAATGTGGAATTGAGATCCAACACCTGTTACACAACACCAACTGAGGGATCATATTTATGAATAACTTCAGGTGTTTTTTTTACGAAAGCATAAGAATCTTTATGGACGTTTCTCTTTGGAGTACACATTTAGAAGACCCAAAGATGGAAGACCATATCCTATCCCACGACTGTAGGGAAATGGGTCTGCCTATCAACTGAGCCCATCTCCTCATATATAAGTGGAATGTCTCAGTGAGAGGGGTTGACTCATGGAGGATATGGAGAATAGATGATATTAAATGTAGCTGTTGGGGACCCTGGGCACACAGATATTCAAAGGGCGTGGGTTTGTCTAGGGTCATGAGTTGGGAGTGAGAATAGAAGAGATGTCTGAACTGTAAGTAGAAGTGAAATAAATGTTTTGGGATGTTAAATTTCTGCAGGCTATCGAAAGTATATAACCTATGCGAGATTGGATGGACTGGGTTTCTAAGTTGAAATAGGGAAGCATTTATCCATGGAAATACTCTACCCAAAGACAGGCTGTCCGGGATCGTTGGATTGAAGAGAACATTCATAAGAGGAGAACATAGTGAACTAAGAGGGTAATTTTTGAGGCACTTACGCCATACAGCTAGGGTAAAATTCTTTGGACCAGTGCATTGGCGTTTATAAATGGGATCCATGGGAGGAGAGGGAGTCCATATTAAAGAGCAAGGATGCACCGGATACAACACACCTTTCTCAATGAGGGACCAAAGGTTCGGTGCCTGTAAAGAGGACCAAGACGCAATATTTAACGACATCCGGTGCTCCCAGGCCCCCTATATATCTCTTGGCAAGAACCACTGAGCTCGCTATGCGTTGACCCCTGTCCCTCCAAATAAATTTTAAAAAGTTTCTCTGGATTGTTTTAAGTTGGGATGTGGGAATGGCAACAGGTAATGTTTCAAAATGGTATAAAAGCCTAGGTAAAACAGACATTTTTAGAACGTTCATCCTGCCTAGGAGGGACAGGGAAAGTTTCGTCCAACTTTGCAGGGATTTATTGGCGTAAAAAAGTAGAGGGGGATAATTTGCAGAATAAAGAGAGGAGTAAGGGGGAGTGAGAAGGATACCCAAATATTTGAGGGTAGTGGTACACCACTTATAGGGATAAGCAGCTTTGAGCTGGGATAACAAAGAGGGTGGGATGTGTATTGGAAGGGCTTCAGTTTTGGATGTGTTAACCTTATAGCCTGAAATGACACCAAAGACGGGGAGTAAATTGTGCAGCGAAGGGAGGGAAAGGAACGGCCTGGTAAGAGTCAGCAGTATATCATCTGCAAAGAGTGATTATTTATACTCCCCCTGTCACATCACCACCCCACGAATATCCGGATGTATGCGAATAGAATCGGCCAGGGGTTCTAGGCACAAGATAAAAAGCAATGGTGAGATAGGACAGCCCTGCAGAGAGTACAGAGCCTCTAATGCTTTTAGAAAAGGTCCCTCAAAACCAAGAACCACTGAGCTCGCTATGCGATGACCCCTGTCCCTCCAAATAAATTTTAAAAAGTTTCTCTGGATTGTTTTAAGTTGGGATGTGGGAATGGCAACAGGTAATGTTTCAAAATGGTATAAAAGCCTAGGTAAAACAGACATTTTTAGAACGTTCATCCTGCCTAGGAGGGACAGGGAAAGTTTCGTCCAACTTTGCAGGGATTTATTGGCGTAAAAAAGTAGAGGGGGATAATTTGCAGAATAAAGAGAGGAGTAAGGGGGAGTGAGAAGGATACCCAAATACTTTAGGGAAGTGGTACACCACTTATAGGGATAAGCAGCTTTGAGCTGGGATAACAAAGAGGGTGGGATGTGTATTGGAAGGGCTTCAGTTTTGGATGTGTTCACCTTATAGCCTGAAATGACACCAAAGACGGGGAGTAAATTGTGCAGCGAAGGGATGGAAAGGAACGGCCTGGTAAGAGTCAGCAGTATATCATCTGCAAAGAGTGATTATTTATACTCCCCCTGTCACATCACCACCCCACGAATATCCGGATGTATGCGAATAGAATCGGCCAGGGGTTCTAGGCACAAGATAAAAAGCAATGGTGAGATAGGACAGCCCTGCAGAGAGTACAGAGCCTCTAATGCTTTTAGAAAAGGTCCCTCAAAACCAAGAACCACTGAGCTCGCTATGCGATGACCCCTGTCCCTCCAAATAAATTTTAAAAAGTTTCTCTGGATTGTTTTAAGTTGGGATGTGGGAATGGCAACAGGTAATGTTTCAAAATGGTATAAAAGCCTAGGTAAAACAGACATTTTTAGAACGTTCATCCTGCCTAGGAGGGACAGGGAAAGTTTCGTCCAACTTTGCAGGGATTTATTGACGTAAAAAAGTAGAGGGGGATAATTTGCAGAATAAAGAGAGGAGTAAGGGGGAGTGAGAAGGATACCCAAATACTTGAGGGAAGTGGTACACCACTTATAGGGATAAGCAGCTTTGAACTGGGATAACAAAGAGGGTGGGATGTGTATTGGAAGGGCTTCAGTTTTGGATGTGTTAACCTTATAGCCTGAAATGGCACCAAAGACGGGGAGTAAATTGTTCAGCGAAGGGAGGGAAAGTAACGGCCTGGTAAGAGTCAGCAGTATATCATCTGCAAAGAGTGATTATTTATACTCCCCCTGTCACATCACCACCCCACGAATATCCGGATGTATACGAATAGAATTCTAGGTTCTAGGCACAAGATAAAAAACAATGGCGAGATAGGACAGCCCTGCAGAGAGTACAGAGCCTCTAATGCTTTTAGAAAAGGTCCCTCAAAACCATACACACGCAGGGTAGAGAACATATAAGGCCAACTCAGTCTGTCAAATGCTTTTTGTGCATCCAAACTCAGGACAAGAGCTTGGCATGAGGATCTATCAAGTAGGTCAATCAAATCTATGGTTCGGCGGGTATTATCCCCAGCATGGCTGCCAGGGACAAAGCCCACCTGGTCTCTATTGATCAACTTAGGGATAAGTCTAGACAATCTGGAAGCAAGAATTTTCGTGAATATCTTGTAATCTGAATTTAAAAGGGCTATGGGCCTGTAATTATCTGGAAGAGAGGGGTCCTTCCCAGGTTTTGGGAGAACAGAAATATAAGAATAGGAGAATTGGGAATATGGGGAATGTCCTTTGAGTATAGATTCATAGAGAGTCAACATGTGGGGAGACAGTATGTCAAAGAAGGTTTTATAGTAGAAATAGGGCAAACCATCTGGGCCATGAGATTTGTGTAGAGGAAGGTCTTTAATAATAGAAAGAAGTTCCTTTGCAGTTATATTTGAATTCAAGCTAGCTAGATCAGAGGAGGACAACTGTGGGAGCTTTATGTTAGAGAAAAATTCCCCAAATTTGCTCTGAGTAAAAATGAAAGTATTGTCAGGAGTCAGACAAGTATACAATTTGTGGTAGAAGGAACCAAAAGTTTTGGACATCTCTTGGGGACAATAAGTTTTGGTACCGTCAGCTTGAAAAAGGAAGTCTGGGAATGAGTTAAATGGACGCGGTCGTAATTTATTGACTAATATCCTATGAGGCTTATTAGAATACTCATAAAATTTTTGTTTTGTCCAGAGTAATGATCTGGTTACCCTACCTAGTTGTACTAATTTGATTTGTTCTCTGAGGAGAGTAACCTTACATAGTTTCGACGCTGTGGGATTACACAATAGCCGTCGCTCGGCAGACATCAGATCAGCCGATAGAGACTGTAAATCTTTATATCTGTCTTTTTTCAGATGAGAGCTTTCTGCTATGCACTCTCCACAGAAGACAGCCTTGTGGGCCTCCCACAGCGTAGAGGGATTAGGGACAGAGCCTACATTGAGCTGAAAATATTCTTTCAAGCTTTTGGCCAATTTACTACATGAGACCTCGTGTTGTAAAAGGTGATCATTGAGCCTCCAATGGCATGACCTAGTAAATGTCTGGGAGAAAGCAAGATCTAATATAATAGGAGCATGGTCAGACCATGTAATGGGAGAAATGTCAGACTCTGTCACATAAGGAAGAAGAGGGGCATAAATAAATAAATGGTCAAGGCAGAAATACATTTTATGAGCTGCTGAATAAAATGTAAATTGATTGGCGGAGGGATGTTTAATCCTCCATGAGTCAAAAAGTTGTTGGGATCTAATACATTTATGAAATGAAGTGGCTTGAGACAGTATTTTCCTTGAAGGAATATCTTTAATATGGTTATGTCTTCTACTAAAGACAGACAAACCTTGTTTAAAGTCCCCCCCACAATCATAAAGGTTTGAGAATGATAATGAGGAGAGTAAAAAAGCTTGTTGAAGAAATCAATCTGGCCCGTATTGGGAGCATATAAATTGACTAAGGTGAAGGAAGAATTCATATAGTCACAATCAAGGATGATAAATCTCCCATGGGGATCTACATGAGTCTTCTTAATCCTGAGTGGATGAGATTTCCGAATTAAAATTGCTACACCCGCCTTACCTGTGGAATCAGAGGCAAGGTAGGAAGTAGGGAAGAATTTTGAAGGAAACTTGAGCGAACCACCTGCACGAAAATGCGTCTCTTGAACCATTATGACATCTTCCCCAGAGGATCTGAAGCCTTCAGAGCTATCCAACGTTTCCGAATGGAGGCCAGACCCTTTACATTGTATGACATTATCCTTAAAGCCATAAGCATGTTAAGTGTATGAAAGCTCGTGGAACATGAAAAAATATAGCAGGAAGGGGAACATAATGGACAAAGCTAAGGGAGTAAGGTTGGATGTGGTTACACTCATCCAGACTTAGCCCCTGAATACCTGCATAACAGCAAACATACCATAAAAAGAGAAAAGGAGAATGCAAAATAAAAAAGAGATAAGGGCAAAAAAAAACATTTGCGACCTAAAACTACTGAGCTGGCATCTGAGTATGGACACAAAAAAAAAACAAGATCAAACTCATGTAAAAAAAACCTCAATAATAAAAACAAAAGGAAGTAAAACTTTGATTGTGTGCCTGAGACATAGCCATATCTCAGGAGGTCCTGAAAAAAACAGAGGCCAGGCTAGGGACACATGTGGACCACCATCAGGGGAATCCAGAGAGTAAGGTAAGGGAACCGCCGATTATTGTGAACATGGCAGTAGCTGTGTGTGTCAAACAGGATTAATCCTAATAGGTTAAAATAAAGTCAGCAAAGAGAAAAAGGAAAAGTAAAATAGGAACTGCTGTCAATCTGTTGGTGTAATAAAGACCACAATAATAGTAATAAAACCCCATGGGTTGGGGAAAAAAAACAGCACCCCAACTTACACGTGGGGTAACTTATAAATCTTTAGTCCAGAGCAGTAGACTGCGATTCTCTTGGACTACGAATAATCAAAATACAACTTTGAGCCCGAAAATCCCCTGTAGGATCATCAAGGAGGTTGTTTGGAGAATCGAAGGCGTTGAGGCGTGGATAGTTGTTTCGTTGATCGACTCCTCACCGGGGTCCAAACCCGACTAGGGGTAGTGGGAAACGGACGGGCTTGGGCCAGAGGAGGCAGCAGGTCTTCTTCCGGCATAGGGGGGAGTCCCAGGTTTTTTATGAAAGCTTCACCTTCTTGGAGGTCACGGAGATTGTGTTGCACTCCATCCTTGGATACAGTGAGGCAGAAGGGAAAGCCCCAGTAGTAAGGTACTTGATGACGTTGCAGATGGGATGTGATTGGACGTAGGTTCCTTCTTTTAGCAAGAGTGATGGGAGAGAGGTCACTAAAAATTTGTAGTTTAGCCCCCTTATACATGAGCTGAATTTTATTTGTTGTGGCTAGGGTTAGTGCCTCTTTGCTCTCATAATAGTGGAACCTCACAATAACATCTCTGGGCCTGGCTCCAGCCGGAGGTTTTGGGCCCAGAGAGCGGTGGACCCTGTCAAGGCGCCAATCCACATCTACTACCGTGGGGGCCATGTTATTAAAAAGACCCAGGAGGAAGGGGCAATGAAGAGTCTCCCACATTTTCAGGGATACCTCTGAAACGAAGGTTCTGCATTCTCTCCCTATTTTCCAAATCCTTTTGCTGTAATTGCAGTTGGGAGACTGACTGTCTCAAGTTGTGGTTTTCCTCCTCCATAGCCTGCACATAGTCAACCATTTCATCAAACTTGTGTTCAATGGTGTCAGTGCGTTCCCCAATTTGGTTTATTTCCCCTCTTAGTTCTGCAGCTAACTTGCTCACCTCTGTGGAGACAGTATGGGTGATCTGCTGAAGGAGAAGCTGCAGCTTGGCATCAAGCTTTGCATCCAGGATGGCCAGTATAAGAATCTCCTGTGAAGAAGCAGGGGAGAGGGCCAAGCTCTGGGTGGTGGCTAAAGGTTGTTTTTCAGCCTCATCTGTTCCCAGGAACGGGTCCATGGTGGCGAAGGGGGCAAATCTTTCCCATGGGGTGCTTAAAGGGTTCAGCGAACAGTTAGGCTTACCCCCGGTGCTTTAGATGGCTTGTGTAGCTGAGCGGGGGTCTCGGAGGTCCGACGGAGCCCGGAGCTCACTCAAGAGACATCCTCCATGCGCCCTACAAGGTCAATTTAAATGAGATCATTACTCAAAAAAAAAATGCCAGCTGCCAATACTTTTTTTCTGAAAATGCCACTTCAATACATTTTATATTTTTTTCACTTCTCTTATGTTTACCATTAATATTTAAACTTTTTTGTTTTATTGATTTTTTACTTTTTTAGTGACATATTTAAAAAAATGTGCACAATTGAAAAATATTAGAATATATAGAATAGTGGAAAAGTCATTTGTATATAACTTTCAATGCTTTGTATTAGAAACAAAAATGTGTAAATTGTAAACATGGCATATTAATAATATATATATATATATATATATATATATATAGTTTTTTTTGTTATGTCTATAGATTGCATAGTAATTACATAATCTTGCAAAGACAATATTGGCAAGATAAAGCCTTGTTTGTACCCAAAAATATAGAAGTATTGCTTTGTTTCCTAAATGATGACAAGGCTATTGCCAATCAATAGACATAGTTGAAATGTAAGTAAAATGCTTTGGTCTATAAAGGGTATACAGGCGCAAGAGCTGAAATGGTTAAGCAACACCTTCCAAAGCCATGTCATAAAGAGGAGTTTTCTAAGCCATGCCAAAAAATGCAGTTATATTATTCAGAAATTAAGTGTGAAATAATGTTATATACAGCTGTATGCTAATAAAGTACATTTTATGATGTATGGAAAGTCTGGGGATTAAAACAACATTCTTGTACATGGCGAAAAAATCTTGATGCATACAACTTCCCCAAAATATTTTTTTATTGTCAATTGATTGTCCCACTGCCATTTCCAGACGTTTTTCTTGCATCACACTCAAACAACACTGGGACAGACCATCTGACTCTAGCGGAAGACCCATGACACTTAGCATTCAAGAAGCATGAAGTGGCTGCAGGAAGTAGAAAATGAATGTAGACTATGGGGCTGATTTACTAAAGGCAAATAGGCTGTTCACTTTAGACAGAAGGTTGCAATTTGCAAGGGTTTGCAAGAGAGCTTAGTGAATGGTGTGAAGTTTCACTTTGAAAAAAACACCCAATCATGTGCAAGAATGTTTTATTTATTTTTATGTTTGGATGATGGAAATCAGCAGATCATCAGAATCAACTTATTCACTACGCTCTGGGGCAAATTTGGTTGCAAAGTGCAACTTCCCTTGCAAAGTGAATAGTCGTTTTGCCTTTAGAAAAGCAATCCCTATTGTGAATTCCAAACTAATTTGAAAAAAAGAAAGCCTGTGAAATGAAGTCTGTTAAACTATATAACCCATCAATATGAATCCAAGAAAGTCCAGTAAAAAATGTGAAAGCTGAGTAGGGACCAACTTAATAAACTTAAAGTGATTGTAAAGGTTTGTTTTCTTTTCTTTTTTTTTTTTAATAACAAACATGTTATACTTACCTGCTCTGTGCAAGGGTTTTGCACAGAGCGGCCCCCATTCCTCCTTTTCTGGGGTCCCCCCGACAGCGCTCCTGGCTCCTTCTCTTCGGTGAGTGCCCCTTCAGAGAGCCAATTTCCATGGGGGCACCTGTGCGGGTGTGCGTCCATTGACACAGACAGCAGGACTCGGCCCCACCCCCGGCTCCTGTGTCACTGGGTTTGATTGACAGCAGCGGGAGACAATGGCCCCCGCTGCTATCAACCAATCCAATGAGAACCCGAGACGGTGGCTGGATCTGCTGGGCTCGTCCTTGACGCTGGAAGGATCGGGTTCAGGTAAGTAAAAGGGGGGCTCTGGGGGGCTGCTGCAGCACAGAAGGTTTTTCACCTTAATGCATTGAATACATTAAGGTGAAAAACCCTCATACAAAGTAGTGGGAGGGCGAGGGGAGGAGCCGGATGTGGACGCTTGCCTGACCTCGGAGATCGCTCGGGGATGCCGGGTCTCTCCTCCCTCCCTCCTCGTGGCGAGCGGTGAGGTGGCAACGCTGATAACGGCGCCTCTCGCTTGGATGCGGGCGGCCGCCTCCTAGCTCCCTGCCACCAGATCGCGGGACCGTGTGATAGCGGTCGCCGACACCCCCCCCCGCCCCCCCGCGCCCCCTCTCTGTCTCCCGCCCGCTCCACGCCCGTCTCCACTCCCTTCTCGGAGCTTAGGCTGGGGGGGCGAGTGGGGCAGCAGCGTCAAGAATCTTCTGATAAGAGCTGCTGAGGTTCCGGGAAGCCCCAGCACAAGGAAGGGATATACTAAGGTATATGGAGAAGGAGCTGAATGAGAAAGGTGGACGGACATCACTGACAGTTCCCCTGGAATACAACAACTGCAGGAGAAGCCAGACCGGCAACCCTCAGATAAGTGTAAAATAGAATCTGGAGAGGGTAAGTGCCTCATATGAAATGTCATAGCCGGAGCATGAATATGCAAATGGAAAGGGTGATATAAACTGAAAGTGATGTATACTTTGATTTTGTACGGACAGCAACATATTTAAAGTATTTAAATTATCTAAGATACCAGGCCACCCTAAGTCTTATAAAATATATACAAAATATCGCTAAAAAGTGCAGAACTTTTCCATCTAAGGACTCGGGAACTGATTGAGGTCAAAGTAGAGTAAATATAACGGAGAGGAACTGCATGATATGTAAGAATCAAAACTGTATGCGAAGAGAATAAAGCTTATTTAAACCCACCCAGGTCATTGCCTGTAAAGCATTGGCAAAAGGTACATAATCCATCTGCAAGTAAATAAAACCTCTGGTTTGGGGCCTTGGATAAGTTATTTACTAAGGGTGGTGCTTCTCTCTGTAATACCCGGCGGATTAACATTTCCCCCCCTTATATTTTTTTTTTTTTTCGGGGAGACCATGGTCCCATACATCTAAGGTTCACAAAAGACAGGACCAGTATAAAGGACAAGTGTTGACAATACTGGTGCGGTGACTTTCTCTGTCCAACTGGGGGGGCTATATCAAAAGACCCCTCGTCAGATTTAATGGACTTAAACAGTACTACTTGGATCCCTACCAAGGTGGAGAAACCCTTCTAAGAGGGGAACCGCAGTAGAGGCCCGCAGGTCCTGTGGACTTCGAGGGTTAAAGGCTACACTAGGGGTGGTAAAAGTTGGCAAAGAATGAGAGGAAAAGTGGGTAAGGGGGGAACAACAACAAATCCAGCAGGAGCGTCTGCTAGAACTAGCTCCAGCCCAGGCACAATAAGAAAGTACATGGTCCAGGATAATACACATGCAAGCCCAGGAAAGATATTTGGACCAAAAAATAAAACCCCTGAACGCCCGCCTAAAGTCAACACAAGGAGGCAGCTAGCCGAAGTAGAATCTCTCAGTGTAAATCCAGCAATATTGGAAATAACCCCAATGGAGAGTCAACGGGAAGGATTATTGCCAACCAAAAACGAAATAGCGGAGATGTTTGCTAGACTAGAAACCTTCATCAAAGCTGAAACGGAAGCAATACGGGGGGATATGGGCCATATACTGAGAAGAGTAGAAGAAGTTGAGACGGTGAATGAAAAACAGAGGCTGGAGATGGGGGATTTGAAATGTCAGATAGAAGAGTTGCAACGTGAACACAGGGACTTAAGATACAGATTAGAAGATCAAGAAAACCGTAACCGAAGGAAGAATCTAAGGATCAGAGGTCTCCCAGAGGCACAGGGGGAGGGGGAAAATCTGCAGGAAAAGGTTGATCAAATCTTTGGAGGCCTCATCAACTCAAACGATAAGAGGGTTAAACTAGATAGAGTACACAGACTTAGGAAACCAGCTGAGATTAACAAGGAAGCACCTCGAGATGTGATAGTGAGGTTTCACAACTACCAAGATAAAGAGAAAATAAGGGCAAGTCTGAGAAGTAATCAAACCATTAAATATGGTGACTCTAATCTACAAGTATATCCGGATTTGGCAGTTGAGACACGGGCAAGGAAAAGAATCCTCAGACCATTACTGGAACAACTTAAGGCCCGAGAAGTGCAGTACTTCTGGGGGTTCCCAGCGTGCCTGATTGGGCGAAAAGATGGGCGCTCAGCGACTTTAAGGTTTCCAGAAGAGACTCAAAATTTCTGTCGCAAGCTGGACATTCCACTTATAGATATCCCAGGGTGGTGGGAGAAAACGGGAGGACAGAGTACTGTTGAAGATATGCAAGGCTGGAAACCAGTAATTAACAGGAGAGGGCACTAAATAAGTGTAGAAATAACCTGAGGAAAATAAGCTCTCATATTTTGATTGGAGGGGCCGGAAAATAAAAAATAAAGTATGAGGGGGGTGGTTGGGGGGCGGTGGGGGGGCTGGGGGTGTGGGATCTTGGGGGAGTGGGAGGTGGCGGTGGAGTGGAGGGGGGCCCGGCTGAACCCGGGGCGAGCTGGGGGATCTGGGGACTTCCACACTGAGCTCAACCCTTGGGGGGATAACCGCAGGGCCGGATGGAGGAAGGGAGGCCACGGTTAATAGCGCCACTAGAGGGCCTGATACCCCCATATACAGGGGGAGGGAGGGGGGGTTGGGATGGGGGGGAGGGGGGGATTAAAGGAGGGTCGAGACCAGTACAAACCTACTTGCCTATTATGCTTGGGTTCAGAAAGGAAGAATAAATGGCTGGAATAAATTTTGTAACATACAATGTAAGGGGCCTCAACGCGCCCATAAAATGTGCTATTGTTATGAGTGAGTTGAGAGCCAGTAGGGCTGGGGTGGTCTTCCTCCAGGAGACACATCTGTTTATGGGGAAAAGTCATAGGATAGTGTCGAGGGATTACCCGCTGTGGTTTTATGGAGATTCCCCAATAAGGGGGGCAAAGGGGGTGGCGATTGGATTTGCAAGGGAAACTCGCTTCCAAATAGAGGAGAGGCTAACTGATCCTGAGGGTCGATTCCTGTTCCTGAGGGGCAAACTAAATGATGAAGAATATACCCTAGTCAACATTTATTGCCCAAATGTTAACCCGGGTAAATATCTAATTGGTATATTATCGAAACTGGACGGTTTTAGGGGAGGGAGGGTTATTGTGGCAGGAGATATGAACTTGTGCCTAGAGCCAGGAAGGGATTGTGCGTCGCGTGTACGGGGGACTGGAGGAGTGTGGCTAAATAAACTTAAGAAAAAACTGCACTTTTGTCAGCTAGTGGATGTATGGAGGATGCAGCATGAGAAAACAAAAGACTACACTTACTACTCCCCCGTCCACGCGACGTACTCAAGACTCGATTATATTTTTGTAGAGCACAGGAACCTAGAAGAAGTAGAAGAAGTTAAAATAGGATCTATAACTTTTTCGGACCATGCCCCGGTGACACTGCGAATTAAACAAAAAACTCAAATACCCCTTGCAAATAATTGGAGACTAAATGAGGATCTCCTGCATGATAGGGAAATTGATAGAATAATTCAAGAAGAATTAATATTTTATTTCAGAACTAACACCTCAAAGGAAACATCGGAGTCAATAGTCTGGGAGGCCCATAAAGCCTATATTAGGGGGATAATAATAAAGGCGGGGGCGGAAAAAGAAAGAAAACGGACTAAAAATTTGCGTGTGCTTCAGGAGGAAGTTAAAAAATTAGAACGGCAGCATAAGGAAACCGGGGAAGACGGGACTCTGGGAAAACTATATAGAGCCAGAGAAGCTATGAGACAGCAGATAGAGGCAGAAAATTGTAGAAAATACAACTTAGTCAAAAAAGAGAGATATATTTATGGAAATAGACCTGGGAGACTCCTGGCAAGGGCCCTAAGGAAAAAGAAGAGTACCAGATATATTGACAAAATAAGGACGAGGTCAGGAGAAATTAGATATAAGGATGCGGACATAGCAAAAACTTTTCAAGAATTTTATGGGGATCTTTATTCATTAAATAAAAAGGAGGATAAAGAGAGAGGGCAAAAACAAGAAAAAATTAGAAATTATTTAAAAGAAACAGGGGTGGTTAAAATAACAGAAGAGGAGAGAACATCCTTGGAGGCCCCTATTACAGAGTACGAGATAAGGAAGGCCATCAAAGAGACCCAGACAGGTAAGAGCCCTGGCCCAGATGGGCTGACAGCAATATACTACAAGAAATATCAAGACTATCTAGTGCCAAAACTTTGCGCCTACATGAATGAAATAGGAGAGAGAGGGGAAATGAGCAGAGATGCCCTGGCGGCAAACATAGCGATTATTCATAAGGAGGGAAAGGATGATACGCTATGTTCTAGCTATAGGCCCATATCCCTTTTGAATAGTGATACAAAATTATTTGCAAAAGTAATAGCGGGCAGACTAAAACAAACAATTAAAAATATCATCCACCCTGATCAAGTAGGATTCATACCGGGCAGACAGGGAAAGGATAACAGTATTAAAACCCTCTTGATAACACAAGAAATTAAAAAGAGCGGAGTCCCAGGTCTGCTCCTGTCTATAGACGCCGAGAAAGCGTTTGACAGGGTGGACTGGGACTTCATGTGGGAAGCACTTAAAGAAGTAGGATATGGGGATAAGATCCGTACCTGGATCAGGGCGCTTTACTCCAAACCATCAGCGAGAGTTAAAATAAATGGGTCCCTGTCCGAACCCTTTTGTATGTATAATGGAACGAGACAGGGGTGTCCAATCTCTCCAATGCTCTTTCTGCTGGCTCTAGAACCCCTTCTTACTAGGTTAAGGCAGAATCCGAACATTAAGGGAGTAAGTATAGGCGAAACTGAATATAAGCTCGCAGCCTATGCGGATGATATTCTTCTATATATAACAAGCCCAAGAGTCTCCCTACCGAACGTGTTGGCCACAATGCAGGAGTATGGGCAATTATCTAACTTTAAAGTAAATACCACTAAATCAGTCGTACTAGATATAAATCCCAATAAAACAAGAGACCACGCATATCAGGAATACTTTCCTTTCAGATGGAAGAAAGAAGCCCTAAACTACTTAGGAATCAAAATTACACCATCGGCAGGAAAATTATTTCAAGCAAATTTTTTGCCACTTATTAATGAGGTAAAAACAGAACTAAGCAGAATACACCGGGGACAACTGTCGTGGGCGGGAAGAATCAATATTTTTAAAATGGTTATTTTACCAAAAATAACATATAAAATGCAGATGCTCCCAATCACACTCCCACCCGCATACCTCAAAAAACTACATTCAATGATATTAAGGTTCATATGGAAAGGGAAAACACCACGGTTAAAGTACACTCAACTAATAAATGTTAAAAGTAAAGGGGGCTGGGGAGCACCAGACATTGGTAAATATTACGAGGCTATTGCACTTGCGAGAGTGGTAGAATGGGTTAAAAACAAGGGAAAACAGTGGGTAGAAATTGAAAATAAAATAAGTAAAGTAAATCTACACAAAATAATATGGTGTTCACCAAAAATAAGAAAATATAATATAGAATCACATGAAATCACGAGACACGCACTTAAAATATGGGATCTTATACACAAAAGGGAAAATTGGGAATACAATTCACTGCTAATGTCACTAAAGGATGTAGATTATTTTCCGCCTGGAAAGAAAGAGTGGTTTGGTAAATGGCTCCTAGATGAGAACGTGCAACTGAAGGATGTAGTAGAGAAAGGTAAAATATGCTCCATACAAGAACTTAGGAACAGAAGAGACAGGATAAGTATTAACCCATGGCGCTATGGTCAACTGAAACACTTTGTGGAATCCCTACCTCAACCAATTAGGACAACAAAAAACTTACTTCCATTTGAAAAAATATGCATGGAGACAGATGAAAGAGGGGGTTTTTCCCGTATATATAAAATATTAGTAGAGCTGGGGAGGGGGGACACCCGGGCTTTTATAGGTAAATGGGAGATGGAGCTAGGTTTAACGCTGACTGAGCCAGAGGTAGATCTGATACTGAAGCGACTCCTGACTACGTCAGTCAACTATAAAGTACTGGAGATAAACTATAAATGCCTAACGAGAATGTATATGACCCCGGACAGGATGCATAAAATTGATGGGGGAAGATCCCAACTTTGTTGGAGAGGGTGTAATGAGATAGGGACGATGGCCCATATGTGGTGGACGTGTCCTGAGATAGGAGTCTTCTGGGAGGAGATTAAAAAATATACTAAAATGATCACAAATTTTGACCTGCCAAAGGACCCTAGGGTCCTTATATTTCACCTGAGCGAAATGCCCACGAGGGCTTATCTCAGGACACTCCTGCCCCATCTTATAGACGCAGCTAAAAGTCTAATTGCCAAAAATTGGAAAAGAAAAGAAAGACCAACCATGAGGGAATGGACCAATAAGATAAACGAGATACAGGAGTTGGAATATTTAAGGTTCAGTGATGGGATAAAAATGGAGGTTTATAGAACAAAGTGGGAAGTATGGGAAAAATTTAAAAATTCTACAAAAGCAATTGAGATGTGGTCACATGAGTAGTGGAGAGGACAGATTCTGACCCAGGGCAGGCGTGGGAAACAGAGGGGATAGGGAGAGAGGCGAGGAGGTACGGTCTCGGGGTGGGTAGAGGGGCGGGGGGGGGGATAGGAAGCAAGAGGGTAATAATAAATAATGGAAGCAGGGGGGGGGTACATCATTTTCCTTATACTTGGTGTGATGAATTAAGCAAATTGATCAAAAGCCCCAATGATGTGAGGATTAAGGGGAAGAATTTTTGAATATTAATTTGAAAAAATGAATTCCCATGGCAAATCTTCTTGCTGAGGGGGCAGCAAAAAAAAAAAAAAAAAAAAAAGGTGAAAAACCTTGTGATCTTTATAACTCTTTTAAGCTGACCCAATACTAGTAGATTTACTACAAACATTTGTATGAATATTCGTAAGAAAAATTCTCAGGACATTTAATCACTTGAATGTCATTCAAAAGCACTTCAAAATGTAATTTGCTTTTAACATTCGATTCTGGGGTGAATATAATTTCCTGCATGAAAAGCCCACACACTGTTAGAAATTAGTTCTTTAGAGAAAAATTTTCCATTTTGCTCCTCTGAATTTTCTCACCACTGTGGTTGAAAACGAACATCGATTTGACCCCACTAAAGAATAGAAAATTTAACGATATTCTTAGAAAAGTACCCACCCACATGGGTGAAAAAGTGCTGTTTGCTCCCCAAAATATATATAACAAAAACAAAAAGTGCTCCCAAGGGCTTTCAGGCAGCAGAAGAAATCAGACTGATATGAAAATGTATATATAGAAAATGATTCTTTATTATTAATACAAAAAAATGTTGTTTTTTTTTAATTCAACATAGCTGAGTTAAAACATGAGCTCTTGTATACACAACCTCAAACAGAAAGATGTCTTTATTTTACTGGCAGAAAACAACTTTGTACATAGAAATTTTCAACCTAATATTATTGCCCAGAAAGAACTCGTTTCAATTGTGATTGTCAATAACTTTGTGGTTGATTTACTAAAACTGGAGAGTGTAAAATCTGGTGCAGCTCTGCACTGAAACCAATTAGCTTCCAAGTTTTTTGTCAAAGCTTAAATTGGATGTAAACCTGATTCATGAGATTTGAGCTGGGCACATATATCTGTAGTGTTTTGTTATCTCTCTTCAAAGCACTATGTCCCATAGGCTGTCTCCTGCTCAGTTCTTCTGTTATCAGCCTGATAACTCCTGACAAGTTCTTTGTCACATGTGATAAAAGCAGCCAGAGTTTTGTGTTGGGGAGAATGCTATAAATAGATAAGCAGAGCCCTGAACTATTCAAGGAACAGCTCTGAAAGTCTTTACGTATGAGGAGAGGGGGTGTGTGCCTTTCCTCCAATCAGCTGTCTTGGCTGTGTGCCCAGGCTTCACTTCAGTGTAAACCAGGAAGAGAAAATCTCCTAACATGATCTGAACTTTCTAAACAGTATATAAAGCTGACCACAGCAGATATACATGTAAAACATATGTAGGGAGATTTGTTGAAACTGTATATCATCTGTGGCTGTTCACTTCACTAGGGAATTTATGAGAGGGTTTACATCCACTTCAATTGAACAAGCTGAAGTTAGAAGCTGATTGGCTACCCTGCACAGCTGCACCAGATTTTGCACTCTCCAGTTTTAGTAGATTGACCCCAGTATATCATGAATGTAAAACTCGCTCTCAGAATGAAGGTGGTTAACTGTCCCACGTTTGGATTAACATGAAATATGCACGGGATAAAGCCTTTTGGCCATTGAACTTACTGGAGGTTTTATACATTAAAACTTTTTTTTGCTTGGCCTTACATGAATCAGACCAATGCTGTCAGTGTTGGGAGAAACACTGTAGAGAAAAGATGAATGCAGCAGCAAATTCATTTTTAAAGCCTCTTTTTTTTTACATTTGGGGAAAAGTAGGCAGAAAGGAGAGGACAGGAAGAGGAAAGATTTAGGGGCTGAAAAAAAACAACAACCCCTTATTGACCATAGACATATTATATGGCAGTTTAATTGTGTGAAACCTGTTGATAGTTCTGAAATATTTGAAGACATTTTTATCTGTGATATTTTAAAAACTACTGGAGCAGTGAGATTGTTGAAACATCACAGATGTTAGCACTATAGCCACTATAGTGGCTTGCTATTTTTACATTGTATGAGTTATGGAAAATGTCGCTACACATATTTAAATTACCCAGTAAAATCCATGGGGTTGATTTACTAAAGGCAAAGTGCAGTTCCTCCAGAGCTTAGCAAATGAGCAGACCATCATCCAACGTGCAAGCAAAAATGCTGTTTCTTTTTTAAATTCACCCTGCACGTGAAGCACATATTTTTTGTAAAGTGAAGCTTTACCTCATTTACTAAGCTCTGGAGCAACTGCACTTGCAGAGTACAACTGCACTTTGCAAAGTGCACAGCCTATTTGCCCTTAGTAAATCGACCCCCATGTGTTTCCTAGGTCAGAACAAAACTTTTCTTGAAAACTGAACACACTGATCTTATCTCTTGAAGGTAACACACCACACTGTTCACTGCCGTTGATAAATTCACTGCATTGAAAGAAAAAAAACATTGGTAAAAAAAGACTTGAAGCAGACACATTTCAAACCTTTGAAACTCTAGCTAGTAGTACTTAGTCATATGCAAATGCACTTGTTCTGCAATGATGATTATTCACTGCTTATCCAAACAGCTTTCTCTTCTCTATTGAGTGTTAAGAACATACATATAAGTTCAGCAGAAAAAAACAAGATAGCAGAAAAAAGACCACCTGGTCCATTGATTGTGCCCCATTTTTTTTTCTTTTTGAGTATTTATCTGAGTTTGTCCCAAACGTGTTTGAATCTACTTACTGTTGACTGAATCATGATCCAAGCATCAACTACTCTTTAGATAAAATAATCCTTTCTAAGGTTAGTTTTGAAATTTCCTCCTGCTAGTTTGAGGACATTCTTAAAAACAAACAGAATCTTGCCAGCTACCATGTGAAAATCCAAATGATAATTAGAGATGATTAAAGGACAGCTGCTAGCATTGATCATGTCCCATATGCTCGTACCAAAAAGTTTTATACCAATATAATTCTGCGCTATCGAAATGTAATCACATGGTAACTGTACTAAACCATAATATTACTAGCTGCAGTTAAATAGTGGTGGAGGGATATACTATTCCTATATAAAAAATCTAGTGAATATAATAATGCAATCTTATGTGATTATAAGTTGCGATCATGAACAATAGAAAATTGCAATCACATGCGATCCTCCCAATGACAACCTGTGTAGCATTCACACCTCTATATACACACACACATGTAGCATTCATATGCAATAGAGAAATTTGCAACCCTGGGCGATAATTGCAGTGACAATCTGTAATTTACATAAATCTATATAAAGGTGCATCAATATACAATAATCAATATAGAAATAAAGTGAACTGTGTTTAAAGTGCTCTTGTGCCAAACTAATAAATGCTTTAATCTGTGTCCATAAAATCACAGCATAAAGTCCATTCATAACTACTCCATTCTTCTGGTGCTCATTGCAGATGATAAAACAGATGATATAACAGTAAAGTGCCAAACAAATTCATGCATTAACCACTAAAGGACCGGGCCTCTTTTTTAGATGTGTTGTTTACTAGTTAAAAACTGTTTTTTTTTGCTAGAAAATTACTTAGAACCCCCAAACATTATACATTTTTTTCTAACAACCTAGAGAATAAAATGGCGGTCGTTGCAATACTTTCTGTCACACCATATTTGCTCAGCGGTCTCACGAGCCCACTTTAAAAAAACACACTTTTTTGAAACAACAGTAAAGTTAGCCCCATTTTTTTTTATATTGTGAAAGATAATGTTACGCCAAGTAAATTGATACCCAACATGTCACACTTCAAAATTGCGCCCACTCATGGAATGGCGACAAACTTTTACCCTTAAAAATCTCCATAGGCAACATTTTACAGGTTGCATGTTTTGCATTACAGAGGAGGTCTAGGGCTAGAATTATTGCTCTCGCTCTACTGATCGCAGTGATACCTCACATGTGTGGTTTGAACACCGTTTTCATATGCGGGCGCTACTCAAGTATGCGTTCGATTCTGCACGCGAGCTCGGCAGGATGGGTCGTGTTTAAAAATTTTTGTCTTATTTATTTTACCTTTTATTTTGAATTTTTACACTGTTTAAAAAAAAAAGTATTCCTCAGGGGGAATTCCCCCTGAGGAAGATACGACATTTCCTGGTATCGACACATGTTGGGGAGGGGACAGGATAGTTTGTGAGACAGTGGAATGTTCCCAGAGTGGGAGAGGACACATCAGCACAGCGCCTTTATATTTGTTTGGCTTGATACAGAGTGGTGCGCTCACAGCACCTATTAAATCTACGATCCAAGGATCTAAATGCTGAACATAAACCCAGAGGTGGTTTAAAAGCGTGTTTTGACCAAGCTTAGGTAAGGTCACACGCTCTAAGGTGAGCGCATACACCAAAGGGGAGCACAAGAGTGGACCCGAGCACTTTACTGTTATATCATCTGTTTAATCATCTGCAATGAGCACCAGAAGAATGGAGTAGTTATGAATGGACTTTATGCTGTGATTTTATGGACACGGATTAATGGATGAATTAGTTTGGCACAAGAGCACTTTAAACACAGTTCACTTTATTTCTATATTGATTATTGTATATTGATGCACCTTTATATGGATTCATGTAAATTACAGATTGTCACTGCAATTATCGCAGTATTGCAATTATCGCCCAGGGTTGCAAATTTCTCTATTGCATATGAATGCTACATGTGTATGTATATAGAGGTGTGTATGCTACACAGGCTGTCATTGGGAGGATCGCATGTGATTGCAATTTTCTATTGTTCATGATCGCAACTTATAATCGCATAAGATTGTATTATTATATTCACTAGATTTTCTATATAGGAATAGTATATCCCGCCACCACTATTTAACTGCAGCCAGTAATATTATGGTTTAGTACAGTTACCATGTGATTACATTTGGATAGCGCAGAATTATATTGGTATAAAATAGTTTGAGGACATGTCCCTGTGTTCTTGATCTTGGCTTCATATTGAAAATACTGCACTCGACGCATTTCAGAATTAGCTTCATCAGAAAGGAAATCTGTGGTATCGGATAAATTGTTGGTAAGCTTATTATAAAATATCATAAAATCAAAATGCGTATACTGAGTTACATATTAGTGATATGCAGACAAAAGTTTACAGAGTCTAGTTAGACTTGCATATTGTGCATGTCAGGCCATGCCAGGCTTGTAACTGACAAATAAACATAAGCAAAACATACTGTATGTTCCTGATAAAGCTCATTGTGGCATGCATATAATTCATATAAGACATACTAGAAGTTTATGAAAGGAATACTTGGCTTGCTATCCGGGTTACTCAAGTTAGGAGCTCTGGTAGAGGACCACAGAAAAAGAGGATCATTGCACAGAGCAGGAAAGTATTATTTAAAAAAAACACTAGAATTCTCATTGTAAGCCTTGTACACACTACTAGTTTTTTTTTCGTTCAACCCGGTGGGGTTGAAAAAAAAGTGTCAGCACAGGTCGGAGCTGCTGTACTAACAATCCGATGTTAGTACAATGATCTTCCATGCTGTGCCATTGTGTTTTGACAGGGGAACGCCTCCCTCCACGCCAGAACACTCCGGTCAGCACTCTAATGCCGCGTACACACGAGCGGACTTTTCGACCAGACTGGTCTGACGGACCGAGTCCAGCGGACAATTCGACCGTGTGTGGGCTTCATCGGACCTGCAGCGGACTTTTTCGGTCAAAAATCTGATGGACTTTAGATTTGGAACATGTTTCAAATCTTTACGTCGGAACTCTGCCGGACCCAGTTCCTATAGAAAAGTCCGTTGGTCTGTATGCTAGTCCGATGGACGAAAACCGACGCTAGGGCAATTATTGGCTACTGGCTATCATCTTCCTTATTTTAGTCCGGTCGTACGTCATCACGTACGAATCTGTCGGACTTGGTGTGATCGTGTGTAGCCAAGTCCGTTCGTTGGGAAAGTCCATCGGACCAGTCCGGTCGAAAAGTCCGCTCGTGTGTACGCGGCATTAGTCGTTGGCTGACAGCGCTGATCAGGAGCTGGTCGGCAGACCTTTTTCAGTCATGGCCCTTCGACAGAAACCGGCTGAATGGCTTCGGTTGGACCGGCCGCCGTATGCAATGACTGAATGCTGGACGGTTTCTATTGAACTGGTGGATGACGCCTGACATTCGGCTTGTGTGTACTAGACTTTAGTGTTAGCGCCTTAAAAGTCCCATATACTGTACATCAATTTGTTTGGTTTTTGTTTTCATAAGAAAGGATTATTGATATTGTGAAGAGCCACAGTTCAGAGGTGTCAATGTGACCAACAAACTGCTCCTAAACCACAGTTAACCTCTGCATGTCGAAAGAACTTTGGACTTCAGTGCACAAGGAAATGGAGCACCAAAAAAGATGGCCGGAACCATATAGTAGGTGTTCCTCTTGGTTCTACACTTCTGCAGTATATGCTACAATGTGCAGCTGTTCTTCTAATATGAAACACAAGTGTCCATTTCTTTATCGTACATCACGGGACACAGAACACCATAATAATGACTATGTGGGTTATACGCTTACCTTTAGGTGATTGGACACTGGCAACCAATAGTAAGACGGTTCCTCCCATATACCCCCCCCTACACAGGAAGTGCCTCAGTTTTTTCGCCAGTGTCTTGAAGGTGATGGTCATGGCTGTTGAAGCTCTTCAGTTTCTTCAAAAGAATGTCCCACTGAGGACGTTATAATCGGATCCGTTCGGATGGCTTTACTAAGCTAAAGTGGATGGTACCCGAACCTCGGTTCAAGAACAAGGTATTGCTTGTAATGTGTCCTTTTTAGGCGCTGGACCCTTGTTAAAGTTGGTATTCCTGGTCAATCTTGCCCAAGGAAACCAGTAAGGGTGCTTTACAGGTCCAGGGGTGTGGACCCCAATATATGGGGGACCTGGTCCCTGAAGGTCCTTAGAGGCGCTACCCGCCGTGATGGGGGAGGTTTGGGCCTGGCAAAACAGACCCTGCTGCTTGGGATGGTGAGTACTCCATTTGGGGTTTTTCCCTTTGTAAAACTGCTGGTTTATGGCTTGATCCTATGTCCAGGATTACAGAGGGCCGATTGGTGCTCATTTTTAAATTCTTTAGCGTGCAAGTGCGCATGCGTGTGCGCGCCCACCGCGTGTGCGCCGCCGGTGTGCGCGTGCACCACTACTATTCATGTCACAAGTGCGCCGCATGCGCCATGCGGTAGGCGGATCGCCAATCGCTGATGCGCACGCTCGCTCCCAGGCTAGTGCTTATAGGGAGCTCCTAGCGTGCGCATGGAGGAAGCAGAGCGAATGGTGGGCATGAGAGCCTGGTGGTCTTGAACACAGTGGTGACAGATTAAAAACTAGTGGTAGTTTGTGGGGAGTACTCCTTTTTATTTTTCCTCGTGTGTAAGCAATGTCTTCCAGAAAACGAGGAACAGGGAACAAGGAAAGCACAGGGGTAAGAGTCCCTTCACAAAAGACAGGAGACCATCCCCATGCTGATGCAGCCTCAGTTTCTTCTGAAGGACTGCGGCTTCTGACCTGGCTGAGCAATTGCACTTGTCAGGCATAGTGGCCACTACCAGTGTACCTGCCTCGGCTTATGTTACAAAGGATGATTTGGCATCTGCCTTAGCGGGCCTTGAAGGCAAAATAGCTGGCATGATTGCCTCTGTAACACAAGGAGGAAGGAAGCATGATAGATCTCCCTCCCCGGAGCCTGGGCCAAGTGGAGAGTCACTAGAGCCCCAGGACTCTTATAGCCAGTTGGCTCCAGGGGAGCTGGAACCAGAATGGGCAGAGGATCTGGAGGAAATGGTCATAAAAGACCAAGAGGTAGGAGAGGCTGAAGATTCCTCGGCTGAGGATTCTGGCTCTGAAGAGCCAATTTCAGCCTCTCATTCCCAGAAATTGTTTATCACATCTCTAAAAGAGATGGTACGAAATGGGTTTAAGTTACCCCCGGTTCAGGAGTCTGCACTCTCCTGTTCTACCCTGGGATCTTTGCGACCTAAACAAATTTCCCCAGCGTTTCCCTTGCATCCGTTACTGGAGCAGGTGGTTTAAGCGGACTGGGAGCATCCTGACAGGATATACTTACCTCCCAAAAGGTTTTCTGTCTTATAGCCTATGGAGGAGAAGTTCAGAAAGAAATGGAGCACACCTTTGGTGGACGCTGCCATATCTTCTGTGAATAAAAGCTTAACCTGTCCAGTGGATAATGCCCAGGGGTTCAAGGATCCGGCTGATAAAAAGCTAGAGTCCTTATTAAAGGCCTCCTTTTCGGTTGCTAGTGCAGCAGTTCAGCCAGCTATTGCAGCTATTGGGATTTGTCAGACCCTAAAGGATCGCTTTAAGAAGCTGGTAAAGAATATACCTTGCCAAGAGAAATCTGCTGAGGAGCTATCAGAGATCCCTCATGCCTTATGTCTTGCGGTAGATGCTTTAAAAGACTCAATCCAACAGATGTCTCGTTTTGCGTTACTGTCAGTTCATATGCGCAGAGTATTGTGGCTAAAGAACTGGTCTGCTGAGACGCCATGTAAAAGGCTACTTGCTGCTTTTCCATTTCATGGAGAGCGCCTGTTTGGCGAGGATCTGGATAAATATATCCAAAGATCTTTGGAGGAAAGAGCGCCCTGCTTCCTATTAGGAAGAAGGGGAAGCAACCCTTTTATAAAATTCCTAATGCCTCAGGTCCTGGTGCCTCTTCCCCTAAGCGGTATCGACGACCTCAGCCTTCTGGGTTTAAAAGACCCCAGGGTCAGAAAAAGCCTTGGACCCAAAAGCCACCCAAGCCCTACTCCAAGTCTTCCTTATGAAGGGGCGCCCCCGCTCTCACGGGTGGAGGGCAGACTTCGGCTGTTTGGGGAGGCCCGGGAAGAACTGGTTCAAGAGAGATGGGTCATTTCCACTGTAAAATACGGTTGCAGAATAGAGTTCTGGGAGGTCCCCCCGAACCCGGTTTCTGTACTCAAGGGTCACGGCGGATCCAGAGAAGAGAAGATGCCTATTTCTAGCTTTACGCCATCTGCTGACGCAGGGAGTAATTGTAAAGGTTCCGCACGAGGATAAATTCAAGGGGTTTTACTCAAACCTATTCACTGTGCCGAAACCAAATGGGGAAGTAAGGCCCATTTTGGACCTCAAGGCTCTCAACTCCTTTGTAGACGTCCGATCTTTCCGCATGGAGTCAGTTCGTTCGTTAATAAGGTCCCTAAGAAAGGGAGACTATTTAGCGTCCATAGATATCAAGGACGCGTACCTTCATGTGCCGATCTTCGGTCCACATCAAAGGTTCTTACGCTTCGCTGTAGAGGGCAGTCATTTCCAGTTTGTGGCACTACCTTTCAGTTTGGCCACGGCCCCCAGGGTCTTCACAAAGATTCTGGCCCCAGTGTTGGCTCCCCTAAGGTCTCAAAGAGTCTGCGTAATAGGATATCTGGACGATCTACTTCTAAGGGAATGCTCTTGCCCTATACTAGTTCAAAACGTGTCAAGAACAGTACGGGTTTTACAACGCCTAGGTTGGATGGCCTTGGTATATCTGGGTCTGGTCTTGGACACTGCCCAAGAAAAGGTGTTTCTTCCACCCTTAAAGGTCGCCTCCATAGTGGAACTTGTACAAAAGGTGAAAAAAGAACTAACACCTTCTGTTCAACTGTGCATGAGGTTACTGGGCAAGATGGTGTCATCCTTCAGCGCAGTGCCATATGCACAGTTCCACTCCAGAGTGTTCCAGAACAGTATCCTGAAAGCCAGGGACAAGTCTGCTCGAACCTTGATTCAACCTAGGGTTCCACAGGTTCTATGAAACCTCTCTTGGTGGTTAAGAATAAGCAACTTAAAAAGAGGGAACTCTTTCCCACCAGTAGCCTGGAAAGTGGTAACCACGGACGCCAGTCTTCTCGGCTGGGGAGCAGTCCTAGAGGAAGCATCTGTTCAGGGAGTATGGTCCTAGACAGAAAAGACTCTGCCCATCAATCTACTGGAGATCCGGGCAGCTCGTCTGGCCCTGCGATTCTGGACGTCCAGGTTGCGGGGTCTTCCTGTCAGAGTCCAGTCTGACAACTCCACAGTAGTGGCAGATATCAACCACGAGGGAGGTACCAGGAGACGGGCAGCCCAAAGAGAGGTAGATCATATACTGACCTGGGCAGAAAAACATGTGCCATTTCTGTCGGCAGTGTTTATTCTGGGGGTATACAATTGGCAGGCGGATTTCCTAAGTCACCAAAAATTGTTACCAGGGGAATGGTCCCTGCATCCCGAGGTGTTTCTACAGATCTGCCAATACTGGGGGACCCCAGATGTGGATCTGTTGGCATCCAGATTCAATGCCAAGCTGGACAGGTTTGTATCCAGGACCAAGGATCCGCTTGCTGTCGGGATAGACGCATTAGTAGTTCCTTGAGATCAGTATTCTCTGATATATGCCTTCCCTCCAATCCAAATTCTGCCGCACTTACTATGCAGAATATGGGAGGAACGGAAGCCGGTGATCTTAGTGGCCCCAGCGTGGCCCCAGCGTGGCCCAGGAGATCATGGTACTCGGAGATTGTGAAATTGGCAGTAGGGGACCCGTTGGTCCTTCCTTGCCGTCCAGGCCTGTTGTCTCAAGAGCCCATATCCCATCCTTCTTTACGGTTGCTGAATTTGATGGCCTGGCTATTGAGACCAGACTATTGAAGGACCGTGGCATTATGGGTTCAGTCTTGTCCACTTTGATAAACACTAGAAAGTCAGTTTCTAAAGCTATCTATTATAGAGTATGGAAGTCATACATTTCTTGGTGTGAGAAAAGGAAATGGAACCCTCGTAGGTATACGATTGGAAGAGTTCTCACCTTTCTCCAAACCGGAGTAGACTTGCAGCTCGATTTAGGGACAATTAAGGGACAGATTTCGGCCTTATCGTTTTTTTTCCAAAGACCAATTGCATCCCATTCTTTGGTGCGAACCTTTGTCAATGGAGTAACACACCTGAGGCCACCGCTTAAACCACCTTTATGTCCTTGGGACCTAAATTTGGTACTGTCAGCCTTACAGAGTCAACCCTTTGAACCTATTAGGCATATTCCTTTTGTCCTATTGACCAGGAAATTAGTTTTCCTAGTGGCTATAACATCAGCTAGAAGGGTGTCAGAATTGGCCGCCCTTTCTTGCAAAGAACCTTTTATGATTCTTCATCAGGACAGAGTGGTCATGCGACCTCGTCCGGAATTTCTACCGAAAGTGGTTTCCAAATTTCATTTGAATCAGGATATCATTTTACCTTCCTTTTTCCAAACCCTAAGACTAGGGAGGAAAGGTCGCTTTACTCACTGGATGTGGTGAGGGCGATAAAAGCTTACTTAGAAATGTCAGCTCCCTTTCGAAAAACTGACTGTTTTTTTGTCTTGCCTAAGGGTCCTAAAAGAGGACAGCCAGCAACAAGTTCAACTATATCCAGGTGGATTCGCCAGACTATTGTCCAGGCGTATGGATTAAAGTGCAGGGTTCCACACCAGGATTTAAGAGCACACTCCACTAGAGGGGTTAGTGCATCATGGGCAATACGCCAGCAGGTGTCTATGGCTCAGGTTTGCAAAGCGGCCGCTTGGTCTTCAGTTCATATGTTCACCGGGTTTTACCAGGTGGATGTGAGATCTCAAAATTAGACTGTTTTTGGCCACAGCGTGTTGCAGGCAGCTTTATAGTTACAGGCCCTTTGGGCTTAGGGATAATGTGTTCCCTCCCCCTCAGATGCATTGCTTTAGGACATCCCACATAGTCATTATTATGGTGCTCTGTGTCCCGTGATGTACGATAAAGAAAAACGGATTTTTAAAACAGCTTACCTGTAAAATCCTTTTCTTGGAGTACATCACGGGACACAGAGGTCCCTCCCCTCTTTCTGGGATCGTCATTGCTTGCTACAAAACTGAGGCACTTCCTGTGTAGGAGGGGTTATATGGGAGGAACCGTCTTACTATTGGTTGCCAGTGATTTTACAGGTAAGCTGTTTTAAAAATCCGTTTTTCTTTATCATACTTCACGGGACACAGAGCACCATGGCAGTATGCTGTGATTATTATTCGAAAAAAAAAAAAATTTAGGTTTGCTAACGTTCTGTTATATTGAATACCATTTGGTCCTCTTGAAAACAAATCACAGCTTGCAAGTGCTTCAAACTAAATCAAATTACTGTAACTCTCAACCTGGCTGAATTATACTGTATGTCTCTTCATTCAGAACTTTTGATTCAGATTTCTTATACAGTCATCCACATATTTTATCACTAAAATTATTTCACAATCCACTTCAGAGGTTTTTTTTCCCGCACAGCGTTTTTCAATTAAAATACAAGCCAATTTTTTTTGCATTTTTTTACCATTGTTGCAAAATAGTTGCTCTTCCCTTAAAGTGTAAGTTCACCTTTACAGAGGACCCCCTCCTTCCCCCCCCCCCCAGTCCCCCTGACCTAGACCGCGACAATCTCCCATTCTAAGCCCCGGTATATCTGCGTCAGGAGTCTGGGGCTTAGAAATCCCCTCTGCATCCACGCATCTTCTTCCCAGCTGACAGGACGGACTATGCGGCTTCTGATTTGTCAGCGTCGCCCATGTGACGGCGCTGACCAATTGATCAATTAGAATGCTCCGAAGCATCCCTCCTGACGAGATACGATTTGGATATTCAGCCCCAGACTCCTGCACAGATATACCGGGGCTCAGGATTGGGAAATTGCCACCGTCCAGGTCAGCGGGACCGATGGGGGGGCGAGGAGGGGGTGCTGTGTAAGTTCACCTTACAGATTTTTCTGTAAACGTGAACTTACCCTTTAACTAAAAGGAATGTCGTAATGAGCCTCTTGCTATAAAATAATAAGACAACTGCAAGTGGCTATGCCACTATTGCTGTTCAGAATGTTTAGTGCCATTGACATGAAAGCACATTTTTCCCCTGTATTTGCAACGGATAGCAAGAGGAATCGCAGAAAAGTATATGATACTATTTTTTATTAATAATATTTATTATGGCATAAAATAATGTAAGCAATCACACCATATGCACTGGATCTTACTGGAAAAGGGAAACAGGACAATGGTGTGTAGTAGACCATAACCACTTTTCATCAGAAAGATAAATCAGATTAATTACACATTTAAAAGAAAAATAATTTATTGTGGCCTACTGCACTCTACAAATGCACATTTGGCTTATTTAAATAATATTACCACGTAATAGCTAGTGCAGTATAATAGCTATTGTAGCTAGAAATTTTTCTTTGGCATGGCACTCAATTCCTATTGGTCAGAGGCTCATTACTTTGCTTCCTATTATGCCGTGTACACACAGGCGGACTTTTCAGCATCAAACGTCCAACGGTCTTTCTGACGGACTTTCGACGGATTAACGACGGACTTACGAATGACCGGACTTGCTCACACACGAACGGACTAAAGTCCGTTCGAAAGTCCGTTCGTTTGAGTGTGATGACGTATGACCGGACTAAAATAAGGAAGTTCATAGCCAGTAGCCAATAGCTGCCCTTGCGTCCTTTTTTGTCCGTCGGACTAGCATACAGAAGGAAAGATTTGAAACATGTTCTAAATCTAAAGCCCATCTGATTTTTGACAGAAAAAGTCCGCTGCAGGTCCAATGAAGCCCACACACGATCGGATTGTCCAACGGATTCGTCCCGTCGGACCAGTCCGGTCGGAAATTCTACCCAGGTGTACACGGCATTAGCTGTTTTAGAGCGGTCCAGTTGAGACCAAGCATGACAAAAATAAAGTAAAGGGTTGCTGGTTGCTAAACTATATATTTTTTTTTTAGAGGTTCTGTTAATAGAAAAAAAGTAAAAAAAAGAAACTGGTGCTGGCAGCTGGGAATACTTAACTGCAGTAGACTCCAATACCTAGCCACTATGTCCAAATCCCAGTCATTCTGTTGAGCAAAGCTCCAACGCTGTCTGGTACTGTTGGAGCTTGCTGCTAACCCTTTCTCCTCTTTACACGTACTTCTATTGACCAATCATTATGATAGGCTGCCTCACTGGCCAATAGGAATGTGGCCATAACTGCTGGGTATGGAGGTTGTTTTAGTTATATACAGTGCATCGGGAAAGTATTCACAGCATTTTACTTTTTCCACATTTTGTTGTTATAGCCTTATTCTAAAATGGATTAAATTGATTATTTTCCTCCAAATTCTACAAACAATACCCCATAATGACAACGTGAAAGAAGTTTGTTTGAAATCTTTGCAAATTTATTAAAAATAAAAAACAAAAAAAATGTACACAACTATTTACAGCCTTTGCCATGACACTCAAAATTGAGCTCAGGTGCATCCTGTTTCCACTGATCATCCTTGAGATGTTTCTACAACTTGATTAGAGCTCCAGTGTTTCCTGTGGAGAGAGGAGAACCTTCCAGAAGAACAACCATCTCTGCAGCACTCCACCAATCAGGCCTGTATAGTAGAGTGTCCAGACAGAAGCCACTCTTCAGTAAAAGGCACATGACAGCCCACCTGTAGTTTGCTAAAAGGCACCCGAAGGACTCTCAGAAGGACTCTCAGAAAGACTCTCAGACCACGAGAAACAAAATTATCTGGTCTGGAGGAAACCAGGCACCGCTCATCACCTGGCCAATACCATCCCTACAGTGAAGCATGATGGTGGCAACATCATGCTGTGGGGATGTTGTTCAGTGCCAGGAACTGGGAGACTAGTCAGGATCGAAGGAAAGATGATTACAGCAATGTACAGACATGTCCTTGATAAAAACCTACCCCAGAGCACTCTGTACCTCAGACTGGGGCAAAGGTTCATCTTCCAACAGGACAACAACCCTAAGCACACAGCCAAGATAACAAAGGAGTGGCTACGGGAGAACTCTGTGAATGTCCTTGAGTCACCCAGCCAGAGCCCAGACTTGAACCCGATTGAACATCTCTGGAGAGGTCTGTAAATGGCTGTGCACCGACGCTCCATAGCCAATCTGATGGAGCTTGAGAGGTCCTGCAAAGAAGAATGGGAGAAACTGGCCAAAAATAGGTGTTCCAAGCTTGTAGCATCATACCCAGAAAGACTTGAGGCTGTATTTGGTGCCAAAGGTGCTTCAACAAAGTAGTGCGCAAAGGCTGTAAATACTTATGTACATGGGATTTTTCTTGTTTTTTACCTTTGGAATAAGAATATGGAGTAGGGCCGTAACATAAAAAAATGTGGAAAAAGTGAAGTGCTGTGAATACTTTCTGGATACTTTCTGGATGCACTGTAAATGTGCTTGTAGCTATAAAAAATACTGCAAGCATAAAGTACAGGCAGTAATCACAGAGTCTCCTTAAAGTGGAACTTCATTCTCCCAATCAAAATGGATTATTTTTAATAAAATTATTTTTAGTGTAAAGACACACAATGTAATTTTTATAATAAATGTATAATAAACACACATAATGTAAAATTTATATTGCAAAATATAAAAGATGAGGTTGTGTGAAGTAGATAGATTCCAAACATGTCAAGTCTTAAAAATACAGTGAAAACTACTGGATCCAAAAGTCTTCAAAGGCAATGCTTTAAAAGCCTACAGTTCATCAGTTTAGGGTTAATTGTGAGCTCTGGCGCTAGAATTATTGGTCTTACTCCAACATTTATGGTAATATTTCACATGTGTGGCGGGATCATGGTTTACATACATGTGCGCACCCTGTGACACTTTTGCATTTGCAGGTGTGTGCAGGGCACTTTTTACATGTTTTTATTCAACTTTATTGCTATCACAAGTGGTTAACAAACCCCCATGTGATAGCATTGAGCAAGTGGCAGGTACTCTTTATGAAGAGGTTGGGTGTCTAATAGGTCTAGCAGCATGCACTCTGAAACTGGAAATGACAAAATTATTGTGGCTTCCATTTTTAACCCCGGTAGAGGAGATTGAGGAACAGATGTTCTTCCGTCTTTTCCCACCTGCTATTTTGATGCCTTCCGTTGTGGCTCTGGGCTTCCGGTAAGAACAGGAGAGCCCAAGAACCACGCAGGAAGGGTTGTCCAAAAGGGGAAGGAGGACACTCCACCTGCCCTGTGGAAGTGATAGGGAGCTGCACTGATCAGCCATAACATTATGATGACCCACCTAAAATTGAGTAGGTCCCCCTATTGCCGCCGAAACGGTCCTGACCCATTGCAGCATGGACACCACTAGACCTCTGAAGGTATGCTGTGGTATCTGGCACCAAACCATCAGTAACAGATCCGTTAAGTTGTGAGGTGGGGCCTTCATAAATCAGACTTGTTTTCCCAGCACATCCCACAGATGCTTGATGGATTGGTATTTGAAGAATTTGGAGGCCTAGTCAACAAACCATTCCTAAACCATTTTTTTCAGTGTGGCAGGGTGCATTATCCTGCTGAAAGAGGCCATTGAAAGATGCCATTGCCATTAGAGAATATTTTTTCTGTGAAGGGGTGTATTTGTTAAGCTACAATGGTTAAGTAGATGGTACGTGTCAATCAACGTCCACATAAATGGCGAGACCTACGTTTTCCCAGCAGAACATTGCTCAAAGCATCACGCTGCCTCTGCTGGCTTGCCTTCTTCCCAAACTGCATCTGATGCTATTTCTTCCCCAGGTAAGCATGCATATGATTATAGACTTATCTTTCTGTCACTCTGCTTTCTTCTTCTCTCAGCATGCTTGTTGTCAGCACATGAACTGATTGGCTCCTTGTTCTGCCTCTTCCTCTCACAGTCTAGCCTCACTATGCAGGAGCTGTATGAGGCTGATATTAGGGCAAAAATGGGTACTTACACTGTTTGCATTAAAAAATTACTCTAAATTACAAAATTACATATTAATGATTACAGGGGAGCAAAGATCTTTTTTCATTTTGACCTGCCTGGAGTTCAACTTCAAAGTCTCAGAAAGTATTGAAGACAGGGAAAGCCAGACAACTAGTATTTTTAAAAGAAGGTCAGTAATAGCACTCTTCCTCCCCCCCCCCCAATGTAGGTGACCTTAACAGAAGATGTATGGGGTTGTTAAAAAATAAATACATACTCTCTTCCCTGCTGCAGCATAGGCCTGATGCTGCAGTTGTCCCCCCACTGGCTCTGAGAACTGAGTGATCATATGACCTCTGATCACTCAGTTCTTGGTCAGCTTGGAGCAGAGAGTGGTAACTATCAGTCACCACTCTCCACTTTGCCCCTCTAGCGCACACAGGCAGGTAGGGTATGGGGCAGGTGAAGCTGGCATCAGCTTTCAGCCATGCATTAAGATCCAGAGCCATCTGTAAATCAGGCAAACAATATATCTTTCCAGAGCCTGTAGTGGCACTGTGATGTCAGCTGACAGTGGACTTTAGCCCGCTCTCGGGTAATTTTGGGTCACAGGATTGCAAAAGAAAGAGCACTCCTGTGAGCCACAAAGGAAGGATGACTAAAAAGCTTTAGCCATACTTCTCTTTTAACCACTTCCCACCCGCCATATAGCAAAATGACGGATGCAAAGTGGTTAGATTATCCTGACTGGACATCATATGACATCCAGCACGATAAGCCGCGATCGCACACCCGTGGGGGCGATCATTTGTGTGGTGTGTTAGTTTGACACACCGCATCACAATCTCGGTAAAGAGCCTCTGACATAGGCTCTTTACCATGTGATCAGCTGTGTCCAATCACAGCTGATCACAGCGTAAACAGGAAAAGTTGTGTATCGGTTTTTCCTCCACTTGCTCTGACAGACGCTCCTGACAGGGGGGTCTGCGCTGATTGATTATCTGGCAGCCCTCCCAAGGATGCCCACCAGGGATGCTCACCAGGGATGCCCACACAGGACCACCAGGAATGCCATGCCAGGACCACCAGGTAGGCCAATCAGTGCCCAATAGAGGTGCCAATAAGTGCCCAATAGAGGTACCAATCAGTGCCCATCGGTAATGCCTGCCAGTGCCTCCTCATCAGTGCTGCCTATCGGAGCCCATCAGTGCCACCCATCAGTGCCCATCAGTGCTGCCTATAAGTGCCCTTCAGTGCGGCCTTTCAGGGTCCATCTGTGTTGCCTATCAGTGCCCATCAGTGACACCTATGAGTGCCCATCAGGGCCGCCTATCAATACCAATCATTGCTGCATATCAGTGCCCATCAGTGCTGCATATTAGTGCCTCATCATCAGTGCCCATCAGTGCAGCCTCATCAGTGCCACCTCATTATTTCCACCTCATCAGTGCCCATCAGTGCCGCCTTATCAGTGCCCGTCAGTGCAGCTTATCAGTGCCCATCAGTGAAGGGGAAAACTTACCTATTTACAAAATGTTATAGTAGAAACACACAAAAAAAAACGTTTTTAGCAAAAAATAAAAGTCCCAGTGGTGATTAAATACCACCAAAAGAAAGCTCTATTTGTGGGAACAAAATGATAAAAATTTTGTTTAACTACAGTGTTGCATGACCGCGCAATTGTTGTTTAAAATGCAACAGTGCTGAAAGCCTAAAATTGGCCTTGGCATGAAGGGGGGAAAGTGCCTGGTATTGAAGTGGTTAATGTTATAGTTATTTGCTAATTTTTTGAGTGTTTCTTTCTAATGTACTTGCATAAATACAGAACATTCCATTACAAGTGGGAAAATGTGCTATCTGTATCATGAAAAGAAAATAATCTAACATCATGGAAATGTAGTATGGCAGGAATCTAAGGAGATGAAAGATCAAAATATGCCAAATGTTAAAAAGTACAGGGAGACCTTGTTTCCTACAGCATACGTGCACACATCATTACAAACTATTTCCAGCCATTCTGGGAGCAGCATCTATTGATCAATTACCTAGTTGATTTACCAAGAACTGTCTGCATAGAAAGGGCTATGAGCAACACTCTCTATGCGTAGATACATAAATAGTTAGATATTTGGGTATTTAGGTATCAAAATGTGAATTCCCATAAAAAAAGTACCCTTCACCAAGCCTCTATCCAGTTTTTTCTATATTCTGAGCAGAGTGTCTTCCTTCCAAAATAATGCTGATGGTCACATACACGGCTGCTGTTAGAAATCATGGGGACCTGTACAAATCATGGGGCCCTGTACAGACTATCTGACTGACCCCCCCCTTCCAAGCCTGGGCGGCTGCGTGGGTGCAGGTGTATGACCACTCATTCACCTGGCCAGAGTGCCCATGGGAACAAGCCTTTAATTATGCTTTTTTAATTATGTTTTATTTTTTTTTACATTAATAATAGCCCTGGGGGGATGGGGGACTTTGGTGAAATATCAGGGGTCTAAACAGATCCCTGATCTATCACTTTTGAGACAAGGAAAGGGATTGAGGACACAAATCCCCAATCCTTTCTCTACAGCCTCAGCTGCTACAGAATCAACGAACAGGAAGCACTTTATACAGAGACTCCCTGTTCTTTCACAAACTGAAGCATATTAAACATGGGGGAGAGGCAGACAGGGGGATTAAAGCTGAAGATGATGGGGATCCTGAACAGAAGAGGGGATGAACGGAGCAAAGGAAGGGGGCCATTTCCTGAAACCGATTCCCTTTGGCTCCTCCTGCAGCAGCTGGCATTCTGCAATAGGGAGAGGAGGAGAAGCCATATGTGCTGCAGGGAGGGGGAACTGCCTACACCATAAAGCTGCCCGGACACACCTGTTGAACTGATGGGGTTTGGGCCCCTTACAGAAGGTCCAGTTCTACCTCCTTATCAGCAGTCCTGGTCACATAGATAGTAGGGGGATGGTGAAGTGCATTTAAAAAAAATGAGAATTGGGTAAAAAAAGCAGAGATGAGAGCCCAGTCACAAAACTTGTTAGAATTACAGTACTGGCTCTTCTCCAGTTGTGAAGCTCTCTCTGCTGCATTAAGCTACACAGCACAACCTCCACATCATGGTTTGCAATTTATGAATGGACTATAATATAAAACATTTGTGCTGTGTGTAACCCTGAAGAGTATAATGGACAGAGTATAGTGATGTCTGCTGTTCATTAAAATGAGAACCCTTGTTTAGGCCTACTATAAACAAAGAAGTTGGTTGAAATAATTGGAGAATACCTAACAATCAGCAACTGTATAATAATAATATAATACTTTGGTCATCAGTATGTATTGTACAGAGTGCAGGGGATAGGAGTATGTAATATCTTAGGGATCAGGGGTCTGTAAAGTACAACACAGTGTATATATTGTAAAGGTCAGAAATAAGTATTAGACAGCATAGTGTATATTGTTAAAAGTCAGAAATTTTGATATGCTTCAATTTGGTCGGAGCATGGGTTTGGCTGAATCTGGAAGGCAGCTGTCATTCCTGAGCCAATGAGCTACAGCTGGGATATTTTTCCGAGGATTTTTTCTTGGCTTTTGTTTGATATGCGTTGCCTTCCAATGCTCCTTTCTGCAAAGGCCAGTTATAGGTGAGGGTAGTGGCATATTTTTTGTATGCTTTATTTTAGGTCAGGTAATGCATCGACGCCTTTGCAGCCGATGTGCTACATGCTGGGTGTTCAATGTGCCCCTGTACCTTTAAAGAGGGGTGGGCTCCTTCTAGTCCATCTGTCTATCTCATCAGAATGCATGCGCTTCTACTGTGGAGCCTCTTATAAGTTAGAGGTAGGGTCTACAGATCACATGGTGGCTTGCAGGGGACTGTAGCTTACGCATGTATTTGCAAATTTGTGCAACTAAACCCCTGTTTTAAATGCATACTGTTAAACAGGTTAATCTGGTTGGTCACAAGCTGGTTGGTAGGTAGAGCTTGGAATTTTTCCAAGGATTTTTCCTTGGCTTTTGTTTGGGATATTCCCTACCCCGCAGCTGCACTTATTCAAAGAAGGGGGGATGGTGTTCAACATAATTGACCTAACACCTGCTGCTGTGGGGTGAGGAATCCCCTGTCCACAGCTCATTGGCCCAGCATGGACAACTGACTTAGCTGAACCTAGAGCTGAAACAAAGCTTTTCCCTAGGCAGAATGTAGAGAGTGCAGGTGTCGGGGTAAGCAATATACAGAGTATAGGGATCAGGGGCATTTAACTTACAGCCCAGTGTACAGAGTGCAGTCATCAGGAGTATACAACATTGTATGTAAAAGCTATATCCTAGGAGGAGGTGTTGTTGCAGAGGCTCAAGTTGTGTAAAGTAATGGAGCCACACAACATTAGAAGATTTTACTAGTTTGTCAGGAGTATACAACATGTGGAGTACAGGGGTCAGGAGTATTTACTGTACCTTACTGTACCTTACAGCCCAGTGTACAAAATGTAACATTGTATAAAAAAGATGTATCCAAGAGGGAGTTGTTGTTGCAGAGGCTCAAGTTGGTAATATGATTTAGCCACATGACATTAGAAGATTTGCAGATTACATTTTAAAGTGTTTGTTAACCCCAAAAATAGAGATCCTGGTCCCTTAAAGCAGATTAAACAGCACAGTGCTTGTGTTGTGTAATCTGCCCCTCTCTAAACTGTAAAAATAAACCTGCCTGATTCTGCCACTTCCTGTGTCCCCCTCTCTGCGTTGACCACTAAAATCAGGGCTGCTGAACCCTGACGACTGTGGTCAGCGTAGTCCCTCTGTCATCTGCAGCTCTGCTCTCTGCTCTCCACTCCCCCCTCACCCCCTCCTCCCTGCCTGTCAGCTCCATGTCCGTGTCTCTGTCTCTGCCCCCCCATCCCGCTGTCATTAATATAAATAAAATGTTATATATGGTCACTGCCAGCCCCTCTATTCTAGTTAGGCATAGTACACTGTATTAGTCTTTTATAAAAACAAGGCATGTAAATACCGATTTCAGGCCAGTCACGTGACTCTCGGGTGGTTTCCAGGGTTACTGCAGGAGGGGCTGAGTGGCCATATAACCTGATGTCAGAGGGAGATCTTGGCCCCTCCTGCAGAAGCCATGTATCGGAGCTGTACAGCGTCCGCGAGTCACATGACCGGCCTGAAGATCGCTCTAAATCAGTATTTAAAAGCCTCTTTTTATTAAAAGACTAATACAGTGTGCTATGCCTGCCTATAATAGAGGGGCTGGCAGTGTTTTGTATATATGGGTTAATAAACACTTTAACAGTAATCTACAGTCAATAGATGGTGCTGATGTACTAGCTAGGATTCTTTGTTTTCTGGTCTTTTTTCTGTTTATGTGCTTGTTGATGGTTTCATTCAATGACCAAGCTTCATGCTAGTACATTTCTTTCTTGCCCTCTTTATAGGCTGCTGTGTTAATAGTTGTATATATTAAATGCTTTTCCATGTTCAGCATACTGTAGAACAAAACTGTGCATTATAGTGTTCTTTCTTTCTCTGCAATAAAAAAGCGCCAGAAAAGCAGAGATAGAGACAATGCAGTGTATTTAGTACATTGTTTTATCACATGATCTTTCAGGGTAATTAGAGTGCACAAAATTTCAAAATGTACATTTAGGTTGCTTTGGGACATATTTGAAAAGCAGTAAATGGAGCTTCCACCAAACATTCTTTGGTGAATTATTTACTGGTAATTAAAATAACTTTTGGCTAAAAATATGTTTTTAAATTCTGCAATGTAGAAAAAAATAAGTTGGATATGGCACTTTAAGGAATGCGGAACTAATATTAATATTTGCGCTTTTATTTGTGCTCTTGCTATACTTCCAGCGCTGTGGCAGGAGAGCCGTGGCTCTTATGGCGCGAACATACGATCGGACATTCCGACAACAAAATCCATTGATTTTTTCTGACGGATGTTGGCTCAAACTTGTCTTGCATACACACGGTCACACAAATCTTGTCGGAAATTCCGAACGTCAAGAATGCGGTGACGTACAACACGTACAACTGCACTAGAAAAGGGAAGTTCAATACCAAGTGCGCCACCCTTTGTGCTCCTTCTGCTAATCTCATGTTAGTAGAAGTTTGGTGGGAGACGATTCGCGCTTTTCAGCCTCGTGCTTTTCCAATCGTTACTGCTCTTCAGTTTGTGCTTGTGAATTTGTATCTGGTTGTAAGTGCTTGCCCCCCTAAAGCGCACACAAGGTCCATATAAAATATATGGAGTACTTTGCGGGTAGGGGGGCCATTGATATGCTAGAAAATGTTTAATAAACATTTCAAAAATACTTTTTTTTTATTTAAACTGAAATATTATTTCCTTTGATTTACTGCTTGTGTTTCTTTTAGCTATCTCCTAGGTTATCCAATGGGCTTTTTTTTTGGACATTTTCTTCAACAGTGCAAATGTAATTTATTTGATACATGAGGTGACAATCTCTTCTTCAGCGAACTATTATTATGTTGTGGGTCTGCTACACACACACCTTGTTTTTGTTGTTAGTTAATGTATGTAATGCATTACTGTTAAAAATATACATCGTTTTCAGTACCATGAGTGAATTTTGGTGAGTCACGAAAATGGCATGATTGTGGCAAATTATAAAGCACTGTGGGAGTTATTTACTAAAGGAAAATCCACTTTGCACTCCAAGTGCACTGCAAAAGTACACTTGAAACTGCACTTAAAGCGGGGGTTCACCCACACCGCAAAAAAAAAAAAAATATTAAAAGCCAGCAGCTACAAATACTGCAGCTGCTGCCTTTTATACATTGCCACTTACCTGTCCCAGGGTCCAGCGATGTCGGCAGGGGACGCCGAGAACCCGCTCGGTTCTCGGCAGCTGCCGCCGCCATCCTAGGTGAGGGAATCAGGAAGTGAAGCGTTGCGGCTTCACTTCCCGGTTCCCTACTGCACATGCGCGAGTCGCGCTGCGCGTCCCTAGTGGTCCCCGCTCTGTCCTGGGAGCTGTATGTTCCCAGCATACAGCGCGGTCAGGACGGGAAGAGGCATAGACTCCCATGGGATACTATGCCGGAAGTGGATGCAAATACCTGTCTTAGACAGGTATCTGCACCCCCCTCCCCCCTGAAAGGTGCCAAATGTGACACCGGAGGGGGGGAGGGTTCCGAAAAGCAGAAGTTCCATTTTTGTGTGGAACTCCGCTTTAAAACTACACTGAAAGTGCACTTGTAGTGCAAAGTGGATTTGCCTTTAGTAAATAACCGCCATTTCAGTGTAAACACCAACTTAGTCCAAAAAATGATTAAAATGATATTGATCATTGAAAGAAGAAGCCACACATTGTTGAGTAGAAAACGTTTTACTGTGTTCACATTCACAAGTGTGTTGGAAACCAACAACAACAGAACAAACCAACATATTTTAGTAATAACATTTTAGTTTTTGACAGTACAAATAACCTTTTTTGTGTTAAAACAGGCATGTTTAAAACCATAAAACAATACACAACTCAGAAACTTACAAAGTTCAACTTTGACAAAGTGAAGGCAATATCAGACATTAGTATGTCCAAACTGTGTTGATATTGCCTTCATCAGATGGGCTGATATCACCCCTGTAAAGGCCAAATTTTGAAGATGCACACAAACTGACATTCAAAATGGGAATTTCCCTCCTGATCCCATGCCTAATGTCAACATGTGCTAGCTCCCATCATGGGGGATCAATGGACATGTTTCGGGGTGCAACCCCTTCCTCTCATCTACTTTAATTGCGAGGAAGGGGTTGCACCCCCAAAACGCGTACCAAGATATCCCGTGATGGCAGATAACACATGTTGACACACTGTGTGCATCTTCAAAATTTGGCTTTCAACATTTTGGAGAAAAGTTAGAAAAATAGAAAGAATTTGATAAATGTTGGTGTGTTTTCGATTCTGCCTAAAACATCAATGATGTTTTTGAGTCTTTTTCAACATCATTGATGTCTTCTGTGATCTTCTTTAAATCCCGATTGCACACCATGATCTCCCCGATGAGGACTTGTGCACTTGTGAAATGTGTTTCTTCTTCCACAACATCCACATCACCTAAAAAAAACACACCATGTATTATAAATATGCAGACATTACCTGAAGCTGTGGTTTCAGACACTCACCTGTTGTGGTCACTATTTCGCCCAATTCATAAACCTCTCCTTCCTCCACATCCTCTGGTTGTTGTTTTTGGATCTCCCCTTCTTTAGGAGGTTGGGGGTTCCTGGTGACCTCAGACGTCCCGAGTCTTTTCTCTCCTATGTGAATAAAATAAAGGTATACTTAGCACACAGATATTTGAGGCAAGAAATAGTAATATGAAACATTGCTTGAAGGTGTCATACAATTGTCTGTTTTGGCAGAGTTCAAAGGTGAAGACATGATTTTTTTCCCTTTACAAAGCTGAAATACTTACCTTTTTTGTTAAAATATCACACATGTAGAGACCCCTAGTATCCACTGGAGCACCTGTGTTGGACACTCTAAAAAGTGTGTTCTGGTGTCACACACTAGTGCTTCTGCGTCCAAATGTGTAAACAGCTACTGAGTGTCCTCTCCTTAAACTGAATCAAGTTTGCATTTCATTATAGTAACAAACCCATCTAGACAACAATGTACTAAACTTCTTTTAGGACAAATAGGCATGACCAAATGTTGTTAACCTGCATCTGCCAAAAACATCGTATTAGTGGGCGAACAAATGATGTTTACTACGAACGATTACTGTGCCCACGACCCTGAAACTTGCCATTTTAAACTGTACAACAGTAAAGAAAAGCACATGGAGCAGCACGAACGTAGTAAGAAGAATAGGAACACATGACAAAATACTTACTTTTTTGCAGCACTCTCTTGATTCTTCTGTACTGATCCTGCTCCCTCAATTTCAGGTCTGACCAGTGTTTCCTCAGTTAATCCTTGGATTGCTATACTCTAAAATTCTTATGCAGACTTCTCACAACTTTAGTCATGATCTTGGCCTTTCTCACATTTGGGTTTGGGTACGGTCCATGCTTCCCCTCATAGTCAGCCCTCTTGAAGATGTCCACCATCTCCACCAACTCTATAAAGGACATATTTGAGGCCTTAAATATTCTCCGGGATTGGGACGTTTGTGGCTCCGGGCTTTCCTCGTCATTGCTGCTACTCTCAGGCACCTGCTCTGTCTCCGCCATATGCTCTCCCACTGCGCCGAAAGACAAGGGGGGGGGAATATACTAGAAAGAACGTCTAGGGCGGGTGGAGTTTCACACATGCACAGTGTATATAAAGGGTAACACGCGTGCATCGTATGTACGATCTGTGAGAGGAGGAAGGTGTATCGGAAGCACCGATCGTTTGAACAAATGTACAATTTTAACTTGGTGCATCAGTGGTCTATACTGCTTATAGATTGAGGCCCATATTGGGACAAGATTAGGAGAGTTTAGCCTGACATTAGGGTTTGTCTTGTGTTGTGTCTTGCAGATAAAATGGATCTATTGAATGATCAGGACTTTATCCCCATATTCATTGATATGTACAGGGAGCTGCCCTGTCTGTGGCAGGTAAACCACCCCCTTTATAGCAATCAGAAAAAGAGGAAAGCTGCGCTAGATCAATTCCTGAAATTTGTGAAGCCGGTAATCCCCACGACAGACATCCCCTATTTGAAGGTCCTAATTGGTAGCATGAGGAGCACTTATACAGTTAGGTCCATAAATATTGGGACTTCGACACAATTCTAATCTTTTTGGCTCTATATACCACCACAATGGATTTGAAATGAAACGAAAAATATGTGCTTTAACTGCAGACTTTCAGCTTTAATTTGAGGGTATTTACATCCAAATCAGGTGAACGGTGTAGGAATCACAACAGTTTGTATATGTGCTTCCCACTTTTTAAGGGACCAAAAATAATGGGACAGATTATCAATCATCCATTAAACTTTCACTTTTTAATACTTGGTTGCAAATCCTTTGCAGTCAATTACAGCCTGAAGTCTGGAATGCATAGACATTACCAGACTCTGGGTTTCATCCCTGGTGATAGGGATGAGCTTCGCGTTCGAGTCAAACCCATGTTCGAATTGGAACATTGTCTGTTCGATCGTTCGCTGAATTGCGAACGATATGGGCCGTTCGCGCCAAATTCATGTGGCGCGTCACGGCCCATAATTCACTGCGGCATTGCAGTGCATTGCTGACTGATGATTGGCTAAGCTTGCACTATGACCCGCATGCTTGGCCAATCACAGCGCCGTCAGTAGAGAGAGCTGTAATTGGCCAAAGCCAGGGTGGCTTTGGCCAATTATGCCTCAAGGGGTTTAGAACACACCCCACACTATATAAGGCCGCCTGCACGGCGGCCCTGTGTAGTGTGTTCCGGCGTGCTTAGAGAGAGGGAGAGACAGTGTCATTTCATTTGCGTTAGATAGATTAGGCAGGACAGTGAGTGAGTTAGCTGCACTTACAGTGTATTGTGTATATATATGCATCTGAGGTGTTGTGTATATATATATATATATATATATATATATATATATATATATATATACACTGTATTCAGTTTAGCTAGATCCGTTCCTGTTATTTTCCTACTAACAGGCAGGCTTGTCTTGTTACAGTATTTACAGCTACCTGAAGAAAATGGCTGGTGTTCTTTTGATCCTATTAGTACCACAGTCAGGCAGCTAGACTATTTACAGTTAGTGTAGTGTGTCCTCCTCACAGTGTTCAGTTAAAACTACAAGTTAGTTTAGTGTGACCTCTGCACAGTGTTCAGCTAAAACTACAAGTTAGTGTAGTGCGTCCTCCTCACAGTGTTCAGCTAAAGCTACAAGTTAGTTTAGTGTGACCTCTGCACAGTGTTCAGCTAAAGCTACAAGTTAGGGTAGTGCGTCCTCCTCACAGTGTTCAGCTAAAGCTACAAGTTAGTTTAGTGTGACCTCTGCACAGAGTTCAGCTAAAGCTACAAGTTAGGGTAGTGCGTCCTCCTCACAGTGTTCAGCTAAAGCTACAAGTTAGTGTAGTGCATCATCATCACAGTGTTCAGCTAAAACTACAAGTTAGTGTAGTGCGACCTCTGCACAGTGTTCAGCTAAGGCTACAAGTTAGTGTAGTGCATCCTCCTCACAGTGTTCAGCTAAAACTACAAGTTAATTTTTTGTGAGCTCTGCACAGTGTTCAGCTAAAGCTACCTGTAGAAGGTTGGTGGTGTTTTCCTGATCTTATCACTACCGCAGGTAGCTAAATAAGCTAGAAGTTATTTTTTTGCGAGCTCTGCACAGTGTTCACCTAAAGCTTCCTGTAGAAGGTTGGTGGTGTTTTCCTGATCCTATCACTACCGCAGGCAGCTAAATAAGCTACAAGTTAGTTTTTTGCGAGCTCTGCACAGTGTTCAGCTAAAACTACAAGTTAGTATAGTGCGACCTCTGCACAGTGTTCAGCTAAGGCTACAAGTTAGTGTAGTGCATCCTCCTCACAGTGTTCAGCTAAAGCTACAAGTTAGTTTAGTGTGACCTCTGCACAGTGTTCAGCTAAAGCTACAAGTTAGGGTAGTGCGTCCTCCTCACATTGTTCAGCTAAAGCTACAAGTTAGTGTAGTGCGTCCTCCTCACAGTGTTCAGCTAAAAATACAAGTTAGTGTAGTGCGACCTCTGCACAGTGTTCAGCTAAAGCTACAAATTAGTGTAGTGCGTCCTCTGAACAGTGTTCAGTTAAAGCTACAAGTTAGTGTAGTGCATCCTCCTCACAGTGTTCAGCTAAAACTGCAAGTTAGTTTTTTGTGAGCTCTGCACAGTGTTCAGCTAAAGCTACCTGTAGAAGGTTGGTGGTGTTTTCCTGATCTTATCACTACCGCAGGCAGCTAAATAAGCTAGAAGTTATTTTTTTGCGAGCTCTGCACAGTGTTCACCTAAAGCTTCCTGTAGAAGGTTGGTGGTGTTTTCCTGATCCTATCACTACCGCAGGCAGCTAAATAAGCTACAAGTTAGTTTTTTGCGAGCTCTGCACAGTGTTCACCTAAAGCTACCTGTAGAAGGTTGCTGGTGTTTTCCTGATCCTATCACTACCGCAGGCAGCTAAATAAGCTACAAGTTAGTTTTTTGCGAGCTCTGCACAGTGTTCAGCTAAAGCTACCTGTAGAAGGTTGGTGTTTTCCTGATCCTATCACTACCGCAGGCAGCTAAATAAGCTACAAGTTATTTTTTTGGGAGCTCTGCACAGTGTTCAGCTAAAGCTACCTGTAGAAGGTTGGTGTTTTCCTGATCCTATCACTACCGCAGGCAGCTAAATAAGCTACAAGTTATTTTTTTTTGGGAGCTCTGCACAGTGTTCAGCTAAAGCTACCTGTAGAAGGTTGGTGGTGTTTTCCTGATCTTATTACTACCGCAGGCAGCTAAATAAGCTACAAGTTAGTTTTTTGCGAGCTCTGCACAGTGTTCAGCTAAAGCTACCTGTAGAAGGTTGGTGGTGTTCTCATACTACAGGCAGGCAGTTGATTTTGCTAGCTGCAGTATCAGTATATATATATATATATATATATATATATATATATATATATATATATATATTGTAATGTTTGGGGGACCAGCTAGATCGCAGGTCACAGGCTTTTCACTCAAAAGGAGATTTATTGAACTTAAATAGCTTTACAGCAGCAAAAACAAAAGAAAAAGGTTTCAGTCTCCCTGACTTGCAAAGTCCAGAACTGCTATTGCAGTTAAACAGTCCTTAATTTCTGTTGCAGGTAGCTTCCCCTGGCAGGAGACTTCCAGGCAGGACACTGCTATTCACTTTTGTTGCTGCACAACAAAACACCATCCACATTCTCCTCTACAATCCTCCACACCCTCTCTAACTTCCTGTCTTGTTTTAAACCCACTTCCTCTGACAGGTGAGTTAACCCTTTTTTTGTTCCCTTAAAGGGAGCACAGTCCAAACAGAGGGGAAACATAGCGTCCTTCCAGGACCCAGCCACGGCGTCCTGTACATATCCCCCCCCTGTGCCCCAACGCCATGGAGGTGGAGGCAACAGTGGAGCTCAAACAATGGACTCGGGAGAGGGCATCTGCATTTTGATGCAGTCTCCCGGGCCTATGCTCCACTACAAATTTAAATTCCTGGAGTGCCAGGAACCACCGAGTAACCCTGACATTATTCCCTCTACCCTGTCTCAACCATGTTAAAGGGGCATGGTCAGAAATCAGCCTAAACTTCCTCCCCAAAAGGTAATACCTGAGGGACTCTAGAGCCCACTTAATGGCCAGACACTCTTGTTCAATTATAGCCTAGTTTTTCTCCGCTGGTGTTAACTTCCTACTGAGGAAGACTACCGGGTGCTCCTCTCCATGAACAACCTCAGACAACACTGCTCCCAATCCTACATCGGAAGCATCAGTTTGGACCACAAACTCTTTTGAAAAATTGGGTGCTACCAGGACAGGGTGTTGGCACAGTGCCGACTTGAGCTCCAAAAAGGCCTTCTCAGTGTCTGCATTCCACTCCACCATGACCGATTTCCGACCCTTAGATCGGTCAATGGAGCCGCCAACGTGGCAAAGTTGGGTACAAACCTCCTGTAGTATCCCACCATGCCCAAGAATGCACGTACCTGCTTTTTTGTGAGGGGACGGGGCCAACTCTGTATAGCCTCTACCTTGCTGACCTGAGGTTTCACCACCCCTCTACCCACGATATAGCCCAGGTATTTCACCTCCTCCATTCCCAAAGCACATTTTTCAGGGTTTATTGTAAACCCCTCCTTCCAAAGAGAGTCCAGCACTGCCTGGACTTTGGGCAAATGTGATTCCCAGTCTCTGCTAAAAATGACTATGTCGTCCAAGTACACTGAGGCATACTTCCGGTGAGGTCGTAAAATCCTATCCATTGCTCGCTGGAATGTGGCTGGAGCAGTTTGCAATCCAAAAGGCATCCTTTTGTACTGAAAACTCCCCTCTGGGGTAGAAAAAGCAGTTTTCTCCCTAGCAGCCTTAGTCAACGGGATTTGCCAATATCCCTTGGTAAGGTCTAACGTAGTGATAAACCTGGCTGGACCTAGTCTCTCAATAAGCTCATCTACCCGGGGCATGGGGTAGGCATCAAACCGTGAAACTTCATTAAGTTTCCGGAAATCATTGCAGAACCGCAGAGTCCCATTGGGCTTCGGTACCAACACAATCGGGCTCGACCACTCACTCTGCGATTCTTAAATAATCTCCAGGTCTAACATCTTCTTCACTTCCTCTGAAACAGCCTTCCTTTGGGCCTCTGGGATGCGGTAGGGCCGGACAAAAACTTTGACTCCTGGTTCCGTGATGATATCATGCTCTATGGTACTCGTGAGCCCTGGCAAGTCTGAAAATTTTTCTTTATTTCTCTGCAAGAACTCCTTTGCCTGCTGACTTTGGGTTTTAGACAGGGTATTTGCTACTTGGACACTCTCCACCCCAACCCGAGGCTCCAATCTTGCACTAGCCAGGGAGGTCACTGGTTCCCTCTCTGTCCAGGGCTTTAACAAGTTTACATGATATATTTGATAGGGTTTCTTCTTACCCGGTTGGTGGACTTTATAATTCACCTCTCCCACTTTTTCTACAACTTCAAAGGGGCCTTGCCACCTGGCTAAGAATTTACTTTCCACAGTGGGAATCAACACCGCTACTCGATCCCCCACTTGGAAATTCCTTATTTTAGCAGCCCTATTATAGACTCGTTGTTGAGCCTCCTGGCCTTTTTGTAAATGTTCCTTGACTAGTGGTAACACAGTTCGGATCCTCTCCTGCATTTGGGAAACATATTCAAGAACACTTTTATGTTGACTAGGTTCACTTTCCCATTCCTCTTTAAACAAAATCCAGTAGTCCGCGAGGTCTCCGCCCATATACCAACTCAAAGGGCAAAAACCCAGTGGAGGCCTGGGGCACTTCCCGGATAGCAAACAGGAGAGCTGGTAACAGACAGTCCCAGTCTTTCCCATCCCTTTGTACAACTCTCTTAAGCATAGATTTAAGGGTCTTATTAAAGCGTTCTACTAACCCATCTGTTTGGGGATGGTAGACCGATGTGCGCAGCTGTTTAATCCGGAAGAGCTTGTACACATCGGCCATAACCCTCGACATAAACGGGGTGCCCTGGTCCGTTAGTATTTCCTTGGGAAAACCAGTCCGTGTAAACAACTGGAATAATTCCCGAGCAATAGCCTTAGAGGAGGTATTCCGCAGGGGTAGCGCCTCAGGATATCGGGTGGCATAGTCGAGAATCACCAGTATGTAGGAGTGACCTCGAGCCGACTTCACCAAGGGACCCACTATATCCATGGCTATCCTTTCAAATGGGACCTCAATTATGGGCAGAGGGACCAAAGGATTCCGGAAGTGGGTCACCGGAGCGGTCAACTGACAGGTGGGACAAGAGGTACAGTACCTCCTTACCTCTGCTTTCAGGCCTGGCCAGTAAAACCGGTCGGTGATCCGTGCCTCCGTCTTTTCAACTCCCAGGTGTCCCCCTAAAACATCATCATGGGCCAGGTCCAGGACCTTGCGTCTATACTGTTGGGGTACCAATAATTACTCTACCACATTTTCTCTCACTTTGGTAACCCGATAAAGCAATTCATTACATATTGCAAAGTGTGGCCACCGCTCATTCGCACCTGGCTCTTGGGGAACCCCATTTACTACTACCACCTGTTCCCGTGCATGGGCCAAAGTGGGGTCCTGCATCTGGGCAGTACCAAATGCCCCCTGCGGAACACCCAATTCCAGCAGGGCAGGGGTAACAGCCACTTCCTCATCCTCTTCCCCCAGCATTACCTGAAGTGGGGAAGGTTCCCCCCCCTCTTCAGTGTTCAGGTAGGTCTGTGAACCACACATTTTGACACCCTTAATAACATCAGCACTACTTGCATCACCATTAACCAAATCATTAGCATTTTCAAGAACATTTGGCATTTCAGGGTTATTTCTCTCAACCGCAGGAACAGAGGGACTAGTTTCTCCCCAGTCTCTGGACCGTTCAGGTAGTTCTCCTTGTCCCCACAGTTTTGCAAATAATGGACAGTCTCGTCCTATGATAACATCATGTACCAAGTTCTTTACCACCCCCACCTCTTGATTACCAGTGCCACATGCTGTGGAGATGGTCACCGAGATGAGAGGGTACTCTCTAGTGTCCCCGTGAATGCACACCACCCGTAAAGTTTTTCTTACCGGACCGATCTTCCCAATTACTCTAGGATGGACCAGGGTTACCATGCTTCCGGAGTCCAGCAAAGCCCGGGCAGGGAGGTGGTTCACTTGGACTTCACACTCAAATTTCTCTTCTCCCAGATCGATATGTGTTGTACATGCTTTATGGGCATAAAAAGACCCCCTCCGAAGAACCCCGCATTCCATGGGCTCCTCTTGCAGTGGGCAGTGGGCCAGGGTATGGCCCCAGGAGTGACATCTCCAACATTGTACATCCCCTCCTCTCCGAACAGGAACAGATCGCTGAGAAGGTATCGGGAGTGACTCTTGACCTTCCGGGGTGTTGGTTCCAGGGCTCCGGGGAACGTCCTTTCGAAGGGCAGCAGTCGAACGAATATGCCGTGGCAGACTGGGTCCTTGGCGCTTGGTAGGGCCAAGCAGATCCTCCACCACTGTGTATCGTTCCACCATCTCGACAAAGAGGTTCACTGTTTTGGGGTCTCCATGGCTGACCCACCGTTGAAGGTCGTCTGGGAGTGACCTTAGGTATCGGTCCAGCACGACCCGCTCCACGATTTGGAGGCAAGACAACATTTCAGGCTGCAGCCATTTTTTACCAGTTGCACCAGGTCATGCATTTGAGACCGTGGTGGACGATCTGGACGATACTTCCATTGGTGCACTCGTTGGGCCCGAACATCTGTAGTTACCCCCAAACGAGCCAGTATTTCTGCCTTTAATGTTTGGTAGTCTTTAGCGTGATCTGGTGGCAGTTCGAAGTAGGCTTTTTGAGGATCTCCGGTTAGGAAAGGAGCAATTAGGCCAGCCCACTGGTCCTGGGGCCACCCTTCACTTTCTGCCGTCCTCTCAAATGTAGCAAGAAATGCCTCTACATCATCACTCAGTGACAATTTCTGCAAAAAATGGCTTGCCCTCACGGTCACCTGGTTGCCAGGGGCAACAGCCGCTTGCTCACGGCCCTGAGAAAGCTGCTGCACTACTTCTTTTAAGGCAGTCACTTGAGCCTGCATAACCTCTTGCTGGGTCGCTTGCTGGGCTGCCAACTGCGCCACCAACAGGCGAGTGTTTTCTTGCTGTACCTCCAGCTGGGTTGTTAAGCGCTGATTAGCTTCCTCATGGCGGGTCTGCGCTTGTATATTAGCCAAGGACAGCTGTTTAATTAGCTCCTCCATTGCTTCAGCTTTCAGGGTTTGTGCGGCTTTAACCCAGGACATAAATCCACTGTACTGTCCCTTTAAATGTCAGTTTTAAGTCCAATACACAAAAAAAAAAAAAAAACAGCAAGAAAAATGCCTGTTACTCTGTCCTGCCCGCATTCGAGCACCACTTGTAATGTTTGGGGGACCAGCTAGATCGCAGGACACAGGCTTTTCACTCAAAAGGAGATTTATTGAACTTAAATAGCTTTACAGCAGCAGAAGCAAAAGAAAAAGGTTTCAGTCTCACCGACTTGCAAAGTCCAGAACTGCTATTGCAGTTAAACAGTCCTTAATTTCTGTTGCAGGTAGCTTCCCCTGGCAGGAGACTTCCAGGCAGGACACTGCTATTCACTTTTGTTGCTGCACAACAAAACACCATCCACATTCTCCTTTACACTCCTCCACACCCTCTCTAACTTCCTGTCTTGTTTTAAACCCACTTCCTCTGACAGGTGAGTTAACCCTTTTTTTGTTCCCTTAAAGGGAGCACAGTCCAAACAGAGGGGGAACATAGCGTCCTTCCAGGACCCAGCCACGGCGTCCTGTACAAAATATATATATATATATATATATATATATATATATATATATATATATATATATATATATATATATATACCGTATTTATCGGCGTATAACACGCACCGGCGTATAACACGCACCCCAATTTAGGAGGGAATTTTAAGAAAAAAAAACTTTTGGAGGGAAGTTGAAGGGAAAAAAAACTTACATTTAAATGCCCATCATTGCAGCCTTCTCAGTGCAGCCTTGTCAGTGCAGCCATGTCAGTGCAGACTTCCCCAGTGCAGCCATGTCAGTGCAGACTTCCCCAGTGCAGCCATGTCAGTGCAGACTTCCCCAGTGCAGCCTTGTCAGTGCAGACTTCCCCAGTGCAGCTTGTCAGTGCAGACTTCCCCAGTGCAGCCTTGTCAGTGCAGACTTCCCCAGTGCAGCATGTCAGTGCAGACTTCCCCAGTGCAGCCTTGTCAGTGCAGCCTTCCCCAGTGCAGCCTTCCCCAGTGCAGCCTTCCCTAGTGCAGCCTTCCCCAGTGATCCCAGCCATTCTGGGCTTCAAAATCGCCGACCGCGATTTGAAAATGGCGCCGCCGGCACCGAAATACACAGAGCCGGTCCGGTCCTCGGCTCTTTCCGGCGGCTCTCGTTCAATTTCGGCTCCACTCGTAGTCCCGAGCGGAGCTATCCGAACCTAGCCGAGTAGGTTCAGATAGCTCCGCTCGGGACTACGAGTGGAGCCGAAAATGAACGAGAGCCACCGGAAAGAGCCGAGGACCGGCTCTGTGTATTTCGGCGCCGGCGGTGCCATTTTCAAATCGCGGTCCACGATTTTGCAAATCTGACAGGTCGGGATTGCAGGGGATCGGCGTATAACACGCACCTGTGATTTTCCCCTGGTTTTAAGGGGAAAAAAGTGCGTGTTATACGCTGATAAATACGGTATATATATATATATATTTATATATATATATATATATTTATCCCAGCTTAGTGCAGCTACAATCCATTAGTATGTCTGGAAGGCCAATAAGGAGAGGCAGACAGTCACAAGCCAATAAAAGAGGGCAAGCAGGCTCTGTGTCTAGAGGCAACAGTGCTGGTCGTGGAGACGGTGCATCCTTATCAGCACGTGGCCGTGGGACACGCTTGGCCTTTTTTTCGGCAGCTGGCCGTGTTGAGCCACAACATGAGGAAGATTTGGTCGAGTGGATGACCAAGCCGTCCTCATCCTCCTCATCCTCTCTCACCCATGCCCAGGGTACTTTGTCTGGCAAAGCAGCTGCCAACGCGGCCTCTTTCCTCGGTTCAATGGCATCAGTGACTCCTTCCCGAGCCCCACCATGTCCTCCTGAGGAGTCCCTCGAACTGTTTGACCACAGTGTTGGGTACATGCTCCAGGAGGATGGCCAGAGTTTAGAAGGCTCTGATGATGATACTGAGCTAGATGAAGGCAGTAACGTGAGCACGGACAGAGGGGGTGCCCAAGAAGGTTAGCAATCTGGCAGTCATGCTCCCCCTGCTGCAGCATACTGCCAGGTTTGCTCCAGTGATGAGGAGGGAGGGGATGATGAGGTCACTGACTCAACGTGGGTGCCTGATAGGAGAGAGGAGGAGGAGGAGGCACATCACCAACGAGGCAGGATGCCCTCCAGGGGCCAGCCTAAGGGCAGCACACTGACTGCATCACACTCCAAAGCTCCGCATGTGAAGGGCGCTTAAGTGGTTTAAGTAAGTGGTGCTGCGCTAATCCTTAACACAAGTGAAAAAATAAAAATAAAAATATATTCTATTGGATAGCGTACACTGAAGTGTAACAAGAAATCTTTAAAATAGAATGATTGCTCACTAAACCGTGAAGAGCTAATCATTCAAACAGCAAGAAAAAACATAGTATAAATGCACTCATAAATTGTGGAATAATTAATGAATATCAGTGACTCTACATATCAACAAATTACTATAAAATGATAGCAGCAAATGTGGGAGTGCCAACTCCTGATAAAGTGCAAAAAATACAGTATATGGGTGAATTGCAACGTGTGTCAAACATGCAACACATAAAGTGACTATGTGCAACGGTGAATAAACATAATAATGCAGCAAAAAATGCAGCAAAAAAAAGTCCAAACAATCAAAGTGCTTCAGTGTATAAAATCTTCCTTCATAAAGTGACACCAGCGTCCTAACATGTATCAGTTGCAGTGTAGTGCTCAGATGAAAACATAGTGAGCCTCTTTGTGTTCACACACACACAGGTAGATAATGACCCCTTACCTTAAGGTAATAGGGTAAACACATATGACCAGAATTGGGGGTACCATCCTTAAGATTCCACAGCTATCCTCACGGTCCTAGTCCCAGGGCATAGTTCCCACATTCACTGGCTGAGCCACCAACGAGTTGAAAGAATTGCTGAGCAGTTTTGAGGTGATCTCTCGAGCCCAGTTCTTGTCCACGAGCGGCATTCACAACACCCTTGAGGATATACTCCTGTGGAGTAGATGGTTCTAGGTCTTTAATGAAGTTAAAAGCTTCTTGTACATCATCTTGCCGAAGGTAGTAAATCACCAAGTTTAAGCGAGCCTCGGGGAAAACATCTACCAGGGGTGGTAGTACCCGCAAAGCTCCTTCACCAGCTCGAAACACCACCTGTTCCCAAGGTGGCAGTCACACACTCACGACCCACTGTTTTGTCTCCAAGGCCGTCCGACCTGTCAGCACATGGTAATGGATTACAGGAGGAACAGGTGGTGTTTTGAGCTGGTGAAGAAGCTTTGCAGGTACTACCACCCCTGGTAGATGTTATCTCCGAGGCTCGCTTAAACTTAGTGATTTACTACCTTCGCAAGATGATGTACAAGAAGCTTTTAACTTGATTAAAGACCTAGAACCATCTACTCCACAGGAGTATATCCTCAAGGGTGTTGTGAATGCCGCTCTTGGACAAGAACTGGGCTCGAGAGATCACCTCAAAACTGCTCAGCAATTCTTTTAACTCGTTGGTGGCTCAGCCAGTGAATGCAGGAACTATGCCCTGGGACTAGGACCGTGAGGATAGCTGTGGAATCTTAAGGATGGTACCCCCAATTCTGGTCATATACGTTTACCCTATTACCTTAAGGTAAGGGGCCATTATCTACCTGTGTGTGTGTGATCACGAAGAGGCGCACTATGTTTTCATCTGAGCACTACACTGCAACTGATGCATGGTAGGACGCTGGTGTCACTTTATGAAGGAAGATTTTATACGCTGAAGCACTTTGATTGTTTGGACTTTTTTTTGCTGCATTTTTTGCTGCATTATTATGTTTATTCACCGTTGCACATAGTCACTTTATGTGTTGCATGTTTGACACACTTTGCAATTCACCCATATACTGTATTTTTTGCACTTTATTAGGAGTTGGCACTCCCACATTTGCTGCTATCATTTTATAGTAATTTGTTGATATGTAGAGTCACTGATATTCATTAATTATTCCACAATTTATGAGTGCACTTATACTATGTTTTTTCTTGCTGTTTGAATGATTAGCTCTTCACGGTTTAGTGAGCAATCATTCTATATTAAAGATTTCTTGTTACACTTAAGTGTACGCTATCCAATAGAATATATTTTTATTTTTTATTTTTTCACTTGTGTTAAGGATTAGTGCAGCACCACTTACTTAAACCACTTATTCACCCACAGGGTCTGATTCGTACTCTATTCGGTGCAGGCAGCTTTTCCCATCAGCTCTGTCCCTTACATACAAGATAGCGCGGGAATAATTATATATACACATGTGCAGGGCGCTGCTCTCTCTGCGCGTTATTCCAAAAGTTCTTTGGTGTGGGCCTTTTTTGAGACGAGTGCATCAGATCACACTGCTGCTATTTGCAACATATGTCTCAAGCGTATCTCGCGTGGCCAAAACATCTCCCGCTTGGGCACCACATGCTTGACCAGACATATGTTGACCTGCCATGCAGTTCGTTGGCAAGCATGTCTAAAAGACCCACACCAAAGAACAAAGAGGACCTCTCCTTGCTCCTCATCAGCTGAGATCTCCAACCCCACTATACCTTCAGTCCTCTCTGAGACCTGCACTGAGAGGAATGAAGGTGTAGAATTAGGTGTGTCACAGCCAAGTACTTGTGGGCAATCTGCTTTTGGTACACCGACGTCAGATTGTACCAGGCAAATTTCCCTGCCCCAGCTGCTGCACCGCCGAAAGAAGTTCTCTCCCAGCCATCCACATGCCCAGCGGTTGAATGCTAGCTTGGCAAATTTGCACTTCAACTGCTGCCTTTTCAGTTGGTAGACTCTGCCCCCTTCCGTGAGTTTGTGGAATGTGCGGTTCCTCAGTGGCAGGTACCCAGACGCCACTTTTTCTCACGGAAGGCGATTCCGACTCTCTACCGGCATGTGGAAGGCAATGTCCATGCCTTGCTGGACAGGGCGGTCAGCGGTAAGGTGCATATTACCGCTGACTCATGGTCCAGCAGGCATGGACAGGGACGTTACCTAAGTTTCACCGAGCATTGGGTGACTCTGCTGGCAGCTGGGAAGGATGCAGGACAAGGTGCAGTGGTGTTGGAGGTTGTTCCGCCACCACGCCTCCAAAATGCCACTACTAATGATTCTGACACACCTCTCTCCTCCACCCCCTCCTCTTATTCTTCTTCCATGACCTCTTCCTGTGCTTTGTCCTCGGAACCAGCGGTGCTCCGTAGCCGTTCAAGGAGCTACGCAAGTATGCAGGCCAAAAGATGCCATGCAGTGCTTGAGCTGGTGTGCTTAAGGGAAAGGAGCCACACTGGGGCAGAGGTTCTGTCAGCTCTGCAGGGGCAGGTTCAGAGGTGGTTGACGCCACGCCAACTTAAGGCAGGAATGGTGGTTTGCGACAATGGCACCAACCTCCTCTCTGCCCTCCGACAGGGACAAATGACCCATGTGCCCTGTTTGGCTCACGTCCTTAACTTGGTGGTGCAGCGGTTCTTGGGCAGGTACCCTGGCTTACAGGATGTCCTGAGGCAGGCCAGGAAAGTCTGTGTGCATTTCCGCCAGTCATATAATGCCAGTACTCGGCTGGCAGACCTCCAAAAGGAGTTTAACCTGCCCAAGAACCGCCTAATCTGTGACATGCCCACCAGGTGGAACTCAACGTTGGCCATGCTGCAGCGGCTGCACACGCAGCAGCAGGCCATCAATGAGTACCTGTGCGACTATGGCACCAGGACAGGGTCAGGGGAGCTTGTTTTTTTTCCCCCACGCCAGTGGGCCATGATCAGGGATGCACGCACTGTCCTGTCACCATTTGAGGAGACACGAGGATGGTGAGCAGTGACAGTGCATGCATCAGTGACACTGTCCCCCTTGTCCACCTGTTGGAGCACACGCTGCGTGGGATAATGGACAGGGCACTTGAGGCAGAACAGAGGCAGGAAGAGGAGGACTTCCTTAGCTCTCAAGGCCCCCTTTATCCAGACAGTGTTCCTGCGTGCCCGCCGATCACACAGGAAGAAAACAAGGAGGAGGATTGTGTCAGTATGGAGGTGGAGCCTGGCACTCAGCATCAGCAGCAGTCTTTAAGGGATCAGTCCCAAGAAACACATGGACTTGTACGTGGCTGGGAGGAGGTGGCTGCGGACCATGTCATCCTTAGTGACCCAGAGGACTCAGGACCAAATACCTTAGCAAACCTACGCTGCATGGCTTCCCTGATCCTGCGAAGCCTGCGGAAGAATCCTCATATTCGTGGTATCAAGGAGAAGGACCAATATTGGCTGGCAACCCTCCTTGATCCACATTACAAGGGTAAGGTTGCGGACCTTATCCTGCCATCGCAGAGGGAGCAGAGGAGGAAACATCTTCGGGAGGCCTTGCAGAAAGGTCTGTGCAACGCGTTCCCAGAGACTGGGAGGTTACAAACTCCTGTTTCTAGACAACGTGTTGCTGAGGCTTCAGGCAGTCAAAGAAGGAGCGGTGGAGAAGGTGGCCATCTGACCGATGCATTCAGACAATTTTTTAGTCTGCAGCCCCAAGGTATGATCGTTTCCAGCAACCATCGCCAGCGTCTGTTTTACATGGTGCAGGAATACCTAGGGGCAAGATCTGACTCGGACACCTTTCCCACCGAAAATCCTCTGGGTTACTGGGTCTTGAGGATGGATCACTGGCCAGAGCTTGCACAGTATGCAATTGAGCTACTGGCCTGTACTGCATCCAGCGTTCTTTTGGAACGCACATTCAGTGCTGCTGGAGGCTTTGTAACCGATCACAGGGTGCGTCTGTCCACCGACTCGGTCGATCAACTGACCTTCATAAAAATGAATCAGTCTTGGATCACCACCAGCTACCAAGCACCTGATGCTGATGTAACCGAATAATTTTTAAAAAAAATCTCAGATCCCTTCAAAGACTGCCTATGTTGATGCTGAGTGACTATGCTGAGTAATTATCCTCTTCCTCCTGATACCTTTTAAGAACATTTTTGGTTCTGGGCGCGCCACCAGTGCCTAAGGCCCAATTTTTCAGCCCCTGTTTAACAGGGGCGTGTAATTACAATTTTTGATGCAATACTTTGCAGCAGGGCTCGTTCCTGCGTTCCAACTAGAGTATCTGTGAGGGGTTGCAGTGTTGTGGCACCAGCACCAGTGCCTAAGGCCCAATTTTTCGGCCCCTGTTTAACAGGGGCGTGTAATTACAATTTTTGATGCAATACTTTGCAGCAGGGCTCGTTCCTGCATTCCAACTAGAGTATCTGTGAGGGGTTGCAGTGTTGTGGCACCAGCACCAGTGCCTAAGGCCCAATTTTTCAGCCCCTGTTCAACAGGGGCATGTAATTACAATTCTTGATCTAATATTTCACAGCAGGGCCCATTTTTGCACCCACCAAGAGCGAGTGAGGACTTACAGTGTTGTGGCACCAGCACCACCACCACCACCACCAAAGGCCCAATTTTTCTGCCCCTGTTCAACAAGGGCATGTAATTACAATTCTTGATCTAATATTTCACAGCAGGGCCCTGTGAGGGCTTATAGTGTTGTGGCCACAACAACACCTAAGGCCCAAATTTCTGCTGAGTATATAGGGCAGGCCCCTACTTTCAAACATCCAACTTACAAACGACTCCTACTTGCAAACAGAAGGAGACAACAGGAAGTGAGATGAAATCTACCCCTAGGAAGGGAAATTCTCTCCTGTAAGAGTTAATATGGGAAAAACATTTCTCCTTTCCACTGATGCTTTATCACCAATCCTTGTTTCACAAAAAAACCCACATTTTCAAAAAACATTTGTCATTGGGACAAAAAGTGAGGTGAAATCTTCTGAAGAGGAGCACAGGCAGCAAAACAAATGTCACAGGGGTGATAACCCTTCCCTATGTTTTCCAAAAAGCTTAAAATAGATTTTTTGGCTGGAGCTAAACACATTCAAAATGTACCAGTTGAAAATTACAAACAGATTCTACTTAACAACAAACCTACAGTCCCTGTCTTGTTTGCACCAACTGTATACTGCTGTTCAGAGTACAGAGCCTGTATACTGCTGTTTGCTTTTTTAATTTGGGTGCAGGATTCCCCTTAATATCCGTACAAGACCCAAAGGGCCTGGTAATGGACTGGGGGGTACCCATGCTGTTTGTCTCACTGATTTTCATCCATATTGCCAGCACCCGACATTACCCGACATTACATTAAACCCACAAGCTTTAAAAATGACATTTTGTGCAGGGACTGTTCTAAGCACGGGAAACACGTGCCACTTTACAGGCATACTATAGACAACCCCCAGGTACGATATTTAAAGGAATATTTCACTTTTTTTTTTACTTTAAGCATCATTAAAATCACTGCTCCCGAAAAAACGTCCGTTTTTAAAAGTTTTTTTTGCATTGATACATGTCCCCTGGGGCAGGACCCGGGTCCCCAAACCCTTTTTAGGACAATACCATGCAAATTAGCCTTTAAAATTAGCACTTTTGATTTTGAATGTTCGAAGTCCATAGACGTCAATGGGGTTCTAACGTTCGTGCGAATTTTCGGTCCGTTCGCAGGTTCTGGTGCGAACCGAACCGGGGGGTGTTCGGCTCATCCCTACCTGGTGATGCTCTGCCAGGTCTCATACTACAACTGTCTTTAGTTCCTGCTTGTTCTTGGGGCATTTTCCCTTCAGTTTTTGTCTTCAGAATGTGAAATGCATACTCAATTGGATTCAGGTCAGGTGATTGACTTGGCCATTGCATAACATTCCACTTCTTTCCCTTAAAAAACTCTTTGGTTGCTTTCGCAGTATGCTTCGGGTCATTGTCCATCTGCACTGTGAAGCGCCGTCCAATGAGTTCTGAAGCATTTCGCTGAATATGAGCAGATAATATTGCCCAAAATACTTCAGAATTCATTGTGCTGCTTTTGTCGGCAGTCACATCATCAATAAATACAAGTGAACCAGTTATATTGGCAGCCATACATCCCCACGCCATGACACTACCACCACCATGCTTCACTGATGAGGTGGTATGCTTTGGATCATGAGCAGTTCCTTTGCTTCTCCATGCTCTTCTCTTCCCATCACTCTGGTACAAGTTGATCTTGGTCTCATCTGTCCATAGGATGTTGTTCCTAGAACTGTGAAGGCTTTTTTAGATGTTGTTTGGTAAACTCTAATCTGGCTTTCCTGTTTTTGAGGCTCACCAATGGTTAAATCTTGTGGTGAACCCTCTGTATTCACTCTGGTGAAGTCTTCTCTTGATTGTTGACTTTGACACACATACACCTACCTCCTGGAGAGTGTTCTTGATCTGGCCAACTGTTGTGAAGGGTGTTTTCTTCACCAGGGAAAAAATTCTTCAGTCATCCACCACAGTTGTTTTCCGTGGTCTTCCGGGTCTTTTGGTGTTGTTGAGCTCACCGGTGCATTCTTTCTTTTTAAGGATGTTCCAAACAGTTGATTTGGCCACACCTAATGTTTTTATTATCTCTCTGATGGGTTTGTTTTGTTTTTTCAGCCTAATGATGGCTTGCTTCGCTGATAGTGACAGCTCTTTGGATCTCATATTGAGAGTTCACAGAAACAGATTCCAAATGCAAATAGCACACTTGAAATGAACTCTGGACCTTTTATTCGCTCCTTGTAAATGGGATAATGAGGGAATCACACACTCAGCCATGGAACAGCTGAGCAGCCAATTGTCCCCTTACTTTTGGTTCCTTAAAAAGGGGGAGGCACATATACAAACTGTTGTAATTCCTACACCGTTTACCTGATTTGGATGTAAATACCCTCAAATTAAAGCTGAAAGTCTGCAGTTAAAGCACATCTTGTTCATTCAATTTCAAATCCATTGTGGTGGTGTATAGAGCCAAAAAGATTAGAATTGTGCCGATGTCCCAATATTTATGGACCTAACTGTAATAGGGAGCGCAAAAAGGTCCAGGATTCCCAGAGATCAGGAGCTGCAGCAGATGACATTTATGTACCCAGGCTGTGGTACTATGACAGACTGTATCTTCTGGCAGGCCAGACTGAACCCAAGCCAGCACTCTCCAGTCTTCCTTCAAGGCTTCCTTCCACCTCAGCTGAGGCTTCCGACGTCCAACCTGGACCTTCCAGCCATTAAGATGTGGAGGAGCCCAGCTTGAGCCAGGTATAGCATTGTTCAACATATTTCTTGTCAAATAATTATTGATGTTAACTAGATGTTATTATTGAGCATTCATTTCTGATTTTGCAAAGTGTTTTACATATCAATAGACAGTAGTGGCCACAAATAATTGTGACAAGAATGAAAAATGCTGGGGTCTGAATGATAGTCTTTTCTATTTAGTAACATTCAATTTGCAACAGTCATGAACTGAAAATTGTGTGTGATTTACGAACCAAAGACTAAAACTATGTCCCTTTTTCATACACAGGAAAGTCTCAGCCAGGAGGAGGCCGTGAAAAGTGGCAACCAGAAGGTGGCGGGGGTAAGTGGCAGCCAGGAGGTGACGAGGGTAAGTGGCAGCCAGGAGGTGGCCGGGCCCAGTAGCCTACCCAAATTCCAGGTCCCTCCCCTCCGCCTTCCAAAAAAAGTCCCAGGAAGAGGAGTAACCTGGATGAGGCAGCACTTGGGCTATTTTGGAAGGCTACTGCGGCCCTCAGAACCCCCAGAACACCAGAGCCACAGCCTAGAAGCACGCGTGGAAGGAAGACAAGAGAGTGATGGCCTGGGTTTGTTCTGGTCTGACAAAAGACGCAAGCTGTTGTAAGACCACAGCCTGGGGACAGATATGTCATCTGCCGCTGTTTATGATCTCTTGTAGTCCTGGACTGGATTGTGCTCACTATTATAAAGACTCCTCAGGCCACCAATTTTGACTGTAAAATAATTGATGTGTGCCCTGAGGTACAAAGGCTTCGCAAATTTCACCAGTTTCTCCAGCATTGCCTTCCTCTTTATTTTGTTATGACCCAGAATAAATGGCTATTTATTTTTCACAAATACTTGACTGTTTTACTTCAAAAAGGACAGTTTGTTTGTGAGAAGGCAGGTGCATTTCAAAAATACAATGTCAAATTAACAAGGGACACCAACACCAACCTCCTTGAGGTTAAAAAATACAAGATAATAATGGTGTTGTGGTAACTTGACACAAAACGAAAGAAAAAACTATGGAGATCACTATAAAAAAAACACTATAACCAAAAATTCTAAACATTATTATGGAGATCTGACAAAAAAAAATAAAAACAATTATTCATGAGATCACGAGAAATAATAAAGAAATCAGGTTGTCAGAACTCTGTGTGAATATGAGCAGCAAAACAACTTCATTATTCTAGTATTTCAAAGAAGAAGAGAATGAGCTGCATTAAAAGATTTCAAAATTTGCAGCGTGACGAATGTGCTATCTCCATTACGAACGCTAGTTTTACCAGACCAGGCGCTTCTGTCTCGTACTTGATTCTGAGCATGCATGGAACTTTGTGCGTCGAAATTGTGTACACAGGATCGGAATTTACGAGAACTTATTATGTTGTTGGAAAATTTGAGATCCAGATCTCAAATTTTGTGTGTCAGAAATTCCGATGGAAAATGTCCGCTGGAGCCTACACACGGTCGGAATTTCCGACAAAAAGCTCCCATCGAACATTTTCCCTCGGAAAATCTGACCGTGTGTATGAAGGTGTGCTGTCGTTTGTCTGCTCCTCCTTTTCTCTTACCCTTTAACAGAATGTTTTGTATTCTTTGAACCATCAAGTCTTCTATGAATGGGCACGGAGAAGGAGAACATAGAAAGTCACTGCCACTTTTTGGTACAAAAGAAAGTGTAAATATTACAGATTGTATAGCATTCCTTAAAGGGAAATACACCTGTAGCACCTTGGAGTTTAGGCGGGGAAGCTCCTCACAAATTTACTTGCCAGGAGTAGTTATCTTGGTTGATTGTTAGAGATCTATTGATTTCTCCCTAAGTTTGGCCTTATTACAGTTTTCTCTTCTACCACTAGGTGGCCAGGTACTTGGTGGTACTAGATATGAGAAGGGCAACTCAAGGTCAGGTTATGGGTATATGGGGTATCTCTGCCAATAGGCAGGGGTTTTCTTGGATTTATTGGCCTGCTGGGAGAACCTATATATTCAGGTGGAGTCAGGTGATCCATGTTCTGTGCCTCCCGGACGGCTGTCTGGGTGGACGGTTGTCATGTTGCCCCTGACTGCTAGGCTGGAGATTGAGCCTATCCCGGGGGCATCTGGCTGCTAGGCTGTCTGAGGGCCTATCCAGAAGCAAGAGAGCAGCGCAGGGTTGGGATTGCGGCTTGCAGTCCTACCAGAAGTGACGATTGTGTCGGCCGGAGAACCTGTCAGTGGTCAGAGGTAGAGGGGAAGCTGTCACCACTAAGGGATCAACCACCTTATTACCAGGGACCACAGTGAGTAACCAAAGCAAGTACCAGAACAGTATTCTCCTCGAACGGGCACGGTGGAGAATCTGAAAACTTCAGGCGGTGATCAAGTCAGGGACCCAGTAAGCGGAGGTGACTCTTGCAGGGCAGCCTTGTGTGCCAAGCCAGGGACCGAGCAGGCCAGCGGGGTGAAGCTTGAGAAGTATTGGGGGTACCAAGCTAGGGACCCAGCAGAGAGGCAGTGATGACGCTTGAGGAACATGCCACCGTGAAGATTGGAGGAGCTCAGGGGATTCAGTGGCAGTGAATCAGTGGGTCTAGTGAGAGACTGGTAGCTCAGTGTGCTGAAGAACTACAAGGAGAATTTGTAGTCTAGGTGACTGTTATGCTTTGTTTTAGGAACTGTTAAAGACTGTTGCCATATGAGACAGCATTCCTGCACGAGCAGATGTGGCTTCTTGATGGAGGCCTTTCCCTGCACGGCTGCCCTCCTATTAAAGTCTCGAAGTCTGCTAATTGAACTTCCAACTACTTAACTGCTTGCCGCCAGCCGGCTGTCATATGACAGCCAGGCGGCGTGGCTCTCGTTCTGGGCGGGCATCATATGAATTCCTCACCTTCCCGGGCCCACCAGGGGGCGCGCGCCCTGCTGGCGGCCGCCGTGTCACTGGGTAACCGATGCGCATGCACCCGCGATTGCCGGTAGCAGAGCAGGACCATGGATCTGTGTGTGTAAACACACAGATCCACGTCCTGTCAGGTGAGAGGAGACCGATGGTGTGTTCTCAGTACAGAGGAACTCCGATCGGTCTCCTCCCCTTGTGAATCCCCTCCCCCTACAGTTAGAATCACTCCCTAGGAAGCATAATTAACCCCCAGATCACCCCCTAGTGTTAACCCCTTCCCTGCCAGTCACATTTATACAGTAACCAGTAAATTTTTAAAGCACGGACCGCTGTATAAATGGGAATGGTCCCAAAAATGTGTCAAAAGTGTCCGATATGTCCGCTGCAATATCGCAGTCACGATAAAAATTGCAGATTGCCGCCATTACTAGTAAAAAAAAAATCGATCCCCTATATTGTAGACGCTATAACTTTTGTGCAAACCAATCAATATTATTTGATTTTTTTTACCAAAAATATGTAGAAGAATACATATTGGCCTAAACTAAGGAAAAAATTTGTTTTAGAAAAAATAAAATTTGGATTTTTATTATAGCAAAAAGTAAAAAATATTGTGTTTTTTTTCAAACTTGTCACTCTTCTTTTGTTTATAGCGCAAGAAATAAAAAATGCAGAGGTGATCAAATACCACCAAAAGAAAGCTCTATTTGTGGGAGCAAAATGATAAAAATGTAATTTGGGTACAGTGTTGCATGACCGCGCAATTGTCATTCAAAGTGTGACAGCGCTGAAAGCTGAAAAATGGCCTGGGCAGGAAGGGGGTGAAAGTGCCATGTATTGAGAAGGTTAATGTGAACCTCCAGGGCCAGAGATAGCTGACATACTTCTGTATGTAGTGGGTTGTGAGGTTGTGGTGGGTGCAAGGTGGAAGTTATTGAGCACTAGACACTTCTTGAATGCAAAAGAGATGTTTATTTTTCTTACAAACTTTTATGGGGGAAAGAGGGTTAGGGCCACGACACCCTTAAACTGAAGGTGGCGGGAGACCTTGCTATACACCTCATCAGACTTAACTTTGTTTTACGTTGCAAATCTAAAAAAAAAAAAAAAAGATAAAAAATAAAGAATGAGTAGCGTTTTTGCTATAAAACATATTCACCTGCAGTAAATGTTTAGTAAATGTCATATTCACTGCTTTAAAAAAGACCCCTTTGTGTTCCCATACAAAGCTTTAGGTTTAAAGAACGAGCTTCTATACTCTGCTTCCTACATCTCATTATTCTATAGGCATTCCTTATGACCAGTAAATCACAAGTCTTATCGTAGAACTCCCAGCACAGGCCAAAAGACAAAAAATTCTAGCTGCCAATGAAATCCCACCAGTCTTTCTATGCATCTTTCCATCATTCATAAACAGGTAGCTATAATATGTTCACAAGATAATGTCTTGTGCCCTGTACACACGGGCGGACTTTTCGGCAACAAAGGTCCGACAGTCTTTTCGACGGACTTTCGACAGACTTCCAACGGACTTTCGAACGAACAGACTTGCCTACACACCATCACACCAAAGTCCGACGGATTCATAGCCAGTAGCCAATAGTTGCCCTAGCGTCGGTTTTTATCCGTCGGACTAGCATACAGACAAGCAGATTTTTCGATAGGAACTGGGTCCAGCGGAGTTCCGACGAAAAGATTTTAAACATGTTCCAAATCTAAAGTCCGTCACATTTTCGACAGAAACAGTCCGCTGAAGGTCTGATGAAACCCACCCACAGTCGGATTGTCCGCCGGATTCGGTCTGTCGGACCAGTCTGGTCGAAAAGTCTGCTTGTATGTACAGGGCATAACCAACTGATACAATAATGGTGGAATCATCCTATACTTTCTTTTGTTCCTCTTTGGGCACTATCCCTCAGTTTAAACATCAATGAGATGCCTCCTCCTTAAAGGGCATGGGGAAGAAAAGGGACTTTAAATGTGCCATAAAGAGGTCATACACATATAAAACTTCCACAATCTTTAATGGAAAATTAAAAAGCCAAGGTATATTATAAATACTTAAAAATGAACCCATATGGATCATACACAAAGCTGAACATAAAACATTAACTATATGAAATTATCTCCTGTATGGCATTGAATCAACACATTTCGTGAATAGCTTGCTTCCTCAGGATCCATGCCTTTTACATATACAGTAAATGATCCATTCTCAAACTACCAGGGTCTTTAGTCATGACATAAAGTAGTATATATCCATAGGGCAAAACCAGAACTCTTCCTGAGAGAGAGGGGGCAGAGATTTCTCACCAACAACTGGTATCTGGTATCCACCTTTATTTGCCTACATCCTCAGTAAATAAATGAATCCCCATTCTCTTAACCACCCCATATACTTCAGTATATTAAGCATGTGCAGAAAATGGGACCCACATTTGTGTCTCCAATTATTTACAGCAGACTGTAAATAAAAACAAAAGTGGAGTTATTCTTTAAGGAAGGAAAACTTTTTTCCGTCCCAATTTTGAGCAGTGAAAGCACATAAACTGTATTTGCATCTGTTGTTAATTTGCCTTGCTATTCAGGAGGGGGAACTGTGCAAACTGAGTTTCTCATTATATATTCCGATTTTTTTTGGATTAAACTTTTCTAAATTTGGATTGCAGTGTGGCCTCTTTCCTTTGCACCTTTTTGTAAAATATCAACCCATAACTCACAACTAAAAGGCAGAAGGGCCTTTGCTTTGAAAACTCCAAAAAAAAAAAAAATGTGTACACTGTATTGGCATATTTACATGTATTAGACCTGTAACTTAATGGACCCTGCATAAGAGGTGGAACTACCCATGTAGTAGACACATGATTTTGAATCCTTTTCCTAAAAGTAAATTTGCCCTGGGAAAATCATAGTTATTGTTATTATGGAATTACTTTTAAAATGCTAGTTGCCTGGTTATTTGGTGGACTCATTGGTTACAGTACATTCTGTGTCACTGACATGCTACAAGTATGCAGATCAGGAAAGTCAGAAGTCCTTTTTGCCATACTTATGCTGGAGTCAGTAACTCAAATCACTAAATCCAAGCAACTACAATTTTCGTAATTGCAATTTTATGCAACAGTTAAGAAGTACAGTGCTGTCTAAATGCAATTTTTTTCGGCCGAAAACTGTACTAATCAAACAAAAATCAGACGTTGTGTTCAGGTACGATAAAAATTTTCTAGTCTGCACCTTCAGTTTTTGACGTTCGAACAGTTGGAATTGACTGTCAAAAGCACTATACTAATGATCAGACAGTCTGCCGATCGTTCATCGTTCGAGTTTCTTATTGTGTGTACGGGCCTTTAGAGACACCTCAGCCCCTCCTATCAACAGAACTTTACACAAATCCCCTAGCAGGACAATCACAGTATTTGCCGCAGGCTGTTCCCAGAGCTGATGCTCTAGGGGTTGCTTTGGATCCCTAAAGCAGGTTCCCATGGCATTACAAAACTTCAAGTGGCCATGGTAGTGAAAATAAGAACGTAGAAAACCAACTACTGACTCACTGTAGACATTTTCCTGTACATCTACAATTATGGTCCCCAGCTGCCATTTTAGGAAAGGCTTCTTTCAACAGCTAAATGAGTCACCTAAATTAGTGCCACACTCCCTCCAACACTGATTTATAGGAACAGTTGCTTCTCTGGCTCAGGTCCCCCTGATTTTAGGCCTGATTTGGCTTGCTGAATTACTGAGGAAGAGGCAAATGCTAGAATAAGGCAGTATATAGCTTTGTGAACGCAGACAAGTTTCTGGCCTCTAGACATTGGAAGTGAGTGACTGATCTGACTATGAACCATGATTTTCCTACACTGGACACTTAGAGACAACTAAAACTGTCTCACGTTTTGTTTTTAGGAAAAAGGGAATGTGACCTTCAGAACTTCTTCCATCTTTGCTAAGCCATTGCCACTGCAAAGTGACAGTTGTTTGCATTGTAATACACATATTGGAACATTATTGCACAACTTTCAGGACTGTAGACTATTGCTCCTATTCTGGCATCAGGTTACAAAAATCATTAAGCCAGCTCATGGATTTTACTTTAAATAACAACTGCACCACAGCCCTACTGAATTTGAGGTCTTCAGCCAGTAAAAAGTACAAAACAATCGCTGTGGATTCAACTGGTGAACGAGACCCAGGACGTGCATTCCCAAAAACTGGAAGCAGTCTACCACTTTGAGTCAGTGATTTGCCAGAGGAAACTTAATTATATCTAAAGAGTACCTTGCAATGTCTCAAGACAAAGAAACATACAAAAACAAGGTTTCCTGGGTACAGTTTCTGCATTCCACAGACTTTTACTACATTTTTAGGGCCACACAACTACAAACTCTACTTAAGCTGGACATAGATGAGTGGGTTTTTCTTTGATCAGCCAGCAGCCTAATCAAAAACAAGCAAATGGTTCCACGATCCACACAAGCCCACAAGCAAGGTGCATGGAGGAATCCCCCTTACTGGAACCCCACCTTCCACCCCAGAATCTTACCCTCCTGATTATGATTACCCATTTTTTTTCCATTCCCCAAACCGTTTATCTTAATATCTACCTTCTCCTATCCAACAGCTTTTTCTGCTTCCCCTTTTTGAAGAGAAAAGTTGGTATCCACCAAATTTTCCCCATCCCAACTATATTTGGCATTCCAGTTAGGCTACATTTCTGAACTTCTGTAAATGCAGACATATGTCTTCCTTCTGTGTCTTCCTTCTGGGCACAGCACAACACATAATCTGGTAGATTGCAGTTGTACTTTTAACATTGATGACTTTGATTTTGTGCAAAGGGGCCCTATTTGGGCCCACTTTCTTGGGATTGGGGCCACCCGGCCCTGTTATTGTGTTATAATGTTATCTATAATTGTATATGATGTAATGGGTGCATGGGGGCACTGTCTCTTTAAATATAAAAAGAAGGATCCTGGTATTGTACAATGGAAAATTCTGGAGTTCCCTTGGGATGGTATATAAGGGCTGCAGAGGGTTTGTGTCTTCCTCTGTAGCGGCCAGGACAACAGAAAGAAGAGCTGGGATCAGCATACAGAAATTTGTCACCTGTCTGAACATGGAGCTTCCTGGAGAGAGTGGAGAGTCGTGGGGGGAGAAGCCTTGTTACGCTGCTGCTTAGAGCTGGCTGAAGTTGAAAAGGAGGACCAGCATGGCTTGACACTGGCGGTGGCGGAGGGTCAGAACCACGAGCAAGCGGCAGCACAGCCTTCTCCTCAGAGAAGCACAAAGCAGAGCATACCTTCTAAATGGCCTGTGGTGAGGGCTGTGGGGTAGGAGAAGAATGCCCTGTGCTTGTGGGAAGAGCTGAGGAAGTAAGCATGGAGGCGGAGCCCAGGAGATGGCCAGGACAGAAGAGGAGGCCCTGCTCGCGGTCACTAGCAAGAAGAAGGGGTGGTAATGCAAGACCACAGGTGGAGAGACCTGACAGAATGGCGCCGCCCGCCTCTGCGGGCACCAGGCAACAATCAGCGGCTTCCCCACAGCTTTCGGCTCCTCAAAGTGACCTGATCCTGGGTGCACTATTCCAGATTTTGCAGCCGGGCCCTAGTGCTCCAGCACCTGCTCCTGCACCAGATGCACAGGGTCTCATTAAATAATGCCATCCCTGATATCCTGGTTTACCTGTCAGCTATTTGTAGTGCGCTATCTTCTGCTGGTATTCCTATTTCTGGCAGGTTCCCTGCTTCTGCCGCTGTATCCTCCTCTGGGTCTACCTCTGCTTCTTTTCCTGCTACTAATATCACTGCTCATATGTCATCCAGCCAGCTATGTAGCATACTACAGACTGCAGATACACACTTGTCCACCGAGACAGCTAGAATGTCAGTGCCTGAATCCTATATGAAGGAGGTGATGCCGTGTGAGATTTCTCCCTTGGGGTACCACTTACTGTTGTCGGTTGAAGAAAACATTTGGAAAGGGGATTTTTATGTTATCCCTGCTTCCTGTGGCTAAGGAGTTTATTCTTAAAACTGACAGAAAATGGGATGATAGACAGGAGGAGGATAGGCGTAGGCTACAGGCATTTTGTGTCTTTGCCAGCGTTGAGGTCGAGAAGCACCCTAATTTGAGTGGAGGCCTTTTTCAGCACTTGGATCATGTCTTGGAAGCCTATAAAAGCTTTGGCAGTTTGGGCTTAATGAGACCCTGTGCATCTGGTGCAGGAGCAGGTGCTGGAGCACTAGGGCCCGGCTGCAAAATCTGGAATAGTGCACCCAGGATCAGGTCACTTTGAGGAGCCAAAAGCTGTGGGGAAGCCGCTGATTGTTGCCTGGTGCCCGCAGAGGCGGGCGGCGCCATTCTGTCAGGTCTCTCCACCTGTGGTCTTGCATTACCACCCCTTCTTCTTGCTGGTGACCGCGAGCAGGGCCGCCTCTTCTGTCCTGGCCATCTCCTGGGCTCCGCCTCCATGCTAACTTCCTCAGCTCTTCCCACAAGCACAGGGCATTCTTCTCCTCCCCCACCGCCCTCACCACAGGCCATTTAGAAGGTATGCTCTGCTGTGTGCTTCTCTGAGGAGAAGGCTGTGCTGCCGCTTGATCGTGGTTCTGACCCTCCGCCACCGCCAGTGTCAAGCCATGCTGGTCCTCCTTTTCAACTTCAGCCAGCTCTAAGCAGCAGCGTAACAAGGCTTCTCCCCCCGCGACTCTCCACTCTCTCCAGGAAGCTCCATGTTCAGACAGATGACAAATTTCTGTATGCTGCTCCCAGCTCTTCTTTCTGTTGTCCTGGCCGCTACAGAGGAAGACACAAACCCTCTGCAGCCCTTATATACCATCCCAAGGGAACTCCAGAATTTTCCATTGTACAATACCAGGATCCTTCTTTTTATATTTAAAGAGACAGTGCCCCCACGCACCCATTACATCATATACAATTATAGATAACATTATAACACAATAACAGGTCCGGGTGGCCCCATTCCCAAGAAAGTGGGCCCAAATAGGGCCCCTTTGCACAAAATCAAAGTCATCAATGTTAAAAGTACAACTGCAATCTACCAGATTATGTGTTGTGCTGTGCCCAGAAGGAAGACACAGAAGGAAGACATATGTCTGCATATACAGAAGTTCAGAAATGTAGCCTAACTGGAATGCCAAATATAGTTGGGATGGGGAAAATTTGGTGGATACCAACTTTTCTGTTCAAAAAGGGGAAGCAGAAAAAGCTGTTGGATAGGAGAAGGTAGATATTAAGATAAAGATAAACTATGACAAGTCCTTCCGCCAAAAGCTTGCATTGCATCCTACCCTAAGGTGGGGAATGAAGGATGTGGGCCTATGGCTTAACTTGATCCATCCACAGAGAGCAATTACTAGTAGACAGAACACAGTTAATCCTGTCAGCTCAGTTTACCTCAGGGGTTGTTGTTTCGCCTTTAATGAGAATCAATGTTGTTTTAATATGGTGTGCAAGTATAGACATGAATGCTTATTCTGTGCAGGGCCACATCCTGTGGTAAAATGTTTAAGAAGAATGCAGGGTCAGGGTCAGGGTCTCAGTGGGATATTTTCCCCAAAAACCTGCATGCCTGTGAGGCTGGGAAACATGTGCCCCTGGCTAGACCTGTACCCAAACAGGTAGAAGGCACGTTTGCTAATTGAGGGTTTTTCTTTTGCTTTTCCTCTTCCTTCTTTCTCGGGTAATGGGTGCACTGTTGTAGATAAATAAAGTCTGTACAGAGCTTTCCACAAGTGGTACGGGAAAACATTTATTTTTTTTATAATATATTTTATTGAGTGTTTCACATTACAAAGTATAATGTTTCACAGTACAAAGTAGAATATAGAACAAAAAGTTTTTAAAGTGATAGCGGAGGGTCGCATGGCAGGGCCATTTTCATCCCCTTCATTTAAAAACTTCTGCATCTCTCCGCTGGGTGTAGTTCCCAAGAGGGAGCCTAATACCTGCCACTTAATTCAATACCTCTCTTTCCCTAAAGGAGGATCGTTGAATGATGACATTTATCAGGCCTTGTGTTCGGTGGCTTATGCAACCTTTGAAGAGGCAGTTGTCAAGGTTAAGGCGTGTGGTCGGGAGGCCCTGTTAGCTAAAGCTGACATCAAGTCTGCTTTCAGGCTTTTCCCCATCGGCCTTCAGTTCTTTAGGTTTTTATTTTGAGGATTTTTATTTTTTTGACAAATGTCTCCCTATGGGGTGTTCTTTGTCCTGTACATATTTCGAGTCTTTTTCTACTTTCTTGCATTAGGTTATGTGTTTCGAATCTGGTCAGGAAGCCGTAGTGCATTATTTATACAATTTCTTGTTTGTCGGTTAAGCTAGTTCTGACTTTTGTTCTCAGTTGCTGTGCTTGTTTTCCATTATTGCAGAACATTTTGGTGTTCCTCTGGCTACGGAGAAGACTTGCCTCCATGCGACTTCTGTGGAATTTTTGGGCATTCTTATTGACACCAAGTCCATGGAGTTTAGTCTGCCATAGGCGAAGGTCGCAAGAATGAGGAACCTTATATATTTCTTTTTAAGAAGGCGTAAGGTTCTTTTAAAAGAAATGCAGTCACTACACCCAAATTAAGCTTTTTATCCAGCTACTCACAGCAGCAAAACAATCAGTTGCTAAAATGTGGAAGTCCCCCTCTTTCGTTGTAGCTGAAACCAAGCACAGAATAAATCAAGCCAAGATCCATGCCAAAATGGAGGCCATTGAAAGAGATCAGGTTCCTAAGTTTGACCGGATCTGGAAACCCTGGATCACACGATGCCTACCGCCATCTTTTGAGCAATTAGTCCTCCAGCCATGGTAGCCACCATCATGCTCCCAACTAATCTATCGCTGATGACCAGACCATCCCTGTGGACTTCCCTTCTCTCCTACCCCTCGCTCTCTTCTCTTTCCCTCCACTATAACTACAGAGCTTCCTTCCTAAGTTTACTTAATAGACTCCTTCCTCTCTGACTAAACCTCTCATAACAATTCTCAGACAATTTTGCCTTGTTTATACCCTTGATATTATTGCATGTACCCTTATTCTGTTGAACATCTTTGTGTTTTTACAATACCGTCTTGTCACTTGTTACTAGATCAGGATATCTGGCAAATCATATTATGCTGTGCTCCACCCCCTGTCTTTCTAACACCGTTTTTGTTTCCTGTAATATGATTTAAAATCCAATAAATTTCACAAGAAAGAAATACAGTCGCTATTGGGCCTTTTGGCCTTCGCTTGCAAAATTATGCCAGTAGGCAGGATTTTTTCTTAGCATCTGTATTTCTCCACTTCAGGTTTGAAGGCCCCATTTGCACATATCCGCCTGACAAGTTCTCTCAAGGATAACTTGGTGGTGTGGGCTGATTTTTTGGAAATGTTCAATGGGAGGTCCTTTTATTTTTGCTCCAGACTTCTGCTTATTCACCGATGCAGCGGGTTCCAGAGGAGTTGTGGTGCCGGCCGGAAGCCTGGATACAAAAGAAGGCTACTCGAACATTGTGCTCCTCGAGCTTTTGCCGATTTTGGTAGCTGTGTCCTTTTGGGGGCATTTCTTCGCCAACAAGCGCATTTTGGTTGAGACTGACAATAAAGGGGTCCTTTTTGTTGTCAATTGTCTCTCTTCCGGTTCTTTATTTGTCATTAAAATCTTGCGTCATTTTTTTTATGTTTGAAATTTAATATATGGATGAAGGCTAAGTACACGCCTGGTGTTTTGAATGTAGTATCTGACTCTTTCTTCCGTTTCCAGATGCAGCGCTTTCACCAACTGCTTCCTAGGGCAGATGTGGAAGGTACGCAGTTCCCAGACTACCTTTGGGAGCTGATTTGACACCGGTTTTGGACGCCTTTAGGCAATCAGTCACTCCTCATACATGGGTGGATTATTCTACCGCTTAGGGGAAGTGGATGAATTTTGCGGGCAATTCCGGATTTGCTTGGGATGCCCCCACAGAGCATGCTATCCTGGCTTTTCTGATCTCCCTGATGAATAGACAGCTTTCTTATATCTATATTACAAAGACCTTAGATGGGGTATCCTTTTTCTTCCACTTGTGACGATTCCTTCCTTGCTCTAGCTTTTTTTCTGTTAAACAGCCATTGAAGGGATACAGGAAATTACATTTTACATTGAATGGGAGAAGGCCCATTTGTTTGCATATTCTGAAACAGCTTTGTGAGACTACTTCTTTGGTTTGCTTTACGAGTTATGAGGCTTTGCTTTTTAAAATCGGTCTTTGTGTTGGCTTATTTTGTAGCTTTCCGTGTTTTGGAATTGTCTCCAGCATCCAAGAGGAGTCCTCTTGGGATGTTATCTGAACATGTTTTGGTAGAACAAGGGAGGGTTTGCCTTTTTTTGCAGCAATCAAACATTGACCAGATAGGTCGTGGGGAATGAGTTACTTTTTTTTTTTTAACAGAAAAGTTTTTATTTGTCTCCAGCCGGAGATGATTCATCATACAAACATATTTACAAAGAACATAAAGTTGCTACATATTTCCATATATACTTATATAAGTAATTGCATGTTTTCTAGTCATACAGTGCACAATCAGGTTATACATCTTACTGTGCTATTATTGTTTTGTGTATCCTCCAATCTGGAGGAAGGAGTTCTCGTATCAATCATATCAATTTATCCAGGTTTACCTCCATAATATTTTAAACTTCTGTAGGCAATCAGCATATTAGCTGCTTGGCATATCATTTCCTCATTAAATACTGATAGGTCTGTTAATAAGGAGCAGGAGAGGGGAGGGGGGGTAATGGGGGGAAAAAAAAAAAAAAAAGGGAAGGAGGGGGGGGCACCAAGAAACAGGCGATCAACCCAGGCTGGACAGATCACCGTTGAACCTTGCTACTGTTTGGTCCAGGCTCCCCAGATCTTGAAGAACTTTTGGGGGCATTTACGGTTGATATACGTGACTTTATAGAGCGGTAGAACAGAATTTATCATATCTTTCCATTGAGTTAGCGTGGGGGGGTCGGACTGTTTCCACCTAGAGAGGATAGCCTTCCTGGCATAAAATGAGGCATAGAATACAAACAGTCTTTTGTGCACATTAGGTATAACATTGTCACATACCCCAAGGAGTAAAATAATCGGGTTTCTCTGAATATTTAGGTTACCTATTGTATTAATCACTTCTACCACCTCTGTCCAGAATTTTTGTATAAGCGGGCATTCCCAAACTACATGTATAAATGTACCTAGCTCCCCCATACATTTCGGGCATCTGTCTGTTTGTGTCGGGTATATTCTAGCTAGTCTCTGTGGCGTGTAATATACTCTATGAATAAACTTGAGCTGGATGAATCTATCTTTAGCCGAGATCATAAGGGGAATATATTGCTGCAAGCCTTCCTCCCAGTCATCTGGCGCCAAGTCTGGAACGTCCCTCCTCCACTTATCGTACAACCCCATCTCTCCAGTCTGCCCCTCAGTGAGGATTTGATTGTATAGGGATGACAAGGTTCGGTCTAGGTGCTTAGATATGAGAAGCTTTTCTACCCCATGTGACTGCAAAGCAACGCCGCCTGGATATTGGGCCCGTACTGCATGTCGCAGTTGTAGATAGCGAACAAACATTTTTGAGGGGAGTTGGAAGTTATTTTTTAGAGTGTCATATGGGATGACTCCATCCCCAGACCACACCTGCTGCATTGTTTTAATTCCATATCCCGCCCATAGGGCTGGTTCTGGGACCGTCTGGAGATGCTTTAGTTTAGGGTTGCCCCACAGCGGTGTGTAAGGAGAGATAGTGTTAGGTTTTGCAATCTTTTTTGACATTTGATCCCATACTGCGACCGTCGTTCGCATCGGAGTTGTCATTTCCTTGTATGTCTTAACCCCTCTAAAGACCAGATTACTCAAAGCTGAGTATGATCCCATTATTGCTGCCTCAAGATTGAGTGAGGGATTAGATTTCGGCTGGGAGAACCACCATCGGACAGTAACTATTACTGCCGCCCAGTAGTATTTCCTAAAGCAAGGGAGTGCCAAGCCTCCCAGCGTTAAGGGGAGTTGAAGGGTGGACCGCGCCACTCTAGGGGCAGATCCCCCCCATACAAATGAACTAACAACCTGATCCAGCTTGTCAAAGAAAGATTTGGGGATAGGGACTGGGGTGTTTCGGAATACGTATAAAAATTTGGGAAGGAACGTCATTTTTAAAAGGTTAACCCTACCTACTGGTGATAACGGAAGGGTCTTCCAAGCCTGACATCGAGTAGTAAGCTGGTGTAGTATTGGATATACATTGTCTATTAGGTACATGTGTGGTTCTCTCTGAATCTCAATCCCCAAGTACTTAAACCTAGAGACCATAACCAGAGGGCTTGAAGGGTCAGCATCCGGCATCACCGGAGACAGCGAGAATATGGTGGATTTAGTCCAGTTAATCCGAATGCCTGAGAAGGAGCCATATTGGTCGATGATGTCAAGGGCTGCCCTCAACGATGCCGATGCATCTGGAAGATACAGCAACGCATCATCGGCATATAGCGAAAGCCTCTCATTCAGCGGACCAACTTTTATGCCCCCAACCTGCGGGGACATTCTGAGCAAAATAGCTAAAGGTTCAATGGCTAGAGCAAAGAGACCCGGGGACAGTGGACACCCCTGCCTGGTCCCTCTCTCTAAAGAAAACGGGGGGGAGAGTAATCCATTCGTTCGGACTCTTGCTGTGGGGTGCGTGTAAAGCAGTTTTATCCATGAGATGAACCGGGGGCCAAAATTGAATCGCTGTAATACAAGCCACAGGAACCTCCATTCTACCGAATCGAAGGCCTTCTCGGCATCGAGGGAGGCCACCACACCCGGGGACTGGGACTTCTCTGCGTGTGAGATATTAGTGTACAATCTACGTAAGTTTATGTCCGTGCCCTTACCTGGCATGAAGCCCGTCTGGTCGCCATTTACAATAGATAGAATAACCGAGTTAAGTCTGTTTGCTAGGATTTTGGTAGTTATTTTAGCATCCACGTTTAAAAGTGAAATGGGGCGGTACGATGAGCACAACGCGGAGTCTTTGTTGGGTTTGGCTATCACTACAATCACCGCCTCCGACATTGAGGGAGGGAGGGCGCCCTCTTTTAGCATTGTGAGGAGGAGTCTGTGAAATATAGGGTTAATAAGTTCCTTATTTGCCTTATAGAATTCTGCAGGTAGGCCGTCAGGGCCTGGGGTTTTTGCCGACTGGAGAGATGCCACTGCTATTTGGACCTCTTTAAGAGTGATTGGTTCCTCTAATTTGTTTATGGCCTCTGTAGTTAGTTGGGGGAAGTCAACCTGATCTAAGAATTCACACATATCTTCCTCAGTAGAGGAGACCCTAGAGGTGTATAGCTGTTGATAGTGTTGTGTAAATTGCCTATTTATATCTCTGGGATCCGAGTGAGTCACGCCTCCGTCATCCTTAATATGGGCTATGTGTATGGAAGAGGAACGCTCCTTGGCTAACCAGGCTAGCATTCTACCTGTCTTCTCTCCCTGTTCGAAAATCCTTTGCGATTGAGCCAGCAGCTGTTTCCTAGTGGTCTCAACCCGCAAAAGAGAGATCTCTCTATGCAATGATTGCATAGCATCATATGTTAATACATTTTGGGTATGTACATATTCATTTTCTAAAAGGAGTACCTTTCTCTCAGCTTCTTCCAATGCCAACCGGGTATCTTTCCTAACCCTCCCAATTGCCGTTTGATATTGTCCTCTGGTATAGGCCTTAAAGGCATCCCAAAGCGTAGGGGGAGAGACCGTACCCTCATTGATCGTCCAGTAGACCCCTAACTCACCCTCTACCAGGGGGACCACCCTCTCATCCGTAATCCAAAGTCCCGAGAGTCGCCAAAGGGCGTTGCCCACAGGGGAGTCTGTCTGCAATTTTAATAAGAGGGGAGCGTGGTCCGAAATACCCCGAGGCAGAATATCCACCTCAAGTACCCTGGGGAGGAGAGAACCAGAGGAGTATATCAGATCTATTCTAGAGAATGTTGCATGCGTCGCAGAGTGGCATGTGTACTGCCTCTCGTCCGGATGCCTCATCCTCCAGACATCTGTAAATCCATAATTGTCAGCCCATAGTGTCAAGGGGGTCACCCCGGATGGTCCTACACCCATCCTATCCAGGTCTGGGCTTGGGGTCATGTTAAAATCTCCTGCCAAAATTACCCCGGCTGATGGGTATTGAGCTATTATTGGAGTGATTTTCTTGAGGATCTCCACCGTGGCAGGGGGGGGGATATATATACCTACTATGAGTAACTCTATTCTATCACACATTGCATGTATCGCCACGTATCTTCCATCTGGATCTAGATGAAGATCTAACAGTGTAAACCCCACCGACTTGTGGACCAGGACACTGACACCCCGGGAGTACGAGGAATAAGTCGAGTGGTAATACGCACCCACCCACGCTTTCCGTAGTGCCAGTGTCCTGCCCCCCACCAGGTGAGTCTTCTGAAACACACATATATGCGGGTTATATTTTTTCAGGAAGTTGAAAACCAGAGATCGTTTGATTTTGGAATTCAGCCCTCTAACATTCCACGACAGTACTGTCAGTGACGACATTAATTCGCTGTGTAAAATATAAAAGCAGGTTGGTAGCCAATCCCCGTCGGGGTCACTGTAAGCTCAAAGAGGAAAGATAAAAGTAACAATAGTATACATCTTATACCCATATAATTAGATATTAGACTTCTAATAGCACCTGGTGGACCAATACGTGAACAGCCCTGTTTTCCGGCACAATATATAGTAACACAGCATACTGAGTATATGTAGCAGCAAAAAAAGAAAAAAAAGGGGAAAAAAAAAGTTAAAAGTCCCAATTCGGAGCAGTAACCTGTGCTCCCCATCCATCCCCCCTCCCCCCACCCCGCACCACCCCCCAAACTTTGGCGTGCTTTACCCCCAGAAACCGTCATGGCAACTGCCAATTGGGGAAATGTGCAAGAAGGGGACCGAGCCTCCCCTTGCTGTTGTAGGATAACCGTTCCCTGCAGAATATGAGAGTCAACTTCACCCGGAGAGATAAACACATTCCTCCGGGGGCACATATCTTGAACTCGTTATCTTCTTCAAACCTCCTCGGTGGTGCAATCAGAAGGATTGCTTGCTGAAAATGAGCAGCAAAGATGCTCTATCTCGCGCCTTCTCTGGCTGCATTATTCTTTGTAAGCTTGTGTCTGAGGCAGCTCATTAGTGTCTCTGTATGGTTTCCAGCCATTGGGACGCTTCTTCAGGGGAGGTAAAGAAGCGCACCTTCTCTCCATCCTGGACCCTTAGCCTCGCCGGGAACAGCATACTGTATTTTATTTTCTTGTTGCGTAGGTTCAGTTTAACTTGATCAAATGAGCGTCGTTGCTTTTGGGTATCAACTGAAAAGTCCGGAAAGATCATTAATTTAGCCCCCTCATATCGCAGCTGGTCAATCTTCCTTGATTCACGGAGAACAAGGTCACGATCTCTAAAGTTCAATAATTTCAGGATGAATGTGCGTGGAGGAGCTCCCAGGGGGCCCCCGGGCAGCAGGCATTCTATGCGCCCTCTCCACTACAAAGACATCTGAAAATGCCGCTTGAGGTAGCAGTTCACGCAGGAGTTTTTCCGTAAACGAAGTGGGCTCAGTACCCTCCGTCCCCTCCGGGAGACCCACTATTCGGAGGTTGTTCCTTCTGTTTCTGTTTTCGGCATCTTCTGCCCGGGTTTCAAGGGATTTAATTTTTGTCTGTAACGTACGGAGTGTGACTGTATGATCTTGCAGCACATCTTCTGCGTCTCCCACGCGGCGTTCAGCCTCAGTAAGGCGGGTTCTGAATGTGTCCATGTCTCGCCTTATGAGGCTAATATCCAACTGCACTTGCTCAATTTTCCCCGTGAGAGTGGTCTGGCAGTTGGTGATGGCCTGCATAAGTGCCTCAAAGTTGGATTGCTCCTGTTCTCCTTCCGGAGGGGCCTGCTCCATGTCCTCCGCCTGTGTCGCCATCTTGGATCCTTTGGCGGAGCGTGAGGACCGTGCGGGGGTATTCGGGGCACTTTTTTGGGACTTGCGGGCTGATATAGTACTCTTCCCTCTGGTCATACCTCCCTCCACTCCTACCTCAGCTTGTGGGGGCCGCGTATAGGAAGCGGGCTGTAATATATAGGGTTTTGGGCCTACAGACAGGTTAAGCAGCAGCGGGGCCCAAGTGACCACCGAGGGGTCTATGGGGTGTATATTAGTCTCTCCCTACCTTCCACCGCTTTGGATTGGTGCTGTGTTCGGAGCAGACTGTGCCACCAGTCCGCAGGGACACAGGAATTCAGGCCGGGAGCAGGCTTTCAGGCCTAGCAGCATGCGCAGTCTTAGCGGGATTCAGGTGATCACCAAGGGGTCTGTGGGGTGAGTAATATTGTCTCCCTCTATGTCCTGTCTTCCTCCGCTGTGTATTGCTGCTGTCTTCTGAGCAATCCGAGCCAGGAATCTGTAGGAGTACAGGCCGTCAGGCCGGGAGGAGGATTTGTAGGCCTAGCAGCAGGCGCGACCACAGCGGGTCTCAGGTGTCCTCTGTAGGGTTCGTGGGGTGCGACGCTGCCTCTTCCCCTCTGTCTCACCCACCTCCGCAGTGGATTTCAGCTGTCCCTGGGGTGGTTAGGTGCAAGAATCTGCAGGGAAGCAGGGCCGTAGACCGGGAAGGCAGCGGAGCTATCTCACCACACGTACAGGCCGTCAGGCCGGGAGGAGGATTTGTAGGCCTAGCAGCAGGCACGACCACAGCGGGTCTCAGGTGTCCTCTGTAGGGTTCGTGGGGTGCGACGCTGCCTCTCCCCCTCTGTCTCACCCACCTCCGCAGTGAATTTCAGCTGTTTTTGGGGCGGTTAGGTGTAAGAGTCTGCAGGGAAACAGGGCAGTAGGCCGGGAAGGCAGCGGAGCTATCTCACCACACGTCCGCTCCGGTCGCCATCTTGGACACGCCCCCCGGGAATGAGTTACTTTATCCGCATGTAGTGATATCTCTGTGTGCTCGGTAGTGGTGGTTAGTTGTTTCTTGGCTGCTTGTCTGGGTGGGGTAGGCCATTTTCTCGTCCATTTAGATTTGTCCCCCCTCACTAAGTATCAGTTTACCTATGTCCTGAAATGCTGTCTGGAAAGATTGGGTATGCATAATTTTAAGTTTTCATCCCATTCCTTCAGGATAGGGGCGGTGTCTGACGCTGCTGAAAAAGGCCTGCCTGCCTCAGCCATAATGGGCATGGGTGGATGGAAGTCCAATTGTTTTAAAATGTATATCAGACCTAACCTTTCACTTTGATTTCCCTAGTTTTCCAACATTGTGTATGGATTCTGGGTCACTCCTATATATATCGGGCACAGAAGCTTGCGGCTCAACGCAGGTACTCTGTTAATTTGTCCTTACAGCCGGAATCCTTCACTCTGTACTGGAGGGGTGGGAGAGGTATGCAGTGGCACCAGCTATATTTTCACTTGTCCCAATTGTGCCAGATGTGGCTGCCACCCTCTATACTAATAGTCCATCTGGGAGGTAATGACTTGGGTAACACTCGCACTTTGGATCTTTTGTTTATGCTCAAGAGGGATCTTTATCGTTTTCATTTAACTTCCCCGGTACAACCATTGTGTTTTCAGAGAAAGTTCCCTGATTAGTTTGACGGTCTTCCCGGTTGCATAGGGTAATGAAAAAAATGAGGAATGAGTACATCGGGCGATGGCTAAGTGTCTGCCATTGATAAGAGATTTTACATATAGACACGTGGATCTCGAGGGTGAGATCCCAGGGCTGTATAGGCAAACCGGGGTCCACCTTTCAGGTGTAGGTGCTGATATCTTCAATCTGGGGCTACAATACAGCATTGAAATGGCCGCGTCTTTGGGGTAGACTTATTTTACAAGTCCGGCTGGTGTATTGTTTGTTTAATAAAGTTTGAGCTGCTCGAGTTCTGACAACTGGGCAAAGCCTATTTGATGTTTATGTTATTCAAGTATTTTATACTTTATAATGGTTGTTATGAGAGTTGTAAACCAATAAAGTGCCGCGGCCATTTAAGCCAAAACATGGTTTGGTGAATGTTTTGTTATATGGTTGTATCTGGGGAATAAGTTGGTGGGCGGGTGTGGCCTATAGTCCAATGTACAAAGGGGGCACACCTATTTGGGCCCACTTTCTTGGGACTGGGGCCACCCGGCCCTGTTGTTATTGTATTATAATGTTAGCTATAATTGTATATGATGTAATGGGTGAGTGGAGGCACCGTCCTTTTAAATATGCAAAGAAGGATCCCAGTATTGTCCAATGTGAATTTCTAGAAAATTCTGGAGTTCCTTTGGGATGTTACCTAAGGGCTGCAGAGGGTTTGTGTCTTCCTCTGCAGCGGCGAGGACGACAGAAAGAAGAGCTCCCTCTCTGTGGCATTTTGTGTGGTTGGGTCACCCCAAAATCTGTAGGGGGGGGCCTATTCTTTGTTTAATAACGTTTAGGATGTAAGTATTCTGCCAACTGGGAAAAGGCAATTTGATGGTTATGTTATGCAACTATTTGATTCTTTATAATGGTTGTTATGAGAGTTGTAAACCAATAAAGTGCCACAGCCATTTCTGCCAAAACATGATGTGGTGAGTGTTTTGTTACATGGTTGTATCTAGGGAATAAGTTGGTGGGCGGGTGTGGCCTACAGTCCCATGCTATTTTGTAAGCTTTTGTTGTGATCTGTCAATGCTTGTTTTTGCATTTGTGGACTGATAAATAATTTTAAAAAAGCAATTAATTACCTAATTTGCCTAACAGTGTGTATATCGCCACATCAGACAACAGACATCAGAAGAGGGTGGGTGTGGCACACAATATCTTATTTTGCTATGCATCTGTTGATTATAAGGCCCCTTTCACACAGGCGTTTGTCTGACCGTTGCCTGTTTACATCCATTTTTCGCCTGATACATTTTTTGCAGGTGTAAACTGATGTAAATGGATGATCATCCATTTACATCCGTTTTTCCATAGAGATGCATTGATGTCCATTTTTATCTGTCAACGGATGGATGAAAAACGGACAATTGGTCCGCATGTGTGAAAGTGACCTATGGGATTAAAGAGTAAAAGCTGCCCTATTCTTTTCTTTGAAAAGGCACAATTTATGCATTAACAGTTTTTCCTGGGAACCTCCGTGAAATCACTACAGAGCCCACTGGGGGCATAGGAAATAAAATTATTTATACAGGATAATACCCTGAAAAGAACAAATAATACTGCTGATGCAAAATCTAGTGTTCTCCGTCTTACATTACCAGGTTGTTATTCACAGGACTTTTTTTGCAGTGGGAACGCAGTTCCGTTTCCTCCAGCACTGAATGTATGCAATGGTAAGGTTAGTTCCACCTCATATGCAAGGCTGTTCTGCAGGGCCCAATGATGCCAGCTGCTGGGGGATCTATTGTTGCTAGGGGGGTATTATGTTGCTAGTGGGTCAATTGTTGCTAAGAGGGATCTACTGTTGAGGGAGGGTTCTACTGTTGCTGACTGCTGGATGATCTATTGTTGATGGGGGGAGGGTCTATGTTGCTGGGGGGTCCTATGTTGCTGGTGGTGAATTGTTATTGGGAGTGATCTACTGTTGAGCAGGGGGTCTATTGTTGCTGGCTGCAAGAGGGTCTATTAATACCATCTTCTGGCTGGGGGATCTATTGTTGCTGGTAGGGTCCTATGTTGCAAGGCGGTACCTTGTTGTAAGTGGTCTATTATTGCTGGGGGGTTCTGTTATTGTTGGGGGTGTCTATTATTATTGGGGGGGGGGCTATTGTTGCTGGCTGCATGGGATCAATTTTTACTATTTTTCTTATTATATTTACCAAATTCCATTCAGATTATTTAGCACCACAAAATACTTGGTTCTGTTTTCTCGAAAAGGGAGGTACTGGTGGTACTGGGAGGTGGGTATGGGGTGTAAACAAGAGACGGTGCTTGGAGGTGGGTAGGGGCAGAGACAAGGGGTGACTTGGAAGAGGGAAGTTTCTGCACCTATCCTCTGAGAAAAAAAAGCCCTAGTTATGCATTCATACAAAATAAAGGGGTTTCGAAAATATTACATTATGGCCACATTTTGGTGCTCAGGATCATAGGAGATACTTATAATTTATAAAATAGAGTGGCTCGGGAAAATATCACATTATGGCCACTAGAAGGAGGTGAGAATCATAGGAAATACTTAATGTGATATTTTCCCAAGCCACTCTATTTTATGAATAAATAACATTCAACCCATAGAGAACATTAGATATCGCCCCATTCACACAGGGCAAATGTACTAGCCGTTTCACTGGACAAATATCCATACAAATTTTTGTAATAAAAACACCCCTTTATTATTAGATGCCATACACAAGCTTCAAGCATGTTTGATATTTTACAATCTGGGTATTTGAAGTAAACAGACGTTTAAGAAGCCAGCTTATAACACCATAATATATACTTTATATGTTAAATATATATTTTATATGTTATTGTATATAGCTAGCATTTATATTTTCAAATGTATGTTCAGAATTTTACAATAATATAATAAATAAATCATTATAATATATATTGATACATTAATATATTGGCATTACCTTTAACAATTATGTGCATATAGCATTTAACAAATCATTTTAAGATCTTTTTCTAATAAATGCGATATTAGGAATCACTATATTTATATTTTTCCTTGAAAAGTTATATAGAGTACAACAAAAGTTATATATAGCATTTATGAAAAAAATAGCAAAGCAAATCACCCAGTGAAAGTGCATGTAGATTAGTTTGGCTCAAATGGGGCAAAAAAAAAAACAAAAACAAATGTTATTAGGCTTTTTAGGCCTATTAATATTATTAGGCTATTTCCTGTTCTGGTTAGCCACTAGATGGAGCTAAGTATCATAAGAAAGTCCTAGGATACTCAGTGCCATCTAGTGATCCAATACCGTATTTTTCATTTTAAACTGAACGCAAACATTCAACCAGCACAAGAAATAGCCTAATAACATTCGTTCTTTTGCCCCATTTTCAAAGAACGTATGCATGTGCACTTTTGATGGGTGAATTTCTATGCACATTTTTTATATATACACTCCTTAAAGTGCCTTTAAAATACAATTTACTCACAATGACATACAGATATACTGTTATTTTGGAAAGATGAGTTTAATGTTCTATTGCATAATATTTTGCATTCAATCAGACTCCTTGGAAGTAAATCTTTTTCAGTTCCCAGAATATAATTATTATTATTTTTTTTTTTGCTTTCAGCCATCTGACTGCTTTAGAAGTTACATATGAGTCATACTAACTCTTCTGAGAAGAATCATGACTCCAATTTGTGAATGTGCTGTCTGTAGAATACTGAAAAGCTTCTAGTCTAGATACAAGCAATAGCCAATAAACTCTGGCTCTTCTGATAATATGTGTAAATCTCAGAAGTCGTGTAAACCACTCTTCTGTCTGTTTTTGCTCACAGCTTGATATATCTACTGTATGTGTTTGCACTTATGAACTCAGCCAGCACTGATTCTTCCTAAAAAATTAGAAAATGGGGGCAAAAATGGGGGTAGATGCTTTCTCTGTTACGTACAATGCACATTGTTACTGCATTACGTTTCACCTTTGCTCCAACAATAGGCTACATAATAAACTTGTTCAAGAACAGTTAAGCTTAGTATTAAGCGATGACCCTGTACAATCATAAATCCATTTTATTTTCCTCCCTATAAGATAACTCCCTTTTAAAGTCCATTAAAGACCAACTCATCATCCTAAAGGTATGGGTTCCTGTTCTTTCTAAAAACTGTATGTAAATGTTTTAGGCATTAAACTTAAATCTGCTTGTCTTAAAGAACCACTGTCACCGAAAAATGTAATGTATTATTTGTATGTGGTTAATACTTGTGACAATAGATTTCAGCATATTAAAGCATATCTAAACCCAAAACAAAACTGTAATATACAGTGGGGATTGAAAGTATTCAGACCCCCTTACATTTTTCACTCTTTGTTATATTGCAGCCATTTGCTAAAATCATTTAAGTTCATTTTTTTCCTCATTAATGTACACACAGCACCCCATATTGACAGAAAAACACAGAATTGTTGACATTTTTGCAGATTTATTAAAAAAGAAAAACTGAAATATCACATGGTCCTAAGTATTCAGACCCTTTGCTGTTACACTCATATATTTAACTCAGGTGCTGTCCATTTCTTCTGATCATCCTTGAGAGGGTTCTACACCTTCATTTGAGTCCAGCTGTGTTTGATTATACTGATTGGACTTGATTAGGAAAGCCACACACCTGTCTATAGAAGACCTTACAGCTCACAGTGCATGTCAGAGCAAATGAGAATCATGAGGTCAAAGGAACTGCCTGAAGAGCTCAGAGACAGAATTGTGGCAAGGCACAGATCTGGCCAAGGTTACAAAAAATTTCTGCTGAACTTAAGGTTCCTAAGAGCACATTGGCCTCCATAATCCTTAAATGGAAGACGTTCGGCACGTCCAGCCAAACTGAGCTATCAGGGAGAAGAGCCTTGGTGAGAGAGGTAAAGAAGAACCCAAAGATCACTGTGGCTGAGCTCCAGAGATGCAGTCGGGAGATGGGAGAAAGTTGTATAAAGTCAAGTCAACCATCACTGCAGCCCTCCACCAGTTGGGGCTTTATGGCAGAGTGGCCCGACGGAACCCTCTCCTCAGTGCAAGACACATGAAAGCCCTCATGGAATGTGCTAAAAAACACCTGAAGGACTCCAAGATGGTGAGAAATAAGATTGACCTTAATTCTAAGCGGTATGTGTGAAGAAAACCAAGCACTGCTCATCACCTGTCCAATACAGTCCCAACAGTGAAGCATGGTGGTGGCAGCATCATGCTGTGGGGGTGTTTTTCAGCTGCAGGGACAGGACGACTGGTTGCAATCGAGGGAAAGATGAATGCGGCCAAGTACAGGGATATACACGCACATGAACTTTAATGCCATCCCAGTCTTAGTCTGTAGGGTTCAATATCGAGTTGGCCCACCCTTTGCAGCTATAACAGCTTTGACTCTTCTGAGAAGGCTGTCCACAAGGTTTAGGGGTGTGTTTTTGGGAATGTTTGAGCATTCTTCCAGAAGAGCATTTGAGAGGTCAGGCACTGATGTGGACTAGAAGGCCTGGCTCACAGTCTCCACTCTAATTCATCCCAAAGGTGTTCTATCTAGTTGAGGTCAGGACTCTGTGCAGGCCAGTCAAGTTCCTCCACCCCAAACTTGCTCATCCATGTCTTTATGGACCTTGCTTTGTGCACTGATCCAAATCATTTGGTGGAGGGGGGATTATGGTGTGGGGTTGTTTTTCAGGGGTTGGGCTTGACTTAGTTCCAGTGAGGGGAACTCTTAAGGCGTCAGCATACCAAGACATTTTTATGCTCCCAACTTTGTGGGAACAGTTTGGGAATGGCCCCTTCCTGTTCAAACATGACTGTGTATCAGTGCACAAAGCAAGGTTCATAAAGACATGATTTTCAGGCATTTACAGGGGTATTTACTAAATGAAGGGAAGCTATTTTGGCTATACTTCTCTTATGGATTACAGGAGTGCAGTTAATTCTACACTCCTGTGATACATTTTCAACCAACAGCAAGTTGAAGCCCGCTGTCGGCTGATGTCACAGAGCCCGTCCAAGCTCTAAAAAGATCCCAACCATATGGTTGGGATTCACCCAGAAGCTTGGATCAGCACCTGGCTCAACCTCTCCGTTATCTGCTAAGAGCCTGAGCAAATGGATCCTACCCCCTCTACAGCCCACTGCTATAGTGAGCACTGGAGGGGAGAGCAGAGAGCCAGGGACTGACAGTCCAAGCTATCTGCTCAGAGCAGAGGGGAGAATGACGTGATCAGTGGTAATTAATCACTCAATTCTCACTGCATAGTGGGCGGAGGACAGATGCAGCATCGCATTGATGCTGCATCCACCTAGGTGAGCAAAACTACCAGGGTCCCAGCAGTCACAGCTGCAACCGGGCCCTGGCGTTCTGCCACTTGCATTTTGATTGGGCTGGACTCGGGAAGGGGGTGCGGCCTCGAATATGATGGCATCTGGTCCACCTTCTGGTGCAGGTGCGAGGCTGAAGGTGCATGGCGAGACCCTGTGAGAGACTGTAGCAGACGGTTGAGGATTCCAGGTTGTAAATGTGCAGCAGGTTGAGCTTCTCTTAAATCAACAGATCTGGTAAAAAAAAGTTGGCAACTAAGCAGGAAGGGGTTCCGCTGCAGAACACGTAAATAGGTCCTGCTGTGTGACCGCAATAAAGGGCCCCACAATGGCAGTAAAGGGCCCTGGATCAGTAGCAAGGGCCCCAGGACAGGGTCAGGGTGGCCCTTCATGGTTTCTTGCACTGGGACCCTGTAGGTTCTAGTTACGCCTCTGTTGGTGAGTATAATTTATTTTTTCTAAATCCCACACTTCTCTTTCAACATCAAACTAGATTTAAATTGCTACCTGTCAAACGATTAGCATGTAATATATAATTAGCATGTATGTATTTTTATGATCATACAATTTATTAAGGAAATGGGAGATCTTAATGTAATATTTAACTTAAAATAACATTTGTTATAAGCCTGTTACTGTCATAGACTTGACTGCATTGACTATATGTATGTAATTACTGCTATGGTTGATTTATTGGTTTTGATGCTACAATGCAGCTATGCTGCTATCCAACCTCTACTATTGCTATGATGAACTATGGTACTGCTGGTGCTATGATTATAATATTGGTGTTATATTGTTGCACTTCTATAATGGGGTTATGCGTAATGCTGCAATATGCTGTTGCGTTAGCAGTAAATCACCATGTTACAGTGGTGATATTGTGCTGCTATATAATTTAACACTTTAATGTTGTCTCTGATGCTACAATATTTTTATACTGTCATGCTGCTTTATATTAACTACTATTTCTAGGCTAAGCCTAACTAGTCTTAAAATGCTCCCTCCCCTCTCCTAACACCTATGCTGACCTGTGTAAGAAAGATCTATATACTTCCCTATTTTCAGCCTTGTAAAGGCCTGGAGCGGTGACATCGCCCATAGGCTTCTATGACCCATCCATTGTTGGCACTCCCTCCTCTTCCCTGCAGCCGCCACTGACTAACACAGGGGAACTGAATCATGTGACTGGACAGAGAAGACTAAAAATAGGAAAACTATGTTAATAGGAATTCTATGTTAATAGTGTGTCGTACATTACTAAAGCACTGGAAGCTGTGCTAGAAGCCCTACTCAGTTCTTTCCTACTGGACTACATCCCCCTCTGTTTATCTCTATAACATAAGAAAGAAGTGTTCTGTAGGTCAGAGTGAGACTACTCAGACAGGGTTTGGAATTTTGATGGGAAAAAGGCAACCCAGGATGCTCAAATAAGAAGTTAGAAGCTCAACAGATTTATGGCAGATTTACAGGTATTTCTCTATATTTCTTGCAGTGACAGCATGCTATGCAGGGCACTCCTTAAGGGAGATTAATGACATTCCCTTAAAGACATCCTAACATACTGTACACCGATTATCCATAACTTTATTACCATGACCAAATATTGAATAGGTACTGTCTAAACAGCCCTGCCCTGTTGTGGCATAGATGCCACCAGACCACTGAAAGTATGCTGTTATATCTGGCACCAAGCCATTAGTAGCAGATCCTCTAAGTCCTGTACGCTGTGAGGTGGGGCCTCCATGAATCTGACTTTTTTTTCCAGAACATCCCAAAGTTGCTTGATTGGATTTAGATCTGGGGAATTTGAAGGCCAGATCAATACCTTGAACTACTTGTGTTCCTCAAACCATTCTTGAATTTATCAGGCCACTTTATTCCATTGCTCTGTGATCCAGTTCTGATGCTCACATGCCTATTATAGGTGCTTTTGGATGTGGACACGGGTTAGTATGGGCATCCTGACTGATCTGCAGCTATGCATACCCATACATAACAAACTGCAATGCCCTGTGTATTCTGACACCTTACTATCAGAACCAGCAACAACTTATCCAGCAATTTGAGCTACAGAAGCTCTTCTACTGGATTAGACCATACAGGCCAGCTTTCATTCCCTATGGGCATCCATAAGCCTTGGTTGCCCATGACTCTATCACCAGTTCACCAGTTTCCCATTTTTTGGACCACTTTTGGTAGGTCCTGACCACTGCAGACTGGGAACATCTCACAAGAGCTGCAGCTTTGAAATTACTCTGACCCAATCGTCTACCCTGTTTCCCCGAAAATAAGACCTAGCGTGATTGTCAGTGATGGCTGCAATATAAGCCCTACCCTCCAAATAAGCCCTAGTTAAAGTCCTTGTAGGTCTTATTTTCAGGGTAGGGCTTATTTTTGGGGAAACAGGGTAGGGCTTATTTGGGGGGTAGGGCTTATATTGCAGCCATCACCGACACTCATGCTAGGTCTTATTTTCGGGGAAACAGGGTAGCTGTTACAATTTGGCCCTGGTCAAAGTCACGTAAATCCATACACTTGCCCATTTTTTATTTTTTCAACACATCGACTTCAGGAGCAATATGTTCACTTGCTTCCTAATATATCCTATCCACTTTAATATGCCATTATAATGGGATAATGAGATATTCAACATTAATCACTTTTCCTATCAGTGGTCATAATGTTATGGCTGATCGGTGTATACACATACCCAACATATACACAAAATGGAAAAAAATTGCATTTGATTCAAAATCATTATAGTTTCCCATTAAGAAAAAAAAAGATTGCCAGAAACTGGTCCTTAGATACAGCTGCTGACCAGACTACTGTGTTTTAGATGTGGTAAAATGTGGCATAAGAGCTGGAGCACATTGGTTTTATTATATTAGGTGAGGGTTTTTTTCCAGTTTATCCATTTTCATGGTCTGCTTTAGCGCTGTAGTGTTTTCTTCAAACTCTATGACATACTATTTTGAAGGCAACAGTTCCAGTGGAAATTCTTTCTCCTTTGAATTTGGCCACACAAACAGACAATCTAATATTCTCATGGATTCTTTTGTTTGCTAAAGTATTTCATCTACATATAAAACTAAACAGCTTTGGAAGATAAAAATGCAGCCCTTGCAAATAAAGTTACAGTACATCTTTATCATCTGGCTGCAATATGCCTGCTTTTAGAATTAGCAATCTAATATACTCAATTAAATATTTAGTCCATGTACCCTCTACAAGCAAAGAAAGCACTGATGAACCTATTTACTGTATACATAAAAGCTATAATGTAGGGATTGGAACCACCTTGTTTTTAAATCCCAAACCAGACCAAATGTTTTTAGTTTTAGATTGAGTTGGAAAAGGATTAGACTGGTGGAGAAGGATCTGAGGGTTTTGGTGGATCATAGGCTTAATAATGGCATGCAATGCCAAGCTGTGGTTTCCAAAGCGAGCAAAATCCTTTCCTGTATTAAGAGAGGTATGGACTCCAGAGAGGGAGCTATCATTTTGCCCCTGTACAAATCATTAGTACGACCTCATCTGGAATATGTAGTTCAGTTTTGGGTGCCAGTTCACAAAAAGGATATCAGAGAACTGGAGAAAGTGCAGGGAAGGGCAACCAAACTGATAAGAAGCTTGGGGGAGCTCAGCTATGAGGAAAGATTAGAGGAACTGAATTTATTTTCTCTTAAGAAGAGGAGATTAAGGGGGATATGATCAACATGTATAAATACATAAGTGGGACATATAGTGCCATATAGGCCATATCTCACCGCCCGCGCACACCATCTGACCCCGCCACCACCGCTGTCCTCCTCCAGAGAATTCTGAGCATGGCGGATTTCTGGTTCACGGTCCCGCAGCCACAGATACAGGTATTCAGCCGGACCCTCCCCCCACCAACTCCTCACAAGGCCAATATGGCAGCTGTCACACAGCCTCCCTGCGCCAGATATATCAGGTCTGGGTCCCGCACCCCCTGCGGCTGCAGAGGAACAATATGGAGGACTAGCCCAGGCTGTTGCTGCCTTACTCTCACCCACGATCACAGCAGCAGTAGATAAGGTGATCGCAGCAGGAATCACCCAGCTCAGGAAAGAGCTGGGGGACCAGGCCAAGCGCCTCTCAGAGCTGGAGCACCGTCTATCAGACCTAGAAGATAAAATGCAAAGCTCACACACCTATGAGCAGCAAGCAAGCAATACTCAGCAATACATTTTAGAAAAATTAGATGACCTTGAAAACGGCTCTAGAAGAAATAACCTGAGGATCATAGGGCTCCCTGAGACCTTTAATGCTGACTCCCTCCATGACATCTGCAGTAGATGCATTCTTAACACTCTGGGAATCAACACACCGTGCACAGTTGAAAAAGCACATCGCCTGGGAGCCCCATCAAATGATAGGTGCACTCCTCGCCCTGTAATAGTCTGCTACCTGAACTATATGGACAGAGTCAATATCTTGAAGTCCTTCCGCAACTCAAAATCGCTCCAACTCGATGGCCATAAATTACTCATATTTGCGAACCACTCTCAGGAAGTCTCCGGCAGGAGAAAAGCCTTTAAGCCAATCTGTCAAGCTCTCTACCAAAAGGGGGTGCAATTCACTTTGGCTTACCCAGCTAACCTTCACCTCACAGACCCCTCAGAAGATCCGAAATAATTTTCTCACCCAGAGAAAGCCATGCACTACTTGCAATCCTACCTCCACATCCCCATGTATACCTCCAATGCTCCAACTCCTCCACACACGACGGACCCAAGAGACCAGCGCAGCCCAAGAAAGGATCCTCCTAAATAGGGATGAGCCGAACACCCCCCTGTTCGGTTCGCACCAGAACATGCGAACAGGAAAAAAGTTCGCTCGAACACGCGAACACCGTTAAAGTCTATGGGACACGAACATGAATAATCAAAAGTGCTAATTTTAAAGGCTTATATGCAAGTTATTGTCATAAAAAGTGTTTGGGGACCCGGGTCCTGCCCCAGGGGACATAGATCAATGCAAAAAAAAGTTTTAAAAATGGCCATTTTTTCAGGAGCAGTGATTTTAATAATGCTTAAAGTCAAACAATAAAAGTGTAATATCCCTTTAAATTTCGTACCTGGGGGGTGTCTATAGTATGCCTGTAAAGGGGCGCATGTTTCCCGTGTTTAGAACAGTCTGACAGCAAAATTACATTTCGAAGGAAAAATTCCATAAAAAACTACCCACGGCTATTGCATTGCCAACAATACACATAGAAGTTCATTGATAAAAACGGCATGGGAATTCAACACAGGGAAACCCCGAACCAAATTAAAAAAAAAAAAAGACGTGGGAGTCCCCCTAAATTCCATACCAGGCCCTTCAGGTCTGGTATGGATTTTAAGGGGAACCCCGCGCCAAAAAAAACGGCGTGGGGTCCCCCCAAAAATCCATACCAGACCCTTATCCGAGCACGCAACCTGGCAGGCCGCAGGAAAAGAGTGCGCCCCCCCTCCTGAACCGTACCAGGCCACATGCCCTCAACATTGGGAGGGTGCTTTGGGGTAGCCCCCCAAAACACCTTGTCCCCATGTTGATGAGGACAAGGGCCTCATCCCCACAACCCTGGCCGGTGGTTGTGGGGGTCTGCGGGCAGGGGGCTTATCGGAATCTGGAAGCCCCCTTTAACAAGGGGACCCCCAGATCCCGGCCCCCCCTGTGTGAAATGGTAAGGGGGTACTTACCCCTACCATTTCACCAAAAAACTGCCAAAAATGTTAAAAATGACAAGAGACAGTTTTTGACAATTCCTTTATTTAAATGCTTCTTCTTTCTTCTATCTTCCTTCATCTTCTTCTTCTGGTTCTTCTGGCTCTTCTGGTTCTTCCTCCGGCGTTCTCATCCAGCATCTCCTCCGTGGCGTCTTCTATCTTCTTCTCCTCGGGCCGCTCCGCACCCATGGCATGGGGGGAGGCTCCCGCTCTTCTCTTCATCTTCTTCTTCATCCTCTTCTCTTCTTCCTTCTTCTCTTCTTCATTTTCTTCTCTGGGCCACCCCGCACCCATGCTGGCATGGAGGGAGGCTCCCGCTGTGTGACGCATTCTCCTCGTCTGCCGGTTCTTAAATAATGGGGGCGGGGCCACCCGGTGACCCCGCCCCCCTCTGACGCACGGTGACTTGACGGGACTTCCCTGTGACGTCACGCAAGTGAGGAAATGCCGATCACTGGCTCTTCCTATTTACATCGTGATCAGCCGTGATTGAACACGGCTGATCACATGGTAAAGAGTCTCCGTCAGAGACTCTTTACCTAGATCAGTGTTGCAGGGTGTCAGACTGACACCCCGCAACAACGATCACCGCGATGCGTGCCCCCGGGATATCAAACCACTTTGCCGCCGTCATTTTGTAATAGGGCGGGCGGCAAGTGGTTAAGATGCAAGCACCCATTGCTAGGACATACACTTACAGGTGATCCCTCAATAGTGAGAAGTGTACCATCCCCTACCAATCTTCTACAGTCTCTACACATGCTTGATAAACCCCCCTCCCGAATGCATTTTATGAAAGTGATATTCTGGAATGTCAAGAGTTTACATTCCCCCAAAAACGTATGGCGGTCCTCCGCCACCTTAAACCTCTAAAAGCGGATATTGCGATACTCCAGGAGACATACTTAACCGCTGAAGATTTCACCCGCATGCGCAAGCTTTGGGTGGGGCAAGCAGTTGGATCCCCAACTATTAAAGGGAAAGCAGGAGTCCTCCTTCTTATTCACAAGCAACTCCCCTACGAGATACTCTCCCTAAAATCAGACGATGAGGGAAGAACCCTCATAGCTAGACTTAAAACCGGCATGCGGGAATGGATTATAGCTAACGTATATGCCCCTAACACTCCTTCTAAAAACACCTTAGGTGCCTCTTGGCCCCTTTTATACACCTCCCCCTCTTGGTGGGCGGTGACTTTAACCAAGCTCTGAACCCCCAAGAGGATAAATCTAACTACCAACGACCTCTAGGCCCGACCCCCTCAAACTCCCTCTTATCACGTTTCATGGAAGGACTTAATTTGACCAACCTATGGAGATTAACCAGATGGAAAATAATACCTGGCTCATGACCAATCCCTACAAAAGATCATTAGACAAACGTGGACTGATTACTTGATCACTAATTCCGAACACAATGCTAATCCCACCTTACTCTGGGGGGCTGGGAAAGCAGTGCTTTGAGGCAAAATTATTTCCTATTCCTCTGCCCACAAAAAAAGGTCACTCGGGAATATACCAAAGCAAGCAAAGCTTTACGTACTGCCCAAGCCGTACTATCCCACCAAAACTCTCCAGAAAATAGAGAGACTTGGCGAACCACCAAAAGCCATTTCGACTTGTGGGCAGAGGCACAGGAAAGATTACACCAATCACTCCAAGAGCTGCAATACCACAAATATGGTAATATGGCAGGTAAACTGCTCGCTCACCTATGTAAGGGCCAGCAAACCCCCACCCACATAGCCTCCCTAAAAGATAATAAAGGCAACCTAGCCACCTCTCCCAAAGACATCAATGCTATATTGCAAAAGTTTATGCTGACATCGTGTAGCACGCAAATTCTTAGAGAAAATCCCTCTCCCCACTATTGACGATACACTTCTCGCTCGTCTTAACACCCAGATCTCAAGAGATGAAATTACCACAGAGATTAAATCCTTATCAACCGGCAAAGCCCCAGGTCCTGATGGATACACTTCCAAATTTTATAAACTCTCGATGGACAATATCTCCCCCACCCTAGTTTTAGTCTTTCAAAACATCCTAAATCGGGCCCCATATCTCCCCTCATGCTTCCAAGCCCTCATCAAATGAATACCCAAAAAAGGTAAGGACCCCACGGAACCAGGATCCTACCGTCCAATTTCCTTACTAAACCTGGACACAAAATTACTATCTAAAATAATGGCGAACAGATTGGCATCAATCATGCTCACCCTTATCCACCTCTCACAAGCGGGATTCACCCAAGGACGCTCCGCCACTTCCAACATTAGAAAAGTCCTCACAGTGCTAGAATTTGCGAGAGCTAACCCAGCCACAGAAACTGCCATAGTCACTCTGGATGCCAAAAAAGCTTTCGACAGTGTCAGTTTTCAGTGGCTGAAAATGGTTCTCTCAAAGTTTGGATTCACAGGCTCCTTCCTCCACCTGATTACCACAAGGTACTCAGCCCCCTCAGCCAATGGTGTCGCAGCAGGCCAAATCTCTTACAAAATCCAACTTCACAAAGGTTGCCCCCTCTCAGCCCTACTCTTCAACCTCACACTCAAACCTCTCTCCCGCTACCTATTATCACATCCACAAGAACTCAGGACCACCCTGTTCGCTGACGACATACTGATATTTACGTCAAACCCACGAAAAGACATGACACACATTCAAGAAATCTGTACACACTTCAGCAAATGTTCGGGATTAGGAATCAATTTCCCAAAAAGTAAAATCCTATACTTATCCCATGCCCATCACCCTTCATGGGCGACGAATTCTATCTTCCAAGTAGCCAAAAACCATATTACATATCTGGAAATCAAAATTGGCAAGGTCCCTTCCTCTCTATATGTCACAAATCAGGCGGTTTACGGGCAGGTGGAATTCCCGCTGAATTTTAGCCAACCGAGCACCGGCTGTGTATGACCGCCTGAAATGGCTACAGACTCTTCTGGCCTGCTTTAGTACATCTTGCAACCCTGGGTATGTACTTAGGAATTGCTGCACCACCAAATTGGGGACATGTGCCAGGCATGGCACATGTGTCAACTTTCCCTGTCTAAGGGCATACAGGAGGTTTGAGCCATTATCGGACACCCCCATTCCTGGCTCTAGTTGGCGTGGTGTGAACCACCTCTGGGCCTGTCCTTGCAGAGCTGCAAGAATCTCTGCTCCGGTGTGGTTCCTGTCCCCTAAACACACCAGCTGAAGCACTGCATGGCACCTTTGAGCCGGACTCTGGGAAAAGCCCTTTGAATGCTTAGGGGGTACCTGATGTTCATAGGACAATTCTGCAGAGGTGGGCGTGGAGGTGGCGGAGGAGGAGGGGGTAGAGCTCACAGGTCTGGCATCATCACCACCAGCTGTATGGAGACGTGGGGGCACAACAAGCTGCAGCACTGAGCCCTGTCCTGCATCCTTTCAAGTTGCAAGCAACGTTACCCAGTGTGCTGAGAACGAAATATATCGTCCCTGCCCATGCTTGCTGGACCACATGTCAGCAGTAAGGTGGATTACGGCTGACTGCCTTGCTAAACTATGCCAGAACATTGCCTTCCAGGTGATGGTAGAGAGATGGAACGGCCTTACGTGAAAAGTAGTATCTACTGGGAACCTGCCATTGTGGTAGAGCACATTGTGCAAATTCACGGAAGGGGGCAGAATGCACCAGGCTAAAAGGCAGAAGTTGGAGAGCCAACAGCTTTGACAAGCTTGCATTCAGGCGCTGGGCATGTGGGTGGCAGGGACTGTATTTTTTTTCCGCTGCAGAAAATGGGGCAGAGAAATTTGCCGGCTACAGTCTACAGCTGGTGGTGTGCTGCTGGTAGATGAGCTGCTAGGACCTTGGACAACCTGTGCTATACCATCATTCCTGTCAGTGGAGGCTGCTGAAAGGTAATGACTCGCAGTCATTATCGCAGGGGCAGACGGAAGTGGGTAAATGGGAGGACGGACAGATTTGTGCCCCTTTTGTGTGGCTTTTAGGTGCTCTTGCCAACGGGCTGAGTGGTTGGACGTTAAATGCCTTGTTAGGCATGTGGTACCCAAATGGTTGGTGTTTTTGCCACTTTTGATGTGCCTGTGACACAGTTTGCAGATAACAACAGTGCTATCTGCTGAAGATGTGCTGAAAAAGGCCCAGACAGCTGAGCTGTGGGGAGTGGGCCGGGAGATAACAGCTGCAGAATGTGATGGAATAAGGTGGCTGCTCTCTACTCTTTCTTGATGCCGATCTCCTTGGGGTTGTGCCACCTCACCTTCAGTTTCCTCCTCTGCTCTATCTGGCACCCAAGTTGCATCAATGACCTCATCATCATCATCTCCATCTCCTCCATCTTCATCATTACCACTGGAGACAACTTGGCAATACGCTGCAGCTTGGGGAACATGAATGCCAATTTGTCTACCAGTGTTCCTCCCTCTCTCTAGGCTCATGTTCCTGTCATCCTCAACCTCAGAACCAGCATCTGAATCCAGTAATGGCTGGGCGTCATCAAGGAGCATGTGGCTGACGCTGTGGTCAAATAACTCAGCTGACTCCTCAATGGCTGATGTTAGGGCTATGGCAGGAATAGATGTGGACAAGGAGGCAATTTTATCCACTCTGGCAACTGCAGGGGACTGCACACTTGTCTCTGCTTGTGTGACAGAGGATGAGGAGGATGAGGAAGGTTTAGTAAGCCAGTCCACCACCTCCTCTGCATGCTGTGGCTGGGTAGCACAGGCAAACTCACTAAACAGAGGAAATGATGCCCTGCCTGAGGACTGACCACTACGTCCACCTTTGCCTGTGGACACATTTGTTGCTGGCCCCCTTACAGTGCCAAGGGAACGTCTGCCTCTCCTTGTTGTTCTCCCAGACATTATTGGGATGGTGCTTATAAGCAAATGTAAAGGAGAAGTTGAAATCTGTATGTAGATGCACTTTAATCAATGTAAAGAGCTGTTTGGTGCCCTTGAATTTGAGTACTCACACTACACAGACACACTCCACAGATACAATATAACATACTGCAATATAATGCGCCAAATGTACAGTGATGCACAGAGCTATATGACGTTAAACTGGCAGTAACGCACACAGAAGTAAATGGCGTTAAACTGGCAGTAACGCACAAAACTATATGGCGTTAAACTTGTAGTAACGCACACAGAACTATATGGCGTTAAACTGGCAGTAACGCACGCAAAATAATATGACATTAAACTGGCAGTAACCCACGCAAAACTATATGGCGTTAAACAGGCAGTAACGCACGAAAAACTATATGGCATTAAACTGACAGTAACGCACGCAAAACTATATAGCGTTAAACTGGCAGTAACGCACACAATACGATATGGCATTAAACTGGCAGTAACATACGCAAAACTATATGGCGTTAAACTGGCAGTAACGCACGCGAAACGATATGGCGTTAAACAGGGCAGTAACACACGCAAAACTATATGGCGTTAACTGGCAGTAATGCACGCAATACAATATGGCGTTAAACTGGCAGTAACGTGCGCAAAACTATATGGCGTTAAACTGGCAGTAACGCAATCAAATAGACGGTGTTCAACCATCACTACACTGAAGCTATCTGAACTGTCCCTACTCTAGCTATATACTAATGTCAAGATTACTGACATGGTCTCACTACACTACACTGAAACTATCTGAGCTGTCCCTACTCTAGCTGCACACTATGAAAAGCTGAAAGCTGGTCCTCCTCACTACACTCACACTATCCCTATACTGACAGTAAATTAATATTCTACATTGACAATTGAAGCAAAATAGCACAGTATAGCACACTAACTAATAGCACTGAATAGCGCCCTGTTCTATATCTCGTCACACCAAGATCACACTGAAAATGGCTGCCATTGAAAGAATACTTTTATACTGTGGGGCGGGAATGAGCCATGATTGGATAAAGTCATGATGACAGTGTCCAATCATGACTCTGACACTGCTCTGTGCCCTGATTGGCTGAAACTTTCACTGCTTTAGCCAATCAGGGCTTGCAATGCACTGTTCAACGCCACAATGCAATGTGGTCAGTTCGGGGGGGTGAACAAACAGTCGAACGACCCGTTTGTTCGGCTGTTCGCCGAGCGTCCGAACAACGAAAGTTTGTCCCGAACTTATGCTCGGGCCAAACCGTTCGCCCATCCCTACTTCACAATTATATACCACTTTGTTTTGGTCTATCACATAAAATCCCAATAAAATACATTTACGTTTTTGGTTGTGACATGAAAAATGGAAAAATGTCAAGGGGTATGAATACTTTTCCAAAGCACTGTATCTCCATACGAAGGACACTATCTTTGGTCATGCATTATCTAGAGTAGGGATGAGCCGAACACCCCCCGGTTCGGTTCGCACCAGAACCCGCGAACGGACCGCAAGTTCGCACGAACGTTAGAACCCCATTGACGTCTATGGGACTCGAACGTTCGAAATCAAAAGTGCTCATTTTAAAGGCTAATTTGCATGGTATTGTCCTAAAAAGGGTTTGGGGACCCGGGTCCTACCCCAGGGGACATGTATCAATGCAAAAAAAACTTTTAAAAACGGCCGTTTTTTCGGGAGCAGTGATTTTAATGATGCTTAAAGTAAAAAAAAAAAAGTGAAATATTCCTTTAAATATCGTACCTGGGGGGTGTCTATAGTATGCCTGTAAAGTGACGCGTGTTTCCCATGTTTAGAACAGTCCCTGCACCAAATGTCATTTTTAAAGGAAAAAATCTCATTTAAAACTGCTTGCGGGTTTAATGTCATGTCGGGTCATGGCAATATGGATGAAAATCAGTGAGACAAACGGCATGGGTACCCCCCAGTCCATTACCAGGCCCTTTGGGTCTTGTATGGATATTAAGGGGAACCCCGCACCCAAATTAAAATAAGGAAAGGTCCCTATATACTCTGAACAGCAGTATACAGGCGGTGCAAACAAGACAGGGACTGTAGGTTTGTTGTTAAGTAGAATCTGTTTGTAATTTTGAACATTTTTAATGTGTTTAGCTCCAGCCAAAAAATCTTTTCTAAGCTTTTTGGAAAACATAGGGAAGGGTTATCACCCCTGTGACATTTGTTTTGCGTCTTTCCTCCTCTTCAGAAGATTTCACCTCACTTTTTTGTCCCAATGAAAAATGTTTTTTGAAAATTTGGGTTTTTTTGTGGAACAAGGATTGGAAAGCATCAGTGGAAAGGAAAAATTGTTTTCCCATATTAACTCTTACAGGAGAGAATTTCCCTTCCTTAGGGGTAGATTTCATCTCACTTCCTGTTGTCTCCTTCCGTTTGCAAGTAGGAGTCGTTTGTAAGTTAGATGTTTGAAAGTAGGGTCCTGCCCTATATACTCAGCAGAAATTTGGGCCTTAGGTGTTGCTGTGGCCAAAACACTGTAAGCCCTCACAGGGCCCTGCTGTGAAATATTAGATCAAGAATTGTAATTACATGCCCCTGTTGAACAGGAGCTGAAAAATTAGGCCTTAGGCACTGGTGCTGGTGCCACAACACTGCAACCCCTCACAGACACTCTAGTTGAAACGCAGGAACAAGCCCTGCTGCAAAGTATTGCATCAAAAATTGTAATTACACGCCCCTGTTAGACAGGGGCTGAAAAATTGGGTCTTAGGCACTGGTGCTGGTGCCACAACACTGCAACCCCTCACAGACACTCTAGTTGAAACGCAGGAACAAGCCCTGCTGCAAAGTATTGCATCAAAAATTGTAATTACACGCCCCTGTTAGACAGGGGCAGAAAAATTGGGTCTTAGGCACTGGTGCTGGTGCCACAACACTGCAACCCCTCACAGACACTCTAGTTGGAATGCAGGAACAAGCCCTGCTGCAAAGTATTGCATCAAAAATTGTAATTACACGCCCCTGTTAGACAGGGGCAGAAAAATTGGGTCTTAGGCACTGGTGCTGGTGCCACAACACTGCAACCCCTCACAGACACTCTAGTTGGAATGCAGGAACGAGCCCTGCTGCAAAGTATTACATCAAAAATTGTAATTACACGCCCCTGTTAAACAGGGGCTGAAAAATTGTGCCTTAGGCACTGGTGGTGGCGCCCAGAACCAAAAATGTTCTTACAAGCTATCAGCGTGATGATTGAGGAGGAAGAGGATAATTACTCAGGGATAGTCACTCAGCATCAGCATAGGCAGTCTTTGAAGGGATCTGAGATTTCAAAAAAAATTATTCGGTTACATCTGCATCAGGTGCTTGGTAGCTGGTGGTGATCCAAGACTGATTCATTTTTATGAAGGTCAGCCGATCGACCGAGTCGGTGGACAGACGCACCCTGTGATCGGTTACCACGCCTCCAGCAGCACTGAATGTGCGTTCCGAAAGAACGCTGGATGCAGGACAGGCCAGTAGCTCAATTGCATACTGTGCAAGCTCTGGCCAGTGATCCATCCTCAAGACCCAGTAACCCAGAGGATTTTCGGTGGGAAAGGTGTCCAAGTCTGATCTTGCCCCTAGGTATTCCTGCACCATGTAAAACAGACGCTGGCGATGGTTGCTGGAACCGATCATACCTTGGGGCTGCGGACCAAAAAATTGTCTGAACGCATCGGTCAGACGGCCACCTTCTCCACCGCTCCTTCTTTGACTGACCGAAGCCTCAGCAACACGTTGTCCAGAAACAGGAGTTTGTAACCTCCCAGTCTCTGGGAACGCGTTGCACAGACCTTTCTGCAAGGCCTCCCGAAGATGTTTCATCCTCTGCTCCCTCTGCGATGGCAAGATAAGGTCCGCAACCTTACCCTTGTAACGTGGATCAAGGAGGGTTGCCAGCCAGTATTGGTCCTTCTCCTTGATACCACGAATACGAGGATCCTTACGCAGGCTTTGCAGGATCAGGGAGGCCATGCAGCGTAGGTTTGCTGAGGCATTCGGTCCGGAGTCCTCTGGGTCACTAAGGACAACAACGTCCGCAGCCACCTCCTCCCAGCCACGTACAAGTCCATGTGTTCCTTGGGACTGATCCCTTAAAGACTGCTGATGCTGAGTGCCAGGCTCCACCTCCATACTGACACAATCTTCCTCCTCCTCCTCCTCCTCCTCCTCGTCCTCTTCCTGTGTGATCGGCGGGCACGCAGGAACACTGTCTGGATAAAGGGGGCCTTGAGAGCTAAGGAAGTCCTCCTCTTCCTGCCTCTGTTCTGCCTCAAGTGCCCTGTCCATTATCCCACGCAGCGTGTGCTCCAACAGGTGGACAAGGGGGACAGTGTCACTGATGCATGCACTGTCAGTGCTCACCATCCTCGTGGCCTCCTCGAATGGTGACAGGACAGTGCATGCATCCCTGATCATGGCCCACTGGCGTGGGGAAAAAAAACCAAGGTCCCCTGACCCTGTCCTGGTGCCATAGTCGCACAGGTACTCATTGATGGCCCTCTGCTGCGTGTGCAGCCGCTGCAGCATGGCCAACGTCGAGTTCCACCTGGTGGGCATGTCACAGATTAGGCGGTTCTTGGGCAGGTTAAACTCCTTTTGGAGGTCCGTCAGCCGAGCACTGGCATTATATGACCGGCGGAAATGCACACAGACTTTCCTGGCCTGCCTCAGGACATCCTGTAAGCCCGGGTACCTGCCCAAGAACCGCTGCACCACCAAGTTAAGGACGTGAGCCAAACAGGGCACATGGGTCAGTTGTCCCTGTCGGAGGGCAGAGAGGAGGTTGGTGCCATTGTCGCAAACCACCATTCCTGCCTTAAGTTGGCGTGGCGTCAACCACCTCTGAACCTGCCCCTGCAGAGCTGACAGAACCTCTGCCCCAGTGTGGCTCCTGTCCCCCAAGCACACCAGCTCAAGCACCGCATGGCATCTTTTGGCCTGCGTACTTGCGTAGCCCCTTGAACGCCTACGGAGCACCGCTGGTTCCGAGGAAGAGGCCATGGAGGAAGAAGAAGAGGAGGGGGTGGAGGAGAGAGGTGTGTCACAATCAGCATTTTGGAGGCGTGGTGGCGGAACAACCTCCAACACTACTGCACCTTGTCCTGCATCCTTCCCAGCTGCCAGCAGAGTCACCCAATGCGCCGTGAAACTTAAGTAACGTCCCTGTCCATGCCTGCTGGACCATGAGTCAGCGGTAATATGCACCTTACCGCTGACCGCCCTGTCCAGCGAGGCATGGACATTGCCTTCCACATGCCGGTAGAGAGCCGGAATCGCCTTCCGTGAGAAAAAGTGGCGTTTGGGTACCTGCCACTGAGGAACCGCACATTCCACAAACTCACGGAAGGGGGCAGAGTCTACCAACTGAAAAGGCAGCAGTTGAAGTGCTAGCAATTTTGCCAAGCTAGCATTCAACCGCTGGGCATGTGGATGGCTGGGAGCAAACTTCTTTCGGCGGTGCAGCAGCTGGGGCAGGGAAATTTGCCTGGTACAATCTGACGTCGGTGTACCAAAAGCAGATTGCCCATAAGTACTTGGCTGTGACACACCTAATTCTACACCTTCATTCCTCTCACTGCAGGTCGCAGAGAGGACTGAAGGTCTAGTGGGGTTGGAAATCTCAGCTGATGAGGAGCAAGGAGAGATCGTCTTTGTTCTTTGGTGTGGGTCTTTTAGATACGCTTGCCAACGAACTGCATGGCAGGTCAACATATGTCTGGTCAAGCATGTGGTACCCAAGCGGGAGATGTTTTGGCCACGCGAGATACGCTTGAGACATATATTGCAAATAGCAGCGGTGCGATCTGATGCACTCGTCTCAAAAAAGGCCCACACCAAAGAACTTTTTGAATAACGCGCAGAGACTGCAGCGCCCTGCACATGTGGAGCTTTGGGGTGTGATGCAGTCAATGTGCTGCCCTTAGGCTGGCCCCTGGAGGGCATCCTGCCTAGTTGGTGATGTGCCACCTCCTCCTCCTCCTCCTCCTCCTCCTCCTCCTCCTCCTCTCTCCTATCAGGCACCCACGTTGAGTCAGTGACCTCATCATCCCCTCCCTCCTCATCACTGGAGCAAACCTGGCAGTATGCTGCAGCAGGGGGAGCATGACTGCCAGATTGCTGTCCTTCTTGGGCACCCCCTCTGTCCGTGCTCATGTTACTGCCTTCATTGAGCTCAGTATCATCATCAGAGCCTTCCAAACGCTGGGCATCCTCCTGGAGCATGTACCCAACACTGTGGTCAAACAGTTCAAGGGAATCCTCAGGAGGACATGGTGGGGCTAGGGAAGGAGTCACTGATGACATTGAGCTGAGGGAAGAGGCCGCTGCTTTGCCAGACAAAGCACCCTGGGCATGGGTGAGAGAGGATGAGGAGGATGAGGACGGCTTGGTCATCCACTCGACCAAGTCTTCCGCATGTTGCGGCTCAACACGGCCAGCTGCCGAAAAAAAGGCCAAGCGTGTCCCATGGCCACGTGCTGATGAGGATGCACCGTCTCCACGACCAGCACTAGACACAGAGCCTGCTTGCCCTCTCTTATTGGCTTGTGACTGTCTGCCTCTCCTTCTTGGCCTTCCAGACATACTAATGGCCTGTAGCTGCACTAAGCTGGGATAGAACACCTGTAATTTTCTTCAGGTAGCTTTATATACTGTAACCAGACAAGCCTGCCTGTCAGTAGGAAGATAACAGGAACGGATCTAGCTGAACACTGTGAGCAGGACGTACTGCACTAAATGTATATAGCAGGAACGGATCTAGCTGAACACTGTGAGCAGCACGCACTGCACTGAATGTAAATAGCAGGAACGGATCTAGCTGAACACTGTGAGCAGGACGCACTGTACTGAATGTAAATAGCAGGAACGGATCTAGCTGAACACTGTGAGCAGGACACACTGCACTGAATGTAAATAACAGGAACGGATCTAGCTGAACACTGTGAGCAGGACACACTGTACTAAATGTAAATAGTCTAGCTGCCTGACCGTGGTACTAATAGGATCAAAAAGAACACCTGTAATTTTCTTTAGGTAGCTTTATATACTGTAACCAGACAAGCCTGCCTGTCAGTAGAAAGATAACAGGAACGGATCTAGCTGAACACTGTGAGCAGGACGCACTGCACTGAATGTAAATAGCAGGAACGGATCTAGCTGAACACTGTGAGCAGCACGCACTGCACTGAATGTAAATAGCAGGAACGGATCTAGCTGAACACTGTGAGCAGGACGCACTGCACTGAATGTAAATAGCAGGAACGGATCTAGCTGAACACTGTGAGCAGGACGCACTGCACTGAATGTAAATAACAGGAACGGATCTAGCTGAACACTGTGAGCAGGACACACTGTACTAAATGTAAATAGTCTAGCTGCCTGACCGTGGTACTAATAGGATCAAAAAGAACACCTGTAATTTTCTTCAGGTAGCTTTATATACTGTAACCAGACAAGCCTGCCTGTCAGTAGGAAGATAACAGGAACGGATCTAGCTGAACACTGTGAGCAGGACGCACTGCACTGAATGTAAATAGCAGGAACGGATCTAGCTGAACACTGTGAGCAGCACGCACTGCACTGAATGTAAATAGCAGGAACGGATCTAGCTGAACACTGTGAGCAGGACGCACTGCACTGAATGTAAATAGCAGGAACGGATCTAGCTGAACACTGTGAGCAGGACGCACTGCACTGAATGTAAATAACAGGAACGGATCTAGCTGAACACTGTGAGCAGGACACACTGTACTAAATGTAAATAGTCTAGCTGCCTGACCGTGGTACTAATAGGATCAAAAAGAACACCTGTAATTTTCTTCAGGTAGCTTTATATACTGTAACCAGACAAGCCTGCCTGTCAGTAGGAAGATAACAGGAACGGATCTAGCTGAACACTGTGAGCAGGACGTACTGCACTAAATGTATATAGCAGGAACGGATCTAGCTGAACACTGTGAGCAGCACGCACTGTACTGAATGTAAATAGCAGGAACGGATCTAGCTGAACACTGTGAGCAGGACACACTGCACTGAATGTAAATAACAGGAACGGATCTAGCTGAACACTGTGAGCAGGACACACTGTACTAAATGTAAATAGTCTAGCTGCCTGACCGTGGTACTAATAGGATCAAAAAGAACACCTGTAATTTTCTTCAGGTAGCTTTATATACTGTAACCAGACAAGCCTGCCTGTCAGTAGGAAGATAACAGGAACGGATCTAGCTGAACACTGTGAGCAGGACGCACTGCACTGAATGTAAATAGCAGGAACGGATCTAGCTGAACACTGTGAGCAGCACGCACTGCACTGAATGTAAATAGCAGGAACGGATCTAGCTGAACACTGTGAGCAGGACGCACTGCACTGAATGTAAATAGCAGGAACGGATCTAGCTGAACACTGTGAGCAGGACGCACTGCACTGAATGTAAATAACAGGAACGGATCTAGCTGAACACTGTGAGCAGGACACACTGTACTAAATGTAAATAGTCTAGCTGCCTGACCGTGGTACTAATAGGATCAAAAAGAACACCTGTAATTTTCTTCAGGTAGCTTTATATACTGTAACCAGACAAGCCTGCCTGTCAGTAGGAAGATAACAGGAACGGATCTAGCTGAACACTGTGAGCAGGACGTACTGCACTAAATGTATATAGCAGGAACGGATCTAGCTGAACACTGTGAGCAGCACGCACTGTACTGAATGTAAATAGCAGGAACGGATCTAGCTGAACACTGTGAGCAGGACACACTGCACTGAATGTAAATAACAGGAACGGATCTAGCTGAACACTGTGAGCAGGACACACTGTACTAAATGTAAATAGTCTAGCTGCCTGACCGTGGTACTAATAGGATCAAAAAGAACACCTGTAATTTTCTTCAGGTAGCTTTATATACTGTAACCAGACAAGCCTGCCTGTCAGTAGGAAGATAACAGGAACGGATCTAGCTGAACACTGTGAGCAGGACGCACTGCACTGAATGTAAATAGCAGGAACGGATCTAGCTGAACACTGTGAGCAGCACGCACTGCACTGAATGTAAATAGCAGGAACGGATCTAGCTGAACACTGTGAGCAGGACGCACTGCACTGAATGTAAATAGCAGGAACGGATCTAGCTGAACACTGTGAGCAGGACGCACTGCACTGAATGTAAATAGCAGGAACGGATCTAGCTGAACACTGTGAGCAGCACGCACTGCACTGAATGTAAATAGCAGGAACGGATCTAGCTGAACACTGTGAGCAGGACGCACTGCACTGAATGTAAATAGCAGGAACGGATCTAGCTGAACACTGTGAGCAGGACGCACTGCACTGAATGTAAATAGCAGGAACGGATCTAGCTGAACACTGTGAGCAGCACGCACTGCACTGAATGTAAATAGCAGGAACGGATCTAGCTGAACACTGTGAGCAGCACGCACTGCACTGAATGTAAATAGCAGGAACGGATCTAGCTGAACACTGTGAGCAGGAAGCACTGTACTGAATGTAAATAGCAGGAACGGATCTAGCTGAACACTGTGAGCAGGACACACTGCACTGAATGTAAATAGTCTAGATAGAAGATAACAGGAACGGATCTAGCTAAACTGAATACAGTGTATATATATATATGCAACACCTGGGATGCATATATATACACAATACACTGTAAGTGCAGCTAACTGACTGACTGTTCTGCCTAATCTATCTAACTCAAATCAAACACTGTCTCTCTGTCTATCTCTTTCAACGCCGGAACACACACTACACAGGGCCGCCGTGCAGGCGGCCTTATATAGTGTGGGGCGTGTACTAAATCCCCTGAGCCATAATTGGCCAAAGCCTCCTTGGCTTTGGCCAATTACGGCTCTCTGTTCAGGCGGCGCTGTGATTGGCCAAGCATGCGGGTCATAGTGCATGCTTGGCCAATCATCAGCCAGCAATGCACTGCGATGCCGCAGTGAATTATGGGCCGTGACGCGCCACACGAATTTGGCGCGAACGGCCCATATCGTTCGCAATTCGACGGACGGTCGAACAGCCGATGTTCGAGTCGAACATGGGTTCGACTCGAACACGAAGCTCATCCCTAATCTAGAGTCAGCATCTAATTCCTGCGCTGAGATACTGGCTCAGAGATGACACAATCCTGCAGTTCGTGGTGCTTGTGCTGTGTCCAAAAATGTTTGACAGCCTGCTGCTGTCTCTCACCTTGAGACTTCTTAAAGAGTTAGGTAGCCCATACATTGATAATTTTTTTTGTGTTCAACCGGTGGGTTCTGGTTCCTCCCCCCTGAGCCTTCCCCACTGTCAGAATACAATAATCAGTGTTGCCGGCTATAGATGGCAGCACTGATCATTTAGGAAAAACCTAACAGGCTAGTTGTACACAGGTCTATCGATCTACAACCAGACTGCCCATACGTTGATCAAAATACTCCTGGTCCCTGCTGAATCAGCCAAATGTCGATCCAATTATGGCTACCTTTACAGTGTTGCTGTTGCAGTAGGAGTAATTACTGGGGAGAGAAGACAGAGGAAATTCTTCATCATGCCTGCATGCTGGAATCATCTCAGCCTAGACAGGTCGCTTAAAGTGTATGTTACTCTAAATATTTATTGTTTCTCTATATGTGTGTTCACATATGTGTATTTTATAAAACATTGTCTCTATCATTTTTATGTACTTCCTCCATCTGAAGTACCCGGTTGATTCTGCCATTCACCTTTCTTCTTTGTTCTAAACTGACCACACAAAGCAGAAAAGCTGATGTGTGTTAGTATGGTCTGATTTTATCCTTTGGTTGGCTATTCAGAAGTACAGGACACTGTGCAGACCCACAGCATGCCTGTATTGGATAGTTTGTTCAGCCAACATGCCCCCTCCTCACAGGCTGCCTCTGTCAACTACCCCCTCCTAATCATACCCTGCCTGTTGAACACACCCCCTGCTCAACCACAGCCTGCATATTCCCTGAGGCTGAACAAACTGTGGAATACAGGCACACTGTGTGCCTGCACAGTGTCCTGTAACCCCGTCCCTCACTATCAGGAAGAAGAGATGCCTGGTCACATGACAGAACTTTTTAACCTTATAAAAGGGTAACAAAGATAATTTATGAAACTAAGCAAATAATTTCATTGTGCCTGCATAGTTATAACTGTATTAGAAAGTGCCTATAATATTGTATGTTCACAACTACATTAAGTGGAGCGCAGAGACTGCAGATTTTTTGAAAAAGTATATTGTATCTGTATATTTTGATATGTGAGGAATACAGTATGTGAGGAATTGATGCAGACTTGTAAAGTTACTGAACAGTCCAATTTGAGTGGCCTCCTAGCCATGCCCGCCACATAATTTCAGAAAGTCAAAGGATCAGAAGGACCTCAACATCCTCTTATAAATTAAAATAAAAAAAAAATAATAATAAAATACATTTTTATTAACATGTTTCTACTTTCAACACTAGTTTCCAACAATCAAAAAAAAAAAATCTAAAAGTATATACAGGTAAAAGCCAGTAAATTAGAATATTTTGAAAAACTTGATTTATTTCAGTAATTGCATTCAAAAGGTGTAACTTGTACATTATATTTATTCATTGCACACAGACTGATGCATTCAAATGTTTATTTCATTTAATTTTGATGATTTGAAGTGGCAACAAATGAAAATCCAAAATTCCGTGTGTCACAAAATTAGAATATTGTGTAAGGGTTAAATTTTGAAGACACCTGGTGCCACAAACTAATCAGCTGATTAACTCAAAACACCTGCAAAGGGCTTTAAATGGTCTCTCAGTCCAGTTCTGAAGCCTACACAAACATGGGGAAGACTTCAGATTTGACAGCTGTCCAAAAGGCGACCATCCACACATTGCACAAGGAGGGAAAGACACAAAAGGTTATTGCTGAAGAGGCTGGCTGTTCTCAGAGCTCTGTGTCCAAACACATTAATAGAGAGGCAAAGGGAAGGAAAAACTGTGATCAGAAAAAGTGTACAAGCGATAGGGATCACCGCGCCCTAGTCAAGATTGTGAAAAAAAACCCATTCAAAAATGTGGGGGAGATTCACAAGGAGTGGACAGCTGCTGGAGTCAGTGCTTCAAGATCCACCACCAAGAGACGCTTGAAAGACATGGGTTTCAACTGCCGCATACCTCGTGTCAAGCCACTGTTGACCAAGAAACAGCGCGAAAACCGTCTCACCTGGGCTAAGGAAAAAAAGAGCTGGACTGCTGCTGAGTGGTCCAAAGTCATGTTTTCTGACGAAAGCAAATTTTGCATTTCCTTTGGAAATCGAGGTCCCAGAGTCTGGAGGAAGACAGGAGAGGCACAGGATCCACGTTGCCTGAAGTCTAGTGTAAAGTTTCCACCATCAGTGATGGTTTGGGGTGCCATGTCATCTGCTGGTGTCGGTCCACTCTGTTTCCTGAGATCCAGGGTCAACGCAGCCGTCTACCAGCAAGTTTTAGAGCACTTCATGCTTCCTGCTGCTGACCTGCTCTATGGAGATGGAGATTTCAGGTTCCAACAGGACTTGGCGCCTGCACACAGCGCAAAATCTACCCGTGCCTGGTTTACGGACCATGGTATTTCTGTTCTAAATTGGCCAGCCAACTCCCCTGACCTTAGCCCCATAGAAAATCTGTGGGGTATTGTGAAAAGGAAGATGCAGAATGCCAGACCCAACAACGCAGAAGAGTTGAAGGCCACTATCAGAGCAACCTGGGCTCTCATAACACCTGAGCAGTGCCAGAAACTCATCGACTCCATGCCACGCCGCATTAATGCAGTAATTGAGGCAAAAGGAGCTCCAACCAAGTATTGAGTATTGTACATGCTCATATTTTTCATTTTCATACTTTTCAGTTGGCCAACATTTCTAAAAAATCCCTTTTTTGTATTAGCCTTAAGTAATATTTTAATTTTGTGACACACGGAATTTTGGATTTTCATTTGTTGCCACTTCAAATCATCAAAATTAAATGAAATAAACATTTGAATGCATCAGTCTGTGTGCAATGAATAAATATAATGTACAAGTTACACCTTTTGAATGCAATTACTGAAATAAATCAAGTTTTTCAAAATATTCTAATTTACTGGCTTTTACCTGTAGTAAAATTTCATAAAAATATGTGATGTACATTTTCCATCTGTAAATCTAACATAAGAAAGGGTAATGAGCCTCTAGAACTGTGTGTGTAGACTTATATATTTATATATCTGGATTTACAATTTCATTTCTGAGTACTTTCATTTAAATATAATTTCCTTCTTCACCAGAATGGTAAAATATATCTAGGTCTAACATATATATTTGACACATTAGGTAATGTAACTTTCCACTGTTAGCTCCTGTCCTTAGGTAACCTTTGCCAGTAACACAAGTTTAAAATGTAATTTTGCTGTGTGTTATATCCTAACAGAGATGTGGATTTGTAATTTAATAAATTAAAAAGTTGTTAAGACTGAATTTTTAAATTGCAGGGAATTGGGCGGGGATGTGTAAAGTTATGCATTGTTTGGAACATTAAGAAGGAAATACAACCAGTTTAATCAGCTCCATAGGGCCACAGGAATATGTATGGGGTGGGAGTCAAGTGTTATATTCCTTTTTTTGCTCCACACTACTAAGAAGAAGGTAACTTAACCTCAGGACCTTGCAAATGTACTCAATGGGTTTTACAACTTCTTGATTCTGCTACCATTCTACCTTCTCTATTTATCAGAACAATGGCAATTATCTAATCTTTCAGAGCAAAAAGTTTTTGAATACCCTAAACCTACTTCTTTAGAAACCTGTAAGACAATAGGATCTCCACCCAATCATAATTCCCATGGGGTGGACAGTCTCTCTAATAATTTATATAGGAACCATAAATATATCCACTGTGACTCACAGTTTGTTTAGTGTGCCGCTCAGGCTCGATCACTATGGGTAGTAGTGTGTGTGATGCTGCAACCACTGCCACCAAGGGATGGAGCTTGTCCCAGCTCCTGTAGTCACTAGAAGAAGAGAAGAAATATCTCTGGTGCCACACATCCATGGAGTTCTATGGTGGTGTGAGAGCGACAACCTCAGCCTGGGCTCCCGCCAGGCCACACCCCCACACGTTTCACTCTGACCCCCCGGAGCTAAGTCATGGGGCCCCCTGTGACTAAGCTCTGGGGGCAGAGTAAAAGGAGTGTGGCCTGGCAGGAGCCCAAGCTGAGGTTGTCTCTCTCATACCACCATAGGACTCCGTAGATGTGCGGCACCAGGGATCTTTCCTCTCTTCTTCTAGTAACAATACATTTTCAATGTATCTTTCCTAACAAAGTGTTCCAGTTTACCAGTTATTATACCCAAACTAGGTAATAACACTTCCTCCCTAAGCAATTATAGGCCTAGATTATCAATAAATTTGAATATACAAATATATGCTAAATATATGCTAATATATGCATCGCACACTAGCACATTATGAAATACTTACCTGAGAACGAACCCCTTCCGCAGCACACTGTCACCGCTGAGAAGGTTGACATCTTCCCCCGGTCTTTCTTCCAGGTTCGCGTGCTCTGGCTGTGTGATTGGCTAGAGCCGCAATGACATCACTCCCGTGGATGTGCGCAGGAGCCCTCGGTTCCAGCATGAAGCTCTAAAGTTCTGGCAAGGTATGCCAGAATCTTCAGAGCGCATGCGCTGGTGATGTCACTGGCTGCATCCAGGGTAAATATCTCCTAAACAGTGCACGTTTAGGAGATGTTCATTTTACCTACAGGTAAGCCTTATTTTAGGCTTACCTGTAGGTAAAAATCACAAAGCGTGCTTTCCTGCCTCTTTAACCTTCTGGCTACCAGACATACGCCAAACTCTTAGCTCTGGTTCACACTGCTGCGACTTCTCATGCAACTTGATGCGACATGACACATAAAGTCGCATGCCAAGTCAAGGACACATTAATTTCAAAGTGTGCCATCTTAATTGCTACAACTCAATCTCTACTTTTCTTCATCTTCCTTACAACATGAGTGCCATAGACTTCAATGTTAAAACCACAAAGGTAGCAAAAAATTGTTTCTTTGTCTAATCTTTGCGACTTTGGCTGCAACTTCAGAGGTTTTTTTTAAGTTTAATAATATGTGTCACACTCTGTATTGGTATTATTTGCCAAAGTTACAAAACATCAAAGTTGCATGGCATTGAAGTGTGTCAAGTCACAATGCACTATAAGTGCATGACTTTGGGGTCGCAGCAGTGTGAACCAAGCCTTATCTTTCCAAATCAAGTCAGCTTTGTTAGGGGATGAAAAGTACCGGAAGGCTGCTAAGTTTGATTAACATGTTAAAATCAGGACAGTCCCTTCTCTGCTCTGACCTTTGGGTTAAGATAAGGCCTTTAATTAGAAAAAAACGTTGGTTTCTCTGGGATGATACTTTAATATCAATAACGTTTTTATGCTCTTTTCCCTCTGCCAGGGAGTACACTAATGGTATGATCTCTGAACCGTTCTCCATCACTAATGGTACTATGCAAAACAAGACACCCTAACAGTTTTTAACAATGTGTCTATTAATTACTTTGAGCCTTGCTGTTTTAGGTCCGTGTTTGGTACAGTGTGTGTGTTTTCTTAAAATTATAATGCTAAATACCCTCTTTGCACAGTGCTGCTGTGTAGTCATGTGCCCTTTCTCTGCTTTCCTTCCCAAACCAATGGTCCGTACATAAGATTTGAAAATCAGACGACAGAATGTCAGGGTTTATTTTGCATGCTAGTCGCATATCGAAAATGGAGAGGTTACTAAAGTTACGAAAATTCTCCTAACGGCAAAATAAAATATTGGAAGTGATGTCATGTGTTGTAGTGTATTTCTATTGTATTTTCGGATGACAAATGTACTGATTAAATGAAAATCGTACGATCTGGTATCAGACGAGAATTTTTTTGGGTTTTGTCCGATTTAATAATATCGGATGAACTGTCGTAATCGGCTCTCAAAAGCTCTGTACTAACGATCCAATTATCGTACGATCTGAGAGCTGGTGTAGTAAGGAGGGGTTTGGGTTCCTGGAGGACTGGGCCGACTTCTCAGTCGGTAACTGGTACTATAGAAGGGACGGACTGCATCTAAATGAGGAGGGTGCAGATCTGCTGGGAATAAAGATGGCCAAAAAGTTAGAGGGGTTTTTAAACTAGGCGATGGGGGGGAGGGTCCAGAGACAGTGATAGCCAGCGCGGAAGATATTCCAGAGGGTAGTATTGGGGGCATTAGTGGTAGGTTAACCAAAGCACAAAAACACAAGGTGAGTATAGTAGCAAGTCCTAGTTGCAATTTTGAAACACCCAATACGAAGACAATATGCGACCGGTCTAAACTACAGTGGCTTGCGAAAGTATTCAGCCCCCTTGAACTTTTCAACCTTTTGCCACATTTCAGGCTTCAAACATAAAGATATAAAATTTTTATTTTTTGTGAAGAATCACCAACAAGTGGGACACAATTGTGAAGTGGAACGAAATCTTTTGGATTTTTGAAACTTTTTTAACTAATAAAAAAATGAAAAGTGGGGCGTGCAAAATTATTCGGCCCCCTTGCGTTAATACTTTGTAGAGCCACCTTTTGCTGCGATTACAGCTGCAAGTCGCTTGGGGTATGTCTCCATCAGTTTTGCACATCGAGAGACTGAAATTCTTGCCCATTCTTCCTTGCAAAACAGCTCGAGCCCAGTGAGGTTGGATGGAGAGCGTTTGTGAACAGCAGTTTTCAGCTCTTTCCACAGATTCTTGATTGGATTCAGGTCTGGACTTTGACTTGGCCATTCTAACACCTGGATACGTTTATTTGTGAACCATTCCTTTGTAGATTTTGCTGCATGTTTGGGATCATTGTCTTGTTGGAAGATAAATCTCCGTCCCAGTTTCAGGTCTTTTGCAGACTCCAACAGGTTTTTATCCAGAATGGTCCTGTATTTGGCTGCATCCAACTTCCTCTCAATTTTAACCATCTTCCCTGTCTCCCAGGTGGCTTGTGGCAAACTTTAGACGAGACTTTTTATGGATATCTTTGAGAAATGGCTTTCTTCTTGCCACTCTTCCATAAAGGCCAGATTTGTGCAGTGTACGACTGATTGTTGTCCTATGGACAGACTCTCCCACCTCAGCTGTAGTTCTCTGCAGTTCATCCAGAGTGATCATGGGCCTCTTGGCTGCATCTCTGATCAGTCTTCTCCTTGTCTGAGCTGAAAGTTTAGAGGGACAGCCAGGTCTTGGTAGATTTGCAGTGGTCTGATACTCCTTCCATTTCAAAATGATCGCTTGCACAGTGCTCCTTGGGATGTTTAAAGCTTGGGAAATCTTTTTGTATCCAAATCCGGCTTTAAACTTCTCCACAACAGTATTACGGACCTGCCTGGTGTGTTCCTTGGTCTTCATGATGCTCTCTGCGCTTTCAACAGAACCCTGAGACTATCACAGAGCAGGTGCATTTATACAGAGAGTTGATTACACACAGGTGGATTCTATTTATCACCATCAGTCATTTAGGACAACATTGGATCATTCAGAGATCCTCGCTGAACTTCTGGAGTGAGTTTGCTGCACTGAAAGTAAAGGGGCCGAATAATTTTGCACGCACCACTTTTCAGTTTTTTAATTGCTAAAAAAGTTTAAAATATCCAATAGATTTTGTTCTACTTCACAATTGTGTCCCACTTGTTGGTGATTCTTCACAAAAAATTAAAATTTTATATCTTTATGTTTGAAGCCTGAAATGTGGCAAAAGGTTGAAAAGTTCAAGGGGGCCGAATACTTTCGCAAGCCACTGTATGTGGCATGTTCACCAATGCCAGGAGCATGGCGGACAAGATGGGTGAACTAGAGATACTGTTGTACAGGGAGGATTTGGATTTTGTGGGAATTTCAGAGACCTGGTTCAACAGCTCTTATGATTGGCTGGCAAACATTCAAGGGTATACCCTATACCGCAAGGATAGAGAGGGTAAAAAAGGGGGAGGGGTATGCCTATATATCAAGAATAATGTACAAGCGAATGTGAGAGATGACATCACTGAGGGAGCTAGAGAGGAGGTGGAATCCTTATGGGTAGAGCTCCAAAGGGATGAAGCTAAGGGGAAAATACCGTATTTATCGGCGTATAACACGCACCGGCGTATAACACGCACCCCAATTTAGGAGGGAATTTTAAGGAAAAAAAAACTTTTAGGAGGGAAGTTGAAGGGAAAAAAAACTTACATTTAAACGCCCATCATTGCAGCCTTGTCAGTGCAGCCTTGTCAGTGCAGCCTTGTCAGTGCAGCCATGTCAGTGCAGCCTTGTCAGTGCAGCCATGTCAGTGCAGCCTTGTCAGTGCAGCCGTGTCAGTGCAGCCATGTCAGTGCAGCCTTGTCAGTGCAGCCATGTCAGTGCAGCCTTAATATATGTTCTAGACAGGGGATTTGGCGCTGTCCTACTGTGTTTGTATGAGTGATAAATCTTCTCAAAAGAATAAAACAAAGTGTTGGCTTATAAGCAAAAGTGTCATAAATATCAGGAGACAATTGATGTGCAAGAATAATTAGTAAGTGAATCACCTGTGAGGTGAAATAAAAAGAAAGTGCAAAGCGTGCTAAAGTGCATATAAAATCGCATGTACAAAAAATCGCATGTGCAAAAAAATTGTATATCTATGTATCATGAGAGATCCCTATACATAAAAAGTGCTTGGGGAACCAAAACCAGTAAAATAAATAAAAGAGGCATGTATTTGATGATCCGCATAAACAATAATTAAAACAAATGCATAGTGAAAACCTCAAAAAGTGGAAAATTTTCGTGTGGGAAAACCTTAGTGTGTGTGAAAACACAATTCCAATCAAGTCAATCAAGGCAGACCCTTCTAAAGGTGTATAAACACACTCAGTGGATAAGACAATCAGTAATAAGTTCTTTGGAACAGATTATTTCAGCAACAGTTCTAGAAGTATGTCCCACTGGTGTAGGGAAAAAAGTCACAATTTTCAACCGTTGGTGTCCCGACCTCCGCTGCACCCCCACTCGTGTGTACACTTACCGGACTGCCTAACCCCTGCAGGGGTAAAAGGCATATGCAGACAGTCCTGCGATGGCAACAGCGGAAAGTGGTCCTCAGTTCAAGGGTGCTATATCCTGCTCCGGCGTGAGGTCAGTCCCAGTGACAGGTATCCGTGCAAGGTGAAAACAGAAAACACTTCATAGTGTGAATCCATAAAAGGTAGGAAGTTTATTGAAAATCCATAAAATAACAGTCCATAAACTGGAGTTAAAACCACAACTAAAAACACTGTGCAGGAAGCCGACTAGCAGTCGAGGGGCAACGTGGTAAGGCGTGCGTTCCACCGCCCGACAACCTAGCCGAGTAGGTTCGGATAGCTCCGCTCGGGACTACGAGTGGAGCCGAAAATGAACGACAGCCGCCGGAAAGAGCCGAGGACCGGCACTGTGTATTTCGGCGCCGGCGGCGCCATTTTCAAATCGCGATCGGCGATTTTGAAAATATGACAGGTCGGGATCGCAGGGGATCGGCGTATAACACGCACCTGCGACTTTCCCCTGATTTTAAGGGGAAAAAAGTGCGTGTTATACGCCGATAAATACGGTAATACTGGGAGTATGCTATAGGCCCCCTGACCTGAGGGAGGAAGTGGAGACGGATCTCCTATCACAAATTGGATTAGCAAGGATGGTAAGTGTTATCATAATGGGGGATTTTAATTATCCAGACATAGACTGGGCGGAGGGAACCGCGCATTCATTTAAGGCTCGCCAGTTCCTTAATGTCTTGCAGGACAATTTTATGGGTCAGATGGTAGACGCACCAACTAGAAATAAAACATTACTGGATCTACTGATTACCAACAATACAGACCTGATCACAGATGTGGAAATACGGGGCAATTTAGGTAACAGCGATCACAGGTCAATTAGTTTCAGTATAAATCACACAAATAGGAAACATGAAGGGAACACAAAGACACTGAATTTCAAAAGAGCCAACTTCCCTAAACTACAAACCTTGCTAAAAGGCATAAATTGGGATAAAATATTAGGAACAAAGAATACGGAGGAGAGATGGGTTTGCTTTAAGAGCATATTAAATAAGGGCATTAGCCAATGTATCCCATTGGGTAATAAATTTAAAAGAGCGAACAAAAATCCTGGATGGCTTAACTCCAATGTAAAAATGCATATAAAAGCAAAGGAGAAGGCCTTCAAAAAATACAAGGTTGAGGGATCATCCTCAGCATTCAGACTTTATAAAGAATGCAATAAGAAATGTAAGGGTGCAATTAGGACGGCTAAGATAGAACATGAAAGACACATAGGGGAGGAGAGCAAAAAAAATCCCAAGAAATTCTTTAAGTATGTAAACAGTAAAAAAGGGAGGACAGACCATATTGGCCCCATAAAGAATGAGGAAGGACATCTGGTTACAAAAGATGGGGAGATGGCAAAGGTATTGAATTTATTCTTCTCCTTAGTCTTCACGAGTGAATCAGGAGGCTTCAGTAACCAAAACTGCAGTGTTTATCCTCATGACACAACACAGGAAGCACCTCCATGGTTAACAGAGGATGGAATTAAAATTAGACTTGAGAAACGTAACATTAATAAATCACCGGGACCAGATGGCTTGCATCCGAGGGTACTTAGGGAACTCAGTCAGGTGATTGCCAGACCGTTGTTCCTAATTTTTACAGACAGTCTATTGACTGGAATGGTACCAGCTGATTGGAGAAAAGCCAATGTAGCACCAATGTTTAAAAAGGGCCCAAAAAACATCCCTGGGAATTACAGACCAGTTAGCCTAACATCAATAGTATGTAAACTCTTGGAGGGGATGGTAAGAGACTATATACAAGATTTTAGTAATAAGAACGATATCATTAGCAGTAATCAGCATGGATTCATGAAGAATCGTTCTTGCCAAACCAATCTATTAACCTTCTATGAGGAGGTGAGTTGCCATCTAGATAAAGGAAGGCCCGTAGACGTGGTGTATCTGGATTTTGCAAAAGCATTTGACACAGTTCCCCATAAACGTTTACTGTACAAAATAAGGTCCGTTGGCATGGACCATAGGGTGAGTACATGGATTGAAAACTGGCTACAAGGGCGTGTTCAGAGGGTGGTGATAAATGGGGAATACTCAGAATGGTCAGGGGTGGGTAGCGGGGTTCCCCAGGGTTTGGTGCTGGGACCAATCCTATTTAATTTGTTTATAAACGACCTGGAGGATGGGATAAACAGTTCAATTTCTGTATTTGCAGACGATACTAAGCTAAGCAGGGCAATAACTTCTCCGCAGGATGTGGAAACCTTGCAAAAAGACCTGAACAAATTAATGGGGTGGGCGACTACATGGCAAATGAGGTTCAATGTAGAAAAATGTAAAATAATGCATTTGGGTGGCAAAAATATGAATGCAATCTATACACTGGGGGGAGAACCTCTGGGGGAATCTAGAATGGAAAAGGACCTGGGGGTCCTAGTAGATGATAGGCTCAGCAATGGCATGCAATGCCAAGCTGCTGCTAATAAAGCAAACAGAATATTGGCATGCATTAAAAGGGGATCAACTCCAGAGATAAAACGATAATTCTCCCGCTCTACAAGACTCTGGTCCGGCCGCACCTGGAGTATGCTGTCCAGTTCTGGGCACCAGTCCTCAGGAAGGATGTACTGGAAATGGAGCGAGTACAAAGAAGGGCAACAAAGCTAATAAAGGGTCTGGAGGATCTTAGTTATGAGGAAAGGTTGCGAGCGCTGAACTTATTCTCTCTGGAGAAGAGACGCTTGAGAGGGGATATGATTTCAATTTACAAATACTGTACTGGTGACCCCACAATAGGGATAAAACTTTTTCGCAGAAGAGAGTTTAATAAGACTCGGGGCCACTCATTACAATTAGAAGAAAAGAGGTTTAACCTTAAACTACCTAGAGGGTTCTTTACTGTAAGAGCGGCAAGGATGTGGATTTCCCTTCCACAGGCGGTGGTCTCAGCGGGGAGCATTGATACCTTCAAGAAACTATTAGATAATCACCTGAATGACCGCAACATACAGGGATATGTAATGTAATACTGACACATAATCACACACATAGGTTGGACTTGATGGACGTGTGTCTTTTTTCAACCTCACCTACTATGTTTTGAAAGCTGTATTTTTCATCCGATTTTCAGATCGTGTGTACTGGCCTTTAGAGACTACAGTGGGAGGAGCTGAGATTCCCTTCTGATGTATGCAAGATGGCAGAGGGAGGACATATGACTCCACAGCAGCACTGTGCAAAAAAGGCATGTAGCATTAAAATTTTAAGAAAACACACACTGCTTTAAACATGGACCAAATATAGTGAGGATCAAAGCAATTAATAGATGTTTCTTAATTAGTATGGTCAGTACACACAGGGGAACACAGGAAAAGGCAGGATCAACCAGGTATTGTGCAACATAGAAAGGGTCAACTGATGCTGCAAAAGCACTATGCTATATATAATTTTTTACGTTTTTTTTTTTAGGGTTACAACCACTTTAACACATCAAAGCTAAAATATTTCAAAAGCCATACTGAACTATTGTGGGACTTATCAGTACCAATTCACACCATTCTACTATACAAAATTGAACACTTCACACAAGTTAAAGTGGTTGTAAAGGCAACAGGTATATTTACCTTAATGCATTCTCTGCGTTAAGGTAAAACACCTTCCAATAACAGTGCCCCCTTAAACACTTACCTTAGTCCTGTATTGAACCAGCGCTGTGCCAGACTTCAATTCTTTTTTCCCCTCTCTGTGCTCCCACAAACTTGACTGAGAGCAGCGAGAGCCAATGGCTCCTGCTGCTATCATTCAAATCATGTGAGGAGGGGGTTGGGGGGTTGTGGCCGAGCTGTGACGTGTGTGTCTAAGGACGCACACAGCCCAGCTAGGGGGTGTACCCACAAGCAACTTGCTATGGGGGTACACAGAGAAGAGAATGAGCCAAGAGCCGCCAGAATTGGATCCCAGAACAGGAGCTTTTGGGTTGCTCTGTGCAAAACTATTGCACAGAGCAGGTATGTATAACATATTTACATAGTTAGTCTGGTTGAAAATAGACACAAGTCCATCTAGTTCAACCAATAAGTTTGTTATTTAAAAAAAAAAAAAAAAGAGAAACAGCTATTACAACCACTTTAAGTTATCTTCTAGAAAGGATGTTAGCTACAGTGGTTACATATATGCTGTGATATTGTGATGAGTTGATGTAGGTATGCATTTTTGTTAATATGATTCTAAATTGGTGACACCTTGTAACTTCTTTTTTTGAAAAAGGAGGGAATTGGGACTTTATATGAAACAAGACACTTGGGTAGATTAAATCAATCAATATAATGAAAATAATTTATTGGCAACATGGGAGGAGGTAGTAGAGTGAATAACATTAATAGTAGATAAATATGTAATTAGCAGAATTGAAAGGCATGATACAATCATAGCACAAAAAAATTCATAATACAATAGCATTGTTGAGAAAATAAATCACCGCTCAGGAGAACTTGCTTTCAGGTGTGTGTTAGTGAATCCTTCAGAGGAGAGGAGTCCCAGGTGCTGGCTAAATGCAAATTGAAACAGGGTTTGAAACAGGAAAATCTGGATGCCGCACACCGGATAAAGTTGAAAACATCTTCTTTATTGTAAAACTTGGATCATAAAAAAACAGGACAATCAGGCGGGTGGTACAGACACAGCTGACGCGTTTCGCGCTCTAGTTCGAGCGCTTACTCATAGTTCAAAATATTAAATTAAAAATGGGTGGGACTTTATATGAGCCGTGACCATTCAGTACACCGGTCTCCATCCCTAATTATTATTTGGAAAAGGAGGGAATTGGGACTTTTTTATGAAACAAGACACTTGGGTAGATTAAATCAATCAATATAATGAAAATAATTTATTGGCAACATGGGAGGAGGTAGTAGAGTGGATAACATTAATAGTAGATAAATATGTAATTAGCAGAATTGAAAGGCATGATACAATCATAGCACAAAAAAATTCATAATACAATAGCATTGTTACATATAATTGATAATGAACCAGCAGTACACTCCAAAGTAACTATATAATATTACCCAATATATTTAAATTGATGGTTTAATCAAATCAAACCCATAATAGAATCGTGGTTATTGTGGCATAGCATCCATACGTTAAAAAGCTTGACGCGTTTCGTGGATCATTTCCACTCATCAGGAGCAGCTATATACTGGGAGTACCTATAATAAACAATGAATTAATAATCAATGTTAATTAATTATAGTAGGAAAAGAGGGAACATAAGCCAGTAGTCCTAACAACTCTTACCTATAGTATAAATGAGGATAGATAATGATATTGGAGATATAAAACGTAGGCATTCGGAGGTGAAAATTCATCCCCCCGGGAGCTGAGGTAACAAACAAGACCGGTATGCAGGCCAGGTGGAAAGGTGAATATCCATATTGGAAGGGGGTCACCTTACCAGAACTGAGGTAATAGGGGTGAGCTCGGAAAACTGGTGAAAAAAAAAAACAAATATAGAGGTGGTGTTATTGGGGTGTGACGTGCAACAGAGCTAGATGGTGAGGGTAGGGAAAAAGGAAAAAAGGATATGTGAAAAACTGAGATATGAACCAAGGTAGAAACCCCAAGGTGAAAGTGGAAAGGACTACCAAATGTGACACATAAGAGATAACAAACCACCCTGAGGTGAGGAAAAGAACCTGTAGAAGAGAATTTACCTGAAGTTACACAGTGGGATGTGTAGTGAAGGGTTACCATGTGAAGTGAACCTTGGTGAAAATGAGGCAGAAAACAATCTCCGGAAAGGGGTGTAGTGGTGAGGGCAGCCCGCAGCACTGTCAAGTATGTAAACCAACGTCACGCTAAAAGTTGCGCAGCTCAGGGAAAGAGGGCAACCCCTTCCGAGCGACTAGCGCTCATAAGTAGGCGCCCGGCATCCCACGTGCTGTGCGCAGATGAAAAAACAAACACGTCAGCGCGTGGCGTCACTAATGATGCCGGACTTCAGGCGTGTGGGTGTGGCGTTGACGCACAGCGAGAGCGAGCCAGCAACCCCATGACCAGTCGGCCAGGGGATTGGAGAATAGCCGCGGTGTGCGTCGCAGCTCCCGGAAGTGGATGGGATCACCCCCCTCTTAGAGGTAGTTGCCTTACTAAAAGAGTAAAACAACCCAAGAATGGTACCAATATAGCATAGACCTATACTGGCTACATTGGATGATATGGCAGCAAATAACCAAGTAGTAAAATAAGATAGACCAGTGTGTTGTTTCCATCCCTAATAAACTTGAGAAAAGATTTAAAATGGGTGGGACTTTATATGAGCCGTGACCATCCAGTACAGCGGTCTCCATCCCTAATTACACAGAGCAGGTATGTATAACATATTTACATTGTTAGTCTGGTTGAAAATAGACACAAGTCCATCTAGTTCAACCAATAAGTTTGTTTTTTAAAAAAAAAAAAAAGAAAAACAGCTATTACAACCACTTTAAGTTTTCTTCTAGAAAGGATGTTAGTTACAGTGGTTACATATATGCTGTGATATTGTGATGAGTTGATGTAGGTATGCATTTTTGTTAGTATGATTCTAAATTGGTGACACCTTGTAACTTCTAATGCAGCACTCTTTATATTTACTACAATTTCTGTATACTTTATAAAATTAATAAAGAGTCAATGTGGCTAAATGTTTAACACATCTCCAAACAGCACTAGAGTTGTTGGTTCAATCCCAACCATGGCACTACCTGCCTAGATAGTGCATTGGTTTCTTTTGGGCAATCAGGTTTCCTCCCACACTCTTAAAAGGATAAGTGCACCCTAACACTAAAATCTCTATATCTACAGACATCCATGATCTAACACTAACCTATCTAACCCTGTAAAAAAGAAATCAGTATACATACCATTTTTGAAGCTGATATGACCGGATCTCACGCTGAGCTGTTAGCTGCAGCTTCTCTGTTGAGGCGGGTACAGAAGACACTGGGTGATGTCACTTCCCATTAATTTCAAAGCCATTGTCAGCTGTGTCCTCTGCAAAGCTTCCGCCGCTGGAGACCGGAACAGATCAGCTTCAAAGAAGGTATGTATACTGATTTCTTTTTTACATGGCTAGATAGGTTAGGCTTAGATGTCTGTAGATGTAGCGATTCTAGTGTTAGGGTGGACTTATTCTTTTAATTACCTTCAAATCAGTGGCACACCTGGTTTTATCAGTGGATCCCTGCCTCCTGAAAACGGAAAATTTATATCAAATACTTACCGTAATTTTCCTTTCCTGATGGACTCCATGGCAGCATACGAATGGGTTAATCCCGCCTCTCATACCTCATAGGACCCCTCTCCCATAAATCTTTGCTCCTAGCCAGGGACCGTGTTCCGTAACTTAGCCTACTTCAGCAAATGGGAGGGAACTCCTGCTGCCATGGAGTCCTTCAGGAAAGGAAAATTACGGTAAGTATTTGATATAAATTTTCCGTTTTCCTGACAGACTCCATGGCAGCATACATATGGGAAATGACTAGCCATACACTCCCGGGTGGGAAATTGCTGGTTAAAGAAAAAAAAGGTTTATTTGGCACCGTCAACAGACAAGACATGCAAACCAAAATTAACCGAAGACAAAGAGGCTGGTTCTACACAATAGTGCGTCATAAACGTGTTGATCGACGACCAAGAGGCCGCTTTGCAGATCACTTCCGGGGATACATGACGGGAAGCTGCCCATGACGTAGAAACGCTCCTGGTAAAATGAGCGGTCACCGCTTCTGGAGGAGCCAGACCCTTAGCTGTATAAGCCCCTTGTATAGCCTGAACGATCCAAGCTGCAATGATTCTGGAGGAAGCACGCAAACCCTTGTTCTTTCCCTGGAAATAAGCGAACAAATGATCAGATCTTCGAAAAGAGGCAGTGACTTCAAGGTATTGCCTTAAAACTTCTCCCACATCCAAAGGATGAATGCTAGAGTCCTCAGTTGTCCGAAAAATTGGAAGAACAATCTCTTGATTCTCATGAAATACAGATGTTACCTTAGGATTTGATCCTAGCATAGGAATCAAGACCACCCGGTCAGGGAAGAAAGTAAGGAAAGGTTCTTTACAACCTAAAGAACTGATTTCGGAGACCCTCTTGGCTGATGTTATGGCCACTAGGAATACAGCTTTGAGAGAGAGATCTTTAATAGCTGCCTGATCCACAAGTTGTATTTCCTTCTCTGAAGAGAAATCCAGGACAAGAGGAAGATCCCACTTGGAAAACCTCGACTTTCTTTCAGGCCTGAGCCTTATTGCTCCTCTGAAAAATTGCCTTGTAAGGGGATGTCTGGCCCAGGATATACCTGTGAAGGCAGAGATTGCAGAAACCTGAACCCGTAGAGAGCTTACTGATAAGGATAGATCCAGGCCTTTTTGTAATAAACCCAGAATATCCTGTATCCTTGGGTCAATACAGGAACCGTCAGTGGTGGAAACATAATCTGCAAACTTTGACCAAATTCTTTGATAAACTCTATTGGTACCTGGTCTTCTGGCATTCAGTAGAGTTGAAATAGCTGCACTTGGACACCCTAGGGCTTCCAACCTTCCCCTCTCAACCAAGCCATCAGATGGAGCTGGGATGGGCATGGGTGAAGAGATGTCCCCTGTAATAGGAGATCTGGTCTGGATGGGAGAGGAATTGGATTCCGGTAGCTGAGTTGTAGTAAGAGGGGGAACCACGGTCTGTTGGGCCAATATGGAACAACTGCCACTACTTCGACCTCTTCCCACCTGAGCCTCGAAACGTAGAATGACTGGAACTGGTGGAAAGGCATAAGCTCTGTGGAATCTCCACTGGTCCGTCAGGGCATCCACTCCGAAGGCCTGGGGACAACGACACCTCGTATAGTATTTTCCTATTTTGTAGTTGCAAGGGGATGCAAACAGGTCTACCTCCGGAGTCACTCCCAGAGATGGAATCCAACTGAAGACTCCTGTGTGGAGAGACCACTCGTTGTTGTCCAGAGCAAGCCTTGAGAGAAAGTCCGCCTGGACATTTTGAACTCCGGGAAGATAGACAGCCATCAAATTTGTCAGGTTCGTCTGAGCCCAGGACATGATTGGACTCACTTCCCTCAGTAAGGAGAGACTGCGTGTGCCCCCTTGTCTCTTGATATAAGACACCGCTGTCTGGTTGTCCAGCCTTAGGAGGACTGAGGCTCCTGATTTTAAGTGGAGAAAAGCTCGTAGAGCACAGAAGGCAGCTCGAAGCTCCAGAACATTCGAGACTACACCTCGGGATGGAAAATCCCACTTGCCTAGGGCTACCTCCGATAGACAGAGAGCACCCCAGTCTCTGCTGCTGGCATCCGTTGTCACCGTGATCCAGGAAACGGGTGCTATGGAATGACAATTCAGGAGGTTCTTCCGCTGCAGCCACCAGGGGAGACTCTCCCGCATGGACGGGGTTATCCGGACCAGATGGTCTCGAGATCCCGGATCCCACTGCTGGAAAAAACCCTTCTGGAAGGGGCGCATCTTCCATTGCGCCCATTTCACCATGGGGGCTGTTGCCACCATGGTGCCGATTATCCTGAGACACTGAGAAGCTCTGAGTAAGGGCGGTGACATTGCACGATGAATTCTGTCCCGAATTAACAGAATTTTCTCCAGAGACAGAGAGATGGTGCTCTTCACCGTGTCGAACTGGGCTCCGAGGAATATCAGAGACTGAGTCGGGTCTAGATGACTTTTCTCCCTGTTCAACAGCCAACCGAACTCCGTCAGGGTAAAAATGACCTGATCTCGGTGCGACAACAGTTGTTCTCTGTCCTGCGAAAGCAGGAGTAAGTCATCTAGATAATGGTGTAATCGGATACCCTTGACTCTGATCAAAGCCACGACAGCCAGTAAGAGCTTCGAAAACACTCGAGGCGATGTTGTAAGCCCGAATGGGAGACATGTAAATTGGAGATGCCTCTGATCTACTGCAAAACAAAGATACTTCTGGAAGTCCTTTGCAATCGGTACGTGAAAGTAGGCGTCTTTCAGGTCTATGGAGACCAGCCAATCGCCTGGTTGTATTGTCTGACGAATTGTTAGCAGCGTTTCCATCTTGAACTTTTCCTTCTTGATGAAGGAGTTCAGGTGTGTCAGGTCGATGACTGGCCTCCAGGAGCCATTCTTTTTGAGGACCATGAAAAGGGGGGAATACACCCCTTGAAATCTTTCTTCTGAGGGTACCGGGATGGCCGCACCTTGAGCTATCAGTGAGTCCGTGTATGACAGAAGAATTTTTTTCTTCTGCTCCAGGTGAGGAAGGACTATGGAAACAAACCGGTGTAAGGGTGGGCTGCTGAACACCCACGAATGACCTGATGAGACTGTCTTGGCTGTCCAGTAGTCCCTGATCGAAGCTGCCCAGACGTGCTGAAAAAGGAGTAACCGAGCCCCAACTTACTCCGCCTGGACAGGCTTCATATCAAAAGGACTTGGAAGCCTCCCGTCCACCAGAAGAGGTTGTCTTTGAGGACTTCTGGCCAGAAGGATGATTTCTCCTTCAGTTCTTTCTGAACTCGCGACCGGGCTTGTAGCGGCGGGCATCTCTAGTACGCTCTTGATCTTGCCTGGGTTGAGGTCTTCTCTGACCCAAGAGGCGACGGTCCTGGGGTAAGAACCCTGACTTACCCCCTGTAGCACGGGTAATGGCGGAGTCCAGCTTATTCCTGAAGAGGGAAGAACCCTTAAAGGGAATTCTGCACCAGGCCTGTTTAGAGGCAGGGTCCGCCACCCATGGGCGTAGCCACAAGGCGCGCTTAGCTGTGACTGAAGAGAGCATGACACGTGCCACTAGGTGAATAATGTCAAGGGATGCTTCACCCAAGAAGACTGACGCCAGTTTCAGCTCATGGACCAGTGAGCTCTTGACCAACTCTTCAGAAACACTTGCCAAAGCTGCATCCACATCATCCGACCAGGATTCCATAGCTTTAGACAAATCTGCGAGGGCTAAGGCTGGTTTACAAGCCATACCTGCCGTGATATAGATGCGTTTAAGATCCGTATCGATCTTCCTCTCTAGACCATTCTTGAATGAGACGGTATCCTCGAGAGGGAGAGTGACATGTCTCACCAACCTCATCAAAGCAGCATCAATGAGCGGAGCCGATTCTAGATGCTTAACCTCTTCACTCCTGAATGGATACATCTTAGCCACTTTTGAAATTAACGAGTTTTTCCTCTCGACTTTATTCCATTCATCAGAAATGATTTCACCGAGTTTCCCCAGGAAGGGAAAATTTGAGCGATCTTTCTTGAGATTTGAAGTATTTCCTCTGTTTAGAGGGTGCTTCCACTGGTTCTTCTCATTTCAATGCGTCTTTCACAGCCTTGACCAACCATGGCACCAGGGAAAGATCAAAATCCACTCCAGGATCATCCGCCTCAACCTCGCTTTCCGAGGATTCACTCAAAGAGGGACTACGTCTGGAGGGACCAGGAGCCCCAAGGTTGACCCCGCCGGGAGCTAATGTAGGAGCAGAAGGAGCAATAGTTGTACGGTTGGGATCTGTTCTGATCAAAGATTCCTGAACCACTTTCCGGACCAGGGCCTCTACCTGCTGGTCTTCTGCTCCCCTTTCTTTTGCAGCTCGGGAAAAACATAGCTCACAGAGGGATTTACCCTCTGGGACCTGAGCTTTACATCCCCAGCAAGCTCTCCTTTCAGAGCGACTGGAATGGTGGTAGGAATGACGCCCAGACGTGGACTTGGGCTCTTCGCTATGACGCCTAGAAGCTGAACTAGGATGTCTGGAACTTGATGAAGATTGATGGTGATGTGATCTGGAGCGATCGGTATCTTCGCGTGCTGAGGACCTATGTTCAGGCCTAGAGGGGCTGAGCAAGAAAAAGGGAGAAAAATAGGATCCATAGAAAAGAAAAGCAATCCCAAAAAAATCAAGCAGAAGGAAAAAGCAAATTCCTACCTGCAGCGTAAGGATTGGCCACTGGGGGGCGGTGACACGTCCATAGTAGAAAGCCTATAACTGCAATGAACAATCCATAGTCAAGCATAGGAAATACCAGAGGACACAGGAGAGCTGGTCAGCCAGCAGCATAGCTTCCCACCTTGACAGAGTCAAACCACTGCACCGGGAAGCCGCCGTTTTCACCTGCAGATCATCCCAAGTAATAGCTGTATTTTGACAGCTATTTAAACTCGGCGCCGACGATGACGTCACCGCGCCCCAGTGCCGTCCAGTGGAACCCGCGCGCATGCGCGACCACGTCCTTTCCGTGGAACTGCACGTGCGTGAACCAAGCCTCGTTTTCAGACGAGGCTCGCCGACGCACAGAACCCGGAAGACCCGGCGGACTGAGACGCAGATGCGTTCCAGCCGCCATAGCGGAAGAATACAGGGGAGGAAAGGACAAACAATACACACAGACGCTGCTGCCATATATAATGAAAAAAACGGTATACGATACCACCCCAGCACGATCCTGGTCCATCCTGACTGGGAACGACCACCCACTGCACGACCAGGCTTTCAGTAAGGGGGGGCCTCCTGCTAATAGCAAGGACGTTTGGCACAATGCCGCTTGCCTGCCAATGGCGAGGATAGAAGCTCTTCATGGCATTGCATATATAGCCCGTCTCCACCCTGCTAATAGCTGGGAATGCTGGACTCCAGAACCGCTATCAGAACAATCGTGCAAGCCAGGATCGGACCGTAGATATTTTCATAAGATACACCTTGGTCCTAGGAGGAGGACAAAAAAGGAACACGGTCTCTGGCTAGGAGCAAAGATTTATGGGAGTGGGGTCCTATGAGGTATGAGAGGCGGGATTAACCCATACATATGCTGCCATGGAGTCTGTTAGGAAAGTTGGCTTTATCTGGGTCAAATATCAAACATAATAAACATAGTTGCATGCAGTAGTCAGCCAGGTTGAAAAAAACACACAACTCCATCTAGTTCAACCATGCGTTCACATATCTTAAGAGCTAACATGCTTATACAAACTCTGAAAACCCCTGTTTTATTTGTGCCATTTGAGGCAACTTCATGCAAATGTTCAAGTCAACCAGTAATGTTTTATTTGACAGAGGTCCAATTGGTTTACCCAAGGCTGTTCACTTTGGAAGGGAATTTTCCCATAGCTTATTGACAGTGGTAAAATTTCACAGAATACCCAATCACATGCAAGGAAAAAAAAAAAATGATATTTTCACTTTAACACGGTTGGATGATGGAAGCCAGCAGAGTTTCACCTCATTCACTAAGCTCTGGCGAAAATTCCCTTGCATAGTGAACAGCCTATATGCCTTTAGTAAATCAATAACTTAGTAATTTAGTAACTATCACATGTGTAGGTAGAGAGGATAATACAGGGTGAACTTTTGTTGCATGTCTACACAAGATACACTCACTGGAGGTACCAGATAAGGGTTACAATTATGAGTTATTTGAGTTTTTTTCTGCCATTGAACTAAACTCACAACAGAGAAAAAAAAACTTGAAAGATAATTTCCAGTTCAGAAAAAGAACTTTAATATCCAGAATTTCTACAATATCTACAATGTCTATAATTTGTTGTATAACAGTGACACAACCCATATTATTTCTTAAATAAATCTGGTTAATATGGTCATAAATGTCTTGTCCACATTATTTCTTCCACTGTTCCTGGCCAACTCCTCCTAAACCTATTTTCATTTATATTTATTGTATAACTGTGATTGATTATTTAGTTATATGCTATGTTATGAAGTGGACATGTAGTAGTAATTTTTACGTCTGCATGAATAAATTCCTGATAGTCAAAATACAAAACGGTATAAAAATCCCCCTCTTTAATATTGAGCTTCAGTCGATGACTAAGACGCTATGATCAGCCTGGTGCAGGAAGGATGATGCATTTCCTCAGCCTCCTTTCCCCCAGAGGTCAAAATGCAACACAGTCACCCTACAGTCAGACACAAGGGACTGCTGTGGCAGGCTGATCTCTTGAAGACATTTGTGAACAGAGCCAAGAACTGTCCAAGCTCCAGGATTTATAATAAAGTGTTATCTCTGAGTCAGCATTTCAGTCCAGGAAGTGAATAGTGACCCTAGAAAACGACCGAAGACAATGAATAACTGTAGGCATTTACACATTATTTAACCGCTTCATTACCTGCTCTTTTACCCCCTTCCTGCCCAGGCTGATTTTCAGCTTTCAGCGCTGTCGCACTTTGAATGAAAATTGTGCTGTTGTGCAACACTGTACCCAAACAAAATTTTTTATCATTTTGCTCACACAAATAGAGCTTTCTTTTGTTGCTACTTTATCACCACTGTTTGTTTTTATTTTTTACTAAATAAAAAAAAAAAGACCGAAATGTTTGAAAAAAAAACATGCTTTTCTTCGTTTCTGTTATAAAATTTTGCAAATATATACTCGCTCTTCATAAATTTAAGCCAAAATGTATTCTGCATCATTTCTTTGGTGAAAATAACCCAAATCAGTGTATATTAGTCTGTAGGTAAGTTAACCACATGCCCACCAGCCCATGACGATGTACGTCGGCACAATGGCACAGCTGGGCAAATGGGTATACAGGTACGTCCCCTTTAAATCACAGCATTGTGGGCGCATGCCCACCACCTACTCTGTGACCGTGGGTCTTGCGAACTCAATGTCCGCCGGGGGCTGGCGATCATGTCACGGAGCGGCAGAACGGGAGATGCCTATGTAAACAAGGCATTTCCCTGTTGTGCCTAGTGACATGACAGGGATCTACTGCTCCCTGTCATTGGGAGCAGTGATCTCTGTCATGTCAGTGGTACCCCCCCCACAGTTAGAATCACTCCCTAGGACACACTTAACCCCTTGATCGCCCCTAGTGTTTAACCCCTTCCCTGCCAATGTCATACAGTAATCAGTGCATTTTTATAGCACTGATCGCTGTATAAATGACAATGGCCCCAAATAGTGTCAAAAGTGTCTGATGTGTCGCTATAATGTCGCAGTCATGATAAAAATACCTTTTATTTATAATAAAAATGCCATAAAGCTATTCCCCATTTTGTAGACGTTATAACTTTTGCGCAATCAATATACTCTTATTGCGATTTTTTTTACCAAAAATATGTAGAAGAATACATAACAGCCTAAACTGAGAAAGACATTTTTTTATACATATATATATATATATTTTTGGGGGATATTTATAGCAAAAAGTAAAAAATATTGCTTTTTTTTTCAAAATTGTTGCTTTTTTTTGTAGATAGCGCAAAAAATAAAAATTGCAGAGGTGATCAAATACCACCAAAAGAAAGCTCTATTTGTGGGAAAAAAAGGACGTCAATTTTGTTTGGGTGCAATGTCACACGACAGTGCAATTGTCAGTTAAAGCGACGCAGTGCCGTATCGCAAAAAGTGCTCTGGTCAGGAAGGGGGTAAATTCTTCCGGGGCTGAAGTGGTTATCGAGTCCACAAACTATGATATATATATATATATATATATATATGAAAATCCTGATCTCATGTTCTGAGGCCCAAAAATGTCAGAGCAGCACAAATACCCCTCAAATTACCCCTTTTTGGTAAGTAGACAGTCCCAGGTATTTAGTTAGAGGCATGGCAAGTTTTTTGAAGTGGTGCCGTGACCAGTGCAGTACAATGTCATCATATAACTGGTATGGGGGTGATAAGGGACACTGACTGGTGGCAGTACGAAAAAAATATATATATAATCATTTTTCCATTTTTTTTCTTTTTTAATACATTTTTTCTTTTTTTATGATTTTTTTCTTACACACTGATCAGAGCAATATAATGTTATCATAGTAATATTGTACTACTCTGGGGAAGTGATCAGTTTTTTTTTCACATTATGATTGCTTATAGCAATGGATTTCATAGCAATAAGCAAGCATTTTACTGAATGAATCAATGAATACAGTTTGTTTTGTTGTGATTAGCTAGATTGACCACAGCTAATTGCATGGTACAGACGATCTGTGATTGGCCCTGTCTGTACCATGTAATCATTGTGACCAATCACAGCTAGCAACACAATTGTACACAATGGATGACATGAAAGAAAGCCACCCATTATTTACAATTGTCATGTTATCTGCTGTGATTGGTCACAGAGGTCACATGGTATCGGCAGCGGGGCCAGTAAACTGATCAGTCATCGGCTGTGTCTGATGCACACAGCCGATGACAGATCGCACCACAGCGTGGCCCCGCAGCCATATGCAAGGCGTGATCCAGGAGGATGTCATATGATGTCATGTACATAATTGAGAAGAAAAATATATCTGTTGCAAGGTCTATTTTAAATCTAAACTCAGAGTAGGTATAGAATATACAAATGAATGAAGTTACAGTATGTAATCATTTATACATCCTCAAAAGTATTTTTTTTTTAATGCAAGCAGTGTAATGCTGGCCATACACTATACGAAAAATTGTCAGAAATTCGGTCATTTAGACAGTTCGTTCATTTTTCGGCCATTTAATGGGCCCAAAATCAATAATTGTTTAGACGTTTTTGAGCCGAAAAAACGAAGGACAAGTTTAGAAATTTTCTGCCGAATGAATGATAAATTGAAAGGTTAATGTGTTTCCCATCCAAACTGTCTTGTTTGGATGGGATACTGTCAAACTGTCATAAACTAACGGTTTATGTAAAAAAATGAACAAAAAATGTATTCATTTATGTCCACTGAACAATTTATCAGTCATTACATGATGGCACTATCATTTGTGCTCACGGCCGAATGTTCGTTTTTCGAAAATGGGTTCGGCCGATTTTTTGTATAGTGTATGGCCAGTATAAGTGTCTGAATTTTATTTGGAATTAGCCTGCAGGCTGCAGGAATCACATAGGGAGCCAATCAGGTGGGTTGCAGTGCAAGGAGCATATTGATGAGAAGGGAAACATGCAACAAATTCAGGTATTTCCTAAGGTAGTTCAGGTAGTGCCACTTTATACAAAACTGGAGGTAATTAAGACCAAATCTAACCTAGAATACCTGTTTCAGAATGCCTGCCTCTGCTGATCCCTCCCCCAATTTTGGATTAAACTCTGTGGAGGCCCCATTCTTTGAGTTTAATAATTTTTTTATCTTTTTTTTGTTGTTGCTGGGCCCTGAAATGACTTGGGGCTCATAATCCGGTGCCTACTCTGCAACCCGACCTACCTGCTGTCAATTAGAACAGGAGGGGACCTGATGGGGAACTAGTCCAGCTACAAAACTCCCTGGATACTGCTACCATACTTAGATATGACGCTGCTCAAAGCCTCCTGCATACCATCCCACTGTCTTTCTCTCCTCTCTAGGTGCCGGTCCTTCAAATAGCACATCTCACTCTGTCCATCTACAGTGATGCAAAACCCTGGGCCATAATCTATGTTTATCAACCACATCTCCAAGGAAAGCTACAAGCTTCAGCTTTAGTCCCTGTCTGTTTGCCATACCCCACTGATGGATTTCACCAGGATTGAGCCCACTCTGGCTAAAATGCATTAGAGGGGCATGGCCAACAGGCGGGGGCTGTAGCTGAAACTTGTACTTTCACTTTGAGACACGGTTGATACACATAGCATGTAGCCCAGGGCATTGTATCAATATACCTGGATAATGTACTTACTGTGTGACAGCTGCAGCAGCAGGGAGGGAGCTCAGCTGCACTAGGATGAAGTGTCCATATGGACAGTCTAGGCTCAGTGTGCCTCTACATTTTTATTTTATAAAAAAATATGCTTAGCAATTTACCCAGTGAAAGTGCATGTACACTCGTTCTGTGTCAATGGCGCAAATTTGTTTTGCCCCATTTGCACAGAATGAATGTACATGAACTCTCAATGTGTGAATTGCTATGCAATTGGTTTATAAATACACCCCTAAGTAAAGTATATGCTCTCACTTTTTAGACAAAATATAAGCTTGATGTTTTCCACGAGAAACGAGTAAACTGGTGGCTGACAATGACCATGTGAAACTGTTGTAAAACAGCACAATCCCCAGGTGACTTAGACTGCTCAAAGATACTCACTTAAGAATAAGAAGGAGATTGTAGAGACTAAGACTCAATTCTAACTGTAAAGGATTTGTGCAGATTTTATGAGCTACAGACAGATTACTTTAAGAATACTTAATGGGTAAGTAAACCAGTTAAAATGTATGTTGGAGCCATTTAGAGTAGTCAAAATCATATGTGGACAGACACAAGGAATGGAACAAATTAGTAACATAGTCCTGCTGCATGACATATGATTCACAAGAAAAATAATCAGAAGGCAATTAAAAACACGTGGGGAAGCACTGAGAATGGAATTCTTCTAAAAATAAAGTCAAACAACTACAGGTGGTAGAGAATAATTCTTACCTTTAAGTGCAGGCATCGTGGCCCTAAATAATTAAAGCAGTATTAAGCCCAAAAACAAAAATGCAATATATTGCAGCTTACCAATCCTTAGATGTGGTCGCTGCATTCATTTTCTTTTTTAGGCAGACACCTTTGGACAGAAGCATTGTTAGTCTGGGAAGAGGGTAGTGTAATGCCCTGTACACACGGTCGGATTTTATGACGGAAAATGTGCGATCGGAGCTTGTTGTCGGAAATTCCGACCGTGTGTGGGCTCCATCGGACTTTTTCCATTGGATTTTCCAACACACAAAGTTTAAGAGCAGGCTATAAAATTTTCCGACAACAAAATCCAATTGCGTCAATTCCGGCCGTGTGTGGACAATTCCGACGCACAAAGTGCCACGCATGCTCAGAAGAAATTCCGAGACGGAACTGTTCGGTCTGGTAAAATTAGCGTTCGGAATGGATATAGCACTTTCGTCACGCTGCAATGTTTTAAATTGTTTAATGCAGCGCACTCTCTTCTTCGTTATAATGCTAGAAGAATGAAGTTGTTTTGCTGCTCATATTCACACAGACTTCCTTCTTTATTATTTTTCGTAATTTCATCAATATAATATTTTTATTTGTCACATCTACCTAAACAATAATTTTTTGTGATCTTTTTAGATTAATTTTTGGTTTGTATGATTTTTTTAAAGCCTGATCTTGTGTTTTTTTTATTTTTATTTTTTTTTCTTACTCCAGAATATTTGTGGGTATGTTATGTGTGTCAAGTTACCACAACACCATTATTATCTTGTATTATTTAATCTCAAGGAGGTTGCTTGGTGTTGGTGTCTCATTGTATTAATTAATTTCACATTGTATTTTTGAAATGTACCTGCCTCCTCACAAACAAACTGTCCTTTTAGAAGGAAAACACACATAGGCAAGTATAATTACAAAAAAATCCTTTATTAAGGGGTCCTAACCAAAGAAAGAGGGAGGCAACGCTGGAGAAACAGCAGAAATTGGCGAAGCTTTTGGCCCCCAAGGCACACATCAATTATTTTCATGCAAAATTGGTGGCCTGAGGAGTCCTTATCTAAGGGAGTTCAATCTGGTCCAGAAGTCCAATAGAATCATGAACAGCAACAGATGACATCTGTGTCCCCAGGCTGTGGTCATACAAGAGCCTGCATCTTTTGTCAGACCAGACTGAACCCAGGCCATCACTCTCTGGTCTTCCTTCCATGCTTCCTTCCACGCTGTGTCTGTGGTGGTGGAGTTGTGGCAGGAGGAGGAGGAGGAGGAGGTTGTTCCAACTCACACAGGTGGGTATTGGGTGTGATTTCGCCCCTCACCCCCTTAGTTAGTGTTTTATAAAGAATGTCCTCATACATGAGGCATTGGCCCTCCTGCATGTCCTTCAGTTTTGTGGCAGCCATGCAGGCAAAGGCCTCTTCACGAGTGGGGAAGGCTCTGAGGGAAGCAGAAGCCTCCTGATCAGCCTGAGTGCTGAATCCTCCATGTTACTCCCCTTCCTGGGTCTTTTGTTTGGAAGGCGGAGGGGAGGGACCTGTGATTCTGTCAGGCTCCTACTGGGCCCGGCCTTCTCCTGGCTGCCACTAACCCCTGCCTCCTCCTGGCTGCCACATTCCATAGCCTCCTCCTGTGTGCCACATTCCACAGCCTCTTCCTGGCTGAGGTCTTCCTGTGTATGAAAAAGGGACAAAGTTTTATTTTTTTCTTCATCAATCACACACAATTTTCATCTCATGACTGTTGCCAGTTAACAAATATAACAGACTATCATTCTGAGCTCAGCATTTTTCATTCTTGTCCCAATTATTTTTGCCCACTACTGTCTATTGCTATGTAAAACACTTTATTAAATCAGCAATTAGTGATCAATAATAACATCTAGTAAACATCATTTATTTATTGACCAGAAATCTGTAGAGGAATGCTATACCTGACTCCAGCTGGGCTCCTCCACTTCTTCCTGGCTGGAAGTCCCAGGTTGGACATTGGAAGCCTCAGCTGGGGTGGAAGATAGGGTGGAAGAAAGAGTGGAAGGAAGGGTTGAGAGGGATTCCCTGACTTCAGTCTGGTCTGACAGAAAACGAAGTCTCTCATAGTACCACAGCCTGGGGACATAAATGTCATCTACTGCAGCTCCAGATCTCTGGGAATCCTAGACCTTCTTGCGCTCCCTAAGATAAGTGCTCCTCATGCCACCAATTTTGGCTTTTAAATAGGGGATGGTTGCCGTGGGGACCACCGGCTTCACCAACTCCAGCAGTTTCTCCAGCGCTGCCTGCCTCTTTTGTTTATGATTATAATGAGGGTGTTTGATCTGCCATAGACTGGGCAGCTCCCTGTACTTGTCTATGAACAGGGGGAGGAAGTTGTGATCATTGAAGCCATCCATTTTATCTGCAATACGCAAGACAAACCCTAATGTCAGGCTAAAGTCTCCTAATCTTGTCCCGAAATAGGCCTCAATCTAGAATCAGTATAGGCCGGAGTTTAAATGTTACCTTCTTTATCACGATCGGCGCTTCTAATACTCCTTCCTCTGCTCACAGATCGTACGTACTACGCACGCGTGAAACTCCGCCTGCCCCTGACGTTCTTTCTAGTCTTATTCCCGCCCCTTCTCATTCGGCGCAGTGGGGGAAGAGCACATGGCAGAGACAGAGCAGGTGCGTGCTAATTACAGCAACGAGGAGGAGGAGGAGGAAAGCCCGGAGCCAGAAACGTCCCGATCCCGGAGGAGATGATTTAAGGCCTCGAATATGTCCTTTGGGGAGATGTTGGAGATGGTCGACATCCTGAAGAGGGCCGACTATGACGAGAAGTATGGACCTTACCCCAACCCCAATGTCAGAAAGGCCAAGATCATTGCAAAAGTTGTGTAGAGTCTGCAGATGAATTTTGGGGTACGGCGATCCAAGGATCAACTCAGGAAGCGGTGGTCGGACCTCAAATTAAGGGAGCACGATCAGTATAGAAGGATCGAGAGAGTGCTGCAAAAAAGTAAGTAGTTGTCCTGTGTTCCTATTGGCAACTTTCATGTTCATGGACACATTAATCGTTCGTAGGAAACATTGTTCGTTCGGCTAACAAAACAACATGTTTTGTCCAGATGCAGTTCAATACATTTTTTCAGGCACACTTCTGTTAAATAAATATTGTTGTCTAGATGGGTTTGGAACTAGAATGAAATGCAAACTAGATTCTGTGTAAGGAGAGGACACTCAGCAGCTGTTTACACATCTGGATGCTGGAGCACTAGGATGGGACAAGAGAACACCCTTTTTTTAGGGGGCCCACACAGGTGCTCCAGTGTATACTATAGGGGTGACTCCATCTGTGAAGCTTGTACAAAATAGGTAAGTATTCAAGCTTTACAAAGTAAATAAATATTTCTTCATCTTGGAAGTCTGCCAAAACAGACAATTGTACCCCACTTCCAAGCAATGTTTCATATTCCTATTTCTGCCATCAAATATCTGTGTGCTAAGTATACCTATTTTTTTTGCATAGAGGAGAAAAGACTCAGAGGACACCACTCATCAGAGGAGACCACGGACCCCCCCACCTCATGAGGAAGTGGAAATCCCCCAAAGCCAACAGGAAGAGGAGGAGGGAGACGTAATCGAAATAGTGACCACAACAGGTGAGTGTCTGCGACCACAGGCAAAGGTAAGAGATGGATGCCGGCATATTTATAAGACATGGTGGGTTTTTTTTGTATATTTTTAGGTGATCGTGATGTTGTGGATGAAGGTCATTTCACCAGTGAAAGTGCCCGGATCCTGATCGGGGAGATCATGGGGAGATCATAGGGATTTGGAAAACATCAAGCAAAACATCAATGATGTTCAAAACAAAATGAAAAAGTTTTAGGGAGAGTTTAAAACCCCTCGAAATCCCTTACTTAGTTGTGCTTTTTTTTACAGAAAATATTTTTCTCATTTTTTGACATATTCTCAAAAAGCCAAATTTTGAAGATGCACACAGTGTGTCAACATGTGCTATCTGCCATCACGAGAGATCAATGTATGCGTTTTGGGGGTGCAACCCCTTCCTCAATAATAAAGTAGCTGAGAGGAAGGGGTTGCACCCCCAAAACACGTCCCTTGATCCCCCGTGATGGCAGCTAGCACACGTTGACATTAGGCAATTTGTGTGCATCTTCAAAATTTGGCTTTTCCAGGGGTGACTTCACCCCATCTGCTGAACGCAATATCAAACACAGTTTATAAATACTCATGTCTGATATTGCCTTCAATTTCGAACAAAGTTGAACTTTGTAAGTTCCAGATTTGTGTATTTCTTGTTGGTTTTAAACATGCCTGTTTTACCTTAACCTCCCTGGTGGTATAATTATTTCAGATTTTAGGTGCTGAAAACGGTACCATTATTTTGCACAGAAATTTGGCGTTTTATATTGTAGGCCTGTAATTCTTAGGAATAATTATTATTATTATTATACAGGATTTATATAGCGCCAACAGTTTACGTAGCGTTTTACAACTTGAGGGTAGACAGTACAAATACAATACACTTTGATACAGTAGGAATTAGAGGGCCCTGCTCCTTAGAGCTTACAATTCACTTAAATCTGTCCAAACAAGAGTCTAGTAGACATCCCGGGTATGATAAAATTAAAAAACAAAATAAAAATTATAATATAATAAATAACTATAAATAATTATAACAAATAATAATATAATAATAATACAAATTATTCAATAATGTAATCAACTCAAAAACACTGAAATTTGCTCAGTTGAAGAATTGTCTCTTTCGTTACTTTTAGTGTTTGTTGATGGATTTCCCCACAAATCACTATCGCTCAATTCTGCGAGTGATTCTAATTTATTATCACTGTTTTCTAGCTGGTCTAAAGCCACTTTTGATGTAAAGGGACAGTTTTGGTTGCTATGGACAATCTCCAGTTTCCAGGCAGAAAGAACAGTATTTATAATATAAAACTGCATGCAGGACACTGGGCAGACCACTAGGGACAAAGGGGATGTGTAATTATTTGATACAGTACTGTAATCTGTAAGATTACAGTATACTGTATTTATACTGTTTGTTTTACTTTTTGAATTTGCCGCAGAACTCCGTCCCCGTGCGTCGCTAGGCTTGCAGGGAACGGAGCTCGGCACTGTGAATCGAACGAGACACGGTGGCTCGCCGATCACAGCAGGGAGACATCGCAGGATCCAGGGGACAAGGTAAGTAAACTCTTCCTGGATCCTGCGATGCAATCCCGAGTCTGGCTCGGGGTTACCGCTGAGCCAGCATAGTTCACAGAATATCTCCTTAAAAAGTTGTGGAGAACACAGCAAGCCAGGATGATGTGATTCAGTTTATACTCCGCCATGTGTATGGGTGTAAGAAATAGGCAAAACCGGCTGGCCATTATTCCAAACGTGTTCTCCACCACTCTTCTGGCTCTGGCCAGCTGGTAATCAAAAACCCTCTGGTCCGGGGTGAGTGTCCTCATAGGGAATGGTCACATAAGATGGTCCCCCAGCTTCATCCGAAACAAAGATGAATGGGAGTCCTTCTGCATTGTCTTCTGGAAGTGGCAAGCCCAAGCTGCCATTCTGGAGACGCCTGTAGAACTCCATGTGGGCGATGACTCCACCATCTGACATCCGGTCATTCTTCCCCACGTCCACATACAGGAACTCGTCAGTAGCTGACACCACCGCCAACATCACAATACTATTGAATCCCTTGTAGTTGTAATAGTATGACCCCGAGTTGGGTGGTGGGACGATGTGAACTGCCCCTCCGCAGTTAGGAAAGTCCCACCACTGGGCAAAGTGGGAGGCCACAGTCTGCCATTCCTGTGGGTTGGAAGGAAACTGTGGAGTCAAACAAGAAATAAAAATTATTCATTTTGCACATAAACATGGAAAGCAGATTAGACACAAACATTCTTGGCCAACATCAGCATTACATTTATTTTAGGGAGTATTTAAAGACAAAGGTATAAGGTCCACCTATCAGATCCCCCCCCCATGGGCCATTTTATAAATTTAATGGGGGGGGGGGAGATGTTTTGGACAGGTAACCCTCTCCACTTCATTGAGAGATGAATGCCTAAATAATGTGTATTACTTTGGCCAGCCCCTCCTTACTTACACTATTGACAGCCCACTGGACAGGTAAGAAGTGTCAAGTGTAATACAAAGAGATAAATACACACTGTACACATTTTAGCACATTTTTACATTCTGCTATTACCTATCAAGATAATAATAGGATACAGAAACTTAAAAAAGTACCATTTGAAAGTATTCAGGCAGGCCCTTGCACTACATGCTTTGGGGAATTCATCCAGAAATCTGACCACAAAAGAGGTGGGTATAGTGTGTATGGGTTTGGCAAAGTCAGCAGATAGAGGATTGGTATCAGCTGAGTTAGCAGTTGGGGAGGGTGGGTTGCATTTTGGGACCTAAAAAAAAAAAATCTGGCACTCTGCCTGAATTTAAAGCACAAATCACAATTTTAAACATTTTATGGGGTATTTAGGGTAAAGCACTACTATGGTGCTGACAAAATACATTGTTAAGTAACTACTGGTGAGTGCACTCTTCAGAGGGAGTGGTGTCACTATCACGGTGGTGTGGTGGAAGAGTAGAAGATTTTTCACACTAGAAGATTGAAAAACAACTGTTGAACTTATTCATTCATTTCTTGTAATTTATTATTTATAGTGACACTTTTCACTGGGTGTTAAAAAAAAATTTTTTCATGATAAAAATAATATTTTTCATGACACTATTATTATTTTTATGTATAAGTAGAGGGTCATAGGCATTATGCTGCTCTGACCCATTATTTTACACAATTTATATTAGCGCCGCTATCTCTATCTGTACACGTGTGAGAGGTATAGTTTTGGGATTCTGATCAAAATATGTATGAAAGACAAAAAATAAAAATATAAAAAAATTACAGCATGCATGAGGACAAAGGGGACATTCACAGAATATTACAAGCATGGTAATTAAGGAATGAGGAAAGAAATACAATATATTATCAAACATTATATACAATAAAATGTGATGTTAAAGGATAAAAATCTTACCTTAATATACTCCTTCTGCAGGACCTGGATGATGGCAGAACAGGTCTCTGGGATAATGATCCCCAGAGCCTGGGGGGAGATGCCTTTCGAGAACTTGAGGTCCTGCCGGCTTCTCCCCGTCGCCAAGTACCGCAGGGTGGCGACTAGCCTCTGCTCCGGAGTGATGGCTTGCCTCATGCAGGTATCCTGCCTGCTGATATGGGGGGTCAGCAAAGCCAACAAACTGTGAACAACGGGGTCTGTCATCCTGAGAAAGTTCCTGAAATCATCAGGATTATTCTCACGGATCTCACAGAGCAAAGGCATGTGACAGAACTGGTCACGCTGGAGCAACCAATTCTTCGTCCATGAACTCCTCCACCACCCTGTTCATGGACTGGGCTTGTGTCAAAGTAAGAACCCCAACACCAAGCCCCCGCACAGCACAAACTCTACGATGAGTACGTACAAGCAAGAGATTAGCAAAAGGAGCCCAAAGGGTGCCGCGCTTGGGATTGAACTGCCCTTTTATAGTCTCGTCGTACGTGGTGTACATGACCGCTTTCTTGGCGTTCAGAAATTCCGACAACTTTGTGCGACCGTGTGTAGACAAAACAAGTTTGAGCCAACATCCATCGGAAAAAATCCATGGATTTTGTTGTCGGACTGTCCGATCAATGTCCGATCGTGTGTACGGGGCATTAGACTAGCAGATTAAGATGGACTTGACTAATAAACTGAAAATAAACTCCAGCTAACACTTTATAAGCAATTACAGCAAAACTTTTTTTTTTCATTTTGGATAGCGTGAGGGAGGGTTATAACCCTAGTCAGATTTTTCTTCGCCCTCTGTGTCTCATTGTGGAGATTTCCCTTCACTTCCTGTCCCATAACCAGTCAGGAAGTGGGATGAAATCCATGCAAATTAAAGGGCTAAAAAAGGGCTAAAGGATAAGGTCATCCATTCCCAGGAACACTGTATACAAACACCATTGTTATTTCACCTTGCTGAGAAAGATCCTGCCTTCCTCACTTGATAATCCGGGCAAGTTGTGTTGTTTGGTTCTTTTATTCAGAAGTTTAACTGCACGAAACGAAAGTGGCTAGCTGAAGACACAAAGTCTTTTCTTTTCTTCAAAAGGACTGAAGCTACTAGTGCCATATGAACCCGCACAGACATATTCAGGGCTCTGTGAATGCAGTGGGTGTGTGTGGGACAGTTTATCTAGGAAGTTAAGCCATTACATGTTGATTTGAATAAAGTGTTTAACCACTTGCCGACCAGCCACCGTCATTATACCGCAGCAGGTCGGCATGATCCTGCGCACCGTCGTAGCTATACGTCGGTCCCTTTAAGTGGGATAGCAGGCACGCATGCATGCCCACTGCACAGCGGGGGTGCCGATGCTGGTGACCGGTGGTAGCAATGACCGCCGGCCACAAGCGATCGCAGGCAGGAGAGGCAGAACAGGGACGTGTGTGTGTAAACACACACATCCCAGTTCTGTGAGGAGAGGAGAGAGAGAGTTCCTACGAGCTGGGAACCACGATCTCTTATCTCCTATAGTCAGTCCCATCCCTCAGAGTTAGAACACACACGCATGGAACACAGTTAACCCCTTGATCGCCCCCTAGTGTTAACCCCTCCCCTGCCAGTGACATTTATACAGTAATCAGTGCATTTTTATGTCAATTGACCCAAAAATGTGTCAAAAGTGTCCGATGTGTCCGCCATAATGTCGCAGTCTCGATAAAAATCGCAGATCGCTGCCATTACTAGTAAAAAAAAAAAATAATAATAAAAATGCCATAAATTATTCCCCGAACTTGTAGACGCTATAACTTTTACGCAAACCAATCAATATACGCTTTTTGCAGTTTCTATTACCAAAAATATGTAGAAGAACACATATCGGCCTAAACTGAGGAAAAAAATACGTTTTTTAAAAAAGAAATTGGGGCTATTTATTACAGCAAAAAGTACAAAATATTGTGTTATTTTTCAAAATTGAAGCTTTTTTTTTTTTCGTTTATGGCGCAAAAAATAAAAGCTGCAGAGATGATCAAATACCACCAAAAGAAAGCTCTATTTGTGGGAAAAAAAAGACGTCCATTTTGTTTGGTTACAGCGTCTCACGGCCGCGCAATTGTCAGTTAAACTGGCGCAGTGCCGTATCGCAAAAAATTGCCTGGTCATTGAGCAGCCAATTCTTCCGGGGCTGAAGTGGTTAAAGTTGGGCCTGTGGTGTCAGGGAATAGAAGAGAGAGGCCTGACATAAGAAGGTCATTCCTCTGCTCTCCTCCTGCCTGGACTCATAGAGCCAACCTGAGTAAAGGTAACTAATCTGTTACAGATTGCCATATTGTGATTTATTGTTATTGAAGTGTTTGCCTCTGCTCTTGGGGTTATTCTCAGGTTTTGAATCCCCTGAAAGCAGCCTGAATATGGTATTATTGAGCTATATTGCTCTTAATCTCAGTTATTGCTCTCCAATTGCATTACTTGAATGTATATGGTTACTGTTTGTTACTCTTTTCCACAGAAATATTGCAGTAAAGACAATTTCTGTGTTTTATCATAACATGTGTGTTTCTCATTGGTCCTTGCACTTACACTATTTCCAGGTGTGCCAGAGGGGGCTGAGACTGTTCCTAGGGTTGAGAGGCAGAGTACGGAACCAAACATAAGCGGCTCCTCTGGGGGTAGCGCTACACCGGTAAAAAAAGGCGTCTCAGCTACATATGCGGTCACAAAATGAAAGCTAGAGTCAATCATCTTGGACTCCACCTACACCATATTAATGCATAAAAAATACACATTTAGTATTCAATAAAGATTTATTGGGAACTGTAAAACAGTTATTTGATATTTACACCCACTTTATTAGGTGCATCTGTTCAATTGCTTGGTAACACAAATTGCTAATCAGCCAATCACATGTCAGCAACTCAATGCATTTAGGCATCTAGACGTGGTGAAGACGACTTGCAGAAGTTCAAACTGAGCATCAGAATGGGGAAGAAAGGGGATTTAAGTGACTTTGAACATGGCATGGTTTGCCATGGTGCCATGCCATTGGTGCTAGACTGGCTGGTCTGAGTATTTCACAAACTGCTGATCTAATCTTCATGCACAACCATCTCTAGGGTTTACAGAGAATGGTCTGAAAAAGAGAATATATACAGTGAGCAGCAGTTGTGTGGACAAAAATGCCTTGTTGATGTCAGAGGTGAATGGGCAGACTGGTTCGAGATGATAGAATAGCAACAGTAACTCAAATAACCACTCGTTACAACCAAGGTATGGAGAATTCCATCTCTGAACGCACAACACATCAAACCTACAGCAGAAGACCACACCGGGTGCCACTCCTGTCAGCTAAGAACAGGAAACTGAGGCTACAATTAGCACAGGCTCACCAACATTGGACAATAGAAGATTGGAAAAACGTTTTCTGGTCTGATAAGTCTCGATTTCAGCTGCGACATTCAGATGGTAGGGTCAGAATTTGGCATAAACAATATGAAAGCATGGATCCATCCTGCCTTGTATCAATGGTTCAGGCTGGTTCTTTGCATGCGTTGGGCCCCTTAGTAACAATTGAGCATCGTTTAAATGCCACAGCCTACCTGAGTATTGTTGCTGACCATGTCCATCCCTTTATGACTACAGTCTACCCATCTACTGATGGCTACTTCCAGCAGGATAATGCACCATTCTTGTCAATGTTTAAGAAACCTGGTTTCTTGAACATGACAATGAGGTCACTGTACTCCAATTGCCTCCACAGTCACCAGATCTCATCCAATAGAGCACCTTTGGGATGTGGTGGAACAGGAGAATTGCATCATGAATGTGCAGCCAACAAATCTGCAGCAACTGCATGATGCTTTTTTGTCAATTAGGACCAAAATCTCTGAGCAATATTTCCAACGCCTTTCTTAATTCTATGTCATGGAGAACTAATGCAGTTCGGAAGGCAAAATGCGGTCCAACCCGGCACTAGCAAGGGGTACCTAATAAAGTGGCCGGTGAGTGTATAAACTAGTTTGAATTGCGCTTCTGAAACTGTTTTTTTTTTAGCCATGTGACTGGCACAGCACCAATCAGGGCTGGCCAGACACAGATTCACACTGTAGAGAGCATACATCAGCAGAGATATAGAAGCCACTCCCAAAGATCTTTTCTTGCAGATGCCAAAGAACAGGGAAAGATTATGTGACCACTCAAAAGTGCTGCAGGAATAAGATTTAAAAGAGAAAATCCGGTGGCATAATATGTATGATTTATGTGAATGAATTATAGCAATTGACACTTCTTGTTTATTATCACTTTAAGGGTCTGGTATGTATTTTGATTTATTAAGCTTTAGGGATAAATCAGATCCCTTTTGTCAGGCTGTAAAAAGCTGAGTCACCCTGTAAGCTTGCATCTTTAAATACTCAAGTAAGTCAATAAACGGTATCACTCAAACTTCAGACTTTCAACCTTATACTTACAGTTGGTAAAACCAAATGTATATACTAAAAAATAATTACAGTTAAAGGAGTTGTAAAGGCAGAAGTTTTTTTTTTTTTATCTTAATGCATTCTATGCATTATGATAAAAAGCCTTCTGTGTGTAGCAGCCTCCCCAGCACCCCCTAATTACTTACCTGAGCCCCATCTCTCTCCAGTGAAGCCCACGAATGTCTAAGCCGTCCGGGACACTCCTCCCGATTGGCTGAGACACAGCAGCGGCGCCATTGGCTCCCACGGCTGTCAATCAAAGTCAGTCGGCCAATCAGGGGAGAGAGGCGGTGGGGCCGGGTCGAAGGCTCTATGTCTGAATGGAGACACTGAGCTGCGGCTCGGCTCCAGTGCCCCCATAGGTAAAACATTTGCAAACCACATTCCAAAATACCCCTTGAGGTACTTTGCGGTGTTTTTCATGCGCAGGGCAGCTCATTGAAATCATTGAGCTCTCCTATGCATGCTGCAAGAAAAATGCACCAAAGTAATCAGTGGCTATTTATAGCTCTGATCGCTGTATAAATGTCAATGGTCCCAAAAAAATGTCAAAAGTGTCCGATCTGTCCGCCACAATGTCGCAGTCCCGCAAAAAATTGCAGATCACCGCCATTACTAGTAAAACAATTATAAAAATACCATAAATCTATCGCTTATTTTGTAGACGCTATAACTTTAGCGCAAACCAATCAATATACGCCTATTGTGATTTTTTTTTTACCAAAATATGTAGAAGAATATAGATCAGCCTAAACCAATGAATAAATTTGTTTTCTTATATATTTTTTGGGGGTATTCATTATAGCAAAAAGTACAAAAAATTTTTTTTTTTCAAAATTGTCGCCTTTTGTTTGTTTATAGCGCAATAAATAAGAAACGCAGAAGTGATCAAATAGCACCAAAAGAAAGCTCTATTTGTGGGAAAAATGGACGTCAATTTTGTTGATTTTTCTAGATGATCACATGATGTTACAGAAAGTGTTGGGCTCAGAAAGCGTTTTTTTTTTTTGAACCGAGAAGCTACCATGAACTAGGTAAGAGAGAGAAATGTACATTGGGATGGCTTGGGCAGAAAAGTCATATGAAAAGGCTTCTATTTATTATTGAAAGTGAAATTCTGCCTGAAAAGGGGAACTTAGCCTTCATTTGTTGGTAAGAGTTCTATTGAGAGTGCAGACTCAGGTATTATTTTCCAGAAGATGACTTGAATAAACATTTTTTCTGGAAGATTTTACAAGTACAAAATTAAAACATACAGTAAATGAGAGACACTGGTTGGTCTATTCTAAAGCAAGCAATTTGGCATTTTGCTTTTGTTGTACATTATTTTTTACAGTATCCATAGTCATATGGGAAATGATCACACAAGGGATTGGAAATTTTTCAACGTGAAACTTAAAATGATGGAAATGTCCAGTAAACAAATTTGTACATAATGGAGAAATGGAGGTAATGTGAACTGTGATTGTCTAAATCTGACAATAAACAACACGTGCAAGACAGAATTAGAAAAGAAAAGTTTGTCTGGAAAAACGTTCTGTTTAGAATCTTTCTAAAGACAACTTGGCTTTCCATGGAAAACTTGAGAAACTTTTTGAGCCTTGCAGTGGAACTTTTCTTTCCATCATTGAAAAGACAGAAGAATTTAATTCCACAATGGAGGAGCAAATCAGGCACATTAAAGATTGGGAAGGATGCACAAAGGTTTGGCTTATAGTTTCATTCTGAAAAAGTGTAATCTGAAGAGTGAAAACTGTGACTTCATAAACTTTGTTTTAATCAGATCTTGGTTTACGACATAATAATTCTAAAAATGTTAGTTAGAAGTTTTACTAGATAGAGTATATAGTGCCCTCACTACTTTTGGATATACCCAATGTCTTCATGCTTTTTACAATTTCGTAACAGTGTACAAAATATTGCTTACCATGCCCACCACAGTTGTTTTAGGAGGCTTTTAACCTCCCTGGAGGTATGACTATTTCGGATTTTAGGTGCTGAAAGCGGTACAACTATTTTGCATGGAAATTTGGCCTTTTATATTGTAGGCCTGTAATTCTTAACAATAATGCCGCGTAGACACAAGCGTACACACTGGTCCGGGGGACCAGAGTCCGCCGCACAATCCGATCGTGTGTAGGCTCCCGCTGATTTTTTTGTCCCAAAAGTCCGCCGAACCTAGATTTGAAGCATGTTTCAAATCTTTCCATCGTAAGTCCGCCGGACTCAGTTTCTGACAGAAAGCCTGTTCGTCTGTATGCTGATCCGATGGACCAGATACGACGCAAGGGCAGGGTACTGCATCTCGCTCTCGCTGCAATAGGAAAAACAAATTTTCCTATTGCAGCGAGCACGGGGCATACCAGGCCCTTAGGTCTGGTATGGATCATCCCCACCCCCTTTCCTGACCGGCCGGGCTGCGTGCTCAGATCGGGGTCTGGTATGGATTTTAGGGGGGACCCCGCGCCGTTTTTTCTGCGTAGGGGGTTCCCCTTAAAATCCATGCCAGACCTAAGGGAATGGTATGCCCCGCGACGGGGCTCGCAAGGTGTCAATCTCGCCGATAAAAGCGAGATTCAATTCCTTTTCTAGTCCCGTCGTACCCGAGTCACGTTCAAAATGAAAGGACTTGTCCATGTGTGGGCAAGTCCGTTCATTCTGAAAGTCCGCCGTAACTCTGGCAAAAGTCCGTCGGAAAGACGGCCGGACCTAGCCTGCCGGAAAGTCCGGTTGTGTGTAGGCAAGTCTGTCCGTTCAGAAAGTCCGGCGGTAGTCCGCCGGAAAGTCCGGCGGGAAGAACGTCGGACCAAGTCTGCCGGAAAGTCCGCTCGTGTGTACGCGGCATAACACACTTAAATCTGTCCACCAAGTGTCTAGTAGATATCCCGGGAATGATGAAGTTTGAAACAAAATCATAAGTTATAATATAATAAATAAATATAAATATTTAAAAAAAATATATATAATAATAATAAAATACATTTTCCCACGATTCACTATTGCTCAATTCTGCAAGTGTTCTAATTTACTACCGCTGTTTTCTAGCTGGTCTAAAGCCACTTTTGATGTAAAGGGACACTTTTTGGTTGCTATGGATAATCTCAAGTTTCCAGGCAGAAAGAACAGTATATATAATATAAAACTGCATGCAGGGCATTGGACAAAGTACTGGGGACAAAAGGGATGTGAAATAATTTCATACAGTACTGTAATCTGTAAGATTACAGTACTGTATGTTTTATGCTTTTTACACTTTTATGAATTTGCCACCAGGCTCCGCCCCGTGCGTCACGACGCTCACAGGGAGCGGAGCCTGACACAGAGAGGCTTTGGAGGAGGACAGAGCCCACGAACACCGCGGGGGGACATTGCAGGATCCTGGGGACAAGGTAAGTAACACCGCACCAGGATCCTGCAATGTAATCCCGAGTGTGGCTCGGGGTTACCGCTAATGGTGCTGAAATTTAACCCCGAGCCACACTCGGGAATACCGTCAGGGAGGCTACATAAAATTAAAAAAAAGTAATGTAGAACTAGACTCCAAAAATCAAAAACTGCTAGGAGGTTTTTTTTTTTTTTTTTTTTTCAGAAAAGACATGCAAATTATTTCTGCCAAAAGATTTTTTCCTCTTTCTTCTAGCAATTTTCTATTTTCAGAACATTGTATGGTTAATGTGTTGTGCAGTGTACACTCCTGGCTCATTACTGGCATCTGTAATGGTGTCCGATGCTTGGGCCAATGTGTTTCCTGTGCATAGGCACAGGAGTTAATCCATCAGTGATCACCCAGTAGCAAAAAGAGCTATGATGCACCTGAAAGAAATGGTGATGAAGATGGTAGAGAGGAATGGAACAGCTACAGTGACTATAAAACCTGACAGTGCTGGAGGAGGCCACTCTATCGGTAAGTGTGCTTTAACATGCAAGTATGTTTTGCATGTGCACCCCCTATCTGGCAGACTTAATTTCTGCTTTCAAATTTACTATGTCACAAGGGAGATTAAATGGGGTTCCCATTGCCTTTACTGAAAAAGATATTGACAAATCTGAAATATGAAGATCTTTCTTTGCTGAAGGGGTTCGATTTTTAAACTCTGTACATACAAATTTACTAATTGGGCACTATTGTTGCTCTTGGAGAGGTTTTCTACCTTCACATATGTAATAGAAGTCTATGTGCATCTTCACTTCTGCTAATTGGTGGTGGCGATCCCCCTGCCTGAACCCCAGAAGATCAAGAGAGGCCTGCCAGTTAATTTTTCCAGGGCTACTATTTTACAATAAGATCTCCTTTTTTTCTGCGCAGCCATCGCCAGTATAGAAACACATTTCCTTCCATAGCTTATGACGTTTGCGTTAGGTCAGAAAAAGTTGAAAAAGGGATGACATTAAACTTGTTGACCAAAATATGTATAAAAACATCCAGTCAGTAAATGGTTCCCCATTTTTTTCAGCCGGTAATCAGCTTTCTTGTAAAATAGATCTCTTTTACAGCGCTTTGAAGCCCCCCTACCACCACCCAGGGTGTTTTCCAGGCTCTTCCATTCCTCTGTGGGGACCAGGAACCCCGGTAAATCAGCAGGACAGCTTTCCGTAGAGAAGATGGAGGAACATTTGTTCCCCCATCTACCCTGTGATGAATAGTTCTGCAAGCGGCAATGATTTTGTCACTTCCATTCTCCAGGGAATGTATTAACCGAGCATGATATGTGCTTGTTTAGCTGTCTTAGAAGGCAGGGGAGACATCAGGGGTCTAATAGACCCCTGATGTCTCCATAAAGAGTGCCTGTCACTGCCCAAAGCCATTACATGGGGGCTTGTTCGGCCCTTGTGAAAGCAATAAAGTTAAATGAAAGATAATTAAAAAGTTTAAAAAAAAAAAAGAAGTTTAAATAAAATTAAAAAAAAAGAAAAAGAAAATGTAAAAGCACCAATTCCCCTGTGCATGCACACAATTGCAAACGTAGGTCTGGAACGCATATGTAAATGGTAATTGCACCACACATGAGGTATCACGGGGGACATCAGAATGAGAGCAATAATTCTCGGTGCCCTAATTCATGATTAACACTAAACTGATAATCTGTAAAGGCTTTTAAAGCATCACCTACAAGTATGTACAAAATGTAGTTTGTTGCCATTTCACTGGAGTGCAGAATATTAAATCTTGATATGTTTGGTAGGCATTTAATCAAAACAACATCATCTTTTATATTTTACCAGAAACGTAGGTGTTATATTGAGTTTGTGTGCACTAAAATTCATTAAAGTTTATTTTTTTCCAAAATTTGTGTTTGATAAATGGCTGCGCAAATATCATGTGACATAAAAAAAAATGCTACAGCCACTATTTTATTCTCCAAGGCCTGTGCTTTCAGAAATCGTTAGGGGTTTGAAGTAATATTCAAGAAAGAAAATGCTGATTTTAACATGTATGTGAAAAATTTCAAAATTGCCCCAGAGAGCAGATGGGTAAACATATGATTGGAAAAGGGAAGACTGGCAGGATTCTCACCAGTCAGGAAGTAGCATCAGGCAGGAAAGGATATGCACAATTTTTCCATATACAGTGTAAAAGTGGAACATAATCTCACCACTAGACAGGTGGTTACTAATTGTCATTACTCTGAAGTAATACTTTCATGTCCTGTCTGTCTCTTACCTGGTCTGTGTATTAGCCTTAGGGCTTGCGCTCTCACACCTGTATGGTTAAGTAATCCTCCCTCAGTGTGGCTCAACCCTAGCCTCAACAGGAACCACTATTTAACACCATGTTCTCCTAGCCTGCCTTGCTGAGCAATATTGTGTGTTTGGTTTCCTGTCTCCTGCTTGCCGTGTGCTCTACATCCATCTCTGTTACCGATCTTGGCTTGTTCTTTGACTATCCCTGCCTGCTTGTTACCCTAACCTTTGGTGTGTTCTCTGTCTATTCTTGTCTGCTAGTTGCCCCGACCTTTGGCTTGTCTCCTGACTATCCCTTGTTGTCCTGGGCTGCTGCTTCCGCTCTATCCTTCTGTAGCCTACCGTGAGCGTGAGCTGGGAGACCCTGGCGGCCATGACCTGGAGCCAGTTGCAGCGCAGTCCATCCTCATCACTAGAGGCTCTGGTGAACACCTGCTAGGTCTTAGACTCCACACCCTGGGGAATCTTATGCTCTAGCTCCCAGTGAACCACCCAGAGTTCCATCTGCAGCAGTCAGCCGTAGGGTCCACTACCTTAGCGGTGCACTCCTGACTCCAGCGGTGTGCATCTGTCATCTGGACTCAGGTGACCTGACACTAATATATTATTACTGTTATGTTTAAAGTTGTACACTTTAACCACTTCAGCCCCGGAAGAATTTACCCCCTTCCTGACCAGAGCACTTTTTGCAATTCGGCACTGCGACGCTTTAACTGACAATTGCGCGGTCGTGCGACATGGCTCCCAAACAAAATTGACGTCCTTTTTTTCCCACAAATAGAGCTTTCTTTTGGTGGTATTTGATCACCCCTGCGCTTTTTATTTTTTGCGCTATAAACAAAAAAAGAGCGACAATTTTGAAAAAAACGCATTATTTTTTACATTTTGCTATAATACATGTCCCCCAAAAATATATAAAAAAACTATTTTTTTCCTCAGTTTAGGCCGATACGTATTCTTCTACATATTTTTGGTAAAAAAGATTGCAATAAGCGATTATTGATTAGTTTGTGCAAAAGTTATAGCGTTTACAAAATACGGGATAGTTTTATGGCATTTTTATCAATAATTTTTTTTTTTAAATGGCGGCGATCAGCGGTTTTTATTGTGACTGCGACATTATGGCGGACACATCGGACTTTTTTGACACATTTTTGGGACCATTGTCATTTATACAGCAATCAGTGTTATACAAATGCACTGATTCCTGTGTAAATGACACTGGCAGTGAAGGGGTTAACCACTAGGTGGCAGTGTAGGGGTTAAGTGTGTCCTAGGGGCGTGTTTCTAACTGTGAGGGGCATGGCTGTGTGTGACATGTGACTGATCTCTGCTCCGATGTCAGGGAGCAGAGATCCAGTGACACTGTCCTCCTCGTGAGGTGATCCTGGGTATCCCCGCGGCGATTGAGTCCGCGCGACCCGACTCACGGAGCTTGCGGCGTGTGCGTGCCCACTGGATGCCTCTTAAAGGGGAATGTACAGGTACGTGGTTTTGCCTGTACGAGCCCTTCTGCCGCAGTATATCTGCGTGAGGCGTTCACCAAGCAGTTAAGGGTTGATTTATAAAAGGCAAATAAGCTGTTCACTTTGCAAGGGAGGTTGCACTGTACAAAGAAATTATCCCCAAAGCTTAGCGACTAGGAAAGGGAACGTAAGGATACAAGTGTATGCTTGCTCTTTGAAAAACAATTACTTTTAATAAATTAATAAACACATATATTATAGTTTTATTGCAGATTAGGAGGGCGGCACCCCTGCGCCCCGTATAGAGCGGCCGCCACTGAGTCTAATTAAGGAAGTATAGTGCAAGAGTGTATAATCCAAAACAAATCAGAATCTCACTGAGAGTTTCAGTGTTTTGAAGAGATTACATGCTGGTGATGTGATGTTTTCAATAAAGTCAAGTCAATAAAAATGCACTGGATCAATGCACTGTATCAAATCATCCATAAAAATACACAGGCTTGACCCTGTGATGACCATTGTTCAGTTATACCTAGATGCTCAGATTAAATTCAGCAGCCTCAGTAAGCCTTGGTTAAATTGAGGATAACCCTATAGCTAAATTGTATAGCTGATTAATTTTTAAGGACATAATTTTTGGTACATCTTTTTCAGTCAAATGGAATCAGTGGAATATTGTTTTCTTTTAAACCACCAGTAACATTTACTGATCAAGCTATATCAATATCATGAGTGCCATACATCAAAATTGTAGCAACATCTTGCAATGTATAGAAAAAAATCAAACCAAATATAAAAGTAAATGTTGACACTTGGAAAGTTACCAACCCCCTAGCTTAAAACATAAATCTGGGAAACATTATAGTCTTTTTATTACTTTTAACTGATTTCTAAAACAATAAAAAAGTAAGTATCTGCAGTGGAACTCTGTTATTTTAGAAAAAGCTACTATCACACTTACATCTCTCACGAAGTTTGTGGAAAGTCTCCAGGTGATTCTGAGAAAATACATTGAGCTGATGAACCCTTTTTTTTTTAAATTCATCTTATAAAAGCTACACATCTTGAATGAATATAGAATGATCAGTAGTCATTGATGCATAAATACTCAGACCAAATTTAGCAAAATTAGTATGCGTTGATTAACTTAACCATAACTTTATAACACATTTACCCGCCTAAATACATTTTGCATTTTTTTAAGAAAATAAAGGGCTTTTATTTTGTACTAGGTTTTAACAGTTATTTTGTTCATTACATATATATTTTTTTTTTTTCAAGAAAGCTTTTATTTTGTTAAATCCATACAGCAAAATAGTACAGAAAAATTAAGGTCTTAGATAAAATGATAACAGTGTTATACAGAGGGAACAGTTCAGAGAGTACAACATTATATTTTAACAAGTATTCAAATATAAAACTTTTAAGTTGTTGAAAAACACATTACATCTGGGGTGTGGACGTATGGGATGACAGATAAGAGTAAACAGAAAATATAAAGCACATATATCAAAGCAAGGAAAACATTTTTTAAACATGTTGACTTTTGGGAGCGAAAAAGAATAAAAAGGAGAAAGGAGCAAAAACCGTATTATAATAAAACGCCAATGATAGCATTAGTATACAAGTCTAAGATTTTCGTTGGATAATGTTTGGGATAACCGTTAATTACTATGTCTGTGTGGGAATTTGAAAATAATCCTGGGGCATAGTGCCCAGAAGTCAGATAATGTTTGAAGATAGAGATATAATCATAGCATACAACAATAGATATCTAACATAGTCAAGTGTCGATTAAATGTGGGTCAAGGTATAGTGAAAAGTATATGAAAAGGGTAGGGGAGAGTTCTTTCCCGTCCCTGGCTCAGCCATGGGTCTAACGGGAAATATCTTTTCACAAGAACCATGTCCCACGAAGGAAAGCATAATAGAACTTCTAAAATGATATCTGTAGGATCAATGCTATAGTAGCATCCTGAATTTTTGTTGCATACAAGGCTATAGGAAGGGATATAGACAGTTGGGATGTATGATGTGTCGTAAGATGTGCTGGAGGAGGGCTCCTAAGTGATTAATTGGGTATAATCAGATGTTGTGCGGAAATGTAACCAACAGGCCCAAATGTTCCTGTATTTACATATATAGTTACATATGCTTTTTTTTATTATAGCCTGACAAATGTACAAAAATATTTTTGTAGTTTTTATTTTTTTTTTATTTTGGACACAGCACTAGAAGAAATAATTAAACATTGGTGGAAATCTGTATAAGCCAAAAAAGCATGGAAACATTACATCCACAATTTTGTATACATAGCAGAATATACCATAAACACATCATATGCATTAACTATGCCTGTGTAAGGCAGTCACTATCATTCATGACTGTCATTTTGATTTCCATTGTTGCAAGTTACAGGTGAAGTCTATAGTTGCAAACCATTCTTCTAGCTTATGGAAAGTGGCTGCAAGGCCTTCTATTGATTTTATTTAACCACTTCAGCCCCGGAAGGATTTACCCCCTTCCTGACCAGAGCACTTTTTGCAATTTGGCACTGTGTCGCTTTAACTGCTAATTGCGCGGTCATGCAATGCTGTACCCTAACGAAATTTGCATCATTTTCTTCCCACAAATAGAGCTTTCTTTTGATGGTATTTTATCACCTCTGCCATTTTTATTTTTTGCGCTATAAGCGGAAAAACCGAAAATTTTGAAAAAAAAATGAAATTTTCTACTTTTTGTTATAAAAAAAATCCAATAAACTCAATTTTAGTCATACATTTAGGCCAAAATGTATTCGGCCACATGTCTTTGGTAAAAAAAATTTCAATTGTATATTTATTGGTTTGCGCAAAAGTTATAGCGCCTACAAACTAGGGTACATTTTCTGGAATTTACACAGCCTTTAATTTATTACTGCCTATGTCATTTCTTGAGGTGCTAAAATGACAGGGCAGTACAAAACCCCCCCAAATGACCCCATTTTGGAAAGTAGACACCCCAAGGAAATTGCTGAGAGGCATGTTGAGCCCATTGAATATTAATTTTTTTTGTCTCAAGTGATTGAATAATGACTAAAAAATTTACAAACAGTTGTCACTAAATGATATATTGCTCACACAGGCCATGGACATATATGGAATTGCACCCCAAAATACATTCAGCTACTTCTCCTGAGTACGGGGATACCACATGTGTGGGACTTTTTGGGAGCCTAGCCCCGTACGGGGCTCCGAAAACCAATCACCGCCTTCAGGATTTCTACGGGTGTAAATTTTTGATTTCACTCTTCACTGCCTATCACAGTTTCGGAGGCCGTGGAATGCCCAGGTAGCACAACCCCCCCCCCCAAATGACCCCATTTTGGAAAGTAGACACCCTAAGCTATTTGCTGAGAGGCATGGTGAGTATTTTGCAGCTCTCATTTGTTTTTGAAAATAAAGAAAGACAAAGAAAAAAAAATTTTTTTTTTCTTTTTTCGATTTTCAAAACTTTTTGACAAAAGGTGAGGTCTGCAAAATACTCACTATACCTCTCAGCAAATAGCTTGGGTGTCTACGTTCCAAAATAGGGTCATTTGGGGGGGGTTTGTGCCACTTGGGCATTCCATGGCCTCCGAAACTGTGATAGGCAGTGAAGAGTGAAGTCAAATATTTACGCCCTTAGAAAGCCTGAAGGCGGTGCTTGGTTTTCGGGGTCCTGTATGCGGCTAGGCTCCCAAAAAGTCTCACACATGTGGTATCCCCATACTCAGGAGAAGCAACAGAATGTATTTTGGGGTGTAATTTCACATATTCCCATGGCATGTTTGAGCAATATATCATTTAGTGACAACTTTGTGCAAAAGAAAAAAAAATTTGTCTTTTTCCCGCAACTTGTGTCACAATATAAAATATTCCATGGACTCGACATGCCTCTCAGCAAATAGCTTGGGGTGTCTACTTTCCAAAATGGGGTCATTTGGGGGGTTTTGAACTGTCCTGGCATTTTATGCACAACATTTAGAAGCTTATGTCACACATCACCCACTCTTCTAACCACTTAAAGACAAAGCCCTTTCTGACACTTTTTGTTTACATGAAAAGATTTTTTTTTTTGCAAGAAAATAAATTTGAACCCCCAAACATTATATATTTTTTTTAAAGCAAATGCCCTACAGATTAAAATGGTGGGTGTTTCATTTTTTTTTTTCACAGAGTATTTGCGCAGCGATTTTTCAAACGCATGTTTTTGGGAAAAAACACACTTTTTAAAATTTTAATGCACTAAAACACACTATATTGCCCAAATGTTTGATGACATAAAAAAGATGATCTTAGGCCGAGTACATGGATACCAAACATGACATGCTTTAAAATTGCGCACAAACGTGCAGTTCGCCTTTGCGCGAGAGCTTTTTTATCTTATTTTTAAACTGTTCCTTTCATTTTTTTTTTTTTTTTAATCATTTTTATTGTTATCTCAGGTAATGTAAATATCCCCTATGATAGCAATAGGTAGTGACAGGTACTCTTTTTTGAAAAAATTGGGGTCTATTAGACCCTAGATCTCTCCTCTGCCCTCAAAGCATCTGACCACACCAAGATTGGTGTGATAAAATGCCTTCCCAATTTCCCAATGGCGCTGTTTACATCCGGCGAAATCTAAGTCACTAAATGCTCATAGCTTCTGGTTTCTTAGGCCATAGAGATGTTTGGAGCCACTCTGGTCTCTGATCAGCTCTATGGTCAGCTGGCTGAATCACCGGCTGCATTCTCAGGTTCCCTGTTGAGACAGGAAAGCCAGAGAAAAACATGGAAGATCGTGGGGTGCATTGCCTCCCACTGCTTGTAAAAGCAGTCTAGAGGCTAATTAGCCACTAGGATTGCTTTTACATGAAAGCCGACCACTGGCTGAAAAGAATGATACCAAGATGATACCTAAACCTGATGGCATCATTCTGGTATAACCACTCAAAGTCCAGCAGCATACCAGTACGTTGCTGGTCCTTGTTGGGCATATATTGTAATCTTTTTTTTTTTCATGCAGCCTGTGGGCTGAACGAAAAAAAAAGAGATTGATCGGTGGGTATGCCCACCATTAGAATACCTCCCTTCATCCACCCACTTCTAATGATGGGCATACATGCACCATTTATATATGCCGAAGCAGGGGGGCATGCTCCAGCAAAAAGTAGGAGCAAATCGCTCCTCCGCCCCTGCTGCCCCCATGCTTCGGCATATATCACCTGTAACTTTTGTAACTGTAACCAGTTCCAGGTTCGGGTCTCTCAAAATGCGATGGCATCTTGGGAGACCCTGTGAAAGTGTGCCTACTCTGTTCAATGCTGTACCCTACGCTAATACTCAACTAGTGTATGGTAGCGTTCAAAACATTCACCAATGCAAAGACCAGGATTGTCAGGACAGGAGGGACAATAATAGCTGGTGTCACGCCTATATCCGCGCTTGCTGCAGACACGACATCTTTTTTGGGGGCTTCGTTGGGTAGGGGTACTCAGGAGGACATAAAGAAAATGCCTCTCATGCAGCCGACTGCATTTTCTTGGGGATGTGAATGGGGGAAGTACGGGTGCTGCAGAAGTGGTGGGTTCCCAAATAGGATTGGTGAATGCAGCAGGAAGGGCATTATGGGCATGACGGGCCTGTGTTTGTCTTCTTCTTGGTCTTCTTCTAGGTGGCAGCGGGACACTACTTGTGCTTGCCACCTCACCAGCTTGAATTGCTTGAACCCCAGCTTATGGGACTCGTCACATCACCAAGTGTTACTGCAGTGCTGGTTTGACTACGACCGGGGTGTACTAGGCCGCTGGTGCTTGCCAGTTCACCAAAACGCTACCAAAAAAACTGTTAGCGATCGCAGGGATCAGGCCTGACTCTGTGAATGCTGCAGTTAGGCGTTTAGTGTTTTGTAAGTGACAGTGATCGATCGATACTGCACTTGGGTGGGCTGGGCTGGGCCGGGCGGAGGGGCAAAACGCAGGTGCTAGCAGGTATCTGTGCTGATCCCGCTAACACTGCGTTTTTGGGAACATTAAACTGCTGGGGACGCTAGTATAGATCTGATCGGATCAGATATTGATCCGTTCAGATACTATACCACTAAGGGAAGTGTATGCTGCGTGCGTGGGTGTTAGCGCCACTGGCGCTAACTTGACGCTGCCTGGGGCGACGCAGACCCTATCTGACCCTAAACCGTAACTTATATCACCGCCGGGCGATCAGGGGGCTAAACCTTTATTAGGTAATAAACGGCGGGTGCCCTGAAACTATAAAAATTAAACTAACTAACCAGCGTCATCCGTAACAGTTATATGGTGATCACTGGTGAAAGGGTTAACTAGGGGGGAATCAAGGGGTTAAAACCTTTATTAGGTAGTATATGGGAGTCCCTGTCGCTATAAAACGCTGACGGCGAACCTATATATTTACCTCCCTAACTAGCGTCACCAGTGACACTAATACAGTGATCAGAAAAACGATTGCTTAGTGACACTGGTGACGGGGGGGTGATCAAGGGGTTAAAACCTTTATTAGGTAGTATATTAGGGCCCCTGACACTATAAAACGCTGACGGCGAACCTATATATTTACCTCCCTAACTAGCATCACCAGTGACACTAATACAGCGATCAGAAAAATTATCGCTTAGTGACACTGGCGACTGGGGATGATCAAGAGGTTAAAACTTTATTAGGGGGGTTAGGGGGGTACCCTAGACCTAAAGGGGGCTAACACTAACTGCCCTACCACACTAACTGTCACAAACTGACACCAATGCAGTAATCAGGAAAAAAAAAAACTGATCGGGGGGTGATGGGGGGTGTAATGTATGCCTGGCGTGTTCTACTGTGTGTGTAGTGTTTGTGCACTCACTCGAATGTCTTCTCTCCTCGGCGCCGGAACGGAAAATACCGATCCGAGGAGAGATGACATAATTTCCTCTGCCTCTGTTTACTATACAGAGGCAAAGGAAGATTCTCATTGGCTGGGAGCGATCGCGAGGGGGGGGGCCACGAATGGATGGCCTCCCCCTCACGTCTGATCGATCCCAGACAGAAGCCGACCGCCTCGGGCACTGGGGGGGGGGGGTCCGATCAGACCCCCCGCCCCCGGGAAAGCAAGGACTTATATATAAGTCCTTATGCCTGCCCGTGCCATTTGTGTCGACGTACATCGTCGCGCGGCGGTCGGCAACTGGTTAACCAATTTTGGCAAACCACAAACATACAGAAGGAATGTACAGTCTGCAGACACAGACCCTCTTTAACAGATGGATGCTCAGTGAAGTCTTATAATAATGTTTCATTAGAATTTTGTTAGCATACAACAAATAGCTAATGGGATTTGTCCATAGGTCCATTGATGTTAACTGAAGGGTCATTTATGAACCTCAGACAAGAAAGGCTGTAAAGGACAGTGCCAGAAGATATGTTCCTGGCTTGGTCTGGCATCTCCAGAAAGTGCTCAGAAGCTGCGGGTAAGCTTTGAAGAAGCACTAGAAATTACTACTAGCATGATAATGAATTGTAGCCTTGTTCCTGAAAATGATTAGAAATCAAGTAATGGCTCAAATGATGTGTGGCATTGTATAGGTCACGCCAAGTTTGGATTCCCATTTGTGGTTGTAAGGAGAGGTAAAACCATCTTTTGGCCACATTGAGAAGCTAATAAATTAGTGACAATAGATGAGGCTTATAGGCTGCATATGAAGAAAGTATCTCAAAAGTAGCAAGGGATCCAGAGAGAAGGTTGCAGTTTGGTGTAGAAATTAAAAAAATGTCAGACCTGGTAGGCAACCCAGCTGTCTAAAGAAGGCAAAAGTAGATTTTGATTTGCTTCCTGGAAAAGCCATCCATTTAGGGTCATAATAGATAAAAGACAAAATTTACCCACTGATCTTTTTTCATATTTTTTTTTGTTTTAAAAATGTTTATTCATTTTCTTTTAACACAAATATATATTTTTTTTAAATACTATATTTCTTACTCTGCACTCAGACAATGGGATAAATTGACAGCTGGAGTCAGAAGAGGTTTGTCTACAAACAAATTTCATGTGCTCACAATGAGCGACTGCTGTGGTGATCAGCAACAGGCACTGCTTGAGAATGTTAATCTTCCGATTGCAGGCCAGAATAGGCTAAATTACAGAAAGGAAGAAACACTATAATTTCTTTAACAGCAAATCCATGAACTACCCTTGATATAATATATCTTAGATGTCAATACATCTACTTTACAGCAAACATATTGATAAAAATTCTTGCAATTTACAGCCTGCATAAGTACTATTTTTAGCACTAGTTCAAATGCTTCACCCTTCATCATGCAAAGGTAAAGCTCTATTTTTCGCAGTTCTCCTGCATATGATTGGATGATTGAAGTGAACGTGGGTTCACTTTACTTTGCTACATCTCATTTATTTGCACCCATTAAAAAATCATCCCTCTGTTTTTGTTTATCCAAATGTACAGTGCATCCAGAAAGTATTCACAGCGCTACACTTTTTCCACATTTTGTTATGGATTGAATTCATTATTTCCCTCAAAATTCTACAAACAATACTCCATAATGACAACGTGAAAAGAAGTTTGTTTGAAATCTTTGCAAAATGTATTAAAAATAAAAAAATGAAAAAAATCACATTACTCAAGTATTCACAGCCTTTGCTCAATATTTTGTTGAAGCACCTTTGGCACCAATTACAGCCTCAAGTCTTTTTGAGTATGATGCTACAAGTTTGGAACACCTATTTCTGGGCAATTTCTCCCACTTCCTTGCAAGACCTCTCAAGCTTTACCAGATTGGATGGGGAACGTCGGTGCACAGCCATTATCAGATCTCTCCAGAGATGTTCAATCAGGTTAAAGTATGGGCTCTGGCTGGGCCACTCAAGGACATTCACAGAGTTGTCCACTCCTTTGTTATCTTGGCTGTGTGCTTAGGGTCATTGTCCTATTGGAAGATTAACTTTTACCCCAGTCTGAGGTCCAGACTGCTCTGGAGCAATTTTCATGAAGGATGTCTTTGTACATTGCTGCATTTATCTTTCCCTCGATCCTGACTAGTCTCCCAGTTCCTGCCGCTGAAAAACACCCCCACAGCATAATTCTGCTGCCTGGTTTCCTCCAGACATGACGCTTGCCATTCAGACCAAAGAGTTACATTTTTGTTTCATCAGACCAAAGAATTTTGTTTCTTATGGTCTGGGAGTCCTTCAGGTGCCTTTTGGAAAACCCCAGGTGGGCTGTCATGTGCCTTTTACTGAGGAGTGGCTTTCTTCTGGTCAGTGGTCACCCCACCATACAGGCCTGATTGGTGGACTGCTGCAGAGATGGTTGTTCTTCTGGGAGATTCTCCTCACAGAAAAATGCTGAAGCTTTGTCAGAGTGACAAAGTTCTTGGTCTGCTCCCTGACTAAGGCCCTTCTCCCCTGATTGCTCAGTTTGGCTGGGCGGCCCGCTCTACTAAGAGTCCTGGTGGTTCCAAACTCCTTCCAATTACGGATGATGTAGGCCACTGTGCTCATTGGGACCTTCAATGCTGCAGAAATGCTTCTGTACCCTTCCCCAGATCTGTGCCTCGATACAATCCTGTCTCCGAGGTCTACAGATAATTCCTTGAACTTAATGGCTTGGTTTGTGCTCTGACATGCACTGTTAATTGTGGGACCTTATATAGAGGCCTTTCCAAATCATGTCCAATCAACTAAATTTACCACAGGTGGAATCCAATCAAGTTATACAAAACATCTCAAGGATGATCAGTGGAAATAAGATGCACCTGAGCTCAATTTTGAGTGTCACGGCAAAGGCTGTAAATATTTAAGTACATGTGATTTTTTTCATTTTTTATTTTTAATACATTTGTAAATATTTCAAACTTACTGTCATTATGGGGTATTTTTTGTAGAATTTTGAGGAAAATAATGAATTTAATCCATGTTGGAATAAGGCTGTAACATAACAAAATGTGGAAAAAGTGAAGCGCTGTGAATACTTTAGGGATACACTGTAGTTCTTGTCCTCTACATGTACCTTACATTACAAGTACCTCTTGCTCACGGCAAACATTATTTTTCTAAATAAAAGTTAGAATTACAATCTCAAATGCAAGAATTCTGGATTAAGGGTTTATCAGTGATACCATCAGAGAAAGATATCCTGAAGGATATAGATTTCACATACATAAGCTATAAGGAAATTGAAATGCTTCATTTATGTCTAATTGCAGTAAAAGCTTTCATGCTTTTCTAAAGAAATACTTTGAAAAATATACATATACAATTGTTACATAAGCCATTTATAATTCAGTGCTATTCAAATTACTATTCTATTACAGTCCCAAGATGCTGTAATTTTCAACTGTCAAAAAAATCAAATGCTCTCTCTTTGCAATATGACAAGTTAAAAAAATACAGAATGCCCTCATTTACTAATTGGGTGATTGGCGCAATCAATTTCCCAGAAGTTGACACTGAGATACAAAATTGTAGACATCTTCTTTAATAGGCTTTTCATTTTACTTTTGTTTCCTGCATCTATTTTCATCACAACACTGATACTGCCCAGGGTGATTATAATGAAGTCACACATTGAAATTAGATATGGGTTTGAGACAAGGCATGGTGAAGCAAACAATAATTTGTTTAGGACAGGGAAAGATATGAACCTGAAAAAACATCACGGGGGGGGTTGTTTTAAAAAAAAAACTCAGGGTAACCTTATGTTATATGCATTTTACTCCTTATAGAAGCCATTTACATATTTTGTATTGTAAAAACCTTTACTCATTGCACAGAGCCAGTTTCTGTCCAAAAAGAATAAACAATTAAAAGGTTTATCATAATGCCTGCATACTCTGTGGCAAGGTGGTCATTTTCTCAAAACCCCTGGTAATGCCAGCAATTTTAACCAGCTATCAGTGACATACAAAATTAAACAGATCAAGGAAACGTACACCAACAGTTATTGATTGTATTACAGTGTCACCAGAAACTGTTCACAGTAGGTGGATTAGTCCATTTGCTTAATGTTGGGTCAGCATAGCCTAGTGTATGATCATTGGATGGCTATTAGTTTTCCAACATTGGCTAATGTTTTTCCAACATTCTCAGACAAAATAATTAGTATTGTGTTCTTATGCAAAACACAAATTTCGTTCAATTTAAATAATTAAAGCAGAACCCCCAGGCAAATATTTTTTTCTTAAAAGCTACTGTGTAAAAAAATGTTTACTCACATGAGGTACATGTCACTTTGGCATATGACCCTGCTAGACAGCTGCCCTTTCTTTACTATTTACAATTTTATTTGTTCCACAGCTGTGACTATGAGAGCTGTCATGTATCATGGCTATAGTACCATTAGCAATTTATGGTTAGGAAACATCACAAGGAATACTGTCATGAATCTGTAGTAATACCTTCATGCCCTGTCTGTCTGCTTACCTCTGTGTATCAGCCTTAGGGCCTGCACTCTCACACCTGCATGGTTAAACTTCCCTCAGCGTGGCTCCACCCTAGCCTCTACAGGATAAACTATTTAATATTGTGCTGTCCAAGCCTGCCTTGCCCAAGAAATATTGTGTGTTTGGCTTCCTGTGTGCTTCTTGCTGTGTGCTCTACATCTGTTTCTGTTTACCGATCTTGGCTTGTTCTGTGACTATCCCTCCCTGACTGATATCCCAACCTTTGTTCTTTGTCTACCCTTGTCTGCTAGTTGTCCCAACCTTTGGCTTATCTCCTGAGTACCCCTTGTTGTCCTGGATTGCTGCTTCCTCTCTATCCTCTAGTAGCCTACCGTGAGCATGAGCTAGGAGACCCTGGGGGCCGCGACCTGGAGCCAGTTGCAGCGCAGTCCATCCTCACCACTAGAGGCTCTGGTGAACACCTGCTGGCTCTGAGACTCTGTGCCCTGGGGAATCTAATGCTCTAGCTCCCAGTGGGATCCATGCTCCAGTGGACCTGCTTTCTTGAACCACCCAGAGTTCCATCCGCAGCAGTCAGCCATAGGGTCCACTACTCCTGACCCCAATGGTGTGCATCTGTCACCTGGCCTCAGGTGACCTGACAGTTTGCTTGGGCCATGGACCTGGCTGATGTGCCGCTATCTGCCGTTGATCAGCTACAGGGTGTAGTCCACAGACTCGAGACATAGGAGTCTAATCAGACCCAAGCGATGCAATTCCTGCAAGGTTTGGCCTCTCGCTTTGAACAGCTTCAGGCCTTCTTTGGAGCCCAGGCTCAACAACCTCAATCACAGCCGGCAGTTGTACCTGCTCCGCTAACAGTCCCTACCACAAATTCATTGCATTTACCAGCTCCTTTTCGTTTCCCTGATGACTCCAAGGCCTGCAGGGAGTTCCTTAGTCAGTGCACCATCTATTTTGAGCTCCAGCCTCAAAACTTTTCCTCTGATCGAGCAAGAGTAGCCTATATTATCTCTCTCCTGACCAATGAGGCTTTAGCCTGAGCTGCCCCTCTGTGGGAGAGAAATGATCCAGTGGTCTCCAGCTTGACTAACTTCCTGAAACTCTTCCTGAATATTTTTGAGGAACTAGGCCGTGTCTCTTCCGCGGCCAGTGCCCTTTTACGTCTCCGCCAGGAGTCTTCTTCGGTGGGACAGTATGCTCTTCACTTTCGCATTTTAATTGCTGAGCTGAGCTGGAATAATGAGGCCTTAGTTAAAATCTTTTTCAAGGCCTCTCTGACAGAGTGAAGGATTAGCTGGCAGGAAGAACCATTCCCTCAGGTCTGGATGATGTCACCTCCCTGGTATTCGCTTCCAGGGGAGGACCCTAGAGAAAAGGCCTTGGTCCTTAGCCAGCCCGAGCTCCCCTCTCCTCTATGCGTGGGGCATCCCTTGCCAGCTGTGGAAGATATGCAGCTGGACTGGACTAGGTTACCTCCTGAAGAGCGTGTTAGGCACAGAACTCTGGGCTTGTGTTATTACTGTGGGGGCAAAGGTCCTTTTGGGACACCTGCTCTCTCCATTCAAGAAACGTGGATCCAATACATCTGGAAGGTGGCATATTGGACCCAGGAAAATCACCTGCATCATCTTCTTCTTTCTATGCTCCTCCATGTCAACGCTTCCCCTCATGCAGTCGCTGCCTACCTGGATTCCGGAGCCGCTGGCAATTTCATGGACTGGGGAACTGCGTCTTCCATGAAAATTCCTCTTTCACCTCTCTCCACTCCGCTGGTGGTCTCCGCGTTTGATGGTACTGTTCTTCCTGGGGGCCAATCTGCTTCCAGGCCCTCCCTGTCAAGATATCTATAGGGGTACTCCACCAGGAGTAAATATCTTTTCTCGTGCTACCTAAAGCCTCACCCCCCATTGTATTGGTCCTTCCTTGGTTACAGCTCCGTTCTCCACACATTGATTGGACTATTGGGCAGATCCTGGCTTGGGGTCCCTCTTGTTTCTCATCCTGCCTTCTCAAGGTTACCCCAAAGGAGAGAATTCCTGTGGCCACCACATCAGTATCTCCTGCTCTTCCTGCTGCATATAGTGAGTTCCTAGATGTATTGTGCAAAAAATCGGCTGAGGTACTTCCTCCCCACTTTCAAAAAAGGTAATTTACCCCCAAAATAAAGGGGTTTTCTAGGCAGCAGACAACGGATGCAGGTGATATGTAGTTTAAAAGGTAACTTTATTAAACATAGGACAGTAGAGTAAAAAACATGAACTGTGTACAAAAAGTTATAAAATGCACAGGAGCATGTACAGAGCTATACATGGGTTGTACAATACACAAGCGCTTTTATAGGTCTGACGCGTTTCGCCCCCATCGGGTCTTCTTCAGAGAAAATGCATGCCCTGTGGGGAAATTTTGTTTGCATAAAAATGATACCAATGTGATTGTGCACAGTTGTATATAATAAAAATTTTAAGCATAGTTACCGAAAATATGTGTATAGCCATGTCTCCTGAGCCTATGGTTTCCAGAAAAGCCTCCACCATCCGGTCCCAGCACTGGAGCCCCCCGGTCTGCCAACACCCAAGGAGAGGAAGCCAAGCAAAGACTGTGCGACTTACGATGAATTACACCTAGGGAATGCCCCGCATTTGGCAAGGGGTGTGTGGGTCAGCGGCATCTGTGGTCTGGACATCAAACAGCAGCATCAATGAGTGCGTTTGGAAAAAGTGATACGATCTATTTATGTAAACTTGTGTAAGTCAAGTAAAAATGATAATAGTACTATCATAGGGTTTTTTAAGGCTATTTGGCCTGAATTTTAGCAATAGTTAAAGTTTGTAAATTCTAATCAAAGATTATAAAGTATATATATATATATATATATATATATATATATATATATATATATATATATATACAATGTAAATTGAGAGAGGAATTTATAAAGAATGAGAGGAGAAAAGGAAAGGAGAGAAGGAAAGTGGAGGAAAAAAGAAGAAGGAGGAAAGAGAAGTGGGGGGAGAAGGAGGGGGGGAGTATGGGAAAATGGTGAGGAATGGGGCGGGAAAGGGGGAGGGGAGTGAGAGGGAAAAGGGGGGGAAGAGGGGGGACAGTTAGGGGAGTGAAAAGGGAAAATGGGGGGGGGGGGAGAGCAGGACAGGACATGGAAAGAAATGAAAGGGAAAGGAACAAGGAAACGAAAGAATGAAAGAAAGAAAGGGGAAGGAAAGAAAGGAAGGGAAAGACTAGATCAGCAGGAAAGGAAAAGTGAAAAGTGTGGAGAGAATATAGTAAAAGAAAAGGTGAACCACAATGTGAGGAAACCAACAGGTGCAATCAAAAATAAGGAGAGTGAAAGTGAATGAGAAGGAAATGCTAAGTGAAAGGGAAAGGGGTGTACGTGCAGGATGTATAGCAGGTGTGTATATTGAGAAAACAGGAAGCAGGGGTGAAAAGGAAAGCAACAAAAAATATCAAAAAAATACCAAAAAATACCAAATAGGTGAAATATTCAAGTGGTTTACCTGGAGATGCCAGACATAGCAGCACACCAGTGTGCGGAAAACAGTCTGTGAAAATTGCACCGGTAGTGTGTGGGGTGAGCTAAAATAGGATTGTGGGACAAGTATTAAAATCAGGCTGACAAGGAGGGGAATGGTGGGGTATAGGGGATAAGGAAATACCTGTAATTGAGGAGCCCCTGTGAAGGTTGTGCTTCCTGCTGGGACAGAGGAGATCCAATGCAGGATCCCATTAGGGATCTGCTCTCCTTAAATGTAAAGAGTAGAGCACTAATTGGCTGCTGGTGAGGAACACAGGTGCGCGCCAGCCACCCCCACCCTACTTACCATTGCAGGGATGGTGCTGACAGTGTCAGCACTCCCTGTGTAACCCACCCGGCGTTCCGAAAGACGCTGTCCCGGCTCCGCTGTCCTTGCCGACGTAATGATATAGCGTTGTGACGTCACGTGCACGCACGCGCACCGGCGCCCGGAAGGATTCGGAATGCCGCTGGCAGGGGGAAGTCACGTCTTAGAGGGTCCAGCCCTCTAGTGGACGTGTAGATAGGCGCAGGGCCCTACACCTGTCTCCCCCTGCCAGGAAGAGGCACAGTGATGCAGACAATTCCCCTGGAGGGGGAGATAGCTGGACCGGGAGGCCAGGTCTGGACCTAATGGAAAGAGGTATAAAAATCATACACCATAATAAATTTAATTTCAAAGTATACTTAGGACACTAAATGGAGACCAAGGCATATATGAAATTATTACATTTTATGGTAACAATTATAAACGCGTGCATTAACCCATACCATGATTAGTGTGGGATGAATTTTTTTTTACAGGAACTGGGAGCTATTGGCGTATATTCAAAGAGTCCATAAATTATTCTCATATCATCTATTCCTTTTGCAAAACAAATTGTACTGTTCTTACACATCCATCAAGAGGTACATATAATGGAAACCATTTTTTGATTGAAAACATTGTCATAAGCAAACAACACATTGAGTGCAATTCACATGGGGGTAACAGAAAAGCATATGAAATACGATACAACAAACACAAAAAGTACTAAAAATTCTTATAATGTTAGTGGCTAATGATATATGAATTATACCACCATGTATTTAGTGTGTTTTGCCTGAGGAAAAACCTGAAAGAAACGGGGCGAAAGAGATTGATTCGTTAAGTCCGGGGGGTGACATGGCCTGTAAATGAAAGATCCATTTTTGCTCTTTTTGGAGCAGGACCATTTCCAGTCGCCTCCCCTCTCTGGTATTTGTACTTTCTGAAGTACTGTAAAGGTTACATTGGGCACCTTGTAGTTGTGTTCATAAACAGCATGTCTCCCAATCCGGAGATATCTGTTTCCAATTTCCATGCTATACATGCATTTAGATATTCGTCGCCATAGTTCTTGCTTGGTTTTGCCGATGTAATAGGCACCGCAGTCGCACTCCATGAAATAAACCACACCGCGGGTTTGGCAATTCGCACAGTGCGACGGCTTGAATATTTCTCCATTGGGAATGCGGAAAGATTTGGCTTTTCTTATGAGTGGGCAAAAGGTTCAGTGGCTTTTTTTCTTCGTTCCTCCCCACTTTTGACTGTGCCCTTGACCTTGTTCCCGGCGCAATCCTGCCCAGGGGTCATATCTATCCCCTGTCCATTCCGGAGACCCAGGCCGTGTCTGAGTATGTTGCAGAGAATCTAAAGAGATGGTTCATTTGGAAACCCTAATCTGATCCGGATACGGAGGGGTGATGAATGGAAAATGACATTTAACACTAGAGATGGACATTATGAATACTTGGTTATGCCTTTTGGTCTGTGTAATGTTCCAGCTGTGATTCTAAACTTTGTCAATGAGATCTTCAGGGGTCTTCTTTATCAGTTTGTTATCATCTATCTGGATGACATTCTCATCTTTTCGGAAAATCTGCTTGTTTTATATGCCAAGCTCGAGAAATGCTCTTTTGAATGGTCCGAGGGTCTGTTTTTGGGATGCTTTGTCTCTAGCGTGGGTCTTCGTATGGATCCTGGAAAGGTCTCGGCCATTACCAACTGGCCTCTTCCTGCAAGCCTCAATGCCACACAGAGCTTTTTTGGGTTCACTAATTATTACAGGCAGTTCATTAGGAATTACTCTTCCATTGCTGCGCCTATTAACGCCTTGACCATGAAGAGTGCAAATGTGAAGGAGTGGCCCCCTGAAGCTGTCTCTGCGTTTCATTACTTGAAACAGGCATTTGTTTCTGGACCTTTGTTGAGGCAACCTAACCCTGGGGATCCATTTTTTATTGAAGTGGACGCTTCCTCGACTGGGGTGGGAGCTGTGCTTCTTCAATCCTTTGAGGAAAGACGTCAACCATGTGCATTTTTCTCCCAAAAAAATTCTCAGACAGAGAACAATTGTGCTATTGGTGATAGGGAACTTCTTGTGATTAAATGGCATTGGAGGAGTGGCGTCATCTCTTGGAGGGCTATATAGAAGCGAGATCCATTTTCTGAAGACTGGGCCGAAACCCATTTTCTCCAGTACCGTGTGCATGTACTGCCAGTCTATCAAATTGAAAGCCTTTTCGATATCGATAGAGGCTATGATTCTGGTTGTCAGGGACCCACCAGCACAGAACGGGTGAACACGCGTGCGCGCATGCGCACAGGCCCCCCCGGCCAGATTGGGCATCGACGCCTGCATTCTTGTGTGCGCCAGCGCACACGGCGGGTGCGCAAACGGGCTAACATGCATTCGCGCTAGTGCTGTTTGGCGCCAAGGGACCTTTAAAAGAACTGCAGCTGCACTTGTGCAATCCTGTTTTGTCTGCAGCTCTGTGCCTTAGTTACCTGAAACCTGTCTGCTGATCTTCTGTACTGACCCGGCTCTGATTGACCTCCCTGCTCTCTCCTATACCGATCCCGGCTTGCCTGACTCTGCTTAAGACTTCTGCCTGGTACCCGTTGCCAACTTCTGCCTGTTGTTTGACCCTGCTTTAGCCTCCCGAATTTGCCTGCCTGATTACCTGCTTGACCCGACTTGTCTGGCCTGCTGCTCTGTGTGTGTGCTGTGTCATCTGGCTTATCTTATCCAGTTCCAGTTACCTCTGCGCCCGCATGCACCTGCTCATCAGGTCACTGACCTACTTCTGTCTCAGCTGTCATCTGCAGTTCCAGACATCCCTGGAGGATCACCATCCAGCCACAGTACCAGCTGCTGCAACTTCCACAGGCACTCCTACCCCGCTGTGCTCACGAGACCACTGTCATTCCATTCCGTTGTCTTATGAACCAGTGTTGTAAGAGAGGTCTCCTCCTACCAGTCAGGCTCTACTACCAGGTACCTAACAGTACAAAACAGCCTGACTGAGCCTGCAGAAGAAACTTCTGCCATGAAGGAGAACTGTACACACCTTGCGGCTCTCACACAAGCCATGAAATCCCTGGAAGATGGCTATGTCAAGCTGGAGGAACAGGTTCAGAACCTCTCCACTTCTGGTAACGTGGCTTCTGCACCCTCTGCCACACCTGCACAGACTGTCTCTCCTCCTCCAGTTATGATGCTCCCACCTGAACCCAGAGTTCCCATCCCGGAAAGATTCTCTGGGGACCGAACAAAGTTCTGGTCCTTCCGCAATGCTTGCCAGCTTTATTTTGCCCTTCAACCTTGGACCTTCTCTTTAGAAGCTACAAAGGTGGGATACGTGATCTCCCTGTTACAAGGAGAACCCCAGACCTGGGCTGACCGATTACTCGAGGGGAACTGTGCTCAGACTCATTCTCTGCTATCTTTTTTTGAAGCTATGGCCCAACTTTATGAGGACCCCCAGCAGACTGCCACAGCTTTGTCTGCTTTGTTTGCTCTCCAGCAGGGCCGCAGAGCGGCCGAGGACTATATCACGGTCTTTAGACGCTGGAGCACAGACACTCAATTGAATGATGCTGCTTTGCGACACCAGTTCCGCATGGGTCTCGCTGAAGGACTGAAGGATGAGCTCGCCTGTGTTGACATACCTGATACCATCAAGGCCTTGATCTCACTGGCTATCCAGATTGACCGTCGACTCCGAGAACACCGATCTGAATGTTCCTCTCAGCAAGGTCGCCCGGTATGGATGACTGCAAAGGCTCCAGTTCCTGCCTCCCGTTACCTGACTCTGCCCTGTCTGAATCCTGCCAGTTCGGTTTCTGACACCTATGAGCCCATGCAGTTTGGGCTGATGCGACCAACCTTGTCCCCGGAAGAACGAGCAGTCTGCTTTCAAATTAACCTATGCCTTTACTGCGGTGGAACGGGTCATTACATGAACAACTGCCCTGTCAAGATGCATTATGCCACGTACACATGAACGGATTTTCTGTTGGAAAAAACTTGGATGGTTTTTCTGATGGAATTCCGCTCAATCTTGCCTTGCATACACACGGTCACACAAAAGTTCTCTGAACCTTCGACCGTCAAGAACATGGTGACGTACAACACTATGACGAGCCAAGAAAATGAAGTTCAATGCTTCCAAGCATGCGTCAAATTGTTTCCGAGCATGCATAGGAATTTTGCGCGTCGAAATTTGTGCAGACGATCGCATTTTCGGATAGGAACATTTTCCGACCGAAAAATTGAGAACCTGCACTCAATCTTTTGCTGGCGGGAATTCCGCAAGCAAAAGTCCGATGAAGCATACACACTGTCGCATTTTCCGACCAAAAGCTCTTATCAATCTTTTTCTGGCCGAATTTCCAATCATGTGTACGCGGCATAAGTGTTTATCCTCTGTTTCTGCCAGTCTTTCAACCTTGTCTACCAACTCAACCCACCTTGCTCTCCCTCTCTCATTACAGTTCCGGGAAAAGATAATCCGAGTCAACGCCATCATTGACTCCGGAGAATGCAGTTGCTTTATTGATGTCAACTTTGCCAGCCAACAATACATCCCTCTACAGGAGAAGACACATGGACTTTCTGTTTATCTGGTTCTCGCATAAGCTCAGAGCGAGTGACCCAGGAGACCCTTCCTCTGCCTCCACTCCTTCCAAACATAAGGAACTCCTGACCCTTGATCCCATCTACTCTCCACTGTTTCCGGTGATCCTGGGCATACCCTGGCTACAGGCTCACATCCCCCACATCAATTGGGTTACTGGAGAAGTCAAGTTCATGTCCCCATACTGTCAAAAGCATTGCCTACCCGAATCCTCCGATCCTTCTACTACCCTACTGTGTTTGGACACTGAACAAAACCTATTCCAGTCTATGCATGAACCATACCATGAATTCCTCCATGTCTTCAGTAAACGGGGAGCAGACTCCCTTCCGCATCATCGCCCCTATGATTGCCCGATCAAACTTCTCCCTGGGGCTGAGATTCCCTTTGTGCGTATCTTTCCCTTGTCAGAAAAAGAGCAAGAGGCATTGAAGACCTACATTAATGAGAACTTGGACAAGGGGTTCATCCGCCCTTTGACCTCCCCAGCAGGTGCTAGATTATTCTTTGTCACCAAGAAAGATCAGACCCTTCGCCCATGTGTGGACTATCGTGAGCTAAATAAAATAACGGTCAAGAACCACTATCCTTTGCCCCTGATACCAGAACTCTTCCAGAAACTAAGATCTGCTGTCATCTTTACCAAACTGGATTTGAGGGGGGCCTACAACCTGGTCCGCATTTGGGCTGGGGATGAATGGAAGATGGCTTTCCAGACTCGATTTGGCCACTACGAGTATTTGGTCATGCCCTTCGGCCTCTGCAATGCCACTTTGCAGGCATACTATAGTCACCCCCCAGGCACGATATTTAAAGTAATATTTCACTTTTATTGTTTCCCTTTAAGCATTATTAAAATCACTGCTCACAAAAAAACGGCCTTTTTCAAAACTTTTTTTTGTATTGATACATGTCCCCTGGGGCAGGACCCGGGTCCCCAAACACTTTTTATGACAACAACTCGCATATTAGCCTTTAAAATTAGCACTTTTGATTTTTCACATTCGTGTCCCATAGACTTTAACGGTGTTTGCGTGTTTGCACAAATTTTTTGTCTGTCTGCATGTTCTGCCGTGAACCGAACCGGGGGGGGTGTTCTGCTCATCCCTACCCTGGACTCAATAATTCCTCCTGGCAAGACCTTTGTTCCAACCAAGTTAAGAACTAAGATCCTTCTTTGGGGTCATGACTTCAAGATGGCAGGTCATGCCGGGGCCCTCCGATCGTTCTGATGTCATAGACTACGTTAAGGCTTGTCATGTCTGTGCCCAGTCTAAGTCCTCCACACAAGCTCCTGCTGGTCTTCTCATGCCTTTGCCCATTCCTATGGAGCATTGGTCTCAAATTGTCATGGACTTCATCACCGATCTTCCACCTTCTGAGAAGAATACGGTCATTTGGCTGGTAATTGATCGATTCTCCAAGATGGACCATTTTGTTCCTCTTCCTGGTCTCCCTTCTGCGCCTGCCTTGGTTCCCATTTTTGTTTGAGAGATTTTCTGCCTTCATGGAGAACCTTCCCATGTTGTTTCGGACAGGGGTGTTCAGTTTACTTCTCGCTTTTGGAGAGCCTTTTGCAAATCCCTCGAGATTACCTTGGATTTTACCATTCTCAATCCAATGGTCAGACTGGGAGGGTTAATCAGGAGTTAGAAGTCTTTCTCCGTACCTTGCTCATCACAATGATTGGGCATCACTACTCCCGTGGGCAGAGTTCTCTCACATTAATCATGTTAACGTCAGTTCTCAGAAGACACCATTTGTCACAGTTTATTAAAGACATCCTCAGCTCCCTCTTCCTATGACCTCCCAGCTTTAGCTACTATTCAGGAATCATTCAATTCCATGTGGGTTGACGTTCATGATTCCCTCCAGACAGCTGCCAACAAATTCAAGGGTTTTGCTGACTGTCGCAGGTGTAAGCCACCTCCTCTACAGCCAGGAGACAAAGTCTGGCTTTCCACCAGAAAAATCAGACCCCGGGTTCCTTTGCTGAAATTTGCCCTGATAGTATTTGGTCCTTACAATATAATTTCAAAGCGGAATCCTGTTTGTTTTAAACTCCAGATCCCTAAAAGCCTCAGGATCTGAAACTTATTTAATGTATCCTTTTTGAAACCTTTAGTTCTCAATAAGTTCTCCTGTCCTTTCCTTACCTTGGCTCCAGTCTCTGAGTATGATCAGGAGTACAAGCTTAGTCAAATTTTGGATTGTCGCTTCTGTAAAGGTGTTCTTCAATATCTCATGGATTGGAAAGGTTTTGGTCCTAAGGAGAGGTCTTGGATGTTGAACAAATAAAAGGTTACAAAAGGCTACACAAGATAGTATGAACTCACTAAATTTTTAGGTTCACTCACTAAAAAATATTGGGTAAATAATAGTGACAGCAACATGGGGCTCATTTAACAGCCCATGGGCTAATTTAATATATGTAAAAAACAATCACCATGATCCCTTAAGTCATCTGAAAAGTCAAGTTTACAGTTGTCATACTTTGAACGCGGCCATATGATATTATATACTGCTGGCCCAGGCTGAGTGTTATTAAACAAACCCATGTTTAGTATTTAGAAATTATTTTTATGAGCTATATATTGTTTTAAGAAATGCATTTTTTGAACGCGGCCATATGATATTATATACTGCTGGCCCAGGCTGAGTGTTATTAAACAAACCCATGTTTAGTATTTAGAAATTATTTTTATGAGCTATATATTGTTTTAAGAAATGCATTTTTTCTCTACATTTATCATAGCATTTCCCACAAGGATTCAAAACCCCAAAAGAAATATCAATTGATAATGTTTTGACTGGTCATAATCCTTATTTTATATAGGAAACCTGATTGTATAAAATGGGCAAATGGCCACATAATAATATCTAGATATATATATCTCTAAACTACTTTAAAATGGATGTATTTATGGAACAGAAGTATATGCCAATGATAACATCTATATGTTTCGCTCTCTCTTTCTCAAGTTGAACTAAAAAAAAAAAAACAAAACACATTTTTTTAATAAAAAGGCAATTTTAAAGATCAAATATTACCGATGTTAAAGTAGCATCTTAAGGTGGTTGGCAAAAAAAGGTATTGGGATGTGGAAAAGAATTTAGTTCATATGGAAAATACAGACAGATAATCACTATACTGCGAACCATATGAGCTTTACCACTGTGACCTTTTCAACTCTCTTTGAGAATTTTAGAGGAAAATGTCACCTGTTTTTAGAACATACCATATACAGTATGAATGTGATGGGTTTTATATATACTGTTTAATGTTTTATGTATAATATAGTTTGCGATTTAACTGTGCGTATCATTTCAAACTATTTTCTATATACACTTTTTTTTAAGACTGTAAGTTTGATGTTTTTAAAGTGCACCTGTGCCCAGACTACAGACAATAAGTCTATTAATATTCGTATTCGAATATTCTTATTCAGCAGTAAAATAGCATTAAAAAAAACCATCACTGACACTTCCATCTGCATTGACTGTGAAGTAATTTATTCTTAAAGATAGACAAAGATCACCAAAAAGGCTCTAAATTCAGTTTCTAATAAGTTAGAAACACCTACTGTGTGATTAAATTAGAAGACTCTCAGGCTGTCAAGATTCTAGTGCAAAAGGGGTAATAGGAAATAACTAAAATTTCAGTGACTCTGTTGTAAAACTTGAAAATTAATTTCTCCACAATGCATATACTGTAGCCACAGAGTTAAATAGGAGTTTGGTTTAAAATGCATTTTCTGCTTGTCCAGCATATGTAAATATTTTAGTGTGCGTAGTCTAGGTACTGGTTCACTTTAATTAACTAATAATGGGTCTGAGTCTAATTATGTTTGCATGCAAACATACACTTCTGCTCGGAGAACAAGGGTGAAGAGCTTTAATCTCAGTCTCAAACAAATGACCCCCCTGGATGGAGATGATGATAATGTGTCCTTGTAGGAGATGGTAGAATTGTCTATTGGGAGAATGCTCAAATTGGTCCTCACTGGACCAGACTGAGTGGTTAACATGAATAAGCCAAGTTGGTCTAGATATTTTTGTAGAAAAAAACAGTGGTATAACTAAGAAATTTGGCGTGCTGGTGAGAAGGAAGAAGTGCCTGGAAGGGAAAGCTGTCTGGCAAGAAGAGTTGCAGGGACCAAATTAATGCAGCTTATGTCCTGTGAGTGGTAGATTTTTGTCAAACCACAGGCTAGGAGAAATAATTATAGACCTTACAAAGTAGCTTTAAAGACTGCAGTGAGCTGATTATGATTAGGGATGAGATCCAAGTTTGTGACCATTGTGGTATTGGGGGTTATTTAGCTTCAGTGTAGAGCTTACCAGTGAGCTGAGTCTATGCCAGATATGCAGTTTAAGGGATTTTTTGGCCCATGTTTATTGCAGTAAAAGAAAAACAGTCCATCCAGGATTCCCACGCAGGTATTTTTTCCACAAAGCAATAATGAAATAAATGGAAAATACCGAGCCACCTGGCTCTCTGGTCAGCACTGCTGTTCAGGTGTTGACCTCGGTCCTCTTGACCCTGTAACTGTGTCCTTGTTTGGTACCCACACTGTACCTCTGGTGACAATCTCTTATAGCTTCCTGGCTTACGTTAATGCCACACGGCTGCTTCAAGCCTGTAGCCTAGGCCTTAGGTCTGCTCTTTAGAACAAAAGGGTTTCCTTGAGTTAAGCTCCTTCTTAGATTACTCCTGATCAGTGCCTTACTGCTCTGTCACAAAGTACATCTGCCTCCTGCAGACATGCATGCTCTGGCTGCACCCATGCAGTCTCTGACACCTGCAGAGGAATGGGAGTCCACCTGACTCCCATGCACAGACTTCCTGTCTGTTGAGTGGGGCCCTGAGCCATAGCTGGGTCACAACTAAATAGCCCAGCACACAGCTGTGCAATCAGTGTGCCTTTCTCTCCAAAATCTGGTGTAAACCAGCAATATTCCAGGTAGCACAGGATCCCAATGCCACACCATGTAGAGTTTGACCAGAATTTCACAGTTTGCTGAGCAGGCAAAGTAAATGGCCAGGTCAACTGTCTGATGAACCCCTAGCTGCTGCAGCCAGAAGTCACTCATTTAGTGGGCTATATGCCCTAAACATGAGGAGAGTACCTTGCCAGGGGTACCACTCCTGGCATAGCACCTTGTCTCCATGTTGATGACATCATGGTTGTTAGAACTTTGGCAGTCGTATAGTCATTGGGTGCTAAGGTGAACCATAAGTACCATTGATGCTATGCAAAAAACAAAAAGTAAAACAACATGGGGGTACCCCCAAAATACATACCTGACCATTATTCTAGATAGGGATCTGGTATGGATTTAAAAGGGTGATGGATTTCATTCATTATAATTGAAGTGGCTCTACATCACTGAATGATGTGGTTGATGTTGGATTTAAATTTTGGATGTGTAACCAGGGGTATTACTAATTCTCGGCGAGGGATGGATATCTATTTTAAAGGTGGCTTCCAGATTCTGATAAGTCCACCCCTCACAGACCCCCACATCCAGTGGGCCAGGAATGTGGCAAAGAGGACCTTGTCCCCATTAACAAGGGACCCTCCTCAAGTTGAGGGTGTGTGGCCTGGTATGGTTCCACAAATCCTGGAAGGAACTCCGCGCATATTTTTGTTTTTCATGGGGTCTACCTCAAAATTTTCATGGGGAACTCCATGACATTGGTTGTGGGCATCCCTTTGCAATCCACACCAGAGCCTTATCTAGGATAAGGGTCTGGTATAGATGAAGAGACAAATCTTTGTTTAAAAAATGAATAAAACTGCCAGGAAATGTCCCTTTTAGTACATTATACAGATGCACCACTTGCATGCAGATGCAAGTTTAAGGCACATTTTAGGTCACATGCAGGTTTTAGGTTCCCAAGAATGTTCACCTAAAGAATTGTGTAAATGTAATGTTTAAAAGAGCTGCTCTCTGCCAAATGTTATTTTTAAAAAACTTAATTGCATCGTAAATGTCCCCCATGGAAGTGCCTAGCTGCCCATGCCCATTTTTTAGAAGCTTCCCTATTGGTCTTGAAAAAGGCAGAAAAATTAATTACAAGATTCATCCCCCATAGGCTGTAATAGGGTTTGCCACCATGTTGGGGCTTTGCATATTTTTTTCAAATTTTCATTTACGAGTCTTCAAAGCTTTTATGAACATTGGGCTTCATCATCTTTGATTTTACATTAATTATTATTAATTATTGCTGCTGTGATCATATTTTTGTGTAAATACCATTTATTCTGAGATATAAAACCAGGTCGGAGGTACATTCAGCTTATGTTTAGTACACACGATGAGAAAATCAGATAAAAAATACCTCTTTCAAAACGATCGTATGATAATCTGATCGTTATTACCCAGCTTTTGAGAGCCGATCATGACAGTTCATACAAAATTATCCGAAGGGACAAACACAAAAAAAAATTCTTATACAATACCAGACAATTTCGTTTAATCAGTACAATATTTGTCTGAAAAAAAATCGAGTAACCAAGACTACACATGCTTGGAAACGAAAGAAGACATTACAATATGATACAACACATTACATCACTTTCGAAGTTGAATTCTGTTATATGCAAATTTTTGTAACCTTAGTGACCTATTGGTTTTCGATATGAGATGCAAAAAAAAAAAGGATGATCATTCGTCCGATATTCTCATTGTGTGTACGAGGCTTTAGGCGGATAAAAGGTACATTGCCAGTGGCCGTTGGTGCTCAACATTTTTGAGGGAGTGCAAACGAACTTGATGAGTACCTGTGTATTGTCTTGTTGAGTACCTGTGTATTGTCCTGTTGAGTATTATTGTCAGGAAGCTAGTTGTTAGGTAATTTGGACAGGGTATAATCCCCAATCCTCATTAAATTTAATAGGTACGATGCCCAGCGGATGTGGAGAGGCAACTCGTTGCACATCTTCCGGCATGTATGTTTTCCTTGATCATCAGAACGAGGGTGAATATTGCTGTGTAAGCACATTTTTTCCCTGGAAGCCCAGGTTCTGAATCTGAGAAAGCAACTGTCAGCACTGAGAAGTCCCTCCATACTAAAAGAGCCAGGAATGTACACGGCAGGTGTCGGCAGGGGCCAGCACAGAGGTGGGTGGAGACAAGGAGGTGCAGGCACTAGGAAAGAGTAGATGGGTGACAGTCAGGAAGGGTAGAGGGTGAAGTGCCAGAGCGGCCGACTTAGGACTGGAGCATCCCAAAAAGGTGGTCCAATTAGTGACATTGGTGAAACTAGTCAGGGACCAGCACTGCTGGAGCTGAGGCATTTTCCTAGCTGCCAGGGGAAGAACTCCTCCAGTGAGAGTGGGGGAGACGCAAAGGGAAAGGAAAGACAGATTCTGGTGACAGGGGACTCAATTCTTATGCCGCGTACACATGGCCAGACTTGCCAATGGGCTAAACTCCGTCGGCATTTCCGACGGAAAGATTTAGAACATGTTCTATATCTGAGTCCGTCGAAAATGCCGACAGAAAAAGTCCGATGGGGCATACACACGGTCGGAATGTCCGACCGAAAGCTCCCATCAGACTTTTTCTGTCGGGTAGTCCGGCCGTGTGTACGGCATTAGAATGACAGAGGGCAATCTGTAACAAAGACCTGAAGCGCCGAACTGTATGTTGTCTACCGAGTGCTTGGGTTCGGCACATCTCAGATCTGGTGGAATGATTACTGGTAGGGGCTGGGGAAGACCTAGCTGTCATGGTGCACGTGGGCACCAATGACAAAGTCAGAGGCAGATGGAGTGTCCTAAAGAACGATTTCAGGGATTTGGGAGCTAAATTGAAGAAAAGGACCTTCAAGATAGTATTCTCAGTAATACTACCGTTACATTGAGCCACACCAGAAAGGCAGAGGGAGATTAGGGAAGTAAACAAGTGGCTGAAGAGCTGATTTAGTAAGGAGGGGTTTGGGTTCCTGGAGGACTGGGCCGACTTCTCAGTCGATAACCAGTACTATAGAAGGGATGGACTGCATCTAAATGATTAGTGTGCAGATCAGCTGGGAATGAAGATGGCCAAAAAGTTAGAGAGGTTTTTAAACTAGGCGATGAGGGGAGGGGGTCCAGAGGTAGAATGTCAGTGCGGAACATATTCCAGAGGGTAGTATTGGGGCATTAGTGGTAGGTTGACCAAAGCATATAAACCCAAGGTAAGTATAGTAGCAAGTCCTAGTTGCAATCTTGGAACACCCAATAAGAGGATAATATGCGACCGGTCTAAACTGCGTGGCATGATCACCAATGCCAGGGGCCTGGCGGACAAGATGGGTGAACTAGAGATCCTGTTGTACGAGGAGGATTGGATTTTGTGGGAATTTCAGAGACCTAGTTCAACAGCTCTCATGATTGGCTGGCGACCATTCAAGGGTATACCCTTTATCGCAAGGATAGAGAGGGAGTTAAAAATGGGGAGGGGTATGCCTATATATCAAGAATAATGTACAAGTGAATGTGAGAGATGACATTACTAAGGGAGCTAGGGAGGAGGTGGAATCCTTATGGGTAGAGCTCCAAAGGGATGAAGCTAAGGGGAAAATAATACTGGGAGTATGCCATAGGCCCCCTAACCTGAGAGAGGAAGGGGAGACAGATCTCCTATCACAATTTGGATTAGCAGCAAGTATAGGAAGTGTTATCATAATGGGGGATTTTAATTACCCAGACATAGACTGGGCGGAGGGAACCACGCATTCCGTCGCCAGTTCCTAAATGTCTTGCAGGACAATTTTATGGGTCAGATGGTAGATGCACTAACTAGAAATAAAACGTTACTGGATCTACTGATTACCAACAATACACACCTGTTCATGAATGTCGAAATATGGGGCAATTTAGGTAACAGTGATCACAGGTCAATTGGCTTCAGTATAAATCACACAAATAGGAAACATAATGGGAAGACAAAGACACTGAATTTCAAAAGAGCCAACTTACCTAAACTACAAACCTTGCTAAAAGGCATAAATTGGGATAAAATCTTAGGAACAAAGAACACGGAAGAGAGATAGGTTTGCTTTAAGAGCATATTAAATAAGGGCATTAGCCAATGCATCCCATTGGGTAATAAATTTAAAAGAGAGAACAAAAGTCCTGGGTGGCTTAACTCCAATGTAAAAATGCATATAAAAGCAAAGGAGAAGGCCTTCAAAAAATACAAGGTTGAGGGATCATAATCAGCATTCAGACTTTATAAAGAATACAACAAGAAATGTAATGCCGTGTACACACGGTCGGAATTTCGGCCCGTAAAAGGCCGATGAAAATTTTTCGTAGAAAAATGCGACCGTGTGTATGCTCCATCGGTCTTTTGCTGGCGGAATTCCAGCCAGCAAAAGATTGAGAGCATGCTCTCAATTTTTCGGTCCGGAAAAGTTCCTATCCGAAAATGCATTCGGCTGTGGCAATTCCGACGCGCAAAATCCCTACACATGCTCGGAAACAATTGTTGTACATCACCGCGTTCTTGACGGTCGTAATTTCAGCGAACTTTTGCGTGACCGTGTGTATGCAAGGCAAACTTGAGCGGAATCCTGTTAGAAAACCCGTCATATCTTTTTCCGACGAGAAAACCGATCATGTGTACGCGGCATAAGAGTGCAATAAGGACGGCTAAGATAGAACATGAAAGACACGTAGCGGAGGAGAGCAAAAAAAATCCCAAGAAATTCTTTAAGTATGTAAACAGTAAAAAAGGGAGGACAGACCATATTAGTCCCATAAAGAATGAAGAAGGACATCTGGTTACAAAGGATGGGGAGATGGTGAAGGTATTGAATTTATTCTTCTCCTCAGACTTCACAAGGGAATCGGGGGGCTTCAGTAACCAAAACTGCAGTGTTTATTTCATGACACATCACAGGAAGCACCTCCATGGTTAACAGAGGACAGAATTAAAATTAGACTTGGGTAACTTAACATTAATAAATTACCAGGACCAGATGGCTTGCACCCAAGAGTACTTAGGGAACTCAGTCAAGTAATTGCCAGACCATTGTTCCCAATTTTTACTGAGAGACTACTGACTGGAATGGTACCAGCTACTAATGTAGCACCAATATTTAAAAAGGGCCCAAAATACATCCCTGGGAATTACAGACCAGTTAGCCTAACATCAATAATATGTAAACTCTTGGAGGGGATGATACGGGACTATGTACAAGATTTTAGTAATGAGAACAGCATCATTAACAGTAATCAGCATGGATTCATGAAGAGTCGTTCTTGCCAAATCAATCTATTACCTTCTATGAGGAGGTGAGTTGCCATCTAGATAAAGGAAGGCCCTTAGACGTGGTGTATCTGGATTTTGCAAAAGCATTTGTCACAGTTCTCTAAAAACGTTTACTGTACAAAATAAGGTCCGTTGGCATGGACCATAGGGTGAGTACATGGATTGAAAACTGGCTACAAGGGGGAGTTCAGAGGGTGGTGATAAATGGGGAGTACTCGGAATGTTCAGGGTTGAGTAATGGGGTCCCCCAGGGTTCTGTGCTGGGACCAATCCTGTTTAATTTGTCCATAAACAAAATGGAGGATAGGGTAAACAGTTTAATCTCTGTATTTGCAGACAATACTAAGCTAAGCAGGGCAATAACTTCTCCGCAGGATGTGGAAACCTTGCAAAAAGATCTGAACAAATTAATGGGGTGGGCAACTACACGGCAAATGAGGTTCAATGTAGAAAAATGTAAAATAATGCATTTGGGTGGCAAAAATATAAATGCAATCTATACACTGGGGGGAGAACCTCTGGGAGAATCTAGGATGGAAAAGGACCTGGAGGTCCTAGTAGATGATAGGCTCAGCAATGGCATGCAATGCCAAGCTGCTGCTAACAAAGCAAACAGAATATTGGCTTGCATTAAAAGGGGGATTAATTCCAGAGATAAAACGATAATTCTCCCACTCTACAAGACTCTGGTCCGGCCGCACCTAGAGTATGCTGTCCAGTTCTGGCCACCAGTCCTCAGGAAGGATGTACTGATAATGGAGAGAGTACAAAGAAGGGCAACAAAGCTAATAAAGGGTCTGGAGGATATTAGTTATGAGGAAAGGTTGCAAGCACTGAACTTATTCTCCCTGGAGAAGAGACGCTTGAGAGGGATATGATTTCAGTATACAAATACCATACTGGTGACCCCACAATAGGGATAAAACTTTTTCGCGGAAGGAAGTTTAACAAGACTCGTGGCCACTCATTAAAATTAGAAGAAAAGAGGTTTAACCTTAAACTACGTAGAGGGTTCTTTACCCTAATGCCCCGTACACACGATCGGACATTGATTGAACATTCCGACAACAAAATCCATGGATTTTTTCCGACGGATGTTGGCTCAAACTTGTCTTGCATACACACGGTCGCACAAAGTTGACGGAAAATCCGATCGTTCCGAACGCGGTGACGTAAAACACGTACGTCGGGACTATAAACAGGGCAATAGCCAATTGCTTTTGTCTCTTAATTTATTCTGAGCTTGCGTGGCACTTTGTCTGTCGGATTTGTCTACACACGATCGGAATTTAAAGGATCGGATTTTGTTGTCGGAAAATTTTATAGCATGCTCTCAAATTTTGTGTGTCGGAAAATCAGATGGAAAAAGTCAGATTTTCCAACAACACGCTCCGATCGCACATTTTCCGTCAGAAAATCTGACCGTGTGTACGGGGCATAAGAGCGGCAAGGATGTAGAATTCCCTTCCACAGGTGGTGATCTCAGCGGGGGGCATCGATAATTTCAAGAAACTATTAGGTAAGCACCTGAATGACCGCAACATACAGGGATATACAATGTATTACTGACATATAATCACATACATAGGTTGGACTTGATGGACTTGTGTCTTTTTTTCGACCTCCCCTACTATGTAACTATGTAATATTAATTGCAGCCACTGTGCCATCAAATGCAGCCACTGTGCCCATCATATGCAGCCACTGTGCCCATAATATGAAGCCACTGTCCCCCCCGCCCGCTCGCCCGCTGTCTGCCCGGCACTTACTCCATCGTGGTGGCGGGTCAGGCAGCAGGTGACGGCGGCGAGCTGTGGGACAGGTAGTGCGGGTCAGGTGATGGCTCCTGTGTCCTCCTTGTGTCTCTTCTTCCTGTTCTGCTAGGTGGCCAATGGGATCATCTCTGCCTTCAGCCAATCAGGTGACCGGTATTAGATCCGCACCTCCTGATTGGCAGAGAGGCGGTTCAGTGTTAGAAAAGTGAATATTCATTTGTTTTTCTAACACCTCTGGGTTGACTGCTCACGTTTTTTGAAGCCTATGGCTCTAATCAGGTTTTTCAAAAGAACACCCCCGCCGCTGAAATTCAGGTGCCCGGTGCCCGAAAAGGGGCTGAATGCCTGAATAGGGGGTGGCAGCAGCAGCCATGGATAGATTCATGCAATGCGTGAATCATTCCATTTTACATAGAGGGAGTGGCTGGAGAGGGGGGGCAGCATCTGTGCGCCCTTTATAGATGCACTGCCATGGTACATTGCTACTCATTTTCTCACCTCTATACCTGTAAGAATGCATACAGAGGCTACTGTATCTCTTGTCCCTCACAATTGTGGTCCACCACTTGTCTGCATATTTAACCCTAAACCCCACACTCCCCTTCTAAAGCATGCCCAACATTATTATCAATTTATACATGAGGAGTGGAATGGATGAAGATAGGGAAAGTTCTGCAGTCCAGCAGGCATAGCTACAACACTGGTTCAAATTTCATTGCAGTAGAGTTTTTTTTTTTTTACTTAGCTCACTTTAATGAGCTTATATTTGAAGTGCCAGGGGATATTTTACATTCAGCAGACAAGAGATTCTGAGAGTGGTTTTACGACCACGTATCAGTCTGGTTCTAGAAAAATGCCAATACAAAATAGGTAAGCTTTAGCCTTATTAATCCCTGCACATGTGTGATCAAATTCCTTCCTTTGTTGACCAAAACTCATGAGCATGTGTACAGAGAGAAACATAACTCCCTGCCCCCATAAGATGTCACTACCTGTTATACTTTGCCAGCCTTGTCAATAAGAAACTTTTTTTCATGCACTTTCATGAAAACTTTCACTGTAAATAACTGTACAATCCTTTTGGATCTGACGTTTTAGGTTACGTTCTTTTTTTTTTTTTTATCTATGTTGTATTTTTTTTAATAAAGAGTCCAGTGCAAAGATTTTACAACTAATCAAACAGTAAAATATATAGAGGAGCATGTGAAAAAGGTAAGCTAAAACAGCTAAACTAAAATTAATAAATATGTTCACACAAATGTTACTTATTATGTGTAATTCTGGTAATCAGATTTGCTGTGATATCATGGATGTGCCAGTTTTGTCAACTTGACTATTATTATTGATATATTTAAGAGAGTTACAAAATATGCATGATAATGAATAAAATGATCCACACACCTCAAGGTTTCGTACTTTTAGAGCCCTTTCACAGCGGGCCGTCCATAGCGACGTTTTACCGTCGGATTAGTGGCGCATTTCGGCCGCTAGCAGGGTGCTTTTAGAGCCCTTTCACAGCGGGCCATCCACTAGCGGCCGAGAAAGGGTTAAAGCCGCCCGCAATGCGCCGCAATAGCGGCGTTTTGCTGGCGGTATCCCAGCGCTGCCCCATTGATTTCAATGGGGAGCAGCGGTGGAGGAGCGGTAAACACACTGCTCCTTCACCGCTCCAAAGAAGCTGCTGGCAGGACTTTTTTTCCCCTCCTGCCAGCGCAGCGCTCCAGTGTGAAAGCCCTCGGGCTTTCACACTGGAGACAATGCTGCAGCTGTTTGAGGGCAGATTGCAGGCGCTATTTTTAACGCTATAGCGCCTGCAAAACGCCCTCGGTGTGAAAGGAGTCTTATAGAGTAGACAGACTATTCTTAAAACTTAAAGTTTTTATGTACAGTATATCTAATTATTGATTAGAGCAGTGTTTCTCAATCTTTATTCAGTCAGGACACCATTTAAAACGCTGCACAGTCTTGAGGTACCCATTCTAATATTTAAAAAAACGAAACGAATAGTTTTGCATAATGCAGCAACATCCACATGCGTAGGACACCCAACATTAGCAGTTATTTATTCACCCAAAGCAAACAAACTTTTGCCCACTGGTACTGACTAGTATTCCAATGTTTCTCTTCTCCATCAGTTTATCTCACTCATTCAGCTAATGTGACCCCAGTGCTGATGGAGAGGGGCAAACAAGGATGCTATGAATAACCAAATCCATTGATGAGATTGGTTTGTGCGCAAACCATGGGTTTGGTTATGTTTTTTTGGATTCATTTTTGCCTTTTTGTTTTTGGTTTTTACCCAATTTTTAAATTTTTCCACAGATTGGGTACAAGCAAAGTGCGCACACATAATACACTTTGAGATTTATGTCGTGGCTGGTCTGGCATGCCGCTTGGCTGCTGGCCCCCCTCCCCGGTCCCTTTTTTACCATTTTCTTTGGGGGGGGTTGTCCTCCTCAAACCCAGGTAAGACAGCGCATCCCAAGCCAGCACCCTATTACATCATAGAAGCTGGGTACAGCCTGTGAGCTGTATGCGCAAGTAACTTAAAATTAGTTTGCCCTTTACATTTTCCCAATATATACTAATGGATATTTATCTAATTTTTAGCATTTACTATGCATTTTACTCCTGATGATTGGCTATAACGAGTTTTCAAATAAGAGTCCTGAGACATGCTCGCACAAATTATGCATTTTAATATTAATGTTTACCATTTGTACATGTACTATGTAAATATACCTACATGTTTTATATTTTGTATGAATTATATTTGTATTCATTCTGTACTGATTACATCAATTATGTCCATTGATTACCTGTATTAAATATGTTATATACATTTGCTGTGTAAATCATTTATGATTACATTGTTATATTTTCTGAATATTGTTATACTATTATTTTTTCTACAATCATGGATGACCATATGGGATTGAGATGTTAAATCAATACAGGCAGTCCCCGAGTTACGAATGGGTTAGGGACTGCCTGTTTGTTCTTAAGTCGGATTTGTTCGTAAGTCGAAAGTGCATGCGCAGAATGGCAGAGACGTTGTTTTCCGATGTTTTGCAATGTTTTCCGCTGTTTTCCATGTCGTTTTCCGCTGTTTTCCGATGTTTTCCGCTGTTTCCGACGTTGTTTTCCGATGTTTTCCAATGTGCCCGCTGACATCACCTCCCGTTCGTAAGTAGGAGTCAATCGCAAGTCGGAGGTTTGTAATTTGGGGACCTCCTGTACAGATAGATGTATTATTCTATACACAATGACATGTTTCATGTAAAGTCCCATCTCCTTTCCTCTTCTTTATGCAACATATAGGGATGGAGACATGTCATTATTCTAATATGGTTGTGACAGGCCACATATTCCTAATTACACTTTTGTTATTTAAATATAATTTACAAGTACTGCATATCAGGAAACTTTATACAGCATATCTTAGGTTTTAAACCACAATTCACAAAGAATACCTAAAACCAAAAACTAGATTAACTCTTGTTCTAGCTATAAATCTGAGGCTATTTTTGTTTAACACGTGGAAAGTAAACATTGCAATAAATCCAGAACACTATGAAAATAGCCAAAAATATTGAATGCATTATGGATAACGCAAGATCCATTGAGATTAGACTAATCTTACTACTACTGTGTTCTGGTGAGGCTTGAGAAGTCAATAAATAAATGTGATTTTAATGACAAAGCCAAATACTTTCAAGCTCTGTTTATGTGAGTAAAAAAGGCAGCTTAGTCCAATATGGCTTTAAAGACTATTACATAAACAAAACTATATTGAGTACAAGTGACTCAAAGGTGGGCTTAAGAGTTTTGCAAGTGAGAAGAATGCAGTTACCTAAACTACTGAGTATATTTACCCTTATTGATGAAAAACAGTTATTTTGAATGTGGTATCTTACGCCATGAAGCCAAACAGATTTGGGTTATCATGACTCCAATGAAAATAACCATTACTAGAAAATGTCAGAATAGGGCAGCAGCTACTGCTTGTTTGGGATGACATTGAAGCCCCAGTCACTGCAAAAGAAGAATGAACAGGTGTCGCTTGCCTGAATCATCAGAAGTTTCAATCACAAAGAGTGCGTCTAAAAGTGTCAGGTCACCTTAAGGCTAGGTGACAGATGCACTCTGTAGGAGTCAGAAGTGCACCGCTAAGGTAGTGGACCCTAGGACTGACTGCTGCTGATTGAACCCTGGGAGGTTCAGGAAGCAGGTCAACTGGATCACTGACACAGATCCCACTGGGAGCTAGAGCATAGATTCCCCAGGGCGCGGAGTCTAAGAGCCAGCAGGTGTTCACCAGAGCCTCTAGTGGTGAGGATGGACTGCGCTGCAGCCTGGCTCTAGGTCGCGGCCCCCAGGGTCTCACAGCTCACGGTAGACTACAGGAGAAGAGGAAGGAGGCAGCAGGCTGGAACAACAAGGAAAGTAAGGGACAAGCCAAGTTCGGGGCCACAAGCAGACAAGGACAACAGAGTTCACACCAAGGTTCAGGGTCACAGGCAAACAGGGATGGTCGGGGACACGCCAAAGGTCAGGGTCACGAGCAGACAGGAATAGTTAAGAACAGGCCAAAGTCGGTAACTGGAATCAGACGTAGGAAACACAGCAAGTACACACGGAGGCTAACACACAATGGTTGATCAGCACTGCTGGCTTGCAGTGCACAGGTTAATATAGGGTTCCCTGATAGGGCCTGGGGTGGGGCCATGCTTAGAGGAGAGGTTATAAAACCAGTCAGGTGAGAAGCAGTTGGTCTTTAGAGATGAACACAGGGAGACAGGTAAGCTGACAGAGAAACTCTATTGCATAACCATGACAAAAAGCTTCTGCTATGATCTCACTCTGGAAAATCAATAGAGCTCTGTGACACCAGGTTCACGAGTGACCCCTGTATTGAAAATTAGTTTTAAAATAAAATAAAATATATGTATAGTAAATCATCAATAAAACAACAGTTTAAAAGGTTAAACTAAAAGAAATAAAATAAAATTTTCCCAAATCCTTTTGTTAATTTAATTTAAAATGATAATAAATCTTTACATAATCCCAGTGAAATGACTAACCTCAAGTGTTACACAGTGATGAAGCAAATCATCCCACATAAGCTGTATCTGCAGCCCTGGAAGAAGAGAATTCCCTCTCTCTACATACTGTAGTCTCATAGGGAAACGTGCACATCTGAGGTTGTCAATCACCTGCTGTGTGCCAGAGGAGGGGTAATCCGTTACCATGAATAATCCGATGTTGTAGAAAACTGTCAGAAGTGACTCAAGCAGAGAGCAGAGTAGGAGAGGACAACCGCTATAAGCCTAGACATTGCTCTTAAAATGGAATGCTTTCTGTGATACCTTTTTTATGTTTTTCTGCCTTCAGGTAAGTAGCATTAATCAGAATAAAATGGGGATTAAAGATCACCAAGAAACCTTTTTTAAGGAACACTCTGGACTTAAAAAACAACTTTATTGAAAATGATTAAATTAATGATGCAAAAAACTTTGGAAGCGTAAATTCTCTGTCGGTGATCACCACTGGCATAGGCTTTGCGTGATGGGTCCATCCCTGTTGCTATTTTTGTTATCTTGTTTGAACCTCTTGATATTTATGCTGTTCTTGGTATTTTCTGACATTTCTGTCATTTTTCTAATGTTTGCTCTTCCGTATGCCCCATTTGCTTTTCTTGGGTCTGCTCTCCTTGTTATTTCCTTTATTGAGTGACATTTAACTTTAACTATATTAAGGCTGCTTAGATAGTCTAATTAGACTGGTAAACGTCTCCCGTCCAATTTTCGAATTCATGTGTCTTTATAATTAAGTGACATCATGTGGATTGCTCTTCATATGCACTTTGTATTTAATGTGAATGGTGGTGAACGTCTGTGAGGGAAGTGTACACTGAGGACAGTGGCTGTAAATTAATATGTGAGTTCGCGGTGGGATATTTAAGACACCACGCAACTTAGGTGATCCTGCCTGACCCACCCTTCCACCCCGCCCAACTGTTGGGAAGCAGGCTGGCTTTACAGGACTTCAATCCTCCTGGTCTATTGGACTATGTAACTGGAACTGGCAAGCATGGACTACACACAGCATGAGGCTTTGCTACAACCCCCCTTCTGTGAGACAAGAGGTGGTGAGCATACTGATGAATAGAGGCTACATGCTGCCCAGTAATTGCTATGTGGGATTTATGTGTTGCATCCTCACCAGTCTTTATTTACCCAGCGACATGTGTCTGTGAATTTCCTGTCAGGGGGTTGACTTACACCAACTTTTGTGACTGGTTCTGCTGTTTATCCATAGACCTCATTCAAGGTATAGCCAGCTACTCCCATTTCCATCCCTCCCATCCAGCCTGCAATACCCTTATTGTGGTTCTATTAAACACTCAGCTTCAGATGCATTCTATGTGGATTGTTATACCCTTCGATTAAAGAATTTCCAGGGTTGGTCTCTGTGGATAGCGTGATTTACCATTGGAATAATCTCATCCTTTTTAGCCAACTGTCTATGGACGAGCCCATGTATCCCCATAAACCTTTTGCAATGTGGACTGTGTGTGGTGGTGTATGAGGTATGCTGCTGGCAGGTCTCTGAGTTGTTTGACAACGTTGTCATTTTTTAATGTTTGCACTAGTGGTAGTTTTTTGCATCATTCATTTATTAATTTTCAATAAAGTTTTTTAAGTCCAGCGTGTTCCTTAATAAGGTTTTTTGGTGATCTTCAATCCCCATTTTTTTCAGTTAATGCATGACCTTAAGGAACCACACCTATTAATTTAGGTGGGGGCCTCAGCATAGGGATATGGTTCTGACCTTGAACCACCCTGTGCATCAACTAATTATCGGTCTGGCTGGATATCTTTTTATATGTTTTTAAGTAGCATTAAGCAGACACCAAATCATTCGCTTCCTGCCCAGGCTGTACATTATCTATCTCAGTGCTTCCCAAATAAGAAGTTAATAAGCTGCATAATGCCTAACTTCACTTTCAGGCTAGGGGGGTAAAAAGTTTAAAACATGCAATATAGTTTTTACTAGTTTTTATTTGTTAATTTTACAGTAAAATTATGCTGTCAACTGAAATGCATTCTTTGAATTTACCATATGCACATTACAATATCCATTTTGGATTTTTTGTATGTTAAAGCCAATTCATAAAGATTATTACAACGGTTAACACATATTCAAATGCTGCTGCTTTCTGACTGGTAAACAGTGCAAAGTAAGAAAGTTGATTCAGAGTAAATAAAACTGAGTTGTGTGTAATCCAGTGGCGGTCGCTCAATTAGGGGCGCAGGGGCGCCACCCCCCCTAATCCATGCGCCCGGCCCCTAATCTACATACAGGGAGCTGGACGCTTGGATCTCAATTTTTTTTATTTAAGCACATGATTAGAGCCCGAGTCTCTAATTGGCTTCAAAAAAGGGTACGCTCGGGGTGCAGAGCACTGTGCCCTGATCCCACCTAGTTGTGTGACAGTAGTGAATTAATATTCGCTATTGCCTTCCTGAGTCTATTCCCGGCCAATCAGGAAGTGAGTCTTAGGACTCCTGGCCAATCGGGTCTTAGGACCCACTTCCTGTTTGGCCGGGGGGAAAAGCAATGCCTGCAATCAGAGGGGCTGGCCAGGAGGGAAGAGACAGAGTGGACGAGCGGAAGCCGCTGCAGAGAGCAGGTAATCGGTGCAGAGAGCAGGAAGCTGGTGTGGATGAGCGGAGAGCCAGTCTGGAGTGTGAGTTCCTACATGGGCTGGCCTGTGCATCGGGGGTGGGGGGGGTGGTGGCAGTTACGGCACGTGTGATTGAGGGGGGAAGGTATATTTTCTGCTTCCCCCAAAATTCTGAACACCAGCCGCCACTGGCGTAATCCCTTGTAAGATAAACACACTCTGCTCAGTGCGGGGTCTGCAGGGGTTTACTTCCTGAAGTCTGTGCTGCATAACCTTGTCTACCTCTGCTTCTGGCCTCAGTTATCACTTTCAAACTTCCAAGACAGACTTGAAAATAACTGGTAGGTCTATTGGATATATGACCTGCTTACAGCGAAAGATATTCTTATCTTTAATACTTTACAGAGTCAAATAAGATCCCATCAATGGAGCTCTTCAGGTATCTACAATTACATAACTATGTAAAAGCTATGCTAAAATACACAGTATCACCTTTAACAGTTACCTCTTTTGAACAAATCACTATTGGGAAGTTATACTTCAGACACCCCACCATAAATTTCTCAATGACAAAAAGATTTAGGGTCTCCACCTGGAACTGAGATAATGGATGCAGATATGGGGAATTCCTGTTCATGGTTCACTGAATTCTGCCTTCTTAGAGTCTAAGTACAAGCTACTTCTACAATGCCATATAGTGCCCTTTAGAAGTGCAAAAGTGCAAAAAAAGAGTGCTTCAGCTTATTGTTTTTAGGGCTGCGACTTAGCTGCCACTTTAGTACATGTTTGATTGGAATGCCCAAGAATTAAAAGATTTTTGTACAAGGGTATACCAATTGGTTTACACCTTCCTGGGTAACATTCTCCCTAAAAAACAATAAGAAGCTTTACTGAATCTCATACCCTTGGCCTGTTCCTCCAAACAATTCAAATTAATAACAATAATTTTTTATCAAACACTGGCGAGTATATGGAATCATTTACTCTTACCACCGCCCAAGTAAAACAACATATACCATGGTACTAATTTAACAAAAAGATATATACAAAAGATAAAGCACAAAAATTTTAAAAAAAGGGATTCGTGGATCTCTAACTACATGGGGGGAAACTTTGACAAAGCTATATAAACACTAGTTATCTTATGCGGGGGTTTGACCTACACGTGGAAATTGTCCCTGCCTTGACCCAACTTACCCCTTTTTCCTTTACCTCTCTCCTCCTTGGTTTTTCTTTTTATCTCTTTGGACCTTTATGGTTTTCCTTTTTTGTTACTGCTTTCAAGTACATTGCCATTCAATGTACTTGAAAGCAGTAACATACAGTTGGTCCTTTTTTGTCACTTTCCAGTTAATACTCATCATTTTGAAATATATTGATGTTATTATTGTTAATCCTTGCGAAAACTTAAATGTTGCAATACATATGTAACTATATTTTATAAAAATATAATTTTTATTGCTCATTAAAACTTTTATTGTAACAGAAAAAAATTGGTAGTTGTTATAAAGTTGTGAAACCCAACTACGTGCTACATTTTTCTTAAAGATGTTCAGGATGTTCTAAAAAAACTGTGGTCAATTAATACATGTACAACATAATTTAAAGTGATTGTAAGGGTTTGTTTTTTATTTTAATAAAATAACAAACATGTCATACTACCTGCTCTGTGTAATGGTTTTACATAGAGCAGCCCCAATTCTCCTCTTCTCGGGTCCCTGCTCCTGGCTTCACCCTTAAGCTGAGTGCACTCAAGTGTGCTCACTCCTGAGTTCCTCTCTGTGTGTCCATAAGACACATAAATCGGGGCTCCCCCCGCCCCCGCTCCCTGGCTAGACGCTCTGATTGACAGCAGCGGGAGCCAATGGCTCCCCCTGCTGTATCTGTGCCAATTAGAAGCCAGAGAGCCAAGACAGCCTTGACTCTCATGTACAGTACTTCGCAGGATCGAGATCCAGCACCCTACATTCACAGTGTTATGATACAGGTGGTGTTTAAAATATTGAATCAACATAACATCCAAGGTATTGAATTAATGAATCCAATAAAGGCTAAGTCCACCTTTCTGACCATGTTTCATATTACACCCATTTTAGGGTGTAAAATAAAACATGGTCCCATCTGCAACCCCCACACCCAATCCACGTCCCTTACTAAATTTGGGGGTTATTCCCCCCACAAACCCCTGTTATTGTTTTAATTTGATCTGTGAATAGAGAGACTACAATCCCACTTACCACCTCTTCAGAGGAACTTATAGATCTCAATTGTGCACAAGTGTGGTGATGTCACCACACTTCTAGTCCATTGCTACTTCTTCCAACCCTATAACTGCACCTGAAGAATACTTCTGCAGGAGCCAGACCATTGTAACCGCAATCCACCGATAACGAATGCAATGCTTAGCAGCCTCTAATGCAAAAAATCTGTGTTTGTGTCTTTATTATTTTTTTCAAATGGTTAAATCGGCATTTAGCAAGATAGACTGTGGAAATCTCCCCATATACTTTCTTTTGAGTAACTGATGGTATGTGATGTGTGTTATGTGAACAGATGTTATGCTGACATCTTGCTGCACTCTCGATTTCTGCAATGCAAGTGCATAATTTGTGTTGAGATAACAATTCAAGCATCATGGCTGATTTGTTTAATTTAGGAAGAAGTTAACACATGTAAAATGAATGGCATTTCTCAGGGTTAGTTTTCTGATGGTAAACAATGGACCATGCCTTTGCATGATGCATCAGCATAGGCATTTGCAGTCTAAACTGGCAGAGCGTGTGCCAAGATGACAACACAAGAGCACAGTTGGGAGAGTGGGACAGAGCCTTGTCACCCTATAACTAAATGTGCTTGCCCAAAGACCCTCACAGTAATATCAATAGATTTTTGTAGATTTGATAATACTGAAAATATATTTTTTAATTACTTTAATACGTTAAAACTTCTATGAGTTTTTAGTGCTTGAATTTACATATACTTTAAATCAGCATAATATCCTCAATTTTCCATTCCCAATGTTAAATTAAAAAATGTTTTCTAGTATATGCTTTTCTAGTATGTCTGTAGACTTCCCTTTCACAAAAATATAAATGGTTTAGCTTTTTTTGTTGATAAGTACATATTCATGTGTATTCATTTTGTATACAGATAAGCATGTATTTTTGCATGTAGGTATTGTTTTTTTGTACATATTTTAATATTCTACTGAAACTGCTTCATGAGTTATTATACCCAGAAATCCCCCGGAAAGCCAACACTTCCTGGAGTGTCAGGAAGTCAGGAGTGTCAGTTCCTGGGTTCTCCACAGCTCTCACAGGTTCCTTCTGCTGATTTCACATCACTGCATGGTATAGTGATGACGTTAGGTCAATGGGAGCTACCAGTGAGAGCTTCAGAGGACCTAGGAGATTGACATTGTCAGAAGTGTTGGTTTTCCAGTAGAAACGTCAGGGATTGTCAATCACGTGCATACTCTGCAGCTCTGATTGGTTCCTCCCTCTGACCCAACCTCACTATAGAATACAGTAGTGATGTGAGGTCAGAGACTGAGAGCTGTGGGGGACCCAGGAGATGGACACTTCCAGAATTATCAGCTTCCTAGTGGACTTTTTAGGATGGGAACATGTGAACAGAGCAGTATTTGGCATTGGGAAAGAGTATGCTCTCTTTTGCAGGTACGTTTTATTAATTATTTTATCTAACAGGGGCACTTAAAGAGTGTGAGGTAAATAAATACAATATTTACAATTTAATATATAATAATATAAAAATAGTAAATAAATAAAAAAATAAAAAGTCAGAACAAAAGAAAGAACAGGTTAGAATGTAAGGAAGTTGAATACTAAGAATTGATAATGTTGTAAGTCATACCAGTTTGATGGTATTCTTGTTAAAATACATGTAATCCCTCAGCGTTCTTCAGGGGTGCCTTGGCAAAATGCCAAAAATTGCAAAAAAATTGTCAACAAACCAGTGGGTGGATCAAGTCTGCCTTGTTGTTACATAAAATTGCAGACTTTTATTGTGAAACATTACAACCTTGGGCACTGTTCAGGTCAGCCAGCAGGGTCTTAAAAACCAGTGATGCCATCGGTTAATAAGGAGGACGTCAAGTGCCTGCACAACATCCTTGCCCTACTTTGTGAACACTGGGATCTGGTTAGCTAACTGAGGGAGAAGAGAATACGCGTCAGCACCAGTGTGCAAAGGTGTATTTGCTTTATAAGAATAAATCACCTCTAATGTTGGGTGTCCTACATGTGTGGATGTTGGTTTAATATGTAAAACTATTATTATGCCCTGTACACACGGTCGGATTTTCCGATGAAAAATGTGTGATAGGACCTTGCTGTCCGAAATTCTGACTGGTGTGGGCTCCATCACACATTTTCCATCAGAATGTCTGACACACAAATTTTGAGAGCTTGCTATAAATATAGATTGCACGGTGCCACATGCGCCATCTGATGATCAAACAAGTGACTAAAAAGTGTTGGATTTGTGTACACACGATCGGAATTTCCGACAACAGATTTTTTTGTCGGAAATTCCGATCGTGTGTACACAAATCCGACACTTTTTAGTCACTTGTTTGATCATCAGATGGCGCATGTGGCACCGTGCGATCTAATCGTCGGGGCTTTCCCCAGTGGCTTGTAGATTCCCGTCTTAGGCTGGGGGAGAGAGCCTGCTTGAAGTGTAATAACTTTCTCGCTTTGAAGTGAAGGGATAATAAGAAGGTTTTCGTTCTTTCCTCCCTTCATGCAGACACGACGGTTCAAATTCCTACGGCGACTGGTGTTGTGGAGAAACCCCTCTGTGTCCACGAATATAACCAAAATATGGGAGGGATGGACCTCAACGACCAGTTGTTTGCGCCGTACCTAGTTGCCCGTAAGGCCAAACGCTGGTCCAAAAATGTCTGTTTATTTATTTCAATTGGCTTTGCTGAACGCTCATGTCCTAGACAGAGCTTCAGGATAGACTGGATCCTTCCTTAAATTCCAGGAAGAGATTGTCAGAGCCCTTCTTTTTCCAGACGGTGCTCCACCTCACTTTCCCAATCCAAATGCAGTAAGCCGGCTGCGTGAGAGGCATTTTCCGTATGTCCTCCCGAGTACCCCTACCCAACGAGCCCCCCAAATAAGATGTCGTCTCTGTAGCAAACGCGGATATAGGCGTGACACCCGCTATTATTGTCCCTCCTGTCCTAACAATCCTGGTCTTTGCATTGGCGAATGTTTTGAACGCTGCCATACACTAGTGGAGTTTTAGCGTAGGGTACAGCACTGCACAGACTAGGACACACTTTCACAGGGTCTCCCAAGATGCCATCGCATTTTGAGAGAGCCGAACCTGGAACCGTTACAGTTAAAACCGTTACAGTTACAAAAAAAAAAGTGTAAAAAAAAAACACAAAAAAAAAAAAAAAAAAAATAGTTGTCGTTTTATTGTTCTGTCTATTCTCTCTCTATTGTTCTGCTCTTTTTTACTGTATTCTATTCTGCAATGTTTTATTGTTATTATGTTTTATCATGTTTGCTTTTCAGGTATGTAATTTTTTTATACTTTACTGTTTACTGTGTTTTATTTTTAACCTTTTTTTGTTTTCAGGTACGCCATTCAGCTGCAGTGCGGATTTGTTTATCTTGACAGCAACAGCATTTGCTCCCACGATACATAAAGCCATGACTCCAGCGCTGTTGGAGGTGATTTCAAGACAACAGTTAAAAAAAAGAGCATATATGCAGAAGCATGGGGGCAGCAGGAGTAGAGGAGCGATTTGCTCTTAACTTTTGGGGCGGATGCCCCCATGCTTCGGCATATATACAGTGCCTTGCAAAAGTATTCACATTTTTCGTGTTTTGTTGCCTCATAACCTGGAATTAACATGGATTGTTTGAGGATTTGCACCATTTAATTTACAGAACATGCCCACAACTTTGAAGATTTTTTTTTTGTGAGGCAAACAACAAATAGGACAAAATAACAGAAAAAGGCAATGTGCATAACTATTCACCTCCCCTAAAATCAATCCTTTGTAGAGCCACCTTTGCGGCTATCACAGCTCCAAGTCACTTTGGATAAGTCTCTATGAGCTTGCCACATCTTACCACTGGGATTTTTTCCCATTTCTCCTTGCAAAACTGCTCCAGCTCCTTCAAGTTGGATGGTTTGCGCTTGTGAACAGCAATCTTTAAGTCTGACCACAGATTTTCTATTGGATTGAGGTCTGGGCTTTGACTAGGCCATTCCAACACATTTACATCTTTCTCCTCCAACCACCCAAGTGTTACTTTAGCAGTGTGTTTGGGGTCATTGTCCTGCTGGAAGGTGAACCTCTGTCCTAGCCTCAAATCACACACAGAGTGCTACAGGTTTTGCTCAAGAATATCCCTGTTTTTAGCACCATCCATCTTTTCCCTCAACTCTGACCAGTTTCTCAGTCCTGACTGCTGAAAAACATCCCCACAGCATGATGCTGCCACCACCATGTTTCACAGTGGGGATGGTGTTTTTTGGGTTATGTGATGTGTTGGGTTTGCACCGGACATAGCATTTTCTTTGATGGCCAAAAAGTTGAATTTTAGTCTCATCAGACCAGAGAACCTTCCTCCATACATTTTAGGAGTCTCTCACATGCCTTTTCGCAAACTCAAAACTTGCCATTTTGTTTTTTGCTGAAAATAATGGCTTTCTTCTGGCCACTCTGCCACAAAGCCCAACTCTATGAAGCTTACGGCTTATTGTCGTCCTATGTACAGATACTCCAGTCTCTGCTGTGGAACTCTGCAGCTCCTCTAGGGTTGCCTTAGGTCTCTGTGCTGCCTCTCTGATTAATGCCCTCTTGCCCGCTCCGTGAGTTTTGGTGTGCGGCCGTCTCTTGGCAGGTTTGCTGTTGTGCCATGTTCTTTCCATTTGGTTATGATAGATTTGATGGTGCTCCTAGGGATCATCAAAGATTTCGATAATTTTTTTATAACCTAACCCTTACTTGTACTTCTCAACAACATTGTCCCTTACTTGTTTGGAGAGTTCCTTGGTCTTCATGGCAGTGTTTGGTTAGTGGTGCCACTTGCTTAGGTGTTGCAGCCTCTGGGGCCTTTCACAAAGGTGTGTATATGTAATGACAGATCATGTGACACTTAGATTGCACACAGGTGGACATCATTTCACTAATTATGGGACTTCTGAAGGTAATTGGTTGCACCAGAGCTTTTTATGGGCTTCATAACAAAGGGGGTGAATACATACGCACATGCCAATTATCAGTTTTTTATTTCTGAAAAATAGTTTTATGTATATATTTTTCTAATTTTACCTCACCAACTTAGACTATTGTGTTCTGATCCATCACATATAATTCATATTAACAAAAACATTGAATTAAAGGCTGTAATGTAACAAAATAGGTAAAAGGCCAAGGGGGTGAATACTTTTGCAAGGCACTGTATATTTTAGGCACAGATTGCGTTAAAAAATTTTTTATTTTTTACTATTTTTTTTTGTATTTGCTTTGCAGGTATGGTATGTCTTATGCCCTGTACACACGATAGGATTTTCCGATGGAAAATGTGTGATAGGACCCTGTTGTCGGACATTCCAACCGTGTGTAGGCTCCATCACACATTTTCCATAGGAATTTCCGACACACAAAGTTAGAGAGCTTGCTATAAAATTTTCCGACAACAAAATCCGTTGTCGGAAATTCTGATCGTGTGTACACAATTCCGATGCACAAAGTGCCACGCATGCTCGGAATCAAGCAGAAGAGCAGCACTGGCTATTGAATTTCATTTTTCTCAGCTCGTCGTATGTGTTGTATGTCCCCGCGTTCTTGTCCATGTGTATGCAAGACAAGTTTGAGCCAACATCCGTCGGAAAAGATCCCATGGATTTTGTTGTTGGAAAATCCTATCGTGTGTACAGGGCATTACTGTTATACTGTAATGTTACTTTGTTTTATTGTCAACCATCATTTGCTTAGCAGGTACGCCATTCAGCTGCAGCACGGATTTATTTATCTTGACAGCAACAGCGTTTGCTCCCACGATACATAAAGCCGTGACTCCAGCGCTGTAGGAGGTGATTTCACCACCACAGTTAAAAAAAAGAGCATATATGCCGAAGCATGGGGGCAGCAGGGGTGGAGGAGCGATTTTCTCCTAACTTTTGGGGCGGATGCCCCCATGCTTCGGCATATATATATTTTAGGCACAGATTGCGTTAAAAAATGTTTTATTTTTTACTATGTTTTTTTTTTGTATTTGCTTTTCAGGTATGGTATATCTTACTGTTATACTGTAATGTTACTTTGTTTTATTGTTAACCGTGATTTACTTAGCAGGTACACCATTCAGTTGCAGCACGGATTTATTTATCTTGACAGCAACAGCGTTTGCTCCCACGATACATAAAGCCATGACTCCAGCGCTGTAGGAGGTGATTTCACCACCACAGTTAAAAAAAAGAGCATATATGCCGAAGCCTGGGAGAAGCAGGGGTGGAGGAGCGATTTGCTCCTAACTTTTGGGGCGGATGCCCCCATGCTTCAGCCTATATTTTTTAGGCAATTCAGCTGCAAGACTGATTTATTTATCTTGACAGCAACAGCGTTTGCTCCCATGATACATAAAGCTGTGACTCCAACGCTGTAAGAGGTGATTTCACCACCACAGTTAAAAACAAAATGGTACATGTATGCCCATCATTAGAAGTGGGTGGATTAATGGAGGTATTTGAATGGTGGGCATACCCACCAATCAACCTCTTTTTTTCATGCAGCCCACAGGCTGCATGAAAAAAAAGATTACAATATATGCCCAAAAAGGACCAGCAACGTACTTGTATGTTGCTGGATTTTGAGTAGTTATACCAGAATGATGCCTGCGGGTTTAGGTATCATCTTGGTATCATTCTTTTCATCCAGTGGTCAGCTTTCATGTAAAAGCAATCCTAGCGGCTAATTAGCCTCTAGACTGCTTTTACAAGCAGTGGGAGGGAATGTCCCCCCCCTCCCACTGTCTTCCATGGTTTTCTCTGGCTCTCCTGTCTCAACAAAGAACCTGAGAATGCAGCCGGTGCTTCCGCCAGGTGACTATAGAGCCGATTAGAGACCAGAATGGCTCCAATCATCTCTATGGCCTAAGAAACCGGAAGCTACGAGCATTTCATGTCTTAGATTTCGCCGGATGTAAACAGCGCCATTGGTAAATTGGGAAAACATTTTCTCACACCAATCTTGGTGTGATCAGATGCTTTGAGGGCAGAGGAGAGGTCTAGGGTCTAATAGACCCCATTTTTTTCAAAAAAGAGTACCTGTCACTACCTATTGCTATCATAGGGGATATTAACATTCCCTGAGATAACAATAAAAATGATTAAAAAGAAAAAAATGAATAATTAACATTTAAAAAAAAAAAGCACCCCTGTCCCCCCCTGCTCTTGCGCAAAGGCGAACGCAAGCTTCGGTCTGTCATCATATGTAAACAGCAATTGCACCATGCATGTGAGGTACTACCGCGAAGGTCAGATCGAGGGCAGTAATTTTAGCAGTAGACCTCCTCTGAAAATCTAAAGTGGTAACATGTAAAGGCTTTTTAAGGCTTTAGAAATGTATGTAGTTTGTCGCCGCTGCACGTTTGTGCGCAATTTTAAAGCATGTCGTGTTTGGTATCCATGTACTAGGCCTAAGATCATCTTTTTTTATTTCATCAAACATTTGGGCAATATAGTGTGTTTTAGTGCATTAAAATGAAAAAAAGTGTTTTTTCCCCAAAAAATGCGTTTGAAAAATCGCTGCGCAAATACTGTGTGAAAGAAAAATGAAACACCCACCATTTTAATCTGTAGGGCCTTTGCTTTAAGAAAATATATGATGTTTGGGGGTTCAAAGTAATTTTCTTGCAAAAAAATTATTTTTTCACGTAAACAAAAAGTGTCAGAAAGGGCTTTGTCTTCAAGTGGTTAGAAGAGTGGGTGATGTGCGACATAAGCTTCTAAATGTTGTGCATAAAATGCCAGGACAGTTCAACCCCCCCCCCCAAATGACCCCATTTTGGAAAGTAGACACCCCAAGCTATTTGCTGAGAGGCATGTCGAGCCCATGGAATATTTTATATTTTGATACAAGTTGCTGGAAAAGACAATTTTTTTTTTTTTTTGGACAAAGTTGTCACTAAATGATATATTGCTCAAACATGCCATGGGCATATGTAAAAATACACCCCAAAATACATTCTGTTGCTTCTCCTGAGTATGGGGATACCACATGTGTGAAACTTTTTGGGAGCCTAGCCGCGTACGGGACTCCGAAAACCAAGCACCACCTTCAGGCTTTCTAAGAGTGTACATTTCACTCCTCACTGCCTATCACAGTTTTGGAGGCCATGGAATGCCCAGATGGCACAACCCCCCCCCCAAATGACCCCATTTTGGAAAGTAGACACCCCAACTATTTGCTGAGAGGTATGGTGAGTATTTTGCAGACCTCGCTTTTTGTCACAAAGTTTTGAAAATTTAAAAAAGAAAAATAATACATTTTTCTTTTCTTTCTTCATTTTCAAAAAACAAATGAGAGCTGCAAAATACTCACCATGACTCTCAGCAAATAGCTTGGGATGTCTACTTTCCAAAATGGGGTCATTTGGGGGGGGGGGTGTTTGTGCTATCTTGGCATTTTATGGCCTTCAAAACTGTGATAGGTAGTGAGGAGTGAAATCAAGAATTTACACCCTTAGAAATCCTGAAGGCAGTGATTGATTTTCGGGGCCCCCTACGCGGCTAGGCTCCCAAAAAGTCCCACACATGTGGTATCTCCGTACTCAGGAGAAGCAGCAAAATGTATTTTGAGGTGCACATCCACATATAACCATGGCATGTGTGAGCAATATATCATTAAGTGACAACTTTGTGCAAAAAAAAAAAAAGTTTGTCATTTTCCGGCATCTTGTGGCAAAATATAAAATATTCCATGGACTCAACATGCCTCTCAGCATATGGGGTAATTCGGGGGGGGGGGGGTTTGTGCCATCTTGGCATTTCATGGCCTTTAAAACTGTGATAGGTAGTGAGGAGTAAAATCAAAAACTTACGTCTTTAGAAATCCTGAAGGCGGTGCTTGGTTTTCGGGGCCCCCTACGCGGCTAGGCTCCCAAAAAGTCTCACACATGTGGTATCCCCGTACTCAGGAGAAGCAGCAAAATGTATTTTAGGTGCAATTCCACATATAATCATGGCATGTGTGAGCAATTTATCATTTAGTGACAGCTTCATTATTCAATCACTTGGGACAAAATAATTAAATATTCAATGGGCTCAACATGCCTCTCAGCAATTTCCTTGGGGTGTCTACTTTCCAAAATGGGGTCATTTGGGGGGGTTGTACTGCCCTGCCATTTTAGCACCTCAAGACATGAGGCAGTCATAAACTAAAAGCTATGTACATTTCAGAAAATGTACCCTAGTTTGTAGACGTTATAACTTTTGCACAAATCAATAAATATACGCTTTGGCCTAAATGTATGACTAAAATTGAGTTTATTGGATTTTTCTTATAACAAAAAGTAGAAAATATCATTTTTTTTCAAAATTTTCGGTCTTTTTCCATTTATATCACAAAAAATAAAAATAGCAGAGGCAACTTAAATACCATCAAAAGAACCATCAAAAGAAAGCTCTATTTCTGTGAACAAAAGAACTCAAATTTCGTTTGGGTACAGCATTGCATGACCGCGCAATTACCAGTTAAAGCAGCGCAGTGCCAAATTGTAAAGTCCTCTGGTCTTTAAGCAGCCAAATGGTCCGGGGCTTAAATGGTTAATAATAGCATGCAATGCCAAGCTGCGGTTTCCAAAGTGAGCAAATGCCTTTCTTGTATTAAGAGAGGTACGGACTCCAGAGAGAGAGATATCATTTGGTCCCTGTACAAATCATTAGTAAGACCTCATCCGGAATATGCAGTTCAGTTTTGGGCACCAGTTCTCAAAAAGGATATTGAGGAACTGGAGAAAGTCTAGAGCAGGGCAACCAAACTGATAAGAGACATGGAGGAGCTCAGCTATGAGAAGAGATTAGAGGAACTGATTGTATTCTCTCTTGAGAAGATGAGATTAGGGGGATATGATCAACATGTACAAATAAATAAGTGGCTTGTATAGTGAACTTGGTGTTGAGTTATTCACTTTAAGGTCATCACAGGGGACAAGGGGGGCACTCTTTATGTCTAGAGGTAAAAAGATTTTATCTCCAAATACAGAAAGGTTTCTTCACAGTAAGAGCTGTGAAAATGTGGAATAAATTCCCTCCAGAGGTTGTTCTGGCCAGCTCAATAGATTGCTTTAACCACTTCAGCCCCGGACCATTTGGCAGCTCAATGACCGGAGGACTTTTTACAATTTGGCACTGGGCTGCTTTAAATGGTTATTGCAAAGTCATGCAATGTTGTACCCAAACTAAATTACCTCCTTTTTTTCCCCCACAAATATAGCTTTCTTTTGATGGTATTTGATTGCCTCTGCGATTTTTATTTTTTAGCGATATCAATTGAAAAAGACCGAAAATTTTGAAAAAAAATTATATTTTCTACTTTTTGTTATTAGAAAAATACAAGTACGGGGATAGCATATGTGTGGGTCCTTTTGGGAGCCTAGCCGCGTACAGAGCCCTGAAAAACAATCACCGCCTTCAGAATTTCTAAGGGCGTAAATTTTTGATTTCACTCCTCACTACCTATCACAGTTTTGAAGGCCATAAAATGCCAAAATGGCACAACCCCCCCCCCCCAATGACCCCATTGTGGAAAGTAGACACCCCAAGCTATTTGCCAAGAGGCATGTTGAGTCCATGGAATATTTTATATTTTGCCACAAGTTGCGGGGAAACGACAAACTTTTTTTTTTTTTTTTTGCACAAAGTTGTCACTAAATGATATATTGCTCAAACATGCCATGGGCATATGTGGAATTACACCCCAAAATACATTCTGCTGCTTCTGAGTACGGAGATACCACATTTGTGCAACTTTTTGGGAGCCTAGCCATGTACGGGGCCACGAAAACCAAGCACTGCCTTCAGGATTTCTAAGGGCGTACATTTTTTATTTCACTCCTCACTACCTATCACAGTTTTGAAGACAATAAAATGCCAAGGTAGCACAACCCCCCCCCCCAAATGATCCCATTTTGGAAAGTAGACACCCAAAGCTATTTGCTGATAGGCATGGTGAGTATTTTGAAGCTCTCATTTTGTTTTTGAAAATTAAGAAAGAAAATAAATTTTTTTTTTCTTTTTTCAACTTTCAAAACTTTGTTACAAAAAGCGAGGTCTGCAAAATACTCACCATACCTCTCAGCAAATAGCTTGGGTGTCTACTTTCCAAAATGGGGTCATTTGGGGGGGGGGGGGGGTTGTGCCATCTGGGCATTCCATGGCCTCTGAAACTGTGATAGGCAGTGAGGAGTGAAATAAAAAATTTACACCCTTAGAAAGCCTGAAGGCGATGCTTGGATTTCGGGGTCCTGTACGCGGCTAGGCTCCCAAAAAGTTTTACACATGTGGTATGCCCATACTCAGGGGAAGCAACAGAATGTATTTTGGGGTGTAATTTCACATATGCCCATGGAATGTTTGAGCAATATATCATTTAGTGACAACTTTATGCAAAAATAAAAATTGTCTTTTTCCCGCAACTTGTGTCAAAATATAAAATATTCCATGGACTCGACATGCCTCTCAGCAAATAGCTTGGGGTGTCTACTTTCCAAAATGGGGTCATTTGAGGGGGGGGGGTTGAACTGTTCTGGCATTTTATGCACAATATTTAGAAGCTTACAGTCAGGTCCATAAATATTGGGACATCGACACAATTCTAATCTTTTTGGCTCTATACCCCACCACAATGGATTTGAAATAAAACGAACAAGATGTGCTTTAACTGCAGACTTTCAGCTTTAATTTGAGGGTATTTACATCCAAATCAGGTGAACGGTGCAGGAATTACAACAGTTTGTATATGTGCCTTCCACTTTTTAAGGGACCAAAAGTAATGGGACAATTGGCTGCTCAGCTGTTCCATGGCCAGGTGTGTGTTATTCCCTCATTATCCCATTTACAAGGAGCAGATAAAAGGTCCAGAGTTCATTTCAAGTGTGCTATTTGCATTTGGAATTTGTTGCTGTCAACGCTCAATATGAGATCAAAAGAGCTGTCATTATCAGTGAAGCAAGCCATCATTAGGCTGAAAAAACAAAACAAACCCATCAGAGAGATAGCAAAAACATTAGGTGTGGCCAAATTAACTGTTTGGAACATCCTTAAAAAGAAAGAACGCACCGGTGAGCTCAGCAACACCAAAAGACCCGGAAGACCATGGAAAACAACTGTGGTGGATGACCGAAGAATTCTTTCCCTGGTGAAGAAAACACCCTTCACAACAGTTGGCTAGATCAAGAACACTCTCCAGGAGGTAGGTGTATGTGTGTCAAAGTCAACAATCAAGAGAAGACTTCACCAGAGTGAATACAGAGGGTTCACCACAAGATGTAAACCATTGGTGAGCCTCAAAAACAGGAAGGCCAGATTAGATTTTGCCAAACAACATCTAAAATACCTTCACAGTTCTGGAACAACATCCTATGAACAGATGAGACCAAGATCAACTTGTACCAGAGTGATGGGAAGTGAAGAGTATGGAGAAGGAAAGGAACTGCTCATGATCCAAAGCATACCACCTCATCAGTGAAGCATGGTGGTGGTAGTGTCATGGCGTGGGCATGTATGGCTGCCAACGGAGCTGGTTCTCTTGTATTTATTGATGATGTGACTGCTGACAAAAGCAGCAGGATGAATTCTGAAGTGTTTTGGGCAATATTATCTGCTCATATTCAGCAAAATGCTTCAGAACTCATTGGACGGCGCTTCAAAGTGCAGATGGACAATGACCCGAAGCATACTGCGAAAGCAACCAAAGACTTTTTTAAGGGAAAGAAGTGGAATGTTATGCAATGGCCAAGTCAATCACCTTACCTGAATCCGATTGAGTATGCATTTCACTTGCCGAAAACAAAACTGAAAGGAAAATGCCCCAAGAACAAGCAGGAACTGAAGACAGTTGCAGTAGAGGCCTGTCAGAGCAACTGGTGATGTCCATGCGCTCCAGACTTCAGACTGTAATTGACTGCAAAGGTTTTGCAACCAAGTATTAAAAAAGTGAAAGTTTGATGGATGATTGTTAATCTGTCCCATTACTTTTGGTCCCTTAAAAAGTGGAAAGCGCATATACAAACTGTTGTAATTCCTACACCGTTCACCTGATTTGGATGTAAATACCCTCAAATTAAAGCTGAAAGTCTGCAGTTAAAGCACATCTTGTTAGTTTCATTTCAAATCCATTGCGGCTGTGTATAGAGCCAAAAAGATTAGAATTGTGTCGATGTCCCAATATTTATGGACCTGACTGTATGTCACACATCACCCACTCTTCTAACCACTTGAAGACAAAGTCCTTTCTGACTTTTTGCAAGAAAATTACTTTGAATCCCCAAACATTATATATTTTTTTAAAGCAAAGGCCCTACAGATTAAAATGGTGGGTGTTTCATTTTTTTTCATACAGAATTTGCGCAGCGATTTTTCAAATGCATTTTTTTGGGAAAAAACACACTTTTTGTAATTTTAATGCACTAAAACACACTATATTGCTCAAATGTTTGATGATATAAAAAGATGATCTTAGGCCGAGTACATGGATACCAAACACGACATTCTTTAAAATTGTGCACAAACGTGCAGCAGCGACAAACTACATACATTTTTAAAAGCCTTTAAAAGCCTTTACAGGTTACCACTTTAGATTTACAGAGGAGGTCTACTGCTAAAACTACTGCCCTCTATCTGACCTTCGCGGTGATACCTCACATGCATGGTGCAATTGCTGTTTACATTTGACACCAGACCGATGCTTGCGTTTGCCTTTGTGTGAGAGCAGGGGGGGGACAAGGGTGCCTTTTTTTTTTAATTATTATTATTTTTTTTTTTTTTATATCTTATTTTTAAACTGTTCCTTTCATTTTTTTTAAATCATTTTTATTGTTATCTCAGGGAATGTAAATATCCCCTATGATAGCAATAGCAAGTGACAGGTACTCTTTTTTGAAAAAATTGGGGTCTATTAGACCCTAGATCTCTCCTCTGCCCTCAAAGCATCTGACCACACCAAGATCAGTGTGATAAAATGCTTTCCCAATTTCTCAATGTCGCTGTTTACATCCAGCGAAATCTAAGTCATGAAATGCTCGTAGCTTCTGGTTTCTTAGGCCATAGAGATGATTGGAGCCATTCTGATCAGCTCTATGGTCAGCTGGCGGAACCACCGGCTGTATTCTCAGCTTCCCTGTTGGGACAGGAGAGCCAGAGAAAACCATGGAAGACGGAGGGAGAGGGGGGACATTCCATCCCACTGCTTGTAAAAGCAGTCTAGAGGCTAATTAGCCACTAGGATTGCTTTTACATGAAAGCCGACTGCTGGCTGAAAAGAATGATACCAAGACGATGCCTAAACCCGCAGGCATCTTTCTGGTATAACCACTCAAAGTCCATCAACATACCAGTACGTTGCTAGTCCTTGTTGGCCATATATTGTAATATGCCTGTGGGCTGAACAAAAAAAAGAGATTGATTGGTGGGTATGCCCACCATAAAAATACCTCCCTTCATCCACCCACTTCTAACGATGGGCATACATGCACCATTTTGTTTTTAACTGTGGTGGTGAAATCACCTCCTACAGCGCATCCGCCCCAAAAGTTAGGAGCAAATCGCTCCTCCACCCCTGCTGCCCCCATGCGGATGGGATGGAATGGGGAGAGGAAAGGAAAGAAAAGGGGATCCCCCACCCCCCCTTTTTACCCTCCCTGTCCTCCCTTTTTGTTTTCCTTATTCCCCTCCCCCTTCCCCCCCCTTTTCCCTCCCCTCTCTTCCCTCCCTTTTTCTTTCCTTTCCTCTCCCCATTCCGCCCCATCCTCCTCTTTCCTCCCCGTACCATTCCTCCCCATTTTTTCCTTCACTTCACTTTTTCACGTCCCTTTTCTGGGTTTCTTTTTATGGACCCACGCCCACTCCGTCCGTCAATACCCCAAAAGTAACTGTTACATGATATCTTCCTTTTTGCCCTTAGAAATTCTCTCTTGAGCTGATTATTTAGTATCATTGTTACTTTACCGCAGGTGCAGTGCATGCCCCTCCTCTCCTCCAACCCTTGGGGGTTATCTAGTGTGTGATCCCTTGTAAGGCATGGGTATGCGATACCTGCCCCTCTTAGGACTGTCCTACCTGCTGGGAGACCAAAGATATACAAGAGGCCAATTCCTCCACACCATGGCCATCTACAACCATTGAGTGCATCGTGACTGGTAATGATGTAATATATGGATTCGTTCATGTATTCTTTTCCTTTTTTTCTTTTCTTTTCTCCTTTTTTGAAAGATTTTTGATACATGTTTACATCCTCACAGTTGTTAAATACCTATCCTCTGAAGAAGACCCACTGGGGTCGAAACGCGTCAGGATTCTACACTTTAGACCTTGTGCTATTGTATCATTGCTGCCTATGGTGTAACCTACTGTACACTGCCCTTCATCATTGGTATTGTTTTTTATCATTTTTTGTACTCCAGTTCATGTCCTGACTTTTTAATGTCAGTATTTATATACTTTTTTGTACCAATAAAATTTTCTATTACTTACCCATTTTGTATTGTGTAACATCACACTATTGGCTGCTTTAAAGCCCCATTAGGGGGTTTCCTGTCTTTTCAGTATAACATACCATACCTGCAAAGCAAATACAATAAAACATAGTAAAAAAAAACCCAAGAGAGAACAATAGATATAGAACAATAGTGAGTGAACAGTAGAGTGGAAATTAGAGAGCGAACATAAGAGAGAGAACAATAGAGAGAGAGAGATAGAGAGAGAGAAGAAAAAAACAACCACAACTATTTTTGGCTTTTTTATTTTTTATGTGTTTTCGTGTGTGTTTTTTTCCCTTTTATTACTTTTATAAAAACTGTAAAAAAAACTATAAACTGAACGTTGCAGATTAGGCTCTTCCAAAATGTGATGGCCATCACATCTTTTGAGACCCGAGACCCTGTGTACGTGTGCCTATGACTGTGTGGTGCTGTACCCTATGCTAATACTCAACTAGTGTGTGATAGCGTTCGAAACAGTCACCAATGCAAAGACCAGGTTGGTCAGGACAGGAGGGACAATAAAAGCAGGTGTCATGCCTAAATCCGCGGTTTCTACAGACACGACATCTTCTTTGGGGTGTTCTTTGGGTAGGGGTACCAGAGAGAACATGCGGAAAATGCTGTTTGAATGACAAGAAACCTTAATCAGGGACTCATCAACGCAGACAACTTGATGGGGAGTAAACAAGGCTGCAAAACGTTGGTTGAAGTGGTTTATGAGGGGCCGAATTTTGTAGAGCCAATCAAATTCAGGGTCACCCCGAGGACAACAGAGTTCATTGTTGTTGAAATGCATGAACCGCAAGATCTGCTCGTATCGTGCCCTGGTCATGAAGGCAGAGAACACGGGCATATGGTGAATTGGGTCAGTGGACCAATATGACCGCAACTCACTCTTTTTTAGTTATGCCCATGAGGAGGGATAGGCCCAGGAAGGTCTTAAATTCGGAGACCGTAATTGGTCTCCAATCTCTGGCAAGGGTCAGCTGGGGATTAGCGGTGATGAATTGACCAGCATAAAAATTGCTTTGGTCTACAATAGATCTATAGAGATTTTCGGTGAAAAACAGCGAATAAAAATCAAGTGACGTAAAATCAACTGTTTCCACCTGAATTCCGGGTTGGCCAGTGAATGGGGGAAGTACGGGTGCTGCAGAAGTGGTGGGTTCTCAATTAGGATTGGTGAATGCAACAGGAAGGGCACTATGGGCTCGACGGGCCTGTCTTTGTCTTCTTGGTGGCAGCTGGACACTACTCATGCTTGCCACCTCGCCAGCTTGAACTGCACTTATGGGACTCGCCACGTCACCAAGTGTTACTGCAGTGCTGGATGTATGATCAGGATGTACTAGGCCGCTGGTGCTTGCCAGTTCACAAGAAGCAATAGCGGCTCTAGTACTGGCTCTCTGCTCCATACGAGGGACCTGCGGTTCTTCCACCTCAATGACAGCAGAAGAAGATCGGAGTCTGGTACGCCTGACCTTGGCAGGGACCACAACTCCGTCGTCAGAGCTATCTGTCAGGGTGCCGCTGTCATCTACAGGATTGTATTCTGAGCCTGAATCTGACAGATGATTGACTTCCTGTTCACTATCAGAAACGTGTAGGCCTCTTCACTACTGTACCTTCAATTTGCCATTTTGAGCTCTAAATTTACTGAGACTCACAGGTAAAAAAGCTCCTGACTGTTAGCGACTGATTCAAACGCTACCAAAAAAACTGTTAGCATTTGCAGGGATCAGCCTGACTCTGTGAATGCTGCAGTTATGTGTGTTGTGTTTTGTAAGTGACAGTGATCGATTGATACTGCACTTGGGTGGGCTGGGCGGAGGGGCTAAACGCGGGTGCTAGCAGGTATCTGGGCTGATCCCGCTAACACTGCTCTTTTGGGAACCCTAAACTGCTGGGGACACTAGTATAGATCTGATCAGATCAGATATCGATCCGTTCAGGCAGTGACAGGGGGTAATCAAGGGGTTAAACCTTTATTGGGGGGGTTAGGGGGGTTCCTAAACCTATCTGAGCCTAATACTAATTACCCTAACACTGATTAGTGTCACTAATGACACTAGTACAGCGATCAAAAAAAATCTGATTGTTGTACTGGGTGACACAGTGACAGGTGGTGAAGGGGTTAATTGGGGTGGTGATCGGGGGGGTGATTTGTGTGCCTACATGACCTGGTGTCAGTGTTGGTGCACTTACTTGTATGTCTTCGCTTCTTTCGGTCTGGAACGAAAAGACCGACACATGGAGAGATTACATCACTTCCCCTGTCAGTGTTTACAGTTACACAGACAGGGGAAGGATCTCATTCGTCAGGACCGATCACCAGGTCCAGGCCAGATTTCATTGGCCTGGGTCTGGGGATTGATCGGTTCCTGATTGAATCCGATTGTCGCGGGTGGCGTGGGGGGGAGCACGTGCCCCCAGCCGGCCGCACGCCTGCCGTACAATGACGCCGATTAGCCTGTCTGTGCCATTCTGCCGCAGTATAACTGCGGCAGACGATTGGCAAGCTGTTAAAAAGGCCTGGATTCTTTCCCAAATGTACATATAACTGGATACTAACATTTATAAGTAAAGTTGATCCAGGGAAAATCGGTTTGCCTATCAGGGGATCAGGAAGGAATTATGTAATGTAAGCTGTGTTTGCGGACCTCTCCTTAGCTCCATTTTGAAATGCTAGATACATGGCTGTGTCTAGCTACAATACTTTTAAATTATAGCTCTAAACAAGCATGTAAATGATGGTCAGAAAAGCCTCAGAACTACAATACTATACTTCAAGTCAAGTCATTTGAATGACAGGTAAAAATTGTTATTTGAAAAAGAGTTCAGCAATGGCAACCTCCATTATTCTCTTCTGAGTTCCTTTAAGTGTCTGTTCACACTAGTGCAATTTTTATTGCAACTCGTACAGAATTGCATCAAAATTCAAATCACATTGTTTTCAATGGTGCCTATTCACATCAATGCAACTTATCTTCTTTCAATTTTGGAAAAGGTTCCTGTACTACTATAATCCCAGTGCGATTTTTTTCTCCATAGAGTATGAAAACTGCATGCACGTTGCACTGAAAATTGGTTTAAAATCAGATTGCAGCTGTGTGAACCTAGCCTGAGTGAGACAGAGGAGAAAGTTATGAGCCAGGTTCTCCAAGAAAACACTTGGGTCTTGTGCTCAGCTCAGTTACTATGTACTCAGCACAGATGTGCTCATGAGAAACAAAAAAAAAAAAAAATAGATCATGTTAAATAACATTTGTACACACTCTATGGGAATTGGTGTCAAGATAATCAGTGTAACATAGAATGCTACTGGACTGAGTTTTCTAAGGGATTCCATCGCTGATGCAACAATCAGTGCCGGGACAAGGTCATCCAGCGCCCAGGGCAAAGATGCCAAACTGCACCCCCCTTTCCCTTAGGGTTAGGGTCAGCCTGCCCCCCCCATCCCTGCAATAAACCATTGTGCCAGGGGTAGCCTTCCCCCCTGCCCAACCCTTTGTCCCGGCCCTGCCAACAATCCAAAAGTAAACCATGACAGGAGTGGAGGTTCATGCTTAATATAAAGCAAACTTTCATAATTAACACAGGGCCATGCTCTACAAAATATAAATACTGATAAAGAAGATTAACACTTAGACCAGAGAGTTACAAAACATTTGCCATTAAAAGAAATCCTTCTATAAAAGAAATTGAATATAAATCTCTGCTGCTTATGCCATAGAACGCTGTTCTATTGTTGAGAAATATGCAGCTGTTCAGTAGTCAACACTACCATGAGTAGGGATGAGCTTCGTGTTCGAGTCAAACCCATGTTCGACTCGAACATCGTCTGTTCGCCCATTCGCCGAATTGCGAACGATATGGGCCGATCGCGCCAAATTCGTGTGGCGCGTCACGGCCCATAATTCACTGCGGCATCGCAGTGCATTGCTGGCTGATGATTGGCCGAGCATGCACTATGACCCGCATGCTTGGCCAATCACAGCACCATCAGTAGAGAGAACTGTAATTATGGCTCAGGGGGTTTAGAACACGCCCCACACTATATAAGGCCGCCTGCACGGCGGCCCTGTGTAGTGTGTGTTCCGGCGTTGAAAGAGAAATAGATAGACAGAGAGACAATGTCATTTCATTTGATTTAGCTAGATTAGGCAGCACAATCAGTGAGTTAGCTGCACTTACAGTGTATTGTGTATATATATGCATCCCAGGTGTTGCATATATATATATATATATATATATATATACACTGTATTCAGTTTAGCTAGATCCGTTCCTGTTATCTTCTTACTGACAGGCAGGCTTGTCTTGTTACAGTATTTACAGCTACCTGAAGAAAATTGCTGGTGTTCTTTTGATCCTATTAGTACCACAGTCAGGCAGCTAGACTATTTACAGTTAGTGCAGTGCATCCTGCTCACAGTGTTCAGCTAAAACTACAAGTTAGTGCGGTGCGTCCTGCTCACAGTGTTCAGCTAAAACTACAAGTTAGTGGGGTGCGTCCTGCTCAGTGTTCAGCTAAAACTACAAGTTAGTGTGGTGCGTCCTGCTCACGGTGTTCAGCTAAAACTACAAGTTAGTGTAGTGAGACCTCTGCACAGTGTTCATCTAAAGCTACAAGTTAGTGCAGTGCATCCTGCTCACAGTGTTCAGCTAAAACTACAAGTTAGTGAGGTGCGTCCTGCTCACAGTGTTTAGCTAAAACTACAAGTTAGTGGGGTGCGTCCTGCTCACAGTGTTCAGCTAAAACTACAAGCTAGTGCGGTGCATCCTGCTCACAGTGTTCAGCTAAAACTACAAGTTAGTGGGGTGCGCCCTGCTCAGTGTTCAGCTAAAATTACAAGTTGGTGCGGTGCGGTGCGTCCTGCTCACAGTGTTCAGCTAAAACTACAAGTTAGTGTAGTGAGACCTCTGCACAGTGTTCATCTAAAGCTACAAGTTAGTGCAGTGTAGGGATGAGCCGAACACCCCCCTGTTTGGTTCGCACCAGAAAATGCGAACAGGAAAAAAGTTTGCTCGAACACGCGAACACCGTTAAAGTCTATGGGACACGAACATGAATAATCAAAAGTGCTAATTTTAAAGGCTTATATGCAAGTTATTGTCATAAAAAGTGTTTGGGGACCCGGGTCCTGCCCCAGGGGACATGGATCAATGCAAAAAAAAGTTTTAAAAACGGACGTTTTTTTCAGAAGCAGTGATTTTAATAATGCTTAAAGTCAAACAATAAAAGTGTAATATCCCTTTAAATTTCATACCTGGGGGGGTGTCTATAGTATGCCTGTAAAGGGGCGCATGTTTCCCGTGTTTAGAACAGTCTGACAGCAAAATGACATTTCGAAGGAAAAATTCCATTCAAAACTACCCGCGGCTATTGCATTGCCGACAATACACATAAAAGTTCATTGATAAAAACGGCATGGGAATTCAACACAGGGAAACCCCGAACCAAAATTAAAAAAAAAAAAAAAATGACGTGGGAGTCCCCCTAAATTCCATACCAGGCCCTTCAGGTCTGGTATGGATTTTAAGGGGAACCCCGGCCAAAAAAAAAAAAAAAAACGGCGTGGGGTTCCCCCAAAGATCCATACCAGACCCTTATCCGAGCATGCAACCTGGCAGGCTGCAGGAAAAGAGGGGGGGCGAGAGTGCGCCCCCCCCCTCCTGAACCGTACTAGGCCACATGCCCTCAACATTGGGAGGGTGCTTTGGGGTAGCCCCCCAAAACACCTTGTCCCCATGTTGATGAGGACAAGGGCCTCATCCCCACAACCCTGGCCGGTGGTTGTGGGGGTCTGCGGGCGGGGGGCTTATCGGAATCTGGAAGCCCCCTTTAACAAGGGGACCCCCAGATCCCGGCCCCCCCCCTGTGTGAAATGGTAAGGGGGTACTTACCCCTACCATTTCACTAAAAACTGTCAAAATGTTAAAAATGACAAGAGACAGTTTTTGACAATTCCTTTATTTAAATGCTTCTTCTTTCTTCTATCTTCCTTCATCTTCTTCTTCTTCTGGTTCTTCTGGCTCTTCTGGTTCTTCCTCCGGCGTTCTCGTCCAGCATCTCCTCCCCGGCGCCTTCTATCTTCTTCTCCTCGGGCCGCTCCGCACCCATGGCATGGGGGGAGGCTCCTGCTCTTCTCTTCATCTTCTTCTTCATCCTCTTCTCTTCTTCCTTCTTCTCTTCTTCATTTTCTTCTCCGGGCCGCTCCGCACCCATGGTGGCATGGAGGGAGGCTCCCGCTGTGTGACGGCGTCTCCTCGTCTGACGGTTCTTAAATAACGGGGGCCGGGGTCACCGGGTGGCGCATGGTGACTTGACGGGACATCCCTGTGACATCACGGGGAATGCCACAGGGAAGTCCCGTCATGTCCCGTGCGTCAAAGGGGGCGGGGTCACTGGGTGGCCCCACCCCCCATTATTTAAGAACCGTCAGACGAGGAGACGCCGTCACACAGCGGGAGCCTCCCTCCATGCCAGCATGGATGCGGAGCGGCCCGGAGAAGAAAATGAAGAAGAGAAGAAGGAAGAAGAGAAGAGGATGAAGAAGAAGATGAAGAGAAGAGCGGGAGCCTCCCCCCATGCCATGGGTGCGGAGCGGCCCGAGGAGAAGATAGAAGACGCCGCGGAGGAGATGCTGGATGAGAACGCCGGAGGAAGAACCAGAAGAGCCAGAAGAACCAGAAGAAGATGAAGGAAGATAGAAGAAAGAAGAAGCATTTAAATAAAGGAATTGTCAAAAACTGTCTCTTGTAATTTTTAACATTTTTGACAGTTTTTTAGTGAAATGGTAGGGGTAAGTACCCCCTTACCATTTCACACAGGGGGGGCCGGGATCTGGGGGTTCCCTTGTTAAAGGGGGCTTCCAGATTCCGATAAGCCCCCCACCCGCAGACCCCCACAACCACCGGCCAGGGTTGTGGGGATGAGGCCCTTGTCCTCATCAACATGGGGACAAGGTGTTTTGGGGGGCTACCCCAAAGCACCCTCCCAATGTTGAGGGCATGTGGCCTGGTACGGTTCAGGAGGGGGGGCCGCACTCTCGTCCCCCCATCTTTTCCTGTGGCCTGCCAGGTTGCGTGCCCAGATAAGGGTCTGGTACGGATTTTTGGGGGGACCCCACGCCGTTTTTTGTTTTTTTTGGCCGGGGTTCCCCTTAAAATCCATACCAGACCTGAAGGGTCTGGTATGGAATTTAGGGGGAACCTCACGTCATTTTTAAAAAAAATTTTGGCCGGGGTTCCCCTTAATATCCATACCAGACCTGAAGGGCCTGGTATGGAATTTAGGGGGACTCCCACGTCATTTTTTTTTTAAATTTTGTTTCGGGGTTTCCCTGTGTTGAATTCCCATGACGTTTTTATCAATGAACTTCTATGTGTATTGTCGGCAATGCAATAGCCGCGGGTAGTTTTCAATGGAATTTTTCCTTCGAAATGTCATTTTGCTGTCAGACTGTTCTAAACACGGGAAACATGCGCCCCTTTACAGGCATACTATAGACATCCCCCAGGTACGAAATTTAAAGGGATATTACACTTTTATTGTTTGACTTTAAGCATTATAAAAATCACTGCTGCTGAAAAAACGGTCGTTTTTAAAACTTTTTTTTGCATTGATCAATGTCCCCTGGGGCAGGACCCGGGTCCCCAAACACTTTTTATGACAATAACTTGCATATAAGCCTTTAAAATTAGCACTTTTGATTTCTCCCATAGACTTTTAAAGGGTGTTTTGCGGCATTCGAATTTGCCGCGAACACCCCAAATTGTTCGCTGTTCGGCGAACTTGTGAACAGCCAATGTTCGAGTCGAACATGAGTTCGACTCGATCTCGAAGCTCATCCCTAGTGAAGTGCGTCCTGCTCACAGTGTTCAGCTAAAACTACAAGTTAGTGTAGTGAGACCTCTGCACAGTGTTCATCTAAAGCTACAAGTTAGTGCAGTGCGTCCTGCTCACAGTGTTCAGCTAAAACTACAAGTTAGTGTGGTGCATCCTGCTCACAGTGTGCAGCTAAAACTACAAGTTAGTAGGGTGCGTCCTGCTCACAGTGTTCAGCTAAAACTACAAGTTAGTGCGGTGCGTCCTGCTCACAGTGTTCAGCTAAAACTGCAAGTTAGTGCGGTGCGTTCTGCTCACAGAGTTCAGCTAGAACTACAAGTTAGTGTAGTGAGACCTCTGCACATTGTTCATTTAAAGCTACAAGTTAGTGCAGTGCGTCCTGCTCACAGTGTTCAGCTAAAATTACAAGTTAGTGCGGTGCGTCCTGCTCACAGTGTTCAGCTAAAACTACAAGCTAGTGCAGTGCGTCCTGCTCACAGTGTTCAGCTAAAACTACAAGTTAGTGCGGTGCATCCTGCTCACAGTGTTCAGCTAAAACTACAAGTTAGTAGGGTGCGTCCTGCTCACAGTGTTCAGCTAAAACTACAAGTTAGTGCGGTGCGTCCTGCTCACAGTGTTCAGCTAAAACTACAAGTTAGTGTAGTGAGACCTCTGCACAGTGTTCATCTAAAGCTACAAGTTAGTGCAGTGTGTCCTGCTCACAGTGTTCAGCTAAAACTACAAGTTAGTGCGGTGCGTCCTGCTCACAGTGTTCAGCTAAAACTACAAGTTAGTGTAGTGAGACCTCTGCACAGTGTTCATTTAAAGCTACAAGTTAGTGCAGTGCGTCCTGCTCACAGTGTTCAGCTAAAATTACAAGTTAGTCCGGTGCGTCCTGCTCACAGTGTTCAGCTAAAACTACAAGCTAGTGCAGTGCGTCCTGCTCACAGTGTTCAGCTAAAACTACAAGTTAGTGCGGTGCATCCTGCTCACAGTGTTCAGCTAAAACTACAAGTTAGTAGGGTGCGTCCTGCTCACAGTGTTCAGCTAAAACTACAAGTTAGTGCGGTGCGTCCTGCTCACAGTGTTCAGCTAAAACTACAAGTTAGTGTAGTGAGACCTCTGCACAGTGTTCATCTAAAGCTACAAGTTAGTGCAGTGTGTCCTGCTCACAGTGTTCAGCTAAAACTACAAGTTAGTGCGGTGCGTCCTGCTCACAGTGTTCAGCTAAAACTACAAGTTAGTGTAGTGAGACCTCTGCACAGTGTTCATCTAAAGCTACAAGTTAGTGCAGTGCATCCTGCTCACAGTGTTCAGCTAAAACTACAAGTTAGTGCGGTGTGTCCTGCTCACAGTGTTCAGCTAAAACTACAAGTTAGTGGGGTGCGTCCTGCTCACAGTGTTCAGCTAAAACTAAAAGTTAGTGCAGTGCTCCTACTCACGGTGCTCAGCTAAAACTACAAGTTAGTGGGGTGCGTCCTGCTCACAGTGTTCAGCTAAAACTACAAGTTAGTGCGGTGCGTCCTGATCACAGTGTTCAGCTAAAACTACAAGTTAGTGTAGTGAGACCTCTGCACGGTGTTCATCTAAAGCTACAAGTTAGTGCAGTGTGTCCTGCTCACAGTGTTCAGCTAAAACTACAAGTTAGTGTAGTGAGACCTCTGCACAGTGTTCATCTAAAGCTGCAAGTTAGTGCAGTGCGTCCTGCTCACAGTGTTCAGCTAAAACTACAAGTTAGTGCGGTGCGTCCTGCTCACAGTGTTCAGCTAAAACTACAAGTTAGTGGGGTGTGTCCTGCTCACAGTGTTCAGCTAAAACTACAAGTTAGTGCGGTGCGTCCTGCCCACGGTGCTCAGCTAAAACTACAAGTTAGTGGGGTGCGTCCTGCTCACAGTGTTCAGCTAAAACTACAAGTTAGTGCGGTGCGTCCTGCCCACGGTGTTCAGCTAAAACTACAAGTTAGTGTGGTGCGTCCTGCTCACAGTGTTCAGCTAAAACTACACGTTAGTGCGGTGTGTCCTGCTCACAGTGTTCAGCTAAAACTACAAGTTAGTGCAGTGTGTCCTGCTCACAGTGTTCAGCTAAAACTACAAGTTAGTGCGGTGCATCCTGCTCACAGTGTTCAGCTAAAACTACAAGTTAGTAGGGTGCGTCCTGCTCACAGTGTTCAGCTAAAACTACAAGTTAGTGCGGTGCGTCCTGCTCACAGTGTTCAGCTAAAACTACAAGTTAGTGTAGTGAGACCTCTGCACAGTGTTCATCTAAAGCTACAAGTTAGTGCAGTGTGTCCTGCTCACAGTGTTCAGCTAAAACTACAAGTTAGTGCGGTGCGTCCTGCTCACAGTGTTCAGCTAAAACTACAAGTTAGTGTAGTGAGACCTCTGCACAGTGTTCATCTAAAGCTACAAGTTAGTGCAGTGCATCCTGCTCACAGTGTTCAGCTAAAACTACAAGTTAGTGCGGTGTGTCCTGCTCACAGTGTTCAGCTAAAACTACAAGTTAGTGGGGTGCGTCCTGCTCACAGTGTTCAGCTAAAACTAAAAGTTAGTGCGGTGCTCCTACTCACGGTGCTCAGCTAAAACTACAAGTTAGTGGGGTGCGTCCTGCTCACAGTGTTCAGCTAAAACTACAAGTTAGTGCGGTGCGTCCTGATCACAGTGTTCAGCTAAAACTACAAGTTAGTGTAGTGAGACCTCTGCACGGTGTTCATCTAAAGCTACAAGTTAGTGCAGTGTGTCCTGCTCACAGTGTTCAGCTAAAACTACAAGTTAGTGTAGTGAGACCTCTGCACAGTGTTCATCTAAAGCTGCAAGTTAGTGCAGTGCGTCCTGCTCACAGTGTTCAGCTAAAACTACAAGTTAGTGCGGTGCGTCCTGCTCACAGTGTTCAGCTAAAACTACAAGTTAGTGGGGTGTGTCCTGCTCACAGTGTTCAGCTAAAACTACAAGTTAGTGCGGTGCGTCCTGCCCACGGTGCTCAGCTAAAACTACAAGTTAGTGGGGTGCGTCCTGCTCACAGTGTTCAGCTAAAACTACAAGTTAGTGCGGTGCGTCCTGCCCACGGTGTTCAGCTAAAACTACAAGTTAGTGTGGTGCGTCCTGCTCACAGTGTTCAGCTAAAACTACACGTTAGTGCGGTGTGTCCTGCTCACAGTGTTCAGCTAAAACTACAAGTTAGTGCAGTGTGTCCTGCTCACAGAGTTCAGCTAAAACTACAAGTTAGTGTAGTGAGACCTCTGCACAGTGTTCATCTAAAGCTACAAGTTAGTGCAGTGCGTCCTGCTCACAGTGTTCAGCTAAAACTACAAGTTAGTGCGGTGCGTCCTGCTCACAGTGTTCAGCTAAAACTACAAGTTAGTGCAGTGCGTCCTGCTCACAGTGTTCAGCTAAAACTACAAGTAAGTGTAGTGAGACCTCTGCACAGTGTTCATCTAAAGCTACAAGTTAGTGCAGTGCGTCCTGCTCACAGTGTTCAGCTAAAGCTACAAGTTAGTGCGGTGCGTCCTGCTCACAGTGTTCAGCTAAAACTACAAGTTAGTGTAGTGAGACCTCTGCACAGTGTTCATCTAAAGCTACAAGTTAGTGCAGTGCGTCTTGCTCACAGTGTTCAGCTAAAACTACAAGTTAGTGCGGTGTGTCCTGCTCACAGTGTTCAGCTAAAACTACAAGTTAGTGGGGTGCGTCCTGCTCACAGTGTTCAGCTAAAACTACAAGTTAGTGCAGTGCTCCTGCTCACGGTGCTCAGCTAAAACTACAAGTTAGTGGGGTGCGTCCTGCTTACAGTGTTCAGCTAAAACTACAAGTTAGTGCGGTGTGTCCTGCCCACGGTGTTCAGCTAAAACTACAAGTTAGTGCGGTGCGTCCTGCTCACGGTGTTCAGCTAAAACTACAAGTTAGTGCGGTACGTCCTGCTCACAGTGTTCAGCTAAAACTACAAGTTAGTGCGGTGCGTCCTGCTCACAGACTTCAGCTAAAACTACAAGTTAGTGTAATGAGACCTCTGCACAGTGTTCATCTAAAGCTACAAGTTAGTGCAGTGCGTCCTGCTCACAGTGTTCAGCTAAAACTACAAGTTAGTGTGGTGCGTCCTCCTCACAGTGTTCAGCTAAACCTACAAGTTTTTTTTTTGCGAGCTCTGCACAGTGTTCAGCTAAAGCTACCTGTAGAAGGTTGGTGGTGTTTTCCTGATCCTATCACTACCGCAGGCAGCTAAAAAAGCTACAAGTTAGTTTTTTGCGAGCTCTGCACAGTGTTCAGCTAAAGCTACCTGTAGAAGGTTGGTGGTGTTCTCATACTACAGGCAGGCAGTTGATTTTGCTAGCTGCAGTATCAGTACATATATATATATATATATATATATATATATATATATATATATATATATATATATCCCAGCTTAGTGCAGCTACAGGCCATTAGTATGTCTGGAAGGCCAAGAAGGAGAGGCAGACAGTCACAAGCCAATAAGAGAGGGCAAGCAGGCTCTGTGTCTAGTGCTGGTCATGGAGACAGTGCATCCTCATCAGCACGTGGCCGTGGGACACGCTTGGCCTTTTTTTCGGCAGCTGGCCATGTTGAGCCGCAACATGCGGAAGACTTGGTCGAGTGGATGACCAAGCCGTCCTCATCCTCCTCATCCTCTCTCACCCATGCCCAGGGTACTTTGTCTGGCAAAGCAGCGGCCTCTTCCCTCGGCTCAATGTCATCAGTGACTCCTTCCCTAGCCCCACCATGTCCACCTGAGGAGTCCCTCGAACTGTTTGACCACAGTGTTGGGTACATGCTCCAGGAGGATGCCCAGCGTTTGGAAGGCTCTGATGATGATACTGAGCTTGATGAAGGCAGTAACATGAGCACGGACAGAGGGGGTGCCCAAGAAGGACAGCAATCTGGCAGTCATGCTCCCCCTGCTGCAGCATACTGCCAGGTTTGCTCCAGTGATGAGGAGGGAGGGGATGATGAGGTCACTGACTCAACGTGGGCGCCTGATAGGAGAGAGGAGGAGGAGGAGGAGGCGGCACATCACCAACGAGGCAGGGTGCCCTCCAGGGGCCAGCCTAAGGGCAGCACATTGACTGCATCACACCCCAAAGCTCCACATGTGCAGGGCGCTGAAGTCTCTGTGCGTTATTCAAAAAGTTCTTTGGTGTGGGCCTTTTTTGAGACGAGTGCATCAGATCGCACCACTGCTATTTGCAACATATGTCTCAAGCGTATCTCGCGTGGCCAAGACATCTCCCGCTTGGGTACCACATGCTTGAATAGACATATGTTGACCTGCCATGCAGTTCATTGGCAAGCGTATCTAAAAGACCCACACCAAAGAACAAAGAGGACCTCTCCTTGCTCCTCATCAGCTGAGATCTCCAATCCCACTATACCTTCAGTCCTCTCTGAGACCTGCACTGAGAGGAATGAAGGTGTAGAATTAGGTGTGTCACAGCCAAGTACTTGTGGGCAATCTGCTTTTGGTACACCAATGTCAGATTGTACCAGGCAAATTTCCCTGCCCAGCTGCTGCACCGCCGAAAGAAGTTTGCTCCCAGCCATCCACATGCCCAGCGGTTGAATGCTAGCTTGGCAAAATTGCTAGCACTTCAACTGCTGCCTTTTCAGTTGGTAAACTCTGCCCCCTTCCGTGAGTTTGTGAAATGTGCAGTTCCTCAGTGGCAGGTATCCAAACGCCACTTTTTCTCACGGAAGGCGATTCCGGCTCTCTACCGGCATGTGGAAGGCAATGTCCATGCCTCGCTGGACAGGGCGGTCAGCGGTAAGGTGCATATTACCGCTGACTCATGGTCCAGCAGGCATGGACAGGGACGTTACCTAAGTTTCACCGCGCATTGGGTGACTCTGCTGGCAGCTGGGAAGGATGCAGGACAAGGTGCAGTAGTGTTGGAGGTTGTTCCGCCACCACGCCTCCAAAATGCTAATGATTCTGACACACCTCTCTCCTCCACCCCCTCCTCTTCTTCCTCCTCCATGGCCTCCTCCTGTGCTTTGTCCTCGGAACCATCGGTGCTCCGTAGCCGTTCAAGGGGCTACGCAAGTACGCAGGCCAAAAGATGCCATGCGGTGCTTGAGCTGGTGTGCTTGGGAGACAGGAGCCACACTGGGGCAGAGGTTCTGTCAACTCTGCAGGGGCAGGTTCAGAGGTGGTTGACGCCACGCCAACTTAAGGCAGGAATGGTGGTTTGCGACAATGGCACCAACCTCCTCTCTGCCCTCCGACAGGGACAAATGACCCATGTGCCCTGTTTGGCTCACGTCCTTAACTTGGTGGTCCAGCGGTTCTTAGGCAGGTACCCGGGCTTACAGGATGCCCTGAGGCAGGCCAGGAAAGTCTGTGTGCATTTCCGCCGGTCATATAATGCCAGTGCTCGGCTGGCGGACCTCCAAAAGGAGTTTAACCTGCCCAAGAACCGCCTAATCTGTGACATGCCCACCAGGTGGAACTCAATGTTGGCCATGCTGCAGCGGCTGCACACGCAGCAGAGGGCCATCAATGAGTACCTGTACGACTATGGAACCAGGACAGGGTCAGGGGAGCTTGGTTTTTTTTCCCCACGCCAGTGGGCCATGATCAGGGATGCATGCACTGTCCTGTCACCATTTGAGGAGGCCACGAGGATGGTGAGCAGTGACAGTGCATGCATCAGTGACACTGTCCCCCTTGTCCACCTGTTGGAGCACACGCTGCGTGGAATAATGGACAGGTCACTTGAGGCAGAACAGAGGCAGGAAGAGGAGGACTTTCTTAGCTCTCAAGGCCCCTTTTATCCAGACAGTGTTCCTGCGTGCCCGTCGATCACACAGGAAGAGGACGAGGAGGAGGAGGAAGATTGTGTCAGTATGGAGGTGGAGCCTGGCACTCAGCATCAGCAGCAGTCTTTAAGGGATCAGTCCCAAGAAACTCATGGACTTGTATGTGGCTGGGAGGAGGTGGCTGCGGACCATGTCATCCTTAGTGACCCAGAGGACTCCGGACCGAATGCCTCAGCAAACCTACGCTGCATGGCCTCCCTGATCCTGTAAAACCTGCGTAAGGATTCTCGTATTCGTGGTATCAAGGAGAAGGACCAATACTGGCTGGAAACCCTCCTTGATCCACGTTACAAGGGTAAGGTTGCGGACCTTATCTTGCCATCGCAGAGGGAGCAGAGGATGAAACATCTTCGGGAGGCCTTGCAGAAAGGTCTGTGCAACGCGTTCCCAGAGACTGGGAGGTTACAAACTCCTGTTTCTGGACAAGGTGTTGCTGAGGCTTCGGTCAGTCAAAGAAGGAGCGGTGGAGAAGGTGGCCGTCTGACCGATGCGTTCAGACAATTTTTTGGTCCGCAGCCCCAAGGTATGATCGGTTCCAGCAACCATCGGCAGCGTCTGTTTTACATGGTGCAGGAATACCTAGGGGCAAGATCTGACTTGGACACCTTTCCCACCAAAAATCCTCTGGGTTACTGGGTCTTGAGGATGGATCACTGGCCAAAGCTTGCACAGTATGCAATTGAGCTACTGCCCTGTCCTGCATCCAGCGTTCTTTCGGAACGCACATTCAGTGCTGCTGGAGGCTTTGTAACCGATCACAGGGTGCGTCTGTCCACCGACTCGGTCGATCGCCTGACCTTCATAAAAATGAATCAGTCTTGGATCACCAGCAGCTACCAAGCACCTGATGCTGATGTAACCGAATAATTTTTTTTTAAATCTCAGATCCCTTCAAAGACTGCCTATGCTGATGCTGAGTGACTATCCCTGAGTAATTATCCTCTTCCTCCTCAATGATCACGCTGATAGCTTGTAAGAACATTTTTGGTTCTGGGCGCCACCACCAGTGCCTAAGGCCCAATTTTTCAGCCCCTGTTTAACAGGGGTGTGTAATTACAATTTTTAATGCAGTACTTTGCAGCAGGGCTCGTTTCTGCGTTACAACTAGAGTATCTGTGAGGGGTTGCAGTGTTGTGGCACCAGCACCAGTGCCTAAGTGCCTAAAGCCTAATTTTTCAGCCCCTGTTCAACAGGGGCATGTAATTACAATTCTTGATCTAATATTTCACAGCAGGGCCCATTTCTGCACCCACCAAGAGCGAGTGAGGACTTACAGTTTTGTGGCACCAGCACCACCACCACCACCACCAAAGGCCCAATTTTTCTGCCCTTGTTTAACAGGGGCATGTAATTACAATTCTTGATCTAATATTTCACAGCAGGGCCCATTTCTGCACCCACCAAGAGCGAGTGAGGACTTACAGTGTTGTGGCACCAGCAGCACCACCACCACCAAAGGCCCAATTTTTCTGCCCCTGTTCAACAGGGGCATGTAATTACAATTCTTGATCAAATATTTCACAATAGGGCCCTGTGAGGGCTTACAGTGTTGTGGCCACAACAACACCTAAGGCCCAAATTTCTGCTGAGTTTATAGGGCAGGCCCCTACTTTCAAACATCTAACTTACAAACGACTCCTACTTGCAAACGGAAGGAGACAACAGGAAGTGAAATGAAATCTACCCCTAGGAAGGGAAATTCTCTCCTGTAATGCCCCGTACACACGGTCGGACATTGATCGGACATTCCGACAACAAAATCCTAGGATTTTTTCCGACGGATGTTGGCTCAAACTTGTCTTGCATACACACGGTCACACAAAGTTGTCGGAAAATCCGATCGTTCTAAACGCGGTTACGTAAAACACATACGTTGGGACTATAAACGGGGCAGTAGCCAATAGCTTTCATCTCTTTATTTATTCTGAGCATGCGTGGCACTTTGTCCGTCGGATTTGTGTACACACGATCGGAATTTCCAACAACGGATTTTGTTGTCGGAAAATTTTATAACCTGCTCTCAAATTTTGTGTGTCGGAAAATCCGATGGAAAATGTGTGATGGAGCCCACACACGGTCGGAATTTCTGACAACAAGGTCCTATCACACATTTTCCATCGGAAAATCCGACCTTGTGTACGGGGCATAAGAGTTAATATGGGAAAAACATTTCTCCTTTCCACTGATGCTTTCCAATCCTTGTTCCACAAAAAACCCCAAATTTTCAAAAAACATTTGTCATTGGGACAAAAAGTGAGGTAAAATCTTCTGAAGAGGAGGACAGACAGCAAAACAAATGTCACAGGGGTGATAACCCTTCCCTATGTTTTCCAAAAAGTTTAAAAAAGATTTTTTGGCTGGAGCTAAACACGTTAAAATTGTACCCGTTCAAAATTACAAACAGATTCTACTTAACAACAAACCTACAGTCCCTGTCTTGTTTGCACCGCCTGTATACTGCTGTTCAGAGTATATAGGGCCTGGTGGCCCCACACCTTTCCTTATTTTAATTTGGGTGCGAGGTTCCCCTTAATATCCAAAGGGCCTGGTATTGGACTGGGGGGGTACCCATGCCGTTTGTCTCACTGATTTTCATCCATATTGCCAGGACCCGACATTACATTAAACCCGCGAGCAGTTTTAAATGAGATTTTTTCCTTTAAAAATGACATTTTGTGCAGGGACTGTTCTAAACACGGGAAATGTGCGCCACTTTACAGGCATACTATAGACACACCCCAGGTACGATATTTAAAGGAATATTTCACTTTTTTTTTTTACTTTAAGCATCATTAAAATCACTGCTCCCGAAAAAACAGCCGTTTTTAAAAGTTTTTTTTGCATTGATACATGTCCCCTGGGGCAGGACCCGGGTCCCCAAACCCTTTTTAGGACAATACCATGCAAATTAGCCTTTAAAATGAGCACTTTTGATTTCGAACGTTCGAGTCCTATAGACGTCAATGGGGTTCTAACGTTCGTGCAAATTTTCGGTCCGTTCGCAGGTTCTGGTTCGGCTCATCCCTAACCATGAGTGACGTTCTCCTGGTCTCCCACAGTGGTTTTCCCAACCTCATGTCACTACTGGACACAATAGTAACTTTTTACAGTTAGGCCCCTTTCACACTGGGGCGGTGGGGGCGTCGGCGGTAAAACAGCGCTATTTTTAGCGCTGTTTTACCGTCGTTTTTGCGGCTGTATTCGGCCACTAGCGGTGCGGTTTTAACCCCCGCTGGTGGCCAAAAAAGGGTTAAACCCACTCGTACAGCGTGGCTATGGCTGCGGTATTACCGCGATATAGCTGCGCTGTCCCATTGATTTCAATGGGCAGGAGCGGTGAAGGAGCGGTGAACACACCGCTCCTTCATCGCTCCAAAGATTCTGCTTGCAGGACTTTTTTTACCCTCCTGCCAGCGCACCGCTTCAGTGTGAAAGCCCTCGGGCTTTCACACTGAACAAACAGCGGAGGCTGTTTAGGGGCCTGTTTGCAGGTGGTATTTTTAGCGCAATAATGCCTGCAAACCGCCCCAGTGTGAAAGGGGCCTTACAGTTTTTAAAGGGACTTTCTGTTTGGCGACAGAGTTGCTTTAGGCAACTGAACAATAGCACATGTTCCATAAATGTTGAGCATATTGTAAAATAGAAGTGCTATTGATAAAATTATAGTATCCCATATATGAATTCCTATTCTGTTCCAAATAAATTTAGTTAGTAGAAACCACAACATTGTCAGGGGTGCTTAAAGGGACATTAAGTTATATCATAATTTTTAAAAAATAATCCATACACACCCACTACTTAGTGGCCCTGTAATCTGTTTTTCATTAAATCGTTTCATACTGTGTTTTTCTGCCTCCATTTAAAGTCTTTTTTGAACTCCAGAACTTCTCCTTTTTCTTCTTGCTTTCGTTTGTTTGGAAAAAACAGTGCACATTAATTTTAACCAATTCGCGCCCATGCTATAGCCGAAAGATGGCTGCAGCGTGGACGCTAACTGCCGGGTGGCCGTCCCTGGACATCCTGCTGTTTACTTCCGCCATGTGCGCTCCCACGGGTGCACATCGGGGAAAGTCTGTGCTGGTCGTGTCACTTGGACACAGCCAGTCACAGATCGCTGTAAACGGCCAATAACAGCGGCCATTTACAGCGCGATCGCAGCTTCCAATGGGAGATGATCTCAAATGTAAACATATGAGATCATCTCTCATTGCCAGCTCTCCCTCCTCACACAGAGACCGCGTGTGAGGAGGGAGAGCGGCCTGTGCTTCAGAGTGTGAGATTGTGAGTGAAAAAAACACACATACACCGTGCCAACACTATATATCAGTGCCATCTGTCAGTGCCATCTGTCAGTCCCATCTGTCAGTCCCATCTGTCAGTCCCATCTGCCAGTGCCAGTGCCATCTGCCAGTGCCATCTGCCAGTCCCATCTGCCTTCAGTGCTACCTGCCACCAGTTCCACCTGCCATCAGTGCCACCTGCCAGTGCCATCTGTCAGTGCAACCTGTCAGTACCATCTGTCAGTACCGTCTGTCATCAGTGCCACCTGTCAGTGCCACGTGCCATCTGTTATCAGTGTCACCAGTGCCACGTATCATTGTCATCAGTGTCATGTAAGTGTCACGTGTCATCAGTGCCACGTAAGAGTGCCAGCTATCATCAGAATCACTTGTCACTTGTCATCAGTGCCTTCTGTCATCACCAACAATGGCTAGAAGATTATATTCAGCTGAGGAGGCTTACAATATTCTTGTGGGCTACGAGAGCAACGGGGAGCTCTCCGCTTCAGATTCCTCCTCATTTTCAGATTCTGAGTCTGACGTGGACTACGAGCCTGTCCTAACCAGTGGTACACTGACAGCCTCAGAGGAGGAGGATGAGAGTCCGCCCGCCAGACGAAGGCATACTGGTGAGGAGGCAGTGCCATCCACCAGCACCGCAGTGCCATCCACCAGCACCGCAGTGCCATCCACCAGCATCGCAGTACCTCGGCAAAGGCCACGTACCAGTGGGGTGTCACCTCAGTCCCAAATTGTTAGGTCCCATGCCAGCCTTCCCTATTCCCTTCAAAACCCCTTGTGGCTGCCTCCTAATTCAGGAGAAGCTAATGTTCCCCCTTTTCACTGCCCAGCCAGAAGTCCAGGTGGACACAGAAAATTTTTCCCCAATAGACTTTTTCCATTTAATTTTTACTGAGGACATGCTTGCATTAATTGTGGCCCAGTGCAACCTATATGCCCAACAATTTATAGCAAATAACCCAACGTCCTATTTTGCCCGTCCCTACGAGTGGAGAGCCCTAACAGTGGAGGAGTTTAAAAATTTTTTGGGCCTCACATTCTGTATGGGACTAAACAGAAAAAATGAATTACGTTCATATTGGTCTACCCTCCCCATCTACCACATGCCCATCTTTTCCTCAGTAATGCCCAGTACCAGATATCTCATGATTATGAGATTCCTACACTATAACGACAATACCCAGTGCCCTCCCCGAAATCACCCAAATTTTGACAAGCTTTTTAAAATTCGGCCCCTAATAAATTATTTTTCTGAAATCTTCCCCCAGTTGTTTACTCCAGACCAACACATATGTGTGGATGAGTCCCTTATCAAATTTTCTGGAAGGCTGGGCTTAAAACAATTTATTCCCACCAAAGGGCCCGCTATGGGGTGAAGATGTACAAATTGTGTGATCGTGCTACAGGGTATACCTATGCCTTCATGGTATATGAAGGGAAGGACACCCAGCTACATCCCCCTAATTGCCCAGAATACATTGGATCGAGTGGGAAAGTCGTTTGGGAACTCATAAACCCACTCCTGGAGAAAGGCTACCATGTGTATGTGGACAATTTTTATTCTAGTTTGCCCCTGTTCTGAAACCTTCACAGAAAGAAGACTCCAGCATGCGGCACCGTAAGGACGAACAGGAAGGGCTTTCCTCAAAGCCTCGTCAACAAGAAGTTAAGAAGAGGGGAGGCGGCGAGCTTACGGAATGAGGAAATTCTGGCTGTGAAGTGGAGGGACAGAAGGGACGTCTACTTTGATCCACAACAATACATTTGTTGAGATCACCAGGAGTAATGGCCCAATCCAAAAGCCAACATGTATCCATGAATACAACATGTATATGGGGGGTGTCGACTTCAACGACCAGATGCTCGAACCCTACCTTTTCACTAGAAGAACATACCAGTGGTATAAAAAAGTTTTGATTTATTTATTTATTTTGGCCATATACAACACCTATGTAATCTATCTCAACTCCACTGACAGACCCAAACCCTTCCTTGGCTACCAGGAGGAAATCACCACTGCCCTTATATACCCAAACAGCCCACCAGAAAACATTAGATCCAATGTAATTAGCAGACTCTCTGAACGCCACTTTCCCGATATAATCCCTCCCAGACCAACAGGCCAAAAACATCAGAAAAAATGCCGGGTGTGCTCCAAACGAGTAAGAAGAGACACCACTTATCATTGTCCCCAATGTCCTTCCCAACCAGTCCTCTGCATAGTTGACTGTTTCCGCCTTTACCATACTTCACTAAATTATTAGTGAAGTATGGTAAACATAACCCTCACTTCCTGCCATTTACCTTCACATCCCTTATGCTACTGCTAGCTCTGTAACTGACCCTGGCTTGTTATTCGACCATGTTTCTGCCTACGGATTCTGTTTATATCTCTGCCTGATCTGGAACTGACCCTGGACTGTTATTCGACCACGCTTCTGCCTACTGATTCTGTTTATACCTCTGCCTGATCTGGAACTGACCCTGGACTGTTTTTCGACCACGCTTCTGCCTACCGATTCTGTACATACCTCTGCCTGATCTGGAACCGACCCTGGACTGTTTGACTGTGCCTCTTGCCTGCCTCTTGGACTGATTTTGTACCCTGCCAGTGGACTAGTGGGATTCAGAACACAGGGGTCTCACATATGTGACGGGCTCCAGAATTGTTTTTCTGGATGAAGAAAACAATTTAATTTGTTTTCTCATTCCTAGATTAGGGTCTGGAGACTCGGAGGCTTCAAAGAGATTTGGGTGGGAGAAGCCTCTACCCCTGTCCCCATTCTGTCCTGAACGAGGCCCTACTTCTGCCTGCTGCCTGTAGGACCTATGCCATCATGCCTCTGCCTGTCGCATGAACTGGCCACATCACATGGACCTGCCTACTACAAGGACCAATATATTGGCGCTGCTGACAATCTCTGCCTGCACTGACCCTGGACTGTATATGGACAGTATCCCTGCCTGCTGCCTGTACTGGCTATGGACAGTATTCCTGACTGTTGCCTGGAAAATTGCGTTCGCTTTTGCTGACAAAGTCCCTGCCTGTTGCCTGGACCAGTGCTATCCTCCTGTGTACAACTGCGCTACTACAACCACAGGTAATCTTTTGTTTACGCTTTGCTAAGCATAATGTATTTTGGGGTGTAATTCTTGGTATGTAAATGCTATGTGTCTCTAGAACACCTGATGTTGGGCCTCTGTATGTGGCCAGGCTGTGTAAAAGTCTCACACATGTGATATCGCCGTACTCAAGAGGAGTAGCAGAATGTATTTTGGAGTGTCATTTTTGCTATGTACATGCTATGTGTTGGAAATATCTTATAAATGCACAACTTTGCGTAAAAAAAATGCGTTTTCATTTTTTTTCCACATTTTCCAAAAACTTTTGGAAAAAAATGAACCGTTCAAAAGACTCATTATGCCTCATAGATTATACGTTGGGGTGTTAGCTTTCCAAAATGGGGTCACTTTGTGGGCGTTTCCATTATCCTGGTGCTCCAGGGCCTTCAAAATTATAATAGGTGGTTGAGAAATGAGATGTGTAATTTATGCTCCTAAAACGCCTGATGGTGCTATTTCAAGATTGGGCCTCTGTATGTGGCCAGGCTGTGTAAAAGTCTCACACATGTGGTATCGCCATACTCGAGAGGAGTAGCAGAATGTATTTTGGGGCGTAATTTGTGGTATACACATGCCATGTGAGAGAAATAAGCTATTACAATGACAAGTTTGTGGAAAAAATAAAAATAAAAAAATCTTCATTTTGCAAAGAATTGTGGGAAAAAAATGACAACATCAAAAACCTCACAATGCATCTTACTAAATATATTGGAATGTCTACTTTCAAAAAAGGGGTCATTTGGGGGGTATTTGTACTTTCCTGGCTTGTTCGGGTTGCAAGAAATTAGATAGGCCACCAGTACATCAGGTATGATTAATTTTTTATGATTTGCACCACAGCTTGTAGACTCTCTAACTTTCACACAGACCAAATAATATCCACTAATTTGGGTTATTTTTACCAAAGATATGTAGCAGTATAAATTGTGGCCAAAATTTTTTGAAGAAAAATTAATAATTTGCAAAATTTTATCACATAAACTAAGGAAAATGTGTTTTTTTTCAAAATTTTCGGTCTTTTTTCATTTATAGCACAAAAAATAAAAAACCCAGAGGTGATCAAATGCCACCAAAAGAAAGCTCTATTTGTATGAAAAAAAAGACCAAAAATTCATTGGGGTACAGTATTACATGACTGAGTAATTGTCATTCAAAGTGTGACAGCGCTGAAAGCTGAAAATTGGTCTGGGCAGGAGGGAGGTTTAAGTGCCCAGTTGTCAAGTGGTTAATGCTTTATGCACACTACAAATCCAATAGTCTATAATCTATAGTCCATCTCAAGAGCAAGAAAGAGAGGATGACTGCATTAAAACATACAGAGGGACCATGGAGAATGAACGTAGCCAGCCCCTAACAGGAAGTCCTGTCACTTTTTCTGAACAGCTGGTTCTACATATAAATGTGCAGAGAAATATAATTAACCACTTAAGCCCCGGACCATTTGGCTGCCTAAAGACCAGAGGACTTTTTACAATTTGGCACTGCGCTGCTTTAACTGGTAATTGTGCAGTCATGCAATGCTGTACCCAAACGAAATTTGCGTCCTTTTGTTCACACAAATAGAGCTTTCTTTTGATCATATCTGATTGCCTCTGCAATTTTTATTTTTTGCGATATAAACGGAAAAAGACCGAAAATTTTGAAAAAAAAAAATATTTTCTACTTTTTGTTGTAAGAAAAATCCAATAAACTCAATTTTAGTCATACATTGAGGCCAAAATGTATTCAACCACATGTATTTGGTAAAAAAAAAATGTCAATAAGCGTATATTTATTGGTTTGCGCTAGTTATAGCAACTACAAACTAGGATACATTTTCTGGAATTTACATAGCTTTTAGTTTATGACTGCCTGTCTCATTTCTTGAGGTGCTAAAATGGCAGGGCAGTACAACCCCCCCCCCCCCCCCCCAAATGACCCTATTTTGGAAAGTAGACACCCCAAGGAAATTGCTGAGAGGCATGTTGAGCCTATTGAATATTTACCGTAATTTTTTTCCCCCAAGTGATTGAATAATGACACATAAAAAAAAAATTACAAAAAGTTGTCACTAAATGATATATTGCTCACACATGCCATGGTTATATGTGGAATTGCACCCCAAAATACATTTTGCTGCTTCTCCTGAGTATGGGGATACCACATGTGTGGGACTTTTTGGGAGCCTATCCGCGTACGGGGCCCCGAAAACCAAGCACCACCTTCAGGATTTCTAAGGGCTTACATTTTTGATTTCACTCCTCGCTACCTATCACAGTTTTGAAGGCCATAAAATGCCAATATGGCACAACCCCCCCCCCAAATTACCCTATTTTGAAAAGTAGACACCCAAGCTATTTGCTGAGATGCATGTTGAGTCCATGGAAGTTTCGGGAAAATGACAAACTTTTTTTTTTTTGCACAAAGTTGTCACTAAATCATATATTGCTCACACATGCCATGGGCATATGTGGAATTACACCCCAAAATACATTCTGCTGCCTCTCCTGAGTACTAGGACTTTTTTGGAGCCTAGCCGCGTACGGGGCCCTGAAAACCAAGCACCGCTTTCAGGATTTCTAAGGGCGTAAATTTTTGATTTCACTCCTCACTACCTATCACAGTTTTGAAGGCCATAAAATGCCAAGATGGCACAACCCCCCCCCAAAATGACCCCATTTTGGAAAGTAGACACCCCAAGCTATTTTCTGAGATGCATGTTGAGTCCATGGAAGTTTCAGGAAAATGACAAACTTTTTTTTTTGCACAAAGTTGTCACTTTCCCATTTTGGAAAGTAGACACCCCAAGGTATTTGCTGCGGGCATAGTGAGTATTTTGCAGCTCTCATTTGTTTTTGAAAATGAAGATAAGAAAATTTTTTTTTTTTTAATTTTTTTTTAATTTTCAAAACTTTGTGACAAAAAAGCGAGGTCTGCAAAATACTCACCATACCTCTCAGCAAATAACTTGGGGTGTCTACTTTCGAAAATGGGGTCATTTTGGGGGGTTTTGTGCCATTTGGGCATTCCATGGCCTCCGAAACTGTGATAGGCAGTGAGGAGTGAAATAAAAAATGTACACTAATGCCGCGTACACACGAGCGGACTTTCTGGCAGATGTGGTCCGTCGCACCAGATTTCGTCGGACAATTCGATCGTGTGTGGGCTCCAGCGGACTTTTTCCCCAAAAGTCCAACGGACCTAGAAATAAAACATGTTTCAAATCTTTCCGACGGACTCGAGTCCGGTCGAAAAATCTGCTCATCTGTATGCTAGTCCGATGGTCTAAAACTGACGCTAGGACAGCTATTGGATACTGGCTATCAAATTCCTCATTTTAGTCTGGTCGTACGTCATCACTTTGGTGTGATCGTGTGTAGGCAAGTCTGTTCATTCGGAAAGTCTGTTGGAAGTCCGTCGAAAGTCCGTCAGATAGTCCGTCGGACCAGTCCGTTTGAAAAGTCCGCTCGTGTGTACGCAGCATTAGAAATCCTGAAGGCGGTGCTTGGTTTTCGGGGTCCCGTACGTGGCTAGGCTCCCAAAAAGTCTCACACATATGGTATCCTCGTTCTCAGGAGAAGCAACAAAATGTATTTTGGTATTTTGGGGTGTAATTTCACATATGCCCATGACATGTTTGAGCAATATATCATTTAGTGACAACTTTGTGCATAAAAAAAAAAATGTCTTTTTCCGGCAACTTGTGTCAAAATATAAAATATTCTATGGACTCGACATGCCTCTCAGCAAATAGCTTGGGGTGTCTACTTTCCAAAATGGGGTCATTTGGAGGGGGGTTTGTACCATCTGGGCATTTCATGGCCTCCGAAACTGTGATAGGCAGTGAGGAGTGAAATTAAAAATTTACACCTTTAGAAAGCCTGAACGCGGGGCTTGGTTTTCAGGGTCCCGTACACGGCTAGGCTCCCAAAAAGTCTCACACATGTGGTATCCCCGTACTCAGGAGAAGCAACAGAATGTATTTTTGGGTGTAATTTCAAATATGTCCATGGCATGTTTATGCAATATATCATTTAGTAACAACTATGTGCAAAAAAAATAAAAAAATTGTCTTTTTCCGGCAACTTGTGTCAAAATATAAAATATTCTATGGACTCGACATGCCTCTCAGCAAATAGCTTGGGGTGTCTACTTTCCAAAATGGGGTCATTTGGTGGGGAGGTTTGAACTGTCCTGGCATTTAATGCACAACATTTAGAAGCTTATGTCACACATCACCCACTCTTCTAACCACTTGAAGACAAATCCCTTTCTGACACTTTTTTGTTTACATGAAAAAATAATTTTCTTTTGCAAGAAAATTACTTTGAACCCCCAAACATTATATATATTTTTTAAAGCAAATGCCCTACAGATTAAAATGGTGGGTGTTTAGTTTTCTTTTTCACACAGTATTTGTGCAGCGATTTTTCAAACGCATTTTTTTTGGAAAAAACACACTTTTTAAAATTTTAATGCACTAAAACACACTATATTGCCCAAATGTTTGATGAAATAAAAAAGATGATCTTAGGCCTGCTTTAAAATTGCGCACAAACATGCAGCGGCGACAAACTACATACATTTTTAAAAGCCTTTAAAAGCATTTACAGGTTACCACTTTAGATTTACAGAGGAGGTCTACTGCTAAAATTACTGCCCTCAATATGACCTTTGCGGTGATACCTCACATGCATCGTGCAATTGCTGTTTACAAATGACGCTTGCGTTCACCTTTGCACGAGAGCAGGGGGGACAGGGGTGCTTTTTTTTTTAATTATTTATTTTGCTTTTTTATTTTGCTTTCATTTTTTTTTTTAATCATTTTTATTGTTATCTCAGGGAATGTAAATATCCCCTATGATAGCAATAGATAGTGACAGGTACTCTTTTTTGAAAAAAATGGGCTCTATTAGACCCTAGATCTCTCCTCTGCTCTCAAAGCATCTGACCACACCAAGATCGGTGTAATAAAATGCTTTCCCAATTTCCCAATGGCGGTTTACATCTGGCGAAAATGTAGGCCGAAGCATTGGGGCATGGCGTACCTGCTATGTAAATAATGGTTAACAATAAAACAAAGTAACATTACAGTATAACAGTAAGACATACCATACCTGCAAAGCAAATACAAACAAAATAGTAAAAAATAAAACATTTTTTAACGCAATCTGTGCCTAATATATATATGTCGAAGCATGGGGGGCATCCGCCTCAAAAGTTAGGAGCAAATCGCTCTTCCACCCCTGCTACCCCCATGCTTCGGCATATATGCTCTTTTTTTTAACTGTCGTAGTGAAATCACCTCCTACAGCGCTGGAGTCACGGCTTTATGTATCGTGGAAGCAAACGCTGTTGCTGTCAAGATAAATAAATCTGCGCTGCAGCTGAATGGCGTACCTGAAAACAAAAAAATGGTTAACAATAAAACACAGTAAACAATAAAGTATAAAAAAAATTACAAGAAGGGCAAACATGATAAAACATAATAACAATAAAACATTGCAGAATAGAATACAGTAAAAAAGAGCAGAACAATAGAGAGAGAGAATAGAGAGGGAGAGAACAATAACATTTTCCGACGGATGTTGGCTCAAACTTGTTTTGCATACACATGGTCGCACAAAGTTGTCGGAATTTCCGATCGCCAAGAACGCTGTCACGTACACCACGTACGACGAGACTAGAAAAGGGCAGGTCCGAACCAACCGCGGCACCCTTTGGGCTTCTTTTGCTAATCTCGTGTTAGTAAAAGTTTGGTGAGAGATGATTCGCTCTTTTTCAGATCGTTTTCTGCTGTTCAGTTTCTGCTTGTGGGTTTGTTTCTGGTCTGCAGTGCGTGCAGCGAGTTACGTGTGACTCTGTCATTGTGTCCTAGTTCTTTCTTTACTGTTTTTTTATTTGTCGCTCTTCACATGCCTTGCTGTTCTTCAGTGTGTTCTGTTACTTCGTTCTGAGGAGCCGACCGTTTTCTAGCCATGTTGCGTATACGTACTCCTCATAGAGTTTGTGCTGTGCGGGGGCTTGGTATTGGGCTCCTTACCTTGACACAAGTTCAGTCCATGAACAGGGTGGGGAGGAGTTCATGGACCAAGAATTGGTTGCTCCAGCGTGACCAGGTCTGTCACATGCCTTTGCTCCGGGAGATCCGTGAGAATAATCCTGATGATTTCAGGAACTTTCTCCGGATGACGGACCACATATTTCACCGTTTGTTGGCTTTGCTAAACCCCCTATATCAGCAGGCAGGATACCTGCATGAGGCAAGCCATCACTCAGGAGCAGAGGCTCATCGCCACCCTGCGGTACTTGGCGACGGGAAGAAGCCTGCAGGACCTCAAGTTCTCGACAGGCATCTCCCCCCAGGCTCTGGGGATCATTATCCCGGAGACCTGTTCTGCCATCATCCAGGTCCTGTAGAAGGAGTATATTAAGGTAAGATTTTTATCCTTTAACATCACATTTTATTGTATTTAATGTTTGCTAATGTATTGTATTTCTTTCCTTATTCCCTAATTACCATGATTGTAATATGCTGTGAATGTCCCCTTTGTCCTCATGCATGCTGTTTTTTTTATTTGTTTTTTTGTCCTTCATGCATTTTTGCCTTCACTTACCTCCCCAGCATGCTCTCCTGGCCCTATATTCACCTCATGTAGTCACTTACCAATGTATTTTGTCAGCTCCATAGTAGTGCTGTACCCCAAACACCCCCTAAAATGTGGTAAATTGGGATTTGTGCTTTAAATTCAGGCAGAGTGCCAGAGGCTTTTTTTTTGGTGTCCCCAAATCATTTGGAACCCTCCCTCCCCCCAACTGCTAAGTCAGCTTATACCAATCATGTATCTGCTGACTATGCAAAACCCATATATACTATACCTACCTCTTTTGTGGTCATATTTATGGATGAATTCCCCAAAGCATGTAGTGCAAGGGCCTGCCTGAATAATTTTAAATGTTAATGTTTAAAATTTTTGTATCCTATTATTATCTTGATAGGTAATAGCAGAATGTCAAAATGTGCTAAAATGTATACAGTGTGTATTTATCTCTTTGTATTATGACACTTCTTACCTGTCCATTGGGCTGCCAATAGTGTAAAGTAAGGAGGGGCTGGCCAAAGTAATACACATTATTTAGGCATTCATCTCTAAATGAAGTGTAGAGGGTTACCTGTCCAAAACATCTCCCTCCCCCCTAAAATGTTACAAATGGCCCATGAAAGGGGGGGGGGAATCTGATCGGTGGACCTTATACCTTGGTCTTTAAATACTCCCTAAAATAAATGTTATCCTGATGTTGGCCAAGAATGTTTGTGTCTAATCTGCTTTCCATGTTTATGTGCAAAATTATTAATTTATTTTTCTTGTTTGACTCCACAGTTTCCTTCCAACCCACAGGAATGGCAGACTGTGGCCTCCCACTTTGCCCAGCGCTGGGACTTTCCTAACTGCGGGGGGCAATTGATGGGAAACACATCCACATTGTCCAACCACCCAACTCAAGGTCATACTTTTACAACTACAAGGGGTTCAATAGTATTGTGATGTTGGCGGTGGTGTGGCGTACTTACGAGTTCCTGTATGTGGACGTGGGGAAGAATGGCCGGATGTCTGATGGTGGAGTCATCGCCCAGACGGAGTTCCTACAGGCGTCTCCAGAATGGCAGCTTGAACCTGCCACCTCCAGAAGACAATGTGGAAGGACTCCCATTCGTCTTCATTGCGGATGAAGCATTGGCGCTGGGGAACCATTTTATGCGGCCATTCCCTATGAGGACCCTCACCCCAGACCCAGACACACGGTCTGAATTGACGCAATCGGATTTTGTTGTCAGAAAATTTTATAGCCTGCTCTCAAACTTTGTGTGTCAGAAAATCCGATGGAAAAGGTCAGATGGAGCCCACACACGGTCAGAATTTCTGACAACACGCTCCGATCGCACATTTTCCGTCGGAAAATCCGGCCGTGTGTACAGGGTATAAGGATTGTAACTGTAATGGTTCCAGGTTCGGGTCTCTCAAAATGCGATGCCATCTTGGGAGACCCTGTGAAAGTGTGTCCTAGTCTGTGCAGTGCTGTACCCTACACTAAAACTCCACTAGTGTATGGTAACGTTCAAAACATACACCAATGCAAAGACCAGGATTGTCAGGACAGAAGGGACAATAATAGTGGGTGTCACGCCTATATCCGCGCTTGCTACAGACATGACATCTTCTTTGGGGGGGCTCGTTGGGTAGGGGTACTCGGCAGGACATACGGAAAATGCAGCTCATGCAGCCGGCTTGCTGCATTTGGATTAGGAAGGTGAGGTGGAGCACCGTCTGGAAACAAAAGGGCTCTGACGATCTTTTCCTGAAATTTAAGGAAGGATCCAGTCTGTCCTGAAGCTCTGTATAGCACATGACCGTTCAGCAAAGCCAATTGAAATAAGCATACAGACGCTTTTTTGTACCAGCGTCTGGCCTTACGTGCAACTAGGTACGGCACCAACAACTGGTCGTTGAGGTCCACCCCTCTCATATTTTGGTTATATTCATGGACAAAGAGGGGTTTATCCACAACACCAGTCACCGTAGCAATTTGGACCGTCGTGTCTGCATGAAGGGAGGAAAGAACAAAAACATTCTTATTATCCCTCCACTTCACAGCGAGCAAGTTATTACACTTCAAGCAGGCTCTCTCCCCCCAGCCTAAGACGGGAATCTACAAGCCGCTGGGGAAAGCCCCGGCGATTGGATCGCACGGTGCCACATGCGTCAATCTGATGATCAAACAAGTGACTAAAAAGTGGTACGCTTGTGTAATAATTGTCCACATACAAATGGTACCCCTTTCCAAATAAGGGTGACACCAAGTCCCACACAATCTTGCCAGCGCTCCCTATGTAATCTGGGCAGTTTAGCAGCTCTACGTGACTATCTCTTCCCTCATAAACCATAAAACTACATGTATAGCTTGTGGCCCTGTCACAGAGCTTACACATCTTGACCCGTATCTGGCACGCTTGCTGGGAGGATACTGTTTGAAAGACAAGCGGCCAGAAAACTTAATCAGGGACTCATCAACGCAGACAACTTGATGGGGAGTAAACAAGTCTGCAAAACGTTGAAGTGGTTTATGAGGGGCCGAATTTTGTAGAGCCGATCATATCCAGGGTCTCCATGAGGACGACAGAGTTCATTGTTGTTGAAATGCATGAATCGCAAGATCTGCTCATATCGTGCCCTGGTCATGGAGGCAGAGAACACGGGCATATGGTAAATTGGGTCAGTGGAGCAATATGACCGCAACGTACTTTAACTATGCCCATGTTGAGGGATAGGCCCAGAAAGGTCTTAAATTCGGAAACCGTAATTGGTTTCCAATCTCTGGCAAGGGAGGACTGGGGATTAGTGGCGATGAACTGACCAGCATACAAATTACTTTGGTCCACAATAGATCTATAGAGATCTTCGTTGAAAAACAGCAAATAAAAATCAAGTGATGTAAGATCAACTGTTTCCACCTGAATTCCGGGTTGGCCAGTGAATGGGGGAAATACGGGTGCTGCAGAAGTGGTGGGCTCCCAATTAGGATTGGCAAATTCTGCAGGAAGGACACTATGGGCACGACAGGCCTGTCTTTGTCTTCTTGGTGGCAGCGGGACACTACTTGTGCTTGCCACCTCGCCAGCTTGAACTGCACTTATGGGACTCACCACGTCACCACATGTTACTGCAGTGCTGGTTTGATTACGACCAGGGTGTACTAGGCCGCTGGTGCTTGCCAGTTCACCAGAAGGATGAGCGGCACTAGTACTTCTCTGCTCCATACGAGAGCTCTGCAGTTCTTGCACTTCAACAAAAGCAGAAGAAGATCAGGGTCTGGTACGTCTGACCTTGGCAGGGACCACAACTCCGTCGTCAGAGCTATCTGTCATAGCCGCTGTGGTCTACAGTATCGTGTTCTGAGCCTTTAATCTGACAGATGAGTGACTTCCTCTTCACTATCTGTCATGCTCAGAAACGTGTAGGCCTGTTCACTAGTGTACCTTCGATTTGCTATTTTGGGCTCTAAATTTACTGGTACACTAGTGAGACTCACAGGTAAAAAAGCTCCTCGGCTGTCAGTAACTGTATCAAAGGCTACCAATAAAGCTGTTAGCGATTGCAGAGATCAGGCCTGACTCTGCGAACGCTGCAGTTATGTGTTTAGTGTTTTGTAAGTGACAGTGATCGATTGATACTGCACTTGGGTGGGGTGGGCGGAGGGGCAAAACGCAGGTGCTAGCAGGTATCTAGGCTGATCCCGCTAACACTGCATTTTTGGGAACCCTAAACTGCTGGGGACACTAGTATAGACCTGATCAGATCAGATATCGATCCGTTCAGACACTATACCACTAAGGGAGGTGTATGCTGCGTGCGTGGGTGTTAGTCTGATGATGCCTGGGGCGACGCAGACCCTATCTGACCCTAAAACCTAACTGATATCACCCGCCGGGCAATCAGGGGGTTAAACCTTTACTGGGCAATAAACGGTGGGTATAAAAAACAAACTAACTAACCAGCATCACCTGTAACACTTATACGGTGATCACTGGTGAAAGGGTTAACTAGGGGGTAATCAGGGAGTTAAAACCTTTAATAGGTAGTATATGGGGTTACCTGACGCTGTAAAAAGTTGACGGTGAACCTAAATAACTAACAGGCTAACTAGCATCACCCGCGACACTTATACAGCGATCAGAAAAATGATCGATTAGTGACACTGGCGATCAAGGAGTTAAACCTTATTGGGGGGGGTTAGGGGGGTACCCTAGACCTATAGGGGCCTACCACTAACAGCCCTAACACTTATAACAGTCACAAATGACACCAATGCAGTGATCAGTAAAAAATAAAAAACTGCTATTGGTGTCACTGTGACAGGGGGTGACAGGGGATGCAGGGGGGGGGGGTATTTTATGTGCCTATGTGTACTAGTGTTAGTGTAGTGTTGCCGTGTGTAGTGTGCAACTCACATTGATGTCTTCTTTCCTTGGGAGCCGGATGAAAAGGCTCCACGAGGAGAGATGACATCACTTCCTCTGCTTCTGTTTACATTACAGAAGCAGAGGAAACTTCTCATTCGTCAGAAGCGATCGTAAGGGGGTGGCCATGCATCAGTGGCCTCCCCCTCAGGGCGGATCGCTCCTGCAACGATGCCAACCACCTCGGGCACCTGGGGGGGGCGCGATCACTCCCCCCGCCCACGGAGGGGAGTAACATAGGGGTACGTTACTCTGCCTGTCCGTGCCATTCTGCGGCAGTATATCTGCGTGAGGCAGTCGGCAGGTGGTTAAGCTTATGATCTACCAAAACCCCCAGATCCTACTCCACTATGGATTCCCCCAGTTGTACTCCCCCTAGTATGTATAATGAATGCATGTTTTTAGCCCCCAAGTGCATAACTTTACATTTATCAACATTAAACCTCATTTGCCACCTAGTTGCCCAATTAGACAGTGAATTGAGATAGGCTTGTAAATTGAAGACATCCTGTAAGGACGTTATTCCACTGCATAGCTTGGTGTCATCTGCAAAGACAGAAATGGTACTTTTAATCCCAGACCCTATATCATTTATAAAGATATTAAAAAGTAAGTGTCCCAGCACTGAACCTTGAGGTACACCATTGATAACCTTAGACCATTAAGAGTAACGCCTGGACTTTATGGCATACTTGGTTTGGCGGACCGGAGTCGATCGTGTCGATCGATCGGAGTCGATCGTGTGTGGGCTCCAGCGGACTTTTTTACCCCAAAAGTTCGACGGACCTAGTAATTAAACATGTTTCAAATCTTTTCGACGGCTTTGAGTGCAGTCGAAAAGTCTGCTTGTCTGTATGCTAGTCCGACGGACAAAAAGCGACGCTAGGGCAGCTATTGGCTACTGGCTATGAACTTCCTTGTTTTAGTCCGGTCGTACGTCATCATGTTCGAATCCGCCGGACTTTGGTTGATCGTGTGTAGGCAAGTCCGTTCATTCGGAAAGTCCGTTGTAAAGTCCGTCGAAAAGTCCGCAGGACAAAGTCTGCCGTAAAGTCCGCTCGTGTGTATGCGGCATAAGAATCACTAATCACTACTCTCTGAATTCGTTTTTTTAGCCAGTTTTCTATCCATTTACAAACTGATCTTTTCAAGCCTGTAGACTTTACCTTACACATAAGCCGTGTGTGGGGAACTGTGTCAAACGCTTTTGAAAAATCCAAGTATACCACATCCACAGCCACCCCACTGTCCAAGGTTTTACTTACCTGATAAGTAAGGTTTGTCAGGTTTGTTTGACAACTTCTGTTTTTCATGAATCCATGCTGACATACCATTCAACACTGACAGGGATGATTATAATGATCAGATTTTATTTAATTATCGAAAACCTTTAACCCAAAAGGAAAAAATATATAATTTGCTATAACTGCTTATAAAGTGTTAGTTGGAGTTCAGCTTCAATTTGTTAGCCAGGTCAATCTAAATCTGCTAATCTACACTACCCTCCCCAAAGACTGACAATGCTGCTGTCCAAAGGCATCTGCTTTACTATTTCATGCAAAATACAGAATATACACTAAGACAGGATGTGTGTTACTGGCTGGATCAATAGGCAAAATAAAAAAAAGTCCTAAAGAATAAAACGAATGCAGCCACATCATCAAAAGATTGGTAAAATATAATATATTACATGTTTGGTTTTGCATTTAATGCCACTTTAATTTTGGATAGATTAAGGAATAGTTAAAACCTGTGTAACTTTTTGCCATCTGTTAGCCATTGGGGAGATTTCCTATTACTTTCTATCTTGTAGACACAACAGGAAGTAAAAGGATATAAAGCTGTCACTGGAACAGATGTCAGGAACCTGCCAGACACATTAGTATTTCTCACCCTCTTCATAGAGATTGATAGACACCATAGTGCCATTATTTATTTATTTATTTTTTTGCCACTTCAGTCGACCTTTTCGAGGGGCTTAAATCAACTTTGCAGTTCATTTTTCATTGATCTCCCTCTCGGTGTCTCATCATCGTAGCACATTGCCATATCAAAAAGAATAATTTATCTATTATATATCACCTCCCATAAAGAATTAAACAGGCCCGAAAACCATATCGAAACTCCTCTCATCTTGTTTTCTCTTCCCACCCTCTCCCTCCCTCCCTACCCCAAGCCATCCCTTTCCCCCTCTCTCCAAGGTCCTTTCCTCTTCTACTCTCCTTCTCTAATCTAAGGCTTTCAGTTCTTTAGCATAACTCCAGGTTTTTTTTAATTTTTACCAAAACTCCCACGCATCTAAGTTCCTGCTACTTGTTTCGTCTATGGTGTTCACCAGGGTCTCCATGTTATATGTTTCCTCTACTGCATCGATCCACTCCCATGTCTCTGGGCTCTCCCTCCTCTGCCAACTCTTCGGTATCAATCTCTTTGCTGCGTTTAAAAGGTGAGGAACCAGTGACCGCTTATATTTATTTATATCTCCTTCTCCCCCATGAAACAAAACCACCCAAGGGTCTTCTATCACCTCTATTTCCGTAATTTTCTTAATTAGAGAGAGAATCTTCTTCCAGAAAATTTTTATTTTAGGGCAGTTCCACCAAAGGTGACCCATTGTTCCTACTTCTTGGCAGCCCCGCCAGCAGAGTGCCGAACCATTTTTCTGGTATTTGCTTATCATCTCTGGTGTTGTATAACTTCTACATATGCATTTATCATGTTCATTTTCATTTCTGCCATTCGTACGTCTATTGCTGAGTTAAAGATCATTTTCAAAATTTTTCTAATTGTGTTTTTATCTTTCTTTGTGCCGAGTTCCCTCTCCCATTTGCCCATGAATGGCGGTATCTCCAATTTTTCTGTCATCATCAAGATTTTATATAATTTGGAAATTATATTTCTCAAGTCTTCCATGTCGCATAATCTTTCTATGTCTGTCAATTCCTCCCCGGACCTAATAGGATGTGGTAATTTGCTCACGAAATGATTCAATTGTAGGTACCGCCACTCATGCATCCCCCGTGCCACCCTCTCGTGTCTAAGTTGTTGAAGTGTCATCATTTTACCTTCTTTAATGATTTCTCTTAATTGTGTAATCCCCCAAGAATGCTTCCTTTCCTCCTACGGTTTCTGTTCCCGGTGCAAAAAAATTATTGTCTTTTAGTGCAAGTAAAGGTGAATTATATTTCCCATTTACTTTCTTGTAGACCCCATCCCAAATTTTAAAGACATTTTGTGTAATTACATGTGTGTTATTATCTAGAATTCTGTGGAGGATTCCAAATAATGCTTCCCAATTGTGCTTTACTAAGAATTTTCTCTATTTTTACCCACCTTTTTTCATTTTCTCTCTTTGCCCATTCAACCAATCTTGACAGAACTACGGCCTTATAATAGTATTGGACATCTGGCATGGCCAGGCCACCATTTATTTTCCTTTGTTTTAGAATCTGGAAGGAGACTCGCAGTCTTCTATTTTTCCATATAAAATTCATTATTATGTTTTTTAGCTTTCTTAAGTAATATGGGGGAGTGGTACTGGAATCATCTGGAAGTGATACATAATTTTAGGGAGTAGGACCATTTTGATGACATTGATGCGGCCTATCCATGAGAGGGGCTTACTGGCGAATCTTTTACAATCGAATCTGACTATGTCGAGTAGGGGTAGATAATTTATGGTATATATCTTCTGAATTGAGTTAGCTAGTTTGATTCCCAAGTACCTTAATTCCTTGGTCCACCCAAAGCTAAACTCTTTTTTCAAGTTCTTTACTTCTGCCATGCTTAGGTTAATATTTAATATTTCCGACTTTACCAAGTTTATTTGGAAGTTAGATACCTCCCCATATTTCCTTAGGGCTTTTACTAGTTTGGGCATAGAAGTCGCTGGGTCCGTTATATAGAACAGCACGTCATCAGCGAATGCTGCGATTTTATGTTCATCCTCTCCCACCATAATGCCTCTTATGTTGGGGTCTCTGCGTATTGTTGCCAGGAGAGGTTCCATAATCAGGACAAAGAGCAACGGGGACAAGGGGCACCCCTGTCTCGTGCCATTTTCCATCTCAAATGGTTGGGACATTAAGCCATTCACTCTTATTACAGCGGTAGGATGGTGATACAGAGTTTTAATCCGTTGGATTATTTTAGGTCCTAATCCCATAGTCTCCAGAGTCTGTATCATGAACCCCTAGTCTACTCTGTCAAAGGCCTTTTCGGCATCAATTGACAGAAGTAGCCCTGGGGGTCCACTCTCCTTTATTTTTGCAGCAGGAGTAGCGTCCTGACCCCGTTGTCCCTCCCTTCTCTTTTAGAGACGAACCCCACCTGGTCTGGGTTAACCAGGGAGTTCATTAGCCTTTAGCCTCTCTGCCAAGACCTTTGCATATAATTTTGTATCGGTGTTGAGCAGAGAAATAGGGCGGTAACTTGAACATAGCGTTTTCTCCTTGCCCTCCTTCAGTATGATTGTAATGGAAGCCTTCAAGGCTTCCCTGCTCATCTCATAACTATCTCTCAGCCCATTCATGCAGCGACACAACCTTGGGACTAGTATCTCTTTAAATTTTTTATAATAAAACAGTGTGAACCCATCCGGGCCAGGACTTTTCCCAGGGGCTGCTCCTGCTAGTGCTTTTCCTATTTCATCTTCAGAAATTGGCATTACCAAGAGTTCCCTGGCCGCGTCTGTAATCTTAGGAAGCATCGCCTTCTTTAAATAGGTATTATTTCTCTCCCTCCTATTATTTAGCTGGGTGCCTTGCTTGGAAACTGAATATAACTCCTGGTAGTAGTTGTTAAAGATATCCGCTACCTTTCTAGATGAGTATTCCATGTGGCCATCTTTAGTCTGGATTTTCTTTATAAAATTCCTAGTTTTCTTCTTTTGTACCATTCTCGCCAGGTGTTTACTTGGTTTATTACCCCATCGATATCTTTCCCTTACTATCTTACTGAATGTTACTCTTGATTCCTGCTCCATTGCCGTTTTCAACTCTGCCCTTTTAATTACCACCTGTTGATATACCGTATTTATCGGCGTATAACACGCATCGGCGTATAACACGCACCCCAAGTTTAGGAGGGAATTTTAAGGAAAAAAAACTTTTAGGAGGGAAGTTTAAGGAAAAAAAACTTACATTAAAATGCCCATCAATGCAGCCTTATCTGTCCATCTGCAGCCTTTTCAGTGTCAGTGCAGCCTTGCCCCAGTGCAGTCTTGTCAGTGCAGCCTTGTCAGTGCAGCCTTGTCAGTGCAGCTTTGTCAGTGCAGCCTTGTCAGTGCAGCCTTGTCAGTGCAGCTTTGTCAGTGCAGCCTTGTCAGTGCAGCTTTGCCCCAGTGCAGCCTTGCCCCAGTGCAGCTTTGTTAGTGCAGCTTTGTCAGTGCAGGTTTGCCCGTGCAGCTTTGCCCCAGTCCAGCCATGTCAGTGCAGCTTTGTGCACTCGCCGCCGACATACACAGCCGTGTGTAGATTCAAATATGGCGCCGAGACTGCAGGGATTCGTCGCAGCCGAGATACACAAAACCGAGTGTTCTCGGCTTTTTTCGACGCTCACAGTCACGCCCAGTCCTGCCCTATGATGGACATAACACAGGTCCAAGGGCGGGACTGGGCGTGACGGCGGCGCCGGAAAAAGCCGAGAACACTCGGGTATGTGTATCTCGGCTCGGACGAATCCCTGCAGTCTCGGCGCCATATTTGAATCTACCCACGGCTGTGTATGTCGGCGGCGACCGTGGCAATTGCTGCGATCGCTCCGATGACACATAATCGGCGGGGATCGGCCTATAACACACACCCACGATTTTCCCCTGATTTTCAGGGGAAAAAAGTGCGTGTTATATGCCGATAAATACGGTATCTCCCGAGAGAGCTGGCCCAGTTGTTTTTTATGCTTTTGTTCCAACCTAGCTAAATCTACCGTTAGTTTTTGAATTTTCTCACGTCTCTCTCTTTTCTTCCTCGCCCCCATCTCTATTAGGACCCCTCTTATGTAGGCTTTATGAGCCTCCCACAAGGTGGACCCCGATACACCCCCTGTATCATTTACTGAGAAATAATTATAATTCTGTCGTACCCCACATCCTCCCGAATCAGTTCCTCATTTAAACGCCACTGTCCTAAGTAGCCCGGTCCTCCACCTATTGTCATTTCCATAGTCAGGGGTGCATGGTCTGAAAAGGTAACATTTCCTATCTTAGAGTCCAAAACCACATCAATCTCCCTGTGTTCCACAAATCCGTAGTCAATCCGAGAGTATGACCCGTGCACAGGGGAGTAAAACGTGTAGTCCCTCTTCCCTGGGTGTTGAACTCTCCATATATCTACCAACTGACAGATGGATAGTTTTTGCTTTACCTCCTTCAGTTGTGCGTTGTTCTTCCCCTGGGCTCGGTCCGTACTGTCTAATCCTGGGTCCATACAGAAGTTGAGATCTCCCATCAATATCAAATGTCCTTTCCTTAACTCTATTAATTTCCCCAAGATATTCACAAAATATTTCATCGGATTTTTATTAGGTGCGTAGATATTAGCCAGTGTATATTCCCCTTCATTCAGTCTGCCTCTAAGAAATAGGTATCTACCTTCTGGGTCTACCAATCTGTCCTCCAGCACAAACCTTGTTCTTTTTGCGAATCCAATGGCTACACCCCGAGCTCTATTTGAAATGGTATCTCCTTGGTACCAAATCAAATATTCACTTGAAAACAATCTTAGTCTAGATTCATGTGAAATATGTGTTTCCTGGAGAAAAACCACTCTGGCCCTAATAATTTAAGCTCATTAAAGATATTTCGTCTTTTATTGGCCATATTTAGGCCTCTGACATTATACGTTGTGAATTTTATTGTGGTCATTGCTATCTTTCTACACTTCTATGTACGCCCTTTACCTTAGACCTTGGAGAGATACCCCACATGCTTAGTATTGTGGCTGGGATGAGCCCCCTTCCCTTGCCCCCCCTCCTCCCCCAACTCCCCCACCTCCCCTCCCCCCCTCCCCCCGTTTGGTCCCCACTGGACCCTTAGACCTATGAGGGTTGCGCACATCGTGGCCCTCTCTTGGTCTCCACCTCCAAAGGTGGAGCTCTTGGTGTGTCTTCCCCCCGATCCCTGTTGCCCTGGTGACCGGGTGGGCTAGCCGTCTCCTGATAGCACTTCCATCTTTACGGTTTTCTTCTTGTAATATTATCTCTTCCCTCCCCCCTCCCCCAACCCGGGACCCTCCTCGCCCCCATGGCATTTTACACCAACCCCACTCCTAGTTCTACCCACTGTTCATTAGACCAGTCCAGCAGCGGGGGAACCTGCAAGCCTAGTTTCCCGCAGAATTCCTCTAACTCTCCCGGGAATCTTAGCCTGGCTGTTTTACCATCTTTGCTTCCTAACAGGCAGGCCGGGAATGCCTGTGAAAGTTTTGCATTTTGTTTTATCATTTGTTCCAAGAGGGGCTTAAGGTGACGTCTTCTCGCCAATGTGTCTTTGGCTAAATCAGCAAATACTTGAATCCTTGCCTCCTCATAATAATGGGGTATGGTCTCGGGGGGGGGGGGGGAGAGAGTTTTCAGGAGGGAAGTAACCGTAACTTATTGAGTAAATACTTTTGTAATATGTTGGCTTAGTTTCTCAAACAAATTTATATGGCCACTATGATGTGATGACAAAGCGGGAAGATTTTGAAATTCAATAATTGAAAAATTTATCCCCGGGGAAAACCCTCTCGCTGATGTGGCAAAAAAAAAGAAAGAAAAAAAAAAAATTCAATATTCAACCCGTTGGGGCTCAGTGCATTAGCCAGAAATATCCATAACGATTCACACTTGGATATCTCCCTGACCATGTTGGCTCCTCTCCAATTGGGGTGTACTTTGTCGATACCCCAAAATTTAAGGCCTTCTGGGTTCCTATCATGTTTCTCCCTAAAATGTAGTGATACGCTATGCTCTTTATATCCTATCAGGATGTTATAGATGTGTTCTGACACCCTTTTACCTAGAGTCCTTTTCGTGCGGCCAATATACATCAGGCCGCACGGACATTCTAAAGCGTACACTACCTGACCTAAACTGACCTACTTGACCTAAACTGCTTTATCAGCAATTATTGATACCAATCAATCGGCTCAATAATAAGGGCTGATATTAATCGGCTCTTATTATTTATTATTCCTGGGTCCCACGTTACATTCTTGGTTTCATATGGTATTAGTTAATTTTTAATATTTTGATTTTTTGATTCTTTATTTTTCTAGATCTTCCTTAAATTACCAGTGTGCTGGAGGATTTATGGGAAGTTTTGGGTGTTTATTGTATATCTGGGGTCTGTACCCCGGCTCTAGAAAGAAGATCGTATTTACACCCCTTGAGTTGGGGTTTTAATAACCAAATGAATAATCTCCCAGCATACTGGAAGATCTAGATGTTGTTTGTCATATTTATTATTTATACTTTTGGATTACACGCCGTTCTTGCAAAAAAGATGAAGCATGTATCCTTTGAGTTTGTGATTTCAGTAGTCCGTTCAACCAGATTGAAAGATTGGTATTGACAGTGCACAGTTTTTGTCTATGTGGACTGTCAGCCTTTTCTTATTCTGCAGGTAGTATAATGAGGGCATTTTAGTGCAAATATTTCATTTTTATAAACCTTTCTATCTATTAATTGTATATAACATATAAGTATGGACTCTTAAGAATGTAAAAGATTTTTCTGTGAAGATTGTCCAGGGTGCTGGCCTATTTTACATTTGTTTTAAATGTGAGTTTTAAACAAGACTTTTATATAAGATGATGGGTTTTTATTTTATTTTACGAATTTTTGGAATATGTTCCAATATAATGTTGTGCTATAGGTTTCTATGACCTTCGGGATTATTATTCTATGATTACATGGTTGCCTAAAGGTTTCTTTAGTATGCATTATGAATTTTGTGTTTACTTAAAGTACTTATATGATATACTGTGAATTATTTGAGGCATGGGTAATGATTAGCTTTGTATTAATAAGCTAATGGATGGTGGAAGTAAAATAAATAAGAAAATTTTTTTCTTTAAAGCGTCCCGTCCCAACGAGCTCGCGCGCAGAAGCAAATGCATACATGAGTAGCGCCCGCATATGAAAAAGGTGGTCAAATCACACATGTGAGGTATCGCCACGATCGTTAGAGCGAGAGCAATAATTCTAGCCCTAAACCTCCTCTGTAACTCAAAACATGAAACCTGTATAATTTTTTAAACGTCGCCTATGGAGATTTTTAAGGGTAAAAGTTTGACACCATTCCACGAGCAGGTGCAAATTTGAAGCGTGACATGCTGGGTATCAATTTACTTGGTGTAACATTATCTTTCATAATATAAAAAAAATCGGGCTAACTTTACTGATGTCTTATTTTTTTATTTAAAAAAAGTGATTTTTTTCCAAAAAAAGTGCACTTGTAAGACCGCTGCGCAAATACGGTGTGACAAAAAGTATTGCAATGACCGCCATTTTATTCTCTAGGGTGTTAGAAAAAAAATGTATAATGTTAGGGGGTTCTAAGTAATTTTCTAGCAAAAAACTTGTTTTTAACTTGTAAACACAGAGTCTGAAAAAGAGGCTCGGTCTTTAAGTGGTCAAGGCATCGCAGCCCATTTTTTTTTAAAAAAAAAGAAAGTTCACATGCACATTAGTTGCCCATGCAGGGGTTTCTTCCACACAAAATCCAAACAATGAAAATGCCGGCAGCTTTTACCAGTCCCTCTGATTGTATTGTTCAGCACTCCTGGATCACTTTGGCTCTCTTAGCCTTTAGACGCAACATCCTGCTGCACGGACCACTTCTGGCTCATGGATTGGGGTTCTCCTGACACCCCAATAGGAGCCGAACTGACTCCTGAAACGAGACCTCCTGTCTCCTGGTTACAAGCTGGGGCACCTCTGACCCCTCGGTGGGACTCTCTGTCTCTTGGCTTCTGGCTGGGGCCCTCTGACCCATCAGTGTGACCCTGTCTCTTGGCTTCTGTCTGGGGCACCTCTGACCCTTTGGTGAGACCCTCCATCTCCGGGCCTCTAGCTGGGGCACCTCTGAGCCCTTGGTGAAACCCTCTGTCTCTTGGCTTTTGGCTGGGGCCCTCTGACCGATTGGTGTGACCCTCTTTCTCTTTGCTTTTGGCTGGGGAACCTCTGACCTCTCTGTGAGACCCTCTGTCTCCTGGATTCCGGCTGGGGCACCTCTGACCCCTTGGTGAGACTCCCTGTCTTTCGAATTCTGTCTGGGACACCACTGACCCCTCGCTGAGACCCTCTGTCTCTTGGCTTCAGACCAGGCTTGCCAACCGTCAGTAAATTTACTGACAGTATATGAAAAAAGATGTGATTTTTACAACTGTCTGTAAATATCAGGGACTGATAATTTGTCATGCTGTATTTACTTTTTAAGTGAAAACCAGGAAAATTACTTGTTATAGGTATTTTCCGTATATGGTCCTATATGGTGTTTATACTGTTTAAATATCGATTGTCCTATTTTTTCCGTAATTTTTTAGGTTTTCAGTAAAAAATGTGCTCTGTCAGTAAATTTTTCATAATTGGTAGTAAAAAATGCTGCGGAAGGTTGGCAACCCTGCTTTTGACTGGGGCACCTCTGACCCCTTGGTGAAGCCCTTTGTCTCCTAGCTTCTGGCTGGGGCACCTCTGACCCCTCGGTGAGACGCTCTGTCTCCTGGCTTCTGACTGGGGCACCTCTGACCCCTCAGTGAGACCCTCTGTCTCCTGGCTTTTGACTGGAGCACCTCTGACCCATTGGTGAGACCCTCTGTCTTTTGAATTCTGGCTGGGGTCCTCTGACCCCTGGGTGAGACCTTCAGTCTCTCACACTGGGAGCAGTCTCCAACTGGGAGCCCTGAACTGTCCTCAGGCTTGAGTATTTAAAGACTCTGCACATCTGTGTGCTCACACAGATTACAGGCACCTTATAAACTCTGGACACAGGATTGAGAGTTCAGATCTAGGCCTACAGAATCTGGAGAAAGCAAAAAACACAGCTGTCTCTGTTTAGAAAGAACAATTTGGAACTTTGCATTAACCCCAAATGGGAATCCTGTGTCACATTTTCCTATATTCTCACAGTAACAGGGCCTCTCACTGTCACAGGTGTTGCAGTGACGAATGGTCAATAGCACGATACATCAGGCCATTTAGTAAAGTATTTCACCAGCACTCATTGAAGCTTAGAAAAGCCAATTTATTCATCATGCGTATCAAGCAACTTCGCAAGGTCCCTTTATCAGGATACAGTGAGATATCTTTAAGCTGTCTCACTTAATTGAAAGATAACGTATTAAAGAAGCAGATGTATACTTACCTTTCCCATGGCCTTTGCCTTGAGGCTATCACCTTGCAAATCTTCAGTCCCTGCAAGTATTGACATCTGTGAAATACCTGCTCCTCTGCCATGCAATGTAGTTCCTCCCGTCATCTCCTACATAACAATGGAAAATAAGGGCAAGCTAGTAGGAATCTAACCTAGTGCAACTATGCTATAGGAGCTGACCAGTCATGTACCATGCTGCCCTTGCCCTTGTTCATATCTACTTAAATAATAACCTAATTCTATACTCTAGAGTCACAAACATAAAATGGTATTAATCATCACAGCTATTTTCTTACTAACAAATGATGATACATCTTTGCTCAAAGGGAAGCAGCACAACACAACATAGTTTATGGGACACTAATATGACTACAACAAAAGCAGCATTATGTTAAATGTCTTAAAGTCTGCGGTCAGAGGGAAATATCAAGCAACCAAGCTATTTTTTCCCTAATCTTTAGCAATTTAGCATTTCTTAAAAGATTTGCTGTACAGCTCTTGTTACTGGAAACCTTTAATAAATCTCTATTCACACATTTTATGGAGGTTGGATGATGTCACATTCTGTTAATCCCCAATTTATCTGCACAATGCCTGAAATAGTGTAGTACAGGAAGTAATAAATAAAGGGAAATATTTATTGAAGAGATGTGGTTTCTGATATTTTCCCATCTGATCTTCAGCCAGCGTTCCAGTTGTGAGCAGTGACATTGCAATTACCAGTAAGACACATTCAGCACTTCGCATATGCACCCTTCCAGGGAGATTGATAGTACTAACTGAATTGAAAATCGGTAAAAAAATGAATTTGTTAAGCTGGAAGGCATTTGTATTGATGTTAAAGTAAAGTAAGTATTCATGTTGCTACTATTTTGCCATGTATGAAGGTTATAATAGTTTTGTGGCAAAACAACTTGTTGTCAGCCATTTCATAGGTGGTAAAAACTAAATGAAACTCCCAGGCTATTCTGCACAGTTGTATATTGTTAATATTTCACAGTGGTGTAAAATCAGGAGTCTGATGTTCTTTTCCACTCCGCAGGACTGACCCTTCCATTCAAGTCCAGTATTGTAGTGCTTTTATAAGAAATCAATTTTTCATTGGTTTACTATTGGCGTTATACATCCAATCAAGTTAACAGAAACCTCTTTTTTTGGTGTGGAGACAGCAGCATTAAATAAGTAAAATATCCTTATATGGTTGACTAAAACTGTTTTTCTTGTTGGAGGTTTTTTTTGTTTGGGGTTCTCCTATACATTCCAAAATCTATAGCCAAATCAGAGACTTTATTTAGTGAGCTGCTTATAGTCATATGAATGATTCTGTTCTAAGAAATACTCAAAGCTGTCAAGCAGTACATGGTTATAAGAGTGTATTTTACAAAGTAATAAGGGGAACTTTTGTCAGGCCTTCTAACAGGGCACAAGGAGCTAATACATTGTTTGTTAGCAGGTCCAGTACCAACAGCTGAAGGCCCATAGAAGCATATACACATATGCCAGCACATCCTAGCTGACTTCTCTATAGGGTGATTAAAACATGCCCAACTCTATTGCATAATGTGATCAATAGGGGGTGAGGCTTGCAGGTTGTTTATACTCCCCAATACATTTTCTATAGTGTATAGATGCATAAAGTATGGTGCCAGTGCAGCCTCCGGTCAGTTAACTACACCACAGCAATGCTTCCTAGTGCTTGTGGTTTTTACCAGCTTTTACTAGAATACAGAGAAGGTGAAGCTAGTAAAGTTTTGTTGAAGCATTTTCTTTTTTATACCATACCACTTTAATTAAAAACCGTAACAGTTGAAGACATGGACCACAACTGTGAACCGGTAGATGTACTCATAAAGTTTGTGTCCCGCTACTGAGGAAAGTGACATAGGCGATAGTACGTAGGCGCGTGTATCACGTGACTGGTTAGTCAAAATGGCAGCATCTGCAGTGGAGATGTCGTTTTATATTCTTGAATTAAGCAAAACGGAATCTGTAACTGTTGTGCAATGCCATTTTCAATCATGATTCGGAAAAGAACCTCCAACCAGAAAATCTAATTATGATTTGGCATAAAAATTTGAAACTACGGGCTGTTTGTGCAAACGTAAAAGTCCTGGATGACCGCGTATATCGGAGGAAACCGTCGATAGTGTTTGCACCGCCATTCATCGAAGCCCGATGGATTGGACAAGCTGCAGACTACAACATGCCACTGACCCAATGGCCACCCAGAAGTCCTGACTTAACACCTTGTGGCTTTTTCCTATGGTGGTAGGTAAAGGACAAAGTATTCGCCCTTCCCCTTCCTGTTGATCTAGCGGGGCTGAAACAGCATATCAACTGCACTTGATTCAGATATCTTTACTCACATTTGATGTGTGTCGTGTGACTAAGGGTGCACACATCTGTGACTGTCTCTAAAAGACTTGAAACATTCCCCTAAAATTCTTTAATAGTGCATTGAAACTGTATATTTCTCTATAAATCACACTGCATTTATACTTCTTCCCCAATATTCCAGCAAATAAGCCCTGGGAGGGGTGAAACCTGTTAGCTATGTGGTTTTCCAGCAGGAGTTTCAGTGTACTGTCAGTGGATTAAAGCGGAGCTCCACCCAAAAGGGTAAGTTCTGCTTTAAGGTTTCCATCCCCCGTATTCTTCTGGAAATTTTACTTTTTTCTGTGGGGGGGGGGGAGTGGGTACCTGGTTTTGACAGATATCCATTCCCACTTCCGCTTGGATCGCCTAGGCGATCCAGTCGGAAGCTCTCCTCTCCCCCTCCCTCCCTGCAGATGTCACAGGTCCCAGAAGACTACAGGACCATTTACAACATGCAGCACGGGTCTGTAAAGCTGCAATCTGTCACAGCTGGGTGCCCACAGTCGCCGGGGAGAGAAGCCCGTGGGAAGGGGCATCTCAAATTGATTGCATCACTGGATCATGGGGCAGGTGTGTGTTTATTAAAGGCAGCAGCTACAGCTTTAAACAGCATCTGAGCAGATACCTTGGCATGTGGCCTGCCTAATTTGATTACCGAGTGGAGTGTGAGCAGACTCCTCGGTTTGAGCATCCGGCTGAAACATGGAGATGAAAGAGGATACAGGCTGCTTGTGAGCAGTGACATGGGTTGGGATTGCCCATGTTTTTAGTTCATTGAAATCTAGACCAGAGAAACCAATTCAATCTTCAGTGGAACACAAACTGCATTTTACCTAAATTTTGAGAAGGAAGACAGCTTGACTCACATAAACATTGCCACCGTTAGGTCTTTCTCTGCTACCGCAGTTTTTCAAGTTTCAAATAAACATGCAAAAATGCAAACTGTGAGTTTCAAAATGTACTAAAATGCCCAAAGCTGCTATACATTACACTTTCTAAAATGGACTAAAACGGGTGCACAAAGAATCTGGTGCAGGTGTGCATAGTAGCCAATCAGCCTCTAACTTCAGCTTGTTCAATTAAGCTTTGACAATAAAACCTGGAAGCTGATTTCTATGCAGATCTGCACCAGATTTTGCACTCTAGTGCACAAAGTTAGCGCAAAATGTTTATAAAAACTTTATCTTTACTAAAAATACACAAAATTATTTTATGGACACAAAAACAATGCAATCTCAGAATTGTTCTTAAAATACAAAAACTGTTCTGCATTATAAAACAACAAATATGTCTAGCCTCCAAATTGTGTGTGCTTGCGAAACAGAGGAAAACTAAAATGCTCAAAATTGGAAACAGACTACACATTAAAAAAACGTGAGCTAAACTTTAAAGTTAAATCTGCATGATGTCCCTAAAATTGTTCTTCTAGCTCTGGTGTGTGCGCATGTTATGTAATGGGTGGATATGTATGTGTGTATGTGTGTGTGTTTGGTCTTTTATTTGTTCATGTTTTTTTATTTATTTGTTTTAATACTTTGTACTTTTTTACCTTATACATTATACATTTTACTTTTAATCGAACTATATTACTATCATAAGGAGGCTGATATGTCCCCTGTACACTGTTAGTGACAGAGCACTGTTTACTAAGACATTATAGACTCCTGAGATTCTGCAGATCAGGGACAGAGAACAGTGCTGTGTGTGCACAGGGACCAGGAGGAATTGGAAGCAGAAATGGTGTTGTAGCATTGTTGCATGTATGTAGATTTGATAACTTCTACTAAATCCAGGGAAGCTAGGTAATTCATCTTAAAGTAATAAAAGAAAAGTTCAGAGGGCACAACCATTTAAGTGTAGAAGTTGTTTCACAAAGAGCTAAAAGAACAAATCACACTCACATGTAATGGTATAGGTATAGGCACATCATCAAGAGACTTTTGATCTCTGAATCCTTCGGGCTGCTGATGAACTAGCTTTCTCTTTGCTGTGTGGAAACCCGAGTGAGCCCTGTCTCGATGTGCAGCTCTTATGTCTCACATAAACCAACAGCCTGAGCAGAGATCAGGGCTCTATGCACTGGGGACTGAGTTACTTCTGGGACAAAATCTCTTGCTGCAGAGATACCAAAGTTGCAGCAGGTCAATCCTGAGGACATCTGACCAGTGGAACCGTTGTGGCTGTATCACTGATTCTGGTGAGAGGGTCTTTCGGCCATTACATGTTTGCTGCTAGCAGAGACTGAGCACTTAGGGACTGGACACTTGACTAGCAGCCTTTACCACTACATGCAGACTTTACTGGGACTGTATTTATGTGCACCACCATAAAGACTGGGCCCCAACACTAGCTGACTCTCTTTTGTTTAGCTACAACTCTATAAGGACTTCATTCACTGCCTATAGAAAGGGATACAAATGCAGAGGATCTGGGTCTTAGCATTGTCATCCCTAGAGTGCATTCTAGCAGTATAGTATACTGGTGCCAGTAAAGTTACTACAACAATGTTTTGCATTGTCGTTAATGTGGTTTGTGTCATTAATGCTGATTTGCAGATTACAGGTATAAATTACTCTGACTGTATTTATCATACTTTAAACTACTACCACACATTAGCTCTTTTTTCAGGAAAATTGGATGAGACTTACAGTCTACCTGTATGTACATACTGCCATCTAATTTGTTACAATATAACACACTTCTTTGTTCCTAATCAGACTAGTGTCTACTTTTAGATACAGAATTATAGTTTTATGGGGGCGTGGCCTAGCATCAGAATGGAATGGCTGCTTAGAGAAAGAGCTCCACTATCCTGAGCTCCAGCTAAGCCTTTCAGCAGCGTTTCTACCCAACCCAACACCACACAGATGACGTGCAGGAACCAGTCTACCACCCGATCACATCTGGACCAGTCCACGTAGCTTAGCAGGAACATACCAGCGATGTTCTGCACCCAGCACACGGACCTGCAGGTCGCATCCCAAGCTGCAGACTGTAGTAATACAGGCTACACCGCTGCCGCTGATGCCCCTGCACTCTCCCTCAGGAATATGACCTCCTCACAAGCCTCTCCCCTCCTGAGCCTAGCAGACCTGCAGCAAGTGGCTCTGGACATCAAGAGCACTCTCACAGCGGCTATCCAGTGGCAGCATGTGTGGAGCATGTAGAGGCGGCGGCCATGACACATGGAGCGACCATTACACAGGTACAGCAGGTTGGGAATGTTCTCTCAGCACCTCATGGACATGCATAGGCACTTGGAAGACCTGGATAACAGGGGTCGCAGACGCAATCTACGTGTCCGGGGGATCCCTGAGACAGTGGAGGGCCCCCAATTGCAAGTTGCTGTGTGGGCTATATTTAACACCCTGCTGGGCAGACCACCATATGCTCCGGTAGAAATGGTGCCAGTAAAGTTACGTTATGTTTTGCATTGTCGTTAATGTGGTTTGTGTCATTAATGCTGATTTGCAGATTACAGTTATAAATTACTCTGACTGTATTTATCATACTTTAAACTACTACCACACATTAGCTCTTTTTTCAGGAAAATTGGATGAGACTTACAGTCTACCTGTATGTACATACTGCCATGTAATTTGTTACAATATAACACACTTCTTTGTTCCTAACCAGACTGGTGTCTACTTTTAGATACAGAATTATAGTTTTATGGGGGCACGGCCTAGCATCGGAATGGAATGGCTGCTTAGAGAAAGAGCTCCGCTATAATGAGCTCCAGCTAAGCCTTTCAGCAGCGATTTTACCCAACCCAACACCACACAGATGACGTGCAGGAACCAGTCTACCACCCGATCACAGCTGGACCAGTCCACGTAGCTTAGCAGGAACAAATAAAAGGAAAAAGTGTAAATGCAGCGCTAGGTGAAAAAAATGGAAAAAATTAACAACAATTGATGTCAAGTCAACATATCTTTGGATACAATAGTGCGTGGAATGTTAAATAAATCATAAAGTCTCAAAGTGAGGAATTGTGAAATGTTATAGTGTCCAATAGTATCAGAACACGGAAGGAGTCAATTCTGGGTGGTAGATGGCAGGCGTGGGCTGACAAGGAGGTATGAATCCGTGGAGGAAACCGACATCAGTAGTACTCAAAACCGGTGAATGGGAAAAGATGGGTACTCGTACCGGATAGGGTGGACTCCCCTGTCAGCAACATGGAGTCAATCAGGCGATAAGCCTGGCTGGGCACAGGAAAGGATTTCCGGAGGGTAGAGCTGTTGGGATGGAGGTTTTTTATTTATTAAAAAACTCTACAGGTAAAATCGTGATCACATAGAGAACAAAGAGCAGCATGGAGGGGGGGCAACCGGTTGCCAGCCTGCCTCCCCAGTGTATCCATCACTCTCAGTGCCATCATAGGGCCCCCAATTTTGGGGCAGTGTGGTCTCAAGGACCAGCTGCCTTGGGGAAAGTGCATGGTCCCCCCATGCAGCTGGGGCCCATGGGCAGTGCCCAGGTGTGCCCACTCATTAAGATAGCCCTGTGAATGGCCGCCGAACAAACTGCATAACACAGCGGGAGACACACGCTGTTTTAGTTATCAACGGTGCGGCTGCAGATGGGCACAATGAGGCTGCAAATGGGCACAATAAGGCTGAAAATGGGCACAGTAAGCCTGCAGATGGGCATTGTTTACCCAGTAGCTGCTGCATTTCCCCACCCTAGGTTTATTCTCAAGTCAATAAGTTTTCCCAGTTTTTTGTGGTAAAATTAGGTGCCTCGCTTATATTCGGGTCGGCCTATACTCGAGTATATACAGTATATACAAAGCAAAGTTGTCTTTATATTTGTATCTCTGTCACATCTTTAACCACTTGAGATCCGGGTCATAGCCGAATGACGGCTACATCGCGGACCTCAATCTCCGGGAGGCCGTCATGGGACGTCCTCACCTGTGCACGCGCACCGCGCGCACCCTGCATGGCGCGCGGTGTGCGCGCTGTGATCACCGAGTCACGGAGACGCGGATGATCACAGATCCGAATAAGGGGCCGGTCCCGGCCCCTTACCATGTGATCAGCTGTCAGCCAATGACAGCTGATCACATGATGTAAACAAAACTCGGTGATCGGTTTTGTTTTCTCCTCACGCTGACAGCATGAGGAGGAAAAAAAAGCCGGTCACCGGCTTATGTCAAAGGGACATCGGTCCCAAAGAGGAAGGAGGCACAGATGCCTCATCTGTGTCTCCAAGTGCCATCTGTCATTGCCACCTGCCAGTGCCCACAGTGCCCACAAGTGCCACCTATCAATGCCCACAAGTGCCACCTATCAATGCCCACAAGTGCCACCTATCAGTGCCACCTAGCAGTGCTGCCATCAATCAGTGCCCAATCAGTGCCCAACACTGCCACCCATCAGTGCCCATCTCCACCACCCATCAGTGCCCATCACTGCCACCTATCGTGTCCATCAGTGCCGGCTCATCAGCATACATCAACGAAGGAGAAAAATTACCTGTTTGCAAAAATTTATAACAAAACATTAAAAAAATATAATTTTTTTTTTTTAATTCTGTCTTTTTCAATTTTTTTAACAAAAAATAAAAACCACAGAGGTGATCAAATACCATCAAAAGAAAGCTCTATTTGTGGGAAAAAAATGATAAAAATTTCATTTGGGTACCGTGTTGTATGACCGCGCAATTGACATTCAAAGTGCGACAGCGCTAAAAGCTGAAAATTGGTCTGGACAGGAGGGGGGTTTAAGTGCCCAGTAAGCAAGTGGTTAAATAAAAAAAAATAAAAAAAAAAATAAAAAATAGACCCTTCACTGTTTGTAAAGCTGTGCTTACCCCAAACAGCTGCAAAGACAGGCTATGCGATTAAAGCTGAAGCAGATCATTTTGAACTCCAAATCAAGGTAAATGGAATTCAGTTTTATAGCTGCAGTTTCCTGCCCATATTTTAAATTACTGTGTTTAGTGAAATATATGTATTTGTTTAAGAGAAATAATTAAAATCTCAAAGGAACAAAACACAAGTTAGTGTTTGCCATTTTCTGTCAGTTCTATTTCTGCAATATGTCATATGTATGTTATTTAAGTGTTTCTTATTGTATATTGTGTTTGAACAGCACCTGCTTCTTTTTGGACAGGGGTCTGAGTCTTTTTCTTGGCGGACTGTATTTCCTGCTAAAATCATACAACCCATGGAAATGTTTATGTAATTCTGAAAATGTGTAATTTCCCCAAAAGATATCCATCATGTATAGAATAAGAAGAAAATATATCTAATTATGTAATTGCTCAATTGCTGTGCCTTTGTACTCTGACAAGAGGACTAAGGATTCTCAGCCTGCATGTACCCAGCATAAGTCAGGTAGAATGTCAGTGTGAGTTATACAGTGGTCGGTGAATAGTGCAAAACTCCATCTTGACACCAACATGCATAGTATAAAAAATAGGTAATTCTCCACTCTTGAACATAAAAAAGGTTACTGTATGCGTCACCAAAATATTAGTGTATGTTGACAACCAGCTGACCCTTAGGGCTTTTTCACCCTGATACGTTTTTTATGCGTTTTGTATTTGCAAGAAAAATGCAAGAAAAATGTTTCCCTTTAAGGGTCAGTTCACACCAAAAATGAAAAATAGGTTATATGGTTTCCAATGGCATAGTTCACATCAGTGCGGTCAGTTCCAGGGTGTTCCAGTTCCAGAAAATAAAGTAGAACATGCTGCATTTTTTCTGCACTGGACTGTACTGGGACGCGGTTAAATGCATCAAAAAGGCATGGGAGCCTTCGGTGCAAGCAGAGGTTTTTTTTCCTTCTTTTTCCAGGCCCAGTGGTGCGGCCAGTGTCATGATTAACAATGGATCTACATGGGGGGAACATTGTTTTGTTTTTTGTTTTTTTCTAAAAAGGACTTGTTAAAAATACTTGTAGTATCTTTATTCAATTTTTACACTTTTTTGTGAATTGTTGAGGTACTATATACCCCTACTCATTCACATGGGGGGCGGGATCTGGGGCCCCCTTGTTAAAGGGGGCTTCCAGATTCTGAAAAGCCCCCTGCATGCAGATCCCCAAAACCCCTGACCAGGGATGTGGGGAAGAGGCCCTTGTCTCCATCAACATGGGGACAAGGTGCTATGGGGTGCCCCAAAGCACCCACCCATGTTGAGGGCATGTAGCCTGGTATTGTTTGAGGGGGGTGCTCGCTCGTCCCCTACCTTTCCTGATCCCCTGGGTCCCATGCTTGGATGCAAAAACGCATCAAAAATGCGGGTTAAAAAACGCAAAACACGCCTCAAAAAACGCATACATGTGAGACTAGGGTTAGCATAGACCCCTTAAGTTATAGGAGGCCTAATATCGCTTAATGTATAAAGGATTAACAAATTCCACAGCCAGATTCAGATGTAGTAACAAAGGTGATAGTAAAAGGTTGATCTCACAATGCTCCCAGTGGTATATCATTCATAGAAAAGAGCAAAAACCACAAAAAGCACAATAGTGCTTTCTGCAGTATTTATTATAGTCACTTTACAATTTACAACACGTACAAGAAGGAAAAACATGCAGCGCAATCAAAACAAAGCATCCAATGAACAGTAAAACCAGCACTATACTGAGCCAGTATATGTTTCAAGATGAATACTCCTCTTTGCAGAGATTGCAAAGAAACAGGTATCATTTAGCGTGAAAACATCATAAGCTCTACCTTTATGTGTTACGTCCAATAAGATTTCCTCAAAATGCTACGTGAGATGTGATCGGGCCTGAGAAAGAGTTTAAACCAGAAATCTTTTAGTCCTAGCTGTCACATTTTCAGTATTACCTGTTTGGATTTTATACATACAATGAATGCAAAGCTGGCGGTATTTTTAAAAAAATTGAAAAGATATGTAAGGAAAGAAATATCTCAGGCTACTGGTCCAGTAACTACTATATCTACAGCTCACAGCCTGGTGGTCAGTATGAACAATGATTCTTTCATTGGTGTTCAGTGAGAAGAATGCAGTAGCTAAAAAGATCAAAGGTGTTAGTAGTTGCTTATCTTAAAGAAAGAAACTGCTCATTGCTTAAGGAACCCCTAGCAACCTCTGGGGGAACCCTATGGTTCTATGGAACACGGGTTGAGAAAGGCTGATATTGATCAATAATGGGGTCATTGGTTAGTACAGTTATTGGGACCATGGGCTTATACAGATAAACCATCACCATGCTATCCAGTCACTACTATAAAAGTCAGTAGAATCTGGTTACTATGAAATTAATGGCATGTAATATGTTTTGATGGGGGATTCAAGATTATTACTACTTTTCCACCAGGGTTGTCTCTTGAACTTCTCACAGCTGTGAGACAGTGTACACCACTGCCAAAGGGCTCCATGCATATATTTAAACATTTGGAATTGCATACCACGCATTTCAAAGTCACTCAGCACACTGCTCTATGCACCCCAATACACTCAGCACACAACACCATGCACCAAGATGCACCCAGCATACAATACCGTAAGCATGTATACCCTGATAGAAGCAGCATACATACTTGCATCTCTTACTTCCTTGTGCATTTTAGAGCTTCCATTTGGCATGTTGTTACTGACCTGAAGACTTGAAGCTTCCTGATCCCCTTATTTTCATCAAACTGAAGCCTCGCCCACTTGCTTCACATTACAGGAAGTAAAAGCAAGAGAGAGAGAGAGGAGCGGAGCATCATGGGAAATGTAGTTCCAAAACATCTGGGGTGCCAAGGTTCACCATCACTGGCCTAGGCCATCTTTATGTAGAGCAACAATTCTTTTTTTCAGATCCTCAGATTCTTTGCCATGAGGTGCCATGTTAAACTTCCAGTGACCAGTATGAGAGAGTGAGAGCAATACTCCCCATTCACACCTGAGACCTTGTAACACTAACGAGTCACATGACACCGGGGAGGGAATACGGCTAATTGGGCCCAATTTGGACATTTTCACTTAGGGGTGTGCTCACTTTTGTTGCCAGCGGTTTAGACATTAATGGCTATGTGTTGAGTTATTTGTGCAAACTTGATAATATCCAAATAAAGTGCCAAGTAATTAGTGCAAAACATACAAAGCTCATTAAAAAGTTAATTCAAAATGGAAAATGCACAGATGTGGTATAAACAGATGATTAACACCAGAAAGAGGAATAGTCCTAATTCCAGTGGTGACAAAAGGTGCTGCACACGTGCTTATTTCTGTCCAAGTAGTGCTCCAAGTGATCATTTCTCAGGGCTCCACCACATATAATAAATGGATGCTTATCAGATATTAGGGCCCTTGTAACAAGGTCTAGCCACGCACCAGTGAGCAAAACCCCTCATTGTGGACATGAAGATGTGGCTCCCTTCATAGGACCCACATGGCAGATATATCATCAAAGGAATCTCCTGATTATATGGCCGGTAAGATATCACTATTCAACTAGGCATGTATAGAAAGAGGAACACAATCGCTCATTGCACAATGCCCGACATACTGTATCTCACAAAGATGGGTACACGCCTCACATTTTTGTAAATATTTTATTATATCTTTTCATGTGACAACACTGAAGAAATGACACTTTGCTACAATGTAAAGTAGTGAGTGTACAGCTTGTATAACAGTGTAAATTTGCTGTCCCCTCAAAATAACTCAACATTGATGTCTAAACCGCTGGCAACAAAAGTGAGTACACCCCTAAGTGAAAATGTCCAAATTGGGCCCAATTAGCCATTTTCCCTCCTCAGTGTCATGTGACTTTTTAGTGTTACAAGGTCTCAGGTGTGAAAGGGGAGCTGATGTGTTAAATTTGGTGTTATCGCTCTCACTCTCTCATACTGGTCACTGGAAGTTCAATGTGGCACCTCATGGCAAAGAACTCTCTGAGGATCTGAAAAAAAGTATTGTTGCTCTACATAAAGATGGCTTAGACTTTAAGAAGATTGGCAAGACCCTGAAACTGAGCTGCAGCATGGTGGCCAAGACCATACAGCGGTTTAACAGGACAGGTTCTACTCAGAACACTCCTCGCCATGGTCGACCAAAGAAGTTGAGTGCACATGCTCAGCATCATATCCCAAGGTTGTCTTTAGGAAATAGACGTATGAGTACTGTCAGCGTTGCTGCAGAGGTTGAAGGGGTCGGGGGTCAGCCTGTCAGTGCTCAGACCATACGCCACACGATGCATCAAGTTAGTCTGCATGGCTGTTGTCCCACAAGGAAGCCTCTTCTAAAGATGATGCACAAAAAAGCCTGCAAACAATTTGCTGAAGACAAGCAGACTAAGGACATGCATTACTGGAACCATTTCCTGTGGTCTGATGAGTGTCAAGCGTGTGTGTCGGCAACCAGGTGAGGCGTAGGGATGAGCCGAACACCCCCCGGTTAGGTTCGTGGCAGAGCATGCGAACGGACCGAAAGTTTGCGTGAACATTCAAACACTGTTATGCCTTGCACACACGGTCAGAATTTCTGACGGAAAATGTGCGATCGGAGCTTGTTGTCAGAAATTCCGACCGTGTGTGGGCTCCATCGGACTTTTTCCATCGGAATTTCCGACACACAAAGTTTGAGAGCAGGCTATAAAATTTTACGACAACAAAATCCGTTTACGTAAATTCCAACCGTGTGTGGCCAATTCCGACGCACAAAGTGCCACGCATGCTCAGAATAGATTTCGAGACGGAACTGCTCGGTCTGGTAAAATTAGCGTTCGTAATGGATATAGCACTTTCGTCAGGCTGCAATGTTTTAAATTGTTTAATGCAGCGCATTCTCTTCTTCTTTATAATGCTAGAAGAATGAAGTTGTTTTGCTGCTCATATTCACACAGACTTCTCACAAACTTCTTTCTTTATTATTTCTCGTGATTTTATGAATATAATATTTTGATTTGTCACATCTACCAAAAATATTATTTATTTTTATGTTTTTTATATTTTGTATTATTTGTTTTTATTTTTTTAAATCCTGATCTCCTATTATTTTTTTTATTTTTTTTTGGATCTTCAGAATAGTTTTGTGTGTGTTTTGTGTGTCAACTTACCACAACACCATTGTTATCTTGTATTATTTAATCTCAAGGAGGTTGGTGTTGGTATCTCTTGTTATTTTCACATTGTATTTTTGACATTGTATTTTTAAAATGTACCTGCCTACTCACAAACAAACTGTCCTTTTTGAAGGAAAACACACATAGGCGAGTATTATTTTAAACAAAATACCTTTATTAAGGGGTCATAACCAAAGAAAGAGGAAAGGCAATGCTGGAGAAACTGCTGAAATTGGTGAAGCCTTTGCCCCCCAGGACACACATCAACTATTTTAATGCAAAATTGTTGGCCTGAGGAGTCCATATATAAGGGAGTACAATCTGGTCCAGAAGTCCAAGAGATCATGCATAGCAGAAAATGACATACATGTCCCCAGGCTGTGGTCATACAAGAGCCAGGGGACATGTAGCCTGCATCTTTTGTCAGACCAGACTGAACCCAGGGCCATCACTTTCTTGTCTTCCTTCCACTCTTCCTTCCAGGCTGTGTCTGTGGTGTTGGAGCTGTAGCAGGAGGAGGAGGAGGAGGATGATGATGATGCAACTCACACAGGTGGGTATTGGGTGTGATTTGGCCCCTCACCCCCTTAGTTAATGTTTCAAAAAGGATTTACTCACACATGAGGCGTTGGCCCTCCTCCATGTCCTGCAGTTTGGTGGCAGCCAAGGAGGCAAAGGCCTCTTCACGAGTGACGGTGGCTCTGAGGGCCGCAGAAGCCTCCCCAATCAGCCTGAGCTCTGACTCCTCCACGTTACTCCCCTTCCTGGGTCTTTTGGTTGGAAGTTGGAGGGGAGAGACCTGGGATTCTGTGGGGCTCCTACTGGGCTCGGCCTCCTCCTGGCTGCCACATTCCACAGCCTCCTCCTGTGTGCCACATTCCACAGCCTCCTCCTGGCTGAGGTCTTCCTGTGTATGAAAAAGGGACATAGTTTTAGTTTTTTCTTCATCAATCACACACAATTTTCATCTCATGACTGTTGCAAATTGAATGTTAATAAATAGAAAAGACTATCATTCTGAGGCCAGCATTTTTCATTATTGTCCCAATTATTTTTGCCCACTACTGTCTATTGATATGTAAAACACTTTATTAAATCAGCAATTAGTGATCAATACTAAAATCTAGTAAACATCATTTATTTATTGACCAGAAATCTGTAGAACAATGCTATACCTGGCTCAAGCTGGGCTCCTCCACTTCTTCCTGGCTGGAAGTCCCAGGTTGGACATCGGAAGCCTCAGCTGAGGTTAAAGATAGGGTGGAAGGAAGAGTGGAAGGAAGGGTTGAGAGGGATTCCCTAACTTCTGACAGAAAATAAAGTCTCTCATAGTACCACAGCCTGGGGACATAAACGTCATCTGCTGCAGCTCCCGATCTCTGGGAATCCTGGACCTTCTTGCGCTCCCTAAGATATGTGCTCCTCAGGCCACCAATTTTGGCTTTTAAATAGGGGATGGTTGCTGTGGGGACCACTGGCTTCACCAACTCCAGCAGTTTCTCCAGCGCTGTCTGCCTCTTTTGTTTATGATTATAATGCGGGTGTTTGACCTGCCATAGACAGGGAAGCTCCCTGTATTTATCTATGAACAGGGGGAGGAAGTTGTGGTCATTGAAGCCATCCATTTTATCTACAATACACAAGACAAACCCTATTGTCAGGCTAAAGTCTCCTAATCTTGTCCCAATATAGGCCTCAATCTATAAGCAGTATAGGCCCAAGTTAAAATTGTACCTTCATTATCACAATCTGCGCTTCCGATACTCCTTCCTCCGCTCATAGATCGTATGTAAGACGCACGCGTGTTGCGCTTTATATACACTGCACATGCGTGAAACTCCGCCCACCCCTGATGTTCTTTCTAGTCTATTCCGCACCCCTTCTCTTTCGGCGCAGTGGGGAAGAGCACATGGCAGAGACACAACAGGTGCATGATAATTCCAGCAACAAGGAGGAGGAGGAAAGCCCGGAGCCAGAAACGTCACGATCCTGCAGGAGAAGATTTAAGGCCTCAAATATGGCCTTTATAGAGATGGTGGAGATGGTCGACATATTGAAAATGACCGACTATGATGGGAAGCATGGACCTTACCCCAACCCAAATGTCAGAAAGGCCAAGACCATGATGAAAGTTGTGAAGAGCCTGCACAGGAATTTTGAGGTACGACGATCCAAGAATCAACTGAGGAAGCGGTGGTCGGACCTCAAATTAAGGGAGCACGATCAGTATAGAAGGATCAGGAGAGTGCTGCAAAAAAGTAAGTAGTTGTCCTGTGTTCCTATTCTTTATTTTTATTACGTTCGTGCTGCTCCATGTGCTTTTCTTTATTGTTGTACAGTTTAAAATGGAAACTTTCATGTTCATGGACACATTATTCGTTCAAAGGAAACATTGTTCGTTCGGCCACTAAAACACCATGTTTTGTCCAGATGCAGTTCAATACATTTTTTCTGGCCTACCTCTCTTAAAATAAGTTGGTTGTCTATATGGGTTTGTAACTAGAATGAAATGGAAACTAGATTCTGTGTAAGGAGAGGACACTTAGCAGCTGTTTACACATCTGGACTCAGGAGCACTGATGTGGGACAACAGAACACCCTTTTTATTAGGGGGCCCACACAGGTGCTCCAGTGTATACTATAGGGGTGTCTCCATCTGTGAAGCTTGTACAAAACAGGTAAGTATGCAAGCTTGACAAAGGACAAAAATATTTCTTCATATTGGAACTTTGCCAAAAGAGACAATTGTACCCCACTTTCAATCAATGTTTCATATTCCTATTTCTGGCCTCAAATATCTGTGTGCTAAGTATACCTATTTTTTTTCACATAGGAGAGAAAAGACTCGGAGGACACCACTCATCAGAGGAGACCAGGGACTCCCCACCTCAGGAAGAAGGGGAAATCCCCCAAACCCAACCAGAGGAGGAGGAGGGAGACATTATAGAAATTGTCACCACAACAGGTGAGTGTCTGCGACCACAGCTTCAGGTAAGAGATGGATGCCCGCATATTTATAATACATGGTGTGATTTTTTTTTTGTTTTAGGTGATCGTGATGTTGTGGAAGAGGAATGTCATTTCACAAGTAAAAATGCCCAGATCCTTATCGGGGAGATAATGGGGTGTAATAGGTATTTAGAAAAACATCAATGATGTTCAAAACAAAATGAAGAACATCATTGATGTTTTAGGAAGAATATAAAACATCCAGAAATCCCTAACTTATTGCAGGTTTATTTTTTTTTATGACTAATTTTTGACATATTAGAAAAGACAAATTTTGAAGATGCACACAGTGTGTCAACATGTGCTATCTGCCATTACGGGAGATCAATGTACAGGTTTTGTGGGTGCAACCCCTTCCTCAATTATAAATTAGCTGAGAGGAAGGGGTTGCACCCACAAAACACGTCCATTGATTCCCCCATGATGGCAGCTAGCACATGTTGACATTAGGCAATTTGTGTGCATGTTCAAAATTTGGCTTTTCCAGGGGTGACATCACCCCATCTGCTGAACGCAATATCAAACACAGTTTATAAGTACTCATGTCTGATATTGCCTTCACTTTCTATAAGTTGAACTTTGCAAGTTCCAGAGTTGTGTATTGTTTTATGGTTTTAAACATGCCTGTTTTACCTATTAAAGGCTATTTTGTAGAAATGTGAACTCAAAATTTTTAGACAATAAACATTTTGGTTTGTTAAAAATACCTTTTTTAAAGGCACATGTGACTGTGCTTTAAGTAAAAATGTGGATAATGACCAATTTGTGGCTTCTTCTTTCAATGCTCAAAAGCAGTTTTTGGAGTAAAGTTGTTTTTTTCCCTGCCAATGGTTGCTATTTACTAAAGGCAGATCCACTTTGCACTACAAGTGCAGTTTCAGTGCAGTTTCAAGAGCACTTTTAGTGCAAAGTGTATTTTCCTTTAGTAAATAACACCCACAGTGCTTTATAATTTTACACGTTTGTTCATTAGGAATTCCGGCCTCAGGCCCAACTGAGGCAGCATAGTTTAGAGAATTTCTCCTTAAAAAATTGTGGAGCATACAGCAAGGCAGGATGATGTGATTGAATTTAAATTCCGCCATGTGTATGGGTATAAGAAATAAGTGGAACCGGCTGGCCATTATTTCAAATGTGTTCTCCACCACTCTTCTGGCTCTGGCCAGCTGGTAATTAAAAACCCTCTAGTCATGGGTGAGGGTCCTCATAGGGAATGGCCACATAAGATGGTCCCCCAGCGCAAACGCTTCATCCGCAACGAAGACGAATGGGAGTTTTTCCGCATTGTCTTCTGGAGGTGGCAATCCCAAGCTGCCATTCTGGAGACGCCTGTAGATCTCGGTCTGGGCGATGACGCCACCATCCGACATCCGGCCATTCTTCCCCTCATCCACATACAGGAACTCATAAGTAGCCGACACCACCGCCAACATCACAATACTATTGAACCCCTTGTAGTTGTAATAGTATGACCCCGAGTTGGGGGGATGGTTGATGTGGACGTGTTTCCCATCAATTGCCCCTACGCAGTTGGGAAAGTCCCACCGCTGGGCAAAGTGGGAGGCCACAGTCTGCCATTCCTGTGGGTTGGAAGGAAACTGTGGAGTCAAACAAGAAAAAAAATTAAGTAATTTTGCACAAAAACATTAAAAGCAGATTAGAAACAAACATTCTTGGCCAACATATGTATAACATTTATTTTAGGGAGTATTTAAAGACAAAAGTATAAGGTCCACCTATCAGATTCCTCACCCCCTCTGATGGCCCATTGAAAAAATTTTAGGGGGAGGGGAGATGTTTTGGACAGGTAACCCGCTCCACTTCATTGAGAGCTGAATGTATAAATAATGTGTGTTACTTTGGCCAGCCCCTCCTTACTTTACACTATTGGCAGCCCACTGGACCGGTAAGAAGTGTCATAATACAAAGATATAAATACACACTGTACAAATTTTAGCACATTTTTACATTCTGCAATTACCTATCAAGATAATAATAGGATACAAAAACTTTAAACAGTACCATTCGAAAGTATTCAGGCAGGCCCTTGCACTACATGCTTTGGGGAATTCATCCATAAATCTGACCACAAAAGAGGTAGGTATAGTGTTATGGGTTTGGCAAAGTCAGCAGATAGAGGATTGGTATCAGCTGACTTAGCAGTTGGGGGGAGGGAGGGTTCCAAATGATTTTGGGACCAAAAAAAGCCTCTGGCACTCTGCCTGAATTTAAATACAAATAACATTTATACACATTTTATGGGGTGTTTAGGGTAAAGCACTACTATGGAGCTGACAAAATACATTGTTAAGTGACTAGACGAGGTGGATATGGGCCCAGGAAAGCATGCTGGGCAGGTAAGTGAAGGCAAATATGCATGAAGGACAAAAAAAAATTAAAAAATTCCAGCATGCATGGAGGCAAATATGCATGAAGGACAAAAAAAAAATAAAAAAATTCCAGCATGCATGAGGACAAAGGAAACATTCACAGCATATTACAATCATGGTAATTAGGGAATAAGGAAAGAAATACAATAAATTAGTAAACATTGAATACAATAAAATGTGATGTTAAAGGATACAAATCTTACCTTAATACATTCCTTCTGCAGGACCTGGATGATGGCAGAACATGTCTCTGGGATAATGATCCCCAGAGCCTGGGGGGAGATGCCTGTCGAGAACTTGAGGTCCTGCAGGCTTCTCCCAAGTACTACAACGTGGCGACTAGCCTCTGCTCCGGAGTGATGGCTTGCCGCATGCAGGTATCCTGCCTGCTGACATAAGGGGTCATCAAAGCCAACAAACAGTGAAATATGGGGTCCGTCATCCTGAGAAAGTTCCTGAAATCATCAGGATTATTCTCATGGATCTCACTGAGCAAAGCCATGTGACAGAATTGGTCATGCTGGAGCAACCAATTCTAATGTGTGTTACTTTGGCCAGCCCCTCCTTACTTTACACTATTGGCAGCCCACTGGACCGGTAAGAAGTGTCATAATACAAAGATATAAATACACACTGTACAAATTTTAGCACATTTTTACATTCTGCAATTACCTATCAAGATAATAATAGGATACAAAAACTTTAAACAGTACCATTCGAAAGTATTCAGGCAGGCCCTTGCACTACATGCTTTGGGGAATTCATCCATAAATCTGACCACAAAAGAGGTAGGTATAGTGTTATGGGTTTGGCAAAGTCAGCAGATAGAGGATTGGTATCAGCTGACATAGCAGTTGGGGGGAAGGAGGGTTCCAAATGATTTTGGGACCAAAAAAAAGCCTCTGGCACTCTGCCTGAATTTAAATACAAATAACATTTATACACATTTTACGGGGTGTTTAGGGTAAAGCACTACTATGGAGCTGACAAAATACATTGTTAAGTGACTAGACGAGGTGGATATGGGCCCAGGAGAGCATGCTGGGCAGGTAAGTGAAGGCAAATATGCATGAAGGACAAAAAAAAATTTAAAAATTCCAGCATGCATGGAGGCAAATATGCATGAAGGACAAAAAAAAATAAAAAAATTCCAGCATGCATGAGGACAAAGGGAACATTCACAGCATATTACAATCATGGTAATTAGGGAATAAGGAAAGAAATACAATAAATTAGTAAACATTGAATACAATAAAATGTGATGTTAAAGGATACAAATCTTACCTTAATACATTCCTTCTGCAGGACCTGGATGATGGCAGAACAGGTCTCTGGGATAATGATCCCCAGAGCCTGGGGGGAGATGCCTGTCGAGAACTTGAGGTCCTGCAGGCTTCTCCCAAGTACTACAACGTGGCGACTAGCCTCTGCTCCGGAGTGATGGCTTGCCGCATGCAGGTATCCTGCCTGCTGACATAAGGGGTCATCAAAGCCAACAAACAGTGAAATATGGGGTCCGTCATCCTGAGAAAGTTCCTGAAATCATCAGGATTATTCTCATGGATCTCACTGAGCAAAGCCATGTGACAGAATTGGTCATGCTGGAGCAACCAATTCTTGGTCCATGAACTCCTCCTTGCCCTGTTCATGGACTGGGCTTGTGTCAAAGTAAGAACTCCAAAACTAAGCCTCTGCACAGCACAAACTCTACGATGAGTATGCACATGTAACATGGCTAGAAAACGGTCAGCTGGTCAGAACGAAGTAGCAGAACGCACTGAAGAACAGCAAGGCCTGTGAAGAGTGACCTGAAAATCAGTAACGAACGGACAAGAACACAATGATAAATCAATGGGAACTCACTGCACGCACTGAAGAACAGATACAAACCCACAAGCACAAACTGAATACCAGAAAAACGATCTGAAAACCACAAGGCTGAAAAGTGCGAATCGTCTCTCACCAAATTTTTACTAACACAAGATTAGCAAAAGTAGCCCAAAGGGTGGCGCGCTTTGTATTGAACTGCCCTTTTATAGTCTTGTCGTACGTGGTGTATGTCACCGCGTTCTTGACGTTCGGAAATTCCAAGAACTTTTTGTGACCATGTGTATGCAAGACAAGTTTGAGCCAACATCCATCGGAAAAAAATCAGATGGATTTTGTTGTCGGAATGTCCGAACAATGTCCGGCCATGTGTACAGGGCATTAGTCTATGGGACTCAAATGTGAAAAATCAAAAGTGTGAATATTAAAGGCTAATATGCAAGTTATTGTCCTAAAAAGTGTTTGGGGACCTGGGTCCTGCCCCAGGGGACATGTATCAATGCAAAAAAAAGTTTTAAAAATGGCCATTTTTTCGGGAGCAGTGATTTTAATAATGCTTAAAATGAAAAAATAAAAGTGAAATATTCCTTTAAATATCATACCTGGGGGGTGACTATAATATGCCTGTAAAGTGGCACGTGTTTCCCGTGTTTAGAACAGTCCCTGCACAAAATTACATTTATAAAGGAATAAAATTCATTCAAAACTGCTTGCGGCTGTAATGTAATGTTGGGTCCCGGCAATATGGATAAAAATTATTGAGAAAAACGGCATACAAGACCCTTTGGATCTTGTATGGATATTAAGGGGAACCCTGCACCCAAATTAATGACAATTGGATTTTGAAAATTTGGGGTTATAAGGGAAACAGGGGTTGGTGATAAAGCATCAGTGGAGACCCCTTTTTCCCATATTAACTCTTACAGGAGAGAATTTCCCTTCCTAGGGTTTCCATACCTGCCGTTTGAGCCTGACGTGCAGTGGGAAGGCATTCTCGTACAACCCTGGCTCAAGGGCCACCAGTGTTGCAACAGTGGCCGCAAGAGCCTGGCGGTGTATGGGTTTCCTGATTCGTCTTTGGTCTTGTCAGTTCAGCTGGTGCAGTAGGAAACAGGAAGCAGGCTGGTAGGTGCAAAGCTGGGAAGACACTGAATACATAGTCAGACAAGCAGGGTTTGGTAACAGATGATCAGATGTAGATATAGACGACAGGCAGAGAATGGTCAGGATACAGGCAAAGTTCGGAAACAGGATATCAAGCAGTGTAGCGCTGAGTGTGGTTACCAGGCAGGCCGGGGTCAGGATAACAGAGATCAATCGTAGTCAAACAAGCCGGGTCAAACACAGGAAACAGATCAGATCACAGGAACAGGAAGTCACGGGAAAGGGTATGAGCTGCAGATCAGACAGCAAAGACGCAGTGCTGCTGAGGTGTTTAAATAAGGCAGCCTGTTGACAATCACTGAAATCAGTCTGCACTATTTTAACCCCTAGGTGGCAGATCCATGACATTGCCCCCCTCTTACGGGCAACCTCTGGGTGCCCAACAGATCTCTCTTCTGTGGATGACTGCTAAAAAAAGGCATTAACCAAGTCTCTGGCATGCACATCCTGTTCAGCCTCCCAAGTGTTATCCTCTGGGCCATATCCTCTTTGCCATTGATGGTCACAGGTTCTGGTGGCCTGGATACTGTGTCTGGAAAAGAGTCAGGGACTGCGATTTCAAGAGAGAAACATGGAAGACAGGATGTATCTTAAGTGAATCAGGTAAAGATAATTCATAAGCAACCTCATTAAGTTTCTTCTTGACTGGGAATGGTCCCACAAATTTAGGTGCCAGTTTCTTTGAGGGACATGCCAACCTAAGATTCGTTCACCCCTTCTTTCCTGTTGTTTTTCCACCCGTTTTGCTTGCTGCTTGTGCCTTGGTAACCACTTCTTGAAGCAACTTATTGTTGCGGTTGAGGAAATCCACTGTGTCTTGGACAGCAGGAACTGTGGTCTCTGGAATAAAGTCGGGCAAGAAGGATGGGGGAAAACCATAATTTGCAAAGAAGGGTGACTGACCTGTGGCTGAGTGAGTGGCATTATTGTAGGCGAACTCCGCCAGTGGTAGCAGCGATACCCAGTCATCCTGGACAAAAGTGGTGAAGCATCGGATATACTGCTCCAACGTCTGATTGGTCCTCTCTGTCTGTCCATAGGCCTGGGGATGGTAGGCGGAGGACAAGGATGTTTTGATTTTAAGGGCTTCACACAGAGTTTTCCAAAATCGGGAAGTGAACTGAATCCCCCGATCAGAGACAATGTTCACAGGGACTCCGTGAAGCCTAACAATCTCTCTGATAAACACTTGAGCCATCTCCATGGCTGAGGGAGTACTCTTCAGAGGCAAGAAATGGGCCATTTTGGACAATCGGTCCACTACCACGAAGATGGCTGTGCATCCTTTCGATGGGGGAAGTTCCACAACGAAATACATGGCTATCATTTTCCATGGTCTGTCAGGGACTGGCAGTGGCCGAAGTAGACCCCAGGCTCAGTTCTTTGTACCATTTATGGCGGTTGCAGATTGCACAGGAATTCACAAACAAAATTCGTAAACATTCAGGCACAAATACCTTGCTTCCGTTAAACAGCAATCCTTCTTATGTCAGCGTGACCCCTGGAGGGCTAGGAACATCTGTCGAAGCCTGCTTCATTCGGTTGAGGAGGTTGCCCTGTAAAAGTAAGAAGTTATTTCCGGAGAAGATGGTATCTGCCACTGGTGGTTCCTTGGGGTCATCAAACATACGAGACAGTGCATCTGGTTTGACATTCTTCGAGCCCGGCCGGTAGGTAATGTAGAACACAAATCTGAAAAAGAACAGGGCCCAACGTGCTTGACGTGGCTTTAGGCGTTTAGCGGTCCTCAGGTACTCAAGATTTTTGTGGTCAGTATAGACCAATATGGGATGCGTTGCTCCCTCCAGGAGGTACCTCCACTCTTCTAAAGCCGCCTTTATGGCCAGTAATTCTCGGTCCCCAATATCATAGTTTCTCTCTGCTGGAGAGCCTGCGGGAGAAAAAGGCTACTGGATGCATCAGATTCTTAGGACCTTGGAGTTGGGAGATGACTGCTCCAATAGCGACTTAAGATGCATATAGTGTATATGGCAGAGACGGGTCTGGGTGACCAAGAACAGGTGCTGAGGTAAACAGTCCCTTCAAGGTATCAAATGCGGCTTGTACCTTGGGTGTCCAATGGAAGCGGAGGTTCTGTTTAGTCAGCTGTGTGATAGGGGTTATGATAGCGGAGAAGCCCCTAATTAACCTCCTGTAAAAGTTGGCAAATCCTACGAAGCGCTGCACCCCCTTCTTGTCGGTAGGTGCAGGCAGAGACCTTTTCAGAATCCATCTTGATGCCTTCAGGTGAGATTATCAGTCCCGGCTTCTTTGTTCAAACTCGCATTTTTCACCTTTAGCATATAGTCCCATTTGGCGGAGCCGGCTCAGCACCCTTTTGACATGACCTCGATGAGAGTCTAGAGAAATGGAAAAAATCAGGATGTCATCTAGGTAAACAATCAAAAATATATCCAGGAAGTCTCGGAATATGTCTTTGACAAAGTGCTGGAAGGTAGCCAGGGCATTGCATAGTCCAAAGGGCATCACCAGAAAGGTATTCATAGTGGCTGAATCGGGTGCGAAAGGCCGTCTTCCACTCATCCCCTTGACAGATGCGGATTAAATTATAGGCCCCCCGTAGATCTAGTTTGGTGAAAATGGTTGCCGACCTTAATCTCTGTAATAATTTGGGTACTAGAGGGAGAGGATACTGGTTTTTAACTATAATTTTGTTGAGCTCCCGATAGTCCACACAAGGTCGTATGGAGTGGGGAGTGGTCCTTTTTCTCAACAAAAAATATTCCTGCTCCTGCTGGGGAGGTAGAGGGTCGGATGAACCCCTTTTTCAAGTTTTCTTGGATATACTCTTTTAGTGCCTCCTGTTCTCGTTCATCGAGGGGGAAGATTCTACCGAAAGGGATTTCAGACCCTGGAGTTCAATTGAGCAATCGTATGGCCGATGTGGGGGAAGAATGTCAGCCCCTCGCTTACTAAAGACATCCAGGAACTCATGGTAGGGTTCAGGTATGACTTGCCGCACCTCAGACTCAGAGTCCACACAAAGTAGTGTTGTAGAAGAAGCTGGGGATCTTGGTAGGCAGTGTTCCTGGCAACTAGCTGAGTGGAAGTTGATTCTCCCTGTGGCCCAGTCAACTCGTAGATTATGCACCTGCAGCCAGGGTAGGCCCAGAATAACAGGGAATAGAGGGGAAGAGATGACAAGGATTTCCTTATGTTGGGAGAAGGCCACCACGGGTAAGGGAAATGTCTCTTGGGTCACTGGTCCGGACTTGATACATGACCCGTCAGCTAGAAAAACAGAAAGTCCTTGTGCTTTAGGCCTCAAGGGGATGCGTTGTTGTGTTGCAAAGGTTAGATCGATGAAGCAACTGCAGGCTCTGGAATCAATGATCGTAGTAACTGGCACTTCCCTTTCTAGTAGCTGGAAAGAGATGGGAAGGGTTAGGTTGTTGGCGTTGGTAGATGAAGAAAAGTTTTTAACTGAAGAAAACATCCACCACTTACGTGTCTTGGTTGGACAGGAACGTACATAGTGGACCACTTCCCCACAGTATAGGCAGAGGTTGTTCTGTTGTCGGTGCAGGCGTTCCTCTGGAGACAGAGAGGGGCATATTAGGCCGATTTGCATAGGCTCCGGTGCTTCACTGGCAGTAGTAACAGGAGCTGGCTGAACTGGAGTGAAGCTAACAGGTGTGGCGTGAGTAGGAACTGGAATCCGGGGCATCATCCAGACAGGACGTGGCTGCTGGGCTGATCTTTCAGATCGTCGCTCATGGAGCCGACGATCAATTTGAATGGCCAGTGTGATAAGGGCCTCCAGGGTATTGGGGACTCCGACACGTGCCAATTCGTCTTTCAGACCTTCTGATACTGCCTGCCTGAAGTATATTAGAAACAGTACACCAGGAATGGACTGCAGTCAGATCTAGCTAAACTGGATACAGTCTATATATATATATATATATATATATACAGTGTATATATATATACAGTGTATATATATATATATATATATATATATATATATATATGAGACTGACTGTATATATATATATATATATATATATATATATATATATATATATATAAAATACACTGCAGCTAACTGAATCACCTGCCTGCCTGAAGTATATTAGAAACAGTACACCAGGAACGGACTGCAGTCAGATCTAGCTAAACTGGATACAGTGGAGATTATATATATATATATATATATATATATATATATATATATATATATATATATATAATTGTATATATATACATATATCTATATATATATATATATACATATATATTTAATACACTGCAGCTAACTGAATCACCTGCCTGCCTGAAGTATATTAGAAACAGTACACCAGGAACAGACTGCAGGCAGATCTAGCCAAACTGGATACAGTGTATCAGTGGCGGCCCATCCAAAGGGGGCACCCGTGTCCCCCCCAGTCAAAAAAAAAAAATTGAACAAAAAATTTTTAAAATGGCCCTTTAAAAAAAAAATTGAAAAAAGTCCTTAAGTGCACTGTGTTCGGGCGCCAGGCACAGTGCACTATGGGAAGCGCCACGTCTATGCAATCACAAGATTGCAGACAAGGCGCTTAATTTGCGGGGTTTGAACCTGCCTTGTTGCCCACACTAAAACGCCAATCGGCATCCACCCAGCGCCCATAGTGTATTACTATGGCCGTGTGCTTTGAGTGACAGACTAGTTAGTATGTCACTTCCGGTTTTCCCTGTGTCAGATCAGTGCGCCCAAGTGGAGGAGCAGATTTCTCCGCTGCCTTCAACTTCAGAGAAACAAGCAAAGCTGAATGATTCCACTGACAAACCGAGACACAGCAACACCAGTCGAGATAATAGAAGCAAGGCTGGTCTCCTTATTTATACAGGATGGATTGATGGGGAGGCTTCACATGGGCTGTGTGTTTAACAAGTGCCAATCGTCAATGCTTCTATTATCTCCACTGGTGTTGCTGTGTCTCGGTTTGACAGTGTCAGTGGAGGCACTTGTTAAACACACAGCCCATGTTGTGAAGCCTCCCCATCCATCCATCCTGTAGAAATAAGGAGACCAGCCTTGTGTGAATGAATACACACCAAGATAAGAACGAGATAAGACATCCTTCCCAGCCAGCGTATGGAAGGAAGGAGGCAGAGGAGCTGTCAGGACAGCTGCCTGTCACTAGCCATGGATTGCAGCCTGCAAGACAGAGCCTCATTAACAGATATGTAAGTCCTCATCACTGATCTCTGTGTGTGTCCATCCCACCCAATATCTATCTCTCCCTCCCACCCACCCAGTGTCTATCTTTCCCTCCCACCCTCTGTCTATCTCTCCCATCCACCATCTATCTCTCCCACCCAACCAGTGTCTGTCTATCCATCCCACCCAGTGTCTGTCTATCTATCCATCCCACCAGTGTCTATCTATCCATCCATCCTACCCAGTGTCTATCTATCCATCCATCCCACCCAGTGTCTATCTATCCATCCCTCCCACCCAGTGTCTATCTATTCATCCATCCCACCCAGTGTCTATCTATCCATCCATCCCACCCAGTGTCTATCTATCCATCCATCCCACCCAGTTTCTATCTATCCTTCCATCCCACCCAGTGTCTATCTATCCGACCATCCCACCCAGTTTCTATCTATCCATCCATCCCACCCAGTGTCTATCTATCCCTCCCTCTGACCCAGTGTCTATCTATCCATCCATCCCACCCAGTGTCTATCTATCCATCCATCCCACCCAGTGTCTTTCTATCCCTTTCTCCCACCCAGTGTCTATCTATCCATCCATCCCACCGTGTCTATCTATCTATCTATCTATCTATCTATCTATCTATCTATCTATCTATCTATCTATCTATCTATCTATCTATCTATCTATCCATCCCACCCAGTGTCTATCTATCCATCCATCCCACCCAGTGTCTATCTATCCATCCATCCCACCCAGTGTCTACCCATCCATCCCACCCAGTGTCTATCTATCTATGTGTCCATTTATCTGTCTGTCTATCTATTTATCTGACTATCTGTAGGCCCTATTGTGGGCGAGTGACCGGCGGGGGGGGGGGGTTGATTAGGGCTTTGCACCCCCCAAAAAAATTGAGCACCAGCCGCCACTGCAGTATATATATATATATATATATATATATACAAGCCTGGATGTATATATATACTAAATACACTGCAGCTAACTGAATCGCCTGCCTGCTCAATCAAAATGAAATGACACTCTCTCTCGGTCAACGCCAGCAACACACTATACAGGGTCGATGTGCAGGCGGCCTTATATAGTGCGGGGCGTGGACTTAACCCCCTGAGCCATAATTGGCCAAAGGCACCCTGCCTTTTCCCAATTAAGGCTCTCTTTGCTGACGGCGCTGTGATTGGCCAAAGCATGCGGGTCATAGTGCATGCTTGGCCAATCATCAGACAGCAATGCACTGCGATGTCGCAGTGCATTACGGGGCGTGCCGCGCCACTCGAATTTGGCGTGTACGCCCCATAATATTCGTATTTCGATGAATGACCGAACAGCCAATGTTCGAGTCAAACTCATGTTTGACCCGGGCAGTATTCCAACATGATAATGACCCCAAAACACACCTCCAAGATGACCACTGCCTTGCTAAAGAAGCTGAGGGTAAAGGTGATGGATTGGCATGTCACCAAACCTAAACCCTATTGAGCATCTGTGGGGCATCCTCAAAAGGAAGGTGGAGGAGCGCAAGGTCTCTAACATTCACCAGCTCTGTGATGTCATCATGGAGGAGTGGAAGAGGGCTCCAGTGGCAACCTGTGAAGATCTGGTGAACTTCATGCCCAAGAGGGTTAAGGCAGTGCTGGAAAATAATGGTGACCACACAAAATATTGACACTTTGGGCCCAATTTGGACATTTTCAGTTTGTTGCCAGCAGTTTAGACATTAATGGCTGTGTGTTATGTGTCATTTCTTCAGTGTTCTCACATGAAAATATATAATAAAATATTTACAAAAATGTGAGGGGTGTACTCACTTTGGTGAGATACTGTATATACTTTATTAAAAAAACATTAATCTCACAGGTATTATAAAAGCTTCAGGCATTCAACATATAACCGCCCTGACCCGACGTACATTTAGTGTCAAAAGGCGTTGCCACTGGAGCAATGGAGATTGCGGCGCTGGCAGATGATAGACAATAAATAGCCTAATGGCCAATAAGCACTAGAGGGCACCGCCACCATTCTAATGCTTCTATTGTGAAGTTGCACTCGCCATTTTATTGGAGCCCTAAGTAAAACCTCTGGCTTATGCTATATGGTGATTATTGAGAATTATTATATCCCAAAGGTAATTACATATATATTTTGAGATTAGTCACAAAATCCAATCCCCAGTAAAAATGCAATCTGTATACCATTAAATGGGAGGAATAATGTCTAGACTAATCCCGGTCATCGCATGCATTCCACAGCGATCCGTGGGCCGCCCTATTTAGAGCCATACTGCAAATATATGGGAGTTCCAATTGAAAAGGCGGCAATCAAAGAGCTTACAAAATTCATACAAAGTACACACAGTATCTGTTACATCATATAAGTTCATAGGCAAATTGTAAATGAGACAATTTATATTCATATATCAGCAACCTTAAAAAGGTAAAAAGGGGGAAAAGGAAAAATTGTGTAAAAGTCATCTAAAAAAAACATTAAAATAAAAAGAGTAAAAATATAATAAAAGATAAAAAATAAATAAAAAATGAAATAAAGTTTTTTTAAATAATATAAAATCAAATCTGTGGAACGTCAAGAGTCTAAACATATAAACGCTATCTTTCTTTAGCTATTAATAATGAAGCAGTTGATATCCCACTCAGCGTTTAACCCCTGCGGACAGTGGGTTTTTAGTTCATAAATCCAGCAGGTCTCGCGCCTGGAAATATGCCGCACTACATTGCTCCCCCGTCAATGAGATGTAAAGGATTCTATATATGTCACTTTTAATTCCATTGGATGCCTACCATGCTTTAAAGCAAAAACACTTAGACAAGCTATGTTTGCCAAACCCTTTTCTTATATAGTGAGGTGCTCCCCCACACAAATTTGTAGGTTTCTTTTATTTTATCCTACATATTGTAGTCCACAACTACATTCCAAGAGATTTGTTACATTTCTCGTAGAACATGTAACAAATCCCTCAATCTCATAAATTCTACCAGTCACAGTAGACTCAAATGTTTGTGTTCTCATTGTGTTGAGGTCACAACTCCTACATATTGGGCACCTCTGACAGGGATAGAAACCATGCATATTACTGAAAAGAGTGGGTCGAACAGGTGGTTCTATAATATTGGGTGCTACAAAATGCCTCAGAGCGGGTGTTTTCTTAAAAATTACGTTAGGACAGGCTGCAAGAACCGAACCCAATACCTCATCATTTTCTAGAATCCCCCAGTGCTTGTTTAACAATTTGTGAATCACTTTATATTGGCTGGAATAGGTGGTGGAATAGGTGGTGGAGAAGAACCATTCATAGCTCAAATCTCCTCTTTCCCTTGCCCTCTTACCAAAAGATCACTCCTGTCCATTGACATGACCTGTTGAATAGTGTCATCAAGTAATTGGTGGGAGTATCCTTTCTCCACAAATTGTTGTTTAATCACCAGAGCTTGGTCCTTAATAGGGATGGGCCGAACACCCCCCCTGTTTGGTTTGCAGCAGAACATGCGAACAGGCAAAAAAATTTGTTCGAACACGCGAACACCATTAAAGTCTATGGGACACAAACGTGAAAAATCAAAAGTGCTAATTTTAAGGGTTAATATACAAGTTATTGTCATAAAACGTGTTTGGGGATCTGGGTCCTGCCCAAGGGGACATGTATCAATGCAAAGTTTTAAAAACGGCCATTTTTTAGGCAGCAGTGATTTTAATAATGCTTAAAGTGAAACAATAAATGTGAAAAATTCCTTTAAATTTCGTACCTGGGGGGTATCTATAGTATGCCTGTAAATGGTCGCATGTTTCCCGTGTTTACAACAGTCTGAGAGCAAAATGACAGACCCTTCAGGTCTGGTATGGATTTTAAGGGGAACCCCACGCCACATTTTAAAAAAATGGCGTGAGGGTCCCCCTAAAAATCCATACCAGACCCTTATCCGAGCACGCAAACTGGCAGGCCGCAGGAAAAGAGGGGTGATGGGAGAGCGCCCCCCTCCTCCTGAACCATACCAGGCCCTCAACAGGGGTTATTTAACAGGTGACCCTGCCCCCTGGGTGACCCTGACACCATGGGGAAAACCAAAGGGAGGTCCCCGTGAAGTCCCCGTGCGTCAGAGGGGGCGGGGTCACCGGGGGGCCCCGCCCCCAGTTATATAAGAACTATTAGAAGAACAGAAGTGTCACACAGCGGGAACCTCCCATGGATGCGGATCGTCTGGAGGACGAAGCGGGGAAGAAGAAGCTGAAGGAAGATGCGGACGAGAAGACCGAATGAAGAATCAATGGATCGGAGGAAGAAGCAGAGGAAGAAGCGGGGCAGAACAAGATGGAGGAAGAAAACCGAATGAAGACCAGAAGAAGATGGAAGAAGAAGCGGGGAAAGAAGAAGACATTAATAAAGAATTGTCAAAAACCGTCTCTTTTCTTTTTTAACATTTTTGACACTTTTTTATGGTAGGGGTACATTTGTACCCCATTACCATTTTACACGGGGGGATCTGGGGGTCCCCTTATTTAAGGGGGCTTCCAGATTCCGATAAACCCCCCGACCGCATACCCCCACAACCACCGGGCAAGGGTTGTGGGGATGAGGCCCTTGTCCCCATCAACATGGGGACGTCCTCCCCATGTTGAGGGCATGTGGCCTGGTACGGTTCAGGAGGGGGGGCGCTCTCTCGTCCCCCCCTCTTTTCCTGCGGCCTGCCAGGTTGCGTGCTCGGATAAGGGTCTGGTATGGATTTTTAGGGGTACCCCCACACCATTTTCTTTTTAAATTTTGGCACGGGGCTCCCCTTAAAATCCATACCATCAGGTCTGGTATGGATTTTGAGGGGGACCCCCACGCCATTGAAGGGCCTGGTATGGAATTTGAGGAGACCCCCACACATTTTTTTTTTAAATTTTGGTTCGGGGTTCCCCTTAATATCCATACCAAACTTGAAGGGCCTGGTATGGAATTTGGGGGGCCTCCCACGCATTTTTTTTTTCTGGTTCGGTGTTCCCCTTAATATTCATACCAGACCCAAAAGGGCCTGGTAATGCACTGTGGGGGAATCCCTGGCCGTTTTTTTCAATGACTTTTATGAGTATTGCAGAGACCCGACAATTCATTATAGCAGCTGGCGCTACCGCTAGTACTTTTAAATGATTTTTTTTTTTCTTTAGAAATGTCATTTTGCTCTCGGACTGTTGTTAACACGGGAAACATGCGCCACTTTACAGGAATATAAATATGGATGAATGAATGTACTATATGAAACAGCAATTAACCCATCAAAGCAGTGCTATTTTCAGTCCTCAATGCTGACTGATAAAACAAAGTCTTTGTAAATGCAAGCAAAACACATGCAGGCAGGTAAATTCCAACAAAGACACAGCGGTAGGAGCTCGGTCTGGATTCCCTTATGTGAATAGTAGATCTGATGGGTGCACCTTTCACCATCTATTGGGACACCTTGTGCTGCACACACCCCATAGGGGTTCAAACTCACCGGAGCCAGGAGGTTAACAAGCCTTGGATCAAATCCTCTCTCTGTTTACTCCCGAAGTCCTCCAGGGTTGATGATCAAATAACAGCAACAATGTCCACATGTAAAAAAAGAGACCCCGAATAGTCCAGTACCGTTTTGATAATTTATTGTAAGTCACAAATCAGAGAAAAAAAAAAAAAACTAATAAAGTAAATACACTGTAAAAATCAGTGGGCGCAGTTCCTTACAAAGGATAGCCTTCTAGCTTTCAGGTGGTTGGTAATAGTGGATAACTCAAACTGCTTCTCTCAAAGCACAAGGGTACTGGTTGCAGACTGGATGGATGTTACACACTCACAGCTGATCAGTCCTTCATTCCACTAGTATACAACTACAAGCTTGGAGCGCACTGCGTGTCAGCCAGGCACAGCTGATCCGCACTTCCCCCCTCTCGTGTCTGAAGCTTCAGGCTAAAAGCACACTGCGTCCTCACGTGATAACGGTTGCCGTGGTATCGTGCTCTGACTAGTTTCGTCAGAAAGACTTTTTCAAAGAGCATGACTACACGGCTTGTTGAACAAAATTTATCTGAAAACCAGGGGGTGGGGCACAACCAACACTCCCCCCTAATGAGTTAATACTTGGCAAGCACTAGGTCTGATTGGAAGGTGCGTCCCTACTTAAATGGACAAACACCAGCTGCAAAAAATAAGTGAAAGAAAAAAATGTATAAAAAGAAAATATTCTGTGCTAAGTGTGATACCCTAAAATAAGTGATTATTTAACAGCTGCACTCACTCTATTGCACATGCCAATATCAAAACAAATACATCCAGAAAAAGTGTTGCGCATGTTTTCGGTCATGCCACTTCGACAGAAGCCGGTCGAACTGCCGACTTCTGTTGAACCGACTCCAGTACACATTATATAATTTAAAGGCTGCGCTGCTAGTGCAAACACATGATCATATTAACTGAAAACACCATGATTATAAATGAACACAAGTGATTAGTTTCATAACCAAAAAAAAAAAAAATTGCACATAAATCGCATGCAAAAAAGGAATCGCATGCACAAAAAAAAATGAGTGGAACATTCAATAAACAAAAACAATTAAATTGAGTCCATTTGGTCATAGATTGAAATGAACAGTAGATCTTGTGGGTGTAGAAAATGGTTGGATAGAGGGAGAAAGACACCCTTCATTCAAGTGATATAAAGATTATCTCCGTGGGGAGCGTGATGTTAAAATAGAGAGAAGATCCTCCACCTCAAGTAAGGTAAGCCCCTTACCAGATCCAAAGATCTCCTGTCACAGAGATCATGCACACATGTGGCTGTGTCCCCCAGCCACTGGGTCTCTGTCAGTGCGCAGATCAAAAGCCACCTCTCCAGGGAATCAATCCAAACGTGATTTATCCGCTCACAGGCCATGGATAAATAGGAAAGAAATACTCCATAGCGTAATACAGTTAAAATCCACTTTAATTAATAAAAGAAAAGCACTTACAATTTGTGCAGTAAAGATCGCTTATAAAAACATGTAGCGCCGGCCGGCTTCAGCTGCTGCCCGTTCCTTCCGGGTTCAGCGTGGTATGGTGGTGACGTCAGCACGCCGCTCCTCCCTACGCGGTTTCGACAAATCTGTCGTCTTCCATGCAGCCAGTTTCTATTGAACCCGCTGATGCCACTTGACACTCGGCCGGTGTGTACTAGGCTTTACTCAGACTCATAGGGGTTGGTTCACCAAAAGGCAAATAGGCTGTTCACTTTACAAAGGAGTTATCAGTCACACAAGAATGTTTCCTTAGCTTAGTGAACGTGCTAAATATTCACTTTCTGAAAAATACTAAATCGTGTGCAAGAAAAGAAATAATAATTGCACATAATTGGGTGATGAAACTCAGCAGAGCTTCATCTCATTCACAAAGCAAAAAGAAAATGCCCTTGCAAAAGTGAAAATTCCCTTGCAGAGTGAACCACTTATTTGCATTTTGTAAATCCACCCCATGGAGTCTTCTATAGGCTAACTTTAGTTATTATATGCAGTACATAGATCCCTTTAGATGTGCAGTTAATATGAATTTTCTTGATAGCACATGCAGCCTGAGATACTTAAATAAAATATGGCAATGAAATCCAAATGTAATTTAGCAGCTTTGATTTATTTTCCTCCTTGTGTAAAAAAAAAATGTTTTAAATATAAGTGAGAACGATAAAAACGTCTCTGATGTATGAAATATACAGTAGTTTGTAAAACTCAATCTATTTAGGAATACTTAATCTGTCTTGTCCAACTTCTGTGTGCAGAAAAATGTGTTTATGTAGGTATAGTTAGTATTTTTGATAAAAAAAACACAAAGGATTACTTTCAGTGGAAAAAATATATAACAAAGCTGCATGTAGGCGGCCTGTGTTAATCAGTGGAAATGCAATGGTTGCCAGACACATAAGGACAAGTGCAAGGCTACACATGACTCCAAAGGCCCCTGCAGCACCACTCAGCTCAACAAAAGTCAATTGTTTAGTTGACATTTGTTGAAAGAGAAGGGTGGAAAATTGTAAGCTGAACAGTGATCACATCCAATTAGATGCAGCCACTGTTTGAGTACTCTGAAAGCCACAGATGCTGGCTTTCCAAATACTATAACCTGCAGCTACAGATTTGTCCAATGTATACTGTATATACTTTATTAAAAAAACATTAATCTCACAGGTATTATAAAAGCTTCAGGCATTCAACATATAACCGCCCTGACCCGACGTACATTTAGTGTCAAAAGGCGTTGCCACTGGAGCAATGGAGATTGCGGCGCTGGCAGATGATAGACAATAAATAGCCTAATGGCCAATAAGCACTAGAGGGCACCGCCACCATTCTAATGCTTCTATTGTGAAGTTGCACTCACCATTTTATTGGAGCCCTAAGTAAAACCTCTGGCTTATGCTATATGGTGATTATTGAGAATTATTATATCCCAAAGGTAATTACATATATATTTTGAGATTAGTCACAAAATCCAATCCCCGGTAAAAATGCAATCTGTATACCATTAAATGGGAGGAATAATGTCTAGACTAATCCCGGTCATCGCATGCATTCCACATCGATCCGTGGGCCGCCCTATTTAGAGCCATACTGCAAATATATGGGAGTTCCAATTGAAAAGGCGGCAATCAAAGAGCTTACAAAATTCATACAAAGTACACACAGTATCTGTTACATCATATAAGTTCATAGGCAAATTGTAAATGAGACAATTTATATTCATATATCAGCAACCTTAAAAAGGTAAAAAGGGGGAAAAGAAAAAATTGTGTAAAAGTCATCTAAAAAAAACATTAAAATAAAAAGAGTAAAAATATAATAAAAGATAAAAAATAAATAAAAAATGAAATAAAGTTTTTTTAAATAATATAAAATCAAATCTGTGGAACGTCAAGAGTCTAAACATATAAACGCTATCTTTCTTTAGCTATTAATAATGAAGCAGTTGATATCCCACTCAGCGTTTAACCCCTGCGGACAGTGGGTTTTTAGTTCATAAATCCAGCAGGTCTCGCGCCTGGAAATATGCCGCACTACATTGCTCCCCCGTCAATGAGATGTAAAGGATTCTATATATGTCACTTTTAATTCCATTGGATGCCTACCATGCTTTAAAGCAAAAACACTTAGACAAGCTATGTTTGCCAAACCCTTTTCTTATATAGTGAGGTGCTCCCCCACACAAATTTGTAGGTTTCTTTTATTTTATCCTACATATTGTAGTCCACAACTACATTCCAAGAGATTTGTTACATTTCTCGTAGAACATGTAACAAATCCCTCAATCTCATAAATTCTACCAGTCACAGTAGACTCAAATGTTTGTGTTCTCATTGTGTTGAGGTCACAACTCCTACATATTGGGCACCTCTGACAGGGATAGAAACCATGCATATTACTGAAAAGAGTGGGTCGAACAGGTGGTTCTATAATATTGGGTGCTACAAAATGCCTCAGAGAGGGTGTTTTCTTAAAAATTACGTTAGGACAGGCTGCAAGAACCGAACCCAATACCTCATCATTTTCTAGAATCCCCCAGTGCTTGTTTAACAATTTGTGAATCACTTTATATTGGCTGGAATAGGTGGTGGAATAGGTGGTGGAGAAGAACCATTCATAGCTCAAATCTCCTCTTTCCCTTGCCCTCTTACCAAAAGATCACTCCTGTCCATTGACATGACCTGTTGAATAGTGTCATCAAGTAATTGGTGGGAGTATCCTTTCTCCACAAATTGTTGTTTAATCACCAGAGCTTGGTCCTTAATAGGGATGGGCCGAACACCCCCCCTGTTTGGTTTGCAGCAGAACATGCGAACAGGCAAAAAAATTTGTTCGAACACGCGAACACCATTAAAGTCTATGGGACACAAACGTGAAAAATCAAAAGTGCTAATTTTAAGGGTTAATATACAAGTTATTGTCATAAAACGTGTTTGGGGATCTGGGTCCTGCCCAAGGGGACATGTATCAATGCAAAGTTTTAAAAACGGCCATTTTTTAGGCAGCAGTGATTTTAATAATGCTTAAAGTGAAACAATAAATGTGAAAAATTCCTTTAAATTTCGTACCTGGGGGGTATCTATAGTATGCCTGTAAAGTGTCGCATGTTTCCCGTGTTTACAACAGTCTGAGAGCAAAATGACAGACCCTTCAGGTCTGGTATGGATTTTAAGGGGAACCCCACGCCACATTTTAAAAAAATGGCGTGAGGGTCCCCCTAAAAATCCATACCAGACCCTTATCCGAGCACGCAAACTGGCAGGCCGCAGGAAAAGAGGGGTGATGGGAGAGCGCCCCCCTCCTCCTGAACCATACCAGGCCCTCAACAGGGGTTATTTAACAGGTGACCCTGCCCCCTGGGTGACCCTGACACCATGGGGAAAACCAAAGGGAGGTCCCCGTGAAGTCCCCGTGCGTCAGAGGGGGCGGGGTCACCGGGGGGCCCCGCCCCCAGTTATATAAGAACTATTAGAAGAACAGAAGTGTCACACAGCGGGAACCTCCCATGGATGCGGATCGTCTGGAGGACGAAGCGGGGAAGAAGAAGCTGAAGGAAGATGCGGACGAGAAGACCGACTGAAGAATCAATGGATCGGAGGAAGAAGCAGAGGAAGAAGCGGGGCAGAACAAGATGGAGGAAGAAAACCGAATGAAGACCAGAAGAAGATGGAAGAAGAAGCGGGGAAAGAAGAAGACATTAATAAAGAATTGTCAAAAACCGTCTCTTTTCTTTTTTAACATTTTTGACACTTTTTTATGGTAGGGGTACATTTGTACCCCATTACCATTTTACACGGGGGGATCTGGGGGTCCCCTTATTTAAGGGGGCTTCCAGATTCCGATAAACCCCCCGACCGCATACCCCCACAACCACCGGGCAAGGGTTGTGGGGATGAGGCCCTTGTCCCCATCAACATGGGGACGTCCTCCCCATGTTGAGGGCATGTGGCCTGGTACGGTTCAGGAGGGGGGGCGCTCTCTCGTCCCCCCCTCTTTTCCTGCGGCCTGCCAGGTTGCGTGCTCGGATAAGGGTCTGGTATGGATTTTTAGGGGTACCCCCACACCATTTTCTTTTTAAATTTTGGCACGGGGCTCCCCTTAAAATCCATACCATCAGGTCTGGTATGGATTTTGAGGGGGACCCCCACGCCATTGAAGGGCCTGGTATGGAATTTGAGGAGACCCCCACACATTTTTTTTTTAAATTTTGGTTCGGGGTTCCCCTTAATATCCATACCAAACTTGAAGGGCCTGGTATGGAATTTGGGGGGCCTCCCACGCATTTTTTTTTTCTGGTTCGGTGTTCCCCTTAATATTCATACCAGACCCAAAAGGGCCTGGTAATGCACTGTGGGGGAATCCCTGGCCGTTTTTTTCAATGACTTTTATGAGTATTGCAGAGACCCGACAATTCATTATAGCAGCTGGCGCTACCGCTAGTACTTTTAAATGATTTTTTTTTTTCTTTAGAAATGTCATTTTGCTCTCGGACTGTTGTTAACACGGGAAACATGCGCCACTTTACAGGAATATAAATATGGATGAATGAATGTACTATATGAAACAGCAATTAACCCATCAAAGCAGTGCTATTTTCAGTCCTCAATGCTGACTGATAAAACAAAGTCTTTGTAAATGCAAGCAAAACACATGCAGGCAGGTAAATTCCAACAAAGACACAGCGGTAGGAGCTCGGTCTGGATTCCCTTATGTGAATAGTAGATCTGATGGGTGCACCTTTCACCATCTATTGGGACACCTTGTGCTGCACACACCCCATAGGGGTTCAAACTCACCGGAGCCAGGAGGTTAACAAGCCTTGGATCAAATCCTCTCTCTGTTTACTCCCGAAGTCCTCCAGGGTTGATGATCAAATAACAGCAACAATGTCCACATGTAAAAAAAGAGACCCCGAATAGTCCAGTACCGTTTTGATAATTTATTGTAAGTCACAAATCAGAGAAAAAAAAAAAAAACTAATAAAGTAAATACACTGTAAAAATCAGTGGGCGCAGTTCCTTACAAAGGATAGCCTTCTAGCTTTCAGGTGGTTGGTAATAGTGGATAACTCAAACTGCTTCTCTCAAAGCACAAGGGTACTGGTTGCAGACTGGATGGATGTTACACACTCACAGCTGATCAGTCCTTCATTCCACTAGTATACAACTACAAGCTTGGAGCGCACTGCGTGTCAGCCAGGCACAGCTGATCCGCACTTCCCCCCTCTCGTGTCTGAAGCTTCAGGCTAAAAGCACACTGCGTCCTCACGTGATAACGGTTGCCGTGGTATCGTGCTCTGACTAGTTTCGTCAGAAAGACTTTTTCAAAGAGCATGACTACACGGCTTGTTGAACAAAATTTATCTGAAAACCAGGGGGTGGGGCACAACCAACACTCCCCCCTAATGAGTTAATACTTGGCAAGCACTAGGTCTGATTGGAAGGTGCGTCCCTATCTTAACGCACCTTCCAATCAGACCTAGTGCTTGCCAAGTATTAACTCATTAGGGCGGAGTGTTGGTTGTGCCCCACCCCCTGGTTTTTAGATAAATTTTGTTCAACAAGCCGTGTAGTCATGCTCTTTGAAAAAGTCTTTCTGACAAAACTAGTCAGAGCACGATACCACGGCAACCGTTATCACGTGAGGACGCAGTGTGCTTTTAGCCTGAAGCTTCAGACACGAGAGGGGGGAAGTGCGGATCAGCTGTGCCTGGCTGACATGCAGTGCGCTCCAAGCTTGTAGTTGTATACTAGTGGAATGAAGGACTGATCAGCTGTGAGTGTGTAACATCCATCCAGTCTGCAACCAGTACCCTTGTGCTTTGAGAGAAGCAGTTTGAGTTATCCACTATTACCAACCAACTGAAAGCTAGAAGGCTATCCTTTGTAAGGAACTGCGCCCACTGATTTTTACAGTGTATTTACTTTATTAGTTTTTTTTTTGTTTTTTTTCTCTGATTTGTGACTTACAATAAATTATCAAAACGGTACTGGACTATTCGGGGTCTCTTTTTTTACATGTGGACATTGTTGCTGTTATTTGATCATCAACCCTGGAGGACTTCGGGAGTAAACAGAGAGAGGATTTGATCCAAGGCTTGTTAACCTCCTGGCTCCGGTGAGTTTGAACCCCTATGGGGTGTGTGCAGCACAAGGTGTCCCAATAGATGGTGAAAGGTGCACCCATCAGATCTATTATTCACATAAGGGAATCCAGACCGAGCTCCTACCGCTGTGTCTTTGTTGGAATTTACCTGCCTGCATGTGTTTTGCTTGCATTTACAAAGACTTTGTTTTATCAGTCAGCATTGAGGACTGAAAATAGCGCTGCTTTGATGGGTTAATTGCTGTTTCATATAGTACATTCATTCATCCATATTTATATTTCTATTTTTTATTAAGTGGCTGCTGAGAGATATCTCACTCAGAATATGGTGACATCAGGTTAAATCACTGCGGTTTATTACAATCATTATTTTCCATCTTCATATACTGAATATCCTTTAGCGCTGAGATAGGAGGATTGGAGTAGGGCGTATTGTCTCCTTTTTGTTTGTACTTTACAGGAATTCTATAGAAATCCCCCAGGTATGAAATTTAAAGGAATATTTCACTTTTATTGTTTCACTTTAAGCATTATTAAAATCACTGCTCCCGAAAAAACGGCTGTTTTTAAAACTTTTTTTGCATTGATACATGTCCCCTGGGGCAGGACCCAGGTCCCCAAACACTTTTTATGACAATAGCATGCATATTAACCTTTAAAATTAGCACTTTTGATTTCTCCCATAGACTTTTAAAGGGTGTTGCCGCGAACACCCCAAATTGTTTGCTATTCGGCGAATGGGCGAACAGCCAATGTTCGAGTCGAACTTTAGTGGATCCCTAAATCTTTTTTCTCTTCCTTTTAAAATTCTAAAATGTTCTAAGTTCTTTATCATAAGGTCCTTGAAAACTAGATTAGGGGTCAGCCTGGAGTATTGAATAACGAGGCAATGGACAGCCTAGCATGAGTAAATTCATCTGGATTACCAGTAGAATAATTCGACCTGGGAATATTTAAGAAAAATTTCTAGGTGGAGCATATTTTAGACCCTTATTTAGTAAAGATAATTCCTTATGTGACAATTCCACAGTACTCAGATTAAAAATACCATGATTAGTTATCATTTCCTTCTTTATGCTTCAGCTTCTCCTTCCTCCAGAGGAGTGGGGGGTGGAGGATGGGGGGCACAGGGAGGATAATATGGGTGTTGATTTGATGAAGAGTCTGACTCCCTTGGTGGCTCATAATAATTATTATACCCTTATATTCCCTAGGTGAATCTCCGTATTCACGTAGGAGGCTATATGTCTTGGGAGTTAATTGGGCATATCTATTTTGAAGAGGTGAGGGGCTGTTATACCTTCGGGACCTATCCCCAAACTGGGAGTCAAAACCACCCCTCGGGGTCTACTTTTTTAGGAGTGCGTCCACCTTCCTCCTTTTTACGGTAGCCTGCATTTTGGGGTGTTTCCCTGTGTTCTTATGAAGAGGGATGTATGGTATAACACCCTGAGTATTCCCATTGGAACCCAAAGGGCAAACCGGTACCGAGTTAGAGCGACCAGCCTCCATCTTCTCGTCAAGGACAGTGTTGGTTTCTAAGTCATCTTGCCATTTAAAAACGTTTTGAAGCCTGTTCCTCCTCCTCTTTCTCCATAATCTCCTGTAATTCCTTGATAATAATAATTTCAGACTCAATGAAACCTAATTTCTTGTTCTTTTTTTCAGTCAAGAATTTGAGAAAGCCGATACCTGCCTCATTAAAGTAACTCACCTAATTCCTCGTCATTTTTCTGTGGGAACACGTTCCATCCTAAACTTTTAGGTATCATTGAATCCTTCACATATTGTTCAAGAAATAGGATATCACATTGAATATGAATCAGATCAGAGGGGACATTCTGTTCCTGTGCAAAAACATCTGAAGAAATGGCCTTCCTGCTATTCCAATAATCAAAAATGTCCGACTTAAATGGACAAACACCAGCTGCAAAAAATAAGTGAAAGAAAAAAATGTATAAAAAGAAAATATTCTGTGCTAAGTGTGATACCCTAAAATAAGTGATTATTTAACAGCTGCACTCACTCTATTGCACATGCCAATATCAAAACAAATACATCCAGAAAAAGTGTTGCGCATGTTTTCGGTCATGCCACTTCGACAGAAGCCGGTCGAACTGCCGACTTCTGTTGAACCGACTCCAGTACACATTATATAATTTAAAGGCTGCGCTGCTAGTGCAAACACATGATCATATTAACTGAAAACACCATGATTATAAATGAACACAAGTGATTAGTTTCATAACCAAAAAAAAAAAAAAATTGCACATAAATCGCATGCAAAAAAGGAATCGCATGCACAAAAAAAATGAGTGGAACATTCAATAAACAAAAACAATTAAATTGAGTCCATTTGGTCATAGATTGAAATGAACAGTAGATCTTGTGGGTGTAGAAAATGGTTGGATAGAGGGAGAAAGACACCCTTCATTCAAGTGATATAAAGATTATCTCCGTGGGGAGCGTGATGTTAAAATAGAGAGAAGATCCTCCACCTCAAGTAAGGTAAGCCCCTTACCAGATCCAAAGATCTCCTGTCACAGAGATCATGCACAAATGTGGCTGTGTCCCCCAGCCACTGGGTCTCTGTCAGTGCGCAGATCAAAAGCCACCTCTCCAGGGAATCAATCCAAACGTGATTTATCCACTCACAGGCCATGGATAAATAGGAAAGAAATACTCCATAGCGTAATACAGTTAAAATCCACTTTAATTAATAAAAGAAAAGCACTTACAATTTGTGCAGTAAAGATCACTTATAAAAACATGTAGCGCCGGCCGGCTTCAGCTGCTGCCCGTTCCTTCCGGGTTCAGCGTGGTATGGTGGTGACGTCAGCACGCCGCTCCTCCCGACGCGGTTTCGACAAATCTGTCGTCTTCCATGCAGCCAGTTTCTATTGAACCCGCTGATGCCACTTGACACTCGGCCGGTGTGTACTAGGCTTTACTCAGACTCATAGGGGTTGGTTCACCAAAAGGCAAATAGGCTGTTCACTTTACAAAGGAGTTATCAGTCACACAAGAATGTTTCCTTAGCTTAGTGAACGTGCTAAATATTCACTTTCTGAAAAATACTAAATCGTGTGCAAGAAAAGAAATAATAATTGCACATAATTGGGTGATGAAACTCAGCAGAGCTTCATCTCATTCACAAAGCAAAAAGAAAATGCCCTTGCAAAAGTGAAAATTCCCTTGCAGAGTGAACCACTTATTTGCATTTTGTAAATCCACCCCATGGAGTCTTCTATAGTCTAACTTTAGTTATTATATGCAGTACATAGATCCCTTTAGATGTGCAGTTAATATGAATTTTCTTGATAGCACATGCAGCCTGAGATACTTAAATAAAATATGGCAATGAAATCCAAATGTAATTTAGCAGCTTTGATTTATTTTCCTCCTTGTGTGAAAAAAAAATGTTTTAAATATAAGTGAGAACGATAAAAACGTCTCTGATGTATGAAATATACAGTAGTTTGTAAAACTCAATCTATTTAGGAATACTTAATCTGTCTTGTCCAACTTCTGTGTGCAGAAAAATGTGTTTATGTAGGTATAGTTAGTATTTTTGATAAAAAAAACACAAAGGATTACTTTCAGTGGAAAAAATATATAACAAAGCTGCATGTAGGCGGCCTGTGTTAATCAGTGGAAATGCAATGGTTGCCAGACACATAAGGACAAGTGCAAGGCTACACATGACTCCAAAGGCCCCTGCAGCACCACTCAGCTCAACAAAAGTCAATTGTTTAGTTGACATTTGTTGAAAGAGAAGGGTGGAAAATTGTAAGCTGAACAGTGATCACATCCAATTAGATGCAGCCACTGTTTGAGTACTCTGAAAGCCACAGATGCTGGCTTTCCAAATACTATAACCTGCAGCTACAGATTTGTCCAATGTATACCATGGTGTAGAGGGATCACCACATTCCTTTCAGCCCATATATAGATTTAGATGAAGTTCAACCTCAGCCTAGGCTTCTCCTAGACCATTCCCCTTATGTGTTTTGTCCCACCCGTGGGGCCAAAATTCCGGTGACCTCAGTGATTAATACCTGTGGATGGGGCAAAACTCTTGGCATGGCCTGGGAAGAACAACACTAAAGAAATGGCTGCACTCCAAGATCCACCAAAATTTGTATTTAATGAACGAACATCCCAAGTGTTACAGACAGTTCAAATAGTAGACCAGTTCAAATAGTAGTACTATTTGAACTGTCTGTAACACTTGGGATGTTCATTCATTAAATACGAATTTTGATGGATCTTGGAGTACAGCCATTTTTTCAGTGTTGATCTATGTGGAGGCGAGCCGAGGCGGGTACACGTGATATCATTAGGCTTCCTGTCTGTCAGGAGGCACAGGCCGCCTCCGTCCGCCGGGCTCCAGGGCCCATGCGCGGAGGACTCACGCTACGCCGTACACCCGTTCGCGGCCCGATGGTGCGGCGCGCGCAGGTGCACGGCGGTCCCCGTGTGCGCGCCGTGGCCGGGCGGGTGCCCGGCAGCGCGTCACGTTGATGCGCTCGCCGGAGGGCTACATCTGATGGCTCCAGCACCCAGTCGGGTTGCTGGTTTGTCGTCAGCTGTGCCCTGTTCCCTGTACCTGCTACTATTCCCTGTATTGCCTAAGTGTCTCTGTCCTGAACCTTGCCTGATTAACGGATTACTCTCTGCTTGCCTGATACCCCTGACCTCTGCTTGATTAACGGATTACTCTCTGCTTGCCTGATACCACTGACCTCTGCCTGATTAACGGATTACTCTCTGCTTGCCTGATACCACTGACCTCTGCCTGATTAACGGATTACTCTCTGCTTGCCTGATACCCCTGACCTCTGCTTGATTAAACGGACTCTGCTTACCTGATACCCCGGTTCTGACCTCTGCCTGAATTACGGACTTTGCTTTGCTTGATACCCCGGTTCTGACCTCTGCCTGAATTACGGACTTTGCTTTGCTTGATACCCCGGTTCGGATCTAACCACTTGTCTTGCAGTTCCTCAGTACCCAACGGCTACCCGGACCTCCCTCCGGCCCTTCGGGGATCCTGCCACCACTGGAAGCCCGTGCCTCCGCGTGCCTCCAACTCCCTGTATCACTTCCAGGGGTCGGGTGCGCGTGGTCGTAAGGGCGAGCCGCTCTCGGCATCTTGGCCTCGGTGAGTATAGTCTTGACACTGTCTCACCTGGAGCAGCGAGTTCTTTTGTTTGGATATTCATGGCCTGGGAGGAGCCTAGGCTGAGGACGTTCTTCATCTAAATCTATACACGGGTTGATAGTAGTGTGGCGTCCTTCTACTCCATAGTATACACTGGGCTTGGATGAGCACCATAGACGCTAGTACCCTTTACATTACTGGAGGGGAACATTGGTGCTTGGATCTCAAAGTTATTAAATAAGGTTTACAGATTCGTCCACTTACAATGTTATTGTGGATGAAAGAATCTGTTAAAATTTTTTTGCTCATTAAGCAGGCTGAAAGATGGAAATCTATGCTTGTATGGACACTTTATAGTTTAATGCTGACATATTTCTCACAGTAACATATTGTATAGGATAAATGATTTCATTATATTTTCAGAAAACCATTATAAAAAAGGTTCACTGTAGTTACTTCCAGTAAGCAATCTAGCATAATTATCAACATGCAGTGTTAGTTAAAGAGAGTCCACATGGTTTTCATCCAAAAGCAATTAGGTACTGTTTTCAAAAGGTGTGCTCTACTAATTAACCAGCATTTTAAAGTAACTGCATCACTTTTTAAAGCAGAAGTAAACTCCCTGCGTCATTATTAACCATTTTTTCCTTATTTTTCTAGTATTGATAAATAAATAGAACTGTATATTATATTTAAATATACAAAATAACTTCAAGATACTAAGAACAACTTACAAAGCAATCCACAACTCTGCCCCCAGCTACATCACTAACCTTGTCTCAAAATACGAAAAAGTTCTCTTTGTTCCTCCCAAGACCTTCTGCCCTGTACCTCCCTCATCACCTCCTCCCATGCTCGTCTCCAAGCATTCTCCAGAGCCTCTCCCATCCTCTGGAACTCCCTACCCCAATCTGTCCATCTATCTTCTACTGTCCACTTTTAGATGATCCCTGAAAACTCATCTTTTCAGAGAGGCCTATCCTGGCCCCACCTTACAACTGTATATGTATTTTCTCCATCAACCCATCTCCCACAGTTATTACCTTTTATATCTCTTGACCCTCCCTCTTAGATTGTAAGCTCTAATGAGCAGGGCCTTCCAATTCTTACTGTATTAAACTGTATTGTAATAGTACTGTCTGCCCTTATGTTGGAAAGCGCTGCGTAATCAACCGGTATACTATATCCAGCCCCCATAGTGTTTAGCAATAGGAGGAAATAAAGGAGGGGGTGGATCTATAGTCATGTGGGTTGATAGGACAGATAGGAAAAAAGAGCAAACAAAGAACATAGAAGGGAACTAATATTGAGCATGCTCCATAGAGGACACCAGCGTGTCTACACAATCTCAGGCTGCAGTGGGGACACAGAGAAGATGGGAGAAACTGCTGAAGGCAAGATCCACCAGGTATATTTCACTCTGCGCAAAACAAATGTTTTAGTGGCTATATGAGTATCAACACTCAGTTATATACAGTAGCATGTGATGAGAGTTTTTCATAGTCTGGACACTTTTCATAGTCTGGACAGACACTAAAGTGTCTGTGACACTTTAAATAAAAAAATAGTTCATAAACATAAAATGTCCTCCATCCAAAGAAAAATAAAGAGATTGGAATGAAGAGTCTTTCTTTCTCTAGCGTGCAAATCATTCCACTTTAGGAAACTACATCACAGTGTTTCTTTACCGCATGCTCAATAAACCCATATTCCAGAGTGACCATTTTATTAAGAGAAGTCAATAATCGTCTGTGTATAAAGGGTCCTCCATAAAACAATACAACCATCTTCCTATCCAGGTCTCTGTTAATTGCTCACCCAGGCTCCACAATATCCATAACAAGAAAGCCAAGCAATCCACATAGTGTAAAACCGTTTATTAAAATGTTATTAAAATTAACAAAGTACTCACCAGCATAAGAAAATCAATACCTATAACTGTATTAGGTCGACCCCAGAACTCAGACAGGCCTCCTCCGGATTCCAGGAAGCGTGATGACCGTTTATACTGCTAGATATAGCATCATCGATGGTTGTTAAAACTAGTAGGAAAGATTAATATAGTGTAGTAAAGTAAATACTATGATACATGTTTTTAATTAAAATTAAATAAAAATTAAAACCACTGAATATCGCACTTCTTCGTATGTCACTTCTGGTCCACGCTGTCACCGCTTACTTTACTACACTATGGGAGCCTTTTCTCTTTGCCTACTTTGTTGAGAATTATGCATTATGCCCACATTAATATTTTAAGGGACCACATCTTTAACACCCATGGAGAAATCCCATTAAGGTGGAACCCCAGTGGACAGAGGTGGAAGTGTCCCAAAATAACAGGAATTGAGAGCCTGGAGCAGTGTTTCTCAACTCCAGTCCTCAAGGCGCCCCAACAGGTCATGTTTTCAGGATTTCCCTCAGATGAAACAGCTGTGGTAATTACTAAGGCAGTGAAACTGATCAAATCACCTGTGCAAAATAATGGAAATCCTGAAAACATGACCTGTTGGGGCGCCTTGAGGACTGGAGTTGAGAAACCCTGGCCTGGAGGATTGGATTAACATTACGCTGTTATTCCACTAAATGGAGGTGAGGGTTCTGGGAGTCTGAAGGGAGCTTTATTTAAAAGTATTATTATCATATGTCACAGTAAAGTGGGTGCACTTACTACCAAGGACGGTATCAGCATTAAACATATTGGAAGCACGTTGTATATAGACTGGATATTTTTACTTGGATGGACATTTAATGTTTGTTTATTTTTTTGTTTATACCCATTCATTGTGCTTTATATTGTATATGAATATATGTACTTTTTCACATAATATTATTTAGAGTAATTGTGGGCAGCGCTACACTACACATTATTAATTTTATTATTTGTATTATGGGAACACATTGGTGTATCATTAGAAGCTCATTTAACAATGTATGCTGTCACATATAGTTGGAGTGATTCACACTTTATTCAGTTTGATCACAATATATATTCATATTCATATCTATCTATCTATCTATCTATCTATCTATCTATCTATCTATCTATCTATCTATCTATCTATCTATCTATCTATCTATCTATCTATCTATCTATCTATCTATCTATCTATCTATCTATCTATCTATCTCTCTCTCTCTCTCTCTCTCTCTCTCTCTCTCTCTCTCTCTATATATATATATATATATGTATAGATATAGATAGATTTCTTTGTGTACAGATACATGACACCACTACCTTATTGTTTCTGGTAGCGCAGGAGTTATACACATTTTATTGATATCCATAATAAGTTAAATTTAGGTGGACATTTCCCCACTTTTACTAAATATTACATCGGCATGCAGCTCTGCATTTTTTATATATATTTTTATATGACCTAATTACACAGATTTATAAATATTTATTTTTGTTGATATATCGATTGTGATTTATTCACTTCACTGTTTATGAATTATATTGGCACTGCACTTTTTTTTATATACATGCAACTCTGATATGAAATTGTCTTACATTCATTAGTTAAACAACAAGCCTTTTTTCTTTTTACTTACAATTACTGTTTTCCTTTAACTGGTTGAGTAAGAAACTGGTGATGTAACCAGGGCCTCACAGATGCATCCTGGGAAAACTAGATCACTAGTGCCTCCTGTCTGTATACTGAAATCTCACGCAATCTCAGGGGAAAAGCATTTTTCCCCCTCAGATGATGTCCACGATCCAGGATTCAGGCTCAGAGTTCCATCTAGTAAAAGGTGATTAATTCATCTGTCCTTAGTGAAAATGGCCACCATGAGAAGAACCAGGAGGAAAATGTACTGTATATATAATAAAAAGCCTGTAATTAATTATCAACTGATTTCTCAGACTATCTAGCCCACTGTATCTCACTGTATTTTGAAGCTGTGGAAAAATCGATATGCTTTATCTATATCAGTTGAAGGTGTCCCCCCCAAAGGGCCATCCAGATCCCAACTCACTAAAACTGCAAGCTTGTATATCTAAACAGGGGCCTGGGAAGACCTGGAAGCAGAGGATTGTCTAGATAACTGTAATGAACTGGCAATCTGTTAAAGATATCAACATCAGCAGACGAATGTCATTTCCAAGTATTAGGTATGTGCAAAAGGCAAAGCAATTCATCCAAGGGTGAAACTGGGCAGTTTTTGGATACTGAAGATTTATAAGTATTCACAAAGCTTTCCACAGTATGCTGAGAACTGCCAACTAAATCATATGTTATAAATGTAACATTCCCCCTATGGGAGCTTAACCAGTTCTTCCCCAGAGTTAGTGCAGTGGCAGCCAGGTCCACAGTAACAGCCCACTCACTCCGACTTTAATCAGTCTAGGGGATGTCTTTTAGGATTTTTATTGCTGAAGAACTTGGGATGGGATGTAGGGTGCTATCGGATACTCCAGATTCCCTGATTCTTTGCAGAAGTACACTCCAACTTGCTGTGCAGAAACTGGTACAAATGGCAGAGACTGAGTCCCCTTCATAGAAGTTACCCCTGGCTGGGATACTACTGGCTTGTCCTCCCAAAGGATACTGCATGCAGTTACTAGAGCCCTGGTCTCAGGTCAGTGCTCACAATGCCACAGGAACACTGGATGCCTCTCTCCAGTATTCACCAGACACTCTTCATTGAGCTCTCCAGACCAGGCTCCCAAGTAAGGAATCCCCTGAATATGTCCAAAGCAGGGATCGTGGGAAAAAGGCCTCCAACTCTGCAACAGCTGGGACCTCGATGAAAGAAGGCTGAACTCGGGTTAACTGCCGCTGTGGAGGGGGGAACCCCCCCACCCAGACAAGTGAATTTCCTTCAACAAGGGGAAGAATAAGAGACCTGCTGCTCCAAATCTTAGACTATTTATATGCCTCTCCTACCCTCTCTGGGCACGCCTCCTCAGGGGTTGGCTGGGGCACAATAAATATTCGGGCTGAGATTTACCTTGCTCATCCCTCTAGGTTCTAGAAGCCTTTGGAAGACAGGGAAGACTAATCAAACCCACAGTCTGTGAGACCCATACTAGCCAGAAGCAATTGACAATTGTGTTACAGTAAAATGAATTGGTGGCAAGTTAAGTTGGAGTGAAATCAAATTAAATAAAATAAGGTACGTTGCACATTAAAAAGTGTCAGAATACTAAACACAAAAAAAAACTGCAATGAAAAATGTAGATGCGCAGTCCCTTTAAATTTTATCACTCAGTGTATGACAAGAATGTGCTGTCCCTTTAAGATATATCACACAACATATGAGAAATATAGTTACACCATAGATACAAGTGCCAGACAAAAAGTGCAGTGAATAGTCCATATTGGTAAATTAAATGATGTAAAACATCAGGTTAAAACCCAAGTGCAGCCTGGTCACTATACAGCAAGAACTGCTAGATCCTCAGCTCCTCCTCTTCAAACACTATAACTGTGGCTTCAGGTGTTAAATGCCCTAAGGCAATAGCAAGCTCACACCAATAATGGCTCCAGCACAAATTCTGATGACACTGCCTAGGGTAGGTCTTGACCCTGATTGAGCTTTCCAGCAGCGATAAGACAACAGGCAGCTGGCCTGGAACTTGGAACAGGCTCACAGAACCAGGGGACCTGGAACTTGGGAGAGGCTCACAGAACCGAGCATAGCATAGCAATTCAATTGGCTTAGGCCTCAGGCCAAAATACATGAGTGGTAGCTACAGTATTTGTGTCCCTCCCTCCGGTAATGGGAAAGAGGGTAAACTCCCTTTACCTAGTCTACGAGGACCAGCTTCCCTACCTATTGTATCAACCTCCAGATCGTTGTGTCTAGATCATTGTAATATGTTCCTGGCACTCATTAGAACTAAAAAACATTTGGATGTGTGGTGAAACATCTTTAACAATACAAAGCCAAGAATCATTTTATTCACATTTATTTTCTCTGTGTGTTGGCTTTTTTGATCAGTATTTAGAACTTGTTAATATGATATCTTGCATTGCTGCATAGTGACTTAGTTACATAGACAATTATCTATCAAATGTAACCTCCCACAAACTCCGGTGGTTTTGATTAAGAAGAATTAAGAAGAGGCAAAAAGAAAAATAAATAAATAAATAAAAATATTGGGTTATTATGGATATATATTGCCTGTTAAAGTAAAAAATCAAATTTTACTGCCTGAGCATCAAAGGCATACATAAGCTAGTGCTCCAAAAGGGGAAAAAAACTCTACTAAATTTTGAGCTATACTGTTATCTTATGTTACATAAACATCACGTTTATAATATTTTTCAATTTGGAAGAAAATATTAATTATTTTTTGAGGTAAACATCTGGGTATATTCAGATAGCATAAACATTATGTTGGGGAAAAAATATAAGAAAAATATTCCTTCCCTATTAGAACCTAGAAAATAACAGTGTATAAATTTAAACCTGCTGCCAAATTAAAGTCTTAAAGTTCTATCTGTCATGAACAAAATGACATATACTGTAACATCTAAGAGTAAATTGCAAACACTAAAAGATATAAGGTAAAAATGGAGACATCTTGAAAAAAAAAACACTCTGCAATTCAAGGATGTATGCACAGGAAAATGCTAAGGGACTCAAGTGTATAACACGTGTTCAGTACCCTTAACTTTTTGTGTTTAATGTTTTCCTTGTACACCTTATATCTAAAACTTTCCTGTTCAATCATATCAGTTTCCTTCTATTCAGTCTTTTTGTTCCCATAGGAAATGTACCTGTAATAGTATTTGCTTAAAGCATTTTTTTTAATTTAATAGAAAGAATGCAATATTTTACATTCAAACATACAGATACTCATAGGTGTGCGCACAGGTTGTGCCAGGTGTGTAATCAATCCGTGCGGCGCAGATTCCCCCTGTTTAGACCCCTGATATTTCACTAAAGCCCCCTAGCAGGGCTCCTAAAGAAATTGTAAAAAAAATTATAAAATTGTAAAAAATTCTAAAAAATTAAATAATACAAATGTAAACTACTGACACCATCCATTGCTCTGCTGACACCGTCCGTATATAGACACATATGCACACACACGCAAATGTGTTTGAGCTTTGGGGTGCACAGCCTAATGCAATAGGCTGTACACACCTATGCAGATACTACCAATATTCACAAACAAATTCAAACAAAAATAAATCCAGTAAAAGAACATTAATGAATAATGTAGTGATCGAATATATGTATTAATATTTGGTGTATAGATAATTAATAAGTACTCTTCCGCAGCAACCCAATTCTTCCAGAGAGATGCACTTTATTGACTTCCAACACAGAACAAAGTCCAAAATCCACAGATGACAAAGAAATCCGACAGAGTAGATATAATTCAGAACCCCATGTTTTAGGTCTGAGTGCTCCCAGCCATACACAGACAAGCCTAACCTCCAAAAACACTAAATGCCAGCTTGAATGTCCTCCATCAAATACTAGTCCACTAGGAGGGAGTTTCTTCTAGGTCAACCCAAAATACTCTTTGATCTTATTGTTACCTCGTCAAGTCTAATTACCATCAATAAATACTTCTACTATGGTCCTTTAAACAATGTACCCTTTGAAATGTTCAATTAGGTTTCCAGACCATACCTCACCTCACACACCTAGGTAGACTTGCATGAGATTAACACATTAAAGAGTCCCCTTGATATGTTAAAATTCAGTTGGACAAATCAACCAGTCAATTGAATTCTGGCCTGGTCAATATTGACTGCATGTGTACATACACACAACAATGTCCCACATAAATCGGTGAACATATTACAACATATAAGTGGTGTGGAAAAATAAGAGAACAATGTGGTACATAGTAGTGAAATTCCCAAGACCGAAATCAACTCAAAGACTAGGTGTGGTTATAATAAAAGTAAGGCTACTTTTACATTGAAAACGCCAGGCATCGGTGGTAAAGCGCCGCTAAAACTCTTTAGCTTTTTAGTTTTAGCGGCGCTTTAACGGCAATTTAGCATCGCTTTCGGACACTAGCGGGCTAAGAAAGGCTCTTTGTTGGGGGCAGGGCATTTTGGGAGCAGTGTGCTCTGGCTTTCACACTGGAGAGACATGAAAGGCACTTTTTAGGGGCTATTTTTTGTGCTAAAATGCCTGAAAAGCACCTAAGTGTGAAAGGGATCTAAGGGGAAGTAACAATAAAAATAATAAATAAAATAAAATAAAAATAAATAATAAAATAATAAATAATATAAATGTAGCGGCCATGATATAGTTGACATAGAAGTACTTTGTTTGTTTACCTATGGACATTAACTTGACCTACCCAGAATGCTGATTAACTCCCATGAATCTTAGGGAACAGACTGCATTGTGGGAAGATTATAAAAGGGCTGGGAGCGGCCATCTTAGGGCTCTTGGACACGTATGGCCAGCCTGGGAGGATCTGTGTGAAGTCTCCAGCACAGCACGGCCTACCTCCACGGAAGAGCGATCCGGGCAGCAGTACTGGGACACGCCAGAGAGTTGGACGGATGGCGGGGAAAGACTGGGAAGGAGCCAGAGGAGCCTATCGAAGTCATCTGGGAGTTCTGGAGCATCTTGTGGAGAGGAGCGGAGCAGCGCAGCAGTGCTGGACGGCCGGAGACAGAATTCAGTACATCAGAAAGGAGTCTTCTGACAACACTGTCCTGGTTGGGTGAGAGGGCTATTGCCCACAAGTTCCTTGATGCACTTTTATACACATGTCTACACAAGACAGAGTTGCTGGGACCCATAGTCCCACAAGCAAATTCAAGAGGAATTAGTACTGAGTCCCTCGCATCAAAGTTAGTTAAAGTGCCATGGCACCAGTGCCTGGATTTCATCTTTTCAGTATACTTTGATAAGGAGTCATTAACCCTTGGATTACAAAATTATCTTGTTTGCTAGCAGAAGGAAAGAAGATAAAGAAGGACTGTTCAGTAACTTACAAGGCCTTAGGTTATTTTAATATATCGGGGCGGTGTGATATTAAAGGAGGGAGCTCCCTAGTGTTGTATTATACTTAATCAAGGCAATATTTGATTTAGTATAGCCCTAAAGCGCACAGGAAATAGGACAATGCTCATAGTGAGATACATTCACTCTGACGGTTATCCTATTTACTTTGTTATACCTCTCATATATAACTTCAGACTTTGTATACCTGTACTATATATTTTTGTATTCTAAAGTTTGGTTCACTGTCAGACTATGTTGGTTTGACAGTACGACCATTGTAGGACCCCCCATTTACAGTAAACAAAGATTTACAGTATAGTACAGTATTTAGTATAACTGTGTGAGTGTTATTTCTTTTGTATCATCAAGCAAGTGGAGATCAAGGTAAAGACAAACAGGTATACTATATTGTGCACTGTGAATTTGCTTTAAGGTTTGTTGTGACCGCACACTATTACACATGATGGAACCCGAAGTGTCAGAGGTAAGGGTAGCTCTGAGGGTCTGGGATGGCCAGTGGGAAAACGAACAAATTAGCAGCTTCTATGAGGGTAGTGCGTTTCATAAAATAAAATAAATAAATAAATAGGTTAAAAAAAAGGGGGAGGTAGGAGGAGGGGCATGGGGTAGAGGATAAGGGGTAAGGTAGGTAGAAAGCATCCAGAATGATTATTGTCACAATTCAGCAACTGGTTTCAATTAAAGCCTTTCCCTCATCTGAGTACCTAAAGTATCCCAATGAAACCATGTTTTACTGTAATCTTTAGGTCGGTTTTGGGAGGAGAGTATTAGGTCTTCCATTGCATTAATATTCTTCCTCAATCTTTGACAATCATAGTGACAAAGTGGGAGGGAATGGATCTCTCCACTTTGAAGAAATACAAGAATTTGTGGGGTTGATGCGGTGCAGCAAAACTGATTTCTCCTAGGTTTTCATAGGTATCGTTGAGTTATGTAGGAGGAAAGAAGAGGGGTCTTCAAGAAAATCATAATCAGTACATTTTTGAGAAGTCCTCTCTACCTCTTTCCAGAAATATTTTTTAAGTTTCCCATGTAATTTTTACTTTTCTAATGTTCATAACTTTTGTAGCCACATTGTGCATTTTTTTTATTAGATACCAGCTAAAATGTTACTCAGACTGTTGTTGTTCAAATTGTCGTCCAAATGTCTCCAAATTTCCATGTTTGATATTGTATCGGCTCTATTTGTATATAGTAGTTATCTTTCAAAGTGAATAATTTCCTATATCCTTCCCAAGACCTTCACGCTTCAATATCTCAGTTGACGTCTAGTTAAAACCAATCTTTCTACCAGACCTACCAATGGTGAGCAGGGTGGTATAGATGGATAATGAACCTGTGCTAAGAAATTGTCCTCCCCTTTTAACACTTTCAGCCAGATGTTGAATTTGTGGAGAAAGAACCTATAAGAACAATTTTATAAATAATATTCTTTGATATCTGAAAGACACCTATTTTTCAACAGTAAGGAATAAATACAAAAGTACAAACAAGTAAGTGAGTTAAGTCATTTTGTTTCTCAATAAATAGATAAGTAAAACAATGCTAATGTCACAAAATCTCTTGTAATAGATTCCGCTGCTTCTGGTGAAAGAGATGATGGCCAAACTGAGACGGAACCTGGCAGAAAGCAAATAAAACTTTTGACTGGAATCTAATTATAGCATAGCACGTCTCTGGATTGTGTTAGTTTCCCTGTGTGGAAGATTTCTGGATGAAGCTTGTGTTTTGTTGTGACATGTGTTGCAGTTTACAAGAGCATAGTCTTGACTAAAAACAATTAAGTTACTAGGAACGTTTTCTTATAACAATCAGACACACTTAGTCATAGTAAATAAGATTATCCCATGGAATTCCAGCAATGTGTTCTTATGCAATAAAGAAAAGTACATAAAAATTGTAAAAGACTGCATTCAACACAGAAGGTGGTGTCAAGGGATCCTTTATATAATTGTATATAATTGCCTACTTGACCTTTCTTTTCATAACATTATTTTACCTAACAGATTTCATTTCTAACCATGTTAAATAACTCTTGAGTTATAAATAAAGATAAAGAAAAATAGGGGCAAACATTGTATAAATATTATGAGACATGTCATTTTGCAATATTCAGATTCAGAATTTCTTAACGCAGATCTAAAACAAACTATTAAAGTTGAATATACATTTAAAATTTTTTTGTTGTTTTAAATGTTTTATAAAATCTGTAGATTTCATTAAAGTGGTTCTAAAGTATCAAGGTTTTTTAGCTTCATGCATTCTATACATGAAGGTAAAAAACGTTCTCTGTGCTGCAGCCCACCCCCCTCTAATACTTACTTGAGCCCCAGCGATGTGCACGAGAGCCCTGGCTCTCCGGGGAAGCTCCTATCTCATTGGCTGAGACAGCAGCTGTCAATCACAGCCAGTGAGCCAATGAGGAAAGAGAGGGGTGGGGCAGAGTCTTTGCTCTGTGTGTGAATGGACACGTAGAGCCCTGGCTCAGGAGCGAGCCTGCTTGGGTGCTCCCATTGCAAGCTTTGGGTGCCCCCATTGCAAGTTGCTCTGTGCAAAACCCCTGCACAGAACAGGTAAGTACAGTATAACATGTTTGCTTGTTCAAAAGCTTTCTGTTATGGGATAACAACTGTCTCCAAACTGTAATCCTTTGTTGTCACCTTTTCACATGTGCTCCTGATGGAGACTATAAGCAGCCATGTCAACACATTGCCCAAACATAGTACACTCACACTGTTGTCACTGTCAGGAAGCCAGTAAAGAGTACTAATGTGCAGTTGATTGCATGCGGACAGGGGGTGCCTAATGGAAGCTGGAGGAGATCAGCTACACTCACATGGAAATATGGATGAAAGAGTGAGGAAACCAGTATAAAGTACTTTGGAAAAAAGGATAACTATTTATGAAACACACATTGGAAACGTAATAAAACACTTACAACAATTTTCTGGTGATATGAGCCTTGAAAATAGCATGTGCCAGACTGACAAATCCCAGCGGTCAGTTTTGGTAACTTTACCAACATGTGTGGCAGATCTAGGTAATTCTTAACAGCTCCACTTCAACAATTTGGCACTATGGCTGCACAAAAATATAAAAGAATTATCTCCAGTTCGCAGATATCAAAGCTCTAGGCAATTAAGACCAACACTAAATTGGCATACAGAGACAGGGGCAGTGCCTATCTCTGTATGTTGCTGAGTAGCAGAGCAGCATTTTTGCTGCTGCTACCCCCTTCTGTCAGCGGTTTACAGGGACACTGTAAATTTCACAGCCAACCGCCTCCTGATAACCAGTGAGCCTGACAGTGGCTGGAGCCTGACAAAGAAGATGAGGGATTGGTTCCCCATCAGGTCTGTTCCCTGCTTGTGATTGACAGCAGGGAGTAAGCAAGTCCCATAGCTAATAGCAGGAGGTCTATTGGATAAGAAATCTGCCTACTGCCTGCTGTCAATCATAAGGGGAATAGACTTGATGGGGAGACTAGTGTCTCTGAATCCCCATCAGGTTCCACCTCCCCAGCCGCAGATCTCTTTGGCTTTTGTGCTCTCTGTGTGATGGCTGCAGTGGTAGCAGGGAACTCAGCTACATTGGGGATGGAGTGTCTATATGATCACTTAGATCTCAGTACACCTCAAAAATAATGCTTGCCTGAAAGTCATGTACCTATTACTAATGGAATTCTAAAGCATGTCATAGACTTTCCTTATGAATTCCCCCGGCAGTGCTTTAGCAAACTAAATGTTATCCAGTTATATAAATGTATTATCCAGTTATATAAATGTATTAACAGGGCAACTTGTAAAGTAAAATAAAAAATAAAATAATATAGCTTACTATAGAAGGAATTGTTATGTAATGTAAAGGCGTAAGAAAGTTCAAGGTTTGGTAATTTGGCAGAGATTTTCTTTCCTCCAAGCATTGTTACGTAATGCCCCCTCCCTAAAAAAATTAAATAAAAATTCTTAGCAGAAATTGTTAGCTTGTCATAAAGATAAGATCGCATCAGTTAGCTGCAGACAGAAGTGACGACCATGGCAACATTTGTGATATCTAAATATCCAAAGCAGAGGGTGGGGAGCCCTCTGCAGATCTGAGTGAGGAAAGCTGAGAGCTGATTGGATGTGAGACGACCCCATCCTTTACACAGCAATGAGAGAGCTGAGGCTGTCAATCACAGGCTGTGTGCTGGAGATCCCTCCCCTGTCACCTATTTATCTCTTGGTGTCAGGAAAATCTGTCAGAAGAGACTCATGCAGATAGCAGAGGAATGAGTCAGCATAGAAAAATGACACTTAATGATCTGGATTCAGACAAGTACACACTATAGAATATAGCATATGCTTTGTTCTAAAAGTTATGTCTGAGGTTTACAACCACTTGAAAGCTTTTTAAAATACGCACCCATCCACAGCCTTATGACTATACTGTAAATATCTGTATTTCTTCTTTTGGCAAGTGTCAAAATCTAGGACAGCCAACATAAAATTATTTCTGTTATATGGGTAATTGTTTTCATATTTGCTTTTGGTAAATTATTGATAACATATGCAAAAATACACATGTATATAAACATTTTTCAAATTATAAATTTCAATGAAAAATTTGTGTGAAAGAGTTTCTATTTGCGCTTTTAAAATGCTTGCGTTTTGTGCATTTTTCTGTTTCAATCTTTTTTCTTGTTCAATATGTTTATTGAATTTACAATAAAAGGAAGAATATAACATTATATTGACATGTACATAAGATTCGGAAATTAAGGAACATTGTCATACAATTGATGATACCATCTCATTTAGATAATACAAGGAAGAGCTTAAATATATGTAAAAGAAGATGAAGAAGAATCAAGAACAAACGCGATCCTAGTATTAGAGAGTATAAGACTCTAAGAAGTATAAAAATAAAAATGAAGAAAAAAAATGAATAAAAATTCCTCAGTTATCTGCACATCAGTTGAGTCATGCCTCCAGACCATCCAACCACCCCAAATGGGATCAAACTGTGGACGAATGGGGGCATGATCTTAAGACAATAAATTATCAATTTACAGAATAGAGGGAATATTTAAATAATCTTAGAGTGATCAAGGTAAATAAACAATAACTCGTGTTTTCTTCACGTATATAGTAAATATAGTCTATATACAAAAAAAGATGATATTATAAGAAAAATGAACAATGTATGACTGAAGTATCAATACTAGTAAATGATCTCATGTATAAGGATTATAGGATGGAAAGAAAAAAGAAAGGAGAAACAAGGGAAAGATACTATTAATAGAACCAAAATTAAGCAACACAAGCTTTAATCTACATATGGGAAAAAATGTAAAGTAAGTATCATTCACCTCTAATTTAATGTCAGTAAGTCAATATGTGGAGAAAGCAAAAAGTAAGAAAGAAAGAGAAAGAAAGAGAGAAAGAAAGAAAGAAAGTCTCTCGTGGTGGTGGTGCGGCCCCCACCCGGGCAGTGCATATGTCTAATGATATGGAGTGGAAGGAAGAAGAGTAAACTTAGCAAGGTAAAAGTAAGGATTAGTCAAAGTCAGTTGGTAAGTAATATTTGACCCAAGGTTGCCAAATCTTGCAAAATGTGTTTATATTATTATTGTCTATCGCCGTCATTGTGGCAAAGATAAGGGTTCTGTTCATCCTATGTTTAGCCTCAGCCACTACCAAATTTTGAGATTTCCATGCTTTGGCTATAGTTTGTTTAGCTGCAGTGGCAAGGTGAATGAATAATTTGAATTGAGTTTGCGTTAGGTCCGATGGTTTGAGATTCAAAAGAGTCATTGCTGGGTCTGGAAGAATAGAAATGCCCAGAGCTTTGGAGGCTATCTCAAATATTTTCTTCCAAAACTCTTGGGCTATCGGGCATAGCCTGTTTCAATCTTTTTATTAAATTTTCAGTAATTTTATTAATTACAGTAAAACATTATAATGTATTACATAAATGGCAAAATGTCTCTGACAATATAAACAGTGAACAAGAAGTCAACAATGATAACATGTTGTAAGGAATTAAGACATTAACCCATGGAGATCCACCAATGGGTATTAGGAACTGTGACAGAGTGGTCAACTAAAAAAAAAAAAAAACTGGTATTGAGAAACATATTTGTTTATAGTCCTCAAATAGACCAAACAACCCATGGGCCTTACGTCAGGCCAACTTTGTACATTCATCAGAGGGGTCAAGCATGACAGCCCCTACCCACCCAATCACTGAGGCCAGCTATAGACATAATAATGGAATTATAACAAACACAGTGACCTTTGTGTCATCTAACACTAGACTTATTTATCCTACCCCAACAAAAAACAATATTATATATACTTAGAAAAATCAAGTGTAGCAGCATCATATCCTTTGAGGGATATTGTTACATACAAAACCTAGACAGAAACCCCAAAGTCAAGATAAACGGTCCGACTAGAGGGCCTATCTTGCACCAGAGTAAAGAATTAGAAAGGAGCGGGTTAGAGAAAGAAAAGGTAGCAATTCAGAAAAGAGAGCAAAGAAGAGAGACCAAACCTGTCCAGGAGTCCAACCCGGCACCGATCCAATGTCAATCCCAAGTTTTCGGCACTTGTAAATAAGAAAGCCAAGGGTTCCACACCTTTTCAAATAGGGGTTGTTTGTCCCGTAGGAGGATGACCAGTTTTTAACGAGCATGATCTAGGTTAGTTTTTTCTGCTTTTTGTGCATTTTAACATCTTTCATGGCATATGGTTTTGTGCTTTATGTGTATTAATGCGCATTTTTTTTTTAAATCTACATGATTTTGAAAGTTATTGACTAGAAAAATAATTTTAAAAAAATCTCTATTTATTGGTCATTTGGCATACTGTATCAAATCGTAGAACTGCAAACTGACACAGAAATTTATGCAGGTTACATTTTCCTCTAGACTGCAGAGATCTTATCAAGCCTGATAACTTTGTAAGACAATCTAATAAATTCTGTTCTTTCCCTGCAGTAGCTGACTGTTTGATACCACTAGGAATAACTTAAATGGGAACACAGCATCAGTTAAATGTAATCATATCCAAATGTCACTTTATAGAAAGCTGGAATGAAGCCTTCTATATACCTTCTGCAAATGATATAGGCCACATAACATCTGCCATGGATATTAGGTGTAACACTGCATAAAAGCATTTGAATTCTCAGCATATGTACACAAAAAATGTGGTCAAGAAGACTACAGCCTATCGGCATATCATATGATGAAAGTTCATGACACCATAAAATGACCTCAGGTAAAACAATAAACAGCTGGCCTGGATAATAGGGGGTGTGAAGATCCTTAAAATATTAATTCAGCTTTGGACAAAGGCATGCAAATTAACATAAATATTTATTTATGACCACCAAACTACATCTGTTTGACACATGCTGTATACGGAATGTACTTGGTCTATCTTTGTTAAAGGGTTAGTTCACCTTTACAAAAAAAAACTGCTTATGCAGGTAAGAGATGTTCGTAGATAAAAACAAACTGTGCAGCTCTAAGGAAAGTTAAACAAGGACCTTCCTATAGGTGTAGGCCATATACATACCTCCCAAGGCCTAACCGAAATACTTCCAGAACGTTGCTAGGATGTTTCTAAGTGAGGCCTAGTCATTACTACTCACCTCCACCATCGCAGGAGTGAGCTTCTTCTGTGATTCAAACACTCTCACATGTGCTTTCTCTCCTCTGATGCAATAGTTCTGAGCTTAGCATTTGAGAGCTCACTCCAGTGATGGAGAAGATAAGTAGTAACGACTAGGCATCACTTAGAAATGTCCTAGCAACATCCTGGGAGTATTCCAATCAGAGTTCAGGAGATAGGTAAATGACCTACACCTACACAAGGGTATTGTTCAACTTAAGTCAAAGCTGCACATTTGTATTTATCTACACACACCCTTTATCTGCATAGATGGATTTTGGTAAAGGTGAATTTACCCTTTAACTCAAAAAATGAATGCCACTACTTATAGTAGCGCCAAAGTTATATTTAAAAAATAAAAATGCCACCCATAACTCTAAAGTTAGTTAAAATGAACTAGAAACTAAAATGTCCTGTTTCATTTGGACCTGTGAGCAACAAAATAGATCTCTTGAGATACTCTCATAAGTGATAGCATATCTATTGGAAAGGTGGTCTCCATACTAAGAAATTACACTCATAACTCTAAAGATAGTTAAAATCAGCTAGAAACTAAAAAACCCTGATTTATGTGGACCTGTGAGCAATAAAAGAGATCTCACAAGATGCTCTCATAAGTGTTAGCATATCTATTAGAATAGCGGTTTCCAAACTGTGGATATAGCCTTTTTATTGTCGTTCTGTCTTTTCTTGCCAATACTTGGGGCACTCGTCCTCCCACTGACAGCAACCAGAGGATGTTATTCCTTCCACTGACATCAGTGATCGGTTATTATTCCTTCCACTGACACCAATGATGGGGCACTATTTGTCCTACAAATACCAATGATGGGGTACTATTCCTTCCACTGACAATGATGAGGGGCCTTTTCATTCACTGACACCAATGGTGGGGCATTATTTTATTTACTGACACTAATGATGGGGCACTACCAATGACAGGGCACTATTTCTTCCACTGACATCAATGATGGGTTACTATTCCTTCCACTTACCCCATTGATGGGATACTATTTCTCCTACTGACCAAAATGAGGGGGCACTGTTCCTCCAACTGACACCAATGATGGGGCACTATTTATCTTACCCACCCCAATGATTGGGCACTATTCTTCCCATTGACACCAATGATGGAGTACTATTCCTTCCTCTAATATGAATGATGGGTTACTATTCTTTCCACTACCACAGAGATGGTTATTACTTCTTCCACTGACACCAGTGAAAGGGAACCATTTACCCTCTAATACAAACAATAGGACGCAATTCCTCCCACTGTCACCATTGATGTGGTACTATTCCTCCCATCTACCCCATTGATGGGGCACTATTTCTCCTACTGACCCCAATGACGGGGCACTATTCCTCAAAACATATTTCTTGCTGAAAATAGTTTTGAGAGAATACCTTTGGCCTTGGAGTAGAATGTGTTTTTATTAATTTTGGGATGGGAGGGCCTTATAAATCAGCAGTAGTAGCAGTGAGTGACAAAGTGGATGGACCGTCAAGCCCCCAAAACCATTTCTGTTACACAGAAATGTAAATAAATTCAGGTGAATTTGCTGGAAGGGTAAGGCAGCAGGTTGGAGTGGTGTTGGTGGTCATGTATGATAGAGTCTGCCTCATATTTAGCAGCTACTGATGGCAATGTGAGTGTCTTACAGTGTGCATTAAAAGAAGCAGTAACTTAGATAGAGCCTGACTCATTACCTGGATGGGGGATGTCCACCATCATCTAGCTCTACTTTCCCCAACATGACTGTCCCTTGCCTGCCCTTTTCATTCATTAGATATTTTAGTTCTTTCAATCAATATGTAGAAGAATATATATCTGCCTAAACCGTGGAAGAAATTAGTTTTTTTATATATTTTTGGGGGCTTTTTTTTCAAAATTATCGGTCTTTTTTATATATAGCACAAAAAATAAAAATCATAGAGGTGATCAAATACCACCAAAAGAAAGCTCTATTAGTGGGAAAAAAAGGACGTCAATTTTGGGTACAACGTCGCACATCCGTGCAATTGTCAGCTAAAGCAACTCAGTGCCAAATCTGGTCAGGAAGGAGGTAAATCCTTCCGGGGCTGAAGTGGTTAATATCACTTTAAATGTCAGCTTTGAGGCTGTTCTTTTCACTAAACTTGCCAATAATATGATCTGCTCCCTGGGCTTCTTTCTGTGTAACGCATGTAGCTGTAGCTACAACCCAGAATAATACTTTCTGGAGTAACGGATCATGTAGGACTGGCAACAAAATTATGAATAGTCAGTTTGAGATCTAGTTGTTGGCATGCATCCATAGCAAGTCAATGAAAAGCAGTCAATACATAAATCACCCAGTAGAAATTTGTTTATAGTGATATAAAAAATCTGTATCAGTTGTTGACTGTCTACCATGTTGCTGTCAGGGATGTAAGATGTTAGGTGGACATTGTGCAGGAGGAAGTGGAGTACAACTTGGAGTAACATTTAATGGATGTTGAGGTGGCTAAGGGGATCTAACTGACTCTTTTTTGTGGGAAAGGCACAAATTCCCTATCAAAGAGAACCTTTCATAGTGATGATGAAAATGCTAATGAAGTATTAAAATGCTGTGCAGAAATTGGTGAAACACTGATCTTATATTTAAACAAGTTGTCAAATATACCAAGTGCATGTTAGCTAGTGTGTGAAATGCTAAGCAAAGTCAGTATTAAACAGAGCGTTTACCAATGGGCATAGACGCTTCTGTACCCTGCAAAGACAGAAGTGGAATTTATTTCAAGTCTATCCCACTATCCCATACATATGAATATTGAATGTACACTGAGTGAAATTATAAACGCAACACTTTTGTGTTTCCCCCTATTTAACTTGAGCTGAACTCAAAGATCTACAACTTTTTCTGTGTACACAAAAGGCCTATTTCTCTCAAATATTGTTCACAAATCTGTCTAAATCTGTGTTAGTGAGCACTTTTCCTTTGCCGAGATAATCCATTCACTTCACAGGTGTGGCATATCAAGATGCTGATTAGACAGCATGATTATTGCACAGGTGTGCCTTGGACTGGCCACAATAAAAGGCCACTCTAAAATGTGCAGTTTTACTGTATTGGGGGGGTCCAGGGGGTCTGAAAACCAGTCAGTATCTGGTGTGACCAGAATTTGCCTCACGCAGTGCAGCACATCTCCTTCGCATAGTGTTGATCAGGTGGTTAATTGTGGCCTGTGGAATGTTGGTCCATTCCTCTTCAATGGCTGTGCGAAGTTGCTGGATATTGGCAGGAACTGGAACACTCTGTTGTATACACCGATCCAGAGCATCCCAAACATGCTCAATAGGTGACATGTCCGGTGAGTATGCTGGCTATGCAAGAACTGGGATGTTTTCAGCTTCCAAGAATTGTGTACAGATCCTTGCAACATGGGGCTGTGCATTATCAAGCTGCAACATGAGGTGATGGTCATGGATAAATGGCACAACAATGGGCCTCAGGATCACGTCACAGTATCTCTGCGCATTAAAAATGCCATCAATTAAATGCACCTGTGTACGTTGTCCATAGCATACACTTGCCCATACCATAACCCCACCACCACCATTGGCTACTCGATCCACAACATTGACATAAGCAAACCGCTCACCCACAGGACGCCATACACGCTGTCTGCCATCTGCCCTGTACAGTGAAAACCGGGATTCATCTGTGAAGAGAACACCTCTCCAAAGTGCCAGATGCCATTGATTGTGAGCATTTGCAAACTCAAGTCGATTACGACATCGAACTGCAGTCAGGTCGAGACCCTGATGAGGACGACGAGCATGCAGATTAGCTTCCCTGAGATGGTTTCTGACAAAGATTTATGACTTTTTATATGTACACAAAAGGCCTATTTGTCTCAAATATTGTTCACAAATCTGTCTAAATTTGTGTTAGTGAGGCATACCTAAGGCACACCTGTGCAAAAATCATGCTGTCCGATCAGCATATTGATATGCCACACCTGTGAGGTGGATGGATTATCTCGGCAAAGGAAAAGTGCTCACTAACACAGATTTAGACAGATTTGTGAACAATTTTTAGGAGAACTAGGCCTTTTGTGCACATAGAAAAAAGTTGTGGATCTTTGAGTTCAGCTCATGATAAATAGGGGCAAAAACAAAAGTGTTGCGTTTATAATTTTGCTCAGTGTATTTGCAATTTATCAGGTATAGGGTACAGCTGCAAAGACCTGTTGTATTATTATTACTATTATTATACAGGGTTTATATAGTGCCAATAGTTTACACATCCATGAAAAGCCATGTCATATATACAATAGCATTGTTCATCTTGTGTCATGCACATAGAGCTGTCTATGAATTAGACCAGCACATAAATCGTACACTTCACATAGTGCAATAGAGTCTATCAAGTGACAAATGTCTACAAAGTAGTGGTTTTCTACATTACCGCTTCCTTCGGTGTACAGATATGCTGACCGCTACTTCCTGTGTCACCAAAAGACAGAGTTCCTCCGCTATATCCTCTTGTACATACATTTGCGTCCAAAATCCAAAGATTGGACCAGGATACTGTGCGGAATGCTGCATGGTGTACTCCCAGGAGTTCAGCGGTATTACATCGATGTATCCAAGTCAATGTCAGCAGGGAATGTATGTGCCCAGCACTTAGTGCACAACTCTACCATTTTTGGAGCGGCTGGGGATGAACTGGTTTGCCCTTTGGCTTGGGGGTGTCTGTGGCGCCGGGAACATGTTCGGCGGTGCGCTTTGGTTTTTGCGGCTCCTCCGCACCCTGGGGGCCGCGCATGCGCTGGTGTCCTGTATGTCCGGCGGTGGCATGTGGGTTCGGTGTCGGCGGTTTGGCCGTTGGATCTCGTTGTGTGTTTGGTGGTTGGGGCGCCCGGACCGTTTCTGTTGTTTGTTTGTCTATTGTTTGTTCTTGTCCATATATGTTTTTTTTGTTTTGTGCACCACATGCTTTGATGCATGAATGGTGCAAAACAGCCTGATATCCAGCAAGACCAGTCTATCATAGCTCTCATTTGCTGAGCACTATTTTTTAATATGTATGTGGTTTTTCATATATAATAAATTATTAGTAACATAATAGTTTACACATCACAATATAAAAGGGAGATAATCCAGTTACAATACAATAAAATACAAGAGGGTTAGGAGGGCCCTGCTCAGAGGAGCTTACAATCTAATAGGGTGCGGCAGGGTGGTACAAAAGGTTGTAACTTTGGGGGATAAGCTGATGGAAGTGGTAAAAGATAAGTTGGAGGTGTGATAGGCTTCCCTGAAGAAAATCATTTTCAGGGATCACCTGAGGGCAGCCAGAGTAGGAGATAGCCAGACAGATTGAGGTAGAGAGTTCCAGAGGATGGGAGAGGCTCTGGAGAAACCCTGATGATGAGCATGTGGAGATTGAGAGCAGGAGGTCTTGAGGGCAGCAGAGACGATGGTTTGGGTGATATTTGGAGATAAGATTGGGGATGTAGCCTGGGGCTAAGTTATTGATGGCTTTGTATGTTGTAATTAGTATTGGGAGCCAGTGGAGGGATTGGCGGAGTGGGGTGGCAGACAGCGGTTGGTAAGGTAGATGAGTCTGACAGCAGTATTCTTGATAGACTGAAGAAGGGATAGCTTATGGAGAGGTTGGCCTATGAGGGGAGAGTTTCAATACTCAAGGCGAGTGATAACAAGGGAGTGAATGAGTAGCTTGGTGGTTTCATTGGTTAAAAATGGGCGTATTTTAGAGATGTTATGGAGGTGAAGTCTACAAGCTTTTGACAATGATTGGATTTGAGGCTGAAAGGACAGGTCAGATTCTAGGATTACACCGAGTACCCTGGCGTGAGGGGAGGGATTGATGGTTGCATTATTGATTTTAATGAAAAAGCCATGGAGGGGGACATGGGTGGGGGGGGAATATTATCAGCTTGGTTTTAGAGAGATTTAGTTTAACCACTTGCTGTCCGCCCGCCGTCATATGATGGCGGGACGGTGCAGCTGTTGTTCTGGGCCGCCGTCATATGACGGCGCAGCCTTCCAGGCAGCCCAGGGGCAGCGCGCGCCGCCGCCACATCACTTGGGTCCTGGTGCGCGTGCCCAGCGGCCGCGATGTCCGCCGGGCACCCGCGATTGCCCTGTAACCGAGCAGGACCGTGGATCTGTGTGTGTAAACACACAGATCTATGTCCTGTCAGATGAGAGGAGACCAATGGTGTGTTCCTTGTACAGAGGAACACCGATCAGTCTCCTCCCCTTGTGAATCCCCTCCCCACACAATTATAATCACTCCCTAGCAACACATTAACCCCTACAGCGCCCCCTCCTGGTTAACCCCTTCATTGCCAGTCACATTTATACAGTAATCAATGCATTTTTATAGCACGGATCGCTGTATAAATGTGAATGGTCCCAAAAATGTGTCAAAATTGTCCGATGTGTCCGCCGCAATATCGCAGTCACAATAAAAATCGCAGATCACCGCCATTACTAGTAAAAAAAAATAATAATAATAAAAATGCTATAAATCTATCCCCTTATATTGTAGACGCTATAACTTTTGCGCAAACCAATAAATATACGCTTATTGCGATATTTTTTACCAAACATATGTAGAAGAATACGTATCGGCCTAAAATGAGGAAAAAATTTGTTTAAAAAAAAAAAATTTGGATACTTATTATAGCAAAAAGTAAAAAATATTGTGTTTTTTCAAACTTGTCACTCTTGTTTTGTTTATAGCACAAGAAATAAAAAGCGCAGGGGTGATCAAATATGACCAAAAGAAAGCTCTATTAGTGGGGAAAAAATGATAAAAAGTTCATTTGGGTACAGTGTAGTATGACCGCGCAATTGTTATTCAAAATGCGACAGCGCTGAAAGCTGAAAATTGGCTTGGGCAGGAAGGGGGTGAAAATGCCCTGTATGGAAGTAGTTAAAGAAGTGGTGCGACATCCATGCTGATATGTCCGTTAGTAATGCCAGAAGAGACTGAAGGATTGATGTGAGTAGTAGAGAGATAGATTTGTGTTTCATCAGCGTAGAGATGGTATTAAAAGCCGTGGAAGGTTATCAAGTGATCAAGGGATGAGGTGTCGATAGAGAAGAGAAGGGGTCCAAGGACAGAGCCTTGGGGGACCCCCACAGAAAGGGTCAATGGAGAGAAGGAGACAGAGTTGTAGGTAACAATGAAGGAGCGCTGTGATAGGTAGGAGGAGAACCAGGATAGAGCAGAATCTTGGAGGCCAAGGGAACAGAGGTTATTGAGAAGGAGCGGGTGGTCAACAGTATTAAAGGCTGCAGAAAGGTCTAGTAGTAGGAGTATGGAGTAGTGGCCATCGGTTTTAGCAGTTAGTAAATCGTTAGTGAGTTTTATTAAGGCAGATTCTGTGGAGTGCTGCAAGCAAAAGCCAGACTGTAAGGGGTCAAGATGGTTATTTTCACCAAAGTAGAAGATGAGATGGTTGTAGACTAAGCGCTCTAGAAGTTTAGAGATGAATAGGAGCAATGAGATGGGTCTTATGTACAGTAAAGGAAGCCTAAGGATTAGGGAACTACCTTTCTACGAGGGACACAGCATACATCAATTTTCCCCTGATATCATAGAAGCAACACAGCTGCTCACAAGGTAATAAACATTTTTAACATGTTGCTCTAGACAGAACGCTTAGCCATTATTAGGAAAAAAGATTGTGGAAGGATAGAAGGCAGACAGTAAGTAAGTGACAAAAGCAACACTTTCCTTCTGTTATCTCAATTGTCTTCATGCTGCTCAGAGATGCCATACGGCGGAGGGGGAAGGGGAGCAGCGAAGCAGTGCTTTCTTGTCTTTAAACTTATAAACTTGCTGCCCCTCTGAAAAGCGATCCATGGGGGGTCACGTGCTGAGTCTGTACTGCCTGCCAAACGTGACATTGGGTCATATTTTTTGCCATCCCAATCCAGCTGTGTTTGCAGCTTAAGGGAGGGAGGTGGGAGCGCAGTAAAAACTTGGCTCAACCACCTGTGCCCCAACTGCATGGGTAAAAAAAAAAACCCTAATTGATTTTTGAGTGTTTTTAACTCAGCCATCAATTTTCCTTAAGCTGGGTACAGACTGATCAAAATTCGGTCAGTTCAGCAGGAATTTCAAACTGTGTGACCCTCCCAGACATGCTGGAAACTTTTTACTTGATCAGAGACTGCAGCCAATCTTGAGAGAGTCTTGCTGTCTCTCTAGCCACCTCGCTTGTGTGGATGGAAGAATCTGTTTGTTTTTTTTTCGTTCAACCTGCTGGCTGAATTTGAAAATCTCAACAGCTTATACCTGGCCTTACTTAGATTCAAAGCTAAAAAAATAAATAATAATAATATTTACTGCTTTCAGCTAGAGATGAAGATCCAACCCGTGATAAAGAAGGATTTCACATTCACTTTATATTTACAGCATATTACTGGACATTTTGTGTTCATTCATTTATGGTTTATTGGGCTGATTTATATAACATTTATCACTCATTTATGTACTATAGCATAGTGTACAGTGCTGTATCTTTATAAGATCTTACTTTACCTTGCATTGCAGTGAGCTGTTTTAGCTTCTAGAGACATTTTTTGGAAATAGTGTGTGATTTATTTAATAATCTAACAGGTAATTCCGTCACAAGGATGCTATATTATGCAATAAATTAAAAACATTACTAGGAGATGTAATTAAATTGAGGCAAGCCCATCCCTGCTGTGAATTGTTTATTTGGATTTTGTAAAACAGGCATATACTTTAATGCCAAAACATAATTTTAGGATTATAATTAATTACTATGTGAAAAGAGTAATTTGGCACAAATTAATGCCAATAAATGCCTGTTTCTTTCATCTAGAGCTTGCAAGGCATTATTATAATATCTTTTGAGAAAAGTATATGCTTAATATATATATATATATATATATATATATATATATATATATATATATATATATATATACAGTGGGGATGGAAAGTATTCAGACCCCCTTAAATATTTTTCACTCTTTGTTATATTGCAGCCATTTGTTAAAATCAATTAAGTTCATTTTTTTTCCTCATTAATGTACACACAGCACCCCATATGTGATGTGAAGCATGGTGTTGGCTGGATCATGCTGTGGGGTGTTTTTCAGCTGCAGGGACAGGACGACTGGTTGAAATCGAGGGAAAGATGAATGCGGCCAAGTGCAGGGATATCCTGGATGAAAACCTTCTCAAGAGTGCTCAGGACCTCAGACTGGGCCGTAGGTTTACCACCCAACAAGACAATGACCCTAAGCACACAGATTAAATAAAGTAAGAGTGGCTTCACCACAACTCCGTGACTGTTCTTGAATGGCCCAGCCAGAGCCCTAACTTAAACCCAATTGAGCATCTCTGAAGAGACCTAAAAATGGCTGTCCACCAACGTTTACCATCGAACCTGACAGAACTGGAGAGGATCTGCAAGGAGGAATGTCAGACGATACCCAAATCCAGGTGTGAAAAACTTGTTGCATCTTTCCCAAAAAGACTCATGGCTATATTAGATCAAAAGGGTGCTTCTACTAAATACTGAGCAAAGGGTCTGAATACTTAGGACCATGTGATATTTCAGTTTTTCTTTTTTAATAAATCTGTAAAAATGTCAACAATTCTGTGTTTTTCTGTCAATATGGGGTGCTGTGTGTACATTAATGAGGAAAAAATGGAAAAAATGAACTTAAATGATTTTAGCAAATGACTGCAATATAAGAAAGAATGAAAAATTTAAGGAAAACTTTAACGCTGAGCTCTAGGGATTATATATACATTTTTTTTTTTAAAAAGAACATATTTTTTCACAGTTAGGTCATACATGTATGGAACAATTAACATATATCAACATGAATAGGATATGCATTATACCTGAGCATAGGTTATATTCACATTATACCCTAGATTTGCTATCTGTCATAACATCCCCTGGAGCATTATGTTAATTAGTGCTTTAGTCGTCTTTCTCCTTATGCATATACACCCAATATTTTATACAGCACAATGTGTATTATGGCGGGGTGTGAGATTGGAAATGGCCTCTCTTCCCCCCTTGTAATTCCGGTTACTTTTAGTTATTGGGCACAGGTGTCAATGGAATCTAGCCACCTATCCCAAATCCTGTTGTACTTGGTCGGACAACCCCTATGTTTATACAACACCTTTTTGTATGGTAATGTCTTGTTTATTTCCGCAATCCAGGTTTGGATTGTGGGAGAAATGGCCCTCATCCAATGTTTGGCAATTACTTTTCTGGCACAAAAAAGAGTTTCATAGAGGAAGGTAGCTAAATACTTTTCAATTGTGACGTCCGGAAGCAATCCTAATATGCACAATTTGGGATCAAGCTGTACAGGCGATCCCATTTGGTCATGTAAGAATTTAATGATTTGTACCCAGTAACTCTGGATATTTGGACATGACCACATCAAATCTAAAAACGAGCACGGGTTACCTGAACACCTTGGACAGTTTGGATTCTGATCTGAAGAGAATTTAACTAGCCTTGATGGTGTAAAGTAAGATTTATGAATAACATACAGCTGAGTCAGGCGGTCAGAGAGTCTAGGTAACGCCTTCTTGACGTTTTCTAATATCTAATCCCAATCCGAATCATCTATTGGACCTATGTCCTCCTCCCATCTGATTTTAGCTGTGTCAATGATTCTTGCTACCATACGTGTACATATAATGCTATAGAGGATGGATATTAATTTAGCTGGGTCTGTGCCTATGATCACATCAACCATTGGTAACATTTGTGGGTTAGGGAATCCGTCATCGAATTGGGTATGCAAAGCATGTCTCAATTGCATATAGCTAAATAACATGTGTGAGGGTAACTCAAACTCTTCCCTGAGTGATTGGAAACTTTTTACCCCTGTAGGGGTAATTACTTGAAATAGAAACATAATATCATAACATAACATCTTTCATCTGAGGGTTATGCCACAGGGGTGTGTGTGAGTGGAAGAAATCCGCCCCAATCAGTTTGAGCGCAATCTCCCAGATGCTTTTGTGTTGGAGTAGTAAGGGATTCTGAGCAACTCGTCCCCTCCCGCTACCCTTGCCTCTAAATAGTACTTGTAGGGGGGAACATGTAGCTTTATTTGGCTTTTTACATGTTAGAGTTTGATATCTAATGTTATCTGTTTTGTGGAGGTGATAGAAATGTGAAATTTGTGCAGCTAGATAGTATGCGTGTAGATCTGGGAGGGCCGCTCCTCCAGAGGAGGTAGGGTTTTCAAGGTATTCCATGCCAGTTTATGTCTGTTAGGTCCCCAGATAAAAGAGTTGACAATTTGGTTTAGCGTTGTAAAGATTTTTAGGGGAATAAGTACAGGTGAGTTCCACAGTATGTATAGGAATTTTGGAAGTAGGATCATTTTAAAAAGGTTGATCCTGCCCATCACTCCCAGCGGGAGCCTTGCCCAGGATTGTGTGCGCGATTTTAGATATGTAAAAAGTGGTCAAATGTTAATTGTGATATATTCCATGGGCTCTCTGGTGATTTGTATACCCAGGTATTTGAAAGAAGCCACTCTTTGTAAGGGGAGGGAAGCCAAGTGGTGTGTAGGTGATGTTATGTCTAGGGGCATAATTTGCGATTTGGACCAATTCATACTCAGTCCGGAGTGTTTTCCAAAATCTTCAATGGTCTGTAGGGCAGCCTGGAGAGAGGGGCCAGTATCTTCCAAATATACGAGCATATCATCAGATATCACAAATGTAGGGCTAAAAGACAGTTTTTAGGTCTCAGGATATCGTGTTCAGGATCTAGCACGAGCGGAGCTCTGATCACTCACGTCCTATCTCATTGCCGTCCAGGCCACGCCCCCCCCAGGGATTATATATTTTGCATATTTACATTGTTTTTGTTTTTTTTCACTGTTTTTTCCCCCTTGTACTCTTTGCAAAGTGAAACTTTACCACATTTACTAAGCTCTGGGGAACACTCCCTTGCAAAGTGAACAGCCTATTTGTGTTTAGTAAATCAACCCCACAACTTCATTTACCATAGAAAATAATCCATGCGGTATTGTATTGGAAAGTCTACATATTGGGGATTAGGTAGGATTAGGTACCATCCAGTCAACCATCAAACTTTATATATCTCCAAACAGCAACTTTGAAACATTGTACAGTCCTAATAGCATGTTACAGTGAAGAGATGCTCAATTAACTTACAGCCTATGCCCTGTGAATAGAGATCTGCTTTTCTTTACCTCTCTGTCCATGTTCTCTCCTATCATAACTCGAGCATGTCAGCTCCATCTTACTTAACAGCATCAGGGAGGATTCATCATGGAGGATGGCCAGCATGTCCATCAAAGTACGAATAAAACATTCACAGAGGGCACATGATACCACATGATACGGTGTGGTATGGCTCTTGGCAGTGCTGAGCAGTGTTTACAGTTATTTAACAAGGCAGCTTTCAAAGTCTCTCCCCTGGTCAGAGTAAATTTAAGGGGTTGTAAAGGTTTGTTTTTTTTTTTTTTTAAATAACAAACATGTTATACTTAGCTCCTCTGTGCAAGGGTTTTGCACAGAGCAGGCCCTGGTCCTCCTCTTATGGGGTCCCTCAACGGCACTCCTGGCTCCTCCTCTTCTCGGGTGCCCCCATGGAGAGCCGCATTCCATGGGGGCACTCGTGCGGGCGTGCTCCCGAGTCCTGCTGCTGCGTCCATTGACACAGACAGCAGGACTCAGCCCCGCCCCCGACTCCTGTGTCACTGGAATTGATTGACAGCAGTGGAAGCCAATGGCTCCTGCTGCTATCAATCTATCTATCCAATGAGGCCTGAAACAGCGGCTGGAGCTGCTGTGCTGGTCCCTGTCATCCATGCACATTAAACCCAATGGGCCAGAACTTTCATCCCTTACTTCTCTTTTAAGGACTTCAGCCCCTCTGACACTAATGTTGAGTTTACAAATTATGCAATATCACAGAAAATCACTGAAAGTAATACTTAGTACCCAGGAGTGGTATGATATCAAAGAAAACAGGAACTGAACAGTTAGTAATGGCAAACTTAATATATTGCCACCTGATATGGTTGGCAATGAAGTAAGCATAGAAATGGGTTATCAATGATAATAACACAATTTAGCCTACAAGGTTATTAGTAATAAAGACCAGGCATAAGGTGGCTCTTGGTGTCCAGATCAGCATAAACAGTAGCAATGTCATGTAAAGTGCAGTAGTGAGCAGTACTAAAGCTTGATTTACAGAACACAGAAACTATATTGCCAAAGTGCATTAATGGTAGGTCTAGACCAACAGGATGTGCACTGTCCGTAGAAATGAAGGACGTGGGAGAAGGGAACAAAGGGGACTTGCAAGATTTACGGCAGGGGAAGTTCTTTATGTTGGTGCACTTAACAGCACATTTAGTAAACCAGCATGCAGTATAGGTGCAGTAAAGGTTTGGTAAACATGCAATAAAGGTGTAGTATAGGTGTGGTACAGGTAGAGTATAGGTGCAGTATACAGTGTGTAGCACTATCCCAGTCAGGGTTCCCTACTGCTGCACAGCCAGCCACATAGCATTTCCTTTTTGCATCCAGACACAGAAAACAGTCCTTGAGCTGTTTTTTTTTTTTTTTTGAGGGGATAATGGATTATGGGATACCCAACTTGCAAAATGTCCAACAAAACCAGGGACAACTTCCTCCCTATTTACAGCCTCCACTTTTTCCTCCTGCACAAACTTTGTGCCTTTAAACAGCTCCACTGGGTTCACTCCTATGGGAACCAGAAGTCTTTTTAATTAGCTCAGCAACAGCCCATTATAGGCTAGGAACTCTCAGTCCCTTGGGAAAAGTAGCTTATGTGGGGTAAACTGATTCCTGTAACACCATCTGCTTTCCTGTAGACACTGGTCCCAGCTCTACTTCCCACAGTAATTCTAGCCCACCTGGCTGCCACCTCACCAGCCCATCTGGAATCTGGAGCAAGGGTGCTCATTCACATAGGGGGAGCTATCTGAGGGCCCCTTGTTATTAAAGGCGGCTTTTGGATTTTGATAAGCCCTCAGTCCACATATCCTACAATGACCATGCCGGAATTGGGGGGAAGAGGCCTTTGTCCTTATCAAAATAGGCATAAGATGATTTGGTAAGGTTGAGGGTATGGTTCGGCTAGGGGGGGGCACATTCTTGCCCTCCTCCCCCACTTTCCTGACCACCCAGGCTGAATGCTTGTTTAAGGGTCTGGTATGGATTTTTTTTGAGGGGAGAGCTTCATGTTTTACTTTTTCTTGATTGTTATATGGGGTTACCCTTAAAGTCCACTTAGGGTCTGGTATAGGACTATGGGGGAATCCTCACTTTTTTTTTAGTTATGCCCAGGTACTTCTGGCCATGTAGATAAATGAGCCCAGTGACATCACTGGTTGTTAATACCCTTGATGAAGTCACATGTCTTGTGACGCAACTAGTCGGGAGGAGCTTGGTGACGTCATTTCCGGTTACGGCCGTGACCGGAAGTCTTTTCATTTGTTTGACACTCTTTTTGCTGCCTGGCCTGCTGTTGCCATTTTTGTTGTAAAGGAGTTTTTAGATTTTTTTAATAAATGACTTTTGAAAACTTTAAAACTACTACACTATGGAGAGCCTTCTTTTTTATCTTCTATCTGCGGATTGGGAAAAACTTTTTTCTAGGAAAGAACCGTGGAGACCGGAGAAAAGTTACAGCAATCCCTTGGACCTTGTGAGGAAAGCTTCAACAACAGGCTGAACGTTTACTGTTGCCCCACCTATAGGATTGGGAGAAAACTTTCTTCTAGGAAAAGACTGTGGAGACCAGACAAAAGTTTCAGTGATCCCTTGAAAGCTGTGAGGAAAGCTTCAACAACAGGCTGGTCGTTCACTGTTACCCCATTAGATCCGTTGGGGTCTATCTATAAGGTGAGAGGCTAGCACTACTGGGGGAATATTGCAGAAAGACATGTTTACCATTCTACATCTTTAATTTGGACTCTTTCACCTGTTCTTATCCCCCTTGTCTCTCCGGTTATCTACTCTAATTGATATTTTTCACTTTGGAACTGATCATCTCTCTGAGTCACCTGATTTTTTTGGATGCTGATTACTCCTGGGAAATAATTTACTTTTAGTTTAGTTTTATGTGATACACTTTACTGGATTTCATTGCATTATTGCTCAGATATATATTATGGGATGCACCTTTTAGGTCTTTGAACACTTTTATATGAGTTTATATTTGCCATGAGCATCTGAGAAATTGTTTATTTTTGTTTTGTTGTTGACGTGCTATATTAGTGCTACTTCACTACACGATATACATTTTTAGAGGTGTTGGTTACACTATAGAAGTTTAGCTGCTTTTTTTATCTAGCACTTTATAAGTATGCACTTTATTAATTAGCACTTTATTTGTATTGATACATTTTTGGTAGCGCATTAGTACTTTGCCATATCAGTTTGATGTGGCAAGTGACAATCCGTGATGTGGCAAGTGACAATCTGTAATGTGTGGCAGGTGACGTGGCAAGTGACAATCTGTAACGTGTGGCAGGCAACATGGCAAGTGACAATCCGTAATGTGTGGCAAGTGATGTGTCAAGTGACAATCCGTAACATGTGGGAGGCGAAGTGGCAAGTGACAATCTGTAATGCGTGGCAGGTGACGTGGCAAGTGACAATCCGTAACATGTGACAGGCGACGTGGCAAGTGACAATCTGTAATGTGTGGCATGTGACGTGGCAAGTGACAATCTGCATCTGGTGACAGGCGACGTGGCAAGTGGACAATCCACAACGTGTGGCAGGTGTCATGGCAAGTGACATTCTGCAATGTGTGACAATATGCATCTGGTGGCAGGCGACATGGCAAGTGGACAATCAGCAACGTGTGGCAGGTGATGTGGCAATCGACAAGCTGCATCTGCTGGCAGGTGACGTGGCAAGTGGACAATCCCCAACATATGGCAGGTGATGTGGCAATTGACATTCCGCAATGTGTGACAATTGACAATCTGCAGCTGGTGGCAGGCGACGTGGCAAGTGGACAATCCGCAACGTGTGGCAGATGATGTGGCAAGTGACAAGCTGCATCTGGTGGCAGGTGACGGTGGCAAGTGACAGGCTTGGGGCTCCCACTGATTCTGCATTATGGTGAATTGAACTATTTAATTTTATATAACAATGTAATAATAGAAATAATGTGTTTCAATCATCCTGATACCATAACAACTATGGTGCCATGATGATTGGAGCGCCAACATCAGCCATTGCCCTGATAAATTGCCCCCAAAAAAACATATTTTCTGGCAGTGCCCCTCCCGAGACTAGACTCTGGATCCGCCCCTGCCGTGAGGATGAGGAATGTAACTTTACTGTTAAGCCTCCCGGGCCCTGCGAGTCCGGCCCTGTCCCGACACACGCAGCCGTATACAGCAGGAGCAGAGAGCAGAGTGGGCGGGGCAGAACGCTTGAGCGCGCCTGTGAAGGGACATTGTTTTCAGCACATGAGGAGGCTATGGAGTCTGGACAAGAGGTAGGAAGGGAGTGGAAGACTTTTCATTAGGATAATTTCGGCATAAAGAGAGGGGGAGCAATGCCAGGTTCAAGGGTGCAGATGTTCCTAAGTCCTTAAGAATAAACTTGATCAAACTACCATTAGGGCCACTGTTCATCTTTGCTGTCTTATTTCTCCCCTATTTGTCTTGTATTTACACATAAGTTTATTCAGAACAGAAATTGGTTAGAACACATGGAGGTCAGTAATGTGTGTCCTTAAGGGGCTGCATACAGTATACTGCATATTTTGTTTTTCAAAATGAATATAAGCTGTTGCCTGGGTACTGTGCCACATGGGTGTGGTAATCTGTTGTTCAATTGCTTTAGTTCATTTTTTGTGGGGGGGAGGGGCTGTTTGCAGGGGGCTGGGGGGGGCATACAACATTTTGCTATGGGGCCCTGTGATTTCTAGTTATGCCCCTGCAATATATTTGGGCCATGGCTTGTACTTGAGGGTGAATTGTTATATAAAAAAGGCAGTAAACCTCTGGTGAGCAGTAGCATCCAGCTTGACTGTAGCCAAAACATAAGGGATAGTTGTCAGTCTTCAGACTGAGCTACATACAAGTAACCATGCCATTTTTCAAGAACAGCCCACTTCTGATGGAGGACTCCCAAAACATTGCAACTGGCATCCACATGTAGAATATATGGCTTAAGCTGCAGTCTGCATAAGCTGACACAGGTGCTTCTGTAAAGCTTTCGTAAGCTGTAGAAAGCTTCCTCAGAAGTAGAAGTCCACATCTCATTCAAAATAGATTTACTGGTTTTGAGATTGACAGCAGTTTCTCTCAGCAGGTCATTAGCCCCTTCATGACAGAGGTAATGCCTGAACCCAGTTTTGCAACTTTGGCGCATAAATCTTTTCTTAATTGCTTTACTGCTTAATGTACCCTGGTGAATTATACTTTGTTTTTACAGGACCATTAGACCTTCATTTGGTGATAAATGTTAATAGACATCCCAAAAATAGTAAAAAAAATATCATTTTTAACTGTATTTTTCTTGCCATTACCATGACCTATCACCAAATAACAACTGAAAATAAATGTTCCCACTGTTGATGTGCATGGGGGTACTCTATTTTTTTCTCTATCCTACCTAAGACACACTATTACTAAATATAAAACCCTTTTTTGTACCCTACCTAATATATACTGACACTAACACTGGCATTGACCCCAATACTAACCTAGTTCAAGCCCTGATCTAATAATTTTTCTTTTCTTAAACTGACTTTTTTTTCATAGACAAAATATACTGTACAATATCCTTTTCTGCTCACAGACGAGAAAAAGACGCAGGGGGGCATCTAAAACAAGTGATCACTAACAACTTGGTCTTCGTGCTGGGGATGCACATTCAAACATGCTCCCACCATAAAAACATGTCACATATATGCGGTGCCATGGGGAGAAGGTGTTAGGAGGCAGTGCGATCTTGGAATAGCTTCCAATAAAGTTCTAAAAGTAGCTGTGAAACTGCAAGAAGTTCTGTCAGATTTGTAGGGAAAGGGCCAGGTCACCACTGCCTCTGCTTTAGTAGGATCATAGGAATGCCCAAAGGGTGTGCTGGGTGTGCCTGGACACACCCTAATCACCCCATACAGCACAGGTTCCTGCTGCTGCCCAGGCCCCCCCTCCAGCGCTAAAAGCTTCCCTCCTCTACTCTCACTGGCTGCTGCTGCAGGCACACTGGGGGATATTTCAGGATGGAGAACGGAGGAAGGGGCCGGTAAATATGTAATTGACTAGTCCATTCCTTTTCTGAATGAACCCAGTGAGTAATCGGTGCCAATCACTGAGTCTGTTCATTCGTAACTGAAGCATAGTAAACTGTGTGTGTGAATGAACAGGAAGCCTCAGCACAGAAAACCTACCATTCACTCACTGTGCAGTGCAGCTGAGGCTGCAGAGAAATGGAATGGGGAATCTCTGTCCTCAGTCCCTTTCTCTGTCTCAAAATGAAACATCAGGGGTCTGTGTTAGACTCCTGATATTTCACCAAACCCCCTCAACAGGGCTCTTAAAAAAAAGTAAAAAAATAATATTGTAAAATCGAATTTAACCACTTGACCACTGGGCACTTAAACCCCCTTAATAACCAGACCAATTTTCAGCTTTCAGTGCTCTCACAATTTGAATGACAATTACTCAATCATGCAACACTGTACCCATATGACATTTTCTTCTTTTTATTCACACAAATAGAGCTTTCTTTTGGTGGTATTTGATCACCTCTGGGTTTTGTAAAAAAATGCATTTTTCTTCATTTCTATTAAAATTTTTTGCAAATAAGTAATTTTTCTTCATAAATTTGGGCAAAAATGTATACTGCTACATATCTTTGGTAAAAATAACCCAAATTAGTGGATATTATTTAGTCTGTGTGAAAGTTATAGGGTCTACAAGCTATGGTGCCAATCACTGAAAATGTATCAATTTGATCACACCTGATGTACTGACAGCCAATCTCATTTCTTGAGACCCTAACAAGCCAGTAAAGTACAAATACCCCCCAAATGACCCCTTTTTGGAAAGTAGACATTCCAAGGTAGTTAGTACGAGGCACAGTTAGTTTTTTGAAGTTGTAATTTTTTCCCACAATTCTTTGCAAAATTAAGATTTTTTTTATTTTTATTTTTTTTTCACACCACATTGTCATTATAACAGGTTATTTCTCTCACATGGCATGTCCTCAAATGAAACCCCAAAATATATTCTGCTGCTCCTCCTGAGTATGGCGATACCACATGTGTGAGACTTTTACAAAGCCTGGCCACATACAGAGGCCCAACATTGAAGTAGCCCCTTCAGGCGTTCTAGGAGCATAAACTACAAATCTCATTTCTCAACCACCTATTACACTTTTAAAGGCCCTGGAGCACCAGGACAATGGAAACGCCCACAAAGTGACCCATTTTGGAAAGCAAACACCCCAACGTATAATCTGTGATGCATAATGAGTCTTTTGAACGGTTCATTTTTTTCCAGAAGTTTTTGGAAAATGTGGAAAAAAAATGAAAACGCATTTTTTTTTTTACACAAAGTTGTCCATTTATAAGATATTTCGAACACGTAGCATATACATAGCAAACATGACACCTCAAAATGTATTCTGATACTCCTCCTGAGTATGGTGATACCACATGTGTGAGACTTTTACACAGCCTGGCCACATACAGAGTCCCAACATTAAAGTAGCAACTTCAGGCATTCTAGGAGCATAAATTACACATCTAATCTCTCAACCACCTATTACACTTTTGAAGGGCCTGGTGACCCCATTTTGGAAAGCAAACACCCCAACGTATAATCTATGAGGCATAATGAGTCTTTTGAACGGTTCATTTTTTTCTAGTTTTTGGAAAATGTGGAAAATAAATGAATGCATTTTTTTACACAAAGTTGTCCATTTCCTTACAATCTATGACATTTTTGAAAGCCCTTCATATTTCTAATGTAAATACCAAGAATTGCAGCCTAAAATATATTCTGTTGAGTAAAGGATAAACAAAAGATTACCTGTAGTTTTAGTAGTGCAATTGTCCACAGGAGGAGAGCCCTGATCCAGGCAGCAGGCAGGAACGTGGTCAGCCACAGTGAATGTAATTGTCTAGGCAGCAGGCAGGAATATTGTCCATAGTCAGTACAGGCAGGGATACTGTCCATATACAGTCCAGGGTCAGTGCAAGCAGAGACGCTGCCAGCAGTGCCAAAATATTGGTCCTGGTAGTAAGCAGGAACATGGTCCAAGTAGCAGGCCAGGAAAGAATGGGGACAGGGGTAGAGGCTTCTCCCACCCAAATCTCTTTGAAGCCTCCGAGTCTCCAGACCCTAATCCAGGAATGAGAAAAGTAAAAAATTAGTTTTCTTCATCCAGAAAAACAATTCTGGAGCCCGTCACATATGTGAGACCCCTGTGTTCCCACTAGCATAGCAGGGTAAAAGATCAATCCAAGAGGCAGGCAAAAAACACATGGTCAAACAGTCCAGGGTCAGTTCCAGAGCAGGCAGAGGTAGGTACAGTTTAGCGTTAGGCAGAAGCGTGGTCGTATAACAGGCCAGGGTCAGTTTCAGAGCAGGCAGAGGTAGGTACAGTTTAGCGTTAGGCAGCAGCGTGGTTGGGAAGGACATTGGGGACAATAATACGTGGTGTCCCTTCTAATTCCTCCACTGGTGCACACTCGGCTCACGGAATTAGAGCGAATAGTTTCTGGTGTGCTTTCAGGGTACAAAATGCGCAAATAACTTCTTGGTAGTGCAGATAGGATACGGGGTTCTCTGTAGATTTTTGGTAAATAACATAAGTGTTATACATGGCCAAACGGAAAAAATAAATGGACACTTTTTTATACCAGTGGCGGGATTTTCTTGTGGGAAAGTAGGGTTCAATCATCTGATCGTTGAAGTCCACTCCCCCCATAAACAAATTATAATCGTAAACACAAGCAGGTTTCTGGACTGAATATAAATACAGAGAACCGCGCTTGACCAGCTAGTGTGTAGATATCAGCAGCAGCATATAGTGCGATCACACCAATTAAAAGTTCAAAGAGGAAAAGCTGCGCTCAAACAAAACAGTCTCTACAAATGACATCAGAGAAATTAAAAATTCTTCCAGAAATGACAGCACCACCACCGTGTATCTTGAAGCAGTAGTGACAATCCACCTTAGTAATAAAAATCTGCTTACCAGATGGCAAGCATAAAAGGGCAAGTGGCTATAGCCCAGCCAAGGCCTTTCAGCTTGCTGGTACTCCCGATGTTCGTATGGGGGGTAAAAACTCCAAATTCAATTGCGTTGCCACATATCACCATCACGGAAGCCACGGATGACCAAGAAGGAAGAAGAACTCACCATAGTGTAAAACCTTTCAAATGTTTATTAAAAAGCAAGTAGTAACTTACATTTAAGTAATTAAAATCGCGTGTACAAAGAGCCGGCCGGCTTGCAAACAAACGGAGCCCGTCCTCTACTCCGAGAGCGTGGTGACGTCAGTGCGTACCTTCCCAGACGCGTTTCGTCATCATCTGACGTTGTCAATGGGAAACCAGGTTTCTGGACTGGGCCGTTTCTTCTTGGGACTTCCACGTAGGTGTCATTATGAATTGTCGTTAGCATGTGGACGTTTCGTCTGTCCCTCCACTTGACAGCCAATAGCTCCTGGTTCCGCAAAGATGCCGTCACTCCTCGTCGTAGCCTTTCATTGATGATTTTTGCGGGAAGCCCTTTCTATTGGCTCTTACTGTACCACATGCTGGGGTGTCTCTCCGGTGAAGATTGTGGAAGAGGGGCAAGCTAATATAAAAATTATCCACATAAAGATGGTATCCCTTTCCAATGAGTGGATAGACAAGCTCCCAGACCACTCTTCTACTGGCTCCGATGTACTCTGGGCATTTAGGGGGATGCAGTTGGGAGTCCTTTCCTTCGTACACCAAGAAGGCGTAGATGTACCCCGTGGCTTGGTCGCAAAGTTTGTACATTTTTACCCTATATCGGGCCCTTTTGCTGTGGATAAATTGTTTGATGCTCAGCCTGCCTGAGAATTTTACAAGGGACTCATCCACGGAAATATTCTGTATTCTGTGGGGTATATAACTGGGGAAATTTTTCAGAGAAATAATTTAGTAGTGGTCGAATTTTAAATAGTTTGTCAAAAGCTGGGTCATTTCGGGGAGGGCACTGGGTGTTGTCATTGTAGTGGAGGAACCGCATAATCATAAGGTATCTTGATATTGGCATAAGGGATGAGATGAGAGGGAAGAGTGGCATGGGGTGGATGGGTTTGGTAGACCAATAGGAGTACAACTGGGTTTTTTTTTGTGAGTCCCATAGTAAAAGTTAGGCCTAAGAAAATTTTGAATTCCTCTACGGTTAGTTCTCCCCACTCATAGGGACGGGCGTAACTAGAGCCAGTGTTGCTTACTATGTGCTGCTGTGCATAGAGGTTGCACTGGGCCACAATAGACGATAGTAAGTCTTCGGTGAAAATCAAATGAAAAAAATCAAGCATGGCAAAATCATCGGTGTTCACCTGCACACCTGGCTGGGTGGTGAAAGGGGGGATATTTGCTGCTCCGGAATTAGGGGGAAGCCACAGGGGGTTTTGAAGGGCATAGGGAAGGCTGGTATGGCCCCTATCCCTTTGGGGCTGAGATAACACCCTACTGGTGCCTGGCCTTTGTTGTAGTGACTCTGCTCTCGAGGTGGACGGCACTGCTCTCGAGGTGGACGGCACTGCTCTCGAGGTGGACGGCACTGCTCGCGAGGTGGATGGCCCTGCGCTGCTGGTAGTAGGCTGCTGCTCCACGCCAGAACGCCTTCTTTTCACGGGCACACATTCCTCTTCCGATTCTGTATCAAAACCACTGCTTATAATGGGTTCATAGGCCGAATCTGAATCGGACTGAGACTCAGAGAGCTCCCTGCTGCTCTCATCGGTCATGCTTAGACGCTGGTAGGCCTCCTCGCTAGTAAAATATTTTTTTGCCATACTGGTGGCTGATGATCTGCAGAGCACTGTGGTGGCACTGGTGGGCACAGGTGGCACTGGTTGGCACAGGTGGCACTGGTGGGTACAGGCGGCACTGGTGGGCACAGGCGGCACCGGTGGGCACAGGCGCTGGTGGGCACAGACAGCACTGATGTGTCACTGCAGTGGCTCAGGTGGCACTGATGGGCACAGGTAGCACTGATGGGCACTGTAGTGGCACTGGTGTGGCTCAGGTGGCACTGGTGGGCACAGGCAGCACTGGTGGGCACAGGCGGCACTGATGTGGCACTGCAGTGGCGCAGAAGAGCACTGATGGGCACAGGTGGCACTGATGGTCACAGGTGGCACTGATGGGCACATGTGGCACTGGTGTGGCACTGGTGTGCACTGTAGTGGCACTGGTGTGGCTCTGGTGTTACTGATGTGGCTCTGGTGGCACTGGTGTGGCACAGAGGTGGCACTGGTGTGGCACAGAGGTGGCACAGGTGGCACAGGTGGTATAGATGACAGATGGCACAGATGGCACTGTTGTGGCACTATTATGGCACTATTGTGGCACTATTGGGCACTGCTGGGCACTGCTAGAATAAAAAAACTCACAGTATGGCACTCGATTTGCTCTCCTCTCACGCTGCATCGGTGTGAGGAGAGGAGAGCGGTGAACTTGTAATGACCCTGTTCGACAGTCTTTGTTGACATTTGTGATCGCTCCCTCATTGGACGGAGCGATCACGTGGTAAAGGGCCGCTTTCATTGGCCCTTTACCGCGATCCGTGTAGTGCCGGGTCCTGTAAACCCGGCGAGCACGGATGTTCCCGTGTGCGCGCCCCAGCGGGCGCTCGGGAGCGATTCTCCGGGAGGACGTCACTCTACGCCCTCCCAGAGTTAACAAACCGCCCTGTAGCTGTCATTTGGCTATGGGCCGGTTATTAGGTGGTTAAAAAAACGTTTAAAAGGCTCCTCAGACTCTCCACGTAGGGTATCTTCTCATGTGGTAGATATATGCTCATTCCCCATAAAAGGACATAAAAACTTCCATAGCATAATACGTTTAAAAGAATTTATTTGTAAAAAACAGTAATGCACTTACAGTTATGCAGGAAGTAAAAAGCGATGGAATAAAAAACACGATTCCCCATAAAAGGACATAAGAACTTCCATAGCGTAATACGTTTTAAAGAATTTATTTGTAAAAAACAGTAATGCACTTACAGTTATGCAGGAAGTAAAAAGGGATGGAATAAAAACACGAGCCGGCCGGCTCTTGTATACTGCCCGTAGCTTCCGGGACTAGCGCGGTACGTGGTGACATCAGCACACCGCTCCTCCCTACGCCGTTTCGTCACAGATGATGTCTTCCAGGGGCACTGCCCTACTGACACCAACCCCTGCCCTACTCTGACACAAACCATGTTTTAATACATTTTAAAATGTTTATTTACATTTATGTATAAGAGTGCGTGTGTGTGTATGTGTGTGTGTATGTATATATATATATATATATATATATATATATGCATTCATATGTGTTTGAGCTTTGGCGTGCACACCCTAATGCAATAGGCTGCCCACACCTATGCGTAGGATCAATAGCTACATCTTCTGTACCTGTGCATACAACATGGCCAACAAAGTTTACTGAAGAGCAAGCAAACTTACATTCATCCTGGCACTCTTTCCACGAATAGCGTCAAGTTTTGTAAGATGTCAAAAGATTTGTGGTCTTTACATTTTACCATGCAACTGTGTTTGTATATAGCATTATGTACCAGTGCAAGATTAATTTATTTTACCTATGTATATTTTTAATATGACAGCTCTCTTTTAGCTTTACCTTTTTTGAAATTATATTATGGATGATCATGGAATGTTAAAATTTTGTTTGTTCAATAAATATTATTTGTATTATTCATTATTTATGTATTATTTTTCGTGAAACGCCTCGTATAAAGTCCCAACGACCATTGTTCTTTTTTGTATGTTATACAACAGGGATGGAGGCTTGTCACGGAGGTTGTGCCAGGGCACATGTTTCTTGTGTGTGTATATGTATATATATATATATATATATATATATATATATATACAGTGCAGTTAGCGTAGAATATATATATACAGTTCAGTCAGTGCACAGTATATAATAAAGTCTAATAAGGAAAAAGGAACAACCGCGCTAAAACTTATGTTCGGTTAATTAAATTAAAAATATAACCCTAAACCAGCAGCATGAAGTAGGATACACACAAGGAATAACTTTTCTGCTAATATGGGATAATTGCCCATGTCCAATATGGCGCTTTTCGATCCGTGCGCTCGTGACTCAGAACTAGGCTTGGCTCTGTATATATGGTGGTGAGTCACTGCGTTGATAACGTCACGTATGACGAATTGCATCTGGAGGAAGGCACGTAGTGATGTCACCACACTATTGTACTAGGAGGACGGGCTCCATTTGTTTGTGCCGGCCGGCATCTTTTTTAACTCATACCAAGTTCATCATAGATGTAAGTGCAATACTTAATTTTAATAAATATATTTAGGCATTATTACACTATGGTCAGTCTTCTTTATTCTGGGGCATCCACCTGAGTTAATACGGACTCCATAGTGGGAGAGAGAGCACGATCTGGATGATCCAGTCTGCAGATACCGGTGCTGACATCTGCAAGCTAAAGGCCGCGGCTGGGTTATAGCCACCTGCCTTTTATGCTTGCCATCTGGTAAGCAGATTTACATTACAGTGGTTGGGCACCCTCTTGTCTGTATTGGATTACACTGTGGTGACATCAAGAATTTAAGTGATTCAATATGGACTTTTTTACATTTTATATTTTGTATATTTTGATTTGATCGATCAAAACTTTTGTAGCGCAGCTTCCCTATTCTGAGATATAATAAAGTCTATTGAAGTGGTTAAGGGGAACCCTATGACAGAATTAAGAAAAATTCTTAATTCTCCCCACAACCCTGACCCGCCGGTTGTGGGGGTCTGCAGATGGGGGGCTTATCGATATTTGGATCCTCCAGGGGGCCCCCAGATCCTGGCACCCCCCTATGTGAATGGGTATGGGTTACACTCTACCCCTACCCATTCACCAAAAAAGTGTCAAAAAGTAAAAAAACACAAAAGACAGTTTTTGACAATTCCTTTATTAAAAAAAAAAGTGTCCCGCGATGCTCATACATCTTCAATCATGCCACCCAAATGACCCAAAAAATAGCAAAAAAAAAGCCCCTCCTCGATGGGAAGCCTCCCGCCGACTGCTGTCTCTTGGATGTGACAGCTGTTATGTAGGCAAGGGTGGGTCCACCTGGTGACGTAACCAAGTGACCCCACCCCTTTTGACATCATGTGATCATTCGGTTACGTCAGTGGGTGGCCTCGCCCTTGCCTATATAACAGCTGTCACAGCCAAAAGACAGCAGTCGGCGGGAGCCCCCCATGGAGGCGGAGTATTTTCAATTTTTTTCTATTTTTCGGGTCTGTGATTGATGATGGATGTACATCGTGGGACACTTTTTTTTTCTTTGTTAATAAAGGAATTTTCAAAAACTGTCTTTTGTGGTTTTTACTTTTTGACACTTTTTTTTGGTGAATGGGTATGGGGTACTGTGTACCCCATACCCATTCACATAGGGGGGTCGAGATCTGGGGGTCCCTTTGTTAAAGGGGGCTTCCAGATTCCGGGAAACGCATAAATGCGTTATGCAAGGCATACTGAAAAATAGCTAAGCAACGTTTCAAGCTCAATTAAATTTGGTAGCAGACTTAGAAAATAAACATAAAAAATCACAATCCATAGCAATAGACCTTAGGTTAGAGCGTGAAAAATTATCTTTGATGAGACAAGAGACTAGCATACAGATATAGAGGGCCAGGAATTAATATTATGAACAAGGGAATAAATCAGGCAAATTGCTGGCCCACTCACTTAGGGAAAACTCACTGAAAAATTATGTCCCACATATAGACTCTGACGGAGGAAAGCATACTTTTGTATCCGGTGAAATAGCAGAGGTCTTTCGAGAACATATAAGCTGTTATATAATCTACAGACTAATATCTCGCCAGATCAGATGCTACAAAAGCAACAATCAATCCGAGCCTATCTTGCCTCCTCAGGTTTACCATCAATTTCTGAGAATGCGTCCGAATTACTAAATGCGCCAGTCTCAATCGACGAATATATGAGTGCAATCAATATTCTTAAGCCCCATACTCCTGACCCTGATGGGTACACAGTAGTTTTCTATAAGGCATTTGCTTCTATCTTAGGTCCAAGGTTTATAAAAGCATTTCATTCCCTTTTAGAAGATCGACCAATACCCAGAGATACTCTCAGGGCACATATTGTAGTTATTCCCAAGGAGGGTAAGGACCATGCCCAATGCAAGAATTACAGACCTATTTCATTACTAAATGTTGATTTAAACATTTTTACACAGATGTTAGCCACAAGGCTACAACCTCTCCTCCAAAATGTCATCCACCCTGATCAGGTAGGCTTTATGCCTACTAAAGAGGCAAAAGATAACACTATTAAAGCCCTAAATATTATCCACCTGGCCTACTCTCGTAAAATACCATTGTGTCTGTTATCTTCAGATGCAGAAAAGGCCTTTGACAGGGTGGATTGGATATTTTTGAAGGAGACGTTGACTAATATTGGAGTAGGGAAAGCATTCAGTAAATGGAGAGAGGCTATATATTCTGCCCCATCCGCAGCGGTAAGACTAAAGGAGGTGACCTTCTCATATTTTAGTATGAGCAATGGTACAAGACAGGGCTGATGGTTTTTATACTAACCCTTGAACCATTTTTGCATGTTCGACGAAATATCAATATTCAAGGATGTGTGATCGATAAATCGGAGCATAAAATCATGGCTTTTACCGATGATATACTGTTCTTCATTACATCACCAGAACGACGTTATCAAATCTTTTAATTGAGTTTGATCGCTATAGCTTATTTTCAAATTTTAAAATAACATTAAAAAATCAGAAATATTAAACATTACATTGTCAAATATACGTGTACAGGCTCTTCAATCATCGTTCTCCTTCCCATGGGCTTCCTCATTTTTGACAAATTTAGAAGTCAAATTTGACCTCCTCAATAGATCAAGTCTTTCAAGTAAATTTTCCACCGTTATTGCAGGAACTCTCTACCGATTTGGAAAGATGGAGCAAAGGTCCCTATACATGGATGGGTAGGAATGCTATCCTTAAAATGAATACTCTACCAAGATTACTGTACCTGTTTCAGACCATGCCAATAGCTATCCCAGAGTCCTTTTTGAAATCACTACGCAGTGCTTTTATTAGATTTATTTGGGCAAAAAAGCATCCCCGTCTATCCTTTCATTTACTGGCTATGTCAAAAACCCAGGGGGGTATGGCTTTTCCAGATCAGATAAGATACTATAATACAGCACACCTTGCCAGGATACTTGCCTGGTGTAGAAAAAAGGGTCATAAAATCTTGGTAGCGTTTGAACAATCATGTGCGGAGATTCCACTCCGATGCCTGCCATGGTTACGGCTAAGAACATTGGGAACCTTAAGACAACACTCCCTGATAGGGGCAACTTTAAAAGTAATCGAACAGAGTCATCTTTTTTCAAAATTGGATGGGGAAATTACTCTGCCCTATCCAGTTTTGGGAAACCCGTTATTCACCCCTGGTCATACAGATAGTCATTTTAAACAAACTATGCGACGGGGTAAATTTCGACTAGGTGAATTTTTTGAAGCATCTAGGTTGAAGACCAGGGTGGAAATACAGTCGCTATTTAGTCCGCCATTGGATCCATGGCGGATGCAACAGCTTACTCATTTCCTTACCTCTCTTAATAGGGGGGAGAGATCGGACCGCTTAAACACATCTATGGAAAATTTATGTTTGGTAGAAAAGCCTTCTGTCCATGGGGTATCTGAGGTATACAAAATACTAATAGATCCCTCTTGACGATTTTGTTCCAAGATTCCTTTTGAAATGGGAAAGAGATTTAGATTACATTTTCCAAGGAGCAACGGAGCTATATCTTATACTTTGCCCATTATTCCTCAACAGCTAGTAGGTACAAGGTGGTACAAAGTTCCATCACTATTACAAAAAATGTATCCAGAGAGGACGAACACTTGCTGGCGGTGTGGAGAGTCAGAGGGCAATATGCTCCATATCTTTTGGTTATGTGGGAAGTTAGTGGATTTCTGGTCTAGAGTGCGAGACACCATAGGACAGTTAACAGATAATGACTTGGGGTCTGACCCAGCAAGATATCTTCTTCACCTCTCTGACTTTTCAAAACATAAATATCAGAACTCGCTGATCGCTCATCTTTTGAATGCGGCAAAGGCCTGTATGGAGACAGGAGTCACCCCCTTCGATCTCACTATGGTTCAAAAAAATAGCAGATATATATGCCATTGAAAAAGGTACTGTAATCATGCAAGGTAAGGAGGAGAAATTTAATAAAAAATGGAAACCATGATCTTTTTTTGTATGTACTAGGGAATATGGCTGTGCGCTTGGGGAGTGGGAGCAGGTGGGGTCTTAGGGGGAAGAAAGAGAGTGAAATAATTTAATTATCCCTGTAGAAAATTATTTCTCCTTTTTTTTTTCTCTCCCCTCTCCTTATCGTTTTCCCTGGTAAATAGTATTTGTCTATAAGTGAGAGGCGGGGAGGGGGGAGAGGAGAGAGAGAGAAAAAAAAAAAAATTGACATATGAATGATAGAATGGTTATACCTTATATACTCGAGTATAAGTCGAGTTTTTCAGCAAATTTTTTTGTGCTGAAAGTGCCCCCCTCGACTTATACTCGAGTCAAGCACTTTTCTGCAGCAAAAAATGTCATTTTCTGAACCGACTTTGAGGCCCCGTATCTCAGGGCCACTTGGTGCTAGGAACCCCAAATTTGTGGAACTGGTTCCATAACATATCCAAAGATGGAGTTCCTAGCACTAAGTGGCCCCGAGATACGGGACCCCAAAATCGGTTCGGAAAATGTAATTCTCTGCTGCAGAAAAGTGCTTGACATTTTCTGAACCGAATTTGGGGCCCCGTATCTCAAGGCCACTTAGTGCTAGGAACCCCAAATTTGGTGTGCAAACCCAGTGGAACTGGTACCATAACATTCAGAGACCCCAAATTTTGGCTGCAGCTAGGGAGCATCTAGGAACCCTTAACTACCGAGTTTGAAGTTCGGGGGACCTATGGCTGCAAATGAGCACAGTGAGGCATGCAAATGGGCACAGTGAGGCTGCAAATGGGCATTGTTGACCCTCTTTTCCACTTACAGTAGCTGTGCATTTCTCACCCTCGTCTTATACTCGGGTCAATAAGTCTTTCCCATTTTTTTGTGGTAAATTAGGGCCTCGACTTATACTCGGAACGACTTATACTCGAGTATATACGGTACTAGTGAGAGGAGGGAACCATTTTTTCTTCCATTCCGTGTATCTCTTTTGTTTTTGATTTTGTTTTTGTTTTTGATTCTGTATATGAGTCTGTATGTTAGATAATAAGCTACATATATCTATGGAAAACAGAATTACTGTGCATTAAGTTATATTTTGTGATACGCAAGCAACAAAATGTCTTTGTTTATATGTTAAAAAAAAAAAAATTCCTGAAAAAATAACATAAAATATAGAATTTAGAAAAAGAAAAAGCATTTGTATTCCCTGGTTCACACTTTAAAGACACAGCTGGTAGTTTTTGCCTTACTGGAGGTAAAATTACAGCACAGCCAGTGGTTTTAGACAGAGGTAGTAGGTATAAATCCTGCTCATCTTCTCTTCTATCTACTAGAGTGACCTAGTGCAAGGTTGCATTAGCTTTTTGTGCCTCCTATAGTCTATGGGTGCCCACAGAGATGTCCTTTAAGATGGCAATCTCTGTTCCTAGATTTACATGCTCACAACTTTTCATAACAACAGTGACATGGTAGTGCTTTAATTTTCCGATCCAAGATAATCTTAGCAATGCCTCCAAATGTAGCTCTCCTGTTTGGAATTTTCTCTTTCCAGGCCACTAAACAGCATGCACTCATGTATTAACTGAAGGCTGTGTCTCTGCAAGGTAGGATTATGGGACCCTAAGAAAGTTTCTCTGGAAGTGCCAGTACTCAACTAGGCCTTGTGTAATGCATGTAGGACCTATAATTAGGAATACAGAGTCCCTAGACTTAGCTCACAATTGTTGCACCTCTTGCAATAATAGTACACCAAAGTTCTTGAGTGTAATTTTAAACAGAATGGAAGCAGGGAGGGCTGAATACCAAACAGTATCGCAATCTCCTCACAACTAGCCCAGATTTCAACTGCACACAGCAGACAGGTGTAGCATCCATCACAATGGAGGTTCTTTTATCAGAACCAGATAGACCTTGAACTGTAGACAAGTGGAGGTTCAGGTGTTACTTCATTGACTACAGCAATATCTCCTTAAGCTACTGGAATATCTTGAGTAAGGAAGTAGGTCAGTGGAGGTTGATGTAGTGCTCCGGAAATACCAGTGAAATCCTTGTAGTAGCCAGATCAGCATGGGTAAAGTCCATTCTTAGATAGTTCAGTAGCATCCAGTAGTATATGAAAGCCAAGAGGGCCAGCGCTCACAGGCCTGGTCCAGGGCCCAACACTTCAACCCTTGTTGAAACTAGGCCCAGTGCACTGACAACAAACTCATCAGCAGTTAGCTAACCAACAAACATCAAGGCCAACTATAATGTAACCCTATCTGGCAGATGACACCTCATAGAAAGCCATTGAGCACACCCTACTGAAGAAATCGGTGCACTAAAGCAACAGCAAAAAAAATTGCAGATTTTAAGCCATCCTGCATTTGCTCTCTACAAGTGTTCCCAGTCAACTTTGACCGAAATTAAATTGTTAGATTTGAGTCACATTTTTCTAAAACGGGTGTCTACAGTTTTATTTGAATGGAGAATGTTTTCTGTTCCATTTGAAATCTATATGTAAATTGAAATGAAAATGAAGGGTAACTAGTTAACACAGCTGGATGGTTGTTCAAGATGGTTCACCAGTGAGAATAAAAGTATCTGTGTTTGATTTCAAACTGATCCTTCAGTCGAACTACTTACGATCACTGTGGGCAGCACATTGGCTAAATGGTTAGCACATCCACTTAGCAGCACTAGAGTTATTTGTTTGAATCCCAACAACAGCACTATCTGCACTGAGTTTGCATGTTCTCCCTGTGCCTGCATTGGTTTACCCCCACACTCCAAAGACATGTTGGTAGGTTAATTGCCTCCTGTCTAAATGTCCCTAGGATATGTATGAATGTGATGCTCTTTGAGGGCAGGGACTGATGTGAATGTATAATAAATATGTAAAATTGACAGTGCTATAAAACCTGGAATAAATAAATAAATCTTAGGCTCATGCAGTACTTGGTGTATCCTCTGTCAGGGTCATGATTAAGCCTCCTCAAATCCTGTCAGTTGATAGAACTTTAGTCTGTGCAACGTGACAGCAGAATACAGTGGTGGCCAGTCCTTAATATATTGGAGGGGTGGCAAACTAACACAAAACCGCCACCCCAGCGGGCGACGGCCGGGAATTTGGTGATCGCACACCGCCGCCCCAGAGACGGACATGAATGCAATGATCGAACCCCCACCACCCACGGGAGATGGGCAGGAATGCGGCAATTGACACCCCTCTCCCCCACGCGGGAAACAGACAGAACAGCTGCGATCAGGGCATTAACTTTGGAGTCAGAGGGAATGAAGAGCCGGGCTGTTGATTCTCCTCCCGGGCAAATAGGAAGTGTGTCCTGAGACATGATTGGCCAGGGGGTGCTAGGACTCCCTGGCCAATTGGGTCACAGGAACTGCTTCCTGATTGGCCGGGAGGAGAATCAGCATGACAATAGAAAATTACATTTTGCTATTGTCACATGAGTGGGTGGGCTCAGGGCGCAATGCTCTGCGCCCACACTTTTTTGTAGCAAATTAGAGCCTCAGGCTCTAATCATGTGCCTAAAAAAAACCCCTTTGAAATCCATGTGTCCAGCACCCTGCATGTAGATTAGGGGGCTGTGCACCCTGTATGAGCGGCCGCCACTGGTAGAATAGCAGGGCATAATGCTATGAATATATCATAAGGATTGATTCAAGGACAGAAACAGATACTTGCAGAGTTGCAGACACCACAAGATGCTGCCAATTCAGCACTGTTGCTCACTTATTTCAAGCCTGGTCAGGTTTAAAAGATGTTAGCCATGTCAGGGTATGGTGATTCAATTCTTCCAATGCTTGCTTGCTATATGCCATGTAGCACAAGGAGCACAAGGATTTTTAATTCGGCAACAATGTGGCAAACATGTGGTATGCAATATACTATTACTGTATATGCCATGTTCTAGCGAGTCTTGTGAATATTTTCACAGATACAATAATATATCAGTGCATACTCAGCAGGGCTCATACACTAGCAAAGATGCATGGATATGGATATGGGTTTATACAATTTAACCATATTAGCTACATACTAAGGATGTTCCAAAATAGACCCTGTAATTTCTGTACATATCTTGAGGTATGATCTAACACACTGAGGCATCATTACAAAGACAGAAAATGTCATGGTTAAGTACACTGTGAGCTTATTTAATTGTGTCTCTGGGTTGGAATTGTATGTTAGTACTACAGTATGCTTTCATTAAATACATTTTGTACTGGTAACTATAGACTTCCACCCCTGGACACTTCTTTCAGTAAGTTCCTCTGTTTGTTTTTTTTGGTATCTCTATTTTGTTGTATACATGGTGGATACCTATAAATCATATTCTTGGCACCACAGCTAAAGACATCTCTTATTTACCACCTTTAATAATACATAGCATAAACTTCTTTTTATAGCCTTGGTACCTTTGCTAGTAAACAGTGTTGATATGAAGTATGATTTGGTTGCTTTTTCTGGCTCTTTAGTTCACCGCTGGGACATGTGGTATTACAACTGAGAATCTCTGCAATCTCTTCACCCATCTGTTTCATTTTCAATCAAATCTGACTGTCAGCCATTGATACAGGAGTTCACTGGGAAACCTTAGTAAAGGGATCATTATGCAAGCTGCACCACATGCTCCTCTGAATGTAAAGACTAAATAGTATGTAAACAATCCACTGTGGATTGTTAATTATGTTGAACAAATTTATATTTCTATATTTATTTTGTCATAAGTACTGTTAAAGCAGATTTAGACCCAAAAGTGGAACTTCAGCTTTAAGGACTCCTGTCCTCCTGACTTGCCACATTTGGTATGTCATTTTTTAGGGTTGAGCGGGTACCTAGTTCTGACAGGTACTCAGCTCCCACTTCCACTCTCGCCTCCTAGGCGACTCGAGCAGAAATTTTCCTCTTTCCCTCCCTCTCTGCAATTTTCTGAGACAGGTCCCAGAAGATTGCCTGGCCATTCACAATGAGCAGCGGACTGGCTGTGAAGCTGCAAGCTGTGCCCACACTAGTGATGCCGGCGCCGGGGAAAGGCGGGGGAGAGAACCGAGGCTTTGGGCAGCCGCATCGCTGGATCGTGGGACACGTGAGTGCGTATTTATTAAAAGTCAGCAGCTACACTCTTTGTAGCTGCTGACTTTTAATTAACACAAAAACGGCTGAAACTTCGCTTAGTGTCAGTGTCAGTGGTCGTTGTCAGTGGTCGTTGGTGTCAGTGGGAGAAATTATGCCACTGTGTTAATGTCAGTGAGAGGAAAAGTGTCCCAAGACCGGATTAAGGCAATCAAAGTGCCGCATGTGGCCCTCGGGCCACAGTATGAAGACCACTGGACTCCATTAGGATGTCCAGTCACTGGACCTTTTGGAAGGCAACTGAAATTCATTGCTTACTCATATCTTTGGGCTTTGCATCTTGTATGCCAATTGAAAGAGCTTTCTCTACGCAACTGTACATATTGATCGGTGATTTCTGCATATAGTAAATAATCAGCATCCACATCTTCCTGGATTTCCTTTCTTTCTTCATGGTTGAAATTGTGTGGTTTTGTTCTAGTATTAATATATCACATTTGGATGATTCCCATGTATTAACATTGACTTTTATTTGCCAATCTCTGCAAAGTTATTGTTCCTATTTGGCTATTCATAAATGCTTGTCTGATATTTGCTTTTTTTAGGAAATTGTATGTAGCTTCTACCTCTGATTAGTTATTTTGCTGTCTGTCAGGTCCTTAAAGTGGTTGTAAAGTCTCGTTTTTTTTTTTGTTAAAAATAATAAACATGTTATACTTACTTGCTCTGTGCAGTGGATTTGCATAGAGCAGCCTGAAACCTCTACTTCCCTCTTCAGCTCTCCTAGCCCCTCCCTCCTGGCGAGTGCCCCCACAGCAAGCTGCTTGCTATAGGGTCACCCGAGCCAAGCTGCAGCTCAATGTATCCATCAACTGGCCGAAAAACTAACTAACTGGCCAAATGACCGAATTTCGGCTGATTTTTCGTATAGTGTATGGCCAGCATTTACATTAGCTGTTCCCTTCTACTGTCTTGTTTTTCAGAGATAGTACCTCCTGTGTTGTGGTATCTTTACATTTGGCAGAAAAGAATAGAAAACGCGTAAAAAGAGCAATGCAGAGGTACATTTAGAGGCTGCCTTCTTGGGCTATATAAAAGAGACATGGCTCCTTTTTCTGATATTGGTATAGACATTTTTTAATGTCAACTTTCAAATGATGATTTTGATGGCTGCGGATAGGGCCAGGCTTTAAGAAAGCCTGATTTGTGGTGAATGTTGCTCACTATTAGGGATGAGCCGAACACCCCCCCGGTTCGTTTTGTGGCAGAACATACGAACATACCAAAAATTGGTGCGAACACGCAAACCCTGTTAAAGTCTATGGGACTCGAACGTGAAAAATCAAAAGTATTAATTTTAAAGGCTAATATGCAAGTTATTGTCATGAAAAAGTGTTTGGGGACCCGGGTCGTGCCCCAGGGGACATGTATCAATGCAAAAAAAGTCTCAAAAACGGCCGTTTTTTTGGGAGCAGTGATTTTAATAATGCTTAAAGTGAAACAATAAAAATTAACTATTCCTTTAAATATTGTGCCTGGGGGATGACTATAGTATACCTGTAAAGTGGCGCAGTTTTACCATGTTTAGAACAATACCACAGCAAAATTACATTTCTAAAGGGAAAAAAGTCATTTAAAACTGCTTGCGGCTGAAATGTAATGTTGCCCCCCCCCAGCCCATTACTTGGCCCTTTGGGTCTGGTATGGATATTAAGGGGAACCCCGCACCCAAACAAAAAAAAAAGGCATGGGGCCCCCAGGCCCTATATACTCTGAACAGCAGTATACAGGTGGGTTACAAACAAGATAGGGACTGTAGGTTTGTTCTTTAGTTGAATCTGTTTGTAATTTGGAACAGGTAAATTTTTTAAGTGTAGTCCAGCCCAAAAATCTATTTTTATACATTTTGGATAATATAGGGCAGGGTTATCACCCCTGTAACATTTTTTTGCTGTCTGTGCTCCTGTTCAGAAGATTTCACCTCACTTTCTGTTCCAATGACAATTGGATTTTGAAAATTTTGGGTTATTAGGTAAATAAGGATTGGTGATAAAGCATCAGTGGAGACACCTTTTTCCCATATTAACTCTTACAGGAGAGAAGTTCCCTTCCTAGGGGTAGATTTCCTCTCACTTCCTGTTGTCTCCTTCCGTTTGTAAGTAGGAGTCATTTGTAAGTCGGATATTTGAAAATAGGGGACCACCTGTATATACTATACGGCCTGCCCTATACACTCTGTGGAAAATTGGGTCTTAGGTGTTTGTGGTACCAGAACACTGTAAGCCCTCACAGTTACTCTTGGTGGTTGCTGGAATGGGCCCTGCTGTGAAATATTATATCAAGAATTGTAATTAAATGCCCCTGTTAAACAGGGGCAGAAACATTGGGCCTTAGGCGGTGGTGGTGGTGGCACAACACTCTAAAGCGTCACAGATACATTTGTTGAGCGCAGTAACAGGCCCTGCTGTGAAACATTAGATCAAAAATTGTAATTACGCACCCCTGTTAAACAAGGGCAGAAAAATTGGGCTTTAGGCAGTGGTGGTGGTGCCACAACACTGCAACCCCTCACAGATACTCTTGTTGAGCGCAGGAACAGGCCCTGCTGTTAAATATTTGATCAAAAATTGTAATTACGCGTCCCTGTTAAACATGGGCAGAAAAATTGGGCCTTAGGTAGTGGTGGTGCCCTGAACCGAAAATATTCTTAGAAGCTATCATCTTGAAAATTGAGGAGGAATAGGATAGTCACTCAGCATAATAGGATAGTCACTCAGCATTAGGGATGAGCTTCGAGTTCGAGTCGAACTCATGTTCGACTCGAACATTGGCTGTTCGCAAGTTCGCCGAACAGCGAACAATTTGGGGTGTTCGTGGCAAATTCGAATGCCGCGGAACATCCTTTAAAAGTCTATGGGAGAAATCAAAAGTGCTAATTTTAAAGGTTAATATGCAAGTTATTGTCATAAAAAGTGTTTGGGGACCTGGGTCCTGCCCCAGGGGACATGGATCAATGCAAAAAAAAGTTTTAAAAACGGCCGTTTTTTCAGGAGCAGTGATTTTAATAATGCTTAAAGTCAAACAATAAAAGTGTAATATCCCTTTAAATTTCGTACCTGGAGGGTGTCTATAGTATGCCTGTAAAGGGGCGCATGTTTCCTGTGTTTAGAACAGTCTGACAGCAAAATGACATTTTGAAGGAAAAAACTCATTTAAAACTACCCGCGGCTATTGCATTGCCGACAATACACATAGAAGTTCATTGATAAAAACGGCATGGGAATTCCCCAAAGGGGAACCCCGAACCAAAATTTAAAAAAAAAATGACGTGGGAGTCCTCCTAAATTCCATACCAGGCCCTTCAGGTCTGGTATGGATATTAAGGGGAACCCCGGCCAAAATTTAAAAAAAAAAATGACGTGGGGTTCCCCCTAAATTCCATACCAGACCCTTCAGGTCTGGTATGGATTTTAAGGGGAACCCCGCGCCAAAAAAAAAAAAAAAACGGTGTGGGGTCCCCCCAAAAATCCATACCAGACCCTTATCCGAGCACGCAACCTGGCAGGCCGCAGGAAAAGAGGGGGGGACGAGAGTGCGGCCCCCCCCCTCCTGAACCGCACCAGGCCACATGCCCTCAACATTGGGAGGGTGCTTTGGGGTAGCCCCCCAAAACACCTTGTCCCCATGTTGATGAGGACAAGGGCTTCATCCCCACAACCCTGGCCGGTGGTTGTGGGGGTCTGCGGGCGGGGGGCTTATCGGAATCTGGAAGCCCCCTTTAACAAGGGGACCCCCAGATCCCCGCCCCCCCCGTGTGAAATGGTAAAGGGGTACTTACCCCTACCATTTCACTAAAAAACTGTCAAAAATGTTAAAAATGACAAGAGACAGTTTTTCACAATTTCTTTATTTAAATGCTTTTTCTTTCTTCTATCTTCCTTCATCTTCTGGTTCTGTGGGGGTCCCCTTGTTAAAGGGGGCTTCCAGATTCCGATAAGCCCCCCGCCCGCAGACCCCCACAACCACCGGCCAGGGTTGTGGGGATGAGGCCCTTGTCCTCATCAACATGGGGACAAGGTGTTTTGGGGGGCTACCCCAAAGCACCCTCCCAATGTTGAGGGCATGTGGCCTGGTATGGTTCAGGAGGGGGGGGGGGCCGCACTCTCGTCCCCCCCTCTTTTCCTGCGGCCTGCCAGGTTGCGTGCTCGGATAAGGGTCTGGTATGGATTTTTGGGGGGACCCCACGCCCTTTTTTTTTTTTTTTGGCGCGGGGTTCCCCTTAAAATCCCTGAAGGGTCTGGTATGGAATTTAGGGGGAACCCCACGTCATATTTTTTTTTAAATTTTGGCCGGGGTTCCCCTTAATATCCATACCAGACCTGAAGGGCCTTGTATGGAATTTAGGAGGACTCCCATTTTTTTTTTTTTTTGGTTCTGGGTTCCCCTTTGGGGAATTCCCATGCCGTTTTTATCAATGAACTTCTATGTGTATTGTCGGCAATGCAATAGCCGCGGGTAGTTTTAAATGAGTTTTTTCCTTCAAAATGTCATTTTGCTGTCAGACTATTCTAAACACAGGAAACATGCGCCCCTTTACAGGCATACTATAGACACCCCCCAGGTACAAAATTTAGAGGGATATTACACTTTTATTGTTTGACTTTAAGCATTATTAAAATCACTGCTCCTGAAAAAACGGACATTTTTAAAACTTTTTTTTGCATTGATCCATGTCCCCTGGGGCAGGACCCAGGTCCCCAAACACTTTTTATGACAATAACTTGCATATTAGCCTTTAAAATTAGCACTTTTGATTATTCATGTTCGTGTCCCATAGACTTTAACGGTGTTCGCGTGTTCGAGCGAACTTTTTTCCTGTTCGCATGTTCTGGTGCGAACCGAACAGGGGGGTGTTCAGCTCATCCCTACTCAGCATATGCAGTCTTCAAGGGATCCCACATCCATAGAAAAATCAATCGGTTACATCAGCATCAGATGCTTGGTAGCTGGTGATGCAAGACTGATTCATTTTTATGAATGTGAGCCGATCAACAGAGTCTGTGGACAGGCGCACTCTGTGATCAGTTACAAAGCCTCCAGCAGCACTGAATGCATGTTCAGAAAGAACGCTGGATGCAGGACAGGCCAGTAGCTCAATTGCATATTGAGCCAGCTCTGGCCAGTGGTCCATCCTCAAGACCCAGTAACCCAGTGGATGTTCTGGTGGAAAGATCTCCAAGTCTGGTCTTGCCCCTAGATATTCCTGCACCATGGAATTCAGACGCTGGCTATGGTTGCTGAAACCGAGCAGACCTGGGTGCTGAGGACTATAGAATTGCCTGAAGGCATCGGTCAGCCGGCCACCTTCTTCACCGCTCTCTCTGTGACTGAACGAAGCCTCAGCAACACGTTGTCCAGCACAAGGAAATTGTAACCTCCCAGGCTCTGGAAACGCATTGCACAAACCTTTCTGCAAGGCTTCACAAAGATGTTTCATCCTCCCCTCCCTCTGCGAAGGCTGGATAAGTTCTGCAACCTTACCCTTCTAACGTGGATCAAGAAGGGTTTCCAGCTAGTAATGATCCAGCCTCCTTGACACCACAAATCCTCGGGTCCTTTCGCAGGCTTTGCAGGATCAGGGAGGCCATGCAGCGTAGGTTTGCAGGGGCATTTGATCCTGAGTCCTCTGGGTCACTAAGGATTACATGATACTCAACCACCTCCTCCCAGCCACATACAATTTCATAGGCTTCTGGGGACTGAAAATGAACCCTTGAAGACTGCTGCTGATGCTGAGTGTTATCCTCCACCTCCATGCTGGCACAATCCTCCTCCTCCTCCTCTTCTTCTTCCTGTGTGATCGGTAGGGCTGCAGGAATACTAGTATCTGCATAAAGGGGGCCTTGAGAGGTAAGGAAGTCCTCCTCTTCCTCCCGCTGTTCTGCCTCAAGTGCCCTGTCCATTATTCCACAAAGCATGTGCTCCAACAGGAAGACAAGAGGGACAGTATCACTGATGCATGCACTGTCACTGGTCACCATCCTCGTGGCCTCCTTAAATGGTGACAGGACAGTGCATGCATCCTTGATCAGTACACTCATTGTCCATGCCTGCTGGACAATGAGAACGCAGAGAAGGCCTTTGATAGGGTCTCCTGGGATTATATGTTTGACACCTGTAATCATATTGGGTTTGGTAACAATATGATGACATGGATAAAGTCTCTATACATTAACCCAAGTGCAAAAATAAAAATTAATGAAACCTATTCTGACTCGATAGAAATCCAAAATGGTACTAGACAAGGTTGCCCCCTTTCACCCTTACTATTCATTCTGTCTATTGAACCCTTAATTAGGACCATTAATTTACAACAATCAATACACAGATTCAATATAGATAACAGAGAATACAAAATAGCAACGTATGACGACCTACTTTTTTACATTACCCAACCCCATATATCTATCGAAAATATAAACAAAACTTTTCTCGATTTCAAATACCTATCAGATTTTAAAATTAATCATAAAAAGTGTGAAGCTCTGAGGATTACTCTATCTAAAAAGACAGAACTACTCACACGGAAAAATTGCCCTTCAAATGGGAAAACACATCTCTAAAATATCTGGGCATCCACCTTACCCCTAAACTAGAAACCCTCTATGAATATAACTGTCAACCATTATTCAAAAAGATTGAAACAGATCTTAAAAATTGGAATACCAAGCAGTTCTCTTGGTTTGGCAGGGCTGCCATACTAAAAATGTTGGTTTTGCCAAGACTTTTATACCTATTCCACACATTACCCATAGACCTACAGTAGTCTTTCTTTAAAAGACTAACCTCAATTCAAGGACAGTTCCTATGGAAGATGTCATTTGTGACGAAACATGTAGGGCGTGGCTACGCATTGTACGCCATCACACAGTTCGCCCCATGATATGCACGGATGTTCGCTTATTTTATATGCAGGCTATTTTTAAGAATTTTAAACAGTGTGTTTACGGAGTGTGTTCCCTCCGGTTTTGTTTTACCTATTTGCAATAAACCTATCAGTACATACTACACCATTGGTGCCCATCTCTGTTTTTCATCCAATACCTCAGGGGTTACTGGGCGCTTCCCCCTATACTAGGTGGACGATTTGGATAACGCCGGGTTGGAGGAGTTGGACGCATCAGCTGTGTTGGACGCCACCACTTTACGGTCTCCGCAGAGGGCAAAATCTGCTTGCTTGTCAGACCTTGCCATTAGGGAGGTCCACCATTCAGGGTAAGGGTCCACCTTCAGCATTTCTTTGGATTTATTTCAACAGAAAGTCACATCTTTATACTCCTCTCTTCTCCCTTCACCTGTATGGGGTACGGTGGGATGGAACGTGGATGTGTTTTCCTACTGTCATGAAGTTGATAAACACTCATGGAACTTTTTTGCTCTTCAGTTTATGGACTAAAATCACTATTTTCACGTTTTTTCACCACTGATAAATTTCACTCTGTTTAGTGATACTTTGAAGTGATCACTCATTTAGTATATGTTATATTTGAATTGTGGATATATGTGTTTTTGCACACAAGTGCACACTCTTTTCATGTCATTTATCTTTTTGCACTTTTATTTATGCACGTTCAATTAATCCATTTTTATTTAATTAATGTATTTAATTAATGTCATTATTCTTTGCATACAGGCTGTAAGCACACTTATTTAGAGTTTTTTTTACAGTTCCTATGGGCCAAAAAACGACTAAGGGTACAAATTAGTCTTTTACAACACCCAAAAACAAAAGGAGGAATAGGCCTTCCTGACTTTTGCAGCCAAACATAAACTCTCCTCTACACCCAGTCCCTTATCCTCATTAGCAAATAACCCCGACATCCCACCTTGACTTGACAACAAAAACCTTTACAGAGTCAATACTAATAAACCTCTTCTAGTATACCCTTGCCTAAAAGACAATAAATTAAAATCACTTACAGACGTACAACACGAACTAGGCACAAAAGCCATAAACTTCTGGATATACCTACAAATTCACAATTTTATATAAATATAAAAAAAGTGGGAGAATGATCTAAATATGCAATTCTCAGATCTTCAATGGGAAAAAGCCAGTGTGTTCACCCATAAATTCTCATTAATATCATATAATAATTAATATCACCCATAATGCCAGAAATATCATATAAAATCCGCACTCAGTGGTATGCCACACTGACAAAACTTAAAAAGTGGTCTCCCGGGGAATCGGACGTTTGCTGGAGATGCAATAAAGAAAGGGGCTCCTTCCTTCATATATGGTGGAATTGCGACCTCATTCAAACCTTCTGGTCCCAGATAAAAAAATGTATAGTCCACATCACAGACACCCAGATGGAACAAAATGCAGCATGTTGCTTATTACATATTACATATTAATGACCTTTCTTACCGCAAATACAAAAACTCTCTTACAAGACACTTGCTCAATGCTGCCAAAGCACTAGTCCCAGCCAACTGGAAATCTAAAAATATCCCAACAATCAAAGACTGGCTCTCAAAAGTTAAATCAATTTATGAAATGAAGGAAACTATTGCCATAAAAAGAGAAAACACATCTCGAAATCAACAACGGTGGAAACCCTGGAACTCCTTCATTCTATCAGAGAGTTACAAAAAAATAACCTCCAATTAATTCCTTCTATAGAAACACCTTCCATTGTTTCATCCATTTCATTTTAACTACACACAAGATACTCCTTTTAGTATATATGTGTGTGTGTGCTCGGGTTTTGGGTATACACTCACATGTATAACTTTATTTAATTTACAAAAGTATTTGCCATTTACTATCTGATATACATTCCCACTCATCAAACTTCAATAACAAACTCCTTTCTACCTATATTTGTTGGTCTTCATAATCAACAAATAGAATCCTAATTCATTCACCATACCTAAGTGAACATTACATTTGTGCCAAAAGAAAAATGTACGAAATTCATTGCCATACTCCATTTACTTGTTTAATGTTATTCACCTTTGTTTTAACATTTTATTTCATGTTAGCTGTTCTCATTTTGGGTTTTTGTAATATCCACACTACTTTGTATTTTGTACTTTGTATTTTACTACCTCTATCGCAGCGCGGCAATCGGCGGCGGCGTGTGTCCCTCGGATACATCGCTTCCCCGATCTAGGTAAACAGCCAATTCTATTGGCTGTTTACCCCGTGATCGGCTGTGTCAAAGTCACAGCCGATCACCTGTCACAGCAAACGGAGCAGTGATAGAGGAAGGCGAGTGTCCCTTGGACACAGCGCTTCCCCGATCGGTAAACAGCCAATGAAATTGGCTGTTTACCAGGTGACCGGCTGTGTCCAATCACAGCCGGTCACAAATGTAAACAAGGCAGTAGCTGTTACTATCTGATCCCTGCTCTCTCCTCACACACCGATTGTGAGAGGAGAGAGCAGGGATCGGTGAGTGAAATCAGTGTCTGTCTGACATTACTGTTTTGTACTGTACTGTGCACAACACGGCCCCCCCCAATAAAGAGGACCTGTCACACAGCCCAGCCAATCAGCCCATCTGTCAATCAGCCCATCTGTCAACCAGCCCATCTGTCAATCAGCCCATCTGTCACAGGCCCACCGCCACACAGGCTACCAGTACCACCATCGGTACCACCACCAGTAACGCCACTAGTACCTCCATCAGGCCCACCATCTATACTGCCACACAGGCCGCTACCAGTATCGCCACTAGTGCCGCCATCGGTACCACCACCACCCGTACCACCGTCAGTACCGCCATCGGTACCACCACCACCCATACCGCCACCTGTACCGCCATCACCACCTGTACCGCCACCACCACCTGTACCACCATTGGTATCACCACCACCTGTACCGCCACCAGTACCGCAATCACCACCTGTACCGCCACCACCACCTGTACCGCCGCCACCACCTGTACCGCCATCGGTACCACCACCACCCGTACCGCCACCGGTACTGCCACCACCACCTGTACTGCCACCGGTACCACAATCACCACCTGTACCGCCACCACCACCTGTACCGCCATCGGTACCACCACCACCCGTACCGCCACCGGTACCGCCACCACCACCACCCGTACCACCATCGGTACCACCACCCATACCGCCATCTGTACCACCACACAGGCCCGCCAATAAGCATTGCCATAATGTCCCAAAGGGTATACACACCTGAGGAGGCATATGAGATTCTTGCATGTCGGATGATGAGAGCAGCGGGGAGCTCACATCATCTGGTTAGGAATACGAGCCAGTGGAGGATAGTGGATCAGAGTCCGAGTCCGCGGAGGAAACCGTCCCTCCCAAAATAAGATCAGGACCAAGATCAGGACCAAGATCAGGAGATCTGCCCACCACCAGCAGCGCCAGACCCCAGGAAGAGGAAAAGGAGCCCAGTACAAGCCCTGGAATTACCACCAGCAGCGCCAGACCCCAGGGAGAGGAAGAGGAGCCCAGTACAAGCACTGGAATTACCCGCCCAACCCGAAGAACCCAGCCCCAGTCCTACCTTCCCGATGCCCTGGCAAACCCCTTATGGTTGCCTGCCAACTCAGGACCTGCTATCATCCCCCCTTTCACAGCACAGCCAGGTGTGCAGCCCGACACTACAAATTTTTCTGAATTCGATTATTTTTCTTTATTTTTCCCACAAGATTTTCTGCAGAATATGGTGGATCAAACTAATTTGTATGCATCCCAATTTATTGCTGCCAACCCCAATTCTTCCTACGCCCGCATGTTCCAGTGGCGATGTGTCACACTGGATGAATTTAAATTGTTTTTGGGCCTAAATTTTAATATGGGGCTTACAAAAAAGAACGAAGTCCATGCATATTGGTCCACCCACCCCATCTAACACATGCCCATATATGCCGCTGTCATGTCCAGGACAAGATACGACATGATTATGTGTTTTCTCCACTTCAATGACAATTCCCAGTGCCCTCCCCGAGATCATCCCAACCATGACAAATTGTACAAGATAAGCCCTCTAACCAATTCCTTTTCCCAGCGATTTAGAGAAGTTTTCATCCCAGACCAAAAAATTTGTGTGGACGAGTCCCTGATACATTTCACTGGCCGACTGCACTTCAAGCAGTATATACCAAGCAAGAGATCCAGGTATGGGGTGAAGTTAAATAAATTATGCGATCGAGCCACTGGATATGTCTTCACATTCCGGATCTACGAAGGCAAAGATTCCCAGCTCCAGCCCCATGATTGCCCACATATATTGGAACCAGTGGGAAAATTGTCTGGGAGCTGGCATACCATTTATATGTCGACAACTACTATACCAGCCTGCCCCTTTTTCGTCACCTTTATAGTAAAAAAACCCCGGCCTGTGGTACCTTAAAAAAAACCGTAAGGGATTCCCACGAAATCTGTTGGCAAAAAAATTAAGAAAGGGAGAATCGGCATTCATGAGAAACGAGGAGGTGTTGGCCATGAAGTGGAGGGACAAGAAAGATGTCCATGGGGGGCATCTATATGGGGGGGGTGTATTAAACAATCAAATGCTACAGCCCTACTTATCAAACAGAAAGTCCTGTTACTGGTACAAGAAAGTTGCCTTTCACCTTTTTCACATGGCCCTTTTTAATTCGTTTGTCTGCTACCAAAAAGCAACTCAAAACCAACAAGTCACCTACCTCAAGTATTTTGAATCGATCGTCACTGCCCTCATTTACCAACAAGGTCCCGCCCCAGGAAGCATTCGCTCGGATGCTGTGAGTCGACCTCACGAGCAACACCTTCCCTATAGCATTTACCCCACAGAATCTGGAAGAAGACACCAAAGAAAATGTCGTGTATGCAGCAGAGGAGGAGTAAGAAGAGATTCCAGCTATTATTGTCCCCAATGTCCCTCCCAACCTGGCCTGTGCATCGGAGATTGCTTCAAAAATTATCATACATTCATCCAATATTAGTTCCCTGTATTATTACCAGACTGCCATTTCCCCATTTGCTTGCTACCATGTTAATTAACTGACCCTGGCCTGTTTACCGACGATGTCTTTGCTTGCCGATTTAAACCACGTTTCTGACTTGCACGTGTACCAACCTCAGCCTGTTTATGGATGATACCTCTGCCTGCCAATTTAAACCATGTTTCTGACTTGCATGTGTACCAACCTCAGCCTGTTTACCGACGATGCCTCTGCCTGCCAATTTAAACCACATTTCTGACTTCCACGTGTACCGACCTTGGCCTGTTAATCGACCATGTTTTTGCCTGCCACTTGGACTGATCTTTTGGCCATCTACTTTAGTACACAGGGGTCTCACATATGTGAGGGGCTTCAGAATAGCGTTCTGAATAGAGAAAACCAGTTTTTCATTTTCTGTGCTCCCAGAACAGGGTCTGGTTGCCCAGAGGCTTCAAAGCGATTTGGGTGGGAGAAGCCTCTACCCCTGTCCCCCTGGCCCTAAGCTTGATGGTCCTTCCTGCTGCCTGGACCAATACTTTGGCTGTGCTGACCATATTGCTGCCTGTAAAGACCCATGACATTATGGACCATGTTTCTTCCTGCTGTATGGACCAATACTTTGGCTGTGTTGACCATATATCTGCCTGCTGCCTCTACTGACTTTGGACAGTATTTCTGCCGGGACACCTCTGCCTGCTACCTGGACCTGTGCTTTGGCTGTGCTCTGGCTGTGCTTTGGCTGTGCTCTGGCTGTGCTCTGGCTGTGCTCTGGCTGTGCTGACAGTATCTCTGCCTGTATGAACTATGGACAGTATTCCTGCCTGCTGCCTGGATGATTGCTTTTGCTGTCGCTGACCTCATTCCTGCCTGCTGCCTGGACCGATGCTCTCCTCTGTGGACCACTGCACTTCTAAAACCACAGGTAATCTTTTGTTATTTGGTATGTACCTGCTATGTGTTAGAAATATGAAGGGCCTTCAAAAATGTGATTGATAGTCAGAAAATGATATGTGTAATTAATGCTGCTAGAATGCCTGGAGGTGCTACTTGGATTTTGGGCCTCTGTATGTGGCCAGGCTGTGTAAAAGTCTCAAACATGTGGTATCGCCATACTCAGGAGGAGTAGCAGAATGTATTTTGGGGTGTCATTTTTGCTATGTACATGCTATGCGTTATAAATATCTTATAAAGGGACAACTTTGTGTAAAAAAAATGCATTTTCATTTTTTTTCCACTTTTTTCAAAACCTTCTGGAAAAAAATGAACCACTCAAAAGACTCATTATGCCTCACAGATTATACGTTGGGGTGTGTGCTTTCCAAAATGGGGTCATTTTGTGGATAATTCCATTGTTCTGGTGCTCCAGGGCCTTCAAAACTGTAATAGGTGGTTGAGAAAGGATATGTGCAATTTATGCTTGTAAAACACATGAAAGTGCTACTTCAATGTTGGGCCTTTGTATGTGGCCAGGCTGTGTAAAAGCCTCACACATGTGGTATTACCATACTCAAGAGGAGTAGAGGAATGCATTTTGGGTTGTCATTTTTGCTATGTACATGCTATGTGTTAGAAATATCTTATAAATGGACAACTTTGTGTAAAAAAAATGCATTTTCATTTTATTTCCACATTTTCCAAAAACTTCTGGAAAAAAATGAACCGTTCAAAAGACTCATTATGCCTCATAGATTATACGTTGGGGTGTGTGCTTTCCAAAATGGAGTCATTTTGTGGACAATTCAATTGTCCTGGTGCTCCAGCGCCTTAAAAAGTGTAATAGGTGGTTGAGAAAGGATATGTGCAATTTATGCTTGTAGAACGCCTGAAAGTGCTACTTCAGTGTTGGCCCTTTGTATGTGGCCAGGCTGTGTAAAAGTCTCAAACATGTGGTATCGCTATACTCAGGAGGAGTAGCAGAATGTATTTTGGGGTGTAGTTGCAATTATGCATATGCTGTGTGAGAGAAATAACCTGTTAATATGACCAGTTTGTGAAAAAAAAAAAAAAAAATTCCCAAGAATTGTGGGAAAAAATTACAGCCTCAAAAAACTCACAATGCCTCTTAGTAAATACATTGAACTGTCTACTTTCCAAAAAGGGGTCATTTGGGGGGTATTTGTACTTTCCTGGCTTGTTAGTGTCTCAAGAAATGAGAAAGGCCTTCAGGTGAGATAGTACATCAGGTGTGATCAATTTTCAGTGATTGGCACCATAGTTTGTAGACTCTATAACTTTCACAAAGACCAAATAATATACATTAATTTGGGTTATTTTTACCAAAGATATGTAGCAGTATAAATTTTGGCACAAATTTATGTAGAAAAATGACTTGTTTGCAAAATTTTACAATAGAAACTAAAAAAAAGTACGTTTTTTTCAAAATTTTCGCTGTTTTTTTGCTTATATCGCAAAAAATGAAAAACCCAGTGGTGATTAAATACCACCAAAAGAAAGCTCTATTTGTGAGAAGAAAATGATAAACATTTTGTTTGGATACAGTGTAGCATGACTGAGTAATTGTCATTCAAAGTGTGAGAGCGCTGAAAGCTGAAAATTGGTCTGGGCGGGAATGTGCATAAGTGCCTGGTATTGAAGTGGTTAAACAAGAAAAACTGAAATATCACATGGTCCTAAGTATTCAGACCCTTTGCTGTGACAATCATATATTTAACTCAGGTGCTGTTCATTTCTTCTGATCATCCTTAAGATGGTTCTACACCTTCATTTGAGTCCAGCTGTGTTTGACTATACTGATTGGACTTGATTAGGAAAGTCACACACCTGTCTATATAAGACCTTACAGCTCACAGTGCATGTCAGAGCAAATGAGAATCATGAGGTCAAAGGAACTGCCTGAAGAGCTAAAAAAAAGACAGAATTGTGGCAAGGCACAGATCTGGCCAATGTTTCAAAAAAATTTCTGCTGCACGTAAGGTTCCTAAGAGCACAGTGGCCTCCATAATCCTTAAATGGAAGAAGTTTGGGACGACCAGAATCCTTCCTAGAGCTGGCCATCCAGCCAAACTGAGCTATCAGGGAGAAGAGCCTTGGTGAGAGAGGTAAAGAAGAACCCAAAGATCACTGTGGCTGAGCTCCAGAAATGCAGTCGGGAGATGGGATTAAGTCTTAGAAAGTCAACCATCACTGCAGCCCTCCACCAGTCGGGGCTTTATGGCAGAGTGGCCCGACAGAAGCCTCTCCTCAGTGCAAGACACATGAGAGCCCGCATGGAGTTTGCTAAAAAACACCTGAAGGACTCCAAGATGGTGAGAAATAAGATTCTCTGGTCTGATGAGACCAAGATAGAACTTTTTGGCCTTAATTCTAAGCGGTATGTGTGGAGAAAACCAGGCACTGCTCATCACCTGTCCAATACAGTCCCAACAGTGAAGCATGGTGGTGGCAGCATCATGCTGTGGGGGTGTTTTTTAGCTGCAGGGACAGGATGACTGGTTGCAATTGAGGGAAAGATGAATGCAGCCAAGTACAGGGATATCCTGGACGAAAACCTTCTCCAGAGTGCTCAGGACCTCAGACTGGGCCGAAGGTTTACCTTCCAACAAGACAATGACCCTAAGCACACAGCTAAAATAATGAAGGAGTGGCTTCACAACAACTCTGTGACTGTTCTTGAATAGCCCAGCCAGAGCCCTGACTTAAACCCAATTGATCATCTCTGGGGAGACCTAAAAATGGCTGTCCACCAACGTTTACCATCCAACCTGACAGAACTGGAGAGGATCTGCAAGGATGAATGGTAGAAGATCCCCAAATCCAGGTGTGAAAAACTTATTGCATCTTTCCCAAAAAGACTCATGGCTGTATTAGATTAAAAGGGTGCTTCTACTAAATACTGAGTTAGGCTCCATTCACACTAGCGCGTTTTTTGATGCATTTTGCATTTTGCAGAAATGCACGGGAATTTTTTAACATGGGTTCCTATGGAACATGTTCACATCAATGCCTTTTTGTTTCTCTGCATTTTTGGAAAGGGTCAGGGACTTTTTTTCATGCAAAATGCAGCGTTTTGCATGTAATAGAATTCAATGGACAAGCATCAAAAATGCAAGTGCACCGTTTTTGCAGCGTTTTTGATGCGTTTTTGGTGCGTTTTTGGTGCGTTTTTGCTGTTTTTTTTTTATTTATTTTTTTTAAGACTGTAAAAAAAACTGTAAAAAAAAAACCGCAAAACGCAAATCGCGGCAAAATCGCGGCAAAAACGCTGCTCAAAAACGTGGCAAGCATGAAGAAAAACCTCCAAAAACGCTCAAAAGCAACATTCATAGGTGTGAATCGAGCCTAAAGGGTCTGAATACTTAGGACCATGTGATATTTCAGTTTTTCTTTTATAATAAATCTGCAAAAATGTCAACAATTCTGTGTTTTTCTGTCAATATGGGGTGCTGTGTGTACATTAATGAGGAAAAAGATGAACTTAAATGATTTTAGCAAATGGCTGCAATATGACAAAGAGTGAAAAATTTAAGGGGGTCTGAACACTTTCCATCCCCACTGTATATATATATTTATGCACAATATAACCCCCAGATCTGCACAATGAGTGCCCATCAGTGCTGCTTATTAGTGCCGCCTATCAGTGCCGCATATAAATGCCATCTATCAGTGCCGCCCATCAGTGCCGCCTATATGTGCCCTCCAGTGTCACCTATCAATGCCACTTATGAGTGCCCAATCAGTGCCACCTATCAGTGGCCATCAGTGGCACCTATGAGTGCCCATCAGTGCTTATCAGTGCCACTTATGCGTGCCCATCAGTGTCACCGGTCAGTGCCACCCAGTGCTGTATATCAGTGCCACCTATCAGTCCTGCATATAAGTGCAACCTCATCAGTGCTACCTCATCATTGCCAATCAGTACTGCCTTATCAGTGCTGCCAGTGCAGCCTCATCAGTTCCCATCAGTGAAGGAGAAAACTTACTTATTTACAACGTTTTGTAACAGAAACAAAGAAAAAAATTTTTTCAAAATTTTTGATCTTTTTTTATTTGTAGAGCAAAAAATAAACACTCCAGTGGTGATCAAATGCCACCAAAAGAAAGCTCTATTTGTGGGAAAAAAATGATAAAAAATTTGTTTGGGTACAGCGTCGCAGGACCGCGCAATTGGTATGAGTGGCAGCAAAGAGGTGGCCTTTAATGCCCACACACCAAACTTATTGGGTTTATTTACTAAAACTGGAGAGTGAAAAATGTGGTGCAGCTGTGCATAGTAGCCAATCAGCTTTTAACTTTAGCTTGTTCAATTAAGCTTTGACAAAAAAAAAACTGGAAGCTGATTGGTTTTTATGCAGAGCTGCACCAGATTCTGCACTCTCAACCCCTCTGTGTCCATGGCAGCTGAGGTTTGTGTGTTGAGAGCGTGCTCCCAGCACAGTGACTGAGCTGTCACACACAGCTCCAGGTCTCTGTTTATGATCGGAAGCTGGTAGGATTGGCTCCTTATCATTTGTCACAGTAACAGCGAATCGCAGTAATAATGGAATCAGGACATCCGTCCTGCCCCCTGGTGTAAAGACCCAGTTAAAGGGCTGTCGTAGCGAGTAGGATGGGAATAACAACCCAGGATCTCCTGTTGTTTCTGCTATCAAATGGACAAAGACACTGGAGCCATAACACATTATGAATAGTTTTAGAAGAAACATATATCTGTTAAAAACTTGTAGTATCCCTGACAAATATTCATTTCTTCCAGTTGTGCAGAAACTTGAATCATAGCTTCTGTGTGTGACCACTCAATAAATCATAGACCTATTTCTTCAAAAACTATTTATAATGGTTATTTTACATACGTTCCCACAGTCCATTTATTATTCTGTTACACATAGTGATTTGTTTCATTCAGAAGTGCTGTGGCATTCTGGCAACACTGGTGTAACAACAATAATTCATTGCTCTAAAGAATAAGTACACAGGGAGGCAGACTAGTAAACCAGCCATCCAAGCAGTCAGGAGGCATTCCATCCTTAGCACCAGATTCTAAACGCAACCACACCTAAAAGAGTTCAAGGACATATCACGCTGTTGAGGATGGACAGCCATGGGGTTCTAGCAGCCAGAACTATAGACTGAGTGCAAGAAGCCACAGCCATTGGATTACTCTGAGCACCAACCGCACAGTTAAGGCCTTGACTCCCCTTTGCTAAGCCTACATTTGGATCTTAGCTAAATTTTGTCTGTAACACCTGCCCATGTCTGTCAGCACTGTTGTCAGTGTGATAAGAACACCCATCTCCAGTATTAGTGTCAGTGTGATAACAACACCTCCCCCAGCCAGCATTGGTGTCAGTGTGATAAGAACAACCCCCTGCTCCCAGCCAGTATTGGGGTCGGTGTAAAAAGAACACCCCACTCTCAGCCAGCATTGATGTCAGTAGTAAGGAAAGAGAGAGCATGTTTGCAGAGCAGGCAAGGACCAGCAAACCTGTAAAGACATTCCATCCCTCCTAATCCTCACTGGGCCGCCCTCTTTTGCTGGGCCCCATAGTGGCGCACGGGCGCTGCCCTCTTTATTCATGTGCCCGGCCCCTTTCAGGACGCCGACACATGAATTACTAAGGCAGGGAAAGGGGGGTTGTGTATTTTGAAGCATGTGATTAGAGCCAGAGGCTCTAATAGGCTTTAAAATAGGGTGGGCTCGGGGTGCAGAGCACTGCGTCCTGATCCCACCCTGTTGTGTGGCATAGCGAATGAATTTTTGCTATTTTCACACCAACATTCCTCCCTGCCAATCAGCAGGCAGATCATTGAGACCTGTCTCCCGATTGGCCAAAGCATTAGGCGATCCTATTGGATGCCTAACGCTTTGGCGGAAGAGGAGACACGGTGGAGGAAGCCTGAAGACGAGCCGAGCGGACACAGGACCCGCAGCAGCCGCTTCCCACTGAGGAGGAGAGCCGCTGAGCAAGAGAGCCGCCGAGCCGCTGAGGAAGAGATCTGCCGAGCCGCAAAGGAAGGGAGTCGCCGAGGAGGAGAGCCGCTGCTTCCCACCGAGAAGGAGAGCCCCGTCACTCCAGGAGAGGAGTGGTAAGTGCCGCTGGACCGGCCACGGGGGAGGGGATTAGTGGAGTCACAGCTGAGCCTGGCATTAGATGGGCACAAGTAGCTGCATATACTGGGCAGAAGTGGCTGCAAATGACGGGAACAAGTGGCTGCATTTGATGGGCACAAGTGGCTGCATATACTGGGCAGAAGTGGCTGCATATAATCGCCACAAGTGGCTGCATTTGATTGGCACAAGGGGCTGCATATGATGGGCACTAGTGGCTGCATATGCTGGGCACAAGTGGCTGCATTTGATGGGCACAAGTGGCTGCATTTGATGGGCACAGTGGCTGCGTTTGATGAGCACAGTGGCTGCATTTGATGGGCACAATGGCTGCATTTGATGGGCACAAGTGGCTGCATATACTGGGCAGAAGTGGCTGCATTTGATGGGCACAAGTGGCTGCATTTGATGGGCACAGTGGCTGCGTTTGATGAGCACAATGGCTGCATTTGATGGGCACAATGGCTGCATTTGATGGGCACAATGGCTGCATTTGATGGGCACAGTGAGGCTGCAATTGATGGGGGGGGGGGGTTCAGCCGCCACTGGTGCAAGGAGAATTCTGAGGGCACTTTAACACTCCCAAGCACCCCTCAACCCATCCATTTTCCCCTAATGCTGCCACTGTTTGTCAGTCATTCCACTCAGTCTCATCATGCATATGGTGTATTGAGGTTATTCCCAGCCACCCACCAGGGCTCTGCTGTCTATCCAGAAGTTGATATCTACAAATCCTCCCCTTCTCTGTCTGGTCAGTAACTTGATGTTCAGCTATTATCAGGGAAAGACTTGCAGAGTGTACCTAGAACATCTAGGCTAGATTTTAAATCAAATTGTACAAATCAATAAAAAAAAATTGAAATGTTCTGTAAACAAACTACCACTAGTCAACATTAATAAGATTTATGGAATAAGTACTATACTTGAAAAAATAAAACATTGCACAGGACATATACTCTATCATTTAATTGTTAAAGATATTCTCTTCAGAGTAGTCTTTTGATGAATGATGAGAATAACAGGGTTTTGTGATTTTCAGATGTATAAATCAAGCCATGGCTTTATAGAATACAAAGAGGAGTTTATTTACTGAAGAAAATTGCACTTTTTGATGCTTGTAAACATCACACAGAGGCAGTGCAGAATTTTATTTTCTTTCTGTAATACTTATTCTCTGGTTCCTAATCCTTGACTAACTACTCTGTTTAGTGTATATCAGACTGCTTTTCAGACAAGACCAGTACAGTACAACGCATTAAAACTAATAAAAATAACAGGTGCCAAATTATTAATATAAAATCAGTCTGCTGTTGGTGACTGCAGTACTTGGACGGGGACAGATCCCAAGTCGTTTGCAGCTCTACTGGCCAGGAGCATTTTTAGACTCAGCAATGGAGTTTCAAGTCTCTCCGATTTGGTCACTCCCCCTTTCATTCTCACTTTTTTATAGAAGTGTTCCAAATCACATGACCCTGGCTGACCAGTTTTTTTCCCAAAGTATAACCTACAATATGCTTGAAATGCATGCAAGGCATTACTAAAAAATAAAAATGTTGATCACCACTGGAAAAATGTTGCTGAACATTTAAGTGTAGACCAACAAGAATCTGCAAAAATTCCACTGCAATAAATATATCTAAATATCCTGTAGTCAACCCCTATGCTGTATATCTGGCAGCCAGACATCAGGTAAAGGAAATATCAAGTATTTTCCAGTCTGGTACAACTATTTAACAATGCTGTTTTTGATCACCTACATCCTGTTTCATATGAAACAATTTTGTAATACAAATTCCTGGAAATGTAACAACAGATACTGAATGCACACTACACATACAATTTCTATTTACAAGTAAAAGATGTATGAGTTCTCCATGGGACGCTATGTGATTGAATAAGTATTCCCTACTGTGTAAATTGAATATTAATGACAAGTCTGATAATTTTACACATTTGTCTTGATCTGCTCTTTATAATGCATATGGCACCTACCAATTATCGTGTGCAGCTGCCTAGGGATGTTCTGAGAGTAAAAATGTGTGTGCCTATTAAGCCAAATTTGTTGAATTCTTTAAACAATGTACATGCATGGACTAATATTGCATTCGCTCATAACTATGCTGTATTTTACAATTGTATAAGATATGTGTTCCTGAGGAGCTGTATTCAGACAATATCAAAGATTTTTCAGGCTGCACATTCCTCTTGGCTATTGAAGCAGTCCATCATTGTAAAGTGTTAATTGACGGCCAGAGGAAATGGGCAAACTTTGACACTACCCCGAAAGTGTTAAAGCTTTTCTTAGAATGGGTTGGCTTTTGGGCACATTGGAAGTAATTAAACTTGCTGCAGATACATGCAAGCACCTCCAGGTGCCATCTAAGATTCCAAGAAGGGACTCATACACTGCATTACCAAAAGTATTGGGATGCCTGCCTTGACACGCACATGAACTTTAGTGGCATCCCAGTCTTATACCCCGTACTCACGGTCGGATTTTCCGATGGAAAATGTCCGATCGGAGCGTGTTGTCGGAAATTCTGACCGTGTGTGGGCTCCATCGGACATTTTCCATCGGATTTTCCGACACACAAAGTTGGAGAGCAGGAGATAAAATTTTCCGATTCCGATCGTGTGTACACAAATCCGACGGACAAAGTGCCACGCATGCTCAGAATAAATAAAGAGATGAAAGCTATTGGCCACTGCCCCGTTTATAGTCCCGACGTACGTGTTTTACGTCACCGCGTTTAGAATGATCGGATTTTCCGACAACTTTGTGTGACCGTGTGTATGCAAGACAAGTTTGAGCCAACATCTGTCGGAAAAAATCCTAGGATTTTGATGTCGGAATTTCCGAACAAAGTCCGACCGTGTGTACGCCCTATTAGTCCGTAGGGTTCAATATTGAGTTGGCCAACCCTTTGCAGCTTTAACAGCTTCAACTCTTCAGGGAAGGCTGTCCACAAGGTTTAGGAGTGTGTCCATGGAAATATTTGACCATTCTTCCAGAGCTTCATTTGAGAGGTCAGGCACTGATGTGGATGAGAAGGCCTGGTTAGCAGTCTCCACTCTAGTTCATCCCAAAGGTGTTCTATCAGGTTAAGGTCAGGAATCTGTGCAGGCCAGTCAAGTTCCTCCACCCCAAACTTCCTCATCTATGTCTTTATGGACCTTGCACTGGTCCAAAGCATTTGGTGGAGGGGGGATTATGGTGTGGGGTTGTTTTTCAGGGGGTGGTTTTTTGATCTCTTTAAAGGTAATAAATACATTAAAGTGTAATACTGCCTGTACTTCTCTGATGCTGGGTTGAGGTTAATGTCATGAAATCTTTTTTTTCCTTTTGTCGTAGAAGAGGTAGTAGTGGTTAACCATATATAGCCCTGTACACTGCATGACAGCTTTGAAAGCCACCCACAGAATGCAGCTGTCACCTGTCCCTAGCCCCCAGTGACCACAAAAGCAGCCATACAGGAAGAGGGAGAGAGAAGACACTGGAGGAAGTCACAGCCACCAAGAGCCTTGCCCACCACCCAAGTTACAGAGAACACTTTGTTGATTTCAGGGCAGCCTGGGAGAAGAAGAATCCACCCATGGAGAGGGTAGAGGTTTGTAAAAGCCTTTTGGAACTGGGTGTAGTTCCCAGGAGACAGCCCCTATTAGGAGGAGAACTGTATGGCACTACAAGTACACTGTGTGCTGCTGAAAGAAGGGAAGTAGAAGCAAGGGCTCAGGGCAGTTTCACATTGGGAAGTGAGAAGAGCAATCTGTAGTGCAACTGAGTCAAAGACACTGCTTGTTGACACAATTGTCAGAGTGGGACTGTGCTGTTTCATTGGCCCAGAGACCACTGCTATCCAAGAGATCCAGTGAGCTGAAGGAGAAGGGTATAAGTGGTGTGAGAGATCTTTGTTACATCATACAGAGTTGCAGCCAGAGCCATGATAGGAGAGGAGGCTTCAAAACAGAGTACATAGTGGTGAGAGGCTGCTGGCCACAACCTCATTATCCTCCTCTTAAAGAGATAGTTCCACCCTAACTTTGGACTTTGTTTGGGGACTTACAGCCTTTAAAATGGGATTTACCGCTCAAATGTGGGTCTCTGGGCTCTATCATTTAGTACCACACTGGTCAATGGGAGGGGTTTTGGAAAGAATCTAGGACCTTTGACCTTCTGGGTGGGCATTACCTGGAACCCTCCTAGATTTAGGATTCTGGTACCTGGAGGGAAGTGGGGCCAGCATTGCTTAGTCTTCACATTGTTTGCTGTATTGTAGAGTTTATTATGTTACTGTTTATTGTTGTTGCCTCATTGGGTGTATTCACTTAGCTTTCACTTAGCCTTGGTGTATAGGAATGTGTGTGGCCTCGTCCAAAGAATCATTGTCTTCCAGAATCAGGGGAGTCATACATCAGCGGCTACTTTGGGGGTAAGTGCTACACCTTTAGAGTATCAGCTACATATATAGTGTTCTATTTTTTTTAACTGACTCACACACTTTTTTAACATTGGTTTTAATTTTGCCAAAGGGCCAACACTAGGGCAAAAATTGAATAACCTAAAATTTTAAACTGGAGATGTACTCCTTGGTGTTGTCTATGTAGTGTCTGTGTGCACAGGTTTTTGATCCCCGAGGTGGAGTTGGCCCATCTTGGTGATAATTAGGACATCTTGGTTTTAATGAGCTGATATTTACAGTATGTATATACATCAGTATATCATTATATAGCATACCCTTACAGCTAAAGAAGACATTGTTTAACACGCATCGAATGTGCCCTGGCTTCGGGACTTATACAAAAACATCAAGTGTAAAGCAGTTTATGCACAATCCCTTTTGGGTTTCATTTGGATATAATGTACAATAAATAGAAATTGTTATGATGTATAAGGGTGCATCAGCCACCATGTGGTTTTAATATATTTATACAAAAATATGATACATGGTGTACAATTGTTGCCTAAAAAGTGCCAATGGAGATGGCATACACATTTTGTTGTATATAGAGATGTTGGCTGAACAATTTTGTTAGTTCTACTTATCTCCAATCAACCTTTCTTTACTTGTGCCATTCTCTCTGTCCTCCGTTTAATTCTTCTCATCTAATAATTGTAATGTTCCCCTTTCATCTGCACTAGCAATTTCTGTACTCTGTGTCCTCCTAAATTTCTGCAACTGTTGACCTGTATGTGCCCACTGATAGTGTCTATACTTTCTGAATTTCGTCTATCACTGGCAAACTTTGCTCCTCACTGCTGCAAACATCACCCCAAACAATGCCCTATCCTCTGCTTGAAACAACCTTCTCTTCTACCAATGCAACTTTTGTAACGTAACACTGCAAATACCACCATACCTATTTATAATTTTCTCCTCCACCATTGCTGTAAGCCACTGCATTTTTCAACAAGAAACAGGCCCAAGAACAGAACCACCCTCATATTTTCAGATGTATTTTTCTTGTCTGTGAAAACTTTGTGGTGTTTTAGGCCTAATGACACCATAACAACAGCACAGCATCATGACTTTGCAGCATATTTTGAAACCCTTTGTAACCAGTTTCAAACAAAGCAATATTTTAGCTATACACTTTCCTACAGTAGTTATTCTAGTGATTTTTTTTACGTAATAGCCAAAATATTGGATGGTTGTCAGACGTTGTAAAAAGTGTATGCTGTGAGAACATTCAATTGCAAATCCCATCTGGATAGAAAACAATTCATTATATCCTGGAATAGAGAAGATTTCGTGGAATCCATAGGGACAGAGCTTCCCTTACACATCCTTTGAGAAAAAGTTTACAAAATGAAAATAAAACACTGACATTAAACGCTAAACAAGAACAGATTATTGATGTAGTAAAGACCTTTAGCTCACATACAGTACATACTGTATAGCTGCAAAATATTTGAACACTTTGCCAATACATTACATTCTTTACCCATATCAATTTAAAATGTCTTACTGTATGTGCATTTTAAAAACGGACTTCTTAAAGTGTATCATGATCTCATACTAAATGGCAGTATGACAGCAGATTTCAACTTATCTGTATAACACATTTATTATTATTTCAGGTACTTATTTAGTAGACATTTATTATTTTATTATCAATAGTTAAGGGTAGCAGCTTTAAAATTTGCATTACGGTTACTTTTGATGATGTCTATTAGGGCTGCACCGATACTGATACATTTTATTTTTGTTGTGACAGTGGCACTAATATAGAGCACTGATGGGCACTGATAGGTGGCACTGATGGGCACTGATGAGGTGGCACTGATGGGCACTGATGAGGCAGCACTAAAGGGTATTGATGGGGGTGGCACTGATGAAGAGGCACTAATATGCAGCACTGAGAGGCACTGATAGGTGGCACTGATGAGGTGGCACTAATGGGGTAGCACTGATGTGGAGGCACTAATATGCAGCACTGATGGGCACTGATAGGTGCTCATTGATGGGCACTGATGAGGCATGGACTGTGTCAATAGTTTTTATTTCTTACAATTTTTTTTATGCAATTTACGTTTTTTAGTTATTTTCTATTTTGCAATGCTTTTTTTTTGGGGGGGGGGGGAGTGGACAGTGTCAGTGTTTTTTTTTTATTACAATTTAACCTTTAAGTATGTATTAATTACAATTCTTTCTTTTTCTCTTTTTTAGCAGCCCTGTTGCTAAAAGTACACCAGTTTTTGTAAGCAGTTAAAGAAGACTGTCCAAATTTGATCGAAGGGTGGGTAAAAAATTAGTAATTTGAAAAACGTTCAGAAGGGGACATCTCCAATACAATGAACAAAAGTTGTAGAGAACTGTAAAGGCCCTTATCAGTCCACCATTGAAATGCCCATAAATTCCATGCCTGGAAGGAAATCGGGATTATGAAATATATGAGCAAGGAGGGTAAAATCTCAGACTAATGATATTTTCGATTTTAACCGATCCCACAAAATAAAGGAATGGGGCAACGTCGGCTACAAAATTGGAGGCCTTTCCCTGGGAGGACGCCAGAGTAAGTAGTCGATGGTAAACGGCCTCATAATTTACCTCTTTAAATAAACCCAGTCTGGCATTGCCTGTCGTGAATATACTGTGGATAATTGCCCCAACTGGGCCGCCTTATAATAAAGCCATAATTCAGGGACCCTCAACACCCCCCTGGGACCTTTGGGGCCCCATATAAACCTAAGAATCTTGGATTGAAAGCGCAACAGGTCCAACCTGCAAAGTGTAACTGGCAGTGAACAAAAAAAATAAAGAAGCTTAGGTAGTAAGATCATTTTAACCCCATGCATTTGGGGTTAAAATGAGCCATGAAAGGTTGTTTAAAGTCCAACTAATGAGTAGATTCTCTAAGCGCCGACAACAGGTAGGGTAATTATTCACATATAACATCGAGTATGTCACAGAAAGACAAACGCCCAAGTACAGTATAACCTCCTCTTGCCAGAGAAACGAGTGTCACAGACACTCGAGTAGGGGAGCAAGGATATTTATATTAAGAACCATAGATGTCTCGTTTACCCTGTTCGGAGTATATTAGGAAGGGAGGTAAGGGGGGAAGTAACAAAAAGTATTGGGTCGTCTGCAATTCATGTTCTTGAGCACAACTAATGACCCCCTGGATATCTGGGCTATCCCTAATAGCTATGGCCACTGTCTCAATTGCAATAGCAAAGAGCAACAGAGACAGCGGGCAGCACTGGCGGGGGCCTCATGCAGTCCCATTGGGGTACAATAGGTGCCCCAGCATCCTGACCTTAGCCTGAGGGTGAGAGTACAAGGCGCCAATCATGCAAAGGAACTGAGGGCCAAAGAGGCCCCAGGCCTGCAAAACCTGAAATATAATTCCAAGATACAGAATCAAAAGCTTTCTGTAAGTCTAGAGAGAGGAGAAGACTGTGTCGGGGGTCGCCACCATCCCAATGAGACTGTAATGCCTCGTACACACGGTCGGATTTTCCGATAGAAAATGTCCGATCGGAGCGTGTTGTCGGAAATTCCGACCGTGTGTGGGCTCCATCGGACATTTTCCATCGGATTTTCCGACACACAAAGTTGGACAGCAGGAGATAAAATTTTCCGACAAAAAAAAATCCGATCGCGTCAATTCCGACCGTGTGTGGCCTGTTCCGACGCACAAAGTGCCACGCATGCTCAGAAGAAATTCCGACACGGGACAGCTCGTTCTGGTAAACTTAGCGTTCGCAATGGATACAGCACTTTCATCACGCTGCAATGTAAAAAATGGTTTAATACAGCGCACTCTCTTCTTCTTTATAATGTGACAAGAATTAAGTAGTTTTGCTGCTCATATTCACACACACTTCTCACAAAGTTTTATTTGTGTTTTTTTAGTGGGATTCTCTCAATATATTGTTATTAGTTGTCACATCTGACAGTTTTATATTTTTTATGTTTTTTTTTTTTCGTTTTTAAGCCTTTTTTTTTCTTTAATGTTTGGATTTTTTCCAAGGCTGATCTTTGTTCAATGTTATTTTTATTTTTACTCCAGAATATTTTTGTGTGTGTTTTGTGTGGCAAGTTACCCCAACACCATTGATATCTTTTATTATTTAATCTCCATGAGATTTTTTGTTGTTGGTGTCCCTTGTTCATTTCACATTGTATATTAGAAATGTACCTGAATCCTCACAAACAAACCATCATTTTTGAAGAAGTAAAACACATAGGAGAGTATAATTCAAAACAAAAATCCTTTATTAAGGGCTCAGAACCAAGCAAAGAGAAAGGCAACACTGGATCAACAGGAGAAATTAGTGAAGCCTGGGACCCCCACGGCAGACATCAATTCTTAAACCTCAAAATTGGTGGCCTGAGGAATCCATATGTAAGGGAGGGCAGTCTGGTCCGGGATTCACAGAGACTCGGATAGCAGCAGATGACATCAGTGTCCCCAGGCTGTGGTACCACAGAGGCTGCATCTTTTGGCCGACCAGACTGGATCCAGGGTCCTCACTGTCTGGTCTTCCTTTCACACTTCCTTCCGGGCTGTGGCTGTGCAGTTGGAGATGTGGCAGGAGGAGGAGTAGGACCTGGAGGAGGAGTAGGACCTGCAGGAGGAGGAGGAGGACCATCCCAAAGCTGTGTGTGAGGTGTAATTTGGCCCCTCACACCTTTCGCCAGAGCCTCTGATATGAGGGCCTCACACATGGCTTTTTGGCCCTCCTCCATCCTCTGCATTTTATAGGCTATGAATGCAGCAAGGTTCTCCTGCCTGGTGTGTGGTGCTCCCAGGACCTCTGTAGCCCTACAAAAAAATCTGATAGCAGCCTCCTCTAGGGTACTCCTCCTACTGCCACTTTCTGTTTCCAGGGGGGGTGGAGGGACCTGCAGATCAGCCACCTCCTGGCTGAGACTTCCCTGTGTATGAAAAAGGGACATGGTTTTAGTTTTTGCATCATCAATCACAATCATAAATTAGTACTGCCAACTAACATCTAGTTAACATCATTGATTGGACAAGCAGAAATATTTAGAGGAATGCTATACCTGGCTCAATCTGGGCTCCTCCACATGTGGCCTGGAAGGCCCAGGTTGGGCGTCAGAAGCCTCAGCCAGGGGGGAAGGAAGCGTGGAAGGAAGACTGGAGAGGGATGGCCTGGGTTCAGTCTGGCCTGCCAGAAAGTGCAGCCTGTTGTAGTACAACATCCTGGGGACATAGATGTCATCTGCTGCTCCGGATCTCTGTGAATCCAGGACTTTATTGCGCTCCCTCAGATATGTGCTCCTCAGGCCACCAATGAAAATCTTTAAAAAAGTGATGTCTGCCGTGGGGATCACCTGCTTCACAATTTCACACAATTGCTCCAGTGCTGCCTTCCTCTTTGCTTGGTTCTTGTAATGGGGGTGTTTAATCTCCCACAGACAGGGCAGCTCCCTTAGCATCTCTATGAAGACTGAAATGAAGTCCTGATCTTCCAGTACCATATCCATGTTCACTGCAAGACACAACACAAGACAAAACCTAATGTCACACCAAACTCTCCTAATCTTGTTACAATATAGGCCTCAATCTATAGAAGCAGTATAGGCCCAAGTTTGTCTCTTACCTTCGTTCTTACGATCGCCGCGTTCAATGCTCCTTCCTCCGCTCACAGATCAAACGTAATACGCACGCGTGTTACGCTTTATATACACTGCGCATGCGTGTAACTCCGCCCGCCCCTGACGTTCTTTCTAGTGTATTCCCCGCCCCTTTTCGTTCGGCGCAGTGGGGGAAGAGCATGATGGCGGACATACAGCAGGTGCGGGCTAATTGTAGCAACGAGGAGGAGGAGGAGGAGGAAAGGGCGGATCCAGGCACGTCCCGATCCAGAAGGAGACGTTTTAAGGCCACAAATATGTCGTTTGGGGAGATGTTGGAGATGGTCGACATCATGAGGAAGGCCGACTATGACGGAAAATATGTGCCTTACCCCCACCCCAACATCCGAAAGGCCAAAATCATGGCGAAAGTGGTCAGGAGTCTCGAGCGGAATTTCGGGGTACGAAGGTCTAAAGATCAGCTCAGGAAGCGGTGGTCGGACCTGAAGTTGAGAGAGCCAGAGCAGTACCGAAAGATCCGGAGAGTGCTGCAAAAAAGTAAGTAGTTGTGCTGTGTTCCTATTCTTTCTGTCTTTATTACGTTCGTTCTGCTCCATATGCTTTGATTAGTTGTAACGTTTTCAAAGGTCAACTTTAATGTTCATGGGCACATTATTCGTTCGTATCAAACATTTTTCTTTCGGCCTCTAGAACACCATTGTTTAGGCCATATGCATTTTCACACATTTTTGGGGGCCTACTTGGATGCCAAATATTTGTTTGTGTAGAATGAAATGCAAACTAGATTGTGTGTAAGGAGAGGACACTGAGCAGCTGTTTTCACATCTGGACACTGGAGCACTAGTGTGGGACACAAGAACACCATTTTTATTAGGGGGCCACACAGGTACTCCAGTGTATACTATAGGGGGGTCTCCATCTGTGAAGCTTGTACCAAACAGGTAAAGTATTGCAGCTTGACAAAGGGCAATAAAAAATATACATCTTGGAACTCGGCTAAAATAGACAATTGTACCCCACTTCCAAGCAATGTTTCCTATTTCTATAGTTCTGCCATCAAATATCTGTGTGCTAAGTATACCATTTTTGTTTTACATAGGGGAGAAAAGACTCGGACACCCCTCATCCGAGGAGACCAGAGACCCCCCACCTCTGGAAGAAGGGGAAATACCGCAAACCCAAGAAGCTGAGCAGGAGGAAGAAGAAGACGTGGTGGAGATTGGCACCACAACAGGTGAGTGTCTGCGACCACAGACTCAGGTAAAAGAGATGGCTGGTGGCAGATTTTTGAGACCTTTTTTTTTGTTCTTTATCTCTTTTTAGGTGATCGTGATGTGAGGGATCCAGAACGCTTTACATCTGAAAGTGCCCAGATACTGATAGGGGAGATCATGGGGTGTAATCTCCAATTGCAAAACATCCAGCAACAAATCAGTGATGTTATTAAAAAAAATAATAACATCATTGATGTTTTGGGGCGAATTTAAACCCCACAAAATCACCTGTTTTATCGTACCAAACTTTTTTCAATGTTTAGAAAAGCCAAATTTGGAGGATGCACACAGTGTGCCAACATGTGCTATCTGCCATCACGGGAGATCAATGGACGCGTTTTGGGGGGGCAACCCCTTCCTCAATTATAAAGTAGCATTGAGGAAGGGCTTGCTCCCCCCACACACGTCCCTTGATCCCCCATGATGGCAGATAGCACATGTGGACATTTGTAAATTGGTGTGCATCTTCCAAATTTGGCTTTTCCAGGGGTGATTTCCCCCCATCTGAACGCTATATCAAACCCAGTTCCTAAATACTGATGTCTGATATAGCCTTCAGGTTTTACCTAATGTGAACTTTGTAAGTTCAAGTTTTTTGGCTTTCTTGTTGTTTTTACACAGGCCTGTTTTATCTGAAATGGATATTTTGATTTTTCATAATGCTACTGCAAACATTTTATACAACAAACATGTTGGTTTGTTTTAAAAACCTTTGGTAAATGCGCATGTGATTGTGCAGGTATAAAAAAGTGCCTTACTCAAGAATGTGTGGATTATTGTCTCAACACTACAACACTTTTGGGGTGATGTAATTGTTGTTTTATGCACAAATGGGGGTTATTTCCTAAGGGCATATCCTCTTTGCACTACAAGTGCAGGTTCAGTGCAGTTGCAAGTGCACTTGTAGTGAAATGTGTTTTTGCATTTAGGAAGTACCAGCCAACACTGTTTTTTATAAGGTTACCCAATCACGACATTTTCTGCACTCAATACATTTCTGTCAGGGTCAGCTAAAACAAACACAAGCAGTAAATGTCCACCAAGAATTTCTTTTGGTTGTTTTTTATTTGAAAAAGATGTCACATATTGTCTGGCATATTGATAGCCCCCCTACTCGCAAAGAACTCCAGGTATCGTAACCGGGAGGGCAAGCCAGGGCGGCAGCTTTCAAGTGCCGTCATTGTTGATGTATTTGGGATTCCGGCCTCAGGCCCAACTGAGCCAGCATAGTTGGCTGAATGCTTTCGTAGAAAATTATGGAGAACACAGCAGGCAAGTATTATATGGTTCAGTTTATACTCCGCCATATGGATGGGTGTCATAAATAATCGGAACCGGCTGGCCAGGATTCCAAATGTGTTCTCCACCACTCTTCGGGCTCTGGCCAGCCGGTAATTAAAAACCCTCTGTTCCGGGGTGAGGGTCCTCATCGGGAATGGCCGCATCAGGTGGTCCCCCAGCGCAAATGCTTCATCAGCAACGAAAACAAATGGGAGACCTTCAACATTGTCCTCTGGAGGTGGCAAGTCCAAGCTGCCATTCTGGAGACGCCTGTAGAACTCCGTCTGGGTGATCACTCCACCATCGGACATCCGGCCATTCTTCCCCACGTCCACATACAAGAAGTCGTAATTAGCCGACACCACCGCCAACATCACTATACTATTAAACCCCTTGTAATTATAATAGTACGACCCCGAGTTGGGTGGTGGGACGATGTGGACGTGTTTCCCATCAATTGCCCCTCCGCAATTAGGAAAGTCCCACCGCTGGGCAAAGTGGGAGGCCACAGTCTGCCATTCCTGTGGTGTGGAAGGAAACTGTTGAGGAAAAAACAAAAAACATTACTATTTTTTCACAGAAACCTGGCAAGCAGATTAGACACAAACATTATGGGTCAACCTCCAGATAGCATTTATTAAGGGGAATTTAACAACAACAAAGTATAAGGTACACCTATCATATTCCCCCCCCCCCTCTCATGGGCCATTTCTAACATTATAGGGGGGGGGGAACTCTTGGACAGGTAACCCTCTTCACTTCATTGAGAGATGAATGCCTAAATACAGGGTATTACTTGGAACAGCCCCTCCTTAGTTACACTATTGGCAGCCCACTGGACAGGTAGGAAGTGTCATAATACAAAGATATAAATACACACTGTACACATTTGAGCACATTTGGACATTCTGCTATTACCTATCAAGATCATAATAGGATACAAGAACTTTAAACAGTACCATTGGAAAGTATACAGGCAGGCCCTTGCACTACATGCTTTGGGGAATTCATCCATAAATCTGAGCACTAAAGAGGTGGGTATAGTGTGTATGGGTTTGGCAAAGTCAGCAGATAGATGATTGAGGATAGAGAATTGGGATCAGCTGACTTAGCAGTTGGGGGAGGGAGGGTTACAAAAAATTTGGGGACACCACAAAAAAAAGCCTCTGGCCCTCTGCCTGAATTTAAATCAAAAATAACATTTCAAAACATTTTAGGGGGTGTTTGGGGTAAAGCACTACTATGGAGCTGATAAAATACATTGTTAAGTAACTACATGAGGTGAATATAGGGCAGGAGACACCATGCTGGGGAGGTTATTGAAGGGCAAATATGTATGAAGGACATAAAATAATAATTACATAAAAATCCAGCATGCATGAGGACAAAGGGGACATTCACAGCATATTACAATCATGGTAATTAGGGAATGAGGAAAGAAATACAATATATTATCAAACATTCAATACAATAAAATGTGATATAAAAGGATAAAAATCTTACCTTCATATACTCCTTCTGTAGGACCTGGATGATGGCAGAACAGGTCTCTGGGATAATGATCCCCAGAGCCTGGGGGGAGATGCCTGTCGAGAACTTGAGGTCCTGCAGGCTTCTCCCTGTGGCCAAATACCGCAAGGTAGCGACCAACCTCTGCTCCGGAGTGATGGCTTGCCTCATGCAGGTATCCTGCCTGCTGATATAGGGGGTCAGCGAAGCCAACAAACGGTGAAACACGGGGTCCGTCATCCTGAGAAAGTTCCTGAAATCATCAGGATTATTCTCACGGATCTCACGGAGCAAAGGCATATGACAGAACTGGTCACGCTGAAGCAACCAATTCTTGGTCCATGAACTCCTCCCCACCCTGTTCATGGACTGGACTTGTGTCAAGGTCAGGACCCCAACACCAAGCCCCCGCACAGCACGAACTCTACGAGGAGTACGCATACGAAACATGGCTAGTAAACGGTCGGCTGCTCAGAACGAAGTAACAGAACGCACTGAAGAACAGCAAGGCCTGTGAAGAGCGACCTGAAAAACAGCAACGAGCGGACAAGATCGCACAGAAAACTCCAATACGAACTGACTGCACGCACTGAAGAGCAGATACAAACCCACAAGCACAAACTGAACGGCAGAAAACGATCTGAAAGCCACGAGTCTGAAAAAGCGCGAATCGTCTCTCACCAAACTTTTACTAACACGAGATTAGCAAAAGGAGCCCAAAGGGTGCCTCGCTTGGTTCTGAACTGGCCTTTTCTAGTCTCGTCGTACGTGCTTGACGTCACCGCGTTCTTGGTGATCGGAAATTCCGACAACTTTGTGCGACCGTGTGTAGGCAAAACAAGTTTGAGCCAACATCCGTCGGAAAAAATCTGAGGATTTTGTTGTCGGAATGTCCGAACAAAGTCCGACCGTGTGTACGGGGCATAAGAGTGACATAATGTCAATTACCCTCCTAATTTGATCTGGGCTTTGCCTGCATAGAATGGAACCCACCTGATCTTTATGGATATAACAACCAATAAAAGAAGATAGACGGGTAGCGAGGACTCTCGTAAAAACTTAAGATCATTATCGATCAGGTAGATGGGCCGATAATTGCCCACTTCGCCAGAGTCCTTATCAGGTCCTGCTGCAGAACCGATTTTCGCAAACTTAACTGCACCCAGGACCTTTTGTGCAGTAAAAGAAGCCTCCATAGGATGTCTATGTTCAGTGGAAATAGTGGGAATTGAATGGGGTAAGGGGTCTTCCCTGCTCGTGGAAGCATATGGAGAAGAGTAAAAGTTCCGTAAGACCTCAAAAACATTATGCGGACCTGGGAGTAGGTGCCATCAGGACAACTTCGGGACACAGAAGTTGCGTGACTTAGGGTTTAACTTATTGGCAAGCAAGGCCCCTATCCTGTCCTTATGCATGTAAAACTTTGTTGATGCCCAACGGACACTCTTTTTGTTGATCCGGACATCCTTACACCAGCAGGGATTCGACAAAAGCAAATCATTCAGTCCCCACTGAGGTGCACGGGGAGGAGGAGACAGGGCCAAGAGAGAAATGGAAACTAACGAGTGGTCAGACAAAGCGGTAGTTTTGATAGTGGCTTTATAAATCTGGGGTACCAGAGAGCATAAGACAAAAACATAGTCGATGCATGAATCGGTGGAATGGGGAGCTGAGTAAAACATATAATCCAGAGTCGAGAGGGTTACGCTGACGCCACGCATCTACTAGATTGATATAATGCAACATTTTTGCTACATGGGTGCCCACTTTAGGAGGCCGTTTACGTAAAGCCCGAATGGAGTTGGATTTATCCAATCTTAGATCAAGGGCCAGATGTGAAACAATTCCCATGTGGCTGCAATGGGGCCCGGACCATGGGGGGCCTGTTCGGGACCCCTGGGATGAGGAACAGTGGACATCTCTTCAATTAAATGAGACAGAGGGGTTGATTTACTAAAGGCAAATCCACTCTTTTTATTTTCTTTGCATGTTCCCCTCAGATCCACAGCGACTGCACTTCCAAGTAAATAACCCCCAGAGTGCTGTGACAACTCACCCGATTGCCGCTTTCACTGGTAATTACAGATCAGGCATTGGAAATCATCTACTACTTACTTGCTCTGCTCTGATAAATGATATCCTCTAATGCAGAACCCAGCAGAGAAACAAGTAAATTACCATACTTCCTTTGCCACTCAGGTGATTTATTACAGCATGTAATGAATCTTGTTGTATGCATTTTAATGCAACACAGGTCAACACAGCATTGTAATGTAAATAGGACACATAAAAAAACAATTGTTTCTTATGTGTGTACGCATCGACCTGCATTTTACAAGTGTGCTAAGATATCAACACAAGTCAATGCGCATAAAATGGATGGACATATACAGTATATCCATTTTCCCTGCATTTTATCACAAGTCAGTGTGAATTCTGCCTAAGAGGAAAGAGCCAGTTGGTCGGCCGTTAACAAACAATGGAGAAACATCATGCATGGCAATGCAGTAGGTCTGATTTTGCTGCACATGGCGAGCTTCTAAAAGTGTGCATTGGAAGCTGCAGTAAGTCAGATAGGCACCCAGGATTACACAGCCCTCTTCTTTACAGCTATGCTGCTGCTGGCCTGCTCTTTTTATTCATTGGATTTCAATTTTTCCATTCATGAAGGCTTATCATCACATGTGCGTGTTACCTAGGTGGGTCTGAATGTAAATTAAGTCTGCGTAAGAACTCCTGCTCCTTAAGGCTGATATTTACCGATTAAAGCTGTTTGATATTTGCATAACTCCTTCCAAGAGCCAGTCCACTGCTTGCATCAGGGCTTCGGACTCTTGAGAGAAGTATTGAAGCAAGGCGCTGTAATATTTCGAGAAAGTTTTGTACAGCACCCTGCCAGCCCCTTCCACCTGTCATGATCTGCCTGAATTTAATAGAGTGGTACATAGACCCAGTGACATCATCACTGGGTCTAAAATAAGGTATGTAATACAAATGAGAGGTTTTATTTAAACATTATCATGTTACATAGTTACATAGTAGGTGAGGTTGAAAAAAGACACAAGTCCATCAAGTCCAACCCATGTGTGTGATTATATGTCATTATTACATTGTATATCCCTGTATGTTGCAGGCATTCAGGTGCTTATTTAATAGTTTCTTGAAACTATCAATGCCCCCCCCCCCGCTGAGACCACCGCCTGTGGAAGGGAATTCTACATTCTTGCTGCTCTTACAGTAAAGAACCATCCACGTAGTTTAAGGTTAAACCTCTTTTCTTCCAATTTTAATGAGTGGCCACGAGTCTTGTTAAACTCCCTTCTGCAAAAAAGTTTTATCCCTATTGTGGGGTCACCAGTATGGTATTTGTATATTGGAATCATATCCCCTCTCAAGCGTCTCTTCTCCAGAGAGAATAAGTTCAGTGCTCGCAACCTTTCCTCATAACTAATATCCTCCAGACCCTTTATTAGCTTTGTTGCCCTTCTTTGTACTCGCTCCATTTCTAGTACATCCTTCCTGAGGACTGGTGCCCAGAACTGGACAGCATACTGTAGGTGCGGCCGGACCAGAATCTTGTAGAGCGGGAGAATTATCGATTTATGTTAACAGAGGACGGAATTAAAATTAGACTTGAGAAACTTAACATTAATAAATCACCGGGACCAGATGGCTTGCATCCGAGGGTACTTAGGGAACTCAGTCAGGTGATTGCCAGACCGTTGTTCCTAATTTTTACAGATAATCTATTGACTGGAATGGTACCAGCTGATTGGAGAAAAGCCAATGTAGCAACAATATTTAAAAAGGGCCCAAAAAAAATCCCTGGGAATTACAGACCAGTTAGCCTAACATCAATAGTATGTAAACTCTTGGAGGGGATGATAAGGGACTATATACAAGATTTTAGTAATAAGAATGATATCATTAGCAGTGATCAGCATGGATTCATGAAGAATCGTTCTTGCCAAACCAATCTATTAACCTTCTATGAGGAGGTGAGTTGCCATCTAGATAAAGGAAGGCCCGTAGACGTGGTGTATCTGGATTTTGCAAAAGCATTTGACACAGTTCCCCATAAACGTTTACTGTACAAAATAAGGTGCGTTGGCATGGACCATAGGGTGAGTACATGGATTGAAAGCTGGCTACAAGGGCGTGTTCAGAGGGTGGTGATAAATGGGGAGTACTCAGAATGGTCAGGGGTGGGTAGTGGGGTCCCCCAGGGTTCTGTGCTGGGACCAATCCTATTTAATTTGTTCATAAACGACCTGGAGGATGGGATAAACAGTTCCATCTCTGTATTTGCAGACGATACTAAGCTAAGCAGGGCAATAACTTCTCCGCAGGATGTGGAAATCTTGCAAAAAGACCTGAACAAATTAATGGGGTGGGCGACTACATGGCAAATGAGGTTCAATGTAGAAAAATGTAAAATAATGCATTTGGGTGTCAAAAATATGAATGCAATCTATACACTGGGGGGAGAACCTCTGGGGGAATCTAGGATGGAAAAGGACTTGGGGGTCCTAGTGGATGATAGGCTCAGCAATGGCATGCAATGCCAGGCTGCTGCTAATAAAGCAAACAGAATATTGGCATGCATTAAAAGGGGGATCAACTGCAGAGATAAAACAATAATTCTCCCGCTCTACAAGACTCTGGTCCGGCCGCACCTGGAGTATGCTGTCCAGTTCTGGGCACCAGTCCTCAGGAGGGACGTACTGGAAATGGAGCGAGTACAAAGAAGGGCAACAAAGCTAATAAAGGGTCTGGAGGATCTTAGTTATGAGGAAAGGTTGCGAGCACTGAACTTATTCTCTCTGGAGAAGAGACGCTTGAGAGGGGATATGATTTCAATTTACAAATACTGTACTGGTGACCCCACAATAGGGATAAAACTTTTTCGCAGAAGAGAGTTTAATAAGACTCGTGGCCACTCATTACAATTAGAAGAAAAGAGGTTTAACCTTAAACTACGTAGAGGGTTCTTTACTGTAAGAGCGGCAAGGATGTGGAATTCCCTTCCACAGGCGGTGGTCTCAGCGGGGAGCATTGATAGCTTCAAGAAACTATTAGATAATCACCTGAATGACCGCAATATACAGGGATATGTAATGTAATACTGACACATAATCACACACATAGGTTGGACTTGATGGACTTGTGTCTTTTTTCAACCTCACCTACTATGTAACTATGTAACTATGTAACTATGTCTGGAGTTGATCCCGTTTTTAATGCATGCCAATATTCTGTTTGCTTTGTTAGCAGCAGCTTGGCATTGCGTGTTGATGAAGGAGGTGGTAGAGGCAGGGTTGCCAACCATCCGTAAATTTGCAGACAGTGTAAAAATCCATAATTTTTACAGCTGCCTGTGCATGTCCATAAAAGAAGTAAACTGTGTGTAAATATGCCGACTTCTGTCACTGACAGTAGATGCAACATCAACGGAATCAGCCTGATATAGGACAGGCCAGCCAGCAGTACTAGGATAGAGGAGGTGATGCTAACTAAATATGCAATTTATGCTGACAATACCTACATAGTATGCGTATTGTTTAAATATTGCTTGGATTAGTTTCTAATAGGAGTTTTCATCATATTTTAGAATGTTGGTAAAAAATATGCACCATGTCAGTAAATTATTTCTGTTTTGTGAGTACAAAAAATCCATTGGGGGATTTGCACTCCTGGTTGGAGGGACCAGGGAATGCAAAATATAGGCAGATTAAACTTCAGCTTTAAGTAAAAATAATAATATGCTGGTATTTGATTTAAATAGAACTGTACTTGAACTGTATTTGTTTTTAATGTTATCTTCTGTAAATGAACCTCACTTTTTAAAATAAAGTTGACAAGTATTTATTTCCTTGCATGCCATTGCAATTTCTGCAAGAAACTAGTTTAAAAGTGCATCCAAGAATACTGCTACAGTGAAGCATGACCACTCATTAGGTTATGGAAAAACTGAGTCAATATGTTTTTTTTCTTTCCATTATGAAATGTAATATTGGAATTTCTTTTTTTATGACTATTTAACAAATGACCACTGGGCACTTAAACCCCCTTAATAACCAGACCAATTTTCAGCTTTCGGTGCTCTCACAATTTGAATGACAATTACTCAGTCATGCAACACTGTACCTATATGAAGTTTTTGTCCTTTTTTTCACACAAATAGCGATTTCTTTTGGTGGTATTTATTCACCTCTGGGTTCTTTATTTTTTGCACTATAAAAGAAAAAAGACAGAAAATGCATTTTTCTTTGTTTCTGTTATAAAATTTAGCAAATTAGTAATTTTTCTTCATATATTTTGGCCAAAATTTATACCGCTTCATATCTTTGGTAAAAATAACCCGAATCGGTGGATATTATTTGGTCTTTGTGAAAGTTATAGAGTCCAAAAGCTATGGTGCCAAAATTTGAAAATTGATCACACCTGAAGTACTAATGGCCTATCTAATTTCTTGAGACCCTAACATGCCAGAAAAGTACAAATACCCCCAAATTACCCCTTTTTGGAAAGAAGACATTCCAAGGTATTTAGAAAGATGCATGATGAGTTTTTTGAAGTTGTCATTTTTTCCCCACAATTCTTTGCAAAATCAAGATTTTTTTTTCTTTTTTTTTTTTTTCACAAAATTGTCATATTAGCAGGTTATTTCTCACACACAGCATATGCATAATTACACCACAAAACATATTCTGCTATTACACCCGAGTACGGCGATACCAAATATGTGAGACTTTTACACAGCGTGGCTACATACAGAGGCCCAACATGAACTGAGCACCTTCAGGCTTTCTGGAGTGCCCAGGCCAATTCTGACATTTCTCTCCTATATGTAAAAATCATCATTTATTTGCTAAAAAACGACATAGAACCCCAATTCATTATATATGTTTTTTTTAGCAAAGACCCTAGAGAATACAATGGCAGTTGTTGCAACTTTTTATCTCGCACGGTATTTGCGCAGCAATTTTTCGAATGCTTTTTTTGGGAAAAAAAACTGTTTTGTGCTTTAAAAAAAAAAACAGTAAAGTTAGCCCAATGTTTTTGCATAATGTGAAAGATGAAGTTATGCTGAGTAAATAGATACCTAACATAAAAAAAATAAAAAAAAAAATATTTATTCAATTTCTTAATTTTCCAAAAAGTAGTGACAAAAAATTACATAAAAAAAAACTCATCATGCATCTTTCATTTATAATTTATAATCATCAGGCACAGTGTTGCCTCTTCACACCTGTACACAACAATAGGGCAGAGCTGGGCAGCATTAGTAGCAGCACTTCACACTGAGATTTTGGGACACAGCACGGGACTAAAACCTCAAGGGACGAGGTAATTTAAACCAGGATAGTTTGAGTATGAGGCAGCTGCTTTGGGCCCCACAACAATGACAGGGCCCAGGGCAGCTGCCCCTTTTGCCCTGCCTTAAAAACGGCCCTGACCCCATTATTTTATTCAGGTCTTCCTGTAAAATTTCTTCCTGTAAACCTATGAACCTTATCTATTAGAAGTGTCAATCATATTGCTCACTAACTAACACACTTAGGGGTTGATTTACTAAAGTAAAATCCACTTTGCACTACAAGTGCCAGCACTACAGAGGTGGCATCCACTTATGCGGCTCTTGCTCCCTACTACAGCTCCAACTTTACAAGTAGTCCCTCTGCATTGCACTCTGTTTGATGTTCTGGGATGGTGGGTCAGCAAGCCCAGACCGAGATCCACCAGTCACCTGTCCACAATCTACTAGTAGATCATGATCTACAGGTTTTTGACCCCCGGTCTAGAAGCACTACATTTATTCTCGCTGGAGAAGAGACGCTTGAGAGGGCACATGATAGCGATTTTAAAATACCTCCATGGTGATCCCAGTATAGGAAAAAACTATTCAGTCTCAGGGAGTGTAAAAGAACATGGGGCCACACAAGATTGGAAGAGAAGCGCTTTAACCTTAAGATGCGCAGGGGGTTTTTCACTGTTAGAGCTACAAGGATGTGGAACTCTCTTCCACAAATGGTGGTGTCAGCGGGGAGTATTGATATTTTTAAAAGACTCTTGGACGTGCATCTTAAAGAACACAACATACAGGGATATGGGAAATTATATTGACACTGACACACACACACCTACACAGGTTGAACTGGATGGACTATAGTCTTTATTCAACCTTACCAACTATGTAACTGTGTAAGAGGTCATGAGGATTTGGCAAGTGAGATCTGAGTGGAAACATTTGTGATAACCTGCTTGAGGGCTCAATTACACTACATATGATGGGGCATTATGGAATACTGTAAAGATTGTGACAAGTACTCTTTAGAATTTTGTTGCTCCTCCACACCACAAGTGTTGATACATGTGACAGATTATTGTACCTATCGAGAACAGGTATATGAATTTGTCGTAGGAGGTGAAGTTGGAGTGTCCATACCAGCCACTCTGTCCTCAATGCAGCTCAGTTACGCTGATCCTGATTAAAACAAAGGCTTAGCGTTGCTTCCGGCTTGGCCACTGAACCTGTCACACATACTAAGAAGTTGTGTTCTCAGGAGCTAGTTCCCCATCAAGTCCCCCTCTGTTGTGATTGACAGTGGAAGGCATTGGGCAGATTTCAAAACCCCGATTACACTGAATAGTGGCTATGAAATCTGCCCACTGCAGTCCACTGTCAATAACAATGAAGGCGGACCCGATAGCGAACTAGTTTCTCTATCAGCTGTCAAACACTATCACTGTGCTCCAATTTTATTGGTTGCTAGTATGCTCACAGTCTGAATCCTAGAAACCAATGAAGCAAATACAAAACAATAAAAAATTGACAACACAATACTGTATGCAAATTACATTTTTATCATTTTTTTTCCACACAAATAGAGCTTTCCTTTTGTTGTATTCGATCACCACTGGGTTTTATATTTTTTACGATATAAACAAAAAAGACTGACAATTTGATAAAAAACTATATTTTCAAGTTTCTGTTATAAAACACATCCAATAAAATTTAATTTCTTTATAAATATAGTCCAAAATGTATTCTGCTACATGCATAGGCGTCGCCAGGGGGTGGCTATTGGGGCTATAGCCCCGAGCCTGGGGCCAATAGCCCCGAGTCTTTTGTGCCAGTCCAGGATGCAGGGGACAGGGGCGGATTGAGCCGTGGTAGCGCTGGCTCCGGCTCCAGCTCCGCCCCCGCCTGACTCTACTTTTGATCACTAGTTGCTATAGCCGCCTAGCGGCTAGCAACCAGTGACGTCACTGCCCACACTGCCCAGCAGTCAAAGCGGAGGAGGATTGCACTTCCTCCTCCTCCGCGATAGTGCTCATGGGGCCAGCAATTTGACAGTCCCTCCGGTGGCGGCGTCAGTGAAGAGCAGCAGGGATGGGGATACCTGGGCAGCCGGGAAGAGCCCAGGAGGGAGAGAGAAAAGACACCGCCACCCTGAGCAGCATCCCCAGCGTCTCCCAGAGCCTGCACTCCACCTGTGTCCTCAGCGTGCTGTGACTGGAACAGGAAGAAGGCGGGATCGATCGGCACTCGGGCGGGCGGCTCTCCTCATCTACTCTGGCAGCCTCACACACCAGCACCACGGCTGAGCTGCTGCTGCAGGACCCGGACACATGAAGTCTGAGGTCTGTTTCCTTCTGGTCAGGTAGGTCAGTCAGTGTGTGTATGTCAGGTACCAGGTCAGTGTGGGTCAGGTAGGTCAGTGTGGGTCAGGTAGGTTAGTGTATGTCAGGTAGGTCAGTGTATGTAGGTCAGTGTGGGTCAGGTAGGTCAGTGTGGGTCAGTCGGGTAGGTCAGTGTATGACGGTCAGGTAGGTCAGTGTGTGTCGGGTAGGTCAGTGTGTGTTGGGTAGGTCAGTGTATGTAGGTCAGTGTGGGTCAGGTAGGTCAGTGTATGTAGGTCAGTGTGGGTCAGGTAGGTTAGTGTATGTCAGGTAGGTCAGTGTATGTAGGTCAGTGTGGGTCAGGTAGGTCAGTGTGGGTCAGTCGGGTAGGTCAGTGTATGACGGTCAGGTAGGTCAGTGTGTGTCGGGTAGGTCAGTGTGTGTTGGGTAGGTCAGTGTATGTAGGTCAGTGTGGGTCAGGTAGGTCAGTGTATGTAGGTCAGTGTGGGTCAGGTAGGTCAGTGTAGGTCAGTGTATGACGGTCAGGTAGGTCAGTGTATGACGGTCAGGTAGGTCAGTGTATGACGGTCTGGTAGGTCAGTGTATGACGGTCAGGTAGGTCAGTGTATGACGGTCAGGTAGGTCAGTGTATGACGGTCAGGTAGGTCAGTGTATGACAGTCAGGTAGGTCAGTGTGTGGGTCAGTGTGTGTCGGGTAGGTCAGTGTGTGTCGGGTAGGTCAGTGTGTGTCAGGTAGGTCAGTGTATGACGGTTGGGTAGGTCAGTGTATGTAGGTCAGTGTGTGTCGGGTAGGTCAGTGTATGTGGGTAGGTCAGTGTGGGTCAGTGTGTGTCGGGTAGGTCAGTGTGTGTGGGTCAGGTAGGTCAGTGTAGGTCAGTGTATGTAGGTCAGGTAGGTCAGTGTGTGTCGGGTAGGTCAGTGTATGTCGGGTAGGTCAGTGTATGACGGTCAGGTAGGTCAATGTGTGTCGGGTAGGTCAGTGTATGACCACCAGGTATGTCAGTGTGTGTCGGGTAGGTCAATGTATGACGGTCAGGTAGGTCAGTGTATGTAGGTCAGTGTGTATCGGGTAGGTCAGTGTATGTAGGTTAGGTAGGTCAGTTTAGTGGTCAGCATGTGAGCTTACCCCCCGCCACACAACCCCTCCGCCTAACCAAAAAAACCCAGCGCCACTAGAGGCCCCCCCCCCCCCCCCGTGCCGTCCTTGGACTTCGGGCTGAAGCCCCTGGTCTTTTTGCCACCTAGCAACGCCCCTGGCTACATGTGTTTGGTAAAGAAAATCCCAATATGTGTATATTGTTTTTTGTGACAGTTATAGCATCTACAAACTATGGTATATACTGTATATCTGAAAATTGATCAATTCTAATGTACTGATGGATAACATTTCTTTCCCCGGACAGTACAAATACCCCCCAAATGACCCCTTTTTGGAAAGTAGACGGCCTGAGGTATTTAGTAAGATGCATGATGAGTTTTTTTTTTTATGTAATTTTTTGTCACTACTTTTTGGAAAATGAAGAAATTGAATAAATGTTTTTATTTTTTATTTTTTTACATACTGTCACCAGTGCTGTACAGCTTCATCATATGACTTGTGTGGCAGTGATCAGGGACGCTGACTGGTGACAGTAGGTTAAAAAATGAATAATTAATTTTCTATATAATTTTTTATGGGGCGATCATTTTTTTTTTTCTTATGCCCCGTACACACAATCGGACTTTCCGCCAACAAAACCGTGGATTCTTGTTCGAAGGACGTTGGCTCAAAATTGTCTTTGCATACACACGGTCACACAAATATTACCCAACAATTAGGAACGTGGGAACGTGGTGACGTACAATACGTACGACGAGGCCTTTAATCCTGTGTCCAGATCTTCCAGGAGACCTGCAGTCTGAGTGCACAGGTGTGCACATACGTTATACGCCAGGAGCTGGCCAAAAGCTCAGTGTGCTCCAGCCAGGAGAGGCGAGCAACTCAGGAGATAGTACTCCATGTGGGAGAGATTCCTTACCCATACCTCCCAACATTTTGAGATAGGAATGAGGGACACTTACTAACAAATGTATGTAGGAATATGACACGCCTCCTGCCACACCCCCTTAAAGGAGAATTAACCAAGAAAAAAAAGGTTAATTAAATCTAAAAGGACTTTTTTTTACCACTACTATTCCTTTATATTGGCTTTTTAATTTTACCAATGCAGCAATTTAGAATTTGGATGAAAGGTTTAGCACTGGAAAACACTTTTTAAAAGATAAAAAGTGCATTTTATATACAACTCTATAGATCAGGCCAAAATGAGGAACAAATGAGGAGGAATGAGGGACAGAGGGACATTGCATCAAATCAGGGACAGTCCCTCCAAATCAGGGACAGTTGGGAGCTATGCTTACCTGTTTGACTAGGGGAGTTGGGAGAGCTGAGTGAGTCAGCAGGACTGAGAAAGTTGAGACAACTAGTGAGTCCAGGGGAGTGAAGGAGTAAGAAAGCCTGAGGTGCTAAAAGAACCCTATCTAGATGCCAGGAGTGGGCTCGTGCAGAGAGGTGCTGTAAATAAGGGTGAGAGAGCTTGAAGAGCCTGTGGTCTGGGAAACCAGAGAAGAGAGCTGCAGTTCTGCTGAACAGAGCCAAGTGGCTTAGTGCTATTTTCTTTAAGTTTGTTTAGTAAAAGTGGTCTGGCAAGCCTTTAAAAACATACAAGTTCAGACTGACACTACTCATTAAAAACACAATACTGAGCTTAAATATCCCATATCTTTTTGTTCTGTTGCCATGCATTTGCCATGCATCTGTTGCCATGCAATGTTGCCCATTGTAAACATACATGTGGTAATGAAAATGAACAAGCTAAAGTTAAAAGCTGATTGGTTACTATGCACAGCTACACCAGATTATGTGTACACCAGTTTTAGTAAGTCACCCCCAGTGTGTAGCTGGCTCCTGCAGCTACACTGCCATTCCGACCAGGGAATTACTCTGGTGAGAACTTCAAGATAGCAGTCAGCTACACACTGTTCAAATTGTGGCTGTCTGTAAGGGAATGTGATTTCAGCTATGTGTGGTGTGGGGAGGATGAGCTGTGTGCTGTGCTGGGATAGGAAATGAGCTCTTCAAGTGCCCTGCTAGTGGTCATCCCTGTCCTCTGCCTCTCCAGCAGTGATCCCTTTCCTCTGCCACTCCAGCAGTGATCCCTTTCCTCTGCCTCTCCAGCTGTGATCCCTTTCCTCTTGCTCTTCAGCAGTGATTCCTGACCTCTGTCCTGCCAGTGGTGCTTCCTGGCAAATCGAGGAAAGCTGGAAGCCGCACACCGGTATAATGATGAATGCTTTATTTAAAAAGCTGAATCATGAAGAAACACAAAACATAACAGCAGAAGCGTACAAAAACAGCTGACGCGTTTCACACTCAGAATGAGTGCTTATTCATAGCTGCATAGTGATGATTCCTGTCCTCTGCCTCCCCAGCTGTGATCTCTGTCCTCTGCCCTACCAGGAGTGACCCTGTCCTCTAACTATACAGTGGTGATCTCTGTCCTCTCTCTGTCCAGCAGAGATTCCTCTCATCTTCAGCATTGTTCCCTGTCCTCTGCTTCTCCTACAATGATCCCTGTCCTTTGCCTCTCCAGCAGTGGTCCCTGTCCTCTCCCTCTCCAGCGTTGATCCATGTCCTCTGCCCTGCCAGCAGTAATCCTTGTCCTCTGTCATTCCAGCAGTGATCCCTGTCCTCTGCCTCTCCAGCAGTGATCTCTGACCTCTGCCTCTCCAGCAGTTATCCATGTCCTCTCATTCTTTAGCAGTGATTCCTGACCTCTGCCTCTCCAGTGGTGATCCCTGTCCTCTGTCTCTCCAAGGTGATCCCTGTCTTCTGCCTCTCCAGTGATGATCCCTGTCCTCTGCTCTACCAGTGACGATTCCTGTCCTTTGCCTCTCCAGCTGTGATCTCTGTCCTCTGCCCTACCAGAGGTGAACCCTGTCCTCTACCCCTCCAGTGGTGATCCCTGTCCTCTCCCTGTCCAGCAGTGATCCCTCTCATCTCCAGCGGTGATCTCTGTCCTCTGCTCTGCCAGCAGTGATCCCTCTCCTCTCCTTCCCCAGAAATGATCCCTGTCTTCTGCCTCTCCAGCAGTGGTCCCTGTCCTCTCCCTCTCTAGCCACGATCCAGTGTCCTCTGCCCTGCCAGTGGCAATCCTTGTCCTCTGCTCTGCAGCAGTGATCCCTGTTCTCTGCTCTGCCCTGCCAGCAGTGACCCTTGTCCTCTGCCCTACCAGCAGTGACCATCTCTCCTCTGTCTTGCCAGCAGTGACCCCTGTCCTCAGCAGTGACCCCTGTCCTCAACCCTGCTGGCCCCGTTTCTCAGCTCAGCTGGCACCTATTCTCAGCTCTGCTGAACCCCGTATTCTGTCCTACTGACCCCCTGTACACTACCCTACCGATTCCTGTACATTCCAATACTAACCTTCCATCCTTTGCCCTGCTGACCCCCGTACACTGCCCTACAAACCGATAGCCTCTCTCTCTGCACTGCCCTACAAACTGCTGACCTTCTCCTCTGCCCTGCTGACCTCTTATCCTCATCTCCCTGACAAATTTTACTGCAACCCCACATCGGACAGGCTAGATCCAGCTCTGTGTGAAGGGGCATATGGTTAACTCACTAATAACTGACAAAAAAAATAGTGCAGATATCACATTTAATTTGAAAGAAAAATAAAGAATACTGATTCATTACTACAAGGACAACAAATCAACTTTTTTGATAGATTTCTGTTTTCCATTTTTAATGAATCATCTTTTGAGGCCTCTGCGTAAGGCTATTTAATATTAATAATATGTCTGAGTCAACTTATTTTACATTTTGAATAATCTGGCATGGTTTCATGAGATGTGTTTGTATTTAATGTACTGAAAGAAGCATTTAAATTGAATAGCTGTCTGAATAGGTCATCATGGATTTTAAAGATCGTGTCACTTGTTTTTCCCTAAGACCCTCATTTTCTACAATACTATAATTCAGAGCACTGGAATTGCCTGTTTTAGTTACAAAATTGGTCATAACTCTAAATCCAAAATGTAAAAAAATATATTAACTGGTACCACGTAGTACTGAAGAAAAGGCTTTTAATGATTGCTGAGAAAAGATCTGTTCTTTGTCTCTTTTATGCATACCAAAACTGACTCACAAAGTAAAAAAAAAAGAAAAAGGCAATTAGCTAAACAAAAAACACAGGAAACTATGAACTGCATATACCATCTGTATATTTTATTCCAAATATGCAAATTAATAGTAAAAGTTTGTGCTGGAAGTATGTACAATCACACAACATACATTAGCTACCTTACAATGAACTTAGGTATCCTCAATTCCTTATTATTTACTGGATGACATTTAAATCAGAACTAAAGTCTTTAAACAAAAATTGTTAGCAGATAGGCTTTTATGATAGAGAAAACTTTGTGTGTTTCTTCTGAAATTTTTTGTAGATAGACTGTGGATACTTGTACATTGTTTCACGTACAAAAGGCATACAGGACTCTGAATCTCAAACTATTTAACCAGTATGTATATAATTAATTAAACCCATCCAAACTGTGTTATACAACAATCCATAAATAATACAAAAAAATCTATAAAATCATCAGATAGCAATTCATACAGAGTAAACGCAAAACAAATAGTAACAATCTATGTCAGATAAAGTGCAAATGCATACAAACCAGGTTAATAAAATGCATATATCTTTCATACTGTATATGACAGTGTACAGTTAGTCAAGTATAATGTTGCTGTGAAGTGAATGAGACACGAAGAATTAATTGTGTCACGACATGTGCTCACTTTAAATTGGAGTGCCAACTTATCAGTTGACTTGTGTACAACCAGTCTGTTGTTTTTTTTTCTAGAAGAATCACTACCACCGGTTATTATTTATTATTATATTATTATACAGTATTTATATAGCGCCAACAGTTTACGTAGCGCTTTACAACTTGAGGGTAGACAGTACAAATACAGTACAATTTGATACAGTAGGAATCAGGGGGCCCTGCTCCTTAGAGCTTACAATCTAAGAGGGAAGGTCAAGAGATACAAGAGGTAATAACTGTGGGTGATGTGCTGATTGAGAAGATAAATGTACAGTTGTTAGGTGGGGGCCAGATAGGCTTCTCTGAAGAGATGAGTTTTGAGGGATCGTCTGAAAGTGGATAAAGTAGGAGAAAATCGGACGGATTGGGGTAGAGCATTCCAGAGGATGGGGGAGGCTCTGGAGAAGTCCTGAAGGCGAGCATGGGATGAGGTGACAAGGGAGTTTGAGAGCAGGAGGTCTTGGGAGGAGCGAAGAGAACGATTAGGTTGGTATTTTGTGACTAGGTTAGAGATGTAGCTGGGGGCCAGGTTGTGGATGGCTTTGTAAGTTATAGTTAGTATCTTGAATTTAATTCGGTTACTGAGTGGCAGCCAATGGAGGGATTGGCAGAGGGGTGTAGCAGACGCTGAGCGGTTTGTGTGGTGGATGAGCCTGGCAGCAGCGTTCATGATGGACTGAAGTGGGGATAGCCTATTTAGAGGTAAACCAATGAGGAGGGAGTTGCAGTAGTCAAGGCGGGAGATGACCAGGGAGTGGATTTGAAGCTTTGTGGTGTCATTGGTTAGGAAGGGGCGTATCTTGGAGATGTTGCGAAGACTGAGGCGGCAAGCTTTGGATAGTGATAGAATGTGGGGTTGAAAGGTTAGTTCAGAGTCCAGGATTACACCTAGGACCTTGGCGTGGGGAGATGGGTTGATAGTTGAGCCGTTGATCTTGACAGGGAGATCAGGGGAAGTGGCACCTGAGGGAGGAAATATCATGAGCTCGGTTTTGGATAGGTTGAGTTTGAGAAAGTGATGTGACATCCAGGCTGATATGTCTGCTAGTAAGTTGGTAATGCGTGAGGAGACAGATGGAGAGAGCTGGGGGGTGGAGAGATAGATTTGGGTGTCATCAGCGTAGAGATGATATTTAAAGCCGTGGTTATGGTCTAACACTATGGTCTAACACTGATCATTGTATTCTGCTGGCTGGGAAGGCTCACCACAGGCTGAACACAATAGCACTGTGGGAGTGATTCTCCCATCAAATGTGTGGATGGGGGAATCTGCATTTTTTTTATTCAACCTGCTGGCTGAACAAAAAAAAATATATAATGTATAGAATTTCAACCTCAAGGCCACATCACCACCAGGCCTTGATAAAGAGTTGAATCTGTAAACTTTCTCCATACCTGAGATATGCCAACATGTTTTATTCAGGCTACCTTATGATGACGCATTTAGGCTCCTATTGTTTTTTCTTTTCACTTTTCCCCTTTTTGTCCACCCCCCTCTTTTTTCTCCATTTTCTCCTCCTGTTCCCATTCCCCCTTTGGTGAGCAATTATTGCATAGATTTGTTTAATATTTTGTCTATTGGTTTTCTTGGTTTTGATGATTTTTGTTTTTGTTTTAGTTGTACATGTGTTTTAGTGTTTTTCTTTAATGTTTTTCTATTATTTTTCCAATTTTTTCCTAATTTGCATTATATTGCTGTATTCCTGATTTGAATGGGGTGCTGCATGCCTTCCCTCCATCGTGCTCAGGGGGCGCAGGTTTGGAAGCCGTTATATGCACCACCTGACGTGCCAAATCCTCCCCGGTCTGTTTGGACTTGAGCAGGATCTATTTTTGGCCATGGGTGTTTGGGCACATTGCACCTCTGTTTTCCATCTGTGCTTCAGCGGCACTTTCGTCCTAACCACAGTGCCGTTTGGAGCATGGGTCAGCCCATTTGCACATCGGTGACGAGCTGATGCGTGGCGTCATCCCGCTCCCCAGGGCGGGGTGACGCCGCATGCCATCACACCAGGGGACAATCCCTGGTGCTGTCTTCGGCTGCACATCCTCATGGCGGCTTTTTGTTGCCCAGTGGATTACCCCATCGGAGGATGGCAGGATATTGAAAGCACCTGACCACTTATTATCAGCCTCTGCTTGAGCGTGATGGCTGACTACCCGCGTACCTGATAGAATCCTAAATATGGTATTATACTTCTATGTCCCACTTTTGTTGTGGGGTTCAATTTCCACATTTGTCTTTTACATTTTTGACTGGTGTCATACTTTTTATCTGAGACCCATATAGACACCGTCCCCTAACCTATGCATATTCATTATGTACTATGCCTGATCTTACTTATACAACTACACCTTTTTAAGTCCTTAAGTGTTCATTTGAGTGACAATTTCATTTCTATTTTTATTTACAGATACTTACTGTATCTTGCTGGTGCTACTGGGTTTTATGCCTTAGGGGGGTCCTTGTGGATGCATGTTGGGCCGCCCTTGGTGTCTCCTCGTGCATTTTGGAGTGGTGCTTTGCATTTGCCATATCAAGCAAGATTGAATGTGGTCCATTGACTTTTCATGTATATATGGTTGACCTCCGTAAGTACCAACAGCAGCCTGTAATATGTGCATTTTTAATATATATGTACAATGAAGTATGATTCTCTATGCAATTATCTTTAATGATTGTTAATGATTGTTCTATGTTTTAGAAGCACAAATACCCTGAGTAAGGACTACAAGTCTGAAACATGTGGGGATCCATCAATGGAGCTCATCTGGGCTGACCTTTGTCTTCTTATCGGCAGCCCTCTGGGTGTATCTGATGTTTTCAGGGTATTTCGAGTACTATTCTTTTATGATTTTTATGTATGGTTACTTGGTGTAATGCTATTTTATTAGGATGTATGCCCTTTTTATTGAATGTTTCCGAAATAAAATTGACTTTTGTCTTTTAAATACACTTTTATATGCACTTTTATATGTGGTTCTATCTTCAAAGTTCATGAGGGGCCTTGATGCACTCTTTGAATATTTTTGTTCTATTGTATGGCCTGCCTAGACCTTCCTGCATTGTAATAGATAACAGTCATTGTTTCCTCTATGAGCCAAACTAATTTCCAGACATTTTTCCCTGCTCACTATCTTCTGGGGCACCGCACCCTCACTACCCCTTTGAGTTCTCCTGCCTGTGGATCCTATGAGAGAGGACCTTGCTGCAAGTGTTGCCTACCGTTTCTGCCGGCTCACCTAAAAAGCTACAGTGCCGCTGACTGGTCACAGAGGGGATAAAAGACTATATTGTATTTGATTGCCTCTATGGCCTTGGAGGACAGATGCAATGTCATGATGTCGCTTCCAGGGTGGAAGTAAACAATTTTTTTTAAAAACAAAAGATCCAAAATCATTTTTTTAGATCTTTTGCTTTTAAAGTAAGGAGAGATCTGGAGTCTTTTTGACCCCAGATCTCTTCATAAAGAGGACCTATCATCCTTATTTCTATTTCAAGGGATATAAAAAAAAGTTAAAGCGTCCCATCCCTCCGTGCTCCCGCAGAACACTCTCATAGTGCTACACCATTTTTACAAAAACTTGTATTAAAACAAAATAATACTCACATGCCCAGCACTAAGAAATAATAGTGGGGTCCTGTAGGGGTCTCTGCATTCTACACTCACAAAACTGTGTTCACCTGAACATGTGGCAAAAGCCCTGGGAGAACTGTGCACTGAGTTTGGCTTTAACCACTAGCTGATCGGCCCCTAGTAAAAATACGTCATTATTACCGAATGATCTCCCACAGTTCGGTGACACCCTCAACATTCCACTAGTAGAGGTGCCAAACTGGTACACAACATTTCGACCCACCTACCAGAGAACCTCTACTCCTAGAGAAGAACCTATGGATGCTCATAGTAGAGGACACGTTGCCACCGCTCACCATCTACAACCGGTGATCTCTCTTCTGGTCGAGGCCTTTATCCAGGTACCAGCCCGACAAAAGCTCCGCAACCTCGACGGGCTCGCCAAGAATACTGACATGGCACCGTACTGCGTCCAAACCTGAGATGAGTACCTCACTTACCTTAAGTTCCTTATATCGCCTGGTAATAACCCAACCTTGGAAATGAACATTGACAGATCTACTTGGGATCTGACACCTCAGCTGAGTCTCTGACCTACCTTTAAATAGAAGCAGCCTACCTTTTGAAAACAGGCTGTAAGCCGAATAAAAGCCCTTACAAATTTACCCACATTCAGGTCCTAGCTATCACTGACCACCCTGTATACCCCAAACATGGCACAGAACATGGGATGTTATTGCCTGGTAGTAGAACCCATATATGCTCGTCAAAACTGTGCACACCTCTCCTGGACACGAAGCTTGTCTTTAGACACCTCACGGAACTCTCCAAATATGCTTCCTTGTGATAGAGTGATTTAACCCAAAACCCACTGATAATTCTTTCTCTGACTGAAAATGGGGTTAGAGCAACCCTTCTTTCTTTATTTTTTTGATAAGAAAAAGAACTGCGCTACAATATGCCCACACCCTCACAACTACAAACCTCGTTCAGTTGGCAGTGTGGCTAATGATCTCAAAGACTAATATGGTAATGTAAAACATCTTCTCCTACAGGTGGTGAGCGGTCAAGATGACTCACAGAAGTTATAGTGGTGTTCCACCCATAAAAATAAAAATTCTTTACTGTGCCTGAAATGTATAGATAATAATAAATTGGATAAAAAAATAATTAACATACCTTATTTTCTCTGTTGCTATGCGGTCCCTCGAAATCTGCCTCTTCCAGTGCCTGGGCTGAAGACATCACTTCCTTCTGCACCTCCGCTCGCTACTGCTCCTGGGAGATGTGTGTCACCATTTCCCAGGAGGCAGTGGGCAGTGCTGAGGGCTAGAATCACATATCATATATTTGGATTTTAGCAGCATGGAACAAGATTTTTTAATACTTACCTTTCCTCTGACTCCAGCGCCGCTCTCTCCTCTGTGATTCTCTGATCTATCTATCTTTTAGTCTTTGCTTATCTCAGTTGCCATCACAACGGGGCGGGACTTCCTACGACGCCGCCCATTGTGATGGCAACCGGAGCTGTTGACGGCGCTCCGATTTCAGTTTACTGCGCATGCGCGAGATCGGGAAAAGAACGGGCGGTGCATGCTGGTCGATCAGCAGCACCGTATCCCGGAAGAGGATGCCTGTGGGCTTCACATGCCCACAAGCAAGATGACATCCGTCAGTATTAGAATTTATAACTTTTTCTATTAGGAGAAAACAGACAGCACGAATCCTTAAAAATGGAACAAGTGAGTTCTATATTCATGTATTATAATCTTTGTCATTTTGCCAAAAAAAAAAAAAAACTTTGGAGACAGTGGAACCCCGCTTTAATACTGGATAACATCGAAACACTATCCAGACACATCACCCATAGGTGATACCCAGGCCTTATCTTCAATGCGTCACAAACCCTAGTCCATATGGTCCCACATAATACTGCTCCAGATACCCGGACTTACTTCTTACTAACAATGTGACCCTGGTACACTCCTGTGAGCCATCTCCAACACATTTCATATATAAGACAGTCATAAATAAGATATTAACTGATCTTCATCCCCTAAAGGGAATGTATACAAGGCCTATCTCACGAAATTCTACATGTGACCTAGGGAAGCCCACATCTGTGTTATAAGCCTCTAGTGAGTGACACATCACCAAGGATAAGACCTGTAAGACCTAGTGGCAGAACACAATGCAGATCCCATAGAAGACTGTAACAAAGGTAACATGATATATATGGTCGCAACTATCACTAACTGCACCAAAGGGCACACTAATATCATAAAGAATACTACCAAACCCCAATTGGCTACTATATCCCTCCTGGGAAAACATGGTTTTATTTAGCTCTCCCACTCTCCTCCACATGGTACCTCTCAGGAATGTTGTTTGGTATTTGTTAAATGAAACGTTTTCTGAAAGTTATATGACGACACTTAGTTACGAAGTTCCAGAGCTCACTCTTATTTTTGCTCCCCCCAAGGAGGAAAATAAAAAAATAAAAATAAATTGTGTTCTATACAGTTGCGTGACATCTTTGTAGATCCCTGTTCTCAGCTGGTAATATACGTAGACAAACTTAACTATCTCCCTACCTGGCAACAATTTTAGCTCCAACCCCTTATGCCAAGTCTCCACTTAAGCGACTAACCTAACCCTCTGTCTGCAGAGATCACTCACTGACTTTCCACTTTTCCCAGACTGCCTCCCACACAGTGGTGAACTCGATATCTCATAACTAGTACCTTCTCTTTCAGCATACACCACTGATCCTACCCGTCATCTACGTGCGCAAACCACGTTGAAAACCCAGACAAGTGAGCTAATCTCTGGCTTCTACCATACCTCCAAGTCCTTCCCCCCTCCATTCCCCTACCCCCCTCCATTCTCATCTGACGACACAAAGACCAATTCACAGCCAGCATAGAAAGGCGCCCCGCCTCTGACACTACCTTGACCCATTGAGAGGAACAGTCCTACGAAGTTGGCATCTTCCCAGCAACAGGACAACAATCTCCACCTAAAAATCATCTCTCACAATGCCCGTGGCCTCAGCATACCAGAAAAATGATCACGCTTATTCTTATCCATGCAAAGGAGCAAAGCAGACATAGTCTTTCTACAAGAGACACACTTTAAAAAAGGTGATGTCCCCAAAATGACTAATCCCCGCTACCCCACAGTTGTGCATGCTATCAACTTAGCCTCTAAATCTAAGGGAGTATCAATACTAATGACCAAAAACTGTCCCTTCCACACCTTAGATTTACCGTCAGACAAGGAAGGTGGATACCTCTTTCTAAAAAGCAAAATAAGAGGGAGACCGTTCACCCTTGTCAACATTTATGCTCCAAATTCATACCAAGTAACCTTCTTCCGTAAAATTACCCACCTGCTTGCATCATTTAGAGAAGGAGTTTAATGTCGTGCTGAATCTTCTGGACACATCAAATAGTACGTTCTCACTTCCCTACAAAGCTCTTCGAGCCATCAAAACATGCATGAAGGAACTTACACTTCATGACGCCTGGTGCACGCTAAATCCGCATACCAAAGATTATTCATTTTTCTCAGCCCTGCACCAACGTTATTCGAGACTCTATTACCTTTTCATTTCTCAGCAAGACTTATCAATGCTTTCCCGTGAGACTATTAATCCGATGTTACTATCGGATCACCACCCCATTTCAATGTCCTTAGAAATTCCAGATTCTTCCACCCACTCTTTACTCTGGCGTGTAGACACATCTCTCCTCACTGACCCCATCTTGGTAAATGAGATACAAAAATGTCTACGCCAATACTTCACAGAAAATGAGCACCCTGATACCTCCCAGATAATTAAATGGGAAACACACATAGTGTGGTGAGAGGAAAACTCATAGCCCTATCAGCCAAGCGTAGAAGTGAATGACGAGCAGTTCTCAATGCCTTGATTGCTCAAATCCAAGTTGAAGAGAGCACACAAGATGTCACAGGTGACGCATTCCCTCTCCAATCTCATTCAAGCCAAAACCGAGCTGTTAGAAGAGTTAGGCAAAAAAATAAAAATAAAATATATTCTGTCCCAAAAAATGTTTTACGAATATGCAAATAAATCCGGTAAAATGCTGGCAAAAGCAATCCAAACCAAAAGAGCGACCACCTGGATACACTCCTTGCCAGATTCCTTAGGTCACAAATTAGTCTCAAATGCAGATATAGCAAACCAATTTGTCCAGTATTACACTAAGCTCTACAACTTATCCTCCTCAGATCCACAGAGAAAGGACCCAGCCTGACTCCAGCACCTCAAAGAATTTTTGCATAAGTACAGCCCAAAGTCGTTATCTGACTTGGAAGCTACAGAACTGGAACATCCTCTCTCGGTAGAGGAAACAAAGCTCGCCCTTAAGCAATTAAAAACTGGAAAGAGTCCGGGCCCAGACGGACTGACCGTAGGCTACTACAAAATCTTTGCAGACACTCTTATCCTCCATTTCTTAAAAACCTTAAACTCCTTCTCTTCACACACAACCCCACCAAGAGACCTACTACAAGCACACATGTTATCACAAAACCAGGAAAAGGATCCCTCCTCAGTCTCAAATTACAGACCTATTTCCCTACTTAACATAGACCTCAAACTTTATGCCCAAATTCTTGCAAATCGCCTGCTGCCATTATTACCACAGCTTGTATCCCTTGACCAAGTAGGATTCATACCGGGAAGGGAGGCTAGGGATAACACTCTAAAAGCAATCAACATCCACCACTGGTTAACCTCTCATCAAAAACCCTGATTTTTTTTCTCTCCCTTGACGCAGAGAAGGCATTTGACAGAGTGGCCTGGGATTGCATGTCGGAAGCACTCATGGCTCTTGGAATCAGAGAGCACATGATGAACTTTATACTTGCACTGTATTCCTCGTCAACAGCGAAAGTACGCGTCAATGACCACCTGTCGAATGCCTTCTCAATATCAAATGGTACGCGACAGGGCTGCCCCCTTCCCCCCTTAATTTTTGTCCTCACTCTTGAACCACTACTCTGAAGAATTAGAGCAAACCCAGATATAACGGGTGTGTCGATCGCCAAAAGAAAACTATAAAAAAACTATAAATTGGCTGCCTTCGCAGACGACATTCTCCTCTCCTTGACCAATCCTATCACCACAATCCCAAACGTGCTTAAATACTTCTCTGATTTCAAAACCCTGACCAATATACAGATTAATTTCTCAAAATTTCACACCCTGAATATCTCTTTGACACAGGCCATGATGCAACAATGTGAAACTAACTTCCCATTTACTTGGAAGCAAGAAGCAATAGCGTATCTGGGTATATGGCTAACCTCCAAAATATCTGACCTATACGCCAAAAAATCTCCCCCGACCTTGCAAAATCTACTTTAAGACCTACAGTCATGGTCAACAGGCCTCTTTTCCTGGTTTGGACGTGCAGCAATCTTTAAAATGACTATCCTCCCAAACTACTGTCCTCTCATCCTGGACCACAAACCTTACTCACTGTGCTGTATGTTTTCTTCTGCACCATTGGCATGGTTATATCTTCTTAGTCCTCTCCATAAAATTATCAGAAATTTGTGCTTAAAGTAGAACTATAGGCAACACTTTTTTTTTTTCATTTTGGATAGAATAAGGGAGGGTTATAACCCCTGTCAGTTTATTTTTTACCATCCCTGTCCCATTGCAGAGATTTCCCTTCACTTCCTGCCCCATAGCCAAACAGGAAGTGAGAGGAAATCTATGCAAATTAAGGGACTTAAACAGCAAGGGGTGTGGCCTTAACAGGAAGGGGTGGGTCATATTTAAATTAGGGGGTGCACGAGTTTAGTCAGGCCTAGGGCAGCACAAAGCCTAAATACACCACTGGTTAGAACACTCTTTCTCCTCCAGACCCCTACACCAGCTCCCTTGGACGGCCCAGGAACACATACCACTACCATGCAAGTCACACCCCATAATAAGTAACACCTTACACATCTTTAAAGAAGTGTGTTTAACACATAAGATCTCCTCAATACCCGAACCTATGATCCCCATACGCCATAATCCTCAATTCTCCCCCAGTCTAACTGACGCATTTCTGATAGACGTTTGGCCACACACTGATATCTGTGTGGAACATTTTTTCGACAAAGGGCAGTTCATAATCCTTCACTCACTATTCTCACGCATGACAACACATACATTTCCATTTTGATCCTACGTCCAAATCCGACATTTCTTAACCGACCCTAAACTTTTCCCACTCTGGTCTCGCCAAAAAATGCCATTTGATGCGATCTGCAGCAAACAGAAGCCACAAAGACATTTAATCTCCGACACATACTCAATGCTGTTCTCCAATCACAACCCTGAGTCCGATAAAGTGAGTAGCAAATGGGAACAAGAACTCTCTCTAGACTTAACAGAGGAGGATTTGGAAAATATATACACATGCATACACAAAGGAACAGTTAATGTTTCTACCTATGAAAACGGATTTAAAATTCTCTCAAGATGGTATAGGACTCCCTCACAATTACATAGAATTTACTCTAAGATTTCACCCAATTGTTGGTGATGCAATGGTGCTGAAGGTTCACTATTACACATATGGTGGACATGTCCACTAATCCAATCATTTTGGAAGGAAGTCCACTGCCTTACCAACCAGATTACAACATTCCCCTTAGACTTTGCCCCGCCACAATTCCTGCTACATCACTCATCCATTTCACCAAAAACGTACAGCCTCTCTCTAGCCATGCACATGATAAATGCAGCGAAAATGTGCATACCACGCCGTTGGCCTAACCCCAACCCTCCCACAATAGCAGAATTGTTTTGACGCATAACAAAAATCGCAGAGATGGAGGAACTAGTACACCAAGTGAAAGAGACACAATCCAAATTCAGCAAAGGTTTGGTCCTGTTGGCACCTCTTTGTAACATCTGATGAATTTGCTTGACTATCAGCCTAAAAAATAGAAACGGAATCTCTAACACCCAATACCATCTAGCAGTCCTTAACCCCCTCCCCTTTAAATCCTTTAGCTTTTCTTCCCAGCTTACACCCAAAATGAGGACCAGCACATTACAGGATATGCAGATTCGCATTTGTTCTTTAGTGAATATGAATTCTACGATCCATTACAGTTCACAACCAGAAAATGTACCTTTAGAGAAGGAGAGGTGGACGGGGGTAGTCTATATCTTTGACAAAGTTTGAGTCCAATCCTTCCTCATGACTGCCATTATTGCACAATGTTTGAAATGTATATATCTGTTTCCATCCAGATAGGTCTTATGTACCTTTACAAACAATGTGCTCGTTAGATGCTCTCTTGTATGAAAAATTGAAAACTGTTTTTTGCATGCATTACTCTTTGTTCTTGTAAAAACTCTTAATAGAAACAATTGGGGGAAAAAAAGTCATTATTTTGATGTTAACTACCTGTTTTATGGCAGCAGCTAGCTGCCATAATCTCACTATAGTTTTTTACTATGGGCCATTTTGCATTAGATAAAAGTCGTCCCACTGGCGCACTTGTGGGATCACTTTTAGAGGCAGCGGAGAGGTGCCCCCTCTTCCGCTGCTTTCGGCTTACTGGAGCCATCGGTAAAGCCGGAAAGAAATCTTATGTGGCCGTTTGCTGGACATGAAGGGCCCCCACTTGTGTCTATGTTCTTGGAGGACCAAAGCGATCTCTGATGTCACTTAAGGTTCTCGGGCCAAAACAAATGAAACATGCAAAAACATTTTTTTTTCCTTTTGTTTTTAAAGGTAAATGAGGGATCTGGGGTCTTTTTGACAATAGATTGTTCAATGAAGAGGACCTGTCATGCTTATTTCTATTACGTTTACATTTCTTGTAATAGGAAAAAAGTGATTAAAAAAATAAATAAAGGGACAGGGTAAAAATAAAAAGTTAAAGAAATAATGAAGAAAAAAAAGTAAAGTGCCCCATCCCTCTGTGCTCGTGTGCAGAAGAAAAAGCATATGTAAGTTGTGCCCGCATATGTAAACAGTATTCAAAGCACACATGTGGTATCGCTGCACTTGTTAGAGCAAGAGTAATAATTCTAGCACAAGACCTCCTCTGTAACTCTAAACATGTAAGCCGTAAACATTTTTTTGTGTTTGAAAAACCGCTGCGCAAATACAGTGTAACATAAAATATTGCAACGGCTACTATTTTATTCCCTAGGGTCTCTGCTAAAAAAAAAAAAAAAAAAAAAAAAGTATAATGTTTGGGGGTTCTAAGTAATTTTCTATCAAAAGGTACTAATTGTAAACAAAAAGTTCCAAAAAAGGCCTGGTCAGCAAGTGGTGAACAAATTACCTTATCTCTACCTACACTAAATTAATAACATCAAAAAGCCACATTTGAAGCTTTACATTTTTCAGCTATTGTGAATCTTAGCTTTTTTTGTCTTTCACTAAAATACTTAAGGGCCTGTGTTCACAGAGGAGATAGGTGAACCTGGGAACTCCCGAGGAAGGTGACAGCTCTATGTCAGCATGCGGAAGCGAACATGTGGCTTTAAAGCCACCTGAATTAGTTCTACTGTAAAATTTGGGCTTTCACACTAGTGAGGCAGGAGAGGCTCTTTACAGGCTCTATGCGGGTGCTATTTTTAGCACTGTAGCGCCTGTAAAGCGCCTTAGTGTGAAAGGGGTCTTACTGCCCTGTAGTAATGGTAACAGCTGTAATAGTCAAAGCTGTTTTAAACGCTGCTTTTTTAAAATTGAATGGATCCCCAAGTAGTTTTTGCCATGATGTGTTAGTATTCACTGCATTTTAGCACATTATGGCTGACTTACCTTTTAAATGAAGACCTCCAGCACTGAGCTGTGACCACTCCAGATGGTCCCAGGTGCTTCTATGTTGGCTTGGTCTTCCTTCCAGCAAAGTGGAATGATAAATATTTCACAAACCAAAGATGTGGTGATCGACTGTCCTGATGTGTGTGAATTCTTTGATAATCTCTATTATTGCACCCCTATAGAAAGCATGCAGTATCGTAACCCAGCTTTATTAGTCTCCTTAGAAAGTACAATTGCTGGTGCGACATTCCCATCAAACTCAATAAATGTGCAGACCCTGAAAGTTCATCTGTAATTATTGTATCCAAAAACTTAAAACTACTCACCATCTCAACCTCCACTCTATCAATAAACACTGAGATATGCCTACCAACCGTCTTCATTTTAAAGTTTTAGATCATCTTCAAAAGCCTCGAACACACAATCCGACTCTCCGACGGGAAATTTTGACAGGCTGTTGTCGGTAAATCCGACTGTGTGTATGCTCCATCGCTCAATTGTTGTCAGACTTTCCACCAACAAATGTTGGCTAGCAGGTTTTCAAATTTTCTGCGGACAAATGTGTGTTGTCGGATTTTCCGAGCGTGTGTACACAAGTCCGTCGGACAAAAGTCCAAAGTACAAACACGCATGCTCAGAAGCAAGGATGAGCCGGAAGCGGTCGGTCTTGTAAAACTAGTGTTCGTAATGTAGATATCACATTCGTGACGTGGCAAATTATGAAATCTCTCAATGCAGTGCACATTCTCTTCTTCTTTATAATGGTATAATAATGAAGCTGCTTTGCTTGTGATATCAACAGAGTTCTGCCAAACGTATTTACATTATTTTTTTTTTTTAGTGATCTCCAGAATAATATTTTTTTTCTAGTGATCTCCAGAATAATATTTTTAATTTTTTTCTAGTGATCTCCAGAATAATATTTTTTCTTCTAGTGATCTCCAGAATAATATTTTTAATTTCTTTCTAGTGCTCTCCAGAATACTTTTTTTTTTGGATTAAGTTACCACAACACCATTATTATCTCATAGTTTTTAAGCTCAAAGATACAACTATGTTGGTGCCCCTTGTTAATTTGACATTGTATTTTTGAAATGTACCTGCCTGCTCACAAACAAACCTTTTTTAAGTAAAACACATAGCCAATTTTTTTTCAAATTTTTTTTTTTTTTATTGAATAGGGAGCACAAGGTCATATAAAAGTCAAGAGGAAGGCAACAATGGAGAAACAGTTGGAATTGGCGAAGTGTTTGTACCCCAGGGCAGACATCAATTATGTGAATTTCAAAATTGGTAACCTGAGAAGTCCATTTAATAGGGAACACAAAACGGTCCTGGACTCTGAAAGATTAGGAGCAGCAGCAGATGACATATATGTCCCGAGGCTGTGGTCTTCCAACAGCCTGCATTTTTTGCCAGACTAGACCGAACCTAGGCCATCGCTCTCAATGCTTCCTTCCACACAAATAAACTACCGTAAATTAAATCAAAAATGCATTCTCTGCACAAAAAAAAAAAAGAAGATCAACTCAAATCATAATTTTCAAAATAACCAAAAATAAAATGATAAATTGTAGTGTTGAAAATCCCCAGCCCAGCGGGCTTGTTGGGGCTGCATTTGCCACGGGCCGCCATGCTGCTGTGGTGGGTGGGGTGGCTGTGGTGTCTGTGGAGTCCATGGAGGTGGTTGAGGATTGTGGTCTAATTCGCAGATGTGCATTTTTGGGGTAATTTGGCCCCTCCTCCCCTTGTTGAGGAGCTGCAGGATCATCTCCTCGCACATGCTGCATTGGTCCTCCTCCATATCCTTCAACTTATTGGCGGTCATGCATCCAAATGCCTCCTGTGCATCTGGTGCCGTGCTAATGGCACTTGTTGCATGTCTGAGGAAGGCAGCCGCAGCGTCATCCAAATTTCTTGTTTTCCTGGCCTTTTTAGTTAGAGGGCATAGGGGAGGAATCTGGGACTTAGTCTGGCCACTGGGCAGGGGCTCCTCCTGACTGAGACTTTCCTGTGTATGAAAATGGGACATAGTTTTAGGTTTTTGGTCATCAATCACACACAATTTTGAGCTCATGACTGTTGCAAATTGAATGTTAACAAATAGAAAAGACTATCATTCTGACCCTAGCATTTTTCATTCTTGTCCCAATCATTGTTGGCCACTACTGCCTATTGATATGTAAACCACTTTGTTAAAGCAGAAATTTGGGATCAATAATGTCTAGTTAACATAATTCTATTTTTGTCTCCAAATATGTTTAACAATGCTATACCTGGGTCAAGCTGGGCCCCACCACATCTTCTTCCTGTGTAGAAGGACCAGGGTGGACCTCAGGAGCTGTGGCCTCATCTGATGTGGAAGGAAGCATTGAGAGTGATGGGCGTGGTTCACTTTGGTCTGACAAATACGCAGGCTGTTGTAGTACCACAGCCTGGGGACATATATGTCATCTACTGCTGCTTCCGATCTCTGAGATTCCATGATCATTCTTGCGCTCCCTGTTATATGTACTACGCAGGCTACCAATTTTGGCCTTCAAATAATTGATGTCTGCTGTGAAATACAGAGGCTTCACCAATTGCAACAGTTTCTCCATCGCTGCCTTCCTCTTGATTTTATTGGAGTAATCCCTACTTTTAACTTGCCATAGAAACGGCAGCTCCCAGTACTGCTGGATACATTTGGTTAAAAAAATCTGGGGCTGTGAATTTATCCATCATTTTGCCTGCAAGACACAATACAAGACAAACCCTAATGTCAGGCTAAACTCATAATCTGGTCCCAATATAGGCCTCAATCTATAAGTAGTATAGTCCACTAACCACTGATGTCCCAATTTCCAGATGTACCTTTGTTTTAGCTTTCCTTTTGGCGATATCGATTGTTCATCCTCCACTCCCAGATCGTTCCTATGGCCGTTACATCGACCATGCGTTATGGCTTTATATACACTGCGTATGCGTGAAACTCTGCACCTGTCCTTCTTTCTAGTGTATTCCCTGCCTCTTATCTTTCGGGGCAGTGGGAGAGCAAATGGCGGAGAGACCTCAGGTGTGTGCTGAGAGCAGCAATGAGGGAAGCCCGGAGCAAGACACTTCCAGATCCAGGAGGAGATATAAGGCCTCAAATATGTCATTTGAAGAAATGGTGGAGATGGTGGACATCTTAGTGAGGACAGGCTATGATGGGAATCATGGACCTTACAGGAACCCAAATGCCAGAAAGGCCAAGATCATGGCGTTTTGAGAAGTTGTGAGAAGTCTGCACAGGAATTTTGGGGTACGACGATCTAAGGATCAGTTGAGAAAACGCTGGTCGGACCTTAAATTGAGAGAGGAAGATCAGTATAGAAAGATCAGGAAAGTGCTCCGAAAAAGTAAGTATTTGTCCTTTGTTCCTATTATTATTACTTTTGTGCTGGTCCACGTTCTTTTCTTTACTGTTCTACAGTTTAAAATGCCAAGTTTCATTTTCATGGACACAGGAATCGTTCGCGGGACATTAAACATCATTCGATTGACCACTAATACTTTGTTTTTGGGAGATGCAGGTTAAATGCATTTGTTATGGCCTATTTTGATTTAAATAAGTTCATTAGATTGTTGTTTAGATGTGTTTGTAACTATAATGAAATGTCAACTTTATTCAGTGTCAGTAGAGGACACTCAGCAGCTGTTTACCCATCTGGACACAGGAGCACTAATGTGGGACACCATAACACCCTTGTTATGGTGTCCCACGTAGGTGCTCCAGTGGATACTAGGGGTATCTCCATGTGTGAAACTTGCACAAAACAGGTAAGTATTCCTGCTTTTGAAAGGGAAAAAATCATGTATTCAGCTTGGAACTCAGCCAAAACAGACAATTAGAAGACAATTCCAAACAATGTTTCATATTACTATTTCTAGCCTAACATATCTGTCTGCTAAGTATACCTTTTTTGTATTCACATAGGGGAGAAAAGTAGAGGGATATCTGAACTGTGTGTGAACATCAGTAACCCAGCACCTCCTGAAGATACAGAAAGTCAACTCACCACACACCCTGAAGATGTTGATGCTGATGTGCAGAAAGTACTGTGTGCAGTTCTCAAAATGGTGTCGACCACAGGTCAGTGTCTGAGACCACAGCGTCTAGTAATAGATGGATGCCTGCATATTTCTAATACATGGTGTGTTTTTTTTAGGTGATGTGGATGCTGTGGAAGAACAAAATCACATCAGCAGTGCAAGTGCACAAATACTTATCAGTGAGCTCTTGGTTTGCAATAGGGATTTGGAGAAAATGAAAGAAAACATCCATGATCTACAAAACAGAGTTATCAACATAATCGATATTTTAGCAAAAATTTCAAAACCAAACATGTTTTATTTTTTGTCGTTATGTTGTACATGTGTTTGTAGAGTTTTAAATTGATTACATTTGTGTGGCTTCATGCCCGGCTGTCAATTATAGTCGCACCTGAAATTGGAAAAAGTAGTGCAGGAACTGCTTTTGCAAATTGTTGTGGCGCTGCTAAATCAGTTTTGCACTGATTGGAACAGTGCCATTGCCTCAAATAGGTTGCGACTTGTCATGCGATTTTATCAAATTGCATGATAAATTGCTCCAATGTGAACCTAGGCTTTATGGTATCTGAGGTCAGTGTTTAGCCACTCCACTTCTCTAGGTGCACCACCAGGTCCTGTTTTCTTTATTTTCCGCAGGCTAAAAACGACTGTGTGAATTACTAACCTCGAAAATGACATCATTACCTGTGCCAAAAGGAAAAAATATAGAAAACATGACCTAGAAATGCATCTGGAGAAGGAGAGTTGTCAAACACTTCCCTAAGTAATGTTTCAATTGTAATCTTTATGTGTTTTTAAGAATTGCAAAGCCAAAAATTGAAGATGCACACAAATTGGGCTACAAAGTTCTGAATTCCCTCATGATCCCATACTTAAAAAGGGGTGTCTTTCCTTACATCTAGTTTGCTAAAGCCCCAAAACACACAGTGTGTCATCATGTGCTATCTCCCATCACGGGATATCAATGTACGCATTTTGGGTGTGCAACCCCTTCCTCCAAACTAAAGTAGGTGAGAAGAAGGGGTTGCACCCCCAAAACACGTCCATTGATCCACCATGATGTGAGCTAGCACATGTTGACACACTGGGGGTTATATCAAAAAGGCAAATCCACTTTGCACTACAAGTGCAATGCAAGTGCACTTCAAAGTGCACTTGTGGTGCAAAGTGGATTAGCCTTTCTGAAATAACCCCCAATTAGGGGGTTATTTCAACATCGGGTGTTCACCTGTTCGCCAAATAGCGAACAATTTGGGGTGCCGCGGAACACCCTTTAAAAGTCTATGGGAGAAATCAAAAGTGCTAATTTTAAAGGCTTATATGCATGGTATTGTCATAAAAAGTGTTAGGGGACCTGGGTCCTGCCCCAGGGGACATGTATCAATGCAAAAACATTTTTTAAAAACGGACGTTTTTTCAGGAGCAGTGATTTTAATAATGCTTAAAGTGAAACAATAAAAGTGAAATATTCCTTTAAATTTCATACCTGGTGCGCATCTATAGAATGCCTGTAAAATGGCACATTTTTCACGTGTTTAGAATAGTCCCTGCATAAAATTACATTTCTAAAGGAAAAAAAGTCATTTAAAAGTACTCGCGGCTATAATGAATTGTTGGGTCCTGGCAATACAGATAAAAGTCATTGAAAAAAACGGCATGGAATCCCCCCAGTCCATTACCAGGAGCTTTGGGTCTGGTATGAATATTAAGGGGAACCCAGAACCAAAATGTAAAAAAAAATTGTGTGGGGGTCCCCCCAAATTCCATACTAGGCCCTTCAGGTCTGATGTGGTTATTAAGGGGAACCCTGCGCCAATTTTTTTTAACAAATGGCATAGGGGTCCCCCTCAAAATCCATACCAGACTCTTCAGGTCTGGTATGGGTTTTAAGGGGAACCCCGTGCCAAAATTTAAAAAAAAATGGCGTGGGGGTCCCCCAAAAATCCATACCAGACCCTTATCCGAGCATGCAACCTGGCAGGCCACAGGAAAAGAGGGGGGACGAGAGAGTGCCCCCCCTCCTGAACTGTACCAGGCCACATGCCCTCAACATGGGGAGGGTGCTTTGGGGTAGCCCCCCAAAGCACCTTGACTTTTTCTGTCGGAAAATCCAACTGTGTGTACAGGGCATAAGAATGCCTATGCTGCATGTAAGAACAACTCTGTGAAAAAAAGATATATTTAATTTACAAATTTTCCAAAAAATTGTGACAAAAAAATAACAACTTCAAAAACTCACCATGCCTCTTACTAAATACCTTTGACTACTTTCCAAAAAGGTTTTTTTTTTTGGGGGGGGGGTATTTGTACTGTTCTGGCATTTTAGGGCCTCAAGAAATAAGATAGGCAGTCAGTACATAACAACTGATCAATTTTGGTCGGAATTTCCGACACACAAAGTTTGAGAGCAGGATATAAAATTTTCCGACAACAAAATCCGATCGTTTAAATTCTGATCGTGTGTACACAAATCCGACGCACAAAGTGCCATGCCTACTCAGAATAAATTAAGAGACAAAAGCTATTGACTACTGCCCCGTTTATAGTCCCGACGTACGTGTTTTACATCTCCGCGTTCAGAACGATCGGATTTTCCGACAACTTTGTGCGACCGTGTGTATGCAAGATAAGTTTGGCACAAAATCCGTCTGAAAAAATCAGACGGATTTTGTGGTCGGAATGTCCGATCAATGTTCGATCATGTGTACAGGGCATTAGAATTACACTCCAAAACACATTCTGCTATGTCTCCTGAGTATGGGGAACCCACGTTTGAGACTTTTTTCACAGCCTAGATGCATAGAAAGGCACAAAATCAGAGGAGCACAAAATTGGAAGAGCACCTTTGGGCTTTCAAAGAGCATAAATTACTCATTATTATTATTATACAGGATTTATATAGCGCCAACAGTTTACGCAGTGCTTTATAACATTAGGGCAGACAGTACAATTACAATACAATTCAATACAGGGGGGAATCAGAGAGCCCTGCTCGTTAGAGTTTACAATCTAGGAGGGACTCATCTCACTCTCTTGTCCTTCAAGACTCTGCCCTCTCTTGGTTCTCCTCCTACTTATTACACCACTTTTTCAGTGTTACTTATAACTCTGTTTCCCTTGTTACCTCAAGGTTCTATCCTCGAACCCCTCCTCTTCTCCATTTACACCTCCTCCCTTGGTCAATTAATAAACTCCAATGGCTTCCAGTACCATCTCTATGCTGATGACACACAAATCTATCTCTCTACTCCTCATCTCACTCCATCAGTGCCCTCTGGAATTACTAACTGATTAATTGACTTATCAGCATGGATGTCACACCACTTCCTCAAACTCAATCTTTCTAAAACTGAGCTCATAATTTTTCCTCCCGCCCGTGCCCTCTCCCCTGACTTCTCCATCAAGATTAATAATACAATCATTAGTCCCTCCCCTCATGCCAGGGTTCTAGGTGTAATCCTGGATTCTGACCTGTCCTTTCAGCCCCAAATCCAATCGTTCAAATCTTGCAGACTTCAACTCCGTAACATCTCCAAAATACGCCCTTTTTTAACCATTAAAAACCAACATATTCACTCCCTTGTTATCTCTCATCTTGACTATTGTAAATCCCTCCTCATTGGTCTACCTCTCCTCAAGCTATCACCCCTTCAGTCAACATGAATGCCTAACAGACTCATCCACCTTACCAACCATTCAGTGTCTCCACCTCTCTCTGCCAATCCCTTCACTGGCTTCCCATTGCTCAACGAATACAATTCAAAACACTAACAATAACATACAAAGCCATTTACAATTCTACCCCGAGCTACATCACCAATCTTATCTCCAAATATCACCCAAACCGTCCTCTCTGCTCCTCTGAAGACCTCCTGCTCTCTAGCTCCCCTGTCTCATCCTCCCATGCTCATCTCCAGGACTTCTCCAGAGCCTCTCTGGAACTCAATATCCCAATCTGTCCAGTTATCTCCTACTCTGTGCACTTTTAAAAGATCCCTGAAAACTCATCTCTTCAGGGAGGTCAATCCTGCCTTCAGCTAACAACCGAATCTTCTACTTCCCTCATCAGTTCATCCGTTACCGTTACTACCTTTTGTTTCAACAGTCCCTCCTTATTAGATTGTAATTTCGCAGGAGCAGGGCCCTCCTAACCTTCTTGTATTGAATTGGGCTTTTCTTCTGTTCACTCACTCTGCATTTTTTAAATTAATAAAAGTAAACTATATATTTTTGAAAACTCTCTTACTTTACATTATTACTTCACACTTGCCTAAAATATTTTGCACAGTACTGTACACAGAGACAGAAGAATATGAAAGTCAGATATTTCTTTTATAACTTAGAACACTTCACATATGCCGAATAAACCTTATTAGTACAAAGAAGATTAATAAATCAAAAATCATAAAGGCAGAGAGATGAGGGTGCACTGGTGAGGATAGAAATCCGTTCCTTTCTAGCAGTGGAGAGATGGCACTTAGAGGCAGAACTTGTATGAGAAGAAGCAGCTCTGGAGGAACAAAATTTTTTATTTTTATTTTTATTTTCCAATTCTTCTTGTTGTTATTTACGTCCCACTGCCCTATATATGCCCTTTTTGGGACCACCAAAGCCAAATGCATCAATTCAAAGTGTTTTAAGTGTCATATGCTTAGCCGCATAACTGTGGTTCTGGTCCTTTAGGAAATGGAAACCATTGATTTATACATAACTTTCTGCATGTCACATTTTAATCTGGTTCATACATGCTTTTCACTGTTGAATGCCACAAAGCTTCATCTATAATGCACAAAGATGTATACCACCAATCTTTCTGATCCCGATGACACAATCTATGTGTATATGCCCACGACAGACTGCATTCCAAACGGTTTCTTGGCTACACATTCCAGACTCCAAAGCCGCCCAATCAGCAGCTCCAGATTCCTCCCATTTCTCTCTTACCCAATCAGCAGGCCCATGCTCCTCCTATTTCTCCTTCCCCTCAACGCTTATAAGCCCGCTGGGCTAACATGGGCTTAGGTCTGATGAAGGAACCACGTATGCTCTGGGACGCATTATCGCCCTCATCTGACGTCACATTGACCGCGTGCATTCCAGCTTGGTTCCAGAATCCAGGCCGCCTCACTGCTTCTTCACTTCCTCATTCCGTGTCACCAGGGATTCAGACAGCTGCAGGACAGCTCTCTCTTCCTCCCCAGATGGACAAAGGACACAGTGATCTGCTTGAGGACATACTAATACATGCTCATTTCTTCTAACATCTTGTAAGTGTTTTTAATCCCCTTGTGCTTGTGAATAAATCTTTTTAGTACTGCACTTAGAGGCGCCTTTCTCTCTCCTTTCTAGATATCAAAAATCAAACTGTTGGTGAAATATTTTGGTGAACTAATAATTTTAGCATCATTTATGTCCAGATCAACACATATGCCTTTTATAACTTAGGAGCGCTCAGTTTTTTTTCTGTTTTTTTCTGTTTTTTTCTGTTTCAATACTTTTAGTAAAGGTTTAAGTCAACAATTGATGGTGCAATTTTTTTTTCTGCAACCATGGGCTGTCATTGTGTTCTTCCAGTGGGGGGTACGGGGGGTATAATGAGAAGTCACAGTGATCATTGCCAGCGTCTATAGCTACTGGCAATAATCACATGGAAGATCCATCATGCTGGTTGTACCCAAGTAGATTGATGAATCGACTTGGGTACAATCATCCTGTCCATAGATGGTTTGTATCTCACCCAGTCCCTGCTGAACCAAGATTATTAGCTACTGTGCAGCCCTTTTTTTGACTTCTCCCTTCCTTTTCAGGCTAAGAACTAATACTTGTACCCAGGACCTATGACCCATACTATCACAGGTGTAAGGCAGTCAGGAGAGGGTCATCACCTACACTAGTCAAAGCCTACATGCAACTCTGCAAAGTTCACTGAACACTTTGCCTGATATGTGCCAAGTTTGAAGTCTGAACAAATATAAATATGTTATTACATCTCCAAACAACTAAATCTGGTGCTCTGGAGCAACATTGGGCAGCCCTCTTGAAGTCTGAACTCTCCTTGCATTATTACCCAGCAAAGATCAACAAGGCAGCATATATGCTACTAGCCATGCTTCACTGAGGTATAGATGAAGATGCCGAAGAGTAGGGATGAGCTTCGCGTTCGAGTCAAACCCATGTTTGACTCGAACATTGCCTGTTTGGTCATTTGCTGAATTGCCAACGATATGGGCCGTTCGTGCAAAATTCGTGTGGCGCGTCACGGCCCAAAATTCACTGCGGCATCGCAGTGCATTGCTGGCTGATGATTGGCCAAGCATGCACTATGACCCACGTGCTTGGCCAATCACAGCGCCGTCGGTAGAGAGAGCTGTAATTGGCCAAAGCCAGGGGTTTTAGAACACACCCCACACTATATAAGGCCGCCTGCACTGCGGCCCTGTGTAGTGTGTTCCGGCGTGCTTAGATAGAGAGAGAGAGAGACAGTGTCATTTCATTTGAGTTAGCTAGATTAGGCAGGACAGTCAGTGAGTTAGCTGCACTTATAGTGTATTGTGTATATATATGCATCCCAGGTGTTGCATATATATATACACTGTATTCAGTTAGCTAGATCCGTTCCTGTTATCTTCCTACTGACAGGCAGGCTTGTCTTGTTGCAGTATTTACAGCTACCTGAAGCAAATTTCTGGTGTTCTTTTGATCCTATTAGTACCACAGTCAAGCAGCTAGACTATTTACAGTTAGTGTAGTGCGTCCTCCTCACAGTGTTCAGTTAAAGCTACAAGTTAGTTTAGTGTGACCTCTGCACAGTGTTCAGCTAAACCTCCAAGTTAGTGTAGTGCACAGTGTTCAGCTAAAGCTACAAGTTAGGGTAGTGCGTCCTCCTCACAGTGTTTAGCTAAAGCTACAAGTTAGTTTAGTGTGACCTCTGCACAGTGTTTAGCTAAAGCTACAAGTTAGTGTAGTGCGTCCCCCTCACAGTGTTCAGCTAAAACTACAAGTTAGTGTAGTGAGACCTCTGCACAGTGTTCAGCTAAAGCTACAAGTTAGTGTAGTGCGTCCTCCTCACAGTCTTCAGCTAAAACTACAAGTTAGTGTAGTGAGACCTCTGCACAGTGTTCAGCTAAAGCTACAAGTTAGTGTAGTGCGTCCTGCTCACAGTGTTCAGCTAAAACTACAAGTTAGTGTAGTGCGACCTCTGCACAGTGTTCAGCTAAAACTACAAGTTAGTGTAGTGAGACCTCTGCAGTGTTCAGCTAAAGCTACAAGTTAGTGTAGTGCGTCCTCCTCAAAGTGTTCAGCTAAAACTACAAGTTAGTGTAGTGAGACCTCTGCACAGTGTTCAGCTAAAGCTACAAGTTAGTGTAGTGCGTCCTGCTCACAGTGTTCAGCTAAAACTACAAATTAATGTAGTGCGACCTCTGCACAGTGTTCAGCTAAAACTACAAGTTAGTGTAGTGAGACCTCTGCACAGTGTTCAGCTAAAGCTACAAGTGAGTGTAGTGCGTCTTGCTCACAGTGTTCAGCTAAAACTACAAGTTAGTGTAGTGAGACCTCTGCACAGTGTTCAGCTAAAACTACAAGTTAGTGTAGTGAGACCTCTGCACAGTGTTCAGCTAAAGCTACAAGTTAGCGTAGTGCGTCCTGCTCACAGTGTTCAGCTAAAACTACAAGTTAGTGTAGTGAGACCTCTGCACAGTGTTCAGCTAAAGCTACAAGTTAGTGTAGTGAGACCTCTGCACAGTGTTCAGCTAAAGCTACAAGTTAGTGTAGTGCGTCCTGCTCACAGTGTTCAGCTAAAACTACAAGTTAGTTTAGTGTGACCTCTGCACAGTGTTTAGCTAAAGCTACAAGTTAGTGTAGTGCGTCCCCCTCACAGTGTTCAGCTAAAACTACAAGTTAGTGTAGTGAGACCTCTGCACAGTGTTCAGCTAAAGCTACAAGTTAGTGTAGTGCGTCCTCCTCACAGTCTTCAGCTAAAACTACAAGTTAGTGTAGTGAGACCTCTGCACAGTGTTCAGCTAAAGCTACAAGTTAGTGTAGTGCGTCCTGCTCACAGTGTTCAGCTAAAACTACAAGTTAGTGTAGTGCGACCTCTGCACAGTGTTCAGCTAAAACTACAAGTTAGTGTAGTGAGACCTCTGCAGTGTTCAGCTAAAGCTACAAGTTAGTGTAGTGCGTCCTCCTCAAAGTGTTCAGCTAAAACTACAAGTTAGTGTAGTGAGACCTCTGCACAGTGTTCAGCTAAAGCTACAAGTTAGTGTAGTGCGTCCTGCTCACAGTGTTCAGCTAAAACTACAAATTAATGTAGTGCGACCTCTGCACAGTGTTCAGCTAAAACTACAAGTTAGTGTAGTGAGACCTCTGCACAGTGTTCAGCTAAAGCTACAAGTGAGTGTAGTGCGTCTTGCTCACAGTGTTCAGCTAAAACTACAAGTTAGTGTAGTGAGACCTCTGCACAGTGTTCAGCTAAAACTACAAGTTAGTGTAGTGAGACCTCTGCACAGTGTTCAGCTAAAGCTACAAGTTAGCGTAGTGCGTCCTGCTCACAGTGTTCAGCTAAAACTACAAGTTAGTGTAGTGAGACCTCTGCACAGTGTTCAGCTAAAGCTACAAGTTAGTGTAGTGAGACCTCTGCACAGTGTTCAGCTAAAGCTACAAGTTAGTGTAGTGCGTCCTGCTCACAGTGTTTAGCTAAAACTACAAGTTAGTGTAGTGCGACCTCTGCACAGTGTTCAGCTAAAACTACAAGTTAGTGTAGTGAGACCTTTGCACAGTGTTCAGCTAAAGCTACAAGTTAGTGTAGTGAGACCTCTGCACAGTGTTCAGCTAAAGCTACAAGTTAGTGTATGGCGTCCTCCTCACAGTGTTCAGCAAAACCTACAAGTTATTTTTTTGCGAGCTCTGCACAGTGTTCAGCTAAAGCTACCTGTCGAAGGTTGGTGGTGTTTTCCTGATCCTATCACTACCGCAGGCAGCTAAATAAGCTACAAGTTAGTGTAGTGCGAGCTCTGCACAGTGTTCACCTAAAGCTACCTGTAGAAGGTTGGTGGTGTTTTCCTGATCCTATCACTACCGCAGGCAGCTAAATAAGCTACAAGTTATTTTTTGGCGAGCTCTGCACAGTGTTCACCTAAAGCTTATGGACTGACAGTAAAAAATGCATGTATTCAAAGGCAAGATATCCTTGGGAAAAAGTTCTTTTCTCAAAATCCCCTGGGACAGATCTCTTCAAGGATGTAAACCATCTGGAGAGAAAGCCCACACACCACCACTGAAAATGAGAAGGCTTACCGGACTCGGTGGGAAACGTGGATCGTATCCCTGCTCCAGAGGACTGGCAGACGGTCCGAGGGATACGATCCACGTTTGTTTTGCCTCATATTCTCAGGTTCGGTGCCATCCAAGGAACACAGCTTCGTGCAAGCCACCTCACCAACGTCGCCCTTCCGGGCCACCTACAGTCCAGCACCACCCAAGCTTGTCTGACTTCACCTGGCGTACGCCTTGTTGAGTCCACCGAGTCCGGTAAGCCTTCTCATTTTCAGTGGTGGTGTGTGGGCTTTCTCTCCAGATGGTTTACATCCTTGAAGAGATCTGTCCCAGGGGATTTTGAGAAAAGAACTTTTTCCCAAGGATATCTTGCCTTTGAATACATGCATTTTGTACTGTCAGTCCATAGACTTTACATCTGATTTTCCTTTGAAAAAAGCGCTACACTTATTTTTGTTTCCGATATTGATTACACTTGCTGGTTGTGTTAGCCGCTCATTTTTTCTTGTTGGTAGCGCAGAATCATTAAATATATATATTTCACCTAAAGCTACCTGTAGAAGGTTGGTGGTGTTTTCCTGATCCTATCACTACCGCAGGCAGCTAAATAAGCTAAAATGACATAAAAACAAACAAAGGCGCCTCTAAGTGCAGAAGATAAACAATTTTAATACCCCAACTGGGTTAAAAACACTTACAAAATAGAAGTAAAAAACAGGCACATCGTGGGTAAGGCTGCATTGGAAGGGGTCACGATCAGAGGAAGCCTTCAGGAGGACGGATGTAGTCACTGTCAGCAGCGGTGTAAAACACAGGGAACAGCTGTGAAGTCGGCGTCGTCAGCGTGTGAGGGCTGCGAACCCGGAAGTGATGTCATCCGCTGGGTGGCTCTGTGACCAGCCTGAACCGCAAACGAAAGGCCAGAGAGGGGATGTGATGTCATCAGTGAGGGACGCGCTTCAGAACCGTCATTCGTTCCTTTCTCAACCCTGAGAAAGGAACGAATGACGGTTCTGAAGCGCGTCCCTCACTGATGACATCACATCCCCTCTCTGGCCTTTCGTTTGCGGTTCAGGCTGGTCACAGAGCCACCCAGCGGATGACATCACTTCCGGGTTCGCAGCCCTCACACGCTGACGACGCCGGCTTCACAGCTGTTCCCTGTGTTTTACACCGCTGCTGACAGTGACTACATCCGTCCTCCTGAAGGCTTCCTCTGATCGTGACCCCTTCCAATGCAGCCTTACCCACGATGTGCCTGTTTTTTACTTCTATTTTGTAAGTGTTTTTAACCCAGTTGGGGTATTAAAATTGTTTATCTTCTGCACTTAGAGGCGCCTTTGTTTGTTTTTATGTCATTTTAGACCCTGCTTCAAGTCTTTTAAAGTTGCAGCCCTTTTTGCTGAAGATCACCATCCTTTCATCCCTTCCTACCTACATTTCTCCCGTTCATTTTTGGACTGCCGATCCTTAATAGAGACATCATTTGGACTACGCTAGTCCTGTGCGCCCTATACCACCTTTTATTTCCAGCTAAATAAGCTACAAGTTAGTTTTTTGCGAGCTCTGCACAGTGTTCATCTAAAGCTACCTGTAGAAGGTTGGTGGTGTTCTCAAACTACAGCCAGGCAGTTGATTTTGCTAGCTGCACTATCAGTACACTTTTTTTTGGCAGCTGGCCGTGTTGAGCCGCAACATGCGGAAGACTTGGTCGAGTGGATGACCAAGCTGTCCTCATCCTCCTCATCCTCTCTCACCCATGGCCAGGGTACTTTGTCTGGCAAAGCAGCGGCCTTTTCCCTCGGCTCAATGTCATCAGTGACTCCTTCCCTAGCCCCACCATGTCCTCCTGAGGAGTCCCTCGAACTGTTTGACCACAGTGTTGGGTACATGCTCCAGGAGGATGCCCAGCGTTTGGAAGGCTCTGATGATGATACTGAGCTCGATGAAGGCAGTAACATGAGCACGGACAGAGGGGGTGCCCAAGAAGGACAGCTATCTGGCAGTCATGTTCCCCCTGCTGCAGCATACTGCCAGGTTTTCTCCAGTGATGAGGATGGAGGGGATGATGAGGTCAATGACTCAACGTGGGAGCCTGATAGGAGAGAGGAGGAGGAGGAGGAGGACTATGCATCACATCACCATCGAGGCAGGATGCCCTTCAGGAGCCAGCCTAAGTGAAGCACATTGACTGCACACCCCAAAGCTCCACATGTGCAGGGTGCTGCAGTCTCTGCGCGTTATTCAAAAAGTTCTTTGGTGTGGGCCTTTTTTGAGACGAGTGCATCAGATCGCACCGCTGCTATTTGCAACATATGTCTCAAGCGTATCTCGCGTGGCCAAAACATCTCCCGCTTGGGTACCACATGCTTGACCAGACATATGTTGACCTGCCATGCAGTTCATTGGCAAGCGTATCTAAAAGACCCACACCAAAGAACAAAGAGGAGCTCTCCTTGCTCCTCATCAGCTGAGATCTCTAACCCCACTATACCTTCAGTCCTCTCTGAGACCTGCACTAAGAGGAATGAAGGTGTAGAATTAGGTGTGTCACAGCCAAGTACTTGTGGGCAATCTGCTTTTGGTATACCGACGTCAGATTGTACCAGGCAAATTTCCCTGCCCCAGCTGCTGCACCGCCGAAAGAAGTTTGCTCCCAGCCATCCACATGCGCAGCGGTTGAATGCTAGCTTGGCAAAATTGCTAGCACTTCAACTGCTGCCTTTTCAGTTGGTAGACTCTGCCCCCTTCCGTGAGTTTGTGGAATGTGCCGTTCCTCAGTGGCAGGTACCCAAACGCCACTTTTTCTCACGGAAGGCGATTCCGGCTCTCTACCGGCATGTGGAAGGCAATGTCCATGCCTCGCTGGACAGGGCGGTCAGTGGTAAGGTGCATATTACCGCTGACTCATGGTCCAGCAGGCATGGACAGGGATGTTACCTAAGTTTCACGGGGCATTGGGTGACTCTGCTGGCAGCTGGGAAGGATGCAGGACAAGGTGCAGTAGTGTTGGAGGTTGTTCCGCCACCACGCCTCCAAAATGCTAATGATTGTGACACACCTCTCTCCTCCACCCCCTCCTCTTCTTCTTCCTCCATGGCCTCTTCCTGTGCTTTGTCCTCGGAACCATCGGTGCTCCGTAGCCGTTCAAGGGGCTATGCAAGTACGCAGGCCAAAAGATGCCATGCGGTGCTTGAGCTGGTGTGCTTGGGGGACAGGAGTCACACTGGGGCAGAGGTTCTGTCAGCTCTGCAGGGGCAGGTTCAGAGGTGGTTGACGCCACGCCAACTTAAGGCAGAAATGGTGGTTTGCAACAATGGCACCAACCTCCTCTCTGCCCTCCGACAGGGACAAATGACCCATGTGCCCTGTTTGGCTCACGTCCTTAACTTGGTGGTGCAGCGGTTCTTGGTCAGGTACCCGGGCTTACAGGATGTCCTGAGGCAGGCCAGGAAAGTCTGTGTGCATTTCCGCCGGTCATATAATGCCAGTGCTCGGCTGACGGACCTCCAAAAGGAGTTTAACCTGCCCAAGAACCGCCTAATCTGTGACATGCCCACCAGGTGGAACTCAACGTTGGCCATGCTGCAGCGGCTGCACACGCAGCAGAGGGCCATCAATGAGTACCTGTGCGACTATGGCACCAGGACAGGGTCAGGGGAGCTTGTTTTTTTTCCCCATGCCAGTGGGCCATGATCAGGGATGCATGCACTGTCCTGTCACCATTTGAGGAGGCCACAAGGATGGTGAGCAGTGACAGTGCATGCATCAGTGACACTGTCCCCCTTGTCCACCTGTTGGAGCACACACTGCGTGGAATAATGGACAGGGCGTTCTTGAGGCAGAACAGAGGCAGGAAGAGGAGGACTTCCTTAGCTTTCAAGGCCTCCTTTATCCAGACAGTGTTCCTGCGTGCCCGCCGATCACACAGGAAGAGGACGAGGAGGAGGAGGAGGAGAAGGAGGAAGATTGTGTCAGTATGGAGGTGGAGCCTGGCACTCAGCATTAGCAGCAGTCTTTAAGGGATCAGTCCCAAGAAACACATGGACTTGTACGTGGCTGGGAGGAGGTGGCTGCGGACCATGTCGTCCTTAGTGACCCAGAGGACTCCGGACCGAATGCCTCAGCAAACCTACGCTGCATGGCCTCCCTGATCCTGCAAAGCCTGCGTAAGGATCCTCGTATTCGTGGTATCAAGGCGAAGGACCAATACTGGCTGGCAACCCTCCTTGATCCACGTTACAAGGGTAAGGTTGCGGACCTTATCTTGCCATCGCAGAGGGAGCAGAGGATGAAACATCTTCGGGAGGCCTTGCAGAAAGGTCTGTGCAACGCGTTCCCAGAGACTGGGAGGTTACAAACTCCTGTTTCTGGACAACGTGTTGCTGAGGCTTCGGTCAGTCAAAGAAGGAGCGGTGGAGAAGGTGGCCGTCTGACAGATGCGTTCAGACAATTTTTTGGTCCGCAGCCCCAAGGTATGATCGGTTCCAGCAACCATCGCCAGCGTCTGTTTTACATGGTGCAGGAATACTTAGGGGCAAGATTTGACTTGGACACCTTTCCCAATGAAAATCCTCTGGGTTACTGGGTCTTGAGGATGGATCACTGGCCAGAGCTTGCACAGTATGCAATTGAGCTACTGGCCTGTCCTGCATCCAGCGTTCTTTCGGATTGCACATTCAGTGCTGCTGGAGGCTTTGTAACCGATCACAGGGTGCGTCTGTCCACCGACTCGGTCGATCGACTGACCTTCATAAAAATGAATCAGTCTTGGATCACCACCAGCTACCAAGCACCTGATGCTGATGTAACCGAAATATTTTTTTTGAAATCTCAGATCCCTTCAAAGACTGCCTATACTGATGCTGAGTGACTATCCCTGAGAAATTATCCTCTTCCTCCTCAATCATCACGCTGATAGCTTGTAAGAACATTTTTGGTTCTGGGCGCCACCACCAGTGCCTAAGGCACAATTTTTCAACAGGGGCGTGTAATTACAATTTTTGATGCAATACTTTGCAGCAGGGCTCGTTTCTGCGTTACAACTAGAGTATCTGTGAGGGGTTGCAGTGTTGTGGCACCAGCACCAGTGCCTAAGGCCCAATTTTTCAGCCCTTGTTTAACAGGGCCGTGTAATTACAATTTTTGATGCAATACTTTGCAGCAGGGCTCATTTCAGCATTCCAACTAGAGTATCTGTGAGGGGTTGCAGTGTTGTGGCACCAGCACCAGTGCCTAAGGCCCAATTTTTCTGCCCCTGTTTAACAGGGGCGTGTAATTACAATTTTTGATGCAATACTTTGCAGCAGGGCTCATTTCAGCATTCCAACTAGAGTATCTGTAAGGGGTTGCAGTGTTGTGGCACCAGCACCAGTGCCTAAGGCCCAATTTTTCTGCCCCTGTTTAACAGGGGTGTGTAATTACAATTTTTGATGCAATACTTTGCAGCAGGGCTCGTTCCTGCATTCCATCTAGAGTGTCTGTGAGGGGTTGCAGTGTTGTGGCACTAGCACCAGTGCCTAAGGCCTAATTTTTCAGCCCCTGTTCAACAGGGGCATGTAATTACAATTCTTGATCTAATATTTCACAGCAGGGCCCATTTCTGCACCCACCAAGAGCGAGTGAGGACTTACAGTGTTGTGGCACCAGCACCACCACCACCAAAGGCCCAATTTTTCTGCCCTTGTTCAACAGGGGCATGTAATTACAATTCTTGATCTAAGTTTTCACAGCAGGGCCCATTTCTGCACCCACCAAGAGCGAGTGAGGACTTACAGTGTTGTGGCACCAGCACCACCACCACCACCAAAGGCCCAATTTTTCTGCCCCTGTTCAACAGGGGCATGTAGTTACAATTCTTGATCTAATATTTCACAGCAGGGCCCATTTCTGCACCCACCAAGAGCGAGTGAGGACTTACAGTGTTGTGGCACCAGCACCACCACCACCAAAGGCCCAATTTTTCTGTCCCTGTTCAACAGGGGCATGTAATTACAATTCTTGATCTAATATTTCACAGCAGGGCCCATTTCTGCACCCACCAAGAGCGAGTGAGGACTTACAGTGTTGTGGCACCAGCACCACCACCACCACCAAAGGCCCAATTTTTCTGCCCCTGTTCAACAGGGGCATGTAATTACAATTCTTGATCTAATATTTCACAGCAGGGCCCTGTGAGGGCTTACAGTATTGTGGCCACAACAACACCTAAGGCCCAAATTTCTGCTGAGTATATAGGGCAGGCCCCTACTTTCAAACATCTAACTTACAAACGACTCCTACTTGCAAACGGAAGGAGACGACAGGAAGTGAGATGAAATCTACCCCTAGGAAGGGAAATTCTCTCCTGTAAGAGTTAATATGGGAAAAACATTTCTCCTTTCCACTGATGCTTTCCAATCCTTGTTCCACAAAAAAAAAACAAATTTTCAAAAAACATTTGTCATTGGTACAAAAAGTGAGGTGAAATCTTCTGAAGAGGAGGACAGACAGCAAAACAAATGTCACAGGGGTGATAACCCTTCCCTATGTTTTCCAAAAAGCTTAAAAAAGATTTTTTGGCTGGAGCTAAACACGTTAAAAATATACCCGTTCAAAATTACAAACAGATTCTACTTAACAACAAACCTACAGTCCCTGTCTTGTTTGCACCGCCTGTATACTGCTGTTCAGAGTATATAGGGCCTGGTGGCCCCACACCTTTCCTTATTTTAATTTGGGTGCGGGGTTCCCCTTAATATCCATACAAGACCCAAAGGGCCTGGTAATGGACTGGGGGCTACCCATGCCGTTTGTCTCACTGATTTTCATCCATATTGCCAGGACCCGACATTACATTAAACCCACAAGCAGTTTTAAATGAGATTTTTTCCTTTAAAAATGACATTTTGTGCAGGGACTGTTCTAAACACGGGAAACACGCGCCACTTTACAGGCATACTATAGACACACCCCAGGTACGATATTTAAAGGAATATTTTACTTTTTTTTTTTACTTTAAGCATCATTAAAATCACTGCTCCCGAAAAAACGGCCGTTTTTAAAAGTTGTTTTTGCATTGATACATGTCCCCTGGGGTAGGACCCGGGTCCCCAAACCCTTTTTAGGACAATACCATGCAAATTAGCCTTTAAAATGAGCACTTTTGATTTCAAACGTTCGAGTCCCATAGACGTCAATGGGGTTCTAACGTTCGTGCGAATTTTCAGTCCGTTCGCAGGTTCTGGTGCGAACCAAACCGGGGGGTGTTTGGCTCATCCCTAAACAGGGGCATGTAATTACAATTCTTGATCTAATATTTCACAGCAGGGCCCGTTTCTGAGCTCACCAAGAGCGAGTGAGGACTTACAGTGTTGTGGCACTAGCACCACCACCACCAAAGGCCCAATTTTTCTTCCCCTGTTCAACAGGGGCATGTAATTACAATTCTTGATCCAATATTTCACAGCAGGGCCCTGTGAGGGCTTACAGTGTTGTGGCCACAACAACACCTAAGGCCCAAATTTCTGCTGAGTATATAGGGCAGGCCCCTACTTTCAAACATCCAACTTACAAATGACTCCTACTTGCAAACGGAAGGAGACAACAGAAAGTGAGATGAAATCTACCCCTAGGAAGGGAAATTCTCTAATGTAAGAGTTAATATGGGAAAAACGTTTCTCCTTTCCACTGATGCTTTATCACCAATCCTTGTTTCACAAAAAACCCCAAATTTTCGAAAAAACTTTTGTCATTGGGACAAAAAATGAGGTGAAATCTTCTGAAGAGGAGCACAGACAGCAAAACAAATGTCACAGGGGTAATAACCCTTCCCTATGTTTTCCAAAAAGCTTAAAATAGATTTTTTGGCTGGAGCTAAACACGTTAAAAATGTACCAGTTCAAAATTACAAACAGATTCTACTTAACAACAAACCTACAGTCCCTGTCTTGTTTGCACCGCCTGTATACTGCTGTTCAGAGTATATAGGGCCTGGTGGCCCCATGCCTTTCTTTTTTTTAATTTAGGTGCGGGGTTCCCCTTAATATCCATACAAGACCCAAAGGGCCTGGTAATGGACTGGGGGGTACCCATGCTGTTTGTCTCACTGATTTTCATCCATATTGCCAGGACCCGACATTACATTAAAGCCGCAAGCAGTTTTAAATGACTTTTTTTCCTTTAAAAATTACATTTTGTGCAGGGACTTTTCTAAGCACGGGAAACACGCGCCACTTTACAGGCATACTATAGACACCCCCCAGGTACGATATTTAAAGGAATATTTCATTTTTTTTTTTAACTTTAAGCATCATTAAAATCACAGCTCCCGAAAAAACGAACGTTTTTAAAAGTTTTTTTTGCATTGATACATGTCCCCTGGGGCAGAACCTGGGTCCCTATACCCTTTTTAGGACAATACCCTGCACATTAGCCTTTAAAATGAGCACTTTTGATTTTGAACGTTCGAGTCCCATAGACGTCAATGGGGTTCTAACGTTCGTGCGAATTTTCGGTCCGTTCTGGTGCGAACCGAACCGGGGGGTGTTCGGCTCATCCCTACCGAAGAGATATAAATCCCTAACTGGAGGAAGTCCTAAGATAGGCCTCAGGGAAACCTCATCCAGGTACTGAAAGAACATAACTGCCCAGACACACAGAGATGATGAATTGGTTGCCCCCCTTCCTCCCTTCAGAGAAAACATGTCATTATGTCAAGGGCCCGTACCTTCTTTGTAACAGAAAGAATCCACATGGAAGTGGGGCACTGGGTTGTCCACAAAATGTTTACCTGATTCAAGAGACAAGCCAAGTGTGTGGATCTATTCTAGCTGGTTAAACAGGTCGACTCACACTTTGGGCTGTGGCTGCAGGGGGATGAGACCCTGATTCCACCTCTGTATTTGGACACATCTACCTCAATGTAAGTACTGACCATCAACTTTCTTCCACTCAACGGATCAGAAGACGGATACCATCAAGTTCTGGTTGTGGTGGCCCATTTTAGTTTGTGGTGCCAGTAGCACCCTGTGACCAGATCACTGTCCATGTCCCTATCAGATGTCCCTATCAGAGTCCCCCTTCACATCTGAGTCCCCATCATAGTGCCCCCATTAGGGATGAGCCGAACACCCCCCTGTTCGGTTCGCACCAGAACTTGCGAACAGGCAAAAAATTTGTTCGAACACGCGAACACCGTTAAAGTCTATGGGACACGAACATGAATAATCAAAAGTGCTAATTTTAAAGGCTTATATGCAAGTTATTGTCATAAAAAGTGTTTGGGGACCTGGGTCCTACCCCAGGGGACATGGATCAATGCAAAAAAAAGTTTTCAAAACGGCCATTTTTTTTCGGGAGCAGTGATTTTAATAATACTTAAAGTGAACTTATCAATGAACTTTTATGTGTATTGTCGGACCGGCAATTCATTAATAGCCGCGAGTAGTTTTAAATGACTTTTTTTCCTTTGAAATGTCATTTTGCTGTCAGACTGTTCTAAACACAGGAAACATGCGCCCCTTTACAGGCATACTATAGACACCCCCCAGGTATGAAATTTAAAGGAATATTACACTTACCTAGAGGGATGTAACTAAAATCTGGAGGGCACAGAGACATCCGATTAAACGTGAAATCGGCATCTCCACCAGAACTCCCGTAAGTCCCCGAGGTATGTGGTTCCCCATTGAATTTATCTGTCCTCCCGGGATATGGCTCCATTAAAGATCTTGTCCTGGAATGTCAGAGATCTTAACCATAAAATCAAGCGCTCTCTAGTTTTTGATTACCTTAAAAAGTATACTCCACATATCTGCATTCTCCAGGAGACGCACTTAGTGGGAGGTAGAGTACTGGGACTGAAGAGGCCGTGGGTGGGACACCATTATCATGCTACGCACACTAGTTACGCCAGGGGAGTTAGTATCTTGGTCCATAGATCTCTCAACTTTGAACCCCTGGACGTACTTATAGATCCAGAAGGCAGATATGTGCTGTTACATGCTGTTATTGACACAATAGCCGTGGTGGTGGTGGGTGTCTATCTGCCGCCTCCGGCTAGCATCTCCCTTTTACAAAAAATGGTTACCCTGATTGCCCAGTTCCCCACGGATAACGTGATCCTAACGGGGGATTTTAATATCCCTCCGAACCCCTCTCTAGATAAATTGTCCCCGGACCCCGCTACTGATTCGGCGTTGTTCCGTTGGTCCCAGACAATGGGATTGGAGGACGTGTGGCGATGGAAACACCCATCGGATCGTATGTACACATGTCACTCCTCCTCCTATAATATATTATCTCGTATAGACCTTTTATATGCCAGTTTACCCATGCTTCCCAAAATTATAGATATTGAGATACTCCCACGGGGGATATCTGACCACTCCCCGCTGTTGTGCACGTTGCAAACTGCTACCCCACAGGCAGATAGAATTTGGCGGCTGTCTCGGTTCTGGATTGAACATCCTACTATAGAAGTGGAGATGGTCAAAGAGATTAAACAATTCTGGCTATCTAATGCCAATTCCGCCACACCAGGGACTGTATGGGACACCTTTAAAGCCTACATTAGAGGTTGCTATATGTCATCCATAGCCAAGGAACGTAGAAATGACGCAATGTTATTGGAGGAAGCGGAAGCTAGGGCCCGAGACTTAGAGACCAGGTTTGCCCTTACCTCTAACCCAATTATAGCACAGGATATGAGGGTGGCCTATCGGGAGGTTATGATACTTAGAGTGGCCAAGGCAAATAAATGCCAATTGGCTCAGACACAGAGAATCTTCGAGCAAGGGGACAAAACAGACAGGCTTCTAGCCTGGCTGGCCAAGGAACAATCCTAGATCTCCACCATAGCCCGTATTCAAAAGAGTGACGGGACTCTAGTATCTGACCCGGTAAATATTAATGCTTGCTTTGCTGACTACTACTCGACTCTGTACTCCTCTAAGACACACTATTCTCCTGACGAGCTCTCAGACTTTTTAGACAGGGTAACGCTTCCGGTCCTTACAGACGCAGCGAGGGAGAGCTTAGATGCCCCAATAGCTTTGGAGGAGGTTCAGCAGGCCTTGGGTTCTATGCAGACGGGGAAGACCCCGGGAATAGATGGGCTCCCTCCCGAATTCTATAAACTATACATGGGCGAGGTAGCCCATAGGATGCATGCAATGCTTACGGAGACCCTACCAACTGGGGAGCTCCCATTATAGTGGTTATACCCAAACCAGGCAAAGACCCCCAACTATGCCCTTCATACCGTCCCATATCTCTGCTTAATGCTGATGCAAAAATACTTACCAACATTTTAGCCAGACGCCTGAACAAAGTGATACTTACCCTTATTCATGAAGACCAGTCAGGCTTTATGCCGGGGAAGGGTACAGATATAAACATTCATAGGTTGTATGCGGTCCTGGCCTCTGGAGAGGAGGGTGTGGAGGACGGGATTGATGGGATAGATGCAGAGAAGGCCTTCGATTCTGTTGAATGAATCTCTGGGAGGTACTTCGCAGGTTCGGTTTCGGTCCGGTCTTCCTCTCCTGGGTCAGGATGGTGTACAAGGCCCCGACGGCCAGGGTACGCACGGGTACAGTGCTCTCTCCGGCATTCCCCCTTGGTAGGGGGACCAGGCAGGGGTGCCCTCTTTCGCCGGGACTTTTCGCCCTGGCGATTGAGCCCATGGCTGCCCTCCTCCGTGCTGCACCGGAGATTCGGGAGATCATAAGAGGTTCAATACAGGAAAAGGTGTCGTTATACGCTGACGACACCTTGCTGTATCTTAGGGATGATGGCACTTCTCTACGGGCGGCCCTCTCGGTAATTAATAATTTTGGCAAATTTTCGAGCATATGCATAAATTGGGGGAAGTCGGTCCTGTTCCCTCTTCATGCTGGCTCTGCCTCCTCGCAGGCAGATGGGCAGCTTAGTAGAGTCTCTCAGTTTAAATATTTAGGTGTAGAAATACATCAGGATTTAAAAAAATATATAACCCTCAACCTAAACCCAGTGGTTAACCACCTTTCTTAAAGATGCGCTACATGGAAATCCCTACCTCTAACACCAGTTGGCCGCATTAACTTAATCAAGATGTCGGTATTACCCAAGTTTACCTATTTATTCCATCAAACTCCAATATCTATACCGATAACCTTCTTTAAACACTTGGACAGTATTGTCACCTCATTTATTTGGAATGGGAAGGCTCCTAGAATAGCTAGATCAACTCTGCAACTGCCAGGGGTGTTGGGGGGATTGGCCTTGCCCTGTTTTCTGAAATATTATTGGGCGGCGGTCCTGGTGACTGTTAAGTGGTGGTTCTCAGAGGACCCGGCTAACCCCGCTTCCACCACGGAGGCGGCGTTGGTGGGCTCGTTTGTGGAGTTGGGGAATTTGGTCTATAGAGGCCCCAAATCCAACCTTCGGGTGACTCTTCCCATGAAAACGACTCTTAAGGTTTGGGACACGGTCCACAAACAGCTCTTGGGACCCAATGACTGGTCCCCTGCGACTCCTTTACGGGGCAACCCTCGTCTGCCTCACTTCCGCTCTATTCCTGACCCGGTCGTGTGGGCTAGATATGAGATCAAAACTTTGGGGGATATAGTAACACAGGGCCGACTGGTCTCTTTTGATGATTTAAAAAGAGATAAGGATCCCCCGAACCATATGTTCTTCAGATTCCTTCAATTGCGCCATGCATTCCGGTCCCAATTCCCTAGCCCGCTGAATCTGGAGGGGTCGCCTGTGGAGAATACACTTAAATCCCCAGATACTGGGAAAACGCTGTCTACACTATATAATTTATATTTGCGTCCCTTGACACATCTAGAGTGTCCCAATTGTGTGAGTTATGGCGGGGAGATATTCCGGAGCTAACGGATGAGGACTGGGAGGAGGGGATTCAGCAATATTTACGCCTTACAATCTCGGCTAGAGATAGGTTCATGCAACTGAAGTTTTTACATCGTGCATATTACTCTCCAGTACGTTTAGCGAGAATCTACCCTGATAGGTCAGCGAGGTGCGCTGGGTGTGGCTCGGATGACGCTGACTTCTTCCATACAGTCTGGTCCTGCCCTGGGGTGAAGGAATTCTGGGAAAATATACTTGCTGATATTAACTCTATAGGAAGAGTGACGATCCCATACAGCCCGATCCCTCTTTTGTTTTGGTATTTGCGACTTCCTAGAGGTTTCATGGGGGAAGAAACTGTTTATCTTCTACGCCACACTATATGCTAGAAAGGCAATCCTGTTACAGTGGAATCAGTCCCAACCACCCACTAGACAGCTTTGGCAGTCCTTGATAAATAGGGCATTACCATTATATAAAATGACATATATGGGAAGAAATTGCCCCAAAAAATTTGGGAAGATTTGGGCAGCATGGGTGAAGGCAAAACATCTAACTATTGACTGAGGCCCCCGGGTCAGGGCTCATGATAATCGATATAAACTAGTCCTCACCAGTGGATTTTTTGCGTCTACTTCTGAGAATGTGGGGTTAAAGTGTACGAAATAAAGGTAATCAGTGTGACCTCTTATACCTCCACCCGAGATGGGTGCATTGTTTTTGTTAACATATTGTTGATTTGACTGCTACTCCTACATTTGTTAAGAAATGCAAGGAAACTTTGTAAAATATCTCTGTCTAATCTGCTTTAAATTGTTTGTTTTGGAAAACCTAAATAAACTTTTTTGTTAAAAAAAAAAAAAAATCTGCAGAGCACAGCCCACCCCAGCACCTCCCTACTAGATCCGTGCCTGCTCTGGCTTCAGTATTTTTTGGTTCATTGATTTAAAACAAGCATGCACCAAGTGAAGTTAGAGTAAAGTAAGAACTCCTAAAATGCTTCTGGCTCAAGAACTCAGAATGATGTCCTACTGATATTTAAAATCTTCTGCTAGACATAAAAAAATCTACAGGCATCAGGAAACAGCAGTTCCTGGAAATGGTTTGGTAAAAGTACATATCAACGTAACTAAAATGTTATATGTTTCCCATAAGAGAACGTTTAATAAATCTCCCAGGAAGAAATAATATATCTAGTGCTGAACATTTTTATTCCCTTTTTTTATAGAAGACAATATTACCTAAGACCAAAAGCGATAAAATGAGCATATGTAATTTCATGGGTAGTTCTCTTATAATGACATTTTCTTACACAGCTGAGGTGTATGGAAGACAGCTGATAGATCAGGGTGACGCCTGTATCATAGGAATTTCTCTTCAGCTTGCTCACATTCTGATAAATTCTTAAGGAATGTGTGATTTTTTTAAAGCCTCAGAAGTAGAAAGGTATTTGATTGACACAAGAAACAGTAGTTTCTGCCTGGCTTCAACACACAAACATTACCCCTCTCTCTGCTAATGAATTCCAGATTGTTTTCTCTGGTTACACTGCCTAAATGTTGGCCTAGTATAACTTATCCTAAAGATGATGTGAACATCCTATTAAATTTAACTTTATTTTATTCAATCTATAACAAAAAGTTGAAATATTTGCAAAGCAAATCACTAAAATCTCATCAAAGCTTTAACATGCTAGTATAATTTGAAAAGTAGTTTTTACGATTTTTAAAGCTTTTCATCAAAAAAATGTGTAATAATCCTGCCATGAAGGTCCTTTTTTCAGGTGTTTCCTGTTATAGGGTGACAATGCTCTGTCCCAGCTGTATTCCTGTATTGTCATCTGGTCACACAGACCTCTAGTGAAGGCTATAAGTGGCCATTTCAACACACATTTGACAACATGGTCCACTGTTGCCACCATCAGAAAACATTCCCAAGGCTATGCAACTGTCTTTGAAGTGAATGAATGTACACAGGAAGTGGTTTCCTAACATCAGCCTCCACAACCCTACAGGATACAAAAACGGAAAATTGTATACATACCTTTCCGTGATTTTCCTTTTCTAACGCATCCCATGGCAGCACACACATTGGGTTGTGACTCTGCCTCCACAACCTGATAGGACTGGTTAGCTATAAGATTTGAAGAGAAGTCCACCGTTGCATTCTCAGTAACTGTCACCTTAGAAGGGTGGGATTCTGTGTGCTGCCATGGGATGCGTCAGGAAAGGAAAATTACGGAAAGGTATGTATACAATTTTCCATTTTCCTGACGCATCATGGCAGCACACACATTGGGAAATAACTCGCTACATGGGTGGGTGCTTTCAGAAGACTTTATTTGCTCAAGTACAGGGTATAGAAGAATTAGTCTGAATGATTGATCTCCCGAACTCAACCGTAGATAATTGAGCCGGGTCTATTCTGTAGTGCGTTATGAAAGTGTTTTTGGAAGACCAGGTTGCTGCCTTACAAAAGGTTTCTGAGGACACTCTACAGTACGCTGCCCAGGACGTCGCTACCGCTCTGGTCGAGTGGGCCTTTAATCCGTCTGGTATTGGGAGTAGCCACATTTGGCATGCTCTTTTGATGGTTTTTACTAGGCAAGAAGCTATTGTTCTTGAGGAGGCCGCCTGGCCTTTTCTTGCACCATGCGGTATGACTAGAAGGTTTTCAGTCTTTCTGAATTGTTTGGTAGCTTCTAAGTAGGTGGAGATAACAGATTTAATGTCCAACGGATGTGGTTCCCCTTCACTAGTAAGAAAAACTGGAAGACTGATTTCCGAGTTGAAGTGGAAGGTAGATGCTACCTTAGGTATAAACTGATCTGAGAGTCTGAGGACAACTCTATCCGGGAAAAAAAACAGATGCGGTTCTTTGATTAGTAGAGCTTGTAACTCTGAAACTCTTTTGGCAGATGTTATTGTGACCAGGAAAGATAATTTAAATGTTAGATCCCATAAGGATACTAATTCTAGAGGGAAGAAGGGTTCTCTTGACAGAGCCTCCAGCACAATTGATAGGTCCCAAGTCGGAAAGGTTGGTTTTCTTGGTGGCTTTATTTTCAGGCATGCTTTCTGGAATTGGATTATGAGCAGATCCAGTGCCCATTTGGTTCCCGTCATTGCGGACAGTGCAGAGACCTGGACTTTGAGAGTGCTTTAGGCTAGTCCTTTGTCCAGTCCTAGTTGTAGGAACTCTAGGACTTGAGAGACTGAAGGAGAGTGGGTTCCAAGACTGTTGCTGCGAAAATGCAGTGAATTTTTCCGAGATTTTGCTATATGTGTTGTTCGTTGTCCTTTTTCTGGCTTGTTGAAGTGTGTTCACTACTCTAAGTGAACACCCTTGGTCTAGTAGCCTCTCCCTTTCAACCTCCAGGCCGTTAGGTGTAACCGTTCCGGTGATGGGTGAAGGAATGGGCCTTGTGAGAGCAAATCTGGGGTCACTGGGAGCGGAAACGGCTCTTCTGTGTTTAGCTGTAGGATGGTCGCAAACCATGGCCTCCTCGGCCAGAACGGTAACACTGATATGACTATGGATGTCGATCTCCTCAGCCTGCCCAGAAATCTGGCTATTAGGGGAATCGGAGGGAAAATATATCCTAAGTGGAAACCCCATGGGTGATGAAGACAGTCGATCCCTGCCGCCGTTGGATACGTGGCTCTTGACAGGAATCGGGAACATTTGCTGTTCTGTGGAGTTGCTGCCAGATCCATATCGGGGATCCCCCATTTGCGTGTAAGAAGAGCAAATACTTGAGGATTGAGGGACCACTCGTTGTTTGATATAAATATTCGGCTCAGGTCGTCCGCGAGTTGGTTCTGTACTGCCGGGACGTATATTGCCTTGAGATCCGTCAGATGAACTTGAGCCCATTCGATTATAGGGCGAACTTCCTCCATGAGCGTGTTGCTCCGTGTACCTCCTTGTCTGTGAATGTAATTCACAGCCACCGTGTTGTACATGCTTAGGAAAACATTTCTCCCTGTAAGGAGTGGACCAAATGTTAGTAGAGCTTTGCCAGGTGGCCCTGAGTTCCAGAATGTTTGAAACTATACCTTGTGGGTGAAAGGACCAACGACCCTGTGCCCCTTGTTGTTGATAATGTGCCCCCACCCCTGGAGGCTGGCATCTGTGGTGATTATCTCTGGTAGTGGCGGTACTATGGGACGACTGCGTGTTAGGTTGCTGATTCGAGTCCACCACCATGCAGACTTCTTCACTGCCGGGTTGATCATGATCCGCTGGTTCATTGATGACCCGTTCCACTGTCTCAGGAACGAATTTTGGAATGTTCTTGAGTTCCATTGGGACCACTGGACCATTAAAAAGGTGGAAGACATTGAACCCAGGATACTTAGACACGTTCTGGCCGATAGGCACTCTGCTGCCAGGAGCTTCTTTATTTTCTGAACCAGCAGTTCTTTTTTCGCTTGGGGAAGACCGACTGTGTTGGAACTGGTGTCCATCTCGGCGCCTGGGAAAATAATTCTTTGTGCCGGAACCAGGTTGCTCTTTTTCCAAATTATTATCCAGCCAAACCGTTGGAGTGCGGAGATTAGTATTGTTCGATGTAGAAGCAGAGTTTGTTGGCTGTCGGCTAGGAGTAGTATGTCGTCATCGTGTAGGACTCTCAATCCTTTCTCTCTCAACTGCGCTATTACTGGTAGCAGGACCTTTGTAAAGATCCTGGGGGCCGTTGATATTCCAAATGGGAGGCTCTGAAACTGAAAGTGCTGGTGGCCTATTGCGAAGCGTAGGTACTTCTGGAAGGTTTGGCGCACAGGAATATGCAAATAGGCGTCGGACAAATCAACCGAGAGCATCCAATCTTTTGTCCCTACTGCTAGTAGTACTGATTGAAGGCTTTCCATCTTGAAGGATTCGACTAGAATCGTTTCGTTGAGGCTTTTTAAATCGAGTACCGGCCTCAAATCTCCTGTCCTTTTTGTTACTAAAAAAAGAGGAGAATAGAATCCTGTGCCTTTCTGTTCCCGTGGGACCTCTACGATTGCCTGTTTTTGTAGTAATTTCAGGATATACTTGGTTAGAAGTTTTCATTTCAGGAGGGAGGATGGTAGTCTGGTAACTCTGTAGAGCTCTCTGGGCGGCTTGTGTTTGAATGACCATCTGTAACCCTCTTGGATTGTGGATATTGTCCAGGGGTCTCTTATAAATTCCATCCATACATGAGCAAATAGCCTCAACCTCACTCCCACTATTGCGGGTTGGGCTTGCATGCCATCAAAATGATTTTTGTTGATCCCCTGAGTTGGGGGTTTTGGGCTTCTGTACCCTCACAAAAGACGGTTGTGGATTTTGACAATTCCGTTTAAATTGTTTCCCTGGCCTATAAGACCTTGTTTCTCAATATCTTTCGGGCAGATGATGTCTAAACGGTGGGTTTTTCTGTTGTTTAGGTCTTCTATCAGAGGGGATGAGACTTACCTCCAGTAACTTTCGAGAATGCGGAATCTAGCTTAGGCCCGAATAGGTTTGTACCGTTGTATGGAATTCTACACCAACTGGATTTTGAAGTCGCGTCTGCGACCCAGGGCTTTAGCCACAACGCTCTTCTGGACATTACTGCTGCCAACATTGCTCTCACTGAGGATCTTATGATATCCACCAATGGTTCTGCCAAGAAGTCTCCTGCCAAGCTGAGTTCTTGTAGAGCAGATGTGATTTTCTCCTGGTCTGCTGCTTCTAGCAATAATTTTTCGATGTTAGATGTCCAGCTAGTGATGGCTTTGCCGACTGCTGCCAGTGTAACTTCCAGCCTGCAGGCCCCTCCTGCCGCTAAATAGGTTTTTTTAAGGTTGAGGTCTATCTTTCGATCCATTATGTCTCTGAAGGTGACGGCATCTTCGATCTATAAAGTTACATGTCGCGCCAGGTGCATTAATGAGGAATCCACCACAGGTGCTGAGATGAGAGGATTTACCATTGGTTCCCGGAGTGGGTAAAGCTTGGCTAGCCTATTGTGTAGACCAAATCATGGGATTCCCATGAGTAAGTCCCTTGTGACGAAATAGGTTTGGGGCGTGGCTATACGGCAATCAAAAGTGTATGACGTAGGATGCTGTGACGGAGAGCGCCATACGAGGAAGTGGGGAAGCGGCTCCAGGAAACTCTAGGGAATGGGTGAGACTGTCACCAGAGAGTGTGCTACCTGGGTCCGCCGTGACCACCATATGTTGATTTTACCGGTTGGAGTGTTTGTGGTGATTACCACGTTTGCTGTGCCTCTTTGCCTGATGTGATTTTGAGAAATGTGAGTTCAATGGTGGAGGAGAGTGTTGTTTTAATAAAGTTTTATTGCGTTACTGCACTATTGGATCGCTTTCTTTTTTACATGTGGAGAGAGCACTGCTTTTTTTTACTCTGGATAAATAAAGGGGAATCATTGGAGGTCATCATTTTGCCCCCTTCTGTGTGGGATAAAGCCTTAAAACCAAGCACGAGAGTGTGAGACAAGAGGAGCTGGTGAGTTTATTCGCCTAAGGGGAGTGGAATCACAAGTCACGGAGGTGTGGTGGAAGATTGAATAATTGAAGATCTGCACCGTATCACGTTATGGATTATCACTAATGTTATTATATTTTACACATCACTTATTGGACTTTTAATATTTGTGGAAAAGTATTTTTTGATTTAAAGGTCCTTTTCAACACATCCTTTCTGTATACATAGAGATCCTTTATTCAAGTAATGGACATTAATTTTGGACACAGGTCACATTGTGTTGATGTAGTTTAGTGTAAATTAATATTCATATATATTTTTTTTCACGTTTTTTTAGGTTAATTGATTTAGCGCTGCTATTTGATTTCACTATTGGTTGGGGCTAGTGTATGGTGAATCATTTATTGCTTTTCACAGGTTTAAACACTTTAAGCGGCTGCTCAATTTGAGGCTTTGGCTCCACGAGCGCAGCGTTTGGCACATAGGAGGGGGCGGATTTCCTATGCACCATAACATTGACAGAGTTGCTTTAATGTCTTTCAGTTAGTCTTTACTTCAACTTTGACTACAAGGATGTTAAGCTGAAATTACCATATTATTTTACATATAGATTACTATATGAATACATGTAAATACAATAAGGTAGATTTTTACGAGTATAGTCCTATATTATGAAGAATTCAAGAAAGCCTAAAGTAAGAAAATAAAGATTTGAATGGTTTATTATTAATAAACAGTGAAATTCCAAGCAGTTCAGCATCCTCCATCTTTTTTTCTATTTTACTATGTGTGAGGCAACAGGGGAACTAATTTCCAACCAATAAAAAAAATAACCAAACAAGGCATGGTAAGTGTATTTCCCTATAAAATCAATTAAAAATGCAATTATTTTTTTTGCGGTAATGCCTGGGATTGCTGAGAGGTCATCAAAAAACCAATCACTGCACTATGGGATGTTGTATTACCTATACAAAATTGGAGAATTCAAATGTATGTGCTTACATGGGAAATGTGAGTGTCTTTGACAGAACATGTGGAAGACACAATGTCACACAAAAGCAGAGGTTCACTCTGTGTTGTAACTAATATATTTTAATGAACGGTGAGAATGGGTATAGACCATTTTATGTAACAAAACAATAAATACATATAGGAAGTGAGAGGAAATCTACCCTAGGAAGGGAAATTCTTGCCTGATATGCCGCGTACACACGATCGGTATTTCCATCAGAAAAAACTTGGATGATTTTTCCGACGGAATTCTGCTCATGTTTGCCTTGCATACACACGGTCACACAAAAGTTCTTTGAACTTTCGACCGTCAAGAATGCGGTGACATACAACACTACGACGAGCTGAGAAAATGAAGTCCAATGCTTCCGAGCATGCGTCAAATTGTTTCCGAGCATGCGTGATTTTTTGTTGAGCTTTATCACCAGTCCTTGTTTCCACAACAACCCAACATTTTCAAAATCCAATTGTCATAGGGACAGAAAGTGAGGTGAAATCTTCTGAACTGGGGCACAGACAGCAAAACAAATGCTATAGGGGCGTTAACCCTTCCCTATGCTATCCAAAAAGCGTAAAAATATTTTTTTGGCTGGAGCTACACCTAAAAATGTACCTATTCTGACTTACAAACAAATTCAACTTAAGAACAAACCTACAGACCCTATTTTGTTTGTAACCCAGGGACTGCCTATATATATATATATATATATATATATATATATATATATATATATATATATATATATATATATTCTGTATACTCTACTGTTTTAATATATACAATAACTATACAGTTTAGAACTCTCAATATACTTTGAAATTATCTAGTCAAAGTTAATTGACATTCAATTTAGGAAGCAGCTATATATTGGGGTGTATTTACTAAATCTGGTGCAGCTGTGCATATCAACAAATCAGCTTCTACCTTCAGCTTGTTAAATAAGTGTTGTCAATAAAACCTAGAAGCTGGTTGGTTACTATGCACAGCTGTACCATATTCTGTGTAATCCGGCTTTAGCAAATCCCCCAACCCCAACTTTTTTCTAATAATATCCATTCTATTTGCTGCTTCTATTTCCTTTAAGTAATATCCAAGTTTTTTTTTTTTCATTACTAATTGCATTTGTGAGTCTGCACTTCATGTACTAGGCTTCAAGTACAGACTGTTCAGTGTGCTTGCTAGACTGGCACTTTTTAACACTTCCACGTGACTAGAAATACGTTATGCAAAGTCAAAAATGATTATGTTTACCTTGTAGTTAGGTCAGTCACAACCCATCTCTCTTACTCACATTAGCAGAAGATATATCAAATATTCTGCACACATTTTCAGAATGTATTGCCTTAAAATATGCCAATGTGTTTCATTCATCAGACTGCTTCTCTTTATACAACATCCTCCAAAAGTTTTTACATTCAACATACAACCTGAGCTTTTAAAAAGCATTTAAAACAGACAGAAACTGTTATGTCAAGGAAAAAAAACAAATTCTAACATTAACATTGATTATTCTGGGGAGGCCCTGGGTAGTAATCCAGAAGATCAAGATCTAGACCTAGTTTTTAAGGCTTATACCTCAAAATCCCTTAAGGGTTCTGAAGAAGAATATAATCACAAATATTGACTAGAAAATGTCACAAACTGCTACTAGTATCAAAATAAATCTTACATTTTAAATTAAATTTATGATTTAGGAGTTATGGGTAGCAAACAACCCCATGGGTCCTGAAGTTAAAGATGGACTACTCTGTACCGGGCCCAGCATTCATTAATAGGCTTCCCATTAAGCTCACCTGCATCAAGTTGTCTTCTCTTAGATACCATAGTCAGTCTGATAGAGTCTTGAAATAATCCTCTCTATAGTGAAAGAATGTATAACTCCTACACTGGCAAGCAGAGAAGCCACAAACAGGATAATAGATATACTTTTGATTTGAGATGGGGGTTCCCATTGTATCTCGGTAAACAGGATTTAAAAATATGTCTGGGTTTGGTTTGTGGGACATTTATTAAACTTAAAGTGGTTGTAAACCCTTACAATCCACATTTTACTACAGGTAAGCCTAACATAAAGGCTTACCTGTAGCTACCCTGGATATCTCCTGCACGGTTTAGGAGATAACCCCTGTATCAGCATGTGCGGACATCATTGGCACATGCGCACTGAAGCAATGGCACGTTCGTACCATTGCTTCAGCTAGTGTGCTATTACTGGTGGCACCCGCACGTGCGCGGTATTGACATCGCCGGAGCCCGCGATACCTGGAAGTAACTATGAAAGCGATGTTGCCGGGCGGAGCTGTGTACTGGGACCGCTGCAGGGGCTTCGATTTAAGGTGAGTATTTCATAATGAGCAAGTATGCTATGCATACTAGTTCATTATGCCTTTGTCTTGCAGTTTTTTTTGTGGGTTTACAACCACTTCAATGTGAATTCTGAATATTGAAAACTTAAAGCTGGACCCTAATGAAGTCTATGGAGGGTGAATCTTGAAAATCATTACTGGCAATTATCAAGGCTGATAGGCAAGTGATTCTCAAAAAAGGGCATACAAGGGAAACCAAACACTACCATGAAAGACATGTACCAATGCAAAAAAAACTTCAAAAATATCATACAGCAGTAGAGGGTCTGCCTTTTTAATGGGACTTTGAGGTCAGCAAGGGAAAAACACCATTTCTTTCAATTACATGCTTGGGAGATGTTTTTAAAGCGGAGCTCCACCCAAAAGGGGAAGCTCCACTTGTTTGCTTCCTCCCCCCCTCCACTGCCACATTTAGCACCTTTTGTGGGGGGGAGCAGGTAGCTGTTTTTGACAGGTACTCGTCCCCACTTCCTGGAATTTTGTCCCCAATCCCCCTTCTGCCGCCGCCGGGCCATTCAGAAAGCACAGTGCACTTTGCACATGTGCAGCAAGGCTTCTGTGCCGGTTTCCCTTATGAGGAATGGTGGGGGCAGCACCCGGGAGCAGATATTATGGGATCCTTGGACAGGTAAGTGTCTTAATATTAAAAGTCAGCAGCTACAGTATTTGTAGCTGCTGACCCTTAATTTTTGGAGGGGGGCTGGAGCTCCGCTTTAAGTCTTTAAGTATGTTATATTATGAAACAGCCTTATTCTTATGGGGATGTCAGTGACACCATATTCTCGCATTATATATTTTGGATGTGTAATTGATTTTTTAACTTCTACATTATTGTTTGGCTTAAATATAGCAGCAGCATTCAAATCTGCTACCATAAAACTTGGAAAAAGGCTTTTCAAAATAGTTTTGGCTACAACACCTGTTTTTTGTTCAGTCGTAATAAGCCAGAATTGAAGTAGCAGCCACAACAGATCTAAAAACTACTGGAAAATGTACTCTTAAAAAATAAAGTTGAACCCCTTAACTTTGTACTAATTGGCCAGTGACATAGTATAGTTTGTGATTTTTTTTACAGTACCACACTGTATTTGACTTGACAGCTATTACAATTTCAAAACAGAGTGAACAAAAATGCTAGAAAACCACAACCCCACATTTCCTGAACCTCCTCCCGTTCCCATTTCTGAAGTTATTCTCAAAATATTACAGATACTATGCAGACTTTAGGCATGTGTTTAGTAGAAACTGACTAGCATCAGAACAGTACATAAATACTTGAATAGGCATCAAATTGAAAGTGACAAGGCAGGATTTGTATTGCAATAAAAATTACAGTGTTTTACTTGAGAGGCAATAGTCACAAATATTGTTCAATAGCTGGATAGCATGTAAGCAATTTGGTTATGCTGCAATATAAAAGGGATAGACAAGGACAGTTTTATCTTGAAATAAGCATTATAGTGTATTTTTGAGAGGCAATACCATAACTATTGTGCAATGGCTGGACAGTATTTAGGGAGCTTCATTAGGCTGCAAGGTAAGAGGGAGAGAATAGGCATATTTTATCCTTAATTAAAAATTAGAGTGTGTAACTTCAGAGACAATAGCCATGCATATTGTTTAATGGCTGGGCAGTATGTAGGTAGCATCTTTAGGTTGCAATTTAAGAGCATAGACAAGGCAGTTTTTATTCTGAAATAAAAATTTGAGTGTATTATGTCAGAGACAATAGCCACACATATTGTTCAGCGGCTTATCAGCATGTAAGCAGCTTTCTACAGTATAACAAGGAGAGGCGAGGTTTTATCCTTTATTGAAAAATGTTCATATCAGAGGCAATAGCCACAAATTCATACTCCAGTAACTGGGCAGTATGTAAGCAACTTGGTTAGACAGCACTGTATAAGAAAAATACAAGGCATGTTTTATCCTTAAATAAAAATTAGAGTGTATTGTTTTAGAAACAATAGCCACAAATATTTGCAGTTGCTGGAGATGTAAGCAGTTTGATTAGGCCCCGATGCAAGAGAAAGAGAAGAGGAAGGCTTTATCCTGAATAAAAAATATAGTGTAATAATTCAGAACCAGAAATATTGTACAGTTACTGGACAGTATGTTAGCTGTAGGGATTAGCCAGTGGTTTGGTCCAAACTTAGGTTCAGCCATAGTTGGTCAATGATGACACCACTATCCAGTGTCGGGACAAGGTCACCCAGTGCCCAGGGCAAACATGCCACACTGCGCCCCCCCCCCCGTGTTGTGCATGATCAAGCATATTACTCACGTCTGATAACCACGCCTGATCATTATACCTACATAAAGAGTGCAGAAGTCAGGATTGGATAAAATACAAAGTGCAAGGGTCAGGAGCAAAAATAGTGTACAGAGTGCAGGAATCAGGAACAGGGACATTTTATGAAAGCAGTTGGCCTATGTGCAGGCTCATAAGTTGGGCCCCGCTTTAAGAAGACAAGAAAGGGTGGTGTGCAGCAAAAATTGGGTGTGGCTTTTTTTGACTTTTATGATTGTGGAAGTGGTGGAGGGGGTGGGTTCAGAAGATTCAAAGTTTTTTTAAGGTAGGGAGGGTCCACTACTTTTACTGCTTGTTCAGAATATCTACAATACTTTAGGGTGCATGACCTGGGCACTGGTTCACCTAAAGAAATATTAAACCCAGAACCAAAAATTATGATCTGGCCAGTAATACACCTCCTGCATTAGAGTGCCCCCACTATGAATGAAAAAGCACAGGGGGCAACTTTAAACAGCAACACTGCCAGTCTTGGAGGAGGGGAGTGTTATATGTACTAGCAAATGTAAATGTACTAACAAATTAACGTCAAATTGAAATCAATTACAGTGAACAGTTTTTATTCCTTTTGGAATAAAGGGTTTGCCAGTGGTAAATGGTTTGTTTCAACTGTGTAACTGACATCTATAGAACAGCTTGTTGGATCACCAACAAATCCTAAAAAGAAAACGAATGCAGCCGTCACATCTAAGAATTAGTTAGCTACAATATAATAATTGTTTGCTTTTGGGTTTAATACCTCTGAGAGCAGAGAAACCATCACCTGAGATTGTTACCATGCTGACACAAACTGTAGAATGTCCTTTGCCAGCCTGGCTGGTGGGGGATTGGTGCTGTAAGAGTAGGTGGGTAGTTTACCTGTCCTCTCTAGCCAACAACAGGATCATAATTGTGAAATAATATTTGGTTTGCTTGGAGTTAAGTAATCCTGACAGTTTAAACGGTTACTACATTCCTGATAGTTTCTTGGTTAGTTCAGAACATACTTTACAAGCCTATAGAAAACAGGATCCACCATTTCACACTTTAGCACACTGGACTCCTGAAATAAAACTGGTAAAGAGAAATCTCTGACACAGGGAGCTCTGATTCCCAATAAACTCCATGGCATTTGCAGCTTGCTGAAATACAGTGATTCTACACCTTCTAGAATCTCCCAGCCTTTCTCCCCAGCACTTCCCCAGCATGCACATGTATAGAGCTCTATGCTCACTCCTCAGGACAGCTCCTCTATCTCTGCACCTTTCCTGTGCTTGCACTGAGCTGAATGGGGAGGCAGGGGATGAATGAAGCAGGTCACACAGGAAGGAGATCACGAGAACTAATGCTGCCATGTTCACACATGCAGAGAACAGAGCAAAGAAAGAAAATTACACATTCATCTGTGTTCCTTCCAACAGCAAGGAGCAGGGCAAACTGGCACTGTGCTTCATCACCACTATATCAAAATTTACTGAAGTGGTAGAGCGCACTGGTGGTTGGTTATGAGGAAATAGCCGAATAGACTGACAGGAGGCTGGGCTAATAAGGACAAGTCATTTGTTTTTCTTTGTACCCAGAAAATAGTAAGTTCAGAATTGGGGACAGCTAGGGTGAAGTTAGATGAGCACTGGATCTCCTCCCCATCTCCTCTACAAGTGCAAAGGTTTACAATGGAACAGTATTTCTCCACACGCCACAGAATACATCTATGTACCAAATGAAAAGTCCCACTATACTTCTGAAATCTAAGGAATGTTAACTTTCTTTCAGTAAACCTGCTCTGCAAAGTACATGGCAGGTTTATGACACAGCAAGGTAGTTTGTAAAGAAGAGTAGTCGGGACTCATAGGTGAAGAAGACATGTCTGACATCCATCTTCATGCTGGGGTGAGCTGTGAAGTCTGCAGGGCGGGAAGCAAAGATCAGGGTTGCTGTGTTCTGTTGTCTTCTTGCTGCGCCCACCTATAGAGGAGCTCTGTGACAGGCATCCCCGATCTATCTGGCTAGACTGAGAGGTACTCAAGCCAGGAAGAGAGAATTCTTCTGCCGTTTGTGAAGAGACATGGCTGCCGCTGTAGAGAGGAAGCAGGCAATAGGCATGGGCGAATCCTCAGCCCTGTTTTTGGACAGGCTGTAGCAACAACAGTTTGGATCATAGAGTGTTGTGATAGGCTGAGAACTCTGTGCACAGATTCTTCTGCATGCTGCTGGTAACATGACGTCCCTCCCACACCCCGTCCAGGGCAGATGCCCTTGCCCCCCTAGTACCAGCCCTGCCACTATCCCTACCCTTTTCCTTATATAGCTGATAACAGCTCAAGGAGCTGTAACTTGGTGAGAAGTAGTGCTGGGTTTGGCTATTGGCTTGTTAGGCGGGCATTGTGATTGATGATTTACAATCAGGGATATTTTTAGGGGGATTTTTATTTTTTAATAAAGCTATTGTCAAATGTTTTTGTGTTTTAATTTCTAAGTTACATTTTTTTGTGAATGAGTAGGGATACTATATACCCCTAACTCATTAATGTAGGAGAGAACTATCTGGGTACCCTTATTTTTTAAAGGGAGATTCCAGATTCCGATAAGCCCCTCATCTGCAGCCCCCCACAACCACAGGGTGAGGGTTGTGGACAAGAGGCCTTTGTCCCAATTAACATGGAGGGGGACATTAGTCCAGCCTGGACACCCAATAGTCCATAGGGTCTGCATCAGCCTTGGACCAAGTAGCCCCAAGAAGTATACAATTGTATGGCTGAGGCCCTGTCTGTGATTGCTACCTCAGCCAGGCCTGTCTGCTGCAGGTAAAAAAAAAAACAACTTATACGTGTGGCTGTGATACCACCACCACAGCTGCTCCTTTGTTCAGGGATCTGAGCATCCAAGGCACATTGGAAATGAGAAGGGTTCTGCCACTAGAGGTACTTTTGCAGCACTATTTCTAAGTGGTGTCATTTTTTTCAGCATGTAGAATGAGATCTGCAATTTTCCGCTTGTATCCGGGATCCAAAAAGGTCACCAACCAATAATGGCCCCTGTATCTCATGGTTTGAAACCTAAACACCTTCCACAGACATTTCAGCATAAATGAGCCTATTTGCAAAGCACCGTCTGCAGCAGTGGACCCGAGTCCTCGGTGTCACTGAAAACAACAGTGATCTCAATGATTTCATCATCAGCTCCTAGAATCAAAAACCAAGAAAAAAAATAAACTAAAACACCCAAAACCTACAAGGGAGGCCCATCAGTGCAATATTGGTAGTTGGTAGTTCTCCAGGTCAGTCAACTGTGAACACGTTGGGTTTGTCATGAACCCATCTTTGACCCAAACACAAAGCCCCTCCCTATTTGGTACTATTTGACAGTAGTATTACGATACAGCATGGGTTATCCTGTTCCCCTCAGGCCTTGGTGTAATTTCAGTTACACCAATAGAAATCTAGTTCACAGGCTCTTCTAAATTTTCTTCCTTAGACAAATTATATTAAAGGCTCCCTAAAAATATACTCAGGCCTTTGAGGGAAATACATTATTTAAAAGTACAAGCAGTATAAAAACCCATAGTAAACACAGCACAATGAAACTTACGATTACTAGAAAAATGAAAAGGAGAAATGCAGAAACTGACAACAGAAAATCCTGTGGGATTTTGAAGAATAAAACCATTATAAAAAAAAAAACTCATTATCTGCTGATTTTCTAGACGCATCTTTACTTAATGGTTAGGTTCCAAGGAATATTTACTAATATGTCGATATTCCATACAACAAAAACAACATTTTTGCATTCACTTTTTACCCTGCAAACCTAATAATTCTTAAAGACATGTGATCCTCATCTTATGTTTCTTTATCATTGCCCACATGTAAAATTGGTAACTTGCAAAACTCCTATCTGGAGAGGACAATTACATTTTAAAGTGTAATTGTAGTTTGAAATACCCTCCATCTCGCCCCAAATATCATCTTCTCATCATAACTAGCCATAAAAATCATACCCCAGATGCAGACCTACTGCTCAGCTTCCCCATGTTAATAGCCTCCAGACTCATAGTACTCTGTGGTTTGTGCAAGGCAGTTCAGACATACACAGGGTATTGCCATAGGCCATACTGGCTGTCTTTAGCACATGGTCACATCTGCTCACCAACCTTCCTTCCTCCCTCTACTATTTTCTTGCAATCTCTCCATTGTGGATAGAAAGGAAGGAACTTGGGGACACTAAGTATCCTCATTAGGTTAGCTAAATTTAGGTGAGGGGGAGCAGAACAGTAATTCTTCACGTTGAACCTCCCTGCTCAATACCAGCAATGTGATCACAACCCTTAGTAGAATAAGACAGGGGCCACCCATCTAGCTTTTAGATCAGTGGTAGTCCCATTGGCTAAAGTTTGGGAACTACTTAACGGCTCAACACTATAAAATATATTTTGCACATAGACTATCATAAGCTATTTTTATGCCTAGCATAAGTTTCCTGGCACTTTTCCATGCCCAGGGAGCCTCTTGTGTCGTATACTGCTTGCCATTCAAGTGAAAGGCTCTGTGCAGCCCTACTCTTGTAAATGCTGATGCTACTTTGCATTTTTTTTATTATTATTAATACATGAATGTATCTTTCATTATGTTTATTGAATTTTAAAGAAAGCAATATAGCATATGAAAACAGAGGAAAACAGTTACAGACATGTAAAAATGAAACAGTTTTTTTTTGTTTATCAGGGCGGCCTGGGAGAGACGTATATCTGCTTCGAGGGGAGACCAGCACACCACCCCTGTGGGATCTAACTGTGAGTGTGTTCTGTCCCTCACATTCGCCCTATCCGCCCTCCCCTGCCCTCTTGACTCACAGCCTGTGGTGGTTTGTTGCTGTTTGGTACAAGGCCATCACACTGGTGTGAGGTATAGGGGCTTCGATCATAAAAAATAGCTTGAAAACTGTAATTTTTCATAAACATTCTTCATGAACTAGTCAACTTAGTGAGTTTACTGCTTCTCATGAGAGGGGAAGAAGAGACCCCCTTCCCAGAGATAAATTCTCGAGTGAATAGAGAAGAAAGAGAGAGAGAGAAAGACAAACCAAGAATCCAGAGATTCTCTGAGAGAAAGAATGAAAGGAGGGAAGGTAAGAAGAAGCGTGTCATGTCTTAGCCTCTAATTGTGCTGCCCGGGCAGAGGGAGATGTTGTTGAAAGATGCCCAAGGTTCCCAAACAGTTTCAAATTTTTCCATTTTGTCTTGGAGTTTTGCCACTAAATGTTCTTGCGACATGATCCAGAATATTTTCCTCTTGGCCGCCCTAAAAGAGATAGCTGTTTTCTTCCAGGCCCCAGCGAGCATAACCTTGGCTCCCAGGAGAATGAAAAAAAACAGTGCTTGCATGTGTTTGGATACCTGTGGGAGTTTGCAGTTCAGGAGGGCTATGGTGGGGTCCTGAGGGATCGTAATGCCTGTCACTTTCCTCAACAAGTAAAAGACCTTGTTCTAGTATGACCTTATTCGGGGGTAAGTCCACCAGATAGGAAACATTTTGCCTTCCATATTGCATCCCCTAAAACACAGACTAGAGGCTTCTGGGTAGATCCTTGACAGTTCTTACACCTTTATAAGAATGTTGAAAGACTTGAGACCAAAGATTTTGGTGCTACGAGTGCCCTGTGTCCACCTCCCAGGCCCGGGCGTAGGATGGAATGTTGTCCTTGTGTGCCAAGGAGGAATAGATCAAGACACCCCCCTTCTGGTCCATGATGTTCCGCACCATTGTTTGTAGGGGGTGGCTTTAGGGGGCTCGGTCTTGGCAGACCCAATAGAGTATAGGAAGTTTCTGATTTGGGAGAATTGGAATAACTCTGAGTCGGGCATTTCTAGTTTATTTGTGCAGTATCCCCGTGTGATAGGTTCTGTCGAAGTAAAGAAGTGTCCAATGCGAAACATGCCTTTGTTTAGCGGAACGCTTGGATATTCATGTCAGGGGGAAAGGAAGGGTTGTGGAAGATGTGTGACAGAGAACGCATGGGAGAGATCAAAGAGGGTAGTTTGTGTAGTGTGTCACAAAGTGTTACTAAGTGAGAGAGAGTAGGGGACATAATGGGTGGTCAGATTTCGAGTTACTCCACAGGAGGTATTCCAGCATGTTCAAGGGTACTGCTTGTCTTTCTATGGAGACCCAATCTGGTTTAGGTCCCCTGGAGTATATTATTGAGATTTGGGTTAGTTGGGCCGCCTGATAATACCACCATAGGTTAGGGAGGCCCAAGCCCCCTTGTGATTTCACCCGGTATAGTAACTCTTTTGCACACCTAAAACCTTTTTCCCCCATATAAAACACAGTATTTGCAATTAAAATCTGAGCAGGAGATTCTTCCTAATGATTATTGGGAGGGACCTGAATAGATATAACATGCATGGGAGAAGCGTCATTTTGACCGCATTAATTCTGCCCAGCCAGGATAGACCATACTTTGACCACCCCACTAAGTCCTTGTTACATTTACGGAATATAGGGGGATAATTGGCCTGAAAGAGCTTGCTCATATTATGAGTGAGCCTGATACCCAGATGTGGTATTGAGTCAGAATAAGCTTGCCTCTCATGTCTGCTTTGTGAGCAGCCCATAGAGTTGCAGGGGTGACACAGTCATTGTCGTTTTCCAAAAAATAGTCTTTCAGGGTCCTTTCTAAGATTGTACAATGTATTGGGTCACTTAGCAAGGCTTCATTGAGTCTCCATTTAAACAGGCTTATTGCCCCCGATGATTGATGGGTAACTAATGTCACAATAGAGTAATCTGACACGGGGGTATCTGTAATTTTGGAAGTTAAGGTCGACGGGATGGATGCAGTTTGCAGAAAAATGTGGTCTATCCTGGCATAGGTGTTGTGTGGCGCTGAAAAGTGCGTATAGTCCCTTGTGCGGGGGTTGAGTTCCCTCCAGATATCAACCAGTCCTGCTGAGTGTAAAATGTGAGCAATTTTTAGATTCTGTCTAGTGGGGCATTTGGATCTGGTGGCCCCTTTGGCCGTTTTGTCTAGTGAAAGGTCAAAGGCAATATTTGAGTTTCCCCCCGTGATGACCGTGCCCTGGAAGTTTCATCACAGGGAGCCTAGTAGTGATTCAAAAAATTTTGCTTGGCCCTTGTTGGGAGTATAGTAAGAGATAAAAGTGTAGGTTTCGCTGTCTGTAGTGCCTGATACCAAAATGTAGCTGCCTAGGGGATCTGTGATTACCTCTGTCTGGAAAAAGTTTATGTGTTTGGAAAAGCAGATGGCTACTCCTTTTGTTTTGTTGGCCACGTTCGCTAGGAAGAATTGGGGGTAGTATTGGTGCAAAAAATTGGGCATAAATGTCGCGGGGAAGTGTGTTTCTTGTATGAGTAAAATATCTGAGCACATGGTGTGATAAAGTTGGAATAACTTCCGACGTTTGATTGGCAAGTTGAGTCCCTGTGCGTTATGGGAAGCAATTTTTAGAGTAGATTTAGGGGGTTTTGTGTTAGCAATGGACCAGGGGGGAAGAGTGTCTCAGTGACATTGTATCACTTACCCGATCAGGAGATGGCTCTTGACAGTGCGGTCTTGCATCAATCCTATTCATCGCCCAAGCCTGGAAGCGGATTGTGTGAGAACTCCTGGGAGACCTAGAGAGGGACGAAGAGAAGACAGCAGAAGAGAAGGAAAAAGAAAAGAAAGTAACAAGGAAATATGAGCGAGTACAAGTAATCAGCATTTGGAGCTGGCCATATACCCCTAACCCCACCCAGGATAGGAATGGACCTGCCAATTCCCATCTCATAATCAGAGAGATCTGAAGAACCTCAAGACAAGGGTCTTTGTACCATCTCTGGGAGGTGAACACATTTACCTCAGAGACTGAAGGAGGCACACTGCACCCATTACGGTCCTTCCGCTGGGAGGAAACTATAATAGGGCGTACACACGGTCGGACTTTGTTCGGACATTCCGACAACAAAATTCTAGGATTTTTTCAGACGGATGTTGGCTCAAACTTGTTTTGTCTACACACGGTCGCACAAAGTTGTCGGAATTTCCGATCGCCAACCACTCGGTCACATACACCACGTACGACGAGACTAGAAAAGGCCGGTTCAGAACCAAGCGCGGCACCCTTTGGTCTCCTTTTGTTAATCTCGTGTTAGTAAAAGTTTGGTGAGAGACGATTCGCGCTTTTTCAGACTCGTGGCTTTCAGATCGTTTTCTGCCGTTCAGTTTGTGCTTGTGGGTTTGTATCTGCTCTTCAGTGCGTGCAAGCAAGTTCCGCGTGACTTTAGTCATTGTATTCTTGTTCATTCGTTACTGTTTTTCAGGTCGACCTTGCTGTTCTTCAGTGCGTTCTGTTACTTCGTTCTGAGCAGCCGACCGTTTTCTAGCCATGTTGCATATGCGTACTCCTCGTAGAGTTCGTGCTGTGCGGGGGCTTGGTGTTGGGGTCCTGACCTTGACACAAGTCCAGTCCATGAACAGGGTGGGGAGGAGTTCATGGATCAAGAATTGGTTGCTTCAGCGTGACCAGTTCTGTCATATGCCTTTGCTCCGTGAGATCCGTGAGAATAATCCTGATGATTTCAGGAACTTTCTCAGGATGACGGACCCCGTGTTTCATCGTTTGTTGGCTTCGCTGACCACTTATATTAGCAGGCAGGATACCTGCATGAGGCAAGCCATCACTCCGGAGCAGAGGTTGGTCGCTACCCTGCGGTATTTGGTGACAGGGAGAAGCCTGCAGGACTTGAAGTTCTCGACAGGCATCCCCCCCCAGGCTCTGGGAATCATTATCCCAGAGACCTGTTCTGCCATCATCCAGGTCCTGCAGAAGGAGTATATGAAGGTAAGATTTTTATCCTTTAATATCACATTTTATTGTATTGAATGTTTGGTAATATATTGTATTTCTTTCCTCATTCCCTAATTACCATGATTGTAATATGCTGTGAATGTCCCCTTTGTTCTCATGCATGCTGGATTTTTATGTAATTATTATTTTAGGCCCTTCATACATATTTGCCCTTCAATAACCTCCCCAGCATGGTGTCTCATGGCCCTATATTCACCTCATGTAGTCACTTAACAATGTATTTTTTCTGCTCCATAGTAGTGCTTTACCCCAAACACCCCCTAAAATGTTTTGAAATGTTATATTTGCTTTAAATTCTGGCAGAGTGGCAGAGGCTTTTTTTTGGTGGTGTCCCCAAATAATTTTTAGTAACCCTCCCTCCCCCAACTGCTAAGTCAGCTGATCCCAATTCATTATCCTCAATCATCTATCTGCTGACTTTGCCAAACCCATACACACTATACCCATCTCTTTAGTGGTCATATTTATGGATGAATTACCCAAAGCATGTAGTGCAAGGGCCTGCCTGTATACTTTAAAATGGTACTGTTTAAAGTTTTTTGATTCTATTATTATCTTGATAGATAATAGCAGAATGTCCCAATGTCATCAAATGTGTACAGTGTGTATTTATATCTTTGTATTATGACACTTCTTACCTGTCCAGTGGGCTGCCAATAGTGTAACTAAGGAGGGGCTGTTCCAAGTAATACCCTGTATTTAGGCATTCATCTCTCAATGAAGTGAAGAGGGTTACCTGTCCAAGATTTCCACACACCCCTATAATGTTAGAAATGGCCCATGAGAGGGGGGGGGGAATATGATAGGTGTACCTTATACTTTGGTGTTGTTAAATTCCCCTTAATAAATGGTATCTGGAGGTTGCCCCATAATGTTTGTGCCTAATCTGCTTGCCATGTTTCTGATCAAAAATAGTAATGTTTATTGTTTTTTCCTCAACAGTTTCCTTCCACGCCACAGGAATGGCAGACTGTGGCCTCCCACTTTGCCCAGCGTTGGGACTTTCCTAACTGCGGAGGGGCAATTGATGGGAAACACGTCCACATCGTCCCACCACCCAACTCGGGGTTGTACTATTTTAACTATAAGGGGTTCAATAGTATAGTGATGTTGGCGGTGGTGTCGGCTAATTACGACTTCCTGTATGTGGACGTGGGGAAGAATGGCCGGATGTCCGATAGTGGAGTCATCGCCCAGACGGAGTTTTACAGGCATCTCCAGAATGGCAGCTTGGACTTGCCAGCTCCAGAGGACAATGTGGAAGGACTCCCATTTGTGTTCGTAGCTGATGAAGCGTTTGCGCTGGGGGACCACCTGATGCGGCCATTCCCAATGAGGACCCTCACCCCGGAACAGAGGGTTTTTAATTACCGGCTGGCCAGAGCCCGAAGAGTGGTGGAGAACACATTTGGAATCCTGGCCAGCCGGTTCCGCCTATTTCTGACACCCATCCATATGGCGGAGTATAAACTGAACTATATTATACTTGCGTGCTGTGTTCTCCATAACTTTTTAAGGAAACATTCGGCCAACTATGCTGGCTCAGTGGGGCCTGAGGCCGGAATGATACATCAAACCACACTGACGGCACTTGAAAGCGGCCGTCCTGGCTTGCCCTCCCTGAGTGCCCGTGATGTCCGGTTACGCTACCTGGAGTTCTTTGCGGGTAGGGGGGGCTATCAATATGCCAGCAAATCTGTGAAGCCTTTTTATAATAAAACAAAAAAAGAAATTCTTTGTGGACATTTACTGCTTGTGTTTGTTTTAGCTGACCCTGACAGAAATGTTTTGAGTGCAGAAAATGGCGTGATTGTGTAACCTTATACAAAGCACTGTTGGCTGTTATTTACTAAATGCAAAAACACATTTTACTACAAGTGCACTTGCAACTGCACTGAACCTGCACTTGTAGTGCAAAGAGGATTTTCCCTTAGGAAATAACCCCCATTTTTGCTGAAAACAGCAATTACATCACCCCAAAAGTATTGTAGTGTTGAGACAATAATCCACACATTCTTGATTGACCAACTTTTTTATACCTGCACAATCACATGTGCATTTACCAAAGGTTTTTAAAACAAAACAACATGTTTATTGTATAACAATTTTTGGGGTGGCATTATCAAAAATAGAAATGTCCATTTACGATAAAACAGGCCTGTGTAAAACCAACAAGAAAGACAAAAAACGTGAACTTACAAAGTTCACATTAGGTAAAACCTGAAGGCAATATCAGACATCAGTATTTAGGAACTGTGTTTGATATTGCATTCAGATGGGGGGAAATCACCCCTGGAAAAGCCAAATTTGGAACATGCACACCAATTTACGAATGGCAACATGTGCTATCTGCCATCACGGGGGATCAAGGGACGTGTTTTGGGGGAGCAAGCCCTTTCTCACCACTACTTTATAATTGAGGAAGGGGTTGCACCCCCAAAACGCATCCATTGATCTCCCGTGATGGCAGATAGCACATGTTGGCACACTGTGCATCCTCCAAATTTGGCTTTTCAAAACATTGCAAAAATATTTAAAAGATTGGACCACAATAAAACAAATGATTTTGTGGGGTTTTAAATTCGCCCCAAAACATCAATGATGTTATTATTTTTTTTAATCACATCATTTATTTTTTTCTGGATGTTTTGCAATTCGACATTACACCCCATGATCTCTCCGATCAGCATCTGGGCACTTTCAGATGTGAAAGGATCTCGATCCCTCACATCACGATCACCTAAACAGAGAGAAACCAAACAAAAACAGGTATCAAAAATCTGCCACCATCCATCTCTTACCTGAGTCTGTGGTCGCAGACACTCACCTGTTGTGGTGCCAATTTCCACCACATCTTCTTCCTCCTGCTCAGCTTGTGTTGGTGGTATTTCACCTTCTTCCATAGGTGGGGGGTCTGTGGTCTCCTCGGATGAGGGGTGTCCTCCGAGTCTTTTCTCCCCTATGTAAAACAAAAATGGTATAATTAGCACACAGATATTTGATGGCAGAACTAGAAATAGGAAACATTGCTTGGAAGTGGGGTACAATTGTCAATTTTAGCCGAGTTCCAAGATATATTTTTTTTTATTGGCCTTTGTCAAGCTGCAATACTTTACCTGTTTAGTACAAGCTTCACAGATGGAGACCCCCCTATAGTATACACTGGAGCACCTGTGTGGCCCCCCTAATAAAAATGGTGTTCTTGTGTCCCACACTAGTGCTCCAGTGTCCAGATGTGAAAACAGCTGCTCAGTGTCCTCTCCTTACACAGAATCTAGTTTGCATTTCATTCTAGTAACAAACCCATCTACACAAACAAATATTTGGCATCCAAGTAGGCCCTTAAAAATGTGGGAAAATGCATATGGCCTAACCAATGGTGTTTTAGAGGCCGTAAGAAAAATGTTTGATACGAACGAATAATGGGCCCATGAACATTAAAGTTGCCCTTTTTAACTGTACAATTAAAAAAAGCACATGGAGCAGCACGAACATAATAAAGACAGAAAGAATAGGAACACAGCACAACTACTTACTTTTTTGCAGCACTCTCCGGATCTTTCTGTACTGCTCTGGCTCTCTTAATTTGAGGTCCGACCACCGCTTCCTGAGCTGATCTTTCGATCTTCGTACCCCGAAATTCTTGTGAAGACTTTTGACCACTTTCGCCATGATCTTTGCCTTTCTGATATTGGGGTTGGGGTAAGGCCCATACTTTCCGTCATAGTCGGCCTTCTTCATGATGTCGACCATCTCCAACATCTCCCCAAAGGACATATTTGTGGACTTAAAACGTCTCCTTCTGGATCAGGACGTGTCCGGATCCGGGCTTTCATCCTCCTCCTCCTCCTCGTTCCTGTAATTATCATGCACCTGCTGTGACTCCACCATGTGCTCTTCCCCCACTGCGCTGAACGAAAAGGGGCGGGGAATAGAATAGAAAGAACGTCAGGGGCGGGCGGAGTTACATGCATGCGCAGTGTATATAAAGCGTAACAAACGTGGATATTACGTACGATCTGTGAGTGGAGGAAGGAGCATTGGACACGCCGATCGTAAGAACGAAGGTAAGAGACAAACTTGTGCCTATACTGCTTCTAGATTGAGGCCTATATTGTAACAAGATTAGGAGAGTTTTGTCTGACATTAGGCTTTGTCTTGTGTTGTGTCTTGCAGTGAACATGGATATGCTAATGAAAGATAATGACTTCATGTCAGTATTCCTAGATATGTTAAGGGAGCTGCCATGTCTGTGGGAGATTAAACACCCCCATTTCAAGAACCAAGCAAAGAGGAAGGCAGCACTGGAGCAATTGTTGGAAATTGTGAAGGTGATCCCCACTGCAGACATCACCTATTTAAAGATATTAATTGGTGGCCTGAGGAGCACATATCTAAGGGAGCGCAAGAAGGTCCTGGATTCACAAAGATCCGAAGCAGCAGATGACATCTATGTCCCCAGGATGTTGTACTACGACAAGCTGCATTTTCTGGCAGGCCAGACTGAACCCAGGCCATCCCTCTCCAGTCTTCCTTCCATGCTTCCTTCTCCCCGGCTGAGGCTTCTGACGCCCAACCTGGGCCTTCCAGGCCACATGTGGAGGAGCCCAGATTGAGTCAGGTATAGTATTCCTCTAAATATTTCTGCTTGTCCAATCAATGATGTTAACTAGATATTAGTTGGGAGTACTAATTTAGGATTGTGATTGATGATGCAAAACATTACAACCATGTCCCTTTTTCATACACAGGGAAGTCTCAGCCAGGAGGTGGCAGGGCCGAGCCAGCTGGCTGATCTGCAGGTCCCTCCACCCCCCCTGAAAAGAGAAAGTGGCAGTAGGAGGAGTGCCCTAGAGGAGGCTACAGGAGGACTCTTTTGGAGGGCTACAGAGGTCCTGGGAGCACGACAGACCGTGCAGGAGGACATTGCTGCCATCATTGCATATAAAATGCAGAGGATGGAGGAGGGTCAACAAGTCTTGTGTGAGGCGCTCATATTGGAGGCTCTTAACAAAGGTATGAGGGGCCAAATTACAGCTCAGACACACCTTTGCGATGGTCCTCCTCCTCCTCCTGCAGGTCCTCCTCCTCCTGCTCCTTCTCCTCCAGGTCCTCCCAGTCCTCCTCCTCCTCCAGGTCCTACTCCTCCTCCTGCCACATCTCCAACTGCACAGCCACAGCCTGGAAGGAAGCATGGAAGGAAGACCAGAAAGTGAGGACCCTGGATCCAGTCTGGTCGGCCAAAAAATGCAGCCTCTTTTGGTACCACAGCCTGGGGACACAGATGTCATCTGCTGCTTTCCGGATCTCTGCGAATTCTGGACCAGACTGCCGTCCCTTACATATGGACTCCTCAGGCCACCAATTTTGATGTTCAAGAATTGATGTCTGCCGTGGGGGTCCCAGGCTTCGCTAATTTCTCCTGTTGATCCAGTGTTGCCTTCCTCTTTGTTTGGTTCTGAGCCCTTAATAAAGGATTTTTGTTTTGAATTATACTCTCCTATGTGTTTTACTTAAAAAATTACAGTTTGTTTGTGAGGATTCAGGTACATTTCAAAAATACAATGTGAAATGAACAAGGGACACCAACAACAAACAATCTCCTTGAGATTAAATAATAAAAGATATCAATAGTGTTGGGGTAACTTGACACACAAAACACACACAAAAATATTAAGGAGTAAAAATAAAAATAACATTGAACAAAGATCAGCCTTGTAAAAAATACAAACATTAAATAAAAAAAAGGCTTAAAATCCCAAAAAAAAATTAAAAAAAAAAAAAAATTATGTCAGATGTGACAACTAATAACAATATATTCAGGGAATCCCAATAAAAAAACAAAAATAAAACTTTGTGAGAAGTGTGTGTGAATATGAGCAGCAAAACTACTTAATTCTTCTCACATTATAAAGAAGAAGAGAGTGCGCTGTATTAAACCATTTTTGACATTGCAGCATGACGAGAACAAGCTGTTCTGTGCCGGAATTTCTTCTGAGCATGCGTGGCACTTTGTGCGTCGGAACAGGCCACACACGGTCGGAATTGACGCGATCGAATTTTGTTGTCGGAAAATTTTATCTCCTGCTCTCCAACTTTGTGTGTCAGAAAATCCGAGGGAAAATGTCCGATGGAGCCCACACACGGTCGGAATTTCCGACAACACGCTCCGATCGGACATTTTCCAGCGAAAAACCAACCGTGTGTACGGGGCGTAACAGTTTAAACTTTAACAGAACATCCGCCAGATAATTATGGTAGAAATAACAATTATATACCAGATCCCCCCGTCTGAGCCGACCCCCCCCGCCTGGGGTCTCCGTAACTTACTGAAACCCCTGAGAGAGGTCAGCCTAGCCAGGGGAACCACGTCAAAAACTTATAGCAGTAGGAAACTGTACTTAATTGTATTCGGCCACAGGCCATTTCTCCTATGAGCAGATGAGATTTATTCCAGGGAGCCTGGAATAAAAACAGCCGCCCAAAGCAGTGTAGTCGTTGGAAGACCCCATACTTGAGTCTATGGCCTAAATCAGAGAAATGGAAAACAAAAATGTTAAATAGTTTAAAGCTGGTGAGGAACAGTTGGACTTTACTCAATACCCCCTCTCCCTTGTACCTCCCCCCAGGCATGTGTCCAATAGATCATCCCTCCCATAGCTGTGGAGGAGTTAGATCTGTTCATGAATGAGACAAGGGCCCTGGGGGAATAGAAAAAAACAGGGGGGAGGGAAGAGAGCCAGACCAGGTGTCTGGCATGGTAGTCAGTCTGGACAGGTTATTCATGGCGGTTGTGAGTCCTTGGACCTCTTGAAATGTTGCGTCAGCCAGGCAGGTTGTAGAGGGATTGCTGGAGGTGGACATTTCAAGGATGAGGGGGGTTCCTTGCTGAGTGATGGTGGTTAGATTTCTTGTGATATCAGACCCAGGTAGAGAAATAGACGCTCACCCTCTAGGAAGGACCAGAATCCAAAGCCCTTGTTTTCAATAGGAAAAGTTCAGGCATAGCGGGAATGACCATCTGTAGGAAATCTCTTTTTGTTGCAGGACTTGGAGCAGACGTTTGAGTGCTCTCCTTTTCTGGACCATATAGGGCGATAGATCGGCAAAGATCTGTATTGCATGGCCCTGGATGGTGAGAGTATCAGCAGCTCTAGACCTTTTCATCACTTCTTCTTTAGTAGAATAAAAATGAGGCTTTAATATAATGTCCCTGGGAAAGCCATCCGAGCAGGGGGGCTGCAGAACTCTATGAGGCCTGTCGAGTTCCAGGCGGTGATCTGGAATATCCGGGATGAGGCCTTTGATGAGGGTCCGAACTGCTGCCTGGACTTCTTTCACCAGTTCTGGGAGTCCTCTGATCCTGAAATTATAGCATCTGGATCTATTTTCCAGGTCATCGATTTTGGATAGCACTGTGTCTAATTGGTCCTGAACATCTTGGATCCTCACAGAGTTTTGATTGACCCTGGCCACAGATTGATCGGCCCTTTTTTCAATGGCTTCAATCTTTATGTCTAGCTGCTGCAGGTCCGCATGGATGGAGGAGGTGATTTGGGCCACGTTCTGCGCTAATCCTCCAGACAGCATCTGAGAGAAGGCTGTCATCATGGAGGGAAAGTCGGTGGGGACAAGAGATGTGGTGTAGACCTCCCTGTCGCATGTGTCTAGGCTGGCCAGGGGGTCACTCAGGGGTGTCATGGGGAGCTCATCTATTGTCCACTCTATTAGTGATTCTGTGGATGTGGGAGACAATGGCAACAAGTGTGGAAGACTCACTGTGCAGTAGGGTCAGAGATGCAGCATCCTGATCTTCTATGGAGTCCTCTGCTGCTGCATCCGTGTCTCTGTCTCTCCCTCGTGGATCGTCGGCCACCATTTTGGCGACAAAATTAAGCTGGTGAGAGAGGTCCTTTCTGGCAGTGCTGGCAGTGCTGGATGACATCCCAGTATATGCTCCCACCGCGATTAATAGCAGAGCGGGTCCTGGGCAAGGTTCCTGAAGGCTGCAATGGGGTTTAGAGGACCGGAGCGGCACAGAGCTTCAGAAGGCTGCCGCCATCTTGGGAGCTGCCACGCATGCACCCCTGCCGATGCTTCTTTGCATCAGTGTTTACTCACACATGCACATCCAATTTATTTTCCAAATGCAGAAGTTTTGCATTAGAAAAATACGTTGATCACACATGTGCAGATAGGACAATGTACAGCCACTTGAATGGCAGGCTGTATGTGGCACATGGTAAAATGCTGGGAGATTTATACTAGGCATAAAAAGCCTATAATGTTCATGAATCCTGGATGTATTACTTAGTATGTATCCAAAGTCAGTGTCAACAAATGTAATTCACTGTACTACTTTAAGACTTACAGAAGTTATTCCATGGTTTCCCTCATGCAAAATAAAAATTACACATGTGTTTAATAATGTCACCACTTTATATGGATCATTAGTTTTCTTCTAATATTAAGTGGAAGCAGAATAGTCACAGGTAAATGCTGTTCATTCTTTAAAAATGATAGCCTCCTTTATATCCTTTGTTTCTGGTTCTCCCAGACCCAAATGTACATGCATAGTGTAAGTATCTGTCCAGAGTGTTCTTCCACATTTGGAGTAATATGAATTATAAAGTAAAGTAAAACTTGATGTACTTCCACAGTAATTGTACTGACCCAACAGTCCCTAAGGTGTATAAACACAGGAATTTAACAAGCACAGCTAAAATGAACTCATGACATGCTTGGCAATATACAAAAAGTAAAATTATCTGATTGAGATAGTATCATCAGATTAAAATACTACTTACACAATGCCAAAGGCTTATTAAATTACATTATAAAAAGAACATTTATATCAAACCATTTTAATTAATCTGCAGTTAATACCCGGCACATGTACATACATAAACCTACAAAGTGCCTAGCCCAGTGATTCACAAACTGTGTGCTGTGGCACACTAGTGTGCCGCGTGAGATTTGCAGGTGTGCCATGGGAGTTTTGAAAAATATTTAAAATTGCTATCGTTTTGAAGCCTTGAACATATCGAAAAATTAAATGGTAAATCAATTTTGCAAAAGTTAAAAAAGTAACATATATGAAACACAATTTCTGTCATTCATTGGTTCCTTTCGTAACGTGCGACTTGTGCGAGATCTCGGGAGAACTTGATCACTCTAATTTTTTTTAGATCCTTTTGGGTGCCGCAAGACAAAAAAGTTTGAGAAACACTGGCCTAGCCTAAGCATGTACTGCACCATCGTCCCTTAAGCCATCAAAATCCTAGCATTTAGCACCTTGTTTTCACTTGAAAAGTGACCTAATTAGTCTATTGCATATAATGTATCTTGTAGCAATTATGAGCCTATGGCTAAATCAAAAGTTTATCTACTTACTGACAATGTGAAGACATTGGGGGTTATTTACAAAATCCACTTTGCACTACAAGTGCATTTGGAAGTGTAGTCGCTGTAAATATGAAGGGTAGATCTGAAATGAGGAGAAGCTCTGCTGATTTTATCATCCAATCATGTGCAAGATAAAATGCTGTTTTTTATTTTCTTTGCATGTCCCCCTCGGATTTACAGTGACTGCACTTCCAAGTGCACTTGTAGTGCAAAGTGGATTTGCCTTTCGTAAATAACCCCCATTGCTCTAAAACTTTAAAATTTGGTAAACTGCAATATATTGAATTTTTGTTTTGGCGTTTAATACCACTTTAAAGTGTATATGTACTGTAGACAAAACTTTTTTTTTTTTTTTTTTTAGTTTGGAATAGAGTAGGGAAAGGTTAGAACACCTGTCAAGTTTTCGTTATTGGTATGTTTCAACATCCACATAGAGACACTGAAGGGACACCAGACGGTGCTGTGTAATTCTAGATCCGGTTGTCTTTATTGTACAGAAGCCCTTTCACAGTTAGGTGCAAATCGTGCTCCCATGGCAATCCAATACATCAGAGAATGTTTGGATTTCTGTCTTGACCACAGCTTCTTCTGGTACAGAGGAAAATACTACAAACAAAAATGGGGATTGCCATGGGAGCACGATTTGAGGTGTGGCAAATTGCTTTATGGCCATGTGGAAGAATGAAATAGTAAAAGAACAAGCCAGAACAACTCATTATTATATTGTTGCTTTATTAACAATATGTTGATAATATGGAATGGAGACAAAATGAGTTTAGATGTATTTATGAAGAAACTCAACAGGAATGAAAAAAAAATAGTCATCACATGGGGTGAATCCATCAAACATTGTATATTTGGACTTGCAAATTGAAATCGGGACAACAAAATGGTCACAAAAACCCTTTTCAAACCTACCGATTGCAATGGGTACATTCCCAGTAACAGTTATCACCATAACCCATTGTTTAAGAACATTCTGAAAGGAGAACTCCTCAGAATTCTAAGGAACTTCACAGAAGAAGTGGATTAGAACAGGCTGAAAAAATAAGTGAAAAGATTCATGGATCAAAGATACAATGATAAATTAATTGGGGATCAGATAGAACAAGTAAACAGGACAGATAGAAGAGTAGATCAAGAGTAAAAGTAATAAAAACAGGAGAATGACTTCTCAACAGCCATTATATCGGACTTCAATAGGCATAATTAAAAAAAAACATTGGTCCATCTTTCTTAAAGTTAAACAATTAGGACAAGTATTACCCAAGAGATCCCAGTTTGTACATAAAAGAACCCCCCAAAGTGAGGGTTTGAAAGGTAAAAAGTGTTATGGATCGGCCAAAACACCATGCCCCTTTAATTATGAACCAGAAGGGTTTCTATGCATGTGGCAAGTGCCAAGAATGTACTAAGACAATAGGCAACTTGAGGAGAAGAAAGACCTTTCAATCCTGGTTACTCAAATGGTATATCACATTAAAGACTGCACTACCGGCAATACAGAACGAGTAGTCTATTGAATTAAGTGTCCTTGTGGATTACAATACATAGGCAGGACAAAAAGAAAACTATCTAAAAGAATCCAGGAACATGTGTATAATATTGCCAATGGCTTAAAAAAACACCATCTGTTCAAACAATTTAGAATTGTTCACAACAAGGACCCCATAATTATGATGTTCCTGGGGATTGAGAAATATCATAAACATTGGAGAGGGTAAGATAAAGTGAAGGTAATTAGCCAAAGGGAATCATGGTGGATGTATGAAAGGAAATACATGACACCAAGAGCAATGAATGTAGATTTTGATATTATTTGTTTTATATCTGATGTGTGGAAATAATTTTTAATCAGGATGTTACTATAGTATTTAATATCTATTGTTTGATCCATAATATAGATATTATGATATATTTTAGGAAGATTTACATTATGTTCTTTAATTCTAAGTATAAATATTAACGTCGCTCGTTAACCACATCCGTATACCAAAATTTAAACTAAAGAAAAAAAAAAGAAAAAAGAAGAACCACTGAGTCGGACTTTGGAGGCAGATTGGACCAAAAATATTGTTAAAGAAAAATCCATATTTTATTTATACATACAAAAAGCAAAATACATAAACATCCAAAATTTCATTTAAGAAAGCACAAATATACACAGTCAGCCAAAAATGGGCAGATATTTCCTAATTGTACTTAATATTACATGATCACAGATGTGTGAGCCCCTGTGCGTCAATGCATTTCACTGGTCCACTTCCTCAGGACACACATAGGGGAAATATAAAAACAACAGGTCTCACTGCATAAATGAGAAAATGAATCATATTACATTCCATACATAAACATAGAAAACAAGATATACATCCATATATATGTATTGATTTTTTTTTCTTAAAATATGTATGAACTTGCATACATATTCACCTGGGCTTGGTATGTCAGCACTTGCATAGAAAATCTACCTGGCCGGGCACCAGAGAAATAGGAATGGCTGAGCAGTATGTACCCCAAGTCGTCTGATATAATCAGAGAACTAAGAGATAAAAGAAAGGTAGCAATAGCAGATAGTGGAATATATAACAGTAGATACCTCAAGCTGACACGTGTGTGCCACAATCTAATGGGCGCTATATTCAACATAACTCTAGATGACATCCAGGTCAGAGAGGGATATTGCTGTACATGACATAAATATTTAATGACTAAAAAAGGGGAGGGCCTCATATGGATTAGCTCAGAGGCTATATAGTAGCGTCATATATTTATAAGGAAGAGATAACTTTATTTTATCTCTTAGTTCCCTGATTATATCAAACGACTTGGGGTACATACTGCTCGGCCATTCTTATCGCTCCGGTGCCCGCTCAGGGAGATTTTCTATGCAAGCACTCACATACCAAGGCCAGGTGAATATAAATGCAAGTTCATACATATTTTAGGAAAAATCATTTTTAATACATATATATGGATGTACAGTATATCTTGTTTCTATGTTTATGTATGGAATGCAATTTGATTCATTTTCTCATTTATGCAGTGAGACCGGTTGTTTTTATATTTCCCCTATGTGTGTCCTGAGGAAGCGGACCAGCGAAACGCATTGACGACACAGGGGCTCACATATCTGTGATGATGTAACATTAAGTAAAATTTGGAAATATCTGTCCGTTTTTGGCTGACTGTGTATATTTGTGCTTTTTTAAATGAAATTTTGGATGTTTATGTAATTTGCTTTTTCTATGCATAAATAAAATATGGACTTTTTTTAGCAATATTTTTAGTCCAATCTGCCTCCAAAGTCTGACTCAGTGGTTCTTCTTTTTTTTGTTAAAATTCTAGTCCTTTAATTTTAATAGGGGTAATTTTAAGATATACGGAGTTCCTCTTTAGATTTTTAATATGTAAAATTAGAGTTACAAAGAAATGGCCACTGCCTCATCTATAACTGGCCTTCGCAGCAAGAAGCACATGGAAGGGCGACACATGTCAAACAAAACCACTGAAAATTTCCAGCTCAACTCACTAACCAGCCTGCAACCAACCAAATTATCCTGTCTAACAGTATGCATTAAAAACAGGGATGTAGGTTGCACACATTTGCAAATACATGCATAAGCTGCAGAGCCACTTCACAGTACCTCAGTATTATCTGAAAATTTGTGAGAGCCTTCATAGTAGAAGCATGTGTATAATACTGGATAGATAGAAGGCAGGTAAACTCCTTAAAATTAGAGTTTCCCTTTAAAAATGTAACATTGCATTTCACCTATAGATGGTGCTTTACCCTGGATTGGGTTTTAGGAATTTACTAGTTTTTATTATATTTTTTATAGATTAACAATAAATTTGTTTTTAATATATATGTACTGTATATGGATGTATGTATACATCTATACACGTGGGTTTTTTGGTGGCCCAGTAGCATGATTTACTTTTATATATTTTTAAATATATATGGCTCCTTTCTTTTTCCTGAGCACCGAGTCGTTGGCAAAATGATGCTGATAGCTTAGTAACCAATTATACACAAATTGCAGCATAAAAGACAGGAAGAAGGTGATCTGACTCTGTCTCCTTGAGGAAGTCACGTAACAAGTGATGAAACATGTCTGTATTTGATGTCATCACGTAGGACTGGAAGTGAGGTTGGTTAGCATGATTTAGAGGTGATGCTGATTTTCTAATGCTCCTTAAGGGGTCAATGTACTGAATGCCAAAAAGTTATATATCTATGTGCATGGTTTGAAGTGAACTTTTGCACATGAGTATAATTCTTTGTTTTTAACAAAAATGTAAGTTTTTATGACGGTTAAAACAGAATGATGGCCCTTTTTATATATTTTTGAGCTGGGAGTTCTGAAAATCCATAGTTGAAGGAGAATTGTTGGTGAATCTGGAGAGATCCTAAACCAGTGGATTAGACCCCCTGTGAGGGAAGACGTGTTGGGATATATGCTATATACAGTATCCCACAAAAATGAGTACACCCCTGACATTTTTGTAAATATTTTATTATATCTTTTCAACTGACAACACTGAAGAAATGACACTTTGCTACAATGTAAAGTAGTGAGTATACAGCTTGTATAACAGTGTAAATTTGCTGTCCCCTCAAAATAACTCAACACACAGCCATTAATGTCTAAACCGCTGGCAACAAAAGTGAGTACACCCCTAAGTGAAAATGTCCAAATTGGGCCCAGAATTTCAATATTTTTTCAATATTTTGTGTGGCCACCATTATTTTCCAGCACTGCCTTAACCCTCTTGGGCACGGAGTTCACCAGAGCTTCACAGGTTGCCACTGGAGTTCTCTTCCACTCTTCCATGACGACATCACGGAGCTGGTGGATGTTAGAGACCTTGCACTTCTCCGCCTTCCATTTGAGGATGCCCCACAGATGCTCAATAGGGTTTAGGTCTGGAGACATGCTGTTTGGCCAGTCCTTTACCCTCAGCTTCTTTAGCAAGGCAGTGGTCGTCCTGGAGGTGCGTTTGGGATTGTTATCATGTTGGAATACTGCCCTGTGGCCCAGTCTCCGAAGAAGGGGATCATGCTCTGCTTCAGTATGTCACAGTATATGTTGGCATTCATGGTTCCCTTAATGAACTGTAGCTCCCCAGTGCCAGCAGCACTCATGCAGCCCCAGACCATGACACTCCCACCACCATGCTTGACTGTAGGCAAGACACACTTGTTTTTGTACTCTTCACCTGGATGCTGCCACATATGCGTGACACCATCTGAATAAGTTTATCTTGGTCTCATCAGACCACAGGACATGGTTCCTGTAATCCATGTCCTGTTTGTGGGCTTTCTTGTGCTTCATCTTTAGAAGAGACTTCCTTCTGGGATGACAGCCATGTTCGGCGTATGGTCTGAGCACTGACAGGCTGACTCTCCACCCCTTCAACCTCTGCAGCAATGCTGGCAGCACTCATACATCCATTTCCTAAAGACAACCTCTGGATATGATGCTGAGCACGTGCACTCAACTTCTTTGGTCGACCAGGGCGAGGCCTGTTCTGAGTGGAACCTGTTCTGTCAAACCACTGTATGGTCTTGGCCACCGTGCTGCAGCTCAGTTTCAGGGTCTTGGCAATCTTCTTATAGCTTAGGCCATCTTTATGTAGAGCAACAGTTCTTTTTTTTGGATCCTCAGAGAGTTCTTTGCCATGAGGTGCCACGTTGAACTTCCAGTGACCAGTATGAGAGAGTGAGAGCGATAACACCAAATTTAACACACCTGCTTCTCATTCACACCTGAGACCTTGTAACACTAATGAGTCACATGAGGGGGGGGTGGGTGCCTAATTGGGTCAAATTTAAACATTTTCACTTAGGGGTGTGCTCACTTTTGTTGCCAGCGGTTTAGACATTAATGGCTGTATGTTGCGTTATTTTGAGGGGACAGCAAATTTACACTAGCAAAGTGTCATTTCTTCAGTGTTGTCACATGAAAAGATATAATAAAATATTTACAAAAATGTGAGGGGAGTACTTACTTTTGTGAGATACTGTAGGTCTAATGGAAAGGTAAGCTGGTGGAGGGTATCACGTGGTGTTGAGACATAAGGACAAAAGAACACAAGTTGATTACAGCGGAGAAATACAGCCAAGCTATTTAATAAATATGAACAATATATGTTGTACCAACATTTTTTAAAACATCATATTGTGCACAGGACATTTGAAAATATAACCTAAGGGGTTCTCACCATTATTTATAAGTGCACCGGGAATTTAGGGACTTTAAGGACATATTCAAAAGAGGATTTCACCATTATTGCAAATTGCAGTATCAATTGTTTGCTTTATATTCATGTTTATATTGCTCACAATGTGGTATATTGGATTATATTTTGTTTTAATTCATTATAGATTATTGCACAACATTATATGATATGTACTTCATGGCTGGTATTATGAGTTGATGTAAATAGTGGATAATCTTAAGGTGGTTAATATTTAAAATAATTTTAGTTAATTTTTCATAGGAGGGTTCCCCCATCATTCATAAAAACTCTATTATTACATTTTTTTGGACAGTGCTACATTTTTTGCATTTTACCAAAACAGGAAGTACTAAAAACTGTTACAGTTTTTACCAGAACGTCACAGATAGCAGATCATATCTTCACTAAACGATATATTTTGTGAATAGAGAGTAATAGAAGCCTGTTAGAAACTGCAGACTTGCATCAATATATGGCCAAAGAATATGGGTATTATACAAGAGATAATCAGAGACTGTTAAACTATAGGAATTGTGGGAGATCGTGGACTGGCTTCAGGAGACAGTCATAAAATGAAAGCACATTACATAAGACTGCTAGAGATCACTGCTATTATTATACAGGATCTATTACAGTCCCTTTACACATCAATGCATCCACTTTTATGCTCTCTATATCCCCCTTAAAAAATAACACGTTCCATTTGATATTTCTCTCAGCAAGAGCTATTATAATAGATCGGAGGAAATAAAAACATGCGTGGCCCTTTCACATGAGCATTATCAGTTCCATCACAAAAATTTAACGAAAGCCAAACCCTTTTATATCAGTTTGTGGCTACATGCATATGGCCATAGGAGTTTTACTGGTCATATAAGCATGATTTTTCTGGCACATGATTTTCTGTGTCAAAGATCAGTAAAATGCTTACATTTAGATCCATTTAAATGTGAAAGATATGTATCCATTTAAATGCATAACATTTCAGTTCTATATCCCCGTGCTGTTTTCAATCCCAGGATGTTCATTTTGTATCTATGTATACGTACACATACATTTACATGTGTAAGCCCATAAAATGCATGAGCGCAAATGCATATTTTGAAATTTTTTGGTTACGGATTTGAATGCAGTGTATGCTTACATACTTATGTGCATGTCCCCGATGAAAACATTACGCCTGCATTCAGATCTGTAAAAAAAAAAAACTTATAATTGTGCTTTATGACAGCCTTGTGCATGTGCTCTATACGTCCATCTTCAGTTTAGTTCAGTTTTCTGTATATATCAGCATTTTATTTTTAGCAGTTGAGGAAAATAATCATAAATGGACAAAAGTATAAACAAAATATGTCTCTTACTTAAAAACGGATGTAAATAGAATAACACAGATGTAAATGGAATGAGCGATAATATCTGTTTACATCAGTTTATGTCAGCAAAAATGGAAAAGGATGCAAACTTTTTCTGTTGTTTTTTCCAAATACTCAGATGTAGACAAAAATGCTTATAGACATACTGTACATTGTGGTTCAGCCTGGATCTTTCTGAAAAACTGACAGATCCAGATTGAACACCCATGTGAAAGAGCCCTAAAAAATAAAAAAAAAATGGATGGACAGCATAGAAAGAAGGAAGATGATATGAAAGAAACTTTCCAAGCCATTTAACTACCCAAAGCCAGCCTAAAAATATTTTTCTTTACTAGCATGAGTAAGCACCTTAATTAGGAAAACAGAGACTACTGTCTGTAGGGACCCTAAGGGCTAAACAAGAAGCGTCAATGTGACTCCTGGTTGGCCACCAGGACTCTACTTTATGGTTGCTAACATTTTTGTTTCAAAATAAAGGATGCTGTCAAGGAAGTGCCAAGCATTGACCTATAGTTCAAAGAAAAATAAAAATAAACTTACCTAAAATACCACCAAGCCACTACAGGAATCCTGAAAAGAATCTATAGCTGATGTTTTCAATTATTTATGGGTTGTATGTAGAGGAATATAAGAAAAAGGACAACAAGATTTTAATTTAAACATGAAATTCCTGCAATTAAAAGGCACCTACTTTCTATTAACAAGTCTAACTCATTGAAGCCCCTCACCCCCCCCCCCCCTTTGCCCTTTGCTACTAATGAATAGCCTATTACTGGTTAGTAGATACCAGTTCTAAAGCAACAGCCCCGGCTTGCTAGAGCAGCATTTCTCAACCTTTTTAGCCCAGAAAAACCCTTGAAATAACTTTCAGGTTTTGGGGAACCCTTGCTGAACCACTGCTAAAATTAATTCTTTAGGCAGCAGGAGGAAGAATGTCCTTTACATTGGTAATCAGTAGAAAAAATGTCTCTTTTAAAGTAGTGGTCATAATGCCACCCTTACAAACAGCTAAAAATATTATTGGGGTTTTACTGCTAGCTCTTCTAACTGACACTGGACCCAGACCTATACAGGCACCACCAGATGGGAGGTTGTTTTGCCACAGCTCAATGAACCGCTAATAACCTCTGGAGGAACCCTATGGTATCACAGAACCCTAGTTGAGAATGGCTGCACTAGAGAGCCTTGATTATTAATTAGAGGAACAAAATCTTTAGCAACTAATCTAAATTGTTGCCGTTTTTTTAGCCATCTGTGGTCTTTTGGAAGATTCATTTTTGCTTTCCTTATTTACTTCATTCTCTAGAGAAGAATGGATAATACTGACTGATAGAGAGTAAGGAGAGATGAACTCCCTGATAAACTGATATATTATGGTATACTAACTGGTATACTATTCCTTTTCTTTGTCTGTTTTCTCTACTCAAAACAGATTTGCTTTGTTATAGGGATTATCTAGATAGAAGTATTAATCTACATTTTGTCCTAAATTCCTCCTGAAAAATAGCAGTGCAATTCCTGGCATGTGATTGTGTCTAGACACCCCTGCATCTACAGCTTAGTTGTACACCTGGAGTGTGAATATAATGCACTGCTACCTTACTGATCTCAGAAGGTTATGAGGATGTCAATAATGCACCACACATTGCTCTCCTTGTTGTAGACACTAACATGAAAAATAAAGTATATAAATAATGGAAGAACCTACAATCTATTATGTAGAGTATCCCTCCACTTCTGAGATGCTTGTATGCTCACCTTATCATATGGACTCCTGAATTAACAGGTAGTCAAAAGCGCGTGTCCTCTTTAAGGGTGGAAATGCCTAGTGAGCAGGTGACGATCTCAAAGCAATCTCCTGGTAAACATAAATAAAAGAGAGGATCTAAGTGCTCACTGCTTGATAGGTTAACTGGCTTTATTTAGTAGAAAATTCCTACTCACATGGTAAAGGTCTTAAATGGCATATAAACGGCATAAAAACAGACAACCGGAGCATTGAGAAACATCCATCTCACAGGTTGGCAGTGGGTGACGTCATCCCAATGTAGCAGAATCTCTAACCTCTTCCAGTCTAATGAGAACCTTTGAGGCCACGGACCGCTGACATCCTTCAATATGTAGGTGCAAAGATGGTGAAAGTCATGGTGGGTGCAAAGATGGTGAAAGTCATTGGGTGCCAGACACTTCTTGGATGTAAAATAGGTTTTATTTCTTTTACAGTTCTTTTTATATTTTGCAAGGAAAAGAGGGTTAGGGTCAGGACAGTCCTTAAGTGGTTGCAATTTCAATAGGCAGACTCCGAGACTTCAATAGGAAGACAGCTATACAGGAAAAGGCCCCAGCAAGGTGCCACTTTGGCATGTACAGGTTTGCTGTCTCCTATGGCAACAGTATTTAACAGTTCCTAACACAAAGTTCAACAGTTCTCTCAGCTTCACTACAATATCCACTTGTAGCTATTCAGCCCCTTGAGCTCCTAGTCTCTCACTGGACTCTCTGATTCACTGATTCTGAATCCCATGAGCTCCTCAATGCTTTTGCAGTGGAATCTCCCTCAAGCATTACCCATGCTTCCCTGCTGGGTTCCTAGCTTGGCACTCCAGATACCTTTAAAGTTTCACCTCTGCTAACCAGCTCAGTCCCTGGTTTGACACACAAGGCTGCTCTGCAGGAGTCACCTCCACTGGTTGGGTTCCTGACTTGATTACCGCCTGAAGTTTCCCGATTCCCCACTGTGCCCGTTCGGTGAGATTGTTGCTCTGGTACTTGCTTCAGTCACTCACTGTGGTCCCTCATAAATGTAGTTGGTCCCTTAGTGGCAACAGCTTCCCTTCTACCTCTGACCATGTCAGGGTCTCCAGCCGGAAGAACCATCACTTTTGGTTGGACTGCAAGCCGCAGACCCAACCCTGCGCTGCTCTCTTACTTCTGGATAGGCCCTCACACAGCTTGGCAGCCATATTCCCCAGAGATAGGCCCAATTTCCAGCCTAGCAGCCCGGGGCAGACGACACATGTCCACCCAGATGGCAGTCCAGGTGGCACAGAATATAGATCACCTGACTTTACCCGAATATATAGGTTCTCCCAGCAGGCTAAGGGGTTCAAGAAAACCCCTGCCCATTGGCTGAGATATCCCATATACCCATAACATGACCTTGAAATATCCTTCTCACATCAATGCCAGCAAGTGCCCGGCCACCTAGTGGCAGAAGAGAAAAGTACAAGGCCAAACTTAGGGAGAAATTAATGGATCTCTAACAACTATCTACAGTAGCTACTCCTGACTAGGGATGAGCCGAACAACTCCCAGTTCGGTTCACAGCAGAACATGCGAACAGGCAAAACATTTGTGCGAACACCGTTAAAGACTATGGGACGCGAACAAGAAAAATCAAAAGTGCTCATTTTAAAGGCATAGATGCAAGTTATTGCCATAAAAAGTGTTTGGGGACCCGGGTCCTAGCCCAGTGGACATGTATCAATGAAAAAAAACATTTTTCGGGAGCAAAAAATGGGGTAGGGAAGTTTGCCTGCTGAAATCAATTAGTGGTGTACTGCTAGCAGATTGGCTGCAAGTACTTGGGACACCTATTGCTATACCTTCATTCCTCTCAGTGCAGGTTTTTGAGAGGACGATAGGTATAGTAGGGTTGGAGATCCCAGATGAGGAGCAAGGAGAAGTCTGCCTTTTTCTTTGATGTGGGTCTTTCAAGTGCTGTTGCCAACAGACTGCATGGCAGGTCATCATATGTCTGGTCAAGCATGTGGTGCCCAAGAGGCTACTGTTCTGGCCACGCTTGATCTGCTTCAGACATGGGTTGCAAACAGCAACAGTACGACCCTGCCTTTGGCCAATTATGGCTCTCTCAGCAGAGTGCGCTGTGATTGGTGAAAGCATGCAGGTCAGGTGCATGCTTTGGCCAATCATCATACAGCAATGCCCTGCGAGATCGCAGTGTATTATGGGGCGTTCCGCAGCGCTCAAATTTACCGCGACCTCCCCATAATGTTCGCTGTTCTACGAACGGGCGAACACCTGATGTTCGACCCGAACATTGAGCTCATCCCTACTACTGACAAAGAATTTGGTGAGGAGCTCCCTGACTAAACCCCCGGGTGCTAGACAAACGTAGCTCCATCAGAGAATTAAGCATTAATATGGAAGGTCCTTTTGAGGTGAGAATATTTGTGTTATTTTTCTAATAATATATGAATATGCTAAAAGGGTATGCATACGGAAGGCAGCTTTGGGGCAAAGCTGCTCACTAGGGATGAGCCAAACACCCCCCTGTTCAGTTCGCACCAGAACATGCGAACAGGAAAAAAGTTCGCTCGAACACGCGAACACCGTTAAAGTCTATGGGACACCAACATGAATAATCAAAAGTGCTAATTTTAAAGGCTTATATGCAAGTTATTGTCATAAAAAGTGTTTGGGGACCCGGGTCCTGCCCCAGGGGACATGGATCAATACAAAAAAAAGTTTTAAAAACGGACGTTTTTTTCAGGAGCAGTGATTTTAATAATGCTTAAAGTCAAACAATAAAAGTGTAATATCCCTTTAAATTTCGTACCTGGGGGGTGTCTATAATATGCCTGTAAAGGGGCGCATGTTTCCCGTGTTTAGAACAGTCTGACAGCAAAATGACATTTCGAAGGAAAAAAACCCATTTAAAACTACCCGCAGCTATTGCATTGCCGACAATACACATAGAAGTTCATTGATAAAAACGGCATGGGAATACCCCACAGGGAAACCCCCGAACCAAAATTAAAAAAAAAAATGACGTGGGAGTCCCCCTAAATTCCATACCAGGCCCTTCAGGTCTGGTGTGGATATTAAGTGGAAACCCCGGGCAAAATTTTTTAAAAAAATGACGTGGGGTTCCCCCTAAATTCCATACCAGACCCTTCAGGTCTGGTATGGATTTTAAGGGGAACCCCCGTGCCAAAAAAAAAAAAATGGCGTGGGGTCCCCCCAAGAATCCATACCAGACCCTTATCCGAGCACGCAACCTGGCAGGCCGCAGGAAAAGAGGGGGGGACGAGAGTGCGCCCCCCCTGAACCGTACCAGGCCACATGCCCTCAACATTGGGAGGGTGCTTTGGGGTAGCCCCCCAAAACACCTTGTCCCCATGTTAATGATGAGGACAAGGGCCTCATCCCCACAACCCTGGCCGGTGGTTGTGGCGGTCTGCGGGCGGGGGGCTTATCGGAATCTGGAAGCCTCCTTTAACAAGGGGACCCCCAGATCCCGGCCCTCCCCTGTGTGAAATGGTAAGGGGGTACTTACCCCTACCATTTCACTAAAAAACTGTCAAAAATGTTAAAAATGACAAGATACAGTTTTTGACAATTCCTTTATTTAAATGCTTCTTCTTTCTTCTATCTTCCTTTATCTTCTTCTGGTTCTTCTGGCTCTTCTGGTTCTTTCTCCAGCGTTCTCGTCCAGCATCTCCTCCGAGGCGTCTTCTATCTTCTTCTCCTCGGGCCGCTCCGCACCCATGGCATGGGGGGAGGCTCCCGCTCTTCTCTTCATCTTCTTCTTCATCCTCTTCTCTTCTTCCTTCTTCTCTTCTTCATTTTCTTCTCCGGGCCGCTCCGCATCTGACGGTTCTTAAATAACGGGGGGGGGCCACCCGGTGACCCCGCCCCCCTCTGACGCACAGTGACTTAAATGGGACTTCCCTATGATGTCACGGGGAATGCCACAGGGATGTCCCGTCATGTCCCGTGCATCAGAGGGGGCGGGGTCACCGGGTGGCCCCACCCCCCGTTATTTAAGAACAGTCGGATGAGGAGACGCCGTCACACAGCGGGAGCCTCCCTCCATGCCAGCATGGATGCAGAGCGGTCTGGAGAAGAAAATGAAGAAGAGAAGAAGAGAAGAAGGAAGAAGAGAAGAGGATGAAGAAGAAGATGAAGAGAAGAGCGGGAGCCTCCCCCCATGCCATGGGTTATTTAAGAACAGTCGGATGAGGAGACGCCGTCACACAGCGGGAGCCTCCCTCTATGCCAGCATGGATGCGGAGCGGCCCGGAGAAGAAAATGAAGAAGAGAAGAAGAGAAGAAGGAAGAAGAGAAGAGGATGAAGAAGAAGATGAAGAGAAGAGCGGCCCGAGGAGAAGAAGATTGAAGACGCCGGGGGCACCAGATATTAAAAAATACTACACAGCTGTAATACTATCACGTATCCCGGAATGGGTTAATAATAATAAAGATAAGCAATGGGTGAAAATAGAGAACACAAGGAGTGGGGTAGATCTAGGAAAAAATGTCTGGATACCACCACAATTTAGAAAATTAAACATAAAAACATTTGACATCACGAAACACATATTGAACACTTGGGATAAAATATACACTAGAGAGAAGTGGAGATACAACTCTCCACTAGTCCCGCTTAAGGGCACAGATTACTTTCCGCCGGGGAGGGAGGACTTGGCTGGGAGATGGATTCTGAGTGAAGAGGTCCAGCTTAAAGATATCACCAGTCAGGAAACATTGTGTACCTACCAGGAACTACCTACCAGAACAATTGGTTTGTTATGGATAACTGGAAGTACAGGCAGCTGAAACATTTTGTAGAATCCCTCCCGCAACCAATTAGGTCGATGGAAGACCTCTACCCCCTCGAAAAAGTATTTATAAAGAAAAACAGGAGGGGAGGAATGTCAAGGATTTATAGAACTCTGATAGAAATGGGAGAGACTGAGCGACCAGTATTTCTCAGGAAATGGGAGGAGGAAATAGGAAACAAGATTAGCGACAATGAGATGAGGAGGATCCTGAGTAGAGTAAATGGTACATCAGTAAATTATAGGATTGCAGAAATGAATTTTAGAATCATGGCCAGAATGTATGTCACCCCGGATCTAGCACATAAAATCCAGGATGAGACTTCGCAGTTTTGTTGGAGGGGGTGCAGGGAAATAGGGACAATGGCGCACATCTGGTGGACGTGCCCAGTAATAAGAAAATTTTGGGAGGAGATAAGGGGGATCACATACATGATAACTAATAAGAGAGTACCAGATGACCCCTGGGTGTGCCTGCACCATGGTAGCAACTTGCCCTCCAAGAATTATCAGAAAATTTTGTTACCGCACCTCCTCAATGCAGCTAAGAGTCTCATCCCCAGACACTGGCGGGATAGTAGGAGACCTTCAATGCGGGAGTGGTTCGATAAAATAGACAAAATTCACTGCATGGAATATTTAAGATACAGTGAAGGGCTGGAGATGGAAGAATATGAGGAGACATGGAGAGATTGGGTTAGGTTCAAGGCCTCTAACCAGGCGGCCGAGGTGTGGGAGGATGAGGTAGACAACTCACCTTAAATAAAATATATAAATTTAGAATCAAGTCACGTACCTAAACAGGCTTTAGGAATAATGGGAATAGATTGAAGACAGCGAGAGGCTGCGTTGGGACTCTCTCAGGGGAGGTATGGGGGGGGGGGGGGGGGTTGGTCGGGTAAGGGGATCATGGGGGAGGTGGGGGGATATAGTAGCATTATATTGAAGAACCAGTAATGGTAGAGGGTAAAATTTTTATATTACATATGGATTTTAAAGATTATGTGCAAAAAGAAAAGGCCACAATGATGTGAAAGTATTGAGGGAAAAGTTTGACTGGAAAGTTGAAACAACATTTTCCCATGAATAGTACTTGCCTGATGTGGCAGAAAAAAAAAAAAAAAGAAGACGCCGCGGAGGAGATGCTGGACGAGAACGCCGGAGGAAGAACCAGAAGAGCCAGAAGAACCAGAAGAAGATGAAGGAAGATAGAAGAAAGAAGAAGCATTTAAATAAAGGAATTGTCAATAACTGTCTCTTGTCATTTTTAACATTTTTGACAGTTTTTTAGTGAAATGGTAGGGGTAAGTACCCCCTTACCATTTCACACAGGGGGGGCGGAATCTGGGGGTCCCCTTGTTAAAGGGGGCTTCCAGATTCTGATAAGCCCCCCGCCCGTAGACCCCCACAACCACCAGCCAGGGTTGTGGGGATGAGGCCCTTGTCCTCATCAACATGGGGACAAGGTGTTTTGGGGGGCTACCCCAAAGCACCCTCCCAATGTTGAGGGCATGTGGCCTGGTACGGTTCAGGAGGGGGGGGGCCGCACTCTCGTCCTCCCCTCTTTTCCTGTGGCCTGCCAGGTTGCGTGCTCGGATAAGGGTCTGGTATGGATTTTTGGGGGGACCCCACGCCGGTTTTTTTTTTTTTTGGCGCGGGGTTCCCCTTAAAATCCATACCAGACCTGAAGGGTCTGGTATGGAATTTAGGGGGAACCCCACGTCATTTTTTTTTTACATTTTGGCCGGGGTTCCCCTTTGGGGAATTCCCATGCCGTTTTTATCAATGAACTTCTATGTGTATTGTCGGCAATGCAATAGCCGCGGGTAGTTTTAAATGAGTTTTTTCCTTCAAAATGTCATTTTGCTGTCAGACTGTTCTAAACACAGGAAACATGCGCCCCTTTACAGGCATACTATAGACACCCCCCAGGTACGAAATTTAAAGGGATATTACACTTTTATTGTTTGACTTTAAGCATTATTAAAATCACTGCTCCTGAAAAAACGGCCGTTTTTAAAACTTTTTTTTGCATTGATCCATGTCCCCTGGGGCAGGACCCAGGTCCCCAAACACTTTTTATGACAATAACTTGCATATTAGCCTTTAAAATTAGCACTTTTGATTTCTCCCATAGACTTTTAAAGGGTGTTCCGCGGCATTCGAATTTGCCGCGAACACCCCAAATTGTTCGCTGTTCGGCGAACTTGCGAACAGCCAATGTTCGAGTCGAACATGAGTTCGACTCGAACTCGAAGCTCATCCCTACAGATGACATATATGTCCCCAGGCTGTGGTACTACACCAGCCTGCGTTTTCTGTCAGACCATACTGAACCCAGGTCATCACGTTCTCCTCTTTGCTGCAGCCTTCCCTCCACGCTGCCCTGCACCCTTCCCTGCAGCCTTCCCTCCATGCTGCCCTGCAGCCTTCCTTGAAGGCTGTGGCTCTGGTGGTGGACTTGTGGCAGGAGGAGGAGGGGCTGCTCATTTTTTTGGCTGTTGGCAGTTAACTCGCCCCTCAGCCCCTTGTGAAGGACATCTGAAAAAAGTTTTTCACAGAGTATATGTGTGTGGGTGGACCCACACACATATACTGCTCTTGTTCCTGTATTTATTAAGCCTATTTGATGATCCTCTAACATGTGAGTTTACACTTTTCTTTCTTTAATAAACCCTATTTAAACGGTATCACGCTATGCAAATTTTTTTATCTATCTCTGCATGGTTTTTGAACACCGAGCCCTTTATCCTATTGGAATACTATCTCCAATTAGATGTCTGAAAACGTCTGTGCCAAGTTGGTGGTTTGACCCAAGACCTGTCGTTCCAGTTAAGCCCGGTGTATCCATCAAGTCAGTTGACTCACAAGCCTGTATGACTTGGGGGGCTTAAGCCTCTCCAGGTCATCGACATCTGGTAAACCCCCTTTTGTTCACTGGTGGTGGCCCATTTGTTATTACAGTTCTTTGGAGTAACCATGCCGTGCGATTATCTGCCTAAGTGTGTTTTGGATCATCCACAGACTTGTCAAATTTATATGTACTTGTCAAATCTAAAAACATACTTGCTAGCTTTGTTTTTCACGAATATTCCCTGTCCCTTTCTCTACGCACAGAACGTACGTACGGCACATGTGTGTTAGCTTTATATACACTGCGCATGCGTCGCCCGCCCCTGACGTTCTTTTATATGAATATTCTCCGCCCCTTCTCTCTATGGTGTGCAGTAGGAGCAACAATGGCGGAGACACAGCAGGTGTGTACTAATTACTTCAGTAACGAGGAAAGCCCAGGGCCCGAAATGTCCCGATCGGGGAAGAGGAGATTTAAGGCCTCCAATATGGCCTTTGAAGAGATGGTGGAGATGGTAGCAATTTTGCAGAGAAAAGATTACGATGGGAAGCATGGACGATACGCCCAGCCTAGTTTACGAAAGGCAAAAATAATGTCCAAAGTGGTGAAGACCCTGCATCATAATTTTGGGGTACGACACTCTAAAGACCAGCTAAGGAAACGATGGTTCGACCTTAAATTGAGGGAGCCGGAGCAGTACAGACAAATCAAGAAAGTTCTTAAAAAAGTAAGTACTTGTCGTGTGTTCCTATTCTGATTATTAAGTTGCATGCTGCTCCATGTGCTTTTCTTTACTGTACAGTTTTAATTGTTAATCGTTCGTTGGAAACATCGTTCTTAGGAAACATCGTTTAAAATTATATACAATGTATTTAGTTGATACAGGCTTTAAACAACATTTTGGTCTTGGTAATTTGTCTTATTAAAAGAAGTTTAGGACATTGTTGTCTAGATGTCTTTAAAACTAGAATGAATAGCAAACTTCATTCAGTGGAATGTATTGAGAGGACACTCGGCATCTGGACTCAGGAGCATTCGTGTGGGACACCAGAATACATTTTTTAGGGTAACCCACACAGGTGCTACAGTGGATACTTGTTTGGGGGGTCTCTATCTGTGAAATGTGGCCAAAAAAGGTAAGTATTCCGGCTTGTTTCAAAGGGTATTTTAATCATGTCTTCAACTTGGATCTCTGCCCAAACAGAGAATTGTACACCACTTCAATACAATGTTTCATATTCCTATTCCTGGACTCAAATATCTGTGTGATAAGTATACCTTTTGTTTCATTCTCATAGGGGAGAAAAGACTCAAACAACCTGATCCCAGGGACCCCCGACCTTGCCAGCCAGATTGGGAAATCAGCCCAAGCCCCACAGAGGATGTGGAGGAAGGAGCGGTGGAGGAAGTGGGCGACATGTGCACCCCACCAGGTGAGTGTCTGAACACCCCAGCTTCTGGTAATCTATGAATGCCTGCATATTTCTAAATACATCTTTTTTCATCAATTTTAGGTTATGTGCTGGTTGTGGAAGGGGAACCATTTACCTCGGACAGTGCCCAAAGATTAATTGGGCAGATCATGGCCTGGAATGGGAATATTGCTGCCATGCGCACTAGCCTGCACATCATGCGTATTCGGCTGGACAATATGCAGCAGGAAATGAAGAACATAATCGATGTTTTGGGGACAATCGAAATCCCTTTTTCACAAAAAAAACATTGATCATGTTCTTCATTTCTTTTTTTGCTGACCCCATTCTGGGCTTTGCCTTTTTAACATTTTAAAAAGCCAAATTTGTTTTAATAAAGCCTGTTTATAAAAAAAACCCAAAAATTAAAAAAAAAAATGAAGTCTGTTTATAAAGAAAAAAAAAAAATAAAGGCATGTTTATAAAAATAAAAGAATAGAGGCCTGTTTATAAAAAAAAAAAAAAAACAATGATACCTGTTTGTAAAAAACAAAAACAAAAAAAAAAAAGTTTTTTTAAAAACCCAAAAAAATTATTGTTTTTAAAAATATATATACATATTTAAAGACAAAAAATTTTCATAAACGCACATGTTAATGTGCACAGATTAAAAATTATGTTAATCAACAATGTGTGGCTTCTTCTTTCAATGCTCAACATCAGTTTTGTAAGTTATTTGGTGTTTACAGTGACAATGGGGCTTATTTACTAAAGTAAAATACACTTGGCACTACAAGTGCACTAGGAGAACCTAGGAGACAGCCAAAAAGAAAGGCAAGCAATAAATACATTTCTAGATTTTATCTGATGCTTATTTTTTATTCATAAAAATTAGAGATTATCTGGAATTGCAATGGCCCCTCTACCCGTAAAAAAATCAACATATTTATCCCGAACTTGACGGGCGCTTTGGGGGGCCAAGCCAGTACGGCTAGTATCCAGGCCCCTCAGAGGATTCTTTGTAAGTCCGGCCTCAGGCCCAAGTGATGCAAGATAATTGCTTGAATTTTTGCTTAAAAAATTGTGCAGGATGCAACATGCTAGGACAATGTGATTAAGTTTGTAGTCCGCCATGTGGATTGCTGTCTGAAACAACCCGAACGGGCTGGCCAGTATCCGGAAGGCATTCTCCACAGCTCTTCTCGCTCTGGCCAGCCGGTAGTTAAAAACCCTCCTCTCTGGGGTGAGGGTCCTTTGGGGGAATGGCCTCAATACTATGAAACCCCTTATAATTAAAATAGTATGACCTCAAATGGGGCGGTGGCACGATGTGGACGTGTTTCCCATCTATAGCCCCTCCACAAATGGGAAAGTCCCAACGGGTGGCAAAATGGGATGCCACAGTCTGCCATTCCTGTGGCGTTGAAGGAAACTGGGGAGTCAAAAAAGAAAAAAAAATATGTACTTTTGCACATAACATTGCAAGCACATTACACAAAAAACATTCTTGCACAACATCAGTATAACATTAATTTTAAATATTATTTAAAGACTAAAAATATAAGGCCCACTTATCTGATTCCTCACCCCCTCTGATGGCCCATTGGTTAAATTTAAGGGGTGGGGGGATTATAAATCATTTAAGGACACACATACCATTTGCATACATTTTAGAGGGGTGGGGATTATAAATCAATTTAAGGACACACAGACCATTTGGATACATTTTAGAGGGGGGAGGGGATTATAAATCAATTTAAGGACACACAGACCATTTGAATACATTTTAGAGGGGGGATTATAAATCAATTTAAGGACACACAGACCATTTGGATACATTTTAGGGGGGGGATTATAAATCAATTTAAGGACACACAGACCATTGGGATACATTTTAGAGGGGGGTTATAAATCAATTTAAGGACACACAGACCATTTGGATACATTTTAGGGTAAAGCACTACAATGGAGATGACAAAAATACATTGTTAAGTGACTAGACTAGGTGGATATGGGCCTAGCATAGCATGCTGGGGAGGTTAGTGAAGGCAAATAGGCATGCAGGACAAAAAAAGGAGCATTAAAAGATTACAGCATGCATGAGGACAAAGGGGACATTCACAGCATATTGCAATCATGGTAATTAGGGACTGAGTAAAGAAATACAATACAATACATTAGCAAACATTAAATACAATAAAATGTGATGTTAAAGGATAAATCTTACCTTAATATAGTCCTTCTGCAGGACCTGTATGATAGCAGAACAGGTCTCTGGGATAATGATCCTCAGAGCCTGGGGGGAGATGTCTGTCGAGAACTTAAGGTCCAACAGGCTTCTCCCAGTCGCCAAGTACCGCAACGTGGCGACTAGCCTCTGCTCCGGAGTGATGGCTTGCCTCATGCAGGTATCTTACCTGCTGATATAAGGGGTCAGCAAAGCCAACAAATAGTGAAAAATGGTCCGTCATCCTGAGAAAGTTCCTGAAATCCTCAGAGTTATTCTCATGGATCTCACAAAGCAAAGGCATGTGAGATAATTGGTCATGCTGGAGCAACCAATTCTTCCTCCATGAACTCCTCCTCGCCCTGTTCATGGACTGTGCTTGGGCTGAAGAATGAACTACAGCATCAAGCACATAAAAAGCATGAACTCTATGACGAGTACGTACACACAACATGGCTTCAAAACAGTCGGCTGGTCAGAACGAACTTATCAGAACGCATTGAAGAACAGCAAGGCCTGTGAAGAGCGAGCTGAAAATCAGCAACAAGTGGACAATAACACACTGAATAAATCAATGCTAACTGACTACACACACACAAAAGCAGATACAAACCTCACAAGCACAAACTGAACAACAGTTAAACGATCTGAAAAACTGCAGTCTGTAAAGCGCGAATCGTCTCTCACCAAACTTCTACTAACACGAGATAAACACAAAATTAGCAGAAGGGGCCCAAAGGGTGGCACACGAGCTATTACACTTCCTTTTTATATTCTTGTCGGACCTGGTGTACTTCACCGCGTACTAGGCGGACGGACTTTGGTGTGATCGTGTGTAGGCAAATCGGTTTGTTCGAAAGTCCGTCAGAGGTCCGTCAAAAGTCTATTGAAAGTCCGTCGGAAAGACTGTTGGACTTTTGATGCTAAAAAGTCCGCCCGTGTGTACGCGGCATAAGAATTTAGAAGGAGGGGGGCGATACAAATACTACAAATACAGGGAATGCATTAGGGTAAAAACTGTTATCCTTTACAACCACTTTAAGCACTTTAAGCAGGAAATATGTTCACTTGTTGAATTTGAAGCCTCTTTTAATCTTTGCCTGAGTTTTAGTATAGGCTGTTGCCATGATCACTGCCCCATGTTTCCTGTTTCAGGGTGGCTCCTCTCTCTTGCAGCATCTTATGGAGTCATCCTTGCAAGCAGGGACTAGAGCAGTGACAGACGCACGGGCGCCGCCCCCTCTCTCCAGCCACCCCCTCTATGTAAAATGGATAGATTCATACATAGCATGAACCTATCCATGGCCGCTGTAGACACCCCCTATTCAGGCATCTGGCCCCTTTTTGGATGCCGGGCGTCTGAATTCCAGTGGCAGGGAGGTGTTTTTGAAGCACCTGATAGAGCCATAGGCTCTAATAGGCTTCAAAAAAAGTAAATTGCGAGCGCAAAGCATTGCGTTTGCAGTTCACCCAGGTGGGTTAGCAAAGCAAATGAATATTTGCTTTGCTAACAATGAACCACCTCTCAGCCAATCGGGAGGTGAGGATCTAATACCCATCACCTGATTGGCTGAAGGCACAGGCACCCTGATTGGACGCCTAACAGAATGGAAGAACGGGAGCACAGAGAGCCACGAAGGACACAGGAGCATGCCACCGCCACCTGCTGCATGTCCTGCAGCTCGCCACCATCACCCACCACCAGGATGTGGTAAGTGTGTGCCGGTCACATGGCGAGGGCGGAGGAGGGTCACAGAGGCTGCATATGATGAGCACACAGGCTACATATGATGGGCACACAGGCTACATATGATGGGCACGGAGGCTGCATATGATGAGCACAGTGGCTGCTTTGATGGGCACAGTGGCTGCATTTTATGGGGCACAGTGGCTGCATTTTATGGGGCACAGTGGCTGCATTTTATGGGGCACAGTGACAGCATTTGATGGGCACAGTGGCTGCATTTGATGGCACAGTGGCTTCCTTTTATGGGGCACAGTGGCTGCATTTGATGGACACAGTGGCTGCATTTGATGGCACAGTGGCTGCATTTGATGGCACAGTGGCTTCCTTTCATGGGGCACAGTAGGATCATTTGATGGGCACAGTGGCTGCAATTGATGGGCTCAGTGGCTGCATTTGATGGCACAGTGGCTGCATTTTATGGACACAGTGGCTGCATTTTATGGGCATAGTGGCTGCAATTGATGGCACAGTGAGGCTGCAATTGATGTTTTTTTTTCAGTATTTATCCAAATTTTTAAGTTTGTTTGTGCCCTCCCATTTTGAGCACCAGCCTTCACTGGACTAGAGTTCTAGAGTTGTGTTTCATTTCACTTCAATTCACTTCATCAATAGTAACACAGCCAGGGGTCAAGTCTTGGGGAAAATGGTGTGGGAATTCACCTAAAATCCCCCCACCTCAAAAATGAAAAGTGTGTGTGTGTATAAATATAATATGTACTCCTTTTTTAACAAATAATGTACAACATTTATTGTAAAGTCACCTCCAAAATTCACAAGCATTAAACAAATAAATATAGAACAGATATAACAACAATATAATTTAACCTGTATGCTATACTAACAAAAAATACCACAATGTGTGATAATGGTTCCCTCGTTCTAAAACAAGTTGCAATGACTGGGGGTCCCTTCTGCACTATGTCTCTATGCAGGGTCTTTCTAAAGTCTGGGGGCCCCTCCTGCACTATGTTTCTATGCGGGGTCCCTCCTACCCCAAGGTGTCCGCACACATGTGTTGGTCTGTGCAGAGGAGTGAGGTCGGGAGTGTGCCAGCCTTGGGCCCCTTTCCTAAGGCTGCCTGCATTGATTGTGCAAAGTGGGGCCCAGATGGGTGCTCACTCCTCAGTGGCCATCAAATGTAGCCTGATCAGTGACCATCAATGCAGCCTGATCAGTGCCAATCAATGCAGTCTTACCAGTGCCCATCAAATGCAGCCTGATCAGTGCCAATCAATGCAGCCATACCAGTGTCCATAAAATGCAGCCTGATCAGTGCCAATCAATACGGCCTTACCAGTGCCCATCAAATGCGGCCTCATCTGTGTCCAGCAATGTAGCCTCACCCGTGTCCAGCAATGCAGCCTCACCTGTGTCCAGCAATGCAGCCTCACCCACGCAGGGAAAGAGGAGAGGAAGAGGAGAGCAGGCCGGATCATCACACAGGCCGGCATCGCCCGCTGTGACAGCTTTAATTTGAATTGCTGGGTGCCCATCGTAATACAAAGCCCCCCCTCCTTGATCGTCACCTATGATAGACAGCATACATCCTGGTATCTGACCAGTGTGCTGTCTATCAAAGTAGGCGATCCAGGAGGCGGGACTTTACAGAGGGCCCCGAATTAAAGCTGTCACAGTGGGCGATGCTGGTCTGACACCCTCCAGTGTGTGGCACCGAGCGGACCCCCCCCGTTGGTATGCAGTGACTTTGACGCCCCTCCACCGCTCTGTCACCTCACCCCCTCCAACGTCACTGCCTGCAGGACGTGGCTGCTAATGGAAACAGTGTTCCTGCTGTGAAACAGTACAGGAACACCGTTCCCATGCGTTCCTGCAGGACTCAAGCCCTGAACACAGCCCTATAGCCTGGGATGGCAAGACATTCCCCTGCTCCCTCTCCTTCTCCCCCTCCCTTCTCCAAGATAACAGACTGATTGGACACTGCACTGTCCACCTTTACCTATTTCCTGTGAAGACCGGTAGTTCAGGGAAAAAACACTAAGGGTGCAGGAGCAAGCAGCATTGAAAGTTGTAAACTACAAGTGCTGGGGTGAGAATTTTACCAGTTTACTGGAGAAAGTTTATTTTATTGTGCGCAATGTGTGAAGCTAAAAAAAACTTTACGGGTTTATTACTACTTTAGCTGCTTTCCTATGAACACCCTTAATGGAACTAGTGGAGCACAATCCAGAGTTCAGATTAATTTAGCTTTCACAGAAAACTTATAGATCACGCAAACAGCAAGACCCAGCAGACCCTGATTTTTGGATTTAGCAATTTTATAAAAAAATATAATAACAGATGTATGATTAGAGGATGCTTCAGTCTTGTGCACATATACTGTACATGTAACAATGGAAAATGTATGCCTTGTTTAAGCTAATGATCCACATGCAGGCCATGGGAAACACTCCTGCTGTGATGGAATGGAAATGAAAGGTAAAACAAAATAAAAGGGAGAGCAAAGTGTAAGGAGTCTGTTTTTATCCCTATGATTGTGTACAATCCAACAATTTCCCATATGAAACAAATTAAATCCTAATTTTTACCATGCCTTCTTATGATATTCACAAAGCCTTGTTATCCTTATGTACCCTGCAAATTGCTTATTTTAGGCTTTGAAGCAAGCAAAGAAGTGTGTGATGGCTTACACTTGAACTTCAAACCCGATGTTATAATCTATTCCAAGACCAAATGAGACAACTCCAAAAATACTTCCCCTGAGCCTGGCCATATAGACTAAACTGCTTTGATTTAACCTTAATTTAATCTTTATTTAATTCAATTGAATCTGTTAATTTAGATTAATTTAATCTATTGTGAAAATAAAAGTCTGGAAAGCATTTACTTATTACTGGTATATATACATTGCCAAACCACTGTCCTGGATGGTGGCCATGAAAGACAGAATCCGTAACAACTCACCTGCCGAATCAACTAGCCCTGAAAATGGATTGTGCAGGAGCTTCAGGCCCATACCTGGCTGTTGCCGGCGGTAAGAGAGGTCCCTGGTTCTAGGCCTTGACAAGTAGGAAGGCTGCCTCAGTGGACGTGGAAGCCCCTGGGTGAGGACTCAGGCAGAGCTGCCACAGGTGCAGATCTTGGTGATAGCAAATATTGAATTGAGAACTTTGAAGGTCAAAATTATGTGATTGCTAAATAGAGCTTTTGATTTGTTCTGGAGATCCATGGTGTGCTGATGACATTCTCTTGCTCTGATCTTCTTTGGTCCCAGCCAATGGTCGCTGCAGCGCCCATTTACATACACAGCTATTTTTTCAGAAACTTGTGCGTTGAGAATACTGCGTTGAAATCTATAGCATGGCTGGACATTTCTGGTTCTGGACTTTCAGGTGGAGCGACAAAATATATATGTGTCTAGCCAGCCTTACAGCATGCTTACTTAAATATGGAACTACAAAGCAGTTACATTTCCGTGTGCCTTAAAAATATCTGGGTGCCCTGTACAACTTATGACTTCCCAAAAATACAAATAATGCCAAGATCTGTAAAATATACATTCAGACTGGGTTCACTTCTCCAGTGGTAATAGCCTGCCAGGTCTTGCCAGGTGTTGGTGTGCTGCACTGGCATTTACTTTTAATGGCATCCCAATGCAATAAAGATGCCTATAGATGGATCAAAATTCAGCTTGTTCAGCAGGGACTGGCCAAATTTCGATCTGAGTGTGGCGGTAGATAAGAAATGAGTACAGCGCTGCTCCGATGATGTTGAAAAAATAATTACACAATAAGCGGCTAACACGCCTCTAAGACAAAGAAGTAGAAAATCAACAAGTATAAAAATAGTGTAGCGCTAAGTGTCAAAATAGTAAATTTTAAACAGGAGCCATCTTACAATGGCCAGAAAATAAACCAAAACAGAAAATACTTCAAAAAGTTCAGTAGAAAGTGACTCAATGAAAAAATTAATAAATATTGCAAAGTGACATGTAATACATAATAGCAATACACCAGTGAGAGGTGAAAATGAAACCAAAGTATAAATGTATATATAAAAAATTAATCAACTGTGAATAAAGTCCATATATATTATAAAAAATGTGTTCCTGATAAAAATCAAAAACCACCACCAACAGTCTCTGAGGATTAGCTGATGAAGACAACAACGGAGTATCACTGGTGGGTAAGGACGGTAAAAACCCCAAATCGATTGTGACGTCTAAGTGTGTATCAAAACCATCACCATAGCATCTGAAGAGGCTTACCGGAGGCAGGGGACTTGAACAGACATACGTCTTACAAGTCAAAAAAGCTTGTTTAGCCACCGAGGCTGGCAGGATAGGACATCAGGTATCCACAGCTTCAAATGGGGAAGAAGGGGGATCTGCCAACAGCTTCACCCGTCCAGACGTATCAGCAGGTCAACCAGATGTTTTCAATTGAAACCATGAGAGAAGGAAGACTCACATGGCATGATATCGTTTAAAAAGCATGCATTTATTCAAGGCAATAAAAAAAGAACACTCACATGGTATGAGGATATAAACAGCTTAGATAATATCAAACGCGGTGATCATAGAGGGTCCACCCGACATGTTTCGGCTCACCAGCCTTCATCTGATGAAGGCTGGTGAGCCGAAACATGTCGGGTGGACCCTCTATGATCACCGCGTTTGATATTATCTAAGCTGTTTATATCCTCATACCATGTGAGTGTTCTTTTTTTATTGCCTTGAATAAATGCATGCTTTTTAAACGATATCATGCCATGTGAGTCTTCCTTCTCTCATGGTTTAATTGAAAACATCTGGTTGACCTGCTGATACGTCTGGACGGGTGAAGCTGTTGGCAGATCCCCCTTCTTCCCCATTTGAAGCTGTGGATACCTGATGTCCTATCCTGCCAGCCTCGGTGGCTAAACAAGCTTTTTTGACTTGTAAGACGTATGTCTGTTCAAGTCCCCTGCTTCCGGTAAGCCTCTTCAGATGCTATGGTGATGGTTTTGATACACACTTAGACGTCACAATCGATTTGGGGTTTTTACCGTCCTTACCCACCAGTGATACTCCGTTGTTGTCTTCATCAGCTAATCCTCAGAGACTGTTGGTGGTGGTTTTTGATTTTTATCAGGAACACATTTTTTATAATATATATGGACTTTATTCACAGTTGATTAATTTTTTATATATACATTTATACTTTGGTTTCATTTTCACCTCTCACTGGTGTATTGCTATTATGTATTACATGTCACTTTGCAATATTTATTAATTTTTTCATTGAGTCACTTTCTACTGAATTTTTTGAAGTATTTTCTGTTTTGGTTTATTTTCTGGCCATTGTAAGATGGCTCCTGTTTAAAATTTACTATTTTGACACTTAGCGCTACACTATTTTTATACTTGTTGATCTGAGTGTGGCCAATCCTGCTCAATAGAGCTATTTAGGGGGACGCCACCTGCCTCACATTGCGGATTGTCACTTGCCAGGACGTTACCTGCCTCCCATTGCAGATTGTCACTTGCCATGGCACCACCTGCCACACATTGCGGATTGCCACGACGCCACCTGCCTCACATTGCGGATTGTCACTTGACACGGCGCCACCTGCCACACATTGCGGATTGTCACGATGCCACCTGCCACACATTGCAGATTGTCACTTGCCACAACGCCACCCGACACATTGCAGATTGCCACGGCGCCACCTGCCACACATAGCAGGTTGTCACTTGCCACTACTCCACCTGCCACACATTGCTGATTGTCACTTGCCACAACGCCACCCGCCACACATTGCGGATTGTCACTTGCCCACGTTACCTGCCTTCAGATGCGGATTGTCACTTGCCACAACGTTACCTGCCTCACATTGCGGATTGTCACTTGCCACTTGCCACAACGCCACCTGACACATTGCAGATTGCCACAGCGCCACCTGCCACACATTGCAGGTTGTCACTTGTCAGGACTCCACCTGCCACACGTACCGGATTGTCGCTTGCCATGTCACCAGGCACACATTGTGGATTGTCACTTGCCACTACTGCTGATCCCACTGTGAGGAGCCCGGAGTTCTGCCGAAAAAGGTCCCCTATCGCATAGTGTCCGCCCTGTACTGCGCTTGCGCAGTACGGAGGACAAAGGAGACGCCAAAAGTCTCCGAACATCAACAGCGGGAGCGTGTGGCACAATGTACTCTGAAGCGCAGGTGCCGTGGAGAGCTCATGAACAGCTGTTCGTGTTCGGAGACTCTCCCTTGTACTCCGTACTGGGCAACCGCTGCACCTGCGCAGTACAGGGTGGACAGTATCCGATGGAGGACCTTTCTTGGCGGATCCTCCCAGTGGGATCCGCAGCGGAGCAGGCGGAATGGGCTGGCTGGTGGGCAGCAATTTGCTGCCCCCCTGAATGTGCCGCCTGGAACCATGGCTCTATCAGGTCCCATGGTAGGGCCAGCCCTGCAGCCATCAAAACCAACAATTTCTCCTCTTCCTTCTCAATCCGCTTTAGCTTGCTGACAGTCCTCTGTCTAAAGGCAGACAGGGACTCATCTCTCCTTTGACCAGGCCCAGAATCTTCCACAGGCTGAGGCCTATCCAGGGGGCCCCCGCCAGGGTCCTCCCCAGGATCCAGCATCTCTCTTGGGGCAGAGAAGCAACTATAGCTCCTGGTCTCTGGAAGCACAGGAGCAAAGGAACTAGCAACCTCACACCTCACTGTCAAGGAGCAGAATGGCAGTTTCCCACCATTCCTGTGCTGAGTTCCCCACATAGGGAAGGGTTATTACCCCTGTGACATTTGTTTTGCTGTCTGTGCACATCTTCAGAAGATTTTACCTCACTTTCTGTCCCAATGACAAATGTTTTTTTGACAATTTGGGGTTTTTAGTGAAACAAGGATTGGTGATAAAGCATCAGTGGAGAGGAGACACGTTTTTCCCATATTAACTCTTACAGGAGAGAATTTCCCTTCCACAGGAGATTTCATCTCACTTCCTGTTGTCTCCTTCCGTTTGCAAGTAGGAGTCGTTTGTAAGTTGGATGTTTGAAAGTAGGGGCCTGCCCTATATACTCTGCAGAAATTGGGGCCTTAGGTGTTGGTGTTGCCACAACACTGTAAGCTCTCACAGTTACTCTTGGTGGGCACAGGAATGGGCTCTGCTGTGAAATATTAGATCAAGAATTGTAATTACATGCCCCTGTTGAACAGGGTCAGAAAAATTGGGCCTTTGGTGGTGGTGGTGGTGGTGCTGGTGCCACAACACTATAAGTCCTCACAGTTACTCTTGGTGGGTGCAGAAACGGGCCCTGCTGTGAAATATTAGATCAAGAATTGTAATTACATGCCCTTGTTGAACAGGGTCAGAAAAATTGGGCCTTTGGTGGTGGTGATGCTGGTGCCACAACGCTGTAGGTCCTCACAGTTACTCTTGGTGGGCGCAGAAAATGGCCCTGCTGTGAAATATTAGATCAAGAATTGTAATTACATGCACCTGTTGAACAGGGGCAGAAAAATTGGGCCTTTGGTGGTGGTGGTGGTGGTGGTGGTGTTGCCACAACACTGTAAGTCCCCACAGTTACTCTTGGTGGGAGCTGAAATGGGCCCTGCTGTGAAATATTAGATCAAGAATTGTAATTACATGCCCTTGTTGAACAGGGTTAGAAAAATTGGGCCTTTGGTGGTGGTGGTGCTGGTGCCACAACACTGTAAGTCCTCACAGTTACTCTTGGTGGGCGCAGAAACGGGCCCTGCTGTGAAATATTAGATCAAGAATTGTAATTACATGTCCCTGTTGAACAGGGGCAGAAAAATTGGGCCTTGGGCACTGGTGCCACAACACTGCAACCCCTCACAGATACTCTAGTTGGAGCGCAGGAATGAACCCTACTGCAAAATATTGCATCAAAAATTGTAATTACACGCCCCTGTTAAACAGGGACTGAAAAATTGGGCCTTAGGCACTGGTGCTGGTGCCACAACACTGCAACCCCTCACAGATACTGTAGTTGGAGTGCAGGAATAGGCCCTGCTGCAAAGTATTGCATCAAAAATTGTAATTACATGCCCCTATTAAACAGGGGCTGAAAAATTGGGCCTTGGGCACTGGTGCTGGTGCCACAACACTGCAACCCCTCACAAAAACTCTAGTTGAGCGCAGCAACGAACCTTCCATGCAAAATATTGCATCAAAAATTGTAATTACACGCCCCTGCTAAACAGAGGCTGAAAAATTGGGCCTTAGTCACTGGTGGCGGTGCCCAGAACCAAAAATATTCTTACAAGCTATCAGCATGATCATTGAGGAGGAAGAGGATAGTCACTCAGCATAACAGGATAGCCACTCAGCATCAGCATAGGCAGTCTTGAAGGGATCTGAGATTTCAAAAAAAAATAGTGGTGATCCAAGACTGATTCATTTTTATGAAGGTCAGTCGATTGACCGAGTCGGTGGACAGGAGCACCCTGTGATAGGTTACGAAGCCTCCAGCAGCACTGATTGTGCGTTCCGAAAGAACGCTGGATGCAGGACAGGCCAGTAGCTCAATTGCATACTGTGCAAGCTCTGGACAGTGATCCATCCTCAAGACCCAGTAACCAAGAGGATTTTCGGTGGGAAAGGTGTCCAAGTCATATCTTGCCCCTAGGTATTCGTGGACCATGTAAAACAGACGCTGGCGATGGTTGCTGGAACCGATCATACCTTGGAGCTGCGGACTAAAAAATTGTCTGAACGCATCAGTCAGACGGCCACCTTCTCCACCGCTCCTTCTTTGACTGACCGAAGCCTCAGCAATACGTTGTCCAGGAACAGGAGTTTGTAACCTCCCAGTCTCTGGGAACGCGTTGCATAGACCTTTCTGCAAGGCCTCCCGAAGATGTTTCATCCTCTGCTCCCTCTGCAATGGCAAGATAAGGTCATAATGGCAAGATAACAACTTTACCCTTGTAACGTGGATTAAGGAGGATTGGCAGCCAGTATTGATCCCTCTCCTTGATACCACGAATACGACGATCCTTCCGCAGGCTTTGCAGGATCAGGGAAGCCATGCAGCGTAGGTTTGCTGAGGCATTCGGTCTGGAGTTCTCTGGGTCACTAAGGACGACATGATCAGCAGCCACCTCCTCTCAGCCAGGTACAAGTCCATGGGTTTCTTGGGACTGTAAATGATCCCTTAAAGACTGCTGCTGATGCTGAGTGCCAGGCTCCACCTCCATGCTGGCACAATCCTCCTCTTCCTCCTCCTCCTCGTCCTTCTCCTGTGTGATTGGCGGGCACGCAGGAACACTGTCTGGATAAAGGGGGCCTTGAGAGCTAAGGAAGTCCTCCTCTTCTTGCCCCTGTTCTGCCTCAAGTGCCCTGTCCATTACTCCACGCAGCGTGTGCTCCAACAGGTAGACAAGGGGGACATTGTCACTGATGCATGCACTGTCACTGCTCACCATCCTCGTGGCCTCCTCAAATGGTGATAGGACAGTGCATGCATCCCTGATCATGGTCCACTGGCGTGGGGAAAAAAACCAAGCTCCCCTGACCCTGTCCTGGTGCCATAGTTGCACAGGTACTCATTGATGGCCCTCTGCTGCGTGTGCAGCCCCTGCAGCATGGCCAACGTTGAGTTCCACCTGGTGGGCATGTCACAGATTAGGCGGTTCTTGGGCAGGTTAAATTCCTTTTGGAGGTCAGCCATCTGAGCACTGGCATTATATGACCTGCGGAAATGCACACAGACTTTCCTGGCCTGCCTCAGGACATCCTGTAAGCCCGGGTACCTGCCCAAGAACCGCTGCACATGAGCCAAACAGGGCACATGGGTCAGTTGTCCCTGTCGGAGGGCGGAGAGGAGGTTGGTGCCATTGTCGCAAACCACCATACCAGCCTTAAGCTGGTGTGGGGTCAACCATCTTTGAACCTGCCCCAGCAGGTCTGGGAGTGAACTTCTTTCGGCGGTGCAGCAGCTGGGGCAGGGAAATTTGCCTGGTAAAATCTGACGTCGGTATACCGATAGCAGATTGCCCCCAAGTACTTGGCTGTGACACACCTAATTCTACACCTTCATTCTTCTGAGTGCAGGTCTTAGAGAGAACTGAAGGTATAGTGGGGTTAGAGATCCCAGCTGATGAAGGGCAAGGAGAGCTCCTCTTGGTTCTTTGGTGTTGGTCTTTTAGGTGCGCTTGCCAACAAACTGCATGGCAGGTCGACATATGTCTGGTCAAGCATGTGGTGCCCAAGCGGGTGATGTTTTGGCCACGCGAGATACGCTTGAGACATATGTTGCAAATAGCAGTGGTGGGATCTGATGCACTCATCTCAAAAAAGGCCCACACCAAAGAACTTTTGGAATAACGCGCAGAGACAGCAGCGCCCTGCACATGCGGAGCTCTGCGGTGTGATGCAGTTGGTGTGCTGCCCTTAAGCTGGCCCCTGGAAGGCATCCTGCCTCTTTGGTGATGTGCCTCCTCCTCCTCCTCTCTCCTATCAGGCACCCACGTGGAGTCAGTGACCTCATCATCCCCTCCCTCCTCATCACTGGAGCAAAGTTGGCAGTATGCTGCAGCTGGGGGAACATGACTGCCAGATTGCTGTCCTTCTTGGGAACCCCCTCTCTCTGGGCTCACATTACTGCCTTCCTCTAGCTGGGTACCATCATCGGAGCCTTCAAAATGCTGGGCATCCTCCTGGAGCATGTACCCAACACTGTGGTCAAACAGTTCGGGGGACTCCTCAGGAGGACATGGTGAGGCTAGGTAAGGAGTGACTGATGCTATTGAGCCGAGGGAAAAGGCCAAGTTGGCAGCTGCTTTGCCAGACAAAGTACCCTGAGCCTGGGTAAGAGAGGATGAGGAGGATGAGGATGGCTTGGTCATCCACTCTACCAAGTCTTCCCCATGTTGCGGCTCAACATGGCCAACTGCCGAAAAAATATAAAGATTAGAATACCATCCAAATAGGTCATAGGAGTTGCCACCATCACTTTGATGCAACGTAATACCTTCAATTTAAAGTTTACTGTCACTCATAGTCAACACAATATTACTTTCCTGGACACCACCATCAGTAAGAACCCAGACGGGACCCTCTCCAGTGGCCTTTTTCGGAAACCCACCGCTGGCAACACCATCTTACACGCCTCTAGCGCTCACCCCCAACCATTACTCCGCGCAATCCCCTACAGCCAATATTTGAGGCTGAGGCGGAATTGCTCTGATCCAAATACATACTTAATTGAAGCAGCCGCACTTAGAGACAGGCTTCTTGCGAGCTGCTATTCCCGTTCTCTCCTAAAAAAAGCTTACAAACCTGCAAACAAAAGAACCCGACGGGAATTGCTATTTAGCCACCAAAAGAAAATGGAAACTGATCGTCCCACTAGGATGATTATGAGGTTTAGTAACCAACATGAGTCCGTTAAATCAATCCTCAATAAACACTGGCATATACTATACTCTGACCCCACTTTACGCCCACACTTATCTGCACTACCTGCAATCACCTATCGACGCACAGGTTCCCTGCGTGACCAGTTGGTACACAGTGAATTTGTCGGCGAATCACGAGGTGACCCCTGCAAGAGATTTGGGACGTTCACCTGTGGGGGATGTTCCATCTGCAGATTTATGAATACCAGTCCGAATGTTGTTCTTCCAAATGGGCGTCCATATAGACCATGTCATTTCTCGAACTGTAAGACTGAGGGTGTGGTATACCTTTTAGTCTGCCAATGCCGACAATTTTATGTAGGCAAGACTAAATTAAAATTTTCTTTGCGAGCCTCACGTCATATTACGGCAATGAGAAAAGCTAATCCGGACCTTCCTTTAGGGAGGCATGTGGCCAATGAACATCATGGTAACTTTCCCGATATCTATTTTCTCATCCTGGACAGAGTCCACCCCAGCCCGAGGGGTGGGGATTGGAACAAGGCCCTTCTACAGCGGGAAGCCCGCTGGATTATGGACCTTGCCGCCACCTCACCCCCCGGGCTAAATGATCATTTTAGTTACCGACCCTTTTTAGAGGGCTTCTCCTCTGGGGTGTGTGAGAAGGATTTATAAACTCTCCACCTTGAAATTCTTTTGCTATTGTGGCTGTCCCGCTATTTTATTTTATGATTCATTCTTATGGTGGTGTTTTGATGTTCTGTGTTTGGCTGATTACGATTATTATGTCATGTCAGGCCACCCTTGTCTAGGCATACATTTGTTCTCTTATGTATCCTTGTAATCGTAGGTATACTGTCAGTTATTGAGGCTCCCTGTCGGTCTCCTTTGGTGAGTATTTTAGATCTCAGTGTACTGGCCCCTCTTTGTCCCGCCTGGCGCACGGGGGCCTCCCGGGATTTCTATCCCTTGGGGGGCCTGTTGTTGGCGCCCATATATTACCCCCATTGGATGGGCAGTGGTTTTACCGCTGTCCCCCATATGTGGGCACGGTCGCCTTTTTTGCGTCGGTGGGCGGTGGTTGCATGACCCCCCTCACAGCTTTGCTGTGGGGGGTGCCGTGCAGCGGCGGCTCAGGGTCCCCCCCTGTCCCTTTGGTATCTCCAAGTAACCAATTGTAACGAGCATGAGCCTTGGACTATACACGCTGACCCCGGGGGGTTTAATGACCCCTCTTGTCATTTTTGTGTCATAAAAAATGTTTATTTTTCCCTGCCTTTTTATTTTGTTATTTCCATCCTCCCCCTTTTATGATGGCCGTGATGCTGAGGCTGGCTATATACCTCCCATCGCACAGGCTGGTGGGGAGTCTGTGTGGGCGTCTCTCCCTCTCTCCTAGACTTCTGTCTGGGAGGTGGCAGGAGGATGTCGTCATTTAGACACTCCTCCGTGGATTGCCTGGACTCTTATCCCCTCCCTCCTCTGGACGGAGTGGCGTCGTGACGTTGCCATGGCTCCTGTTCCTTCCTTTTACTGGACGGAGCGGCGTCACGGCGTCCGCACGTCCAGCGTCTGGACGGAGCGGCGTTGTGACGTTGCCATGGCTCCCGTTCCTTCCTCTCATTGGACGGAGCGGCGTCACGGCGTCCGCACGTCAATCAGTGCTCCAGCTGCCTAATCATCCTCTACCCCATATTAAGCCCCCTAATGCCGAGTGAGTGACACTGTCCTGCTCTGCAGTGGCGGCTACGGATTTGACGAGCTGCACTCCATGGTGCACTGTGATACAGCCCATTGATTAACAAGGTAATGCTGCTCCTGACTTTCTCTGTTTTTGCGTTACTGCAATCTGCCATAGGCTTTCTGTGCCGCTTGGTTTTGATTAAGTCTTGATGCAATATATATTAATATATGTTGCAATACTTTAAAGAGCTTTCCTTTTCTGTTTTTACAATTAGGTCTTTTTGTCTTGTACCTTAGATCTTGTCTTCATGGGAAATCTATATTTCCTGTGATCTCTTGGAGCTGTTGTGCATTGAGGGGTCTCCGCTCCCACTCAAGAATCTGGGGATTTTCTGCCCACTCTCCCTAAACGGTCTCCGTATGAACCAGCAATAGGGTAAGCTGGGTGCATCAGAGGTTTTTCTTTACCCCCACGCCTCGCCTGGACGTGGATCCGCATGGTCGATGTGGCAGCTATTATTAGGTTTTTTTTTTTTGTTTTTTTTTGTGTGTAGATGTATACCAGTCCACTGGGATTTTTTTCTTCTTTCTCTTTGTTTTAGACACTCTCCTTTTGGTGCTTTCTTAGTGGGATTCTTCTGGGATAGTACTGCCCCGACCGAGTTCGCTCCTTTGGGGCCACACGGGGGGACCAGTGTGGATAAGGCGGGGCCAGACATACGCCCGATTCCTTCTGGACTCTCGTGGCGCTCTGTCCGTACTCTCCTCCGAGGCCTTGACAGTGAGCTTCCTGTACTGAATATACCTGGGTATGTGTGTTATCTTTTTTGTATATATTTTTTTGATGTTACAGATTGGTCTACGATGCAGACAACATGTATAATACATATGATCTCTAAATTATTTCAAATTTATATCTCATTATGTAGTGTACAGTAATTCCTCCTACAAACTGCCCCTGATGAAGGGACTCTATAGGCAGTCCCGAAACGCGTAGGTCCAGGTGGAAGACTACACGAATATACATTCGAATTCTACATCAGTATATTCACTCCTTATATTATTTTATTGTCTTTTGAACGAACTGTATTATATTTTTCTATTTTGTATTTTTGTATATTTGTATGAATAAAATTTTTTTTTACTACTTCGTTGCCTTTAAAGTCCCACCTATTCTTTGAGGGGTTAGTTTTTCTTCAACTGCCGAAAAAAAGTACAAGCGTGTCCCACGGCCACGTGCTGATGAGGTTGCACCATCTCCACGACCAGCACTGTTGCCTCTAGACACAGAGCCTGATTGCTCTCTTTTATTGGCTTGTGACTGTCTGCCTCTCCTTGTTGGCCTTCAAGACCTGAAGTGAGATGTAGCTGCACAAAGCTGGGATGTATATATATACTGATACTGCAGCTAGCAGAATCAACTGCCTGCCCGTAGTATTAATAGTATGAGAACACCAGCAATTGTCTTCAGGTAGCTTTAGGTGCACACTGTGCAGAGGACACAGTACACTAACTGTAAATACTGTAGCTGCCTGTCTGTGGTATTAATAGGAGCAGAACAAAAGCAATTGTCTTCAGGTAGCTTTAGGTGCACACTGTGCAGAGGACGCAGTACACTAACTGTAAATACTGTAGCTGCCTGCCTTTGGTATTAATAGGATCAGAAGAACACCACCAATTTTATTCAGGTAGCTTTAGGTGCACACTGTGCAGAAGACACAGTACACTAACCGTAAATACTGTAGCTGCCTGTCTGTGGTATTAATAGGAGCAGAACAACAGCAATTGTCTTCAGATAGCTTTAGGTGCACACTGTGCAGAGGACACAGTATACTAACTATAAATACTGTAGCTGCCTGCCTATGGTATTAATATAGGATCAGAACACCACCAATTATATTCAGGTAGCTTTAGGTGCACACTGTGCAGAGGACACAGTACACTAACTGTAAATAATGTAGCTGCCTGCCTGTGGTATTAATAGGATCAGAAGAACACCACCAATTTTATTCAGGTAGCTTTAGGTACACACTGTGCAGAGGACACAGTACACTAACTGTAAATACTGTAGCTGCCTGCTTGTGGTATTAATAGGAGCAGAACAACAGCAATTGTCTTCAGGTAACTTTAGGTGCACACTGTGCAGAGGACACAGTATACTAACTATAAATACTGTAGCTGCCTGCCTGTGGTATTAATATAGGATCAGAATACCACCAATTTTATTCAGGTAGCTTTAGGTGCACACTGTGCAGAGGACACAGTACACTAACTGTAAATACTCTAGCTGCCTGCCTGTGGTGTTAATATAGGATCAGAAGAACACCAGCAATTTTATTCAGGTAGCTTTAGGTGCACACTGCGCAGAGGACACACTACACTAACTGTAAATACTGTAGCTGCCTGCCTGTGGTATTAATAGGAGCAGAAGAACACCACCAATTTTATTCAGGTAGCTTTAGGTGCACACTGTGCAGAGGACACAGTGCACTAACTGTAAATACTGTAGCTGCCTGTTTGTGGTATTAATAGGAGCAGAACAACAGCAATTGTCTTCAGGTAGTTTTAGGTGCACACTGTGCAGAGGACACAGTACACTAACTATAAATACTGTAGCTGCCTGCCTGTGGTATTAATATAGGATCAGAACACCACCAATTTTTTCAGGTAGCTTTAGGTGCACACTGTGCAGAGGACACAGTACACTAACTGTAAATAATGTAGCTGCCTGCCTGTGGTATTAATAAGATCAGAAGAACACCACCAATTTTATTCAGGTAGCTTTAGGTGCACACTGTGCAGAGGACACAGTACACTAACTGTAAATACTGTAGCTGCCTGTCTGCAGTATTAATAGGAGCAGAACAACAGCAATTGTCTTCAGGTAGCTTTAGGTGCACACTGTGCAGAGGACACAGTACACTGCTCCTATTAATACCACAGACAGGCATCTACAGTATTTACAGATAGTGTACTGTGTCCTCTGCACAGTGTGCACCTAAAGCTACCTAAATAAAATTGGTGGTGTTCTGAACAGGTGCACACTGTGCAGAGGATGCACTACACTAACTTGTAAATACTGCAGCTGCCTGCGGTACTGTACTAATAGGATCAGAAGAACACCACCAATTTTCTTCAGTTAGCTTTAGGTGCACACTGTGCAGAGGATGCACTACACTAACTTGTAAATACTACAGCTGCCTGCGGTACTAATAGGATCAGAAGAACACCACAAATTTTCTTCAGGTAGCTTTAGGTGCACACTGTGCCGAGGATGCACTACACTAACTGTAAATACTGTAGCTAATAGGACTAATAGGATCAGAAGAACACTAGCAATTTTCTTCAGGTAGCTGTAAATACTGTAAAAACACCTGCCTGCCTGCCTGCCTGCCTGTCAGTAGGAAGAGAATGACAGGAACGGATCTAGCTAAACTGAATACAGTGTGTGTGTGTATATATATATATATATATATATATATATATATATACAAATACATATATATATATATATATATATGTATACAACACCTAGGATGTATATATATACACAATACACTGTAAGTGCAGCTAACTGACTTGCCTGCCTACTTTATCTAACTTAAATTAAATGGCACTGTCTCTCTGTCTATCTCTCTGCCGCCGCAACACACTACACAAGGCCGACACGCAGGCGGCCTTACATAGTGTGGGGCGTGTACTAAACCCCCTGAGCCATAATTGGTCAAAGCCACCCAGCTTTGGCCAATTACGGCTCTCTGTACAGACGGTGCTGTGATTGGCCAAGCATGCACTATGACCCGCATGCTTGGCCAATCACAGCGCCGTCTGTACAGAGAGCCGTAATTGGCCAACATGGGTTCGACTCGAACACGAAGCTCATCTCTACTGAGAGGCAAGAAGTGGTGTGCTTGGTTCATATTTAAAGTCTATCTAAGTTTGTTCTATCATACCCTGTTTGCTTAGACCCCTTTCACACTGAGGCGCTATTCAGGCTTTTCACGCTAAAAAAAGTGCTTGAAAAGCTCACGAAAACCTATTTTCATTAAAATCAATGAATGCTTTCACACTGGGGCAGTATGCTGGCAGGGTGGTGAAAGAACACGCCTCTCCATTGAAATGAATGGAAAGCGCTTCAAAAGCGCCTGAAAAGCTCTTCAAAAGTGTTCAATGTTTTACTGGCAGTTTACAAGCGCCTCAATAAGAAAGTGGCCTTAGGAAAGCACTGTTTGACTCAATTAATTATAAGGGGTCAGTATATTCTGGTGAGCTTTTTATTTATTCTCCAAAAGACCACAGAGCACTGTGGTGGAATATTTGGGGATTTGAAGAAAGAGTGTGCTTTATGGCCAATTTTCATTATATTTATCACAGGCTTTACTATTATTACATTTAATTGTATGAGGTTTTGTATAGTATAACGATTTATTATTTGACTGATTTAAGCCTTTTATTTGATGGTAACACAATCACTGTAGTACATGTATAATTGACTTTATAACTAGCACTGGTACATTTATAACTAGTTGGACTGTTTGGATATTCTGACAGCCAGTGGCTCCAAACCTGGTCAGAACACTGCATGGGGTTTTTATATTCCCATCTGCGCTTGCGTGGGTCTCCTCCGGGTACTCTAGCTTTCTCCCACTTTCTAAAGACACATCGGTAGGTTTGAGTTTATGCTTGTGAGATAGGGATCTTAGATTGTAAGCACCTTGAGGGTAGGGACTGATGTGGATGTACAGTGCATAAAGCACTGTGTAAATACCTGTAATAAATAAATTGTTTGAAGAACTTACATTTGTTTATTTAAAAATATGCTTTATTTAATGCTGAACTCCAGACACATAAACTTTCTTTTACTTACACTATATTACCAAAAGTATTGGGACGCCTGCCTTTACACACACATGAACTTTAATGGCATCCCAGTCTTAGTCTGTAGGGTTCAATATTGAGTTAACCCACGCTTTGCAGCTATAACAGCTTCAACTCTTCTGGGAAGGCTGTCCACAAGGTTTAGCAGTGTGTCTATGGAAATGTTTGACCATTCTTGCAGAAGGGCATTTTTTGAGGTCAGGCACTATTGTTGGATGAGAAGGCTCGGCTTGCAGTCTCTGATCTAATTCATCCCAAAGGTGTTGTATCAGTTTGAGGTCAGGACTCTGTGCAGGCCAGTCAAGCTCCTCCACCCCAAACTCGCTCATTCATGTCTTTATGGACCTTGCTTTGTGCACTTGTGATGTTGGAACAGGAAGAGGCCATCCCCAAACTGTTCCTACAAAGTTGGGAACATGAAATTGTCCAAAATGTCTTGGTATGCTGACGCCTTAAGAGTTCCCTTCACTGGAACTAACTGGCCAAGCCCAACCTCTGAAAAACAAAGCCACACCATAATCTCCCCCTCCACCCAATGATTTGGACCAGTGCACAGAGCAAGGTCCATAAATAGCTGCAAAGGGTGGGCCAACTCAATATTGAACTCTGTAAACTAAGACTAAGATGCCATTAACGTCAAGTGCCTGTAAAGGCAGGCCCCCCCCCCATCATTTGGGTAATATAGTGTACATTCCTGAATAGCCACAAAGCATATGAACTCACTATTTGTGCACCAAATGCATTTGCAAATCCAGATATATTAAGCAAATAAAAGTAGCAGCGACATCATCACTGTCCTATATATAACAGAACTGTGCTAGTGACTTAGAGGAACCCACCCACTACAGGCTGCCCATAGAAAAAGACAGGAGGGGCAGATATAAGGCCAGTCACCCTGGACATGGAGAGAGAGCAGCAGTGACTGGTCTGTATTACAACAAACTCCTGCAAAGAGGCAAGGTTTTACACTGGATTATGACACCAATTTGGAAGAAATACACAAAGCACACCAATATTCAAGTCACAATACACAAGGATCTTGTATTTAAACACTATTTGCTTATCCTAGAGTTCAGCTTCAACCCCAATAAAGGACTGCGTTAATTAAATGCATGTGTTTATTAATTTAAAGTTTATTGCTATAGCTATGTTGTGTGTGGGGGTGGTGAAAGGGAAAACAGTAACATTGTAGATTTTCCTTCACTTTCTGTCCCAGTCATAATGGTCACAAGAAGAAAAGGTCAAAGGATTCCCTTCCCCCCACCAACAGTGACCCAGACAGTATAAAAGCTTGGCAAAGCTCTAACTTTCCTCAGTCTTCTCAAAGCTGGAAAAATAAACTTTCTGCTTTTCTACTGAAAAAGAGAACTACAGGAAGTATCACTGGACTGGTAAGTGCAATGTGAAATGTAAACGCTAACTAAATGACATTCTGTTTGATAAAGCATGTGCATTATAAACAGTTAACATTTTTTTTAAACTTTTTTTCTGTCCCTTGTTGCATCTTAGTGCTGCTTATCCACCGAAGCCTCTTTGTAGCCACTTCTTGTCTCAATGCTATTTAGCAATGGCTGCATGGCACTCTCAAGACAGGTTTTCTGATAATGATAACAGTAGACTATGGCTGCACAATATGTGTTTAAGTGGCCATTCGTCTCCTCTTAAAGCCGGAGTGACAGGGTGACAATGCAGAAACATAATTGACAGACAGTTTTGTCACCCTATAACATGAGGTGCCTGAGCAAAGACTTTCATGGCATCACCAGATATTATTTTAGTGAAAGTTGAGAAACAACTCAAAAGAAAAATGTATACTCTTTCAAAAACTTCCACAGACCAAAAATATGTACTGAAAATCCAAGCCTGCAATAATTATCTGTAAACTATAAGAAAATGGGACTATGGGGTCAATTCACTAAGGGTTAAATAACGGCACCTAAAATGCGGTAAAATCAGTTGTGAAATGTCAGTTCACTAAGAAGTGTTAAATACCGAATGCGATATTTGTTCGATTTAGCGGTAATTACTGCATTATTTAATGCGGTAATTTACTGCATTGAGCTTGTTGCTAAGGAGCAGGCCGTTATTTGTCAAAAAACAGCCCGGGGATGGGGGACCCCCAGGCTGCTTTTCGACAAATAGCTGGTTGCTAAGGTGCGGTCCGGGAAGCTGGTCGTCGCAACCTTAACAACCGATGACTCATCAGCTGTCAGTGGGTTTCCTGCTGACAGCTGAATGTAAAAAATAAAGGCGACAATTAAAATTTTTGTAAAAAAAAACAGCGTGGGATCCCCCCCACCCCAAATCATACCAGACCAATCGTCAATCACGCCGTCCACCACCTGCCCGTATCCGATAAAAAAACAAAAAAACAAAGATACTCCCGTTGTCGATGGAGGCTGACTGCCTACTGCAGGCTCCGTTGTCTGACATTTCTGATATAGGTAAGGGGTGGGACCACCTGACTATGTCACCCTTGTGACGTCACTGACCCAGCATGCACTGGTCTGTGACATCACAAGAGGGCAGAACCATCAGGTGACGTAGTCAGGTGGCTACTTTTTATTTTTTTGATCCATGTACCCGATTGTCATTCACATAGGGGGGGTGGGATCTGGGGGCCCCCGATCAGTCCCCTGCCCGCAGACCCCCACAACCACCGGCGATGGTTGTGGGGAAGAGGCCCTTGTCCCCATCAATATGGGGACAAGGTGCTTTGGGGTGGGGGGACAAAGCCCCCCCGCCCCAAAGCACCCACCCCCCCCATGTTGAGGGCATGTGGCCTGGTATGGTTCAGGAGGGGGGACACTCGGTCGTCCCCCCCTTTCCTGACCTGCTGGGCTGCATGCTCGGATAAGGATCTGGTATGGATTTTGGAGGGACCCCACGCCTTTTTTTTTACATTTTGGCGTGGGGTTCCCCTTAAGGCCTGCTCTCTAGCAACCAGCTACTTGTCAAAAAACAGCCATCAAAACCCTGGTGGTAATTGTCCCATGCTTTTTTACTCTGTGGTCCATTTGTGAATTGGACTTAAGAGCTTTTTATGCGATATTTACTGACACATTTTTTTTTGGTGAATACCGCATAATCATTCTTTTTTTGTGTGAATTGGACTTAATTTGTTGCATGAAATAATTTATGCAAATGAGTAACATGATATCATTAGTATCATTAGCAGGAAACATTAGTGAATTGACCCCTATGTTCCTCTGGAAGTCCCTTTGCAAATTGGAGACATAGTCCCTTTTTTTTATAGTCCATAGATGGTTGCTGTTCCAGTATATATTTTTACTCCATGGTAGTCTATAAAACGATATACATCTTTTATTTTGATTTGCTTCTCAACTTCATATAGTGGGGACTATGGACAGAGAGTGGTGGGTTTGCTATATCTAAATATTAAAATAACCGCTTTAACATGTTAACCTGTTGCCAGCCATGTGGGGACTTTAGTGCCCACACGCTGCAAATATGTGTCATTGGGCAGAGGATGTTTCTGTGTTGAGAGAATGCAGATCTTGGTCCCCAATAACATTTGGTATCTGATGGGTCTGGCTCCTGATCGTGTAACTACTGTGAAGGCCAATAATGGTGGTCACATAATCACTAATCCCTCTTGCCTCGGGTGTTCAGAACTTTTTAAAGGGATGTCGTGGTGGGTGGGAAGGGGTTAAAGCTTAACTAGAGTTACCAAGCAAAAATTTGCTAACGAATATATTTTTTAGCAGAGAAGATTTTATATTAAATAATAATTTCATAAAAAATATAGATTTTTTTTTAATTTTATTTTTGTACACTGCACTGCGCACATGCACAGTGCAGTGTACAATCCTGGCTTCTGAAGATGCAGAGAATAGAGCCTTGTTTTGGGATGATGTAACTTCAGTGCGCATGTGAAGGAGTTGCATCATCAGTAGCCACCCAATGGTTAAGGCAAGAAGAAGTGGTACCATAAGATGACTGCCTCCAGTCCCTACGCTTTCTGTCTGTGCATGATCAGCTTTCTAAATGTGACCTCCCTCTTGTTATAACTTTGAGTAAAAGTGTAAAAAAATTACCTGTTGGGGAAAAAATTTTGATCATATACATATATATTCCTTTTCTCTCTTCTGCCTAGTGGCGTCTGGGAGGGGTGATGCCATCCTCCTTCTGTTGTTGAATTTGGAATATGTTAGCAGCCCAAATATCACTGGGAAGACTCAGAGAACTGTACTGTAGTGTCCTCTCGAGACTTGGAGTGCTCATCATTCCCCAGGATCTCGTTGGCAGGAGGATGTTGTCAAAGATCACAACTGTCCTTCATTTGGAGGGACTGGCCCTCTTTTGTAACTAAAGGTGACCAAATGAGTAATTTTTTTTTCTTCAGTCAGCAAGCTGAACAGAAAAAAAGAACAGATTCCTCCATCCACACAAGTGAGGGCTATTTTCCTTGCTAAGACATTGTAGTCTGACAGCTGGACTCTCCTCTGCTACAATACATTGATCAGTGGCTGCAGCTGATGATTAAAAGTTTTCAAACATTCCCGTTCAACAAAAGTCAATCTAAAGCTTGATACACACTATACAATTTTCTGTAGATTTTTTCCTTCAGATTTACCAAAACCATATAATATAAGGTCAAACCTTAGGAGTTTCAATTTGTATGCAATCAGATAGACCCTTGCACTACATGGTTTTGGTAAAGTTAGGAAATCAGACAACAAAAGTTGTATACGTAGTGTATATGGGGTCTAACAATCAACTTCTGTCAAACAGGGAAGACCACACATGGGTCAGAATTCAGTTGATCCCTGCTGAACTGGCCAAATTTTGATCCATCTATACAAAATGTACTGTTTTATTACCAAAAGTGTTATGCTGCACTAAACGTTTTATCCAACTTCTTAAAATAGAGGTCAAAAAACAGTTATGTGGTTTAGCCAATTACTTTCTGTTTTTTCATATTAGATCCTTTGTGGTCCATGTAAAACCATAGCAGGACAAGTCCTTTGCATTCATATGTACTAGAAGGTGTCCCTCTTTATCATTTCAGAAAGTTGGGAAGCATGTGACCTCACCCCCTGCGTTGCTGTTTGGTATAATTCATGCACAGTTTACAATTTTTTTTGACAAAACAGTTTTTTAAGTTTTGGATAGCGTAAAGAGGTTTTCAGAACATCTGTCTTTTTTTTTTGCTTTGTTTGCCTCCATTATGGAGATTCACCCTCTTTATTTGCCCTATTTTCCACTGTCACTGATAGCGAAAGTAAAAGAGATTCCCAAATTTTGGGTTGTTGTCAGAACAAGAATAGATGGGAAAACTTCTAATGGGGACACAAGTTGTGTTGACCCTGGTGACAACCAGGGATACCCCCACTTTGGAGAGATTTCTTTTCACTTCCTGTTTTGAAACCAAGAAGAAATCTCCTAATAGGACATAGATGGCAAAAAAATGATAGGGGTTATAACCCTCCCTTACTCTACCCAAAATGTAAAAAAGCTTTTTCCTTTAGTTCTACTTAAAGTGGAACTAAACCCTCCTATCCTTGGTTTTCATCCAAGGAAGCTGCCATCCTGACCTCTGTTTAATCTTCAACTGCTATGATGTGATCAGTTATGACACCGGCCATTGGATGGTTTGACTGTTTGATTGAGAGCACAACAATGTGTCAGTTAGCAATCCACGCATCTCAAGAATGTAACTGTTTTCTGAAACTGTTAAATTGATGGGTTTACTTCCTCTTTAACTTTGAATGGGATTCTAGGGGTATTTTCAATATGAAGCCAAGTTCAAGAACACAGGGACACGACCTCAAACTAGCAGCAGGAAAACTCAAAACTAATCTAAGAATGTATTATTTTACCAAAGTAGTAGTTGATGCTTGGAATAGATCTCCAGTATAGGCAGTGGGGTTGATTTACTAAAAGCAAATAGACTGTGCACTTTGCAAAGGGCAGTTGCACTCTGCAAGTGCAATTTCTCCAGAGCTTAGTAAATGAGGAAGAGCTCTGCTGACTTCCACCATCCAATCATGTACAAGCAAAAATGCAGTTTTTTTTAATTTTTCTTGTATTGGCTATTCTTTGCAAAGTGAAGCTTTACCTCATTTGCTAAGCTCTAGAGCAACTGCACCTGCAGTGGGCAACTGTACTTTGCAAAGTGCAGAATGTTTGACTTTAGTTAAGCAACCCCATGGTGCCAGGAGTTTACATTTTTATGCAGGGTACCACAGCTCACCACAGCACCGGTATCTGAATGGGGCACCTAGAATATCATTTTTTTTCTATGTACCTTACCAATGAGCCTGCGTTGATCTATGCCAACGCATACCAACGCAACCAGCGGAGTTGGTAGAATAAGCCCATAAACTCTTTTTCGTGGTAGACGTCTCTGGTGGAACATAATGAGATCTAGAGCAAAACATGTCCTTAAGAGCTTAGAGGGTTAATAAGTCCCACGCTACAGTGTCCTCACATTATCCTATTGACCACTTTTGCTGGCAGTTACAGCATTGTCAGGTTCATGGTCAGCAATTCCCTTCGAGGAATTTACTGCGACACTTTCCAGTTACACTGAGGAAGTGACTGTGCTCAAATGTTACTGCAACCGAGCAAACGTGCCCCCCCAGAAGCCCTGCTTTTACTACTAGCACAAAAGACACAAGTGATCCCTTCTCACCCCCCTCTTCCTCCGTCCTCAGCAGGCTGGGAAATTCCTCCTGACACACAGAAGGGGGCAGGCTTCAACATCACCTCCACACCACTACATTGTCAGGTCTGAACACTCTTATGTCATTCCACACAGGAGTCAGCTTTTTTTTTTCTAACTTCTTGAAAATGCTTCCTTATGGGGCTGAGTCTGATTGACAGCATGCAGTGGAAAGCTGAGTATATAAGTGAGTGAACTGTTCTCTATTATCCACTCTAGACAAGGCTCCCCATACGTGCAGTTGGTTGGCTCTACAAGGGAACAATACATTTGCTTTTTAAGTCATTTGAATGTCTTTTTTTTTTAACTTTATTTCTGCATTCCTTCTGATATTTGGATTGGGAAAAGATCAGCTTTTATGAGGCTTGTAACAAAAAGAGGTAAGCATTCTTTGTCTTTACTCTTGTTATCATACATAGTAGATTTTTATTTGAAGTATTGATTGAGATTAATTATGCACTAATTAAATCTTGGGAGTTTTAATGGAATTTTATTTTTACTTTTTTGGTAAAAGAAAACCAAAAAACAATGTTTAGACAAATTAAAGAAGAAAAGAGCAGCTTTGGATGACTCGTAAGCTGATTTGTGGTGGTACTGCTTGCTGGGACTTGTGGTCCTTTAGTTTTTATAAAGTTACATACGTTTTATGTTTTGCGTAAACAAAATTTACAAATTATTTACATGTGTAGGGAAAACCATTAAACTGGAATTATGGTCCAAATAAAAAAAAATGGCAAATATGGTGCAGTCTGTCTCTAGCAGTTTTTGTTTTTATGGCTCCTTTCGGTAACATAGTTTATGACTTGTTGATCCTGCCAATAGATTTCCCCTTTCTTTAACAGGGTGACAACGTTGGTCCCTCTGCAGTGAAATTATTCAACAGTGTTGTCATCTTTTAGACAGGATAGTCTTAGATGGACATGTCGTTTTAAATGGACTTTGGGTAAAGGACCAATTTAACCTTTTAAGCAGTAAAACTGGCCATTTACTGTAGTAATTTTCAATCAATTTCAACCACTTTCAAGCCACTAGGATTTTCAAATATGATATGCAAGTTATCACCAGAAACTACAGAATCTACCCCTGACAAGTTCAATTGAGCACCAGTCAAAACTAGGTCAAATTGTCAGTTTCAATACAGTTTACTGCAAGATACAATTAAATTGGAATAAAATGGAAAAACAAAATGGAAAACTATTGGATTTTACTGCCACATTCGGGGCATTTTTGATCTTTGCGCTTAGTCAAACCCACTGTTTATGTCTTTGATTGCTTTGTGATTTTAAAAAAGAGGAATTGAACAATCAAGTCAAATTTGCAGATTTATAGTCAGCTTTACAACGATTTGCTTAGGTTTATATTGCTTTGGGAAAAAAATTATATGATAAAAATGAATTGTTCAAAAAATCTCTGGAGAAGATTTTTTGGCTTAACCTCTGGAACTACTATTTTGCAGAACAGCTTGGTTTGGAGAGATACATAAATAAAGGCATAAGAAATTAAAAAAGAAATGTCATATATTGAATGCTATTATTGATCACACACAGTTACCAGAAAACAATATTTTTGGGATTATTAGCCCTTTGAGAGCTGTACTACACAGATTAAAACTGTTGATGTTACTACTAGAATCAGGGTTTACTGGTTGTGAGAGTTGCTGCATTCTTTGACAGTTAGAAAAGTTACTGGACTCCTATAGCCCATAACTGGCCCTAAAGGGATGCAGGGGGAGACTGCTCTGTGTTCTATACTATAGCACTGTTACCAGGGAGATGCTATTGAGTCGTTTACTAAGGAAAGTATATTCTTAGCCACTTCTTGTATGTAGACTGTAAGCAGCATTTACATGTTTTTAATAAATGCACTTTTTGTCTGTTCTAAAATGTTATTTTTCACTCTAACAATGTTGGGATCCCTTATGGACGGTTGGGTTTCTGCCAAATTCATTTTACTGGCTTAGGAATGGACACGTAATCATTAGTAAAGTCATTTTTGCTTATAGTGCAAATGTATTTATTGACAGGATCTGGCATTTTTCTTGCTTTGCATTAGAAAGTTTGTTGGCTAAGCTACAAGTAAGACTTTCAGAAAATCACATAGAAAGTAGCTGGTAGTGTGGACAGCTTTAGGAGGTATCAGAAATAAGAAGAAAATAGAATTTAACATTATAGATGAGCAGGGTTTTTTTTTATTTTTTTTTTAACACACGTGATTAGAACCTGAGGCTCTAATTGGCTTCAAAAACGGGTGGGCTCGGGGCGCAGAGCACTGCACCCTGAGCCCACCCAGTTGTGTGACAATATTGAATTAATATTCCCTATTGTCTTCCTGCTTCTTCTCCCAGCCAATCAGGAAGCAGGTCTTAAGACCCAATTGGCCGAGAGGAAAAGCGACTGTATTGGCCGGGAGCAGGGGGGAGGTGCTGAGGAGGAGACGCAGGGGAATCCGCCGAAGCTGCCTGCGACCTGGATAGGGTAAGTGCGGGGCTGATGGGTGGACGGACAAACGAACGAATGATGGGGGGTTGTTTGACCGACTGACCGTTCAACCAACCGAGCGACGGGGGGGGTTTGACCGACCGAATGAACGAATGGGGAGGGGGTCGTGTGGTGTATTTGCTGTCCCCCACCCCAAAAAAATACAGCACCAGCCGCCACAAAAGATGGGAAATATTATTCAAGAAGGTTTAAAGGTTGTTATTAAACTGCTGTGTTTAGTAAGCCATATGTTTATTATATAAGAACTTTACCCCCCCATGTTTTTTTTTTTTTTTAATTTCCTCTTACTTTTGCCTAAGTATCTTTATAACACTCACATATACTATAATACTCGCACATGCAGTAAAACCAGCATTTTCCTGCTGTAATCCGTCACTCCGCTGCACACACTGGGTCCCATGCTGCAATTTTTCTTTCCTTATGTCATTGTGAGCCGGCTGTTTTATCCAGTTACTTGAAGCTGGCCCCTGATGATGAACATATGCCATGGCGAGTCATCAGGGGGCCGGCTACAGGAACCATGAAGAGACAGACAGCCCCCCTGAATATATGTTGTGGTGAATTGTGCTCTAGTTGGCCCTGAAGCCTCCCGAAATGTGTGACATGAGTATCCCAGGAAGCTGCTGGCCACTGGAAGGAAGTTGTTGTTACGGTAGTGAGGGTCCACTTACATAAAAAAAGGTATTTAAAAAATGGGAGGAAGGATTAAGATTAAGAAAATTGGGTGAAGAGGTCCTCTTTAAGAAAAAACCATTGATGTGGGATTTTGTCTGTGTCTACTATTAGGCCGTTTTCACACAGCTGCCCCTCATTCGGTGTAAGCAGGAGACCTGTAAACAGACCCCCTGCTGAGCAAGAACAGACTGAGACAGCTGTTACTTTTGTGACACCCATGTCTGTTCTGACTTTATCTCCATATCATGATGGAGGAAAAATGGACCTGTGCAATATCTATTGGTGGGCAGACAAGGGTGGATATTTGTCCGTTCTGATCAGTTATCACCCAATTCAGGTGCGCAAAAACAGAAAAGCACTGTTTGTTTCTGCAGACCTAAATGGGTTTGGATGTGGGCAGATGGACACACATCCGTTTACATCCGCCTGTTCATAGAGGTACCGTTTTGATCTGTATAAAAAAATAGACAGATGGAATGCTTGTTTGAACAGGGTCTTAAATAGGCTAATGAAAATAATGCAGTGTTGCCAACAAAATGAAAATCACGATATGATGACCCAAGCAATTTTCCAGTATCCCCGCTATAGACCTACCTTGGGAGCTACAGCTACAATAGAGTTAAGGTGTCTGCACTCAGGATATAAGTCTTCTCACAGTTTTTATACTGTTTCTAAACAATAACAATACAAAAGTTGTAACCTGACAACACTAGATGAACTTCTTGTACAATGTGCTTCTCATGAATTCACTGTCAGTGGAATGTGCTAAAATTTACATGGTTGTGCTAGACTTTACCAAAGCCTGTGCTTTTAAGTTGTCTAAAATCATTCTCTTTATTCAGAAGTGCATTGTATGTAGGTGATGAAATACTAATGGTTTGTTTGTTTCTGAGATCAGTACCTTGGTAGATTAAAAACATAATACTTTTGGCATCCAGCAGACAATCTGGTCTTCTGTCCTTACGAAATGTACTTCTACATATATAAAGGACCTCCTTTGGAATTATTTAACGTGCATCATCTTTTTTTACATAATTTGATAGGGTTAAAGCGGGGGTCCACCTATCTATCGTTTTTTTTTTTTTTTGGAGTTCATTCACAAACTTTTCTTCTCATGATTATCTACTCACATGTTCTGTGTAATAAGTCCGCCTGTGTCCGATTTCGTTGTAAAGAATAACTTATAAAATTCACTGAAGGCGGTTTCCATCTTCATTGTGGGCATTTGAAGCCCACAAGCATGTATTTCCTGGATGCGGTGAATGCTGTGCTCCCAGCATTCACCGAGATGTTGTGATGACGCTGTTGCACAATGCATGCTGGGAAGCCTGAGACTAGCTCCCAGGGGACTGTGGGAGGTCTGGGAGAGGCTAGAAACACGCCTACTCCCATGGGAGGAAAACCAGGAAGTGCTAAGAAGATTAGAAAAAAAAGGTAATTACGGTGATTTAAATTTTTTTACACAGCATGTCAGCATCTAGGCAAGGAAGAGAATGCATAGAGATAATGTTAAAAATTTGGGTGGAACCCCGCTTTAAGAAAGGTCCCTGCTTGGGAACCCTCTCTATTTGTACCCTGGTGGCCAATGCACTGGGGAATGAGATAGGAAATTCCAATTTTTTTACAGTTGTCACTGAAACAGTAGGTGAGGGAATATCTCCAATTGAGACACCCGTTCCAATGACAAAGTTGACCACACACTAATAGATTTTCGAAAGAACATTTCATCCGAAAATTTTCTTTGCCACATTGGTTGACTTGATGAAAGTTGTTCAAAAGTACTTAAAAAAAATTTGCTTTTAACATTCGATTTTGAAGTGAATGCACTTTCCTGAATAAAAACCACATTCACTGTAAGAAATGAGTTTGTTTTCTTATCTGCTCAAATTTTCTCATCACTGTGGCTGAAAATGAATGCTGATTTGACCCACTAGCTACTAGAAAATAAAAGTAACATTCTTAAAACAACATTTTTAAATAAAATTCTACTAGTGTACAGCCAGCTTAAGAAGGGATTTCCCATAATTTTGGAGGAATTACCACCAATTTTCTGTTGTGTCTCCAGGACAGAAGGCAAAGGGAAATCTTTGTAATAGGACACAAACTACAATAAAGCCTGACAGAGATTTTATCCATGATCCATTCTATTCAAAAATTGTAAAACTAAGAATGATTACACTTTTATAAGGAAAAGGCAATAACCACTAGCATGCTGAAAGTAATTATCTAGTAAATACTATTCTTACCTCTGTAAACTGTTGATTGGTAAAAACGTAATTGGTTGATGTGATATACTGCTTGTGGCACACCACCATTGCGAAAATACTACCCAACAGCTCTTATGTGTCAAATAACATGTTCCTCTGCTGGCTGCTGTCTTTCCTCCCTCCAACAACTTGTCACTGCAAGACACAGTAGTGGCGCAGAGGTTGGTGGTAGAAACTAGCTTGCAGTCAATGATTCAGCTATGAATTCTGCATTGTATCAAAGTGTGTTGGATGAGAATTGAAGGCCATCTGTCCGAAAGTTAAACCTAAACAGCAAATGGATCTTTTAGGCCTTGTTTACACTTGTAGATGGGAGGCAGTAAAAACACGTGGCTGAGCCATGCTTTTACTGCTCAAAAATGCACCCCCTTAAGCTGCAAAGGCAGCAGACAGGGGTGTTCATATGTTGTGGCTTTGATGATTTTTATTGCAGTATGGCAACATTTATACTTACTACCAAGCTCAGCTGGCAGTACCACATGCTGAACATGACCCATTCACCTGACTGGGGCCACACCATTACCACCCTGCAACCACATGTGCTGCATGTGGTTGCACTGCAGGGGTGCGGGTTTTTAGGCGTTAAAACAGGCGGTGAGGAGGTGATATTATGCATCTTTACCACCCTTCAAATGCCCTTTGAAGAGCGTTTTACTACAGATCGCTCTTCAGGAGGCCAACGTGTGTGTAAACAAGCCCATATAAACCTAACAATCTGAAGCGCACTAGCAATTCCATCTATTCCATGTTATGGAGATGGAGAGAGGGGAAGGTGTTCTGTAGTCCTAACACACATCCTGTTCTAAACACAGTACAGCGTGGTTACTCCAGGAAAGGAAATGTAATAGTTGCAAAATCACCAGGTGAAAGTAAAGGAAATAGCCACTACAAGGATTATTAAACTGACATACACTATTTTACCAAATTATTGGGACACCTGCCCTTACACGCACATGAACTTTAATGGCATCTCAGTCTTAGTCCGTAGGGTTCAAAATTGAGTTAGCCCACCTTTTGCAGCTATAACAGCTTCAACTCTTCCGGGAAGGCTGTCCACTAGGTTTAGGAGTGTGTCTATGGATGTTTGACCATTCCTTCAGAAGCGCATTTGTGGCTTTGTGTGCATAAGCATATTTGTGGATGAGAAGGCTTGGCTCACAGTGTCTGCTCAAATTCATCCCATCAGGTTGAGATCGGGACTCTGTGCAGGCCAGTCAAGTTCCTCCACCCCAAATGGGCTCATCTATGTCTTTACGGACCATGCTTTGTGCACTGGTCTAAATCATTTGGTGAAGGGGGGACTATGGTGTGGGTTTTTTATTTCAGGGGTTGGGCTTGGCCCCTTAGTTCCAGTAAAGGTAACTCTTAAGGCGTCAGCATGCAAAGACATTTTGGAATATTTCATGCCCCTTTGTGGGAACAGTTTGGGGATGGCCCCCTCCTGTTCCAACATGACTAAGCATCAGTGCACAAAGCAAGGTCCATAAGGACATGTATGAGTGAGTTTGGGGTGGGGGAACTTGACTGGCCTGCATAGAGTTCTGAGCTAAACCAGATAGAACACCTTTGGGGTGAATTAGAGCAGAGACTGTGAGCGAGGCCTTCTCGTCACATCAGTACCTGACCTCACAAATGTGTTTCTGGACGGACATTGATCAGACATTCCGACAACAAAATCCATGGATTTTTTCTGACGGATGTTGGCTCGATCTTGTCTTGCATACACATGGTCACACAAAGTTGTCGGAAAATCCAATTGTTCTGAACGTGGTGACGTAAAATACGTACATCAGGAATATAAACGGGGCAGTAGCCAATAGCTTTCATTTCTTAATTTAGTCTGAGCATGTGTGGCACGTGTGTCGGATTTGTGTACACACGATCGGAATTTCCGACAACGGATTTTGTTGTCAGAAAATTTTATAGCAAGCTCTCAAACTTTTTGTGTCAGAAATTCCTATGGAAAATGTGTGATGGAGCCCACACATGGTCGGAATTTCCGACAAGGTCCTATCACAAATTTTGCATTGGAAAATCCTATTGTGTATACAGGACATCAGACTGAAATGCTATTAAAGTTCATGTGCGTGTAAAGGCAGGCGTCCCAATACATTTGGTAATATAGTGTATATTACATTTTTTCTTGGGTTTGGATATACTAAATTACCAGAATTATATTTAGTCCCTCAAGAACTAACTAAACTATAGCTGCTCTAGGCGATCCAACCAGGCTGAAAACCATAAAGCGGATGGTGGTTGGTTGTTTTGACGAAGCACGCTAGTCGTGTGAAACGCGTCACCCTTTCTGCCTTTGCCATATGCCTGTGCATCTGTTTTTATGATCTCCTGGAAATAAACGTATTGCATCATATTGGGAGTGCTGCTGTTCTTTTCGTCCTGTCTACACATGTTCCCTCAAGAACTAGTTCTGGTTGGCTCAGTAGATTCTTAAAAAAAAAGCTGGATTCATTCCTAAATACACAAACTATACAGTGCTTTTAAAAAGTAATTATACCCCTTGAAATTTTTCACATTTTGTCATGTTACAACCAAAAATTTATTTTATTGGGATTTTGACAGAGTGGCACATAATTGTGCTGTGGAAAGAACATGATAAATGGTTTACAAAATTTTAAAAAAATAAATATTTGAAAATTGTGGCATGCATTTGTATTCAGCCCCCCAGGGTCAATACTTTGTAGAACCACCTTTCACTGCAATTACAGCTGCATGTCTTTTTGGCAACGTCTCTACCATTTTGCCACATCTAGAGAGTGACATTTTTGCCCATTCTTCTTTGCAAAATAGCTCAAGCTCTGTCAGATTGGATGGAGAGCATCTGTGAACAGCAATTTTCAAGTCTTGCCACAGATTCTCAATTGGATTTAGGTCTGGACTTTGACTGAGCCATTCTGACACATGACTATACTTTGATCTAAACCATTCCATTGTAGCTCTGGCTGTATGTTTAGGGTCGTCCTGCTGGAAGGTGAACCTCCGCCCCAGTCTCAAGTCTTTTTTGCAGACTCTAACAGGTTTTCTTCTAAAAATGCAGGTGTGGCTAGATGGTTAGTTTAGATACAGCACCTCATCCCAAAAATAGTTGAATAGTAGATAGATAGAGGGACAGGGGATTATAACGGTGCTAGGGCACAACATATGAAAAAATGCGAAAAAGATATAAAATTACAAATATTTTATTACACAATATTCAATACATAGAAAAAACAATAAAATAGTTAGCAGCAAAAAGCATATATTGTACATATGACCCTAATGCAATAAGGTGGGCCAGATGGAGACGGCCTTCGAAGTAAGGGCTCAGTTTCCTACATGTTTCGCCAAAGCATTGGTTTCCTCAGGGAACAAGAGCTTTTTGCAATATAAAAGGATCTATGCGTAGAGATACAAAAAACATCATGTAAATAAACAAAGACATTGGGATATCAGTTATTGTAGACATTGCTAGGTGTTTAAATGTTGTGGCTGGGCAATCTCACACAAGAAGGCAACCCTAAAATGATCCCCGGACCCTAAACATACCTGAACAGCAGACAGCCAGGGGAGGCGCGGCAGGGGGCCCTCGGATGGGGGGAGGACAGGCTGCACCATATATTATGCTTGCAGGGGGCACATAGAAAACCTGGCAATTGGATATGTTGAAGATTAAAGAGCGGTAGTAGCTGTATGAGATTAGGAGTAGTATAAAACATTTAATTTTAAAGAAGAAAAGAATAGTTAATTATGCATAGGTTAAATAGGGCATAAAAGCCTCAAAAGAACTCACACTTTTTTTAAAAACAAGTTGATTGATAGGGGGAAACGCCTGGAGATGAATTAGAAGGCAATCGGGGACGGCTAGTAGAAGTATTAGATGGTAATCTGTATAGGAGAAAGTGAGCCAGTTACCTTTGCAGAGATTGTTCGGCAACAGTCATGTGGATAGGGAGAATGACAGAAAGCTGCTTCCCCAATGAACTATTGGCAAGACATGTGACTGTCTTAGAACAGTATTCACATAACTTGCATAAAAGTAGGAGATTAGACAATGATAAAAAGTGGAAAAGTCCTAGGAGAGAATGGATAAGGGCTAAATTAAAAATCAAGAAGAAATTTTTTTGTTTAAGGATAAGGGGTAAGGGAGATGGCAGGAAGCTGCTTACCTAATAAGCTGTTTGTAAGACATGTGAATGTCACAAATCAGCATTCACAAGGTTTGTATAGAGGTAAGAGTTTAAACAGTGGCAAAGAGTTGGTGGGTCCTAAAAAGGGATGAATAGGGGCAAAGTTAAACATGAGAAGGCAGTGTATTTGGGAATGGCTAAGAGGGTAGATCACCATTAATAATTACCTTGTTGGTGTAAGGAGAGCAGATACAGGCGTTTCCTATGTCCAGCTGACAGCGTAGGACAGGCCGGCTACTTATATCCCCCCCACACCTGATCGGATAGTGATCGGGTGTGCGGACGCTAAAGGGAGGCATCCGCGCATGCGCACAGGACAGCACTCCGGAGCCTACAAGGTCCGGCATGCATCACGTGCGGATGCTCAGACAATGGGAGAGCGAAGGCGCAGCGAAGCTGAAGGTCCAGCGGCGCCATCACATCTCATTCGCCAATGGAAGAAAAGAGGGCGGGCAGTGCGAGCGATGCGCAGACACCTGGGGCAGACAAGGATTGTACTGCCCCGGGCGTCTGTACAAGCAATGACAGTGCTAGCCCCACCCATCCCAGCAGAGGGCTGAGTCCACTCCCCCCTGAGGGATGAAAGGAGAACAGGCAGTGTGCAGAGTCCGGGGATGGGACCCCCCGGACTCTGCACACGCAAGGAGGCGCAAGGTGAGGGGATGAATCCCCGAACAGTCCACCAATCCCAAGGGTCTCTGGGGGCGGAAGGAACATCCCTGCGCATCAACCCGCATCGTCCAGCCACATAGACCATAACATACGTAGAGAACCACAGGGTCCTGGTTAAATACAAATTGAGAAGTGAATCAGACAAAAATTGTTCTGAAACTGATATGGATATAATATAAACATCTGGACAAAACACAACAGAATAAAGAAGTAACTATTGAACAGTATCATCAATTAAGTATACAAAAATAATTGTTAATAAGGACATTTCAATAAATCGCAATTGTTCTATGGTAAAGTATCTAGGGCTATACAAAAATAACACAACAACATTCCATGGCAGAAAGGTAAAGGGGGAGAAAGAAAAGGAAGCAGGGAAGGAAACACATAGAAAAGAGAGAAGAGGAAAAGAGGAAAATAAAAATAGAAAAGATACTATGCTTGGCGTGAATGAAAAAGGAACATATATCAATTGGATACATAGATAGAATGTAAAATATAATGGGCTAATGGGTATCATGACTCACAGGAAGGGTTTAAAACTTATGTGTTCATTAAGCCCAGGAAATTGTGTAGCCTGTAAGGTATGGATCCATTTAGTTTCCAACTGTAATAGTCTGTTATCTATACTCCCACCTCTAGCATGCATCGGGACATGCTCGAGTGCGGAGAATTGAATGACATAGGGATCGAAGTTGTGTTGGGTGGCAATGTGCCGGTTGATGGCTGTGGTGGTGGTATTCTTGTATAAAGGTTTGATGTGGTCTCGGATGCGAACCTGGAAGGGACGCTTGGTTTTTCCGATGTAGTACGAGCCACATCGGCATTGGGCCAAGTATACCACTCCCACGGTAGCGCAAGTGACTCGATGTTTAATACCGTGAGTTAATCCATTGGGCAAAATCAGTTCCCTAGAATTGGTTACAAAGGCACAAACATCACATTTGCCGCACTGGTACCAGTCCCAGTGGGCGCATATGAAGTGTCGATTGAATGATGGCTTTTGATTAGTCGGTCTCAAAGTGAGGGGGATCGACGATAGGTGATGTCAGGATGGGCTTTGACATACTTTGAGATTGTGGGGTCCGCAGTTAGTAAGGGCCAAAACTGATTAAGGATATGTCTAATTTGAGTGTGTTTTTTAGAGTATTGGGTAATTAGTCGTACAGGTTGTCTGGTGTCTGAAGACTTGTCAGAGAAGACTAAGTCCTTTCTATTGAGTTTTTTGGCCTTGTTGAAGGCTTTTTTCAAAAGAGAATGGCTGTAACCTCTATCTAGAAGTCTACTGTAGAGTTCTTGTGCTGCTTGGAGGAATTCTACCTCAAGGGTGCAGTTTCTTTTGAGTCTGAGATATTGACTGAAAGGAATGCTTCTGAGAAGAGGCTTGGGGTGGGCACTACTGGCGTGCAAAATCGTGTTGCCAGATGAGGGTTTACGATATAGGGCAGTGTGAATCTGACCTTTGGAATGCAGGCTAATCTGAAGGTCCAGGAAATGGATCTGCGACTGGCTGCATTCCATGGTAAATTTGAGATTGAACGAGTTCTGGCTTAAGTGCTCGACGAAGAACATTAGTTCATCCTTGGTACCTGACCAAAACAATAGTATATCATCTATATACCTGAACCAGGATGTTACCTTGGATAAAAGGGGAAAAGAATTGGCCGTATCAAACAATTCTCTCTCCCACCCCCCCAGGTACAGGTTGGCGTAGGCAGGGGCACATTTAGTCCCCATAGCCACACCCTGTACCTGGAGGTAGTGGGAGGAGCCGAACATGAAATAGTTGCGTGTCAGTATAAATTTGAGTAGTTCAAGGACGAAATCTCCGTAAGCGTCGTATTTGGGGCCTCTCTCTCGAAGTAGTTTTTTAATTACCAAAGTGCCTCTCTCGTGTGGAATAATATTATATAGACTCTCGACGTCTAGGGCTACCAGCCAGGTGTTTTTTGGTAGGGATTTGCCATCTAGGATACGGAGAAGGTGGATAGTGTCTTTTATATAAAAAGGCAGGGCGGTGACATGAGGTGCCAAATATTTATCGACTAAAGCGCTTGCATGTTCAGTTAGGCATTGCCGTCCAGAAACGATAGGGCGGCCTGGTGGATGGATTAGAGACTTATGCAGTTTGGGTAGGGAATAGAAAGTGGGGGTTTTTGGTTCTCTGACATTGAGAAAGTTCCATGTATTAGAGTCAATCGTATAGTGATCAACGAGTGACTTAGATATAGGTCTATACCAGTCACAGTTGTTTAAGATATCAAGACACATTTGTTCATAGAAGGGCACATCCATCACCACCACATTGCCACCCTTGTCGGCTGGCTTAATGACTAGTTCAGGATGATTCTGAAGAGATTTTATAGCTTTGGTCAAGGTAGGGGATAGGTTAGATGGAGAAGAAGAGGTGGAATTAAACCCTTCAATAGCTGTGGTGACCTGTTGCACAAAAGCCCAAATGTTGGGGTTTGTGGATAGGTTAGGAAAGTTACGGGATTTAGGCTTGAAAGAGGTTGGGGGGGGAGGAGACACCAAGGGCGATGATACCCAAATCGGAAAGGTCCAAGAGATCGTCACCGTCAGTGCCACCCTCCTCCCATAATGACATCAGCTCCTCTAGGGCTTGTAACTCAGCCAGGGTGGGAACCTCTTGAGAGGAAATAGTTGGTTCGGAAGGAATTGCACGAGAAGAAGATTTGTCGTAAATAACCTTAAACAGCAATTTTCGTGCGAAAAGATGAATGTCTTTGATAAGGGAAAATTTGTCAAAGTCGTTGGACGGGCAAAACGTGAGACCGAGTTGTAGTACCCGGATTTGGTCAGGGCTTAATGGGATGAATGATAAATTAATTACATCAGAGGTGGGTGATCTTCGTTGGTCACTGATGTTTGAATTTGTCAGTTGGGGGTTGGACTCTGCAGAGAGTCCTGGGCCCTGTACTAAAAAAATAGGTGCAATTTTTGGATCGAGGGACTGTGCGTTAGCCGGGAACATAGAAGTGATAGTGGGTTCACTTACCCTCCTGGTGACCGTGTGCATCTGGGAGTGAGATGGTGCCGATGTGGTGAAAGTTGTTGCCTTGGTAGTAGATGATTTCGGTATGGACGACATCTTGGATTGTGCTTTAGTGAAATGAGTGGAGACGTGAGTGGCCTTAGAGTGGGCCGTGGATGGGTGAGAAAGTAGAGTGGGTCCGAGAGTGCGAAGGAGTGATTCCGAGGAAGTGGCAGATAGGTCACCTTTTCTTTTCTTGGCAAGTTGTTCCTGAGTAAGATCGTGATACACAGTGGAGGTGCTAGATGAAAAGGAAGCAGATAAAGTATTAGGTTCATGGTTGTTGGAGGTAGGTGCATTTCTTCTAAGATTGCCTTATATTTGGCTCCATCCATCTTCCCATCAACTCTGACCAACTTCCCTTTCCCTGTTTGAAGTTCTTGAGAAAAGAAGAATTTGGTAATAATTAAGTACAGGCTGGATGTGTGAAACGCGTCTACTTGACTAAATATCTGGTGTCCCTTGTGTATCCTGGTAATCTTCAATAAAGGCACTTTGTTTGGAAACTTTGGATGTGCAGCCATTCTTCTTTTCTCAAGTATTCCACGGAGGCAGGCCGGGGATAGCACCCCTACTTGGTTCCATTTGGGTTATTGTACACACCTGGAGCAGCGGATTCCTTCTTTCCTTTTTGCATTTCTGCCGAACTCTTTCCATTTTCCAGTAATAAATTGAGCAGTGCTCCGTGAGATGTTCAAAGCTTGGAATATTTTATTATAACCTAACCCTGCTTTAAATTTCTCCACAACTTTATCCCTGAATTGTTTGGTGTGTTCCTTGGCCTTCATGATGCTGTTTGTTCACTAAGGTTCTCTAACAAAGCTTTGAGGGCTTCACAGAACAGTTGTATTTTTATGAGATTAAATTACACACAGGTGGACTCTATTTACTAATCAGGTGACTTCTTAAGGCAGATTCCACTAGATTTTAGTTAGGGGTATCAGAGTAAAGAGGGCTGGATACAAATACACACCACACTTTTCAGATATTTATTTATAAAAAATGTTGAAAACCATTTATCATTTCCTTCCACTTCACAATTATGTGCCACTTTGTGTTGCTCTATCACATAAAATATCAATAAAATACATTTACGTTTTTTGTAACATAATAAAATATGGAAAATTTCAAGGGATATAAATACTCTTCAAGGCACTGTAATGGATATTAACATTTATAGGTAAAAAGACCAGAGGGTGTTGATCCAGGGAATGTTCAATGTCCTCCTGGGGATCAGGAAGTATTTATTTTTTCTCTGCTGGAGCAAATTGCATGATGCATTAAAGAGTTTTTTTGCCTTCCTCTGGATCATCTGTGGGTGTAGTATTGTGTATATGGAGGATTTTTTTTTATATTGAGTGAACAGCATGGAATTCTGTTTTTTTTTTTCAACCCGACCAACTATCTAACTACTGTACGTAACTTTATAACTATATAATTTTGTAGGCCAAAGTACAAGCATACATGTGCATTATTTCAGATGCTTGACATAATTAGGTATCTGTAGATAGGTGTTGTTGTCCTGCTTTTGAGATGCATTTCAAATGTGCTCTAAACATAGGTCAGCACATTCCAATTTACTTCAGTAGTGTGGTGTGGCTGGCAGTTCCAAGGCTGTGTTTGACCTGATGTGTTTCTTTGGTCCCAGCAGGCCCCATTTAGATGCATTTGCATTGAAGGCAAAGCAGTTCAAGGACAACATTTTTGCTATGTTTTGCATTCAGCTGCAAACACTGCTTTCAAATGAGTATATATGGCAGTGTTTGACAGCAATGGCCATCTACTAGAGTCCTAATACTGATTTACTTAGCAAAAAACTACCACTGATGATGGAATAGTTCACAAATGATGTGAAAATGAGTTTAAATAAAGAAAATTATAACACAGGTGAACATTTAATTACTAGAGACATTTATTTTGAACCTTTGGTAAGCAACTTTCCTTTATATAATGACAAATTAACTGGAGTGTGTGTTTCTGTAACATGAGTATACACATTTTCAGCCAACATGATTACATCTTAATACAAACAGCCTGGCACACAATCACAGAGTACACATGTTGAATTATAACAAAGGAAACCACTTAACATAGCACATCAGCCAAGCCAGCTCCAACATCAGATCTAAAATAAATTTCCTACAACAGCAGAGGCCAGCAAAGGTTGTCCACTGCTGTACTGTTAGGTATCCAAATACTGTTTCTATTCTGTACTCTCCTTGGTTATTATCTGTTCAATAAACATTATAATCTAAAATCATAAAACACTAATTACATGTTTTTGCTTGCATATGATGTAATTACTTAAGATGTGAAGACTAAAGGCCAGTCCACCCATAAGACATATTTTAGTTTTTGGTAAATACTTGAGCAGTAAACCACCTAACAGTTTCTTATGTAGCTCAGTGATTCTGTTGGTGAGATCTCTGCAAATGGTTTCCAGGGTCCGCACACTTACATGCCCATTCAAAGGGGTTCCCACAGTCAATGTAGGGTTTTGTGTATAGTCAGTATTATGGGAATGCAACAGAGGCTGATGCACCAAGCTTAGGTGGGCTAGTACACTAAAAACCCCTAGATGGACAAACAGAGGGTTAGGAATTACAGTAGGGGGATTAAAATTTTGAAGAACCCAAGACTTCACCAAACCAGAAGCTAACTTAGCCCTCCATGCTCCACCTATACCCAAATATTACTTCTGGGTAGCCTTCTTTTGTAATTTCCCTTAGATTTCTAATACAAACAAAAAGTGAAGAGTCTTAGTCCAAAACAACAGTTTTGTGAAGATTCCAATACTTAAGCAGCGCTCCTGTTCATTAATTAAAATGTGACCGACATTCACATGTAAACCATATGAGAAGAGTAGTATGATAATAAGTGATGAAATAGTTCTTAATGGTGGGTGAAGATTCAGGTTGATAATCTATAAGCATGCACCAAACACTGTGTGAGTCACACTCCCCCTAGGGGTTTAAACTCACCAGAAAGCAGTTAAACAAACACCTTTAATATTCTAGATGTCATCCAGTTGGCAAGATTTAGCTTGAACTGCACATCACTCCATGGGTGGTCGGTCATGCAAAAAAAGGCTCCACATAGCGTTATCCCATTTAAAGCATTTATTAAAAGACCACCCCCTTAAACTCACACTTACAAAGTATAACGTTTAAACAAGCATTTAGGGTAAAATTGCATTGTCCCCGGACAGTGGAAGCCAGCCGCCAGCCACTGAACTAGCTGCATTGATAACTTTTGGTTGTTCTCCACTGGCCGTGACACGCATTTGTCACTTCCAGTCGCCGTATGGTCACACCCTGATGCGTTTTGTCATCACGACATCATCTGAGGGTGTCTTTTGATCCCTGTCTAGATCTGACAAGCACTGAGTCAGACTGGGATGTGTCTGTCCCAGATAACAGTTTGCAGAGTTACCGGGTGCAGGTATCCAACAGCAGCAGGGGTGATCAAGTCAGTTTAGCTGTACTTAGGCAACTGAAACCAGACTATAATATTTAAAGATTTATTAATAATTAAACAAAACCCATCCAACACCAGCAAACAGAATACACAACAAAAGTGAAAATTTACAGTACATTAACCATAAATCATGTGATAAAATACCTAAATAGCAACCTAACAATACTGCAATATTTACAAGCAAAGGGGAAACGTGGAATAACAGGCTAAAACCAGGGGTGCAGGAAACAATCAGGTAGGAGGAATTAGGACTGGGATCTGGAACAAGGGGAGCAGAGGAGAGGTAGCAGGGTACAGGATCATGGCAGGAATCAGGATCAGGAAAAGTCAGCTATCAGGTAACAGGCAAAACACTGTAGCAGAGCTTGAAATCAAGAGAGGAGTTATATACCTTCCCAGCAGCCAGCATCAGGTAGAGCCTAATTACTGGGATCTTCTGGCTGCTAGGGGACATTTGACTGCGACCCTCAGCTCTGGGAACCACAGTGCCACCAGCAGGTGATCCAGGTCCTGACACAGATCCTGGACCTCAATTGTGCATTAATAGCATCAGTCAGGTTAGGTCATGTGGAATAAACTTGTTTTTCAAGAACATCGACAGACAACGGACTTGTTTTTCAAGCACATCCGACAGATGCATGATTGGATTGAAATCTGGGGAATTTTGGGGCCAAGTCAACAACTTGAATTTGTTGTTGTACTCTTCAAACCATTCTGGAATTCATCAGAACAGGCCATCTTCTTCCATTGCTCCATAGTATAGTTCTGATGTTCACATGCTCACTGGAGGTGCTTTTGGCTGTGGACACAGGCCAGCATGGACACCTTGACAGGTCTATGGCTACACAGCCTCATACATCTGACACCTTTCTATCGGAGCCAGCATTACTTTTTTTTTGCAATTTGAGCTTCAGTAGCTCTTCTATTAAATCAGACTACACAGGCCACTCCCCACGTGCAATAATGAGCTTTGCCCACCCATGACCTTGTTGCCAGTTTTCCTTCTTTGGGCCACTTTTGGTAGGTCCTGACCACTGCAGACCAGGAACATTCCACAAGAGCTGCAGTTTTGGAGTTGTGGGGACCCAGTCGTTTAGCCATTATATTTTGGCACTTGTCAAAAGTCGCTCAAATACTTACGCTTGTCCATTTTCCTTGTCTTTCAACACATCATCTTCAGTTACAACATGTTGACTTGTTGCCTAATATATCCCATCCACTTTCAGATGCTATTATAATGAAATAATCAAGGTTATCCACTTTACTTGTCAGTGGTCATAATGTTATGACTGATCAGCATAGCTGTGAATAATAAGTGAGATGCACTGTAGTTGAGGTTAGGCATTATGATACAGAGGACATTAAGTAAGATGTGTTGCTGACAAGAGAGAGAGCAGTTGGGTAGGGCAGGATTTCTATCAATGAAACTTATAGGCAGCCAACCTTTGTCACCCAAAGAAAATCACTCCTATTATATAATTATTTAATTGTTTTATTGGTCCTAACCTGACTTAGAATATGATGAAAATGTGTATATAAGCTCATATTAGATATCTACATTAGCCATTATCTATGGTAGTGTTTCTCAAGCTTTTTTCAGTCAAGGCACTCTTTCAATTTATGGACAATCTCGAGGCACCCCATTCTAAAATGTAAAAATGATTCTAATAGTTTTACATAATGCAGCAACATCAATACACTAGGATACCCAAAGTTAGAGGTGATTTATTCTTCCAAAGCAAATACACTTTTGCAAACTGGTACTGACTAGTAATTCCATTGTTTCTCTTCTCCCTCAGTTTTTCCATCACTTAGCTAATGAGACCCCAAAGCTGATGGAGAGAGGCAAGGGAGAGTCAAACAAGGATGATATGCAGGCAACTGACATCCTCCTTATCAACTGATGCTCTCATTGGTTGCTAGGAGGTTGGCAGCTAGAAGGTTGTAATGGTATACAATGAAAACCTGTAGCTTTGTGTAACTAAAAGAAAGGTTTTATCCACGCACTGGCTTGTATACAATTTTGAGGCAATTTCTAGACATTTTGCCAAGGCACCCCTGAGGAAACCGCAAGGCACCCAGGTTAAAAAAGGCTGATTTATGGTGATAAACCCGACCGTATATTAACCTATAGAGAATGAATATGCTATGTCATCTGAATGAACATGTTCATTGTTTATGTATATCACATTTACTGTGTCAACTTCTACTGATATATAAATTACCTTGTTTAATTAATTAATTAATTTTGAAAAAAAATCTTATATTCTATTACTGTATTTTCTCTTCATGAAAACGTATATATGTGTGACAGATAAAAATTCAGGGAAAAGCAACCTCTTTGCCTCTAATACCCCTAGACAGTAATGCATTATTGGCAAACCCAGCCCAGCTATAGGGCGCAATGAGAGGTATGTCACTGAGGCCAAGGAATGATACATTGGTTTGGAAAAATGGGTGCATTCTGCTAGGGACAATGGGCCATATAATGCTAAGAATAGGAGAAAATATACTGCTGGGAACACAAGGTTTTCCTTTACTTTTGTTAGCAGAGTGGAGGCGCAAAATGTAGGTAAGTATATGCTGCTGGGGAGCATGGAATGAAAGTTAATATGTGTCTCTGCCCTCTTTCCCTCTTTGCACATAGCAAATATTTTCTGCTATTTTTTTTTTTTTAGTCAGTAGGAGCATAACTTTTGCTAGACTTCTGCTGTGAAAATAAATAAATATACACTTGCACATCGTTTTTAAAGAAGCTATGCAGGTAAGTTGTCCCAAACAATTTGGAGAACTAACCATCTTCTGTGGATGTAGGCTGCCTCAAATCCTTCTGTCTTCTGTAAACCTAAACAGATTCAATGATGTTGAGATCAGGGCTCTGTGGGAGCCAAACCATCACCATGAAGTAAGCATGTTGTGTCTTTATCTGCTGTATTAAGTTTCCTTGGCCCAACCACTGCATCTACGGTTCTCAACATTGCCTGTTTCTTTGTGTTTCTTCAAAAGAACTTGAACAGCACATCTTGAAAACCCAGTCTGCTTTGGAATCTTTGCCTGGGAAAGACCTTGCAGATGCAGTATAACTACCTTGTGTCTTGTTGCTGCTCTCAGTCTTAACATGGTGTATGACTTGTGACATGAAACTGTCTTTCACAACCTTACCTTAGTAGCAGAGTTTGGCTGTTCCTCACCCAGTTTTACATCTCCTACACAGCTGTTTCTGTTTCATTTAATGACTATGTTTCAACCTACATATGAAATTTATGATCATTAGCACCTGCTTGGTATAATTGGTTAATCATACACCTGGCTCTAATCAAAATCCCTGACTTTGTGCAAGTGTAAGAATTGATGCTGGTTTGAAGCTGAAGCCAAATTGTAGTCACACCAAATATTAATTTGACTTTTTCTTCTGTTCGCTCACTTTGCATTTTAAAAATGAATAAAGATAAAATAAACAATTAAAGTATATTATTTTTGAAAGCATTCTTACTTTACACCATTTGTTCACACCAGCTAAAACTTTTGCATAGTATGGTATATATATATATATATATATATATATATATATATATATATATATATATATATATATTTATGGTTGAATCCCTATGGCCGATGCGGACATGGGTAACATTTATAGTTAACATAAGACTTACCATATGAAATAGACCTGGAAGTGTGGACTTACCACATGAAATGGGCCTGAAAGTGTGCCCTGGTCTGATGAACGGTATACCAAAATAAGAGGGCATACCCTAGATTTAGAAATGATTATTCTGTGAAGAGAAATGAATAATGGAGAAATGCCTTGAAAAGGGGGATGGGAGGGTGGGTATCGTGCATAGGAAACCGACAAATACCACAGGCGAGCGGGCTGGGTAAATACCCCCCAGGCTCCTCCCATAAATTCAGGTCACCATACTGGCCTTTCTACTTATGGTTGAAGCCTTATGGCCCATACAGACATGGGTAACATTTATAGTTATGAAATGGACCTGGAAGTGTGCGACTTACCACATGAAATGGACCTGAAAGTGTGCCTTGGTCTGATGGACGGTATACCAAAATAAGGGGGCAAAAACATTCAGGTAGGGGTATAGTATTTTATTAGTTTTTCAGTTGTTTTTTCAGTTGTTCATTGAGCTAATTTGGAAAATGCCTGTGCCATCTCCACTTGAGGATTAGGGATATAACGGCGAAGCAGGCTGACTTCCACCTGCCTAGTCTTTTAATGACGTGGTCTGGGACCCCGTGGCGGGATGCCGCCGAGGCCGCTCCAATACAAAAGGCTGGGGTTAAGGTGAAGGTTGCGAAGAAGTATCCTTATGTGTTTCACAAACTGACAAGCACTTTAGGGGTTAGACTGGAAATGGTAGAAGGGGGCTGGAGTCCGGTTGTTCAGGCAGGAGTGACAGAAGATGATTGAGTACGGTGGCTGGACACCAGCTATTATTGGTTTTGTAAAGATGGATGTCCACTCCGGAGCCTGCCTGCTGGGTTTTAGAAACCGCAAGGTGGAGAACGAAGTGGTCTTGGTAGCGAACCAAGTGCCGTCTGCATAGCACTTGGCCTGCGGGGTTGCTGCAGGTGAACTCGCCAGGTCACAAGAACCCATAGTAGGCCAAGTTTATGGCTGCTTGTAGGACCGTACTGCAGAGAAGTATTCAGGATGGTCGACATACCCCTAAAGATGGCCCCCATTATGGGTAAACGTTTGGTACTGACCACCAGTTGGCGTTTCTGGGTGCCACGTAGGATGGCTCGGATAGCATGGGATGAAAACAGAGAAGACTTTGCGGGGTCTTGTAGAGTTAAGAAATGTTGTATGCCGGCTAGGTATAGCCGAATAGTATTATAAGATAAGGCCAGCTGAGTATGGCAATATGAAATGAAGGCCAGTACGTGCTTGACATCTGTTGTTTCCTTGGAGCAGGGTGCCAGGAATTTATTGAATGCACTCCAAGCTGTCTGGTAGGCTTTGAGTGTGTTATGGGACAATGAGTAGTTGATGAGCTGGGTTGCTCCTTGTAGGTGTTGTACTAGTCCAGGGTCAGCTGAGACCAAACAGGGATAGGGGCCGAAACTGCATCGGCTCCGGGCACCTGTTTGAAAAAGGAAGTATTGTTAAAACGTGACAATGCGTCTGCTGCTAGATTGTACTTGCCTGGAATAAATGAACAGTGGATATTAAACTGATGTTGTAAAGACAGTTGTACCAGTCTGCGCAGGAAGGACATGACTGATAGGGACTTGGACCTGCCTTTGTTGATAATATCTGCCGTGGCCTGATTGTCGGTGGTGAAGACCACAGTTTGCCCTGTCCAATGATGACCCCAGAGCTGTGCGACTGCCACTATCAGATAGAGCTCGAAGAGGGAGGATGTTCGGGTGAAGCCAGGTATTAACAGTATCTGTGAAGGCCAGGGTCCTGAAAACCATTGGTGGTCAAAAATTGCTGCGAAGCCTGTGGAAGCTACAGCATCTGTCACCACCTAGGGTGAAAGGGACGAGACTGTAGGTATGAATAGGGATATACCATTCCAGGTGGAAAGGAATTCCTCCCACATGGATAGGTCCGCTACTGCTGCGGTATCTAGATTAAGGATCTGATCGGGGTCTTGTGCTTGTGAAAGAAATATCAGCAGACGAGACACGAAGGTGCGACCCTGTGGAATGATTTGCATGGTGAAATTAAGCATTCCCAGGAGAGATTGCAGCTACTTTTTGGTACACCCCCTAGTGTGGGTGAATTCTCAGAGGACCGCCCTAATGTGGGTTAGTTTGTCGAGAGGGAGGCTGGCCTGCAGGGTGCAGGTATCTAAGTTGACTCCGAGAAAGGTGATGTTGTGTGCTGGACCGTCAACTTTATGCTCAGCGATGGGAACATTGAGATTTCCGAATACAACTCTCAGTTTGTTGAGGTCTCCTGGGGGCATGCTGGGTGGTTCTATTAGTAAGAAGTCGTTCAGGTAATGGTTGACCTCTTGACACTGAGCTTTGTGCAAGAGTATCCAGGCGAGGGACTGAGCGAATGTGTCGAAGAGCCAGGGGCTACTCTTTGAACCGAAAGTCAATTTCGTGGCAAAATAGTATGCCTCCTTCCACTTAATGCCGTGCCAGCACCAAAGGGACGGGTGGATAGGCAGGAGCTTGAAGGCGTCCGAGATGTCAGGTTTGGAGAGCCAGGCGCCTGTACCTGCTTTGATGATCGCTTGGATTGCCATAACCACGGAGGAATATTTTAGGGAGAATTCTTCGGAGGGGATTAGGGAATTGAGACTGGGTATGTGGGAAGAATGAGTGGCAGACAGGTTGTACACCAAACATAATTTATTAGAGAACTTGCCCTTGACAAGCCCAATAGGGCTGACTCTCCAAGTACTGAAAGGGGGCTGAGTGAAGGGGCCTATGATGAAATCTCGGTCTATTTCTGCCTGTAAGAGCTGGTCTATGGCCTGCTCATCAGTGGCTGATGAGTGGAGATTCCTGCATTCGTAGGTAGTATGGGGCAGGAAAATGAGGCCAGTGTGAAACCCTACTGTGAATCCCTGGATAAGGTAGGTGGCCAGGGAGGGAGTGGGGTGTGAAGTGAGATAGTGCTCTAGCCAAAGGACGTTGACTCGGCTTAGTCATGCCCTCTTCTGTTGCTTGACTTCACACAAGTTCCTTGGATGCGCCCTCTGGCATAGGGTGCAGATGTGGAGCAGGCAGCACTGACTGAAGTTGCAGGACCCATAATTATAATGGTTGCAGATGGCTGGCCCTCCCACGGTTTGGACTGGGCGTCCGAATTTGTCACCTGAGGTGTTTGTGCAGGGGCCGACTGGCCCTGAAGTGCACCGGAGGTAGAGGGAAATTCGTAGGGGCATCTGATTGTCGCATTGGCGCACCAGGTGGCAGTGTGGGTGGAGGACTGGCAAATCGCGCACAGTGGTGACCGCAAACCGGCAAAGTGGCGACAGAACAGCTCTGTGTCCATGAGGCTCCAATTTGTGGTTGTCTGAAATTGTGTGAGTCTGGCTGCTGCCTTTGCGGAAAAAGAACGATGATAACCGTAGAAAGAAAATCCTCCATACTTGTAGCCCAGGTCTACTACAGTATGGAGGTATAAGTCCAGCTCTTCCCTCTTGCTGGGAGCGGCTGAACATAGGACATTCCTCAGCATGCCAAAGACCAATGTAAATTCTGGGACGGATAATTTCCAGTTGAGTCTGGGGTCTTTGGCTTTAAGGACCACCGACATGTCACCCCAGGTATAGGCCTTATTTTCCGCCAGATCGTGGACGAAAATGAGGAGAGAGACAAGGTTGACGTCCCTGCCGTCCAGGATGTCCTTCCTGATGCTGGCTGGAACCAAATGGGAGGTGTAGACAATGGGGCTCCACGCTGTGGTACCTGCAGGAAGGGGTGTCAAAACCTGGGTTGCGGTCGGATCAGGAATAGCCGTGGCCGGGCGAGCCTCCAGGAGTGCCACTCTGGTTTGTACATCCATGACCGAGGAAGACAGGGATGATTCCATAGTTGTGAGATGGCAAAAGATATTGACTGGAGGGACGCCTGCTGGGTCCTGTTGCGGCTGATGGAGGGAAGAGGAGCTTGAAGAGCTCACCCTTCCTGGCTGTAGCGGGAAAGGGCACGCCTCTGCGTCTTAGTTCTGCCGTCAACTTAGGGATAGTCCATGCCCAGAGAGACTGCACACTGCCGCTCTCTGAGACCGGAGAAGCTGAAAGAGGGGCCCTGAGGTCTTCGCTGACGGCCTGGGACATGGTTTATCTAGATACGATGTCCTGTCCTTGGGGTCGTGTTTTGGTCGACTGGAACCTATTGGGTGACATGAATTTCAAGTTTGCTTCTTTTCCCTAAAAAGGCATACATACCCAGCTTGTGCTCTTTCAGGGTGTTTTTTTTTTTTTTTAACCTGGGGGGATATTGTCCAACCTGGTGCAGGGTGGACCTACTGAACTTGACTGACCTGGAGGAAAATGACAACTTGTGAAGGGTTTGTTAACTAAGTTGAAGAAGTAATTTGTATGGTGACTTAGACGACAAGTGCATGGAATAAGATAAATGAGTGAAACATGCATGCCTTCACTATGGCTCAAATCGGTATGCCGCGACAGCGACGAGCTATGAATTGAACTGTGGGGCATGGCATGAAACGAGGCTAAGACTGTCGTGGCCTACCGGGATGTATCGATGCCTCACAATTGCCCAAGATTTGAAACCAAAGTGGAATGTGCCGATAATGAAATGATTGAAATGTTTGCCTTGATCATGGAATGAATAAAACATCTTGCCATGACAGAGGCCTGACTCGGTCATGCCGAGACTGCGATTTGACAGCGAACAGGACTCTGGAGCATGTATTGGAATGAGGCAACAGCAAATATTGGTGAACACCGGAATGAATTGGTGCATCTTGGATGCGACTGGATTCGAATCGGAGCGCAGTATGTAACAATGAAATGATTGAAATGTTTGCCCTGACAGAGGCACGAATTGACTGTGCCGCTACTGCGACTGACAATGAACTGGGCTCTGGTACAGGTACTGGATAAGGCCGAAACAACTGGGGCACACTGGAACGAATCGGTGTATCTCAGATGCGACTGGGTACGAAACGGGGCACAATATGTGGGAGTGAAATGAATGGTAATTGAATTCCCATGACAGAGTTGCAGATCGGTCGCACCGCATCTGCAACTAACAATGATCCGGACTCTGGAGCATGTACTGAAATGAGGCCAAACAACTGGGGCACACCGTAACTAATCAGTGCAAAATGGATGCAACTGGATTCCAATTGGCATTGACATGACAGTCAAATGGTTTGTTTGCCATGACAGAGGCACGAATCGATCATGCCGCTGTTGCGGCTGACTCTGAATCAGAGTCTGGAGTATGTACCGAAATGTGGTAAATACCTGGGGCATGCTGAGACGAATCGGTGCGCTTTTAATGCGACTGGATTCGCATCGGAACGTGATACGTGACAGTGAAATGATGGCCATGATAGAGACACGAATCGGTAAGCCGTAACCTGTGACTGACAATGAATCGGACTCTGGAGCATGTACTGAAATGAGGCTGTAGCAACTGGGGCACACCGGAGGGAATCAGTGCATTTTTAAATGCGACTGGATTCGAATCGGAGCGCGGTACGTGACTGAAATGAATGCAATGGTTCGAAATGGTTTGAAATGCTTAGAAATGTTTTAGAAATGTTTCAGAAATGTTTGTGAAATGAATTAGTATCGAACTGACACGAGTCGGTATAGAGAATTTTGCGAACAACTTGTCACATGAAGCATGATAACAGTTTAGACATGCCTGAACGAAGCGACGTCTACATCGCGGTGGGGTACAAAATAACGAAATGGCTACGGTAACGACGGTGCGAGTGGTATGCATTAAGATTACGATGTGAATTTTTTGCAAATGATTTGTAAGTTTGATATCACGGTTTAGTGACATGATATCTAACAATGCGTGAAATGAAAACGTCAGCCGAAACCCTACCTGCGACAGCCGAGCCAGACGTGTTGTACGATTTTAGGAATCGGTAACGAGGACCTCGAATCTCGAACACGGGAACTTTACAAATACGGGAACTCATGAACATGAGAACTCACGGACGCTGAGTTTCGAATAGTCGGCCTAGTGGCGTAGTATCGCGCACAGGAAACCGACAAATACCACAGGCGAGCGGGCTGGTTAAATACCCCCCGGGCTCCTCCCATAAATTCAGGCCACCATACTGGCCTTTCTACATATATATATATATATATATATATATATATATATATATATATATACAGTATATATTGTATACATTGATTTCTTAATTAACTAGCTTTCTTCCATCCCTAAGCAAAAGGCTACAGGAGCAAAATATGCATTCTTTGTTTATCATTTTTCTTTAGGGAAAAAGATTAAAAAGCAAATTGTGGCATAGCATTGCAGGGAATCTACCCTGAAAACCTAACATTCCAATTGTCAGCAGGTTTTGATTGGCTGGGGTCTGGGATGTAGAAGTGAACAGTGAGATGGAAACCTGATATAAGATCTAACAAGTCTACTTTCACATATAAATATTCTATCTGCTGGAAAAGAATGGGTGTGGAACAGCATGACAGATGGTCCAAATCCATTACATTTTACCCTCAAGGGTAACATTTTGTTTAACACAAAGGTGTCAGATTTTTATGCTTTCAAGTATGAATAGTCATTCTTCACAAAATACCTAAGACCTTAGCTATGTTGGTAAGCAGAGCTTTTAAAACAGCAAGAAAACCTGTGGACTTTCTCTTTGTGTAATATTATAAATGGTCATGGAAAATATTAGCAGAACTGACAATACTTCTGGGCTCTTCCAGGTTTGAAAAGCATGACCTATAATGCAGGGTTCACACTCTTTTACTTTAACACATTTTGAATGGTACCCCAAAGCACTTAGGCAATGCAGCTTCAACTAACATTTGTTGCAGTGCTCCACAATCCAGGATAATACACTACTGTGCATTGCGGTGCAAAACTACAAGTCCCATCATGCCTCTGCCTCTGGGAGTCATGCTTGTGGCTGTCAGAGTCTTGCTATGCCTCATAGAACTTGTAGTTCTGCAACAGCTTGAGGTCCACTAATTGCATATCCCTGTTCTAGCGTGTTGCCAGCCCATTTTTTTTTTATGTGCTGCTTTAATGATTGCACATAAGCATGTAAAAAGGTAATGCAACGCACCACACCACACTGGAAAATATGACCCCAGCCTAAAGCTGGCCATAGATGATTTTTTTTTCCATTCAGTCAGCGGGCTAAATGAAAATAAACAATCTGATTCCTCCATCCACACAAGTGGGGTGAATAGAAGGGAATCCTCTCCACTGGAACATTGTAGGGTTGATTTACTAAAACTGGAGAGTGCAAAATCTGGTGCAGCTCTGCATAGAAACCTTCCAGGTTTTTTTTTGTTAAAGCTTAAAGTGGAGTTCCAGCCACAATTTATTTATTTTTTTTAAAGTCAGCAGCTAAAAGTACTGTAGCTGCTGACTTTTAATAGGGACACCTACCTGTCCAGGGAGCTCCCGATGTCGCCCCCCCGAGGCCGATTTATCCACCGACTCTGGTGCAGGCGCTGCCATTCCAACTAAGGGAAACCGGCATTGGAGCCTTCAGGCTTCACAGCCAGTTTCCTACTGCACATGAGCGAGTCCCGCTGCACTTTGTGAATGGCCAACTCGTCTTCTGGGACACACACAGGTCTCAGAAGGCAGTGGGGGAGAAGGAGGAGGGCTTGCCACAGAAGAGGATGTAACGTACTGCGCCGCGGCCGGGCTAGGACTGATCACTAGCTGCAGCAGGCGATCGAGAAATATTTTCCAACAATCCCATTCGAAAAAAGTTGATCTAATTATCGATTTCTGTCAAACAGACACAGCCACACATATGGATCAAAATTTATCCAGCCCCTGCTGAACCGGCCAAAATTTGATCCATCTATGGCCAAGTTAAGTGATTATATTTTAATTTAGATTATGATAATGGATTTAAGTAAGGAAGAGTCTGACAGAGTAAGCACCTGTGTGATGAGTCTCTTGCAGTAGCATAACACCAACATAAATGTGTATGTAATTGTATAGCTACTGGTTGAGTAAATAGGAGTTACCTTGACTGTGTGCAACTACAGTAAATAGTTTATACCTTTTAACATGTGAAATTGTTTTTATATAGGCAAGCATTTCATACATATTAACAAAAGTGTAAGAAAGCTAGAATAACCATTGTTAAAGTACAGTATATGTAAAGGTCACATATTTTCAACATTGAACATTGAATAGAGTAGAATTTTTTTAAAAATTTATTGTCTGTGTCTCATTGTGCCCTTACCTTTCTGTTCCAGAGGCAACAGGAAAACAGGAGAGAAAAAGTGAGAAATCCTACTTAGACAGTTGTCACTTGAACAGATGTCCCCAGTGGAAGATTTCCCCTCTACTCCTGCTCTGGTGTAAACTATGAAGTCTACCCAGCAGGGACACAGACAGAAATAAAAACATGGCATAGGTTTTAACACTTCCTCCAGAAATAAACAAATATTTTAAATAGATACGGTCACTTTGCCCACTCAGTGAAAGGGTGAAAGGGTGTCAGGATCCAGCTCTGAACCTTGAACGTCTGCGGGTCTGGATGTGTCTTTTCCCACTGTGCCACCTGAGATGCTGGACAGCTCCTTGTCTGACTCCTTGGACAACCTTGCTTTGTGTTTTGTTTCTTGTGAACCTTGAACTATTTGCTCTTCCCATGAACTTCCCAATTTATGTTATTTCTCTGCACTTCCTGTTTGTCAGATTATTGTCTGCTCTACAGCCAATACCTTGCTTTTTCTCTCCTGCTACTGTCCGTATCTTCCGCTCATTACCAACCTTTGGCTTGTTCCTGGACTACACTTTCACTTGATCCCAGTCTGCAACCACTTGTTACCCACCTTTGGCTTGTTTATTGATTATGCTTCTGCTTGATCCCTACTTACTACATTTGCTACTGGACCCCGGCTTGCTCACCTCCTGGTGGGACAATTCTGAGGAACTTGGCACTAGCATGCAGCAAAACCTATTTCCACCATGAGGAGCTCTGGTGAAGACAGGTTAGTGCTTAGACCCTGCGCTTTGAGTGAGCCCGCGTCATCAGCCAGGATGACCTGCTCATGTACTTATCCAGCCAGTCAGTGTGAACTTCTACACTGCTTTAGCTACTGATCTCCGAGCCCGACCCCTGGCAATGACAAAGGGTCACCACCAACCACTGATAATCATTATTCTAGCAATACCCCACCACCTTCTCCTCAGCCTCAGTCACCAAAATTCCCAGGGCTATTGACTGCTAGACCCAGCTCTATCACAAGAGAAGGGGTTACATGCTTCCCCATACCAAGAAACACTTTGTATTTTGTACTAAAGGCCCATGAAAATGTCTTTTTTAAAGTAAACATGTAATTACTTTATATGGTTTTATCTTTTGCAACTTCATACATAATATGAAATAATTTTGACTTTTTGACATGAATGGCACTAACCTGTCTTCTGATTTTTCTGATTTTTCTATGTTAAATAAAAGCGCAGCAAACTGGCAATAAGAACAAAATGACTACCTACCTCTAATGCTATTAGAAAAAACATTTTACATCATATTCCTTTAACTGTCATTGTCTGGCTCTGCCTTCAAGTCAAAATGTAAATCTCCTGCCTCCAAGAGTCCTAATTGGATGCCTAAATGTTCTGTCAGAAAGTTGAGGAATTATGTGCAGGACGTGCCTATAACCATGCAAATAGCAACTTTTTCAGGCTTATGTTGACAGGCATTCTTTTTAAATGTTCCATTTGCTATTGAAAAGCAAATGCATACAAATGCAGCATTTGACAAGAAAAGGATTTGTGTGACCTGTTTTGCCTTTAGTTCAAACTCTCCTCACTAGGACATGCTGCATCCAAAGAAATGCAGCCCAACACAAAACAGGTCAAACAGCCTCTAAACTGCTGTGTGTACTGCTTAAACAAAGTCAATGGGATTTTGCTGACCTGGGTTTAAAGTGTATACTAAAAGCAGGAAAACATTGGCCATCGTCATGAGCACTTTAAAAAGTGCTGCTTAGATATTTAGTGGTCCTGGGTGTCATTAAAGGAAAATGGTTGTAAATGGTTGAAACTCACAGTTTATACTGTTAGCTGTGCTCTATTGTTGATGCTTTAGTGTTTTCATGCTTACCCCAGGTTCATCTCCTAGCATACTAAAAAAAAAACTGTTTCACGGCATAAACATTAAAGTGGTTCTAAAGGCAGAAGTTTTTTTCACCTTGATGCATTCTCCCCATTAAGGTAAGAAACATTTTGTCTGCAGCTCCCCCATCAGCCCCCCCCCCCTTATACTTACCTGAGCTCGATCTCACTCCATCCAGTGCCGTGCCCCAGAGCAGCAGCTCTCTCCACTTTCTCCCTTCTCACAGGGTAGATTGATAGCAGTGGGAGCCATTAGCTTATTCTGCTGTTAATCAAATCCTGTGATTAGGGATTGGAAGGGGGGGGGCTAGCTATGCTGTCTGTGTCTATGGCTCATGTCAGGATCAAGTCTACAGGTGTGCCACAATAAAAAAAATGACCCTTACCCTTTACAGCCACTTTAACCAGTTGTAGACCCTGGGCATACTAGACACGCCCAAAAAAAGTCATCATTGTACACAGGGTGTGTCTAATACATCCAGTCCTTCTGCCTCCCTGCCAGGATCCTTCCCTGTCACAGTACCAGGCAATTCAGCTCTGATTACTCACAGCTGCATTGCTGAGTACACAGAGAAGGTCGGCAGCAGGAGCAGTAAAAAGCAAAAAGCAGTCTGGGAAGGTTTATCAACAACATTGCTGAGACGGGAATGCAGAAAGTTAAATTGAAACGTTGTGTCATTTGCAACTTTCTGTTTTTCATCTTCAGATCAAATGGATGAACTTCAATCTGTAGATAAATAGAGTTAAAGCAACCTTGACAAGTAAAAAAAATATATTTTTTTTTCTAATTAAAAGTTCCTCTGTTGAACCCCTTTTTAGCCCTTAGCTTACTCTAATAAACACTAATTAACTCTGTATTCTCCTTCTCCATTCAATTATAACTTTCCTGATGATTTTTTTTTCTATTTTATTAACTAATAATTAAACTTTTTTTCTGTTTTGTTTGCTTTGTTCATTAATATTTTTACACCTTTTACAGATATTTACACGTACCACACTAAAAAAATGAAAAAACCCACTTTACTTCATTTGTAAATAACTTTGCAATGCTTTGTACCAAAATCATAATTTTAGTGATGTTTTACACAGGACAAATTACAGAATAAAATGCACACTTTTTATGTGCAGAAACACTATTTATGCTTAAACTAACATTGCTCAAAAAAAGAAAAAAATGCCTTTTGTTTAGTTCTATTAGGTTTAATTGTCTAAGGATTGCGAAAAAAAAATATTATTGCAAGACAATATTCACAAAAAAAAAGCCTTGTTTGTGCTTAAAAAACAATGTATTACGTTATTATGTTCAGTAATGACAAAATTATAAAATAATAATAAATAAATAAATAGGCTCATAGCAGAAATTTGAAAATTGTTCTGGTCTATAAGGAATAAACAGGTGTGAGAGCTGAAATGGTTAAAGTGTTACTAAACCCAGGACCTTGCTATCACTGCATCTGGTCTCCTACAGTACACAGAGCATGGAAATGCAATAGTTTTAGTAAATACAAATGGCTAAATACCTTTTCTCATCCGCAGTTAAAGCAGTCTTGTGACTTCTATCAGTGTCTGCTTAAAGCTTATAGGAGGAGTTTTCATTCTCCCCCGATTGTCCTATGAGGCTGCAGGACCCCTGACCCTCTGTCTGGACAGTGATGATTGGCCCTGAGCTGATCACATGCACTCTTCCAAGAAAGAAAAAAAACTCTCTAGCAATACACACCAAACTGAGCTTGTGCAGCTTGCCCCCCAAGACTTTGTTCAATCACAAGATGGTTTGGGGACTGTGGAGGAAGGGAAGGATCAAAGAAGACAGGATCAAACAGCCTTTTTATACAATGTGGAGGATTAACCCCTTAGATTCCACAGTAAGAATATCAAGCATGCTTTACTGCATATACAGGCTAATTTTTACTGTTGTGGGTTTAGTAACAATTTAAACGTAGTTTCAAATGCAACCAGTATAAAGTAAAGATTTTTTATTATAGGCTTACCTGTAGCAAAAAGTGGATTGTAAGGGTTTATAACCACTTTAAGGCTTGGTTCACACTAGCCTGTCTCCAAAGTTTCAGTGCAATATTGGAATCAGACTTTGATACGACATTGATGTGACTTTTTATACTCTGTGGCATGGCAGTCGTATCAAGGTCAGACCAAAGTAGTGCAGGAACCTTTTCAGACTTGTGTAGTAGCAGCTAAGACAGCTCTCATAGGGAAACATTAAATTTCACATGTCATCTGATTTGAGGTCTCACAAGTAGGATCCTATGTCGCATCAGTGAACCGAGCCTGATGGGTGAGTGGATGAGTGGAAAAACATCACACCTATTTCATTTAGTTTTCTAAAATCATCAGTTAGCCATCTAGCTTAAGGTCGTACACTTTGGGACCGCTCGCTGTTAGATTCTTCCATAACACCAAGGGCCAACATTTCTGTACCGCTTATGCAATGGTTTCTTTTAAAGTTAAAACGGATAAGGTTTTAACTTGACTTTAACATGAGGCTCAGTCACAGTATCATGGTAAATTACATTATTCTACATTATTAAGCGCTGCGCAAACTGTTGACGCGATATAAAACCTGTATAATAATAATATTTATTCAGGCTGGTAATTCAGAAAACACTTCTCAATTTTTCTGCATTACCTCTTGAATCCAAGAAGCAGACATCCTAATCTCTGGTATACCTTGTGGTGGTGATACTTTAGGCTCACTTTCTGATTGACAATCTGATGTAGACAGTCCAGAACTTAAAAAAGTTCAGTTGAATTCTAAACCTTCAGAAGTCATCGCTGAAACTGACACATTGCTTGGAACATCTGAATCTCATCTTAGACACAGCCAAGAAAACCCCTTACTCTCCACTCCCATACTCAGACTCTACAGTCCAGGAGCTGTCCAACTATATTAATCTGCATGATAGCTCTCTCGAAAAACCAACTTGCATGACAGTACAGGCCAGGTTATCTTTGGCATTGTTGTTCAGGATTGCAGCACTGGATTTGGGAAAATCCTTTCTCCCACTATACTTGTAAGGTTATTATTTTACACTGGAAGAAACCCACTGCTCCTATGGTGTCCCTCTGAAAAAGCCTTGTAAACTCCATGATCCCATTCTTTAGGGCCTTCTATCTTTCCAAAGGTTGCAAGAAGAAATTTTACAAAGTCTAGCACTGTGTTTAGTCTTACACTGCATACTATAATGTTATAATGCATTATTAACTCTTGGAACTGTAATGTGTACCTCGCTTATTTACTAAGAGTTGGTTACTGTAGCCCTTTCCTTTTCTCCTATTAACGTACAATATAATGTAGTGGACTTTAGTGGTTCCTAGCACTGCTACTTGCTCTTGGAGGGATTACCTCAACATACTTTCTTTTGTTTCCTTTAGCTCTACATAATGCTGTGCATTATACTCTCCTGTTACTTCAGGGGCGAATCAGCCGAGAGAAAGGCGGTGGGTTGGAGTTTTCATTTTAGTTGGTTTTAGATGGTCTTTGTTATTATTACCAGATTTTGGCTCAGGTATAAGCAATGTATATCTATGTCTGGCCCTGCGTGTCCTTCATTTTTCATGTTAGTGCACTGTGATGCGATGTTTGTCTGTGTACTTGTGTAAAATGTTTAATAAACAGAATTTAAAAAAAAACATGGAATCTCATCTCTCAATCAACATTCTGAAGCTCTGAGCAATTTCATTGTCCGTACAATGCTGGATTGTCTGACTGGGGGTTATATGATCGGGATCCAGTAAGACAATGACACATCAGTAGCGTACATCAACCACCAGTCTTCTTTCTCCTGGCTATACCTGAGCAGTTGAGCCCTAAAGAAGTCAATGGAGCTCATCTCCCTGCGTCTCCCAATAAGGAAAAGAAGCCTCATAGAAGTCAGGTTTGGCCAGGAAAAGGGGCATTGGTTCTCGGTAGGTATTTATCTGAGGGTGTGGGGGGGTGATGTATTAGATTAGGGAAGGGGCGAAATGAATAAGTATACTTTGTATGAAAGTGCACCCATTCTTTAAGGACAAGCTTCCACTTTTTCCTGTCAAAGCTCCCTCTACTGGATCTGTGAGCGCTTCTTGAGCTTTTTTCTAGGCAAAATTGGAAATTATTTGGCAGATCTGCAAAACTGCCATCTGATTTTCTGTTCATACTTTCTCTAAGTATTGCCAGATGTTTTTTCAGGTCTAACCTGATGCCAGCTTCAGGCATAAGAAATGTAAGGCATTTCATGCTGCCCCCAGTTTTACTCTTTTGTTATGTTGGCGTGTAAGTGCATTGTTACTGTTGCTCACCCCTTCATTGGACAGCTTTTGAATGTCCAAATTGTCTCTGAATAACTTAATCCCTTGGATGCCACTCCTCTACTGTTGATGCTATATAAATCCTGTATAATATAATAATAATAATGTTTATAATGTTTTATGTAGTGCTTTTTTTCCTTTTGATTTCTTTTTTTTTTGTTCTTTTGCTGTCATGTATCCCCTACTCATTCAAATAGCAGGGGTCTGGGATCTTGGGGCTTCCAGATTCTGTTAAGCCCCCCGCCCGCAGACCCCCACAACCACTGGCCAGGTTTGTGGAGAAGATAGCCTTGTCCTCATCAACATGGGGACAAGGTGCTTTGGGGGGCTGAGCCCCCCTGCCCCAAAGCAACCCCCGTGTTGAGGGCATGTGGCCTGGTATGGCTTTCCTCCCCCTTTCCTGGCTTGCCAGGCTGCATGCTCGGATAAGGGGCTTGTATGGATTTGGGGGGGGGGCACGCCTTTTTTTCCCCCTAATTTCATTTCCGGCAATTCTTTTTTTACATTTAGCCCTGATGAAACCCTGCTGAAAGCTGCTGACTCATCAGTTGTTAAGGACATGGCAGCCGTCTGCTCCTTAAAAACCATAACAGTTACTGGTACGTGGTATTTACTACTGGTAATAAATACGCCGGCTACCACCAGGCGTTAATCTATTTTATATTTTTACTACTAAAATACCGCATTACTTCATAAAATAATGAGGTATTTTAGTAGCATTTTTAGTGAATGTCAAAAAACTTTTTGAAAAACCCTGAGCGGTATCTTACCACATACTCGGTCGCGGTAAGATACCACTTTGTGAATAGAGCCCAACAAACCTAATTGGGCCCAGTATATTCTTGGGGTAATGAATTAAGCCATTCACTATCCTGAGGCATTCCCTCTATGAAACACCTAAAGAAATATAGCAAAAAAGTTGCAACTCATGTTCTGCAGCACGCGTTTCCCTAAAGAGGTCTTGATGGATTAAGGAATACCCTATTAGGTCTGTGTCAATGAAAGAGTTATATATACTTTTAACTTGTAAAGCATTTACATATTTCTGTCTAGAATTCTCAGACAGATGGGCAAAACCCTAAATAATATGTTTAAGAAAGTGCTGGACAAAAATGGGTGAGATTTCTTTCACCTGCTCCATATCTTCCACCTCCATATTGTATGCTTCTATTTTGATCACAGTAATTTCATGGTTTCTTTTTCTTTGATTTGATACACAATAAACACCTGTGAGGTCTTCTTGACGCCTTTAAATAAACATGGACACTGGATTCCACTTCTTTCAAAGGTGTAACATATTTCTCCTATGCAAGACAAGGTGTTGATAGTCAGAAAACACTTGCAGAAAACCCAGAATACAGAAAATCATATTTACAATATATTAACTAAAATTAGTACTTTAAATCCTGGAGACCATGTGCTTGTCTTTGTCCACACAGTAAAAAGTGAATTTCAAATTTATGTGAAATAACTGAAAAGATAGAAGTACATTACAAGGTTTTTCAGTTTGATAGACAGAAAAAGAGTGAGTTTATATTGTAAACTTGATTAACCACTACCTGCCCACACTATAGCAGAAAGACAGCTACAGCTACAGGCTTATTTTGCAGGGAGGGTGTCCATGGACGTCCTCTCATGATTGCGCTGCCCATGCGCCCCCTTTGGATTCAGCTGATCACAGATTAGTGTAAAGGGCCAATCACAGCGGCCCTTTACCATATGATCAGCTGTGTCCAATGACAGCTGATCACAGGATGTAAACACAAGCCGGCTTTTTTTTTCCTCACACTGACAGCATGAGAAGAGAAAAGGAGAGCCAATAACCGGCTTGTGTGTCCTGATTATCAGTGCGGTCCCACCAGTGCTGCCAATCAGTGCCCACCAGTGCTGCCAATCAGTGCCACCCATCAGTGCCCATCAGTGCTGCCAATCAGTATCATCAGTGCCTCCTCTTCAGTGTCACCTATCAGAGCTTCCCATCAGTGCTGCCTACTAGTGTCTATCAGTGCCCATCAGTGCCGCCTGTCACTGTCCATAAGTGCCACCTATCAGTTCCCATCAGTGCCGCCTATCAATGCAGCTTCATCAATGCCTCCTCATCAGTGCCCACCAGTGCCGCCACATCAGTGCCCATCAGTGTCACCTATCAGTGCCCATCAGTATCGCCTCATCAGTGCCCATAAGGGCAGCCTCATCAGCGCACATCAGTGAAGGAGAAAAATTACCTGTTTGCAAAATTTTATAACAATCTTTTAAAAATGGGTCTTTTTTCAACATTTTCAGCCTTCTTTCATTTGTTTAGCAAAAAGTAAAAAACCCAGTGGTGATTAAATACTACTAAAAGAAAGCTCTATTTGTGTGAAAAAAATTATAATAATTTCATATGGGTTCAGTGTTGCATGACTGCGTAATTGTCATTCAAAGTGCGACAGTGTTGAAAGCTGAAAATTAGCCTGGGCAGCAAGGGGATAAAAGTGGCCAGCAGGCAAGTGGTTAAACACTTTAAAGATAGAAGATCCCAGAAGTAGTAGACTCATTGCTAAGACAGAATTAGGTAAATGTAATAAAATACAAAATCCATCAAGCCAACAGATGGGGCTCTGCTATCTTTCTTAATTTTCAGATTTTTCAGGTTTGGTTTCAGCTGAATATAAAAAAGAAATAAGCGTGAATGAGTCATCACAGCTGTAACTCATTTCTTAATAGATGGTTCGGCATGAGGTTTTAATCAAACAGAAGGCGCTACAAAGTAGACTTGGTTTGCTGTGCTGGCTTTTCAGCTAATTCATAGTGCTTTGGCAATCCTTTGTGATGCAGTTTAACACTTTTTTAGAAAAGAAAATGATTGTGATATATGTAAATACAGTATATATATATATATATATATATCAGTTTGAGATATGAAAACAATTTAGGAATATAAGAAAAATCTAAAGTGAAATTAAACTACGATATTTTGTTTTTCCATTTTAAAACATGTATTGCCAAAAGCACCATCAGATATAACCCATTTGTAAATCTGGGCATGTTTTCATATGAAAATTTCTTGGAATCTGTAAAACAGAAGCATGGAATTAGTTCCAAGAATAGAATTGCCCATGCAGTTTGCCATTTAACAATTCCAGTAAAGACATTAAAAGTTAAACTTCAATATTTTCCTGCCTCTAGAGTCTACAGTATGCCCAGTGTATAGTGCTGCAGAACAGTGATATGGGGTGTCTACTAGGATGCGTGGGAAATATATGCATTGCTCAGGTGACATGTGGGTATTTATTGCCTTATGTATGTAATTCATGGGAGTCGGCAAAATTGTACTATTGTAAAAGACTGTTTTGATGGGATTTATATTAGAGCTTGCAGCCTCATAACAACTAACAAGGAAATAGTATGCAACAGGATAAAATTAAGAGGCTTGTATACCAATGCTAAAAGTCTAGCTAATAAGATGGGAGAACTGGAACTGCTAATGTACAAGGAGGACTTTGGTTTTGTGGGAATTTCAGCAACTTGGTTTGACAGTTTACACGATTGGCTGGCAACCAGTCAAGAGTATTCCCTATATCGTAGCGATAGGAAGGGTAGGAAAGGGGGAGGGGTGTGCCTGTATATCAAGAATGATGTGCAAGTGAACGTGAGGGATGACATCACTAATGGAGCAAGGGGGAGGAGGAATCCTTGTGGGTGGAGCTCCAAAGGGAGGAAAATATTGGGAAAGTAATAGTTGGCGTATGCTACAGACCCTTGAGCCTGGTGGAGGAGGGGGAGGCAGACCTCCTATCACAGCTTGGAGTGGCGGCAAGGCTGTAAAAGTTATTATAATGGGGGATTTTAATTATTTAGATATAGACTGGGCAGACTAGAGCTCACCTGTCATGAGAAGGTCTACCCGTTGGTGGCGCTATCGCTCCCTTGGATCGCAGTACCAGTGTCCATCAGCAGGTGTCTTCCTACACCTAGGACCTGCAGTAGGAGGTCTTTCCTGCTGGTGGCACTGTTGCATCCTCGGGCCGTAGTACCGGCGTCAACCAGCGGGTGCACTCTGGCAGTGTGGAGCAAACAGCTCACACTGCGCTCAGCTGTAACGTGAGGTCAATCACCACAGCCTTACAAATACCCGGCAAGCCCTCATGGGCTCGCCTTGGTATCTTTCTCTCTCCCTGCGTTCTGACCCTGCTGCCTGTTTGACTTTGAGCCTGCTATCCGCCTTGTCCTGATTTGATCCCATCCCTATCCTGAGGCCTTCCTAGTCCTGTCCCTTCCGTTCCTGGCTCCCTTGGATCCCTGCCCTGAACCCCATCCATCCATCCTCTCCTTGTCCTGTTCAGGTTCCCATCCTTACCCTTCTGCTGACTTCCCTGTGTATGACCTTGGCTTGGCTTGTTTACGATTACGGTATCTCCCTTTACATATATATATATACATTGTTGTTTGTAGTGGGTTGTTGTGTGGGTTTTTGCACTGTTTGTTCCTGTCACTTATCACTTGTTAATAAACACCATTTCACTTACATGTGTTTCTGGTCTCCTCTGTGCAGTCCACACAGTCTGGTCTACTAGTCTCCTGACAGTATACCAAGGCCATCCCTGACCAGACGTGGCTGCACTGAGAAACCGTCCTGTTACGGTGGGCGCGCAAAATGGACTTTGATGAAATTGTCTATTATTCTCTGCTGGCGGCAGAGGATAATGAATATTGTTGTCAGACTCTTAAAGATTGGACCCGAGACCAACTGCTGGAAACAATACAAACCGCCCATTTACTTGTAGATCAAGGTCATGTGTTATTTGAGGATGTTCTGCCTTTGATCCAATTATGTACAAAGTCAGCCTCATCATGCATTCCCGAAGGTAGTGACGATTTCTCCCCTCCTTTCAGTTGTGACCAGGTGGAATCCCTGGTATGGTTGTTAGAGGATGATCCGGCTTACTTTGATGAACATTATTCCGCTTGTTCCCAGCAGGTGTTATCCGATTGCATTTATTCAGTACAATCTCTGGTTAGTCAGGCTGTATGTAAATCAGCGTTTGTTCAACCTTTGCTGCAGGCATGGTCAGATCTCCTATCTTTAGCTAAGCCACAACATTCCAGCCCTGCCATTAATCATCTGCCTTCCAAAAGATCTATCTCCCCGTCACCTATGGCAACCTCAGCTACAACCCAGTTTAATCAGTTCCCTACCAAATACTATCACCCAGTCTCCAAGTGTCGCACCTATCCTGCTTTCAATTCACCTGTCTCTTCTCCTCCACCTGTAACAGTCCCACAAAACCCCTCTCTAGCTACAGTTCCTTGGTCTTCCTTCGATCCAGCTACTTTCTTTGCTTACAGCCCTGCACCTACATACAAAACTGCACGGGCTAAACCAAAGAAGAAGCAAAAATTCTTCCCAACCCACACCATCTTGCCAGTAACCCAACCTGTTCCAGCTTTGCAGTCTGCTGTTCCAGCCTTCCAGTCTGCTGTTCCAGCCTTCCAGTCTGCTGTTCCAGCTTTGCAGTCTGACGTTCCAGCTCGCCAGTCTGATGTTCCAGCCTTCCAGTCTGCTGTTCCAGCCTTCCAGTCTGCTGTTCCAGCTTTGCAGTCTGCTGTTCCAGCCTTCCAGTCTGCTGTTCCAGCCTTCCAGTCTGATGTTCCAGCCTTCCAGTCTGATGTTCCAGCCTTCCAGTCTGATGTTCCAGCCTTCCAGTCTGATGTTCCAGCTTTACAGTCTGATGTTCCAGCTCGCCAGTCTGACGTTCCAGCTCGCCAGTCTGACGTTCCAGCCTTCCAGTCTGATGTTCCAGCCTTCCAGTCTGATGTTCCAGCTTTACAGTCTGACGTTCCAGCTCGCCAGTCTGACGTTCCAGCTCGCCAGTCTGATGTTCCAGCCTTCCAGTCTGATGTTCCAGCCTTCCAGTCTGCTGTTCCAGCTTTGCAGTCTGCTGTTCCAGCCTTCCAGTCTGATGTTCCAGCCTTCCAGTCTGCTGTTCCAGCTTTGCAGTCTGCTGTTCCAGCTTTGCAGTCTGCTGTTCCAGCCTTCCAGTCTGCTGTTCCAGCCTTCCAGTCTGCTGTTCCAGCTTTGCAGTCTGCTGTTCCAGCCTTCCAGTCTGATGTTCCAGCCTTCCAGTCTGCTGTTCCAGCTCTGCAGTCTGACGTTCCAGCTCTGCAGTCTGACGTTCCAGCTCTGCAGTCTGACGTTCCAGCTCTGCAGTCTGACGTTCCAGCTTTGCAGTCTGATGTTCCAGCCTTTCAGTCTGATGTTCCAGCTTTGCAGTCTGATGTTCCAGCTTTACAGTCTGATGTGCCTGCCTCCCAGTCTGTCGTCCCGATGCCTGCCTTCCAGCTCGATGTCCCTGCCTTCCAGCCGGATGTCTTGCAGCTTGCCTTCCAGCCTGATGTCTTGATGCCTACCTACCAGTCTGATGTGCCAGCTTTCCAGATTGATGTGCCAGCTTCCCAGATTGATGTGCCAGTTTCCCAGATTGATGTGCCAGTTTCCCAGATTGATGTGCCAGTTTCCCAGATTGATGTGCCAACTTCCCAGTTTGCTGTACCAGCTTCCCAGCCTGATGCCTTGCAGCTTGTCTTCCAGCCTGATGTCTTGATGCCCACCTACCAGTCTGATGTGCCAGCTTCCCAGTCTGATGTGCCAGCTTCCCAGTCTGATGTGCCAGCTTCCCAGTCTGATGTGCCAGCTTCCCAGATTGATGTGCCAGCTTCCCAGATTGATGTGCCAGCTTCCCAGATTGATGTGCCAGCTTCCCAGCCTGATGCCTTGCAGCTTGTCTTCCAGCCTGATGTCTTGATGCCTACCTGCCAGTCTGATGTGCCAGCTTCCCAGATTGATGTGCCAGCTTCCCAGATTGATGTGCCAGCTTCCCAGATTGATGTGCCAGCTTCCCAGATTGATGTGCCAGCTTCCCAGCCTGATGCCTTGCAGCTTGTCTTCCAGCCTGATGTCTTGATGCCTACCTGCCAGTCTGATGTGCCAGCTTCCCAGTCTGATGTGCCAGCTTCCCAGTCTGATGTGCCAGCTTCCCAGTCTGATGTGCCAGCTTCCCAGTCTGATGTGCCAGCTTCCCAGATTGATGTGCCAGCTTCCCAGATTGATGTGCCAGCTTCCCAGATTGATGTGCCAGCTTCCCAGATTGATGTGCCAGCTTCCCAGTTTGCTGTCCCAGCTTCCCAGCCTGATGTCTTGCAGCTTGCCTTTCAGCCTGATGCCTCGAAGATTGCTTCTCAGTCTGATGTGCCAGCTTCTCAGTCTGATGTGCCAGCTTCCAAGTCGGATGTTCCAGCTTTCCAGTCTGATGTTCCAGCCCTCCAGCCTGATGTTCGGGTGTCTGCCCTCCAGCTCAAGTGGTTCCTGTCATCTGCTGCCCAGCTCAAGTGGTTCCTGTCGTTTGCTGCCCAGCTCAGGTGGTTCCTGCCGTCTGCTGCCCAGCTCAAGTGGTTCCTGCCGTCTGCTGCCCAGCTCAAGTGGTTCCTGCCGTCTGCTGCCCAGCTCAAGTGGTTCCTGCCGTCTGCTGCCCAGCTCAAGTGTTTCCTGTCGTCTGCTGCCCAGCTCAAGTGTTTCCTGTCGTCTGCTGCCCAGCTCAAGTGTTTCCTGTCGTCTGCTGCCCAGCTCAAGTGGTTCCTGTCGTTTGCTGCCCAGCTCAAGTGGTTCCTGTCGTTTGCTGCCCAGCTCAAGTGGTTCCTGTCGTTTGCTGCCCAGCTCAAGTGTTTCCTGTCGTTTGCTGCCCAGCTCAAGTGGTTCCTGTCGTTTGCTGCCCAGCTCAAGTGGTTCCTGTCGTTTGCTGCCCAGCTCAAGTGGTTCCTGTCGTTTGCTGCCCAGCTCAAGTGGTTCCTGTCGTTTGCTGCCCAGCTCAAGTGGTTCCTGTCGTTTGCTGCCCAGCTCAAGTGGTTCCTGTCGTCTGCTGCCCAGCTCAAGTGGTTCCTGTCGTCTGCTGCCCAGCTCAAGTGGTTCCTGTCGTCTGCTGCCCAGCTCAAGTGGTTCCTGTCGTCTGCTGCCCAGCTCAAGTGGTTCCTGTCGTCTGCTGCCCAGCTCAAGTGGTTCCTGTCGTCTGCTGCCCAGCTCAAGTGGTTCCTGTCGTCTGCTGCCCAGCTCAAGTGGTTCCTGTCGTCTGCTGCCCAGCTCAAGTGGTTCCTGTCGTCTGCTGCCCAGCTCAAGTGGTTCCTGTCGTCTGCTGCCCAGCTCAAGTGGTTCCTGTCGTCTGCTGCCCAGCTCAAGTGGTTCCTGTCGTCTGCTGCCCAGCTTAATGACTCTGACATGCTAGCAGTACCCACTGTCCAGGTTGATGTACCCGATGCCCGGCCTGATGTGCCCTCATCTGTCCAGTTGAGGGTCATGAACTTTGAACAGATACACCTTGTTGGAGCGTCCGGAGGCCGCTCCTTTAGGGGGGGGTACTGTCATGAGAAGGTCTACCCGTTGGTGGCGCTATCGCTCCCTTGGATCGCAGTACCAGTGTCCATCAGCAGGTGTCTTCCTACACCTAGGACCTGCAGTAGGAGGTCTTTCCTGCTGGTGGCACTGTTGCATCCTCGGGCCGTAGTACCGGCGTCAACCAGCGGGTGCACTCTGGCAGTGTGGAGCAAACAGCTCACACTGCGCTCAGCTGTAACGTGAGGTCAATCACCACAGCCTTACAAATACCCGGCAAGCCCTCATGGGCTCGCCTTGGTATCTTTCTCTCTCCCTGCGTTCTGACCCTGCTGCCTGTTTGACTTTGAGCCTGCTATCCGCCTTGTCCTGATTTGATCCCATCCCTATCCTGAGGCCTTCCTAGTCCTGTCCCTTCCGTTCCTGGCTCCCTTGGATCCCTGCCCTGAACCCCATCCATCCATCCTCTCCTTGTCCTGTTCAGGTTCCCATCCTTACCCTTCTGCTGACTTCCCTGTGTATGACCTTGGCTTGGCTTGTTTACGATTACGGTATCTCCCTTTACATATATATATATACATTGTTGTTTGTAGTGGGTTGTTGTGTGGGTTTTTGCACTGTTTGTTCCTGTCACTTATCACTTGTTAATAAACACCATTTCACTTACATGTGTTTCTGGTCTCCTCTGTGCAGTCCACACAGTCTGGTCTACTAGTCTCCTGACATCACCATTTCCTAAATGTCTTGCAGGATAATTTCATGGGTCAGTTGGTGAATGCACCAACAAGAGATAATGCATTACTAGACCTACTGATTACACACATTATAGACCTGATAGCAGATGTGGAAATACAGGGCAACTTAGGAAACAGAAACTGCAGGTCAATTCGATTCAGTATAAAACACAGAAATAAGAAGCACAAGGGTAATACAAGGACACTGAACTTCAAAAGAGCCAACTTCCCTAAACTGCGCTCTTTGCTAGATGATATTAAATGTGATAAAGTCCTAGGAACAAAGAACACGGAGGAAAAATGGGAGTGCTTTAAGAGCATACAAAATAAAGGTATTGGCCAGTGCATTCCAATGGGAAATACGTTTAAAAGAGCTAAAATTAATCCTAGGTGGCTAAACTCTAACGTAAAAATGTATATAAATACAAAAGAAAAGGCCTTTACAAAATATAAGGATGAGGGGTCACTGGCAGCATTCCAACAATACAAAGAATGCAATAAGAAATGTAAGAGCACACTCAGGGCAGCTAAAATAGACCGCGAAAGGCACATAGCGACGAAGTGTAAAAACCCCCCCAAGAAATTCTTTAAATATATAAACAGTAAGAAAGTGAGGCCAGAACATATTGGCCCCATAAAGGATGATGAAGGGAATTTGGTTACAAAAGACAAAGGGAAAGCAAAGGTTTTAAATGCATTCTTCTCCTCAGTTTTCACAAAGGAAATGGGGGGATATAGTAACCAAGACTGTAATGTTAATAAAATGCACCCTCATGGCTAGCAGAAGACAGTATCAGAAATAGACTTGAAAAACTTAACATAAATGAGTCACCAGATGGCTTACACCTGAGGGTCCCCAAGGAACTCAGCCAGTTGATAGCTAGACCATTGTTCCTAATGTTTATGGACCATTTACTGACTGGAATGGTACCAGCTGATTGGAGAAAAGCCAAAGTGGTACCAATATTTAAAAAAGGGCCAAGATATATCCCTGGAAACTACAGACCAGTCAGCCTAACATTGATGGTATGTAAGCCAATGGAGGGGGTGAAGGGACTATATCCAAGTTTTTCTTAATGAAAATGGTATCATTAGTGGTAATCAGCACGGATTCATGAAGAATCATTCTTGCCAGACCAATCTATTAACATTCTATGAAGAAGTGAGCTTCCATCTAGATAAAGGAAGGCCATGGATGTTGTGTCTCTGGATTTTGCAAAAGCATTTGATATAGTTCCCCACAAACGTTTACTTTGCAAACCGAGGTCAGTCAGCATGGACCATAGAGTGAGTACCTGGATTGAAAACTGGCAACAGGGGTGGGTGCAAAGGGTGTTGATAAATAGTGAGTACTCGGAATGGTCCGGTGTGGTAAGTGGGGTCCCCCATGGATCTGTCCAGGGACCAGTTTTGTTTAACCTATTCATAAATGATATAGAGAATGGGATAAACAGCTCAATCTCAATATTTGCGGATGATACAAAGTTAAGCAGGTTAAAAAATGTAAGGTAATGCATTTGGGTGCTAAAAATAGGAAACGTAAGTTACTCGTTAGGAGCAGAACCTCTGGGAGACTCTAGGATGGAAAAGGACCTGGGGTCCTAGTAGATGACAGGCTCAGCAATGGCAAGCTGCTGTAAGCAAAGCCAATAGAATATTGGCATGCATTAAAAGGGGATTCACTCCAGGGATAAAACAATAATTCTTCCACTCTACAAGACTCTGGTCTGGCCGCATCTTGAGTATGCCATCGAGTTCTGGGCACTAGTCCTCAGGAAGGATGTGCTGGAACTGGAGAGAGTTCAGAGAAGGGCAACAAAGCTAATAAAGGGACTAGAGGGGAAAGACTAAAAACATTGAACTTATTCTCTCTGGAGAGGAGACACTTGAGAGAGGATATGATAGTAATTTACAAATACCGCACTGGTGACCCTAGGAGACGGAAAAACTTTTCAGTGAAAGGGAATTTAAAAAGATACATGGCCATTCACTGAAATTGGAAGAGAAGGGTTTTAACCATAAACTGCGTAGAGGGTTCTTTACTGTCAGAGCGGTAACAATGTGGAATTTTCTTCCACAAGCAGTGGTATTAGCAGGGAGCATCGATAGTTTCAAAAAACTATTAGATGGGCACCTTAACGATCACAACATACAGGGATATACAATGTACTGTACTATTGACATAAACACAAGCACTCTCACACACCACAGGTTAAACTGGATGGACTGCTGTCTTTTTTCAACCTTACCAACTATGTAACTATGTAGCTGTACTGATGGCTTTGTGCTGCTGTCTTGTGTTGTTGTTTGTTATGTAAGCCTGGTCTTCAGGCTAGAGTTTTATGATTAACTTTTTGTGAAAACAATAAAAAGGAATTTACTAAACAAAAATAAAAGTTACATTTCAAGAATATTTTTGATTGGCTTAATCAGTGTTTTTTTTAACATGTGTATCCCTTGGCAACCTCTTTCCATAAATTGTAATCCCCCCAATTGTAATTGGTGTATGGGGTAAGCGACAATAGTAGAATGATTAGCTCTTGGGAGAAAGAAGGACGTGGAGAAGATCTGATCGTTTTGTCAGCTCTCCTCTAACCTGACATTGTAGCTCCTGCACACTTTGCAATGACAGCAAGTAATAAGAGTGCCTGAGTGTAGCAGAACCAATCTAATCATTGTTTACAAGCTACATTGTCTACAAGCTAGCATTGTTTACTTTTTAAGTTCACCAGGCATTGACAAGTCGTAGCTCACCCACTAAAAGGTAGGTCAGCCAGGAGAGAAGTGGGGGCCTGTGAGAGGGCACTCCTGCTCCACTAGCCATGTTAGCACCAATGAGCTTTGTACTGCTTTCCTACAGGGAACCTGTGCCTAATGTACTCTCCAGAGCCGACTGACTGTCTGAGACAGTGAATAGAGCAGGCAGGCAGTGTCACAGACAGCAAGAGGTGGAGCAAGAAGCTCCCATAAGTGACACTGATGTCCTTCCACCTTGGATTAGCTTCATTAATTTTTAAGGTGCAGGTGAGCCACCCTTGAGCATTAAAACAATTTACAAATACCTTGGATTAGCTTCATTAATTTTTAAGGTGCAGGTGAGCCACCCTTGAGCATTAAAACAATTAATGACACACCATGGAAATGTTTGATGCTGTGTGGCCTAGCCCCATGCATCCTAGCAACCAATGATGCTGGGTGGCACCATTATTTAATGTTTTTAAATGTACTCTTTACTTCTTGGTGTGTACCCCTGGGAGTACACGAACCCCAGTTTAGGAACCACTGGAGTAAATGAACATCCCTTTACAAAATATTGATGAAGACATTGTTCACTTCCAACACACCACTTTTTTTTCAAATGGAAATTAAAAAATAAGAACCATATAAATGGAGTGGTAAGAGGAGGTATGTACAGTTCAATGTACATTTGCCTCCATGAACCCTTCTGTTCCATTGGTTGTACATTTCAGAATGATCTAAACTGTGGGATTTGTGGCCTGCTACTGTGTTTTTCTGGTTGTCATAGATTTTCTTCTAGATGTGAATGCCAATGGCACACAGATAATGGCAATGAGTATAATAAATATGCTTTACGTACCTTTAACATAGATTAGTGGCAACTGAATGCTAGTAAAAAGCATAGGTAACCAAATATTTATTTTCACATAAGAAGAATGTGAGCTGTGTTATACATGGAAAGTATATTATTACCATTAATATTATTCATATTAATAGTAATAATAATTGTGCTAAATGTGAATTGTAAAAAGGGCTGTAGACTGCACATGGACAAGCTAATATGTTGTAATGTCTATGATAAATTGACCTGGATTATAAGCTTAAAATAGAAATCTCCATTAAAAATTCTTTCATATGTACATTATGTATTGCACAGTCTAACCCCGCAATACTCACAGACCATCATGGTTCATGTCTATATGTCATATTTGTATTTAAAATGCCATAAATACCTCCAAAACATTGACACTGTCTGCAACTGACAAATTAATTTAGAACCCCAGGCATATATTTTCAAATGAAATCTTGAGAAACACTCATATTTTCCAGTTCAGTCTTGCTACTATAGAAGTAGAATATTAATCTGAATAATAATGCATGCTTGCTTACTATTTTTCTTCTGAATGTGCGTTTGTGTAGATAGATAGATAGATAGATAGATAGATAGATAGATAGATAGATAGATAGATAGATAGATAGATAGATAGATAGATAGATAGATAGATAGATAGATAGATAGATAGATAGATAGATCAAATCTTTGTCTTAAATTTAATATATAACAAAAGGCTCCCAAAACATTGAATTAGCTAAAGAGATAGCAAGATAGCACCTCAAAGGAAGCAAGTTTTTTAGCTCATTTAGCCTTAGTAAAACTTTTTACTGAACCATCTTATAATGGATAAGTGAATGGTATGATGACTCATTCAAGCTTTGCAAACAACTGGCTTTGTTCAGCAGAGCTGAAAATTAAAACTGAAACTGAATCCTGTAAGTGTTTTTTATGGAAACTTTTGATATTGTTTATATAACATACAACCAAATGCACATTTGGTATCCAAGAAGCTACTCCAACACAAAATAATTTCTCCCAACCACCAGTACCCTAAGCCAGTTAAAGTGGAAGTAAACCCTCCTATCGTTTTCAGCCAGGGAAACTGCCATCTTGGCCTCTGCTTAATTTTCAACTTCCATGATGCTGCACATGTGATCAGTTATGACATCAGTCATTGGATGGTTTGACAGTTCGGTTGAGAGCACAATGAATGTGACAGTTACATTCCCGGCACATGCCGGAAATGTAACTGTTTTTTTAAACTGTTAAATCAATGAGTTTATTTACGCTTTGAGACCCCTTTCACACTGGGGCGCTTTGCAGGCTCTACAGCGCTAACAATAGTGCCTGCAAAGCTCCCTGAAAGAGCCGCTCCTGTCTCTTCAGTTACAGTTTGTTATTTGTATAAAAGACACCTGTCCACAGAAGCAATCAATCAATAAAGTTCCAATCTCCAGCATGGCCAAGACCAAAGAGCTGTTCAAGGATGTCAGAGACAAGATTGTAAACCTACACAAAGCTGGAATTGGCTACAAGACCATCCCCAATAGAGGGTAACAACAGTTGGTGCGATTATTCGCAAATAGAATAAACACAAAATAACTGTCAATCTCCCTCGGTCTGGGACTCCATGCAGGATCTCACCTCATGGAGTTTCAATGATCATGAGATCGGCGAGGAATCAGCCCAGAACTATGTGGGAGAGTCTTGTCAATGATCTCAAAGCAGCTGGGGCCATAGTAACCAAGAAAACAATTGGAAACACACTACGCCGTGAAGGACTGAAATTCTGCAGTGCCCACAAGGTAGCCCTGCTCAAGAAAGCACATGTACAGGCCCTTCTGAAGTTTGCTCATTCAGAGGAGAACTGGGTGAAAGTGTTGTGGTCAGATGAGACTAAAATTGAGCTCTTTGGCATCAACTCAACTCGCCGTGTTTGGAGGACTAGGAATTCTGTCTATGACCCCAAGAACACCATCCCCACCGTCAAACATGGAGGTGGAAACATTATGCTTTGGGTGTGTTTTTCTGCTAAGGGGACAGGACAACTTCACTGCATCAAAGGGATGATGGACGGGGTCATGTACCGTCAAATCTTGGGTGAAAACTTCCTTCCCTCAGCCAGGGCATTGAAAATGGGTCGTGGATGGGTATTCCAGCATGACAATGCCCCAAAACACACAGCCAAGGCAACAAAGGAGTGGCTCAAGAAGAAGCACATTAAGATCCTGGAGTGGCCTAGCCTTAATCCTATAGAAAATATTTGGAAGGAGTTGGGTTTGAGTTACCAAACGTCAGCCTCAAAATCTTAATGACTTGGAGAGGATCTTCAAAGAGGAGTGGGACAAAATCCCACTTGAGATGCGTGCAAACCTGGTGGCCAACTACAAGAAACGTCTGACCTCTGTGATTGCCAACAAGGGTTTTGCCACCAAGTACTAAGTCATGGTTTGCGAAGGGGTCAAATACTTATTTCACAAATTAAAATGCAAATCAATTTATAACTGTTTTGAAATGTGTTTTTCTGGATATGTTCGTTGTTATTCTGTCTCTCACTGTTAAAATAAACCTACCATTAAAATTATAGACTAATCAGTTCTTTGTCAGTGGGCAAACGTACAAAATCAGCAGATGATCAAATACTTTTTTCCCTCACTGTAAAACAGGGATGCATCTTGTAACTTGATGCATTTCGTGAATAATTTCACTTCTTCAGGAGTAGATGTCTCCAACAACAGAACACTATACTAAGTAACAACAACATAAATTATATTAAAGCACTCCCTAAAAATACAGTGGGTGCCAACGCCCTGCATACTGATGTTCTAAAAAGAGAGACTTACAAACCAGCTTGAAACTTGATCAAACATAGCACCTACAAATGGCAACCACTGCTCAGTGTCTGACACAGGAGTAGTGGAGGGGTACCAAGATACCCAATGGGAAATCCAAAGGGGTGGCACAAGAGTATGTGGCTGTGTTAGATGATACAAAGTACCAAAAACCAGACCTATAAAAAATAAATAAGGTGAAATGAAATACCACCAGGTACTTTAAATGTAAACAAGAAAATTATCTTAAAATGTTGCAAGTGAAGTTGATATGTATACTAAATGTTTAAAAGCTTAATGTTTCTATAAGACTATGAATAAAAAAATTTGAGGTGGCTTTGTTACTCACCAGATATTATTTACATTTTGCTGGGACTACTGCATTGAAGTTTGTAAAATTGTTTCTTGTTTTTGGTACTGCCATTTAGGAATTTGGTGTATTCATTTTACGGTCTTCATTTTATCCATAGTTTTCATCTACTTCATCTGCAGCAACGTGTGTGTTTTTATCAGCTGTTCTCTGTTTCTTCTGTTTAAATCAACATTTGCAGTTTGCAGATGGCAAGATCTAGGAGCTTCTATTTTAGAAGCTGCATGATTTGGCAGCCATGTTCTTCTGACTCAGTGCATCATTCATGACCTCATCTCTCTCCTGTAGAGCACATGTTGTCTTGCTGTCCTCTTCTAATGTTTTGCTTTGTCGCACTAAGACTAAGGAAAGCTGGCTGTAGTTGCAGCTGATTTCTTATCCAAGTCATTTGCCAGCTTGTAAGCAGCTGAGCTGGTGGTACTGTTCCAGCAGCAGGTGTACTGTTTTACTTTACTTTGCCTTTGAGGGTAACTGTTTGATACTTTGAATCATTCACTCAATCTGTTGGTTTAACTGTGGACATATAGGAGTTGAAGTTTTGTGCAAAAAAAAAGAAAAAGCACGAAAATATTCAGTACAGAGCATGTAGCAAGTTACCTCTTAATGGTGTGACAAGTGTACAAGAAAGAGGAGCAGACAGCTGACAGAAGAAGCAGTGACAGTGGTTGGTGACAGGGCCTCTGGTAGTGAGGGGACAGTATAGTTCATGTTCCCTACTCAGAGGCAGGGTCCCCATGTTGGAGCCTGCTTTGTTATAGAGCACCTCTGGGGTTTAAGATTGGACATCACGATCGGCAAGGCATTGCAATCTAAAGTATGGAAGTTTGTATATGGTGCAATGTGATGAGACAAAAACAAGCTGGTGGAGTAAGTGTGTGGAGCCCTGGAGCACAGTATGGCTCATCACCTAAGGATGGCACCAACCCACACTGAAGTATGTCAGTGGTCAGTGGTGAGTGTCATAGACAGTAGGGAGCGACGTCCTAACACATGTTTATGGAATTTCAGTGTTCTCCCACCAACAGGATAAAACAATACTGCCCAATACTGTATGCACCGCTGGCTAGGGATATTAGGTTATAAAAATAAAAAGTAATTTCTGTAAGCTAAGAATTCATATTCCCAGAGAGATTGGTGCATTGTGTCTGTATGCTCATTATAAATTTGTTATTAACCACTTCAGCCCCGGAAGGATTTACCCCCTTAATGACCAGGCAATTTTTTGCGATAAGGCACTTAACTGACAACTGCGCGGTCATGCAACGTTGTACACAAACAAAATTTATGTCCCTTTTTTCCCCACAAATAGAGCTTTCTTTTGGTGGTATTTGATCACTTCTGCAGTTTTAATTTTTTTCGCTATAAACAAAAAAAGAGTGACAAGTTTGAAAAAAAAAAAAAAATTTTTTTATATTTTGCTATAATAAATATCAAAAAAAAAAAAAAGTCTTCATCAGTTTAGGCCAATATGTATTCTTCTACATATTCTTGGTAAAAAAAATCATAATAAGCGCATATTAATTGGTTTGCGCAAAAGATATAGTGTCTACAAAATAGGGGATATATAGATGGCATTTTTAGTATTAATTTTTTTTTTTTACTAGTAATGGCGTTGATCAGCAAGTTTTAAAGGGACTGCAACATTGTGGAGGACAGATCGGACACTTTTGACACTTTTTTAGGACCATTGACAATTATACAGCGATCAGTGCTATAAATAGCCACTGATTACTGTATAAATGTCACTGGCAGGGCAGGGGTTAACGCTAGGGGGCAATGAAGGGGTTAAGTGTATCCTAGGGATGTGTTTCTAACTGTGGGGGGAGGGGACTAACTGGGAGTAGAGAGAGACCGCTGTTCCTGATTACTAGGAACGGCAGATCTCTCTCTACTTTCCTGACAGTACGAAGATCTGTCTGTTTACATTGACAGATCCCATTCTTGCCACCGGCCTCACGGATTGGCTGTGGCGCTGCACGCGAATGCCCTCTATAGCTCTTAAAGCGTCCGACGTACACCTACGGCAATTTGTGCAGCTGTGCCAACCTGCCGCAGTATAATGACGGCGGCTACTCGGCAAGCAGTTAATCTGTATGAAATTGCATAATATGGCTACTGATTGATTAATGTCTGTGTGTGTAAGCTAACAGATCTACCAGACATGGATCTGTGTGTGTGTGTGTGTTTGTATGGTTGTCTGACAGACCAGCCAGCTGACACACTGAAGGTAGTGGCAAGCTATCCTGAGTTGTGCTGTATGTCTAGTGTGTTGGCAGTGGGAAAAGTGATAATGCCAGGATTCTAGGATAGCTTGGGGGAATGTCAGAAATGTGTGTAACAATCAGTTAGCTGCTCCATTGCTTTATGGTACGCCAGATTGCTTGCAAGATTTGTATCTGCCTGTGTGTCTAGCTAGATTTGGCTATCTAGCCTTTCAGTGGCATCCAGCAGTATAACATGCTGTAATAACTGTTTATAGAAATGTTTTATCTGCCTAAAGTGAGCTCTTCCCTCATTCCTCCTCCACTAAACAAGGATTTTGCATCACTTTCTTCCTCGCCTGTGCTCCTGGGAAATTTGAGTCATCATTTCGCAGGAGTGGGTGCATGGCAGGACTGTGTGAAAAAATTGCGTTATTTCCCAACAGGAAATGACGCAATTTAAGACAAACCTTCCTCCGTCGCCGCCCGTTGTTGAGGCAACTTGCTAAACAATCGGGGCTACGGCCGTCGGAGCATCGCGCATGCGCGAGATCGAGAGGTGCATGCTGGTTACCCAGCATGCACTACTCGATCGGTTATCCAGGAAGAGGTTGCGATTGGGCTTCATATGCCCACACTCATCATGGCAACGTCCAGAAGATGATTTAAATCGTATGCTAAAAAAATGTATGAGATTACTATCCGCTAGCAAATATAGATATAGTTTAATTGTGTTATTACTGCAGTGTGAGGGGATGCCTGGAAAAAAAAAAAAAATTTCTGTGGACGGACCTCCGCTTTAAGGTGCTGTCCACCACACTCACAGAGAAATTTCCTGTCTCCGTGATAACCACTTCCTCAATTTCCTCCACAGATGTCACAGGGACAGGAAGTAAGGTAAAAGCTTCCCCATATCCGAAATAAAAAACCTGACAGAAATGTAAACTCTTCCAACAAAAATGTCTAGAGCTAGTTTTAACAGGAGGCTTGGCATGTTGTTTTGAACCTTTCCATTTCTCTCAATAGTTTGCTCTATAACAGTTGTAGCACCGTTGAAGGGGGGTCATATGAAGTTGCCCTCTCCACACAGGCTATGGCGCTAACCTGTAGGTAACCAGAGCCAGAGCCTTCGCTAAAGGAAGAGTGGACTATGAATATATAATTGGCAGTGCCTGCACCTAGAACAGGGCTCAGCATATGTAGAGATGATCCCTTTCTAGGACAATAACTAGTAACTCACCCAAAATAACTGACAGCAGTAGTACTAATACACCCAGCATTGATTTTTAAGAGTAAAGATATGCAGACATACCAGCAGGTGACTAGTGTAACTTTATATATGATAAAGTGATGGCATTACATACACCCAAAGCAATAACAGGAAGAATGTACATATGTCGTAGAAGAACAGTGTATATATGTATCTATATATATCCGTATATATAACTTAAAGCCTTTAACACCAATACCTCCAATTAGGCACTGTGGAACAGTTCAGTTGCAGGGGCCCCTGTTGAGTTGACTTGCAAGGCGTAACTGTGGAACGGTGGCTTCCTGGGGACGCTTGTACAGACGAGCACACCGATGGAGAAGAAATCTGGAACATGCCACCTGCAAGGCAAATCAGGCCTCTCTAGCCTATCTCTTGGTCCCTAACCTTACAAACCTTACTATAAGCTGGCTGTACACGGTGTATTGTGCCAGGTGCATAGGGGTTGGGGGGCTTGATCAATTCTTTCTATAAAAAGATTGTATAAAAAAGTGATATACTGTATAAGGTGTAAAGATGTTATGTGTGTGTATATATATATATATATATATATATATATATATATATATATATATATATATATATATATATATAAATACATATATATATATATATATATATAGTATATGAATTAATTAAAATACTTCATGAAAAAGCAATTTTAAAAATAAGTAAAGTTTATGCTGTTGTGTTGTTTGGATTCTAAATCTGTACTTTTTCTTTTGTAGGGGTTATGTTACAGACAACTTTGAAGCGCCTTCTTATCTTTCTTTGTTTTTGGGCTTTCCTAAATGCTCAAGGTAAGAATATTATGCTACTACATATATATATTAACTACTTGCCTACAGGGCAATTTTACCCCCTTCCTGCCAAGGCCAATTTTCAGCTTTCAGCGCTGTTGCACTTTGAATAATAATTGCGCGGCCATGCAACACTGTACCCAAATATATTTTTTATATTTTTTTGAGACAGATAGAGCTTTCTTTTAATGGTAATTAGTCACCAGTGGGTTTTTTATTTTTTGCTAAACAAACTAAAAAAGACAAAAAAAATGTTTGCTTTTGTAAATAAGTATTTTTTCTTCTTCACTGATGTGTGCTGATTAGGCTGCACTGATATGCTGCACTGATAGGCACTGATAGGCTGCACTGATGGGTACTGATGAGGCGCACTGATGGCCACTGATGAGGCGACACTGATGGGCACTGATGAGCAGACACTGATGAGGCTGCACTGATATGCAACAATCATGGGCACTGATAAGCAGCAATGATGGGCACTAATAGGTGGTACTGATGGGCACTAATAGGTGCCTTTGATAGGCAGCACTGATAGGCATCACTGCTAGGTGTCACTGATTAGCACTGACAGGCATCACTGATGGGCACTGATTGGCAGCAGTGGTGGGCACAGATTGGCAGAACTGGTGGCCACTGTTGGGCACAGATTGGCAGCACTGGTGGGCACTGTTGGGGTGGCACTGATAATCAGGACACTGTCAGCGTGAGGGGAGGATTACCAATAACCGGCAAATCCTGCTTACATCCTTGATCAGCTGTGATTGGACATGTGGTAAAGAGGGTCCGTGATTGGCTCTTTACCCTGATCTGAGTTCAGCTGTGTTTGAAGGACGCAGCAATCACAGATCAATGCCGATGCGTGCTGCAGGGGGCATGCAGGCAGCATGAGCATGGCAGGACGTCATATGACGGCCCCTCGGCAAAGTGCGGCCACGCTGTGTCTGTCATTCGGCTATAGCGCAGTCATGAAGGGGTTAACATATATCGTTTAAGGTTTCCACTACTCCTGTTAAAAGGGCTCATGTAGTCCAACATTGTTTTTCTGCATTTGGCATGCATTCCAAACACGTGTCAAATGCAGGTCATCAAAATAGCAAATTAAAGTGTATTTCCACTTTTGCAGCCAAACTGGAATAGCACCTGCATTATATTTGTTACATGTTCCCATTCAAATAGTATAACTTGAAAAAAATTGCCGGTTACCTTTTTTTTCTAGATCTTTTTTCTGCAATCTCCAGAAAAGAAAAATACTGCTTAGTTAATTTTGTTTATAAGGGGGCTGGGATGCTGTATTTCCCATAATTAACTCTGTCTGTACAAAGGGTTCAGGGTGTAATAGCTTGGCTTCACCGTTGTATGTTGAGCACTGGATTCAACCAGTCTCCAGCCTTTCTATTAGGACAGTTTACGCTGAACTAGTTGAAAAATTCTTGCACTCAGCCATGATACCTTCTCCTTGGAAACATCCAAAAATATGGAAATACACTATAAGCAGTACAAATGGCAGTTAAAATGCTGTCTTTGACTTGCTCTGTTTTCCATTGTGCTGAATTTCTTTGGATACAGTTTTACCAAGGTGCATTTGAAGAGCAGGCAAAGTAGGTCTAAATGCAGCCTTTCTTTGTCAATTGCCACATTTGCATTCCATTAGCAAATGCAGCGTCTGAAAAAAAAAACACTCATTTACATGAGCCCTAAACACAATCACAATTTATAGCAACATTATAATTACATAAAAACACTCATCCACCACAGGAGTCAATGCAGATTTATTCTTTAATAATATCACAAATGAAAGCCAAGGACACACTTTCATGCAGCGCACACATACTGGGCAAAGAACAGTTACCAAGTAAAGATATACCTGTAAAAGAAGACTGAAAATATCTAACTATCACACTGCCTGCCTGAAGTCTAATGGGAAACCCACACTTTTTGAGTCCCTCTTTCCGACCTCCACGTCACTACAAGAAACAGTAGTGACATGAAGTTCAGTAGGAGAAATCAGTGACAACTGCAATGATCCTAGGAGATCTACAAGGGGTCTTTAAAAAGTTTGCATACTTTTCTATATTTAATAGAGTTTTAAAAAAAGTACAGAAAATTTTTGAAGAACCCTCGTACAATCCCAGAACTGTAAGTCTCCCAGAAGACTATGGAGGAAGATAACACAGCATTGGACTGGTGTTTGGAGGCGCAAATAACAAGAGGTTATTATTTATAGTCTAATATTATAAGTAACTTTTGTTTGACAATATGTTTGCTTTAATAGAGGCATCTCAATCTAAGTCAATATAGCAAAGTTTTCATTCAGTATTTCCATAGTGGGATAGCCAACTATAGCTGTAATCCACTGTTATCATTCAGTTACAAGAAACTAACAGTTCCCCCACCAACAACAATAGTTTCACACAGTGGCAGTGCCATGGAAGTGCTTGGGTATGCTATAGCACCACCAAACATTTCCAAGCACCCCCATAGCTCCCCCATCAGTAGCAAGTGCCAGCACATATATTGCCATATTGCAAACTCTGATTTTCACCTTGCTGAAATAGGGCTCAGAGTTACTTATCTGCAGTCAACAAAGTAATCATGTGGCTTCTGACACTTAGACTACAGCTCCAGCTGAGGCACCTGCAGGCAAGCTGTTAGGGTCCATGACTATCCCTATCAGACCTTTGGAGCATTGTACAAAGTATAGTGGAAGAAAGGAAGATCTTGTAGTGTGGGTGGGATGCAGTCCGCTGACTGTTTCAGTGTGGAAGTTGGTCTGAAGCCTGGGTAAAAAAAAGTCCTTCTATTCTTTTTTATTTTACAAAACAGGGGTGCTTTATTACAATCTGCAATATTACAGTATAAACAAAACACAAAAAAATTAGTCTAGCACAGCACTAGACAAAAAGATGTACACATCGGAAGCAGTCATGTCCAACAATCAAACCCATTAGGGAATGGGCAAACAGAGGCAGAATATACATAGTCTACCATAAACAGTTAACCAGATAATAACCGGAAGAAAAGATCACCTTCCAGGGAAGGAAAGCCCTCACACATCTAGAAACACAATGTTGTAAATTGGGGAGGGAGGGAGGGGAAGAGGCAAACAGAAGGGGAGGGGGGATGATGGAGAAGGAGCAGGTGAACCAAAATAGCTAAGAGGAGGGAGAAGAAAGGGCAAATGAATAGGACCCTCCCGACCTGTATCAGACCCTACATTCTAATCAGACAATATAGTTGAATCTCCTCAAGTCATAGTCCAAGGGCACCACACCCTATCAAATTTCCAGGGGCAGCCCCTATTCATGTACGTTATCTTATACAGAGGGAGGGCCACATATACCATAGCCTCCCATGAAGACACTTCAGATTATGACATCCATGCTTAGAACATGTGCTGCCTTCCTGCTGTCTTTTTTACTTTGGTCACTACATTTTCTACTTGGCTCTGAGGCTGTGATGCAAGGGATATACTGGGGGGGGGGCACCTTGTGGGGGTAGAGAGAAGATCCCTATTGCCCTCTTCTTTCTACCACACTCCCTGATGCACTTTGAATGATAATTGCGTGGTCATGCAACACTGTACCCAAAAACATTTTTTATAATTTTTCTCATTATGTTATGTCTGATTTTATTATTGCATGGGCTTCAGGGTCAGAGACTTACCTCCCCTATTTATATTCCCTGCACGGCACTCCCCCCCCATACCGCCCAAAAATGTCTGGAATTGTCCCTGTTTTCACATGTAAAGTACACTGGTTCCACTACCCAGAGAAAACATTGAAAACAATCATTGGTAGCTGGGGGAGTGACTGTCTGTACTATGTTTAATTTATGAAAAAAAGGTTGGTAATTTTAGCAGAAGATTTGGGGATTAGATTTCATCTTTCTTCTACTGTTGCTGTTTTTGGTGGAATTCTGATACTGCATTAATCCCTGCACCCAGCAGTGGGAATTTAGGCATGAGCCAAAAGACAATATATATATATATATATATACGACTGCTGCAAGCTAAAAACTAGCATTCATCCAAAAACCTCCAGGATATGTGACATAAGCAACATGAGTGTTGCTTTGTTTTCATTACTTGATCTGTATATTGTTTTATCATTTGCCTTTTTTAACTTTTAATCCCACAATAGAAGATTTTTTATTCTTTATTGGAATTGCAACCTCTATTTTTGATCTAATTCTGTTTTTCATCATACCAACAAGATTGCATGATTTCCAAAGTTTTTTTATGGTGTGTTATTGGTACCTAATCTTCAATAAATGAAAATAAAATGAAAACTTGACATATGGAGGTGTTAAAATTTCACTGTAAAGATATAAATGTACATTGTATAAAGCCTAACTAAAATTGAACTAAATATGCTACTTCTTTCTAATTTTAGATGAAGATGGGGAAGATGAGACTACTTTTGATTTATTTGAAATTAGTAATATAAACAAAAAGACCATTGGAGTCAAAATGTTTCGTGGACATGATCCAAGTTCTCCTGCATACCGATTTCTCCGGTTTGATCATATACCTCCTGTTAAATCTGAAAAAATGAGGGGAATTATTCACCTGATGCAACTAAATGAAGGTTTTATTTTAACTGCCACAATAAAACAAGACAAACAAAACAGAGGAACGCTTCTTTCCATTGAGGGCCCTGGCATTTCCAACAGAATGTTTGAACTTGTGTCAAATGGACGAGCAAATACTCTGGACCTAATTTATTGGATAGAAGGAACTCAAAACGTGATATCCTTGGAGGATGTTGACCTTGCTGACTCTCAGTGGAAAAATATTACTGTTCAGCTCACAGGTGAAAACTTCAACCTCTATGTTGGTTGTGACCTTATGGACAGTTTCCGCCTGGAGGAAACCTTCTACGAGCATCTGAAATCTGATAACAACAAGATGTTTTTGGCCAGGGGCTCAATACGTGAAAACCACTTTAGGGTAAGCAAAATCAATATTGTAAAAGCAGTAATGTAGCACTATGATCTTGTTTGTGTTATTTACAGTGGGGACGGAAAGTATTCAGACCCCCTTACATTTTTCACTCTTTGTTATATTGCAGCCATTTGCTAAAATCATTTAAGTTAATTTTTTCCTCATTAATGTACACACAGCACCCCATATTAACAGAAAAACACAGAATTGTTGACATTTTTGCAGATTTATTAAAAAAGGAAAACTGAAATATCACACGGTCCTAAGTATATAGACCCTTTGCTGTGGCACTCATATATTTAACTCAGGTGCTGTCCATTTCTTCTGATCATCCTTGAGATGGTTCTACAACTTCATTTGAGTCCAGCTGTGTTTGATTATACTGACTGGACTTGATTAGGAAAGCCACACACCTGCCTATATAAGACCTTACAGCTCACAGTGCATGTCAGAGCAAATGAGAATCATGAGGTCAAAGGAACTGCATGAAGAGCTCAGAGACAGAATTGTGGCAAGGCACAGATCTGGCCAAGTTAACAAAAACATTTCTGCTGCACTTAAGGTTCCTAAGAGCACAGTGGCCTCCATAATCCTTAAATGGAAGACGTTTGGGATGACCAGAACCCTTCCTAGAGCTGGCCGTCCGGCCAAACTGAGCTATCGGGGGAGATGCGCCTTGGTGAGAGAGGTAAAGGAGAACCCAAAGATCACTGTGGCTGAGCTCCAGAGATGCAGTCGGGAGATTTTAGAAAGTTGTAGAAAGTCAACCATCACTGCAGCCCTCCACTAGTCGGGGCTTTATGGCAGAGTGGTCCAATGGAAGCCTCTCCACAGTGCAAGACACATGAAAGCCTGCATGGAGTTTGCTAAAGAACACCTGAAGGACTCCAAGATGGTAAGAAATAAGATTCTCTGGTCTGATGAGACCAAGATAGAACTTTTTGGCCTTAATTCTAAGCGGTATGTGTGGAGAAAACCAGGAACTGCTCATCACCTGTCCAATACAGTCCCAACAGTGAAGCATGGTGGTGGCAGCATCATGCTGTGGGGGTGTTTTTCAGCTGCAGGGACTGGACGACTGGTTTCAATCAAGGGAAAGATGAATGCGGGCAAGTACAGGGATATCCTGGACGAAAACAACAACTCTGTGACTGTTCTTGAATGGCCCAGCCAGAGCCCTGACTTAAACCCAATTGAGCATCTCTGGAGAGACCTAAAAATCGCTGTCCACCAACGTTTACCATCCAACCTGACAGAACTGGAGAGGATCTGCAAGGAGGAATGGCAGAGGATCCCCAAATCCAGGTGTGAAAAACTTGTTGCATCTTTCCCAAAAAGACTCATGGCTGTATTAGACAAAAGGGTGCTTCTACTAAATACTGAGCAAAGGATCTGAATACTTAGGACCATGTGATATTCCAGTTTTTCTTTTTTAATAAATCTGCAAAAAATGTCAACAATTCTGTGTTTTTCTGTCAATATGGGGTGCTGTGTGTACATTAATGAGGAAAAAAATGAAATGAACATAAATGATTTTAGCAAATGGCTGCAATATAACAAAGAGTGAAAAATTTAAGGGGGTCTGAATACTTTCCGTCCCCACTATATGTAACAATACATAAAGCCATTTTGGGCATCCCAAATATAAGTTTGGAAAAAAAACTCTGTCTTCTAATATATATATATTCGCTATATATTCAGTATACTGTATACATGCAGATCTGGTCATCTGTGTCCTTGTTTGAAAATATATTGGAAAAAAATTCCCTCATATTTTATCCTGATGACTTTAACAACTCTATACAAAGCCAACAAAGTTTTACCTGAACTTTCATTTTAATTGCCTTCCCACTTTTTGATCATTTTTAATTTTGTTGTGCCTACATCTCACTCTTATTTTAAAATTTTAGTAGCTGTCTTGGGTGATGTGTACAAAAAAAGTCCCTTTGGGTTATAGGAACATGTTGGACTAATTTATCATAAGGTTTTCCTTTGCCTTCTTCTGGATATTTTCTATTGGTTGAACCTGTGCGTTTTTTCAACCTAATTATGTACAGTAACTATATGTAAAAACCAAGTGGCCAGTGGAGTCATCTTACATCTTACATTTATTCTATCTATTGCCCATGATCAGGTCAGCTTTTTACAGCTTCATGAGAGAAGTAATACAATAGAGACTTCTTTGAGTGTTTAAACTCATATACAGTATATGCACATTGCAAATAGGTAACTCTACAGTAAAATATTTATTTGGAAGTGAACATGTAGATACTTTCCTGAGTTGAACCTGTGACAAGGCCAGATCATGGACATTTAAATATTCCTAATGAGCAATAAATAAGCTTTAAAACTCACCCTCTCTGACTTCTGTACCTGCAGACACTGTGAAGCAATGAATCCACAGCAGAAGCGCTAAAGTCATTCAAGTCACTCTTTTTAGCAATTCAGCTCATCTTGCTCCCCTCCCAATGCATCTGCTTAACCCCTGTTCACACGAGCCAAATATTGGGCAGTATCAGGTGGTTCAATAGAAACCATCCGACATTCGGCCCATGTGTGCGGCAACCGGTCAGTCAGAAGTCGGTCGAACATCTGGCTTCTGACAAAGGGACATGACCAAAAAAGTTCTGCCAATCAGCATCCAATCAGCGATCTCAGTCAATGGCTGAGAGCACTGACTGGTGTGTTCTGGTGGAGGGGCAGTCCCCCTGTCAAAACACAATAGTTCAGTGGGGAAGATTGCTGTACTAACACCAGACCTTTTCAGTTTTTTTTGTTCAGCCCGCTGGGTTGAGCAAAAAAAACCTGATAGTGTGTACTAGGCTTTAGTGTTTTAAAAAATACAAGGTTACTGAGTCACTGCTGGGAGGGTTGCCTGATATATGGATCTGTGAAGGGTTAGTTGCCAGACATCACAGTCTACACTTTACTTTAAACACTAAAATACTATGTATTGGTTTAAAAGGAAAGGGACTCTAACCAGTCAGCAAACAGCAGTTTATTAATGCATTTGGTCAGACAAAGCATTGGTTGGTCAATGCAATAATATTTACAAACAACTGTATAAGTGAGTACGGAATGATCCTCAGCTACTTACATTTACAACAAAGAAAACCTGTATCTTGCCCATTCAAAGCATAGCAATAGGTCTGCTTTAATGCCCCTCTCCCCAGCAGTGCATTCTCACTTTTCCCTCTCTCCCCTGTTGCTCTATTCTGCCAGCTGTGAAGGAGCCTTGTGGAAACAAAGCTAAGGTATTTCCGTGTGAAGATACTTTTGTATCCTTGACACGTAGCGATTGTACTGTTTGGCTGCTGTCCATCTGATTTGGGCTTGTGGCAGTATAGGTACAATTAAAAGGTGTTTTCTGTGGGTTATAAGCACCCTTTTTACACACTAAGTGTTGACTAATTAGATCCTTACTGTGTTGGCATTCTGTCCTCTTGGCCTACAAATATATGGTGCTTCTGTGGTTAGCCCACAACAAAGTGTCAGTTAGGTGTCTGATTTGTCTGACGCAATATTGCAGTCCCACTATAAGTTGCTGATCGATGACATTACTAGTAAATAGATAAATAAAAATATTTATTAGTTTGTAGAAGCTATAACTTTTGTGCAAACTAATCAATAATCAAGAACTCCTCCAGTGAGAGTGGGGGGGGAGCCAAGGGGAAGGCAAGGAAGATTTTGGTGGTAGGGGACTCAGTTCTCAGAAGGACAGAGAGGGCAATCTGTCACAAGGACCTGAAGCGCTGAACTGTATGTTGTCTACCTGGCACTCAGGTTCGGCACATCATGGATTTGGTGGACAGATTACTGGGGAGGGCTGGGGAAGACCCAGCTGTCATGGTGCACGTTGGCACCAATGACAAAGTCAGAGGAAGATGGTGTGTCCTAAAAAACGATTTTATGGATTTAGGAGATAAATTGAGGAATAGGACCTCCAAGGTAGTATTTTCAGAAATACTACCGGTACCTCGAGCCACACCAGAAAGGCAGTGGGAGATTAGGGAAGTAAACCAGTGGCTGAGGAGCTGGTGTAGAAAGGAGGCGTTTGAGTTACCAACTCTATAGAAGGGGCGGACTGCGCCTAAATAAGGTGGGTGCAGATCTGCTGGGAGTAAAGATGGCCAAAAAGTTAAAGGGGCCAGTGTGGAACGTATTTTAGTGGGTCGTATTGGGGGCATTAGTGGTAGGTTGACTAAAACACCTAAACCCATGATAAGTACAGTAACTAGTTCTAGTTGCAATCTCAGAACACCCAATAAGGATATAGTATGCATCTGTACAAAACTGCGAGGCAGGTTCACTAATGCCAGGAGTCTGGCTGACAAGATAGGAGAACTAGAGCTGCTACTGTATGAGGAGGAATTAGATTTTGTGGGAATTTCAGAGACCTGGTTCAATACCTCTCATGATTGGCTGGCAACCATTCAAGGGTATTCCCTATATTGCAGGGGCAGGGAGGGTGAAAAAGGGGCAGGGGTATGCCTGTATATCAAAAAATGATATACAGGTGAATGTGAGGGATTACTAATGGAGCAAGGGAAGAGGTGGAATCCTTATGGGTAGAGTTACAAAGGGAGGAAAACAAGGAGAAAGTAATACTGGGATTATGCTATAGGCCCCCAAACCTGAGGGAGGAGGGGGAGACGGACCTCCTATCACAGTTTGGATTGGCAGCAAGGATGGGAAGTGTCATTATAACGGGGGATTTTAATTATCCAGACATAGACTGGGCGGAAGGAACCGCTCCTTCATCTAAGGCTCGCCATTTCCTAAATGTCTTACAGTAAAATTTCACGGGTCAGATGGTAAACGCACCAACAAGAAACAATGCGTTACTAGACCTACTGAGTACTAACAATACAGACTTAATCGTGGATGTAGAAATATGGGGCAACTTAGGAAAAGAGCGATCACAATTATTTCAACATAAATCACACAAATAGGAAACATAAGAGGAATACAAAGACACTGAATTTCAAAGGAGCCAATTTCCAAAACTACGCTCCTTGCTAGAAGATACTAAATGGGATAAAATCCTAGGAACAAAGAACACAGAGGAAAAATTGATGTGCTTTAGGAGCATAATAAATAAGGGTATTAGCCAGTGCATCCCAAAGGGTAATACAGTTAAAAGTGCTAATAAAAGCCCTCGGTGGCTTAACACCAATGTAAAAATTAATATAAAAGCAAAGAAGAAGGCCTTCAAAAAATACAAGGCTGAGGGATCATCATCAGCATTCCAACTGTACAAAGAATACAGTAAGAAATGTAAGGGTGTAATCAGGGCAGCTAAGAAAGAACACAAAAGGCACATAGCGGAGGAGAGTAAAAAAAGTGTCTATGTGAAAGTACATAAATAGTAAAAGAGGGAGGACAGATCATATTGCACCCATAAAGAATGATGAAGGGAATCTGGTCGCTATGGATGGTGAGATGGGGAAGGTTTTGAATGTATTCTTCTCCTCAGTCTTCACAAGGGAAATGGGGGGCTTCAGTAACCAAAACTGCAATGTTTTTCCTCATGACACATCACAGGAAGCATCCTCATGGTTAACAGAGGATAAAATTAGTAACAGACTTATAAAACTTAACTTAAATAAGTCACCAGGACCAGATGGCTTGCACCGAGGGTCCTTAAGGAACTCAGTCAAGTAATTGCCAGACTGTTCTTCCTAATTTTTACGAACAGTCTACTGACTGGTATGGTACCAGCGGATTGGAGAAAAGCCAATGTAGCAGGCATGTACTGGCCATGGGCACTACTGGGAGTTTCCCGGTGGGCCGATGGCTCAGTGGGCCGGTTTCTCTGACAGTTGAGGTAGAGCGGCCAGGGACTTGCAAACCCTGTCCACCAATAAGCTAATCTTTCGCTGTGCAGCTGTCTAGAAGAAAAACTTTTCAGGGCTCCCTGTGTTCAGTGGGGGCCGGGGGACATAAAGCAAACTATTTCATCACTTTTGGTTTTGGGCAGATTAATCCGCAGCAGTGCACTACACAGTTGAAGGCCGACCTGTGCTATATCAGTACACTGGAGCCGTCCGGGAGGGCTGCTGTGGATTAATCTGCCTAAAGCCGAAAGTGATTAAATAGTCCGCTCTCTGTCCCCCAGCCCCCACTGAACACAGGCGAGACCCGGAGTTTTTTCTAAACAGTTACACAGCAGGAGTCGGGAGATTAGCTGACTGGTGGACAGGATTTGGGACTCCGCGCCCGCTCACCTTGCCCCCCCCAGTTTCCTCCAGTTCTAGTTACCCAGCTCTGTGGTGTCCAGGAGGAAGGGAGGAGACCAAATGTTCCAGCATTGCACAGCTGATCCCGGGCTCCCAGCTCCAGAGGAACCACCTGCAGGACAAGCAGTGCACCCGAGACCTAGGTAGAAGAAGCTGCGGAGACCAGGTACTGGGGGACTAACTTTGATAGGCACTGGTGTGGCTGCATTAATGGGCACTGATGTGGCTGCGCTGATGGGCACTGATGTGGCTGTGCTGATAGGCACTGATCAGGCTGCATTAATGGGCACGGGTGAGGCTTCGTTCATGGGCAATGGTGTGGCAGCATTAACGGGCACTGGTGTGGCTGCACTGATGGACACTGATCAGGCTGCAATAATGGGCACTGGTGTGGCTGCGCTGATGGGCACTGATCAGGCTGCATTACTGGGCACTGGTGTGGCTGCATTACTGGCCACTGGTGTGGCTGCAATAATGGGCACTGGTGTGGCTGCACTGATGGGCACTGATCAGGCTGCATTAATGGGCACGGGTGTGGCTATGCCCAATAGCGGAATGTTTTTACTTTTTTTGCGCAATTGCGTATAGTTTATATACTGTTGTGTGTGTTTGCAAAATTAAAGTGGGCCGGTCTGGATGAAGTCCAGAGCCATATTTTTGTCCCAGTCCAGCCCTGCAATGTAGCACCAATCTATAAAAAAGGACCAAGATATATCCCTGGGAACTACTGACCAGTTAGCCTAACTTCAATAGTATGCAAGCTCTTGGAAAGGATGATAAGGAACTATATACGAGATTTTAGTAATGAAAACAGTATCATTAGCAGTAATCAGCATGGATTCATGAAAAATCGTTCTTGCCAAACAAATCTGTTAACCTTCTATGAGGAGGTGACCTGCCATCTAGATGAAGGAAGGCCCGTAGACGTGGTGTATCTGGATTTTGCAAAGGCATTTGATACAGTTCCTCACAAACATTTACTGTACAAGCTAAGGTCTGTCGGCATGGACCAAAGGGTGAGTACCTGGATTGAAAACTGGCTACAAGGGTGAGTTTAGAGGGTAGTGATAAATGGGGAATACTTGGAATGGTCCCTCAGGGCAGAGGCGTATCTAGTGAAAATGGCACCTACTGTATGGCAGGCACTGAAACTGAGCCCCTATCAAAACATTTGAAACCCATCTTTCAGATAACCTTAAAGGGGTTGTAAAGGTTTGTGTTTTTTCACCTTAATGCATCCTATGCATTAAAGTGAAAAAACACCTGGCAATGACAGCCCCCCGTTTACTTACCTGAGCCCGTTCACCTACTGTGTGCATCCCCCGGTGTCTTCTTCTCCACAGAGTCTGGCCGTTGATTGGATAGATAGGATAGATTGATAGCAGCACAGCCATTGGCTCACGCTGCTGTCAATCACATCCAATGATGTGGCCGCCGGAGGGGCGGGACCGAGTCATACACGCTGCGTCTATGGACTCAGCGTGTATGACAGGGAGCGCGCCCGCAAGCTAATCCCCTCAGGATAGAGCTTCCCAGAGGGGGTTAGCTATTGCGGGGAGGAGCCGAGAAAGCCGCCGAGGGGCCCCACAACAGGAGGATTGTGGCCACTCTGTGCAAAATGAACTGCACAGTGAAGGTAAGTATAACACGTTTGTTATTTTAAAAGAAAAAAAAAAGGACCCACACAGCCCCTTTAACAATGATGCATTAATAGCTGACCAGTGGCAGTACTTTAATCCCCCTTATGCTGCATATTACAGAAGTTATAAATAGGTAGCATACTAGCATTGGTAATGATCCCCTTAGCCTCCTCCCTCCCTCAATTGGATCTAGACAGTTCATGTCCCCCAATTAAGTCAGTCAGATGGCCGCATCCTGCATGGCATTTGGCAATGGCAATGAATCATTCATTATAAGACTCAGCTTAGCTTATACACACTTTTTGCTGAACTTGCTGGATACTCCTCAGCGGCTCCTCTGGGTTGCAGCTTAGCTTAGGCTCTGGCAGCAGCTCTCCAAGCTCCTCCCATCCCACTTTCGGCCGTGAGTGACGTCACGTCACCGGACAGGACTACTAAGCGCCTATGGGGGAGTGAAGTGACAGGGATGGCTGGTGCTTGTGCTGGGTGCAGGAGCGCACTGGGCACATTGTTACAGTAAGGTAGAGAGAATCACACCACTACAGTACAGCTAGTGGCGGCTAGTGTGTACTGTGTGAAGCACTGCCGGCACTTCACCTGCACCCCCCTCCCTCCAGCAAATTGTACCGCCCAGCCCAGGGTATCCGCCCCTTCCTTGTACTGGCCCGGCCCTGCTTATAGACAGTACAGCGGTGCTCAAAGTAATGGCTGGGCAGCTCGCGCAGCCATTACTTTGACACAGGCTGGCTGTCTGATACCGAAACCAGCCCACTGAGCCATCGGCCCACCGGGAAACTTCCGGTAGCCCCGATGGACAGTTCATACCTGCTGCCCAGCCACTCATGAGCACCCCCTTCATATGGCACCCATGGCACTTGCCATATGTGATATACCTTGGATATGCCACTGCCTCAGGGTTCTGTCCTGGGACCAATCCTATTTAATTTATTCATAAATGATCTGGAGGATAGGATAAACATCTCAATCTCAGTATTTGTGGATGATACTAAGCTAAGCAGGGCAATAGTTTCTCCGCAGGATGTGGAAACCTTGCAAGAAGATCTGAACAAATTAATGAGGTGGGCAACTACATGGCAAATGAGGTTTAATGTAGAAAAGTGTAAAATAATGCATTTAGGTGGCAAAAACATGAATGCAATCTACTCACTAGGGGGAGAACCTCTGGGGAAATCTAGGATGGAAAAGGACCTGGGGGTCCTAGTAGATGACAGGCTCAGAAACCGCATGCAATGCTAAGCTGCTGCAAGCAAAGCCAATAGAATATTGGCATGCATTAAAAAGGGAATTAACTCCAGAGATAAAACAATAATTCTCCCACTCTACAAGACTTTGGTCCGGCTGCACCTGGCGTATGCCCTCCAGTTCTGGGCTCCAGTCCTCAGGAAGGATGTGCTGGAAATGGAGAGAGTGCAGAGACACTTGAGAGGGGATATGATTTCAATGTACAAATACTGTACTGGTGATCCCACAATAGGGATAGAACTTTTCCGCAAAAGGGCATTTAAAAAGACTCGTGGCCATTCACTAAAATTAGAGGAAAAGCAATTTAACCGGAAACTGCTTAGAAGGTTCTTTAAGCGGTAAGAATGTGGAATTCTCTTCCACAATCAGTAGTTTCAGCAGGGAGCATAGATCATTTCAAAAAACTATTAGATAGTCACCTAAACGACCACAACATACAGGGATATACAATGTAATATTGACATAAAAGCGCACACACAGGTTGGACTTGATGGACTTGTGTCTTTTTTCAACCTTACCAGCTATGTAACTACTATGTAACTATGTAATATACGCTTATTGGGGTTTTTTGTATTATCTTTAATAATAATTTACCAAAAATATGTAGCAGAATTAATATTGGCTTAAATTGATAAAGAAATTAGATTTTTTTAAAAATTTTATTGGATGTGTTTTAGAGCAGAAAGTAAAAAATTTTTTTTTTGTTCTAAATTGTCGGTCGTTTTTTGGTTTGTTCTTTGTTAGCGCAAAAAATAAAACACAGCTGATCAAATACCACAAAAAGAAACCTTTAGTTGTGGGAAAAAAAGACAAATTTTAATTCAGTTAAAGTAATGCAGTGCCGTATCGTAAAAAATGGCCTGGTCTTCCAGAGGTCAAGTGGATAACAAAATGGTGCTTGGTCAACTATTAATTAGCCATAAAAAATGGAGCTACCCATTGGACTACAACAAAATGACGCTTGATTATTGAGCAATTACCGCGCCATGCAGGCTATTTAAGGGGAAGGTGTTTGATGTCAGCAGTAGGCCTATCCACTGAAGATGTGTGTGCGCACAAAATGCGCAAGCCTACCCCCCAGTATAGACCCCCTGAGCGTCAACAAAAATGTTAGTAGTATACTTCTCCCTGAGGTTGAAACATGGTTTTTCCAAGAATAGCCTCCACATACAGTTTTAAGCAAGCATATTTTAATTGTTTTTTTTTTTTTGTGTGACGACCCTTTGGCTTCAAAACAGCATTGATTCGTTCAAACATCTTGGAGAACAAACCACAGACCTTCCGTGTATGTAGGCTGCCGCAAAGACTCTTCATGTAATCCCAGACATACTTGATGATGTTGTCAGGGCTCTGTGGGGGCCAAACCATCACTTCCAGGATTCCTTGTTCTTTTTTTACACTGTAGATAGTTCTAAATTTCATTGGCTGTATGTTTGGGGTTATTGTCCTGCTTCAGAATAAATTTGGGCCCAATCACACACCTCCCTTATGGCATGGCATGATGGATAAGTATCCTTCTATATTTCTCAGCATTGAGAACACCATTGATTGGGCAACGTTGAGGACAGTAGAACCAGGGGACTGCCAAGGCAACTTAATGCAAGACACATGCTTACTTCCCATCAATATGAGAAGATGCTCAGCAGTACCATCAGCAGAAAACTGGCAGAGACCAGTGGGACCCAGATACACCCATCTACTGTCCGTAGAAGTCTGGCTAAAAGTGGTCTTTACGGAAGAATTGCTGCCAAAAAGCCATACCTCTGACATGGAAACAAGGCTAAGGGATTAAACTATGCATGAAAACATAGAAACTGGGATGCAGAAAAATGGCAGCAGGTGCTCTGGACTTATGAGTCAAAATTTGAAATATCTGGCTGTAGCAGGTGGCAGTTTGTTCGCCGAAGGGCTGGAAAGCGGTACAATAATGGGTGTCTGCATTCAACCATGAAGCATGGTGGAGGTTCCTTGCAAGTTTAGGGCTGCATTTCTGCAAATTGAGTTGGAGATTTGGTCTGAATCAATGGTATCCTCAATGATGAGAAATACAGACATCATGCCATATTACCAAGGAGGCGTGTGATTGGCCCCAAATTTATTCTGCAGCAGGTCAACAACCCCAAACAAACAGCCAATGTCATTAGAAATGACTGTATCTTCAGTGTAAAGAAGAACAAGGAGTCCTGGAAGTGATGGTTTGGCCCCATTTTTTCACACCTGCCTAAAACTTTTGCACAGTAGTGTACATCTCTTTGGTTTTACCTCATAGAGGATGCAATACATAGAGTATGTTTTTACATAGCTTTTTTCACCTGTGAGTCCTATTTTTTAGACATCTGCGCAAAATGTATTGTTTTATCTCATGTGTATTTATTTTAGTTATATGTACAATAGCGTAACGTGTGTATTGATCATATAGCATCCAATAACAATAATTCCAAATCATACACTATCACTTACTATCTGATATTTCTTTATTTTCATTCCTATGCATGTGTAAATGTATACTTATTTGTGTGTGGCTATGTGTGCACATATATACAGTATACAACAGTATACTGTATGTTTTTCATGATTTTATGTGATTGTGATTGTGTGATTCTATGGCCACACCAGTCTAATTTACATTTGCATTATATTGTGTTTTGTTGTATCCCTGATAAAAGGGGGAGTTTTTCTGACCCTTGAAACACATTGGTTGTCTGCTCTCCTTCCATTAGTGCATACTTTTTTCTGCTAATCTGCTGTTGTACCCATTGGAGGGCAGCCCTGTCTATTGTGAGCAACCTGACCTGAACTAGTGAGCTCTTCAAATGTTTTCACCCTCTGGCTACTTTGTATGAACTCACATCAAAATCTGAACATCTCTTGGGTGTTTTTTTCTTAACCGGTTCAATACCGGGCCTTTTCACCCCCTTTCTTCCCAGACCAATTTTTCGTTTTCAGCGCTGTCGCACTCTAAACGACAATTGCGCGGTCGTGCGACATTGTACCCAAACAAAATTGACGTCCTTTTTTCCCCACAAATAGAGCTTTTTTTTGGTGGTATTTGATCACCTCTGCGGTTTTTATTTTTTGCGCTATAAACAAAAGAAGAGCGACAATTTTGAAAAAAACTATTTTTTTTACTATTACTATTTTTTAAATATTTTTTACTTTTTGCTATAATAAATATCCCAGTTTTTAAAAAAACAAAACAAATTTTTTCCTCAGTTTCGGCCGATACGTATTTTTCTACATATTTTTGGTAAAAAAAATCGCAATAAGCGTATATTGATTGGTTTGCACAAAAGTTATAGCGTCTATAAAATACGGGATAGATTTATCGCACTAAAATAAAATTATTTTTTATTTTTTTTCTAATAATAGTGGCGCTGTCGATTTTTTTTCTTGACTGCGACATTATGGAGGACACATCGGACACTTTTGACACATTTTTGGGACCATTCACATGTATACAACGATCAATGCTATAAAATTGCATTGATTACTGTGTAAATGTGACAGGCAGTGAAGGGGTTAACCACTAGGGGGACACAAGGAGTTAAATGTGTTTCCTAGGGAATGCTTCTAACTGTAGGGGGCGGGGACGTACAAGGGGAGGAGACCGATCAGTGTTCCGCTGTTCTGAGAACACAGATCGCTCTCCTCTGAGCTGACAGGACGTGGATCTGTGTGTTTACACACACAGATCCATGGTCCGGCCTGGTTAACGGACAATCGCGGGTGCCCGGCGGACTTCGCGGCCGCCGGGCACACGCACCGGGTCCCGAGCAACGCGGCCCCTAGGCGGCCGGGAACCCGAGGCCGTCATATGACGTCCACCCAGGATGGGAGATCCCATCTGTGGATGTCATTTGACTATAGGCGGGTAGGGAAGTGGTTAACCAGCCACGGAAGATTTGGCTGCTCAATGACCAGGCCATTTTTTGCAATAGGGCACTGCATCGCTTTAACTGACAATTGCACGGTCGTGCAATGCTGTACCCAAACAAAATTGATGTCCTTTTTTCCCCCACAAATAGAGCTTTCTTTTGGTGGTATTTGATCGCCTCTGCGTTTTTTATTTTTTGCGCTATAAACAAAAGAAGAGCGACAATTTTGAAAAAAACACAATATCTTTTAATTTTTGCTATAATATATATCCCACATTTTTTAACAAAAAAACATTTTTTTTCCTCAGTTTAGGCTGATATGTATTCTTCTACATATTTTTGGTAAAAAAAAATGGCAAAAAGCCTATATTGATTGGTTTGCGCAAAAGTTATAGCGTCTACAAAATAGGGAATAGATTTATGGCATTTTTATTATTATTTTTTTTTACTAGTAATGGCGGCGATCTGCGATTTTTATCAGGACTGCGATATTGCGGCGGACAAATTGGACACGTTTGACACATTTTTGGGACTATTGACAATTATACAGTGATCAGTGCTATAAAAATGCACTGTTTACTGTATAAATATCACTGGCAGGGAAGAGGTTAACACTAGGGGGTGTCCAAGGAGTTAACTGTGTTCCCTAGGTGTGTTCTAACTGTAGGGGGGGGTGAGACTGTCTAGGAGGAGAGAGAGATCAATGTTTATACTTATTATGAACACACGATCTGTATCTACTCCCCTGAAAGAGTCGGGATTTGTGTGTGTACACACACAGATCCTGGTTCTCGCTCTGCCACAAGTGATCGCAGGTGCCCGCCAGTCATTGAGCCCGCCGGGCACTCTCATTGGCTTCGGGCATGCGCACCTACAGCGCCCCTCGTGGCCAAAAGGCCAAAAGGCGAAGCAACGTAAGGTAACGTCGTTTCGCTCAGCCATGACATTCTGTCTCAGTAACACTGCGGTGGCTGGTCAGCAAGCAGTTAACAGGGGCACAGACAGCAAAAAAAAACTGACAGGTGTTCTAATCCCTCTCCACTCTTCCAAAAACTAAAAAAAAAGATTTTGCCTTTCCTTTTACTTTAACCTTCAGGAGCCACAACATACTCTGCCTGATCCCAAAAAGAAGTAAATGATCCTCTCTATGTCCCTGGCCCCTGATTCCGAATTGATGGGGCCCGGGGAACTTGTATTTAATTGCTGGGACCAGGGCAAAACTCAAAAGTTTTTAAAGGACATCCTCTGTGCCCCATGCCCCGTTGGTTTACTGAAGGGGCCCAGGCTTGGAACAGGAGGGCCAGCTCTACCCCTCTATCAGCAGCCCTACATTCTGGTATAAAGAAAGGAAAATGATGATAGTTGGGGACAGAAAGGAGAATATGATTGGTTGGTAAGGGCAACAAGATCAGTTCTTTGGGGTATTTTTGTGCATGAGACATTTTGTATTGTGGCCAGTGTTGTAGTGATACAGAAAGAGCATTTTGTTTCAGAATGTATATTCGTATAGTTTAATTGAATATTTGGTGACATTTTTAATTACTGTTTCAGGGACTGCTTCAAAATGTTCAGTTAATCTTTGACACTCCAGTTGAAGACGTCTTGAAGAAGAAAGGTTGTCAGCTTGGCCACACAGGTACTTTTTACAAGCATTACAAGTGTCTTCCATTATACACTAGTAATTTTAATTTGCAAAAACATTTTACTTTTGTGTCTTTTCTTTTATTTAGTCTATAAATTACCAAGAACTCTGTGATAGTGTACATACACAAGCAAATAATCTTGGAACTACAACATGAACAATAACGTGTCCTACTGGGGCTAATTTACTAAAGTATGAATTTTCTGTATAACCTGTGTTGACTTCAAGTGCTCCACTTCAGTAAAAGTTAAAACAAATAGAAATGTCACTCAATTTGACATAATAAAACCCAGGATTAAAATTACTCTTTTTGTAAATAAACCTTATAACTAAATTTAAAAAGAAGAATTCAAGCAGAATGTCCTTTGTTTTCTGAATGGACTATCTCACGCAGGCTTTGATCATGTGGAAATTTTAATAAAAGACATAACAGGCAAACACACGTTTGTGCCTGTATTATTTAATGCTGAATATTTAATAAAAATGCTCTTGAAAGGAAGAGATCAAAACAAAATAAAAAATTTGATAAATAGATAAACAATGTGGATATTAAAATACAGATATATGAGGGTAGGGTTTGTCCAACTACTAATATTCACAGAAAATAAGTAAGTATATTGTCACCCATAGGACCAGATGGATCCCTTAAATATAAACATCAAAATCTTATTTTTGCCCAAATAGGGATATTCTACCTGGGCAACCATATTGTTCAGAATGTAATATATATAACCATCATTTAAAAAAATATGTAAAAATAACTTAAAATGTATTACAGCACATATTAAAAAGCTAAACCAGTGAAACAAAAACAAGAAACACAAAATGAAGCAAAAGGATGCTAAAAACAATTTAAAAGATTTTCAAGTAAAACTGCACTGGACCAAAATTCAGAAAAAATCTAATTAATAGAAAATTAAAAAACATCCAGTTAGCAAGACATATGTATGTGTCTATTAGTTTAGGGCTTTCAAGTGCAACTCAAGTTTAGAGTTGTATAATTCCTGCCAAGCATAGGTACATCACCAGGGCATCCATGGTGATCATCAACAGATGTAGAGCTGTTATTTCCAAGAACAATGCAAAATGTATTAAAAAGATTAAATCAGTGGCTACCTTCATAGCTTAAACCAGTCCCATAGCAGTTTTCAACCTATAATAATATTAAAGTAAATCTAAATCCCTTCACTAAGATTATATAGTCTTAACTTTTAGTTTTAGCTACAGAGGTGTAGGATTAGAACTATTTTCAGATTTTTACTGCTATTTGGGGTAGGGATGAGCTGACATAGGTTTGGATTGAACTTTGCCTGTTTGGCCCCCTGTTTGTCGAGAACTGAGTGTCATTTATAGAAGCGGTATTTCATCCCACTGTCACTGGTTCCTAAGGAAGCTGTGGTTGCTTACACTTGCCACATCCCTAGGAATCATTGACATCCCACAGGAATAGAAGTTGCATCACTGCCCAAATATTGCCACTTTATGTCAGCTTTCTGAAATTCCCTGTGATGCAGAGTTTAAAATGAGAGTGAGTAGCAGCACTAGTAGCCAATCAGACGTTAAAGAATCTGTGTGCTGTTACTCATTGACTGCCTGACCAGCAGGCTGGAGTTGTGTCTTAGACAAAGCTGTACTGCTTACCTCCAGCGCCAGTCCAGGACATTGTTGTACCATCTGGCAAGGGCCCATAGATCACAAGCAGCACTGGTAATTTTTTGACATGGAAGACATTTCTAACTTCGCTGCTTGGCTGGAATTTAACTTTAAGAGCCTCTTTGCATAGTTCTTCTGTATTACAGTGCCTTATGGCATGTATGTTATTATGTGTATCTCATATATTAACATGCGTTAAGAAAAAATAACCTATTTATTTTGAGCTGCTTATGTGCCACATCATAGGTTTTAAGATACTTGCACCCTTTTTTTAACACAATACACCTCGACGCACAGATTCACATTGTTGTGTGCTGGCTACATGCGAAGGGCACAATCTAAAATGAATGCCACCTCACTGTACCCACTCACATGGTAGTACTTTGGTCTGTCTATTTAAGCCCACTGTGTCTTTCCATTGGCCAATGGCAAATCACAAGGGCAGGTGAAGGCAAGCTAGGGTGTGAAAATGCAGGCAGTAGTCCTTATTTGTGCAATAGCATGGCCAAGACTTTGGGGATCCTAGGATACTATAAAATGAGAGCTCTTTTATCTGCCAAATATTTGGTATTTCTGTCCAACCATTACTGAAAATTTCCACAGCTTTGCCATGCAACTTGGCTAAGTTGATGACTGGTGAAGGGATTCCTCTGCTTACTCTGCTCTTACCTCTTCTCAGCCTGTTCCTTGCCAGCATATGTGAATTCAGGATATATCAGATATTAGCTTCTAGTGTTGGCTCATCCTTTCCCTCAGTGCTGCTGTACAATGGATTATAGGAGATTTCTACCAAGTCACATACAGGCCCCTACACTAGCTTGATTTTAAAAATAGTTAATTCTTGGGGGCGTGGCCTGGACAGCGATGTGAGCAGACGTGCGTGACTGAAGCTCCGCTCGCAGCAGATCCTACTATCCACATCCTTTGCCTTAGAAACACTGCAACCGATTACCGGAATCCTCGGGACCTGGCACACTAACCCGGGCACACTATGTCCCCGCCGAAACGGAATGTCGCTGCCTCTTCATCGCTGGAGCGATATCGGAGGACGGAGCGGGACTCTGAGGGACAAGATGGCGCCGCGCCAGCACTACACGCGGCCCCCCCTGCAGATCAAGAGCTGGACGGCACCACTAAGGTACTAGAAGCAATATCCCTATGCCAAGCCACCCTGACATCAAAAATAGAGGAGGTGAAAGTGGACATTTCACTTATTAGGCATGACATGACCAAACTCAGGGAACGGATCACTGAAGCTGAGACCAGGCTTGGGCGGGCGGAGGACACACTATACCCCATGCAGCATTCACAAGAAGACCTGCAACGTCAGCTGCAACAACTGGCACAAAAGCAAGATGATTTGGAGAACCGGACCCGCAGGTCCAACCTCCGGTTTATTGGACTACCGGAGGGCTCTGAGGGCACAGACCCAGCCACCTTTCTTGAGAAACTTTTGATTGCCACATATGGCAGAGAGGCCTTCTCGGCAATGTTTGTGGTGGAGCGTGCTCACCGCATGCCGGCTCGCCGCCCGCCTGAAGGGGCGCCCCCGCGAACTTTCATTGCAAAATTGTTAAACTTCAGGGACCGAGACGCGGTTCTACGCCTGGCTAGGCTGAAGGGAAACATTCCATTCCAGTCTGGATCCATTTCAGCGTTCCCAGACTTCTCGGCGGAGGTCCAGCGGCAAAGAGCGCGATTCTCTGAAGTCAAACGCCGTCTGAGAACACACCACATCAAATATGCAATGCTGTTCCCAGCCCGCCTTCGCATTGTCGGTGAAGATCGGGTACACTTCTTCGAGGATCCAACTCTGGCCTCCACGTGGCTGGACCAACAAGACGCACAAAAGAACCGACCTGCCTAAAACATGCCTAGACCGACAACAATACGTGAGTGACACTTTACAATTCCCCCCCTACTCACCACCCTTCGTGACTGCCATAATATACGCCTGTAGATGCGCCCACAGTGATTCCAAGCTCTATGCTACTTGTGCAGCACTGACAACTGCAAGCCATTACCCTGAACTTGGCCGCAGCCGTTCCTACTTCTTATCTGGCAGTCTCATGGAAGTACCAAAGTGCCTTCAAGTCTGCACAAAACGTAAAGGACTCACCCCACGCAGTCCATAAATCCTCCTAAAACTGCCTACATGTCACCCACCTCAGATCTGTACAGGCGCTCCTCCTGTGTCACTTGCCCAGGTCTCCTTTCTTATTTTGTTAATATATTTTTATTTTTTCTTCCCCCCCCCCCTTTTTTTATTCTGAACTCTTACCACGCTACTTACTGCTTCAAACACAGGGAAATGTCCTCAGTCTATAGTCACGATTTATATGCAGTATTTGCTATAGACTCTGCCCAACCCTACTTGCTAAAAGCTGCAGCGGAGCACGGATGTAGTTTTGGGAGATTTCCTCATTCTAACTGCTAACCCTTAATACGTTTGCTCCATCGCTGGACTGTTACCCAGTATTTGTTCGCCCCCCCTTGGGATACTGCCATCCCGCCATCGGCATTGCCCAATAGGCTACCGCCATGGTCGGCATGTTCAATGTGCTGCATAGCACAAGTTTTGGGATATATACCCCAGCCAAGTTTGGGCGGCTGAGGGTAGGGAGGGTGGGAGGGGGAAATGTTATGGTTAATGTTAAGGTAAAGAACATGTATGATAATAATTTGCAATGCATTGAAATGAATATATGTACATGCCACCTTGGGAAAGGAAGCAGCGGAGATATGATTGCAATGCTATGGGAGGGGCTGGCATGGGTCCCAGATAGACACCTTATTCATACTCTCTATACAAAATTTGCTCTGCCACGAGAATGGTTAACTTAAAATTCCTCACTTGGAATGTCCGAGGGATCAGAGACAAATTAAAACGCACGGCAATCTTTACCTGCCTCAAAACATACCGTGCAGATATTACAGTGCTGGTTGAGACGCACATTACAGGACAACTCCAGCTTGCGCTGAAGCGGCCCTGGATAGGATGGGCGTTCCATGCCACCCACTCTCCATACTCTCGGGGGATCTCAGTTCTCATTGCTAAAACTACCCCCTTTGCAATTATCTCGGTGCGTACAGACCCCCAAGGTAGCTTTATCTTCATACACTGCACATTATGTGGCTCGCAATACCTGATTATGGCATTCTACATACCCCCGCCATACAAATCCAATCTAATTACAGAAGGCCTACTTTATATGACACAGCACCCCAATATACCAGCAATCTGGTTGGGAGATTTCAACATGGTTTTGAACCCCCAGTTGGACAGAATACAATCAAGCCAAAATGCCCACCCCCCTGACACCACTAGACTAGGACGCACGCTAAAAGAATTCTCATTAACCGACGCATGGTGATACAAACATCCCCATGATCAGACATATTCATGCTTTTCGGCAACCCACTCCTCCATGTCTCGAATAGACCTAATCCTAATCTCTGACACACTACTTCCCCGCTTAACAGAATCAGGTTACAACACTAGATCCCTGTCTGACCACGCCCCATGTTGGGCAACCCTCAAATTGGCCCAAAACGCAGGACCCCACACCTGGCGCCTACACCCCTTCTGGCTTTCCATGTTGAAAGACCAGGAAGACATACACGAAGAATGGCAATTCTATTTTAATGTCAACAAGGACACTGCCTCAGTGGGACATGTTTGGGAAGCCTATAAACTACACGTTCGCACAGTCCTCTCTTCGCGCATAAACAGGATAAAATCCTCTTCCACCCTCATTATTGATCAAGCCTTAAGCAAAGCAGATTTACTAGCACAAGAATTTCACAAAGACCCCACTCAGGATAGAGCAACAGCAATCAGACTACACACCCGTCTCTTAGACCAATTGCAATACGAAAATGCTAAAAAGAAACTCTTCTTTCTAAAACAACGCATATTTGAACAAGGGGAGCGTGCCGGCAAATTGCTAGCATACTTAGCTCATCAAGACACTAACCCCCCAGTGGTAGTAACCCTACTAGGCCCTCATAATGACATACTCTCAGACCCCCCTGCAGTTGCAGAAATATTCAGGAAATACTACTCAGATCTATACTCCTCCAAAGTGGGAGTCACTGCCCAGGAAACTGGTACGTTTCTCCGGGATGTCTCCCTTCCACAACTATCGGAGACCCAACTGCAAGACCTAGAGGCCCCTCTAACGTTAGAAGAGATTGCCCTAGCTATAGCTTCATTAGCACCATCCAAGGCACCAGGGGGAGATGGCATACCATTAGACTTTTATGCAGCATACTCGGAGATATTAGCTCCCGAGCTCCTGAAATTATACAATCACATCTTTGAAACAGAATCCCTTCCCAAAACTCTTAGCCAGGCAGTCATCATAGTAATCCCCAAACCAGGCAAAAACCCCCAATTACCAGAATCATATCGCCCAATCTCGCTCCTCCAGGCTGACATTAAGATACTAGCCAAAATATTAGCTATGCGCCTCAACACTAGTATCCTCTCCCTCATACATCCCGATCAGACGGGATTCATGCCTGGTAAGAACACAGCAATGAATCTCAGACGCCTCCACATGAACATACAAGCAGACCATGAAAACACGGGTGATAGAGCGATAGTAGCACTCGACGCCGCCAAGGCGTTCGATTCAGTGGAGTGGGGATATCTTTGGGAATGCCTTCGGGGCTACGGATTCGGACCTAATTTTGTAAAATGGGTGCAATTACTATATTATTCACCAACGGCTAGTGTTGTAGTGAACGGTTGGACATCTGATCCCTTCCCCCTGGGCAGGGGAACTCGCCAGGGATGCCCACTATCCCCCTTACTGTATGCTCTAGCGGTAGAACCCCTCGCTATCTCCCTTAGGCAAAACCCACACATTCATGGGCTACGGGTGGGACCTGTGACAGAGACGTTAAGTTTGTATGCAGATGACATGCTCCTCTATCTAGAGGATACTGGCCCATCGCTACAGACAGTCCTATCGACCATCGAGGAATTCGGTAAACACTCTGGCCTCAGTATGAACTGGTCCAAGTCCCAGATCCTCCCCCTTGACATGACATCTCCAACACACAGTGCAGCTTCCCTCCCCCTGCAGAGAGTTGCCTCTATAAAATACTTAGGTATAGAGATCACTAGATACCCATTAGACTTTATCGCTAACAATATAGAACCGCTCTTCTCTTACTTAAAATCCCGTACACAAACATGGGCAAGACTCCCACTGGGAATAATGGGTAGAATCAACTTGTTTAAGATGATATTACTGCCGAAATTTCTTTATGTGCTATGGAACTCTCCAATACACATTCCCCCTAAAATCTTCAAAACAATAGACACAATTATTAACTCTTTCATTTGGGGCCCCCATAGACACAAACTGGCCTGGAACACACTCAAAAACCCGACCTCCTCTGGAGGTACAGCCTTACCGGACCTATACACATATTATATAGCAGCTCAGCTCTCACACTTCTATCACATTCACAAGACTGATGAAGAAAGATACCAACTCCTAGTATGTAAACAAACCAATAGTAATTTGTACTCCCCATTACAAGTCCTATTTAGAGGGGGGAACAGACGGCACAAGAGAGAAGACCGAAACTTGCTATTGTTACAACATAGAAGCGTATGGGAAAGGGCGACCAAACTTATTGGAGCCGACTTCTATCACTCGCACACACCCTTATGGCGCAACCCTCAATTGAATGAACTGACATCCCTATCCGGGACTACCTGCTGGGCCGCTAAAGGGATAGTATTCCTATTCCAGGTCATTACCATCTTTGGTGTGAGACATTTCCAAACACTATGTGAGGAATTCGACCTTTCCCCCCACATGCAATTTAGACACATGTAGCTACAACATCATGCGCTCCAAACTCAATTCGCGAGTGGTCTCCCCAACCCACAAACATTGTCTTTGGTAGATATAATAACAGGAACAAACCCAGAAAAACTAATCTCCACCCTATACACTGCGCTGCGAAACAACTCGGTAGAAAGGATTATTAATACAGCAAGGATTAGATGGGAGGAGGACGTGGGGCCAATAGACGTCTCGGACTGGGAGGACATACTTGAGAACGTTAAAAAAACGTCACCTAAGATCTCAGAACGCCTAACTCAACTGTACATAATACATAAATCCTATCTCACGCCTTCCAGAATTGCCAAATTCTCCCCACAACACAACCCACACTGCCCGAAATGCTCTGGTAACCCGTGCTCGTTCTTCCACCTACTATGGCTATGCCCGGTGATACAAAGCTACTGGACACAGATCATAAAATTCCTGCATGACCACATGGGATCACCGATCCAACTTGACCCCAAAACATGTCTCCTCGGCCTACTTCCAGAAGCCATCACAGATAGATTCCTAATCACATTTCTCAGTGAATCACTATTTTCTGCCAGAAAATTAGTTGCTAAACTTTGGTTGAGTACAGACCCTCCTACCATACAGGCTTGGCTTAGGGAGGTAAACACGTCCCTACCCTACAAAAAGGTTATGTACAAACACAGGGGATGTCCAAACAAGTACCATAAAATATGGGATAAATGGTTAAACAATGCCAATACATGTGTGAACTAAATTATGATGTTACTCTAGACAGCCGATATATGAGACATGGTAATAATCCAACACAATGCTGTGCTGCGCTATACTATAGCCTTTATCATCTGTTATAACTCCTTTCTTTAATGTTGATGCCTTGTGTAAATGCCAATTGTGGTTACCTAAAGTCTTACAGGTATACATGCACAGCCACACTCCTCAAGCTACATTGTACCCACCTGCATTTAATGTACAATATTCCTTCCTATGTCTGTACGCCATGTAATTTTCAATGTATACTGACCTCTATTGTTCACAATAAACATGTTCCTTTTAAAAAAAAATAAAAAAATAAAAAAAAAAATAGTTAATTCTTATTGCATTCCTTAATAACTACAATCATTTCTTAGTAAAAAAAAAAAGTGGATTTGTCAGGAACTCTAAAGCACAGCTTGAACCAAAATAAAATTGAATAACAAAAGTGTATTGTCCTCAATTCTTTAAAATGAGTCAAAAATCCAAAATTCCAAAAGTAATGGTATTAAAAACAAAGGCCTGGGGGACACCAATCGATGCTGAAACATTGGTATTTGCAGTATTGGAGTCTATTATATTCTCTCAAGAGAAGTTGTGACTCATTAGATTATGTATAGATCTTTAACTATATGTTTTCTTTGGTGTGGGTCCCCTATGGAGAATGAGATACCAATCCTTTTAATATGGTCCTCTGTTGGCTGGAGTGAGTGAAGTGTTTGCATATACTATTATCTTCTATATACAGTAAGTGCCAATTATTCAAGTACCAACCTAATTAGAACAATCTATGTGTTTGTCATTTGCTGGTGGGTCATGTCACCTCAGACTTGTCCACTCGCTTTAGGATCTATGGTAGGAGGTGTATTCCATCTCATCTCCTTCTGGAGGATTTTCAGATGTGTTGGTCTTGTTTCAGTTCCTGATGAAGTGGATAAGATCCAAGAAACAAGTTTAGCTCATTAACAAGTATAATTGATCTTAGAAGGAAAATCTGCTTTATTAAAATGTTTTATATATACAGTATACCTTGTGAAGTTAGTCAATGAGGACAGGTCTTTATTTTTAATGTATTTTTTTTATTTTATAGAATTTTTAATTTTTGTTTAATTTTAAATATTGTGAACAATAAACTTTTGTTATTACATTTTATTTTGGTTCAAGTTGTGCCTTAAAAATCCCACAAAATCCAATTTGTTGTTTTTTTCTACTAATTTTCAATTTAGGGGCGTGGCACATATATTCCAGACTTTGTAAATTTTACAGTCATTTCTTATTCTTATCTGTCTTCAGCTTTTTTTGTTCAACCAGATCATATGGTGTTTCCTTTATAATTACTGAAGAAAAGGGTATTTAAAAAAAATATTTTAAGGTTGGTCCCTCAGTAACAGCATCCCGTTTTTTTTTCCCTTGACACTGCCACACTATGTGACTGTACTCTCTGCTGGCCCAGAACTATCATATGTAGGTGATGAGACAGTCAGCCCTAGGTAAGCTTCCACTAGAAATCCAAATTTAGCTTTCATTGGGCTGTTTTCCTTGCTTCTCATTTCTGAAAGGAGCAGTGGGGGGATTAAATATGTTTCAAGCATCTTAAAATAACAAAAGAAAGTATAAGAAAAAGACTGATCAGTTTGATAAATACCTCCTGGCAAATTTAGTTGCAAAGGAAAAAGGAAAAGCTGTCAAGATGGCAAAATATGTCATTTGACCTGCTTCCTTAATCTTCTAAGTTTTAAACCTTGGAGAGATGTTTTCCATTCTGAGGATACAGTTACATAAAAACTAATAAGCAGATGATGTGAGCTAGTTACCAGAAATATTCAGGATACAGAAGTAACTACATATTTGTAAAAATATTTAAATAGAATTGCAGTTTTATTAAAGTTTTTGAATAAATACATACATTTCTGTCTTGTTTATCAAAGGACACAGGATGAAGAGAGGATTGGGACACTGGCAACATAAACAGTGACCAGGGTGGCTTAACCCTTCCTCTTCCTAGCATGCTTCAGTTTTTTGCTAGTGTCTTAGGAGGATGGAGGACTTCACTTAGAAAATGACTGTTTTACTACTTAGAAAAGAACTGTTTTACTACACATTAAAAAATGCTTTCAAGATGAATCTGTACTTCATTCAATATTTAATCTGCATGTTGCTTGAGTTGGTCTCTTTTTGCAGTTATCTAGATCAGTTTATCCTCAGCAATGGCTTTGGAAGTCATATACAGACCCGACTAGACTGTACAATTGTGGGGCCTGCCAGGAATGTGACCATCAGACAATGGGCTCAGTTTGTGACACTTTTCAGATCTTTGTGTGCTGTTTTAGTTAGCTGCAGACTGCTTTCTATCTCCAGAGCCATGGCAGAGCCTCTGGTATGACCCAGTCTCTGAAGACTTGTTTCTGAGTAGGCCACGTTGGCCAAGCATAAGAAACTGATACATTTATTAGGACTGTTGGGTGCCATTTTACACTTGGTCTCCATGAAAATTATTAATACACTGAGAATTTAGGTCCTGCATCACTATCTGGAGTTTTTTCCTTTCAGCCTGAGGTATTCATAAGAGACATGCAGGTCTACCTCAGCTAGTCTTTGCTGCCATCCACAGTGAACAAGTCACCTCCGTTCATTTGAACCTCTGCTTCTATCATCAGCCAGTTCATGGGGTTTTTATCTGATGTTCTCAATTAAGTTGTCTCTGTTAAGCAATGCAACATGTCAGTTCCTAAGCGCCAGGGGAGCAGTTCCTCTTGGGTTCATTCCTGTTCACAATCCACTAACAGTTCTGGGGCAACCTGCAGTTTCCCTCCTTATAGACATGACACCAACAGCCCAAATTCTTGTCACCTACTTTAGTCCATACACACCTCAGGTCCGTCATATTTGATTCCCTCCTTGGCTTTATCTAGGGAAGACGTCTCAGCAGTTTTGCAAGAGTTTATGCTCAAATTGCAACTTTATTTGCACAGAGGCTAAGAGCAAAATTCATCTACTTCCTCACCAGATGCATTGTCTAACATTCCCGCATCTATAACAGCCTCTGAGCCTTTTGCTGCAATGACACCCTTTTGGGAGTGAAAGTCTCTTTAAAACTGCCCTGAACCCCCTTATAAAACATGTAGTTGGGGGTAAAAGTACTCATTTATCCCAGCTGCAGATACCCAAGCCTCAAATTGGGAAGACTCCCTTCCAAAAAGAGGTCCTTTTTTTACTCCCAGGCTTCAAATTCCAAGCACAGACCAAAGCCAAGGAGCCCCATTTGACTGCAAGCCCTGGGACTCTAAATCTCCCAAACCTGCAGACAAGCCTTCTTAGACATGAAGGGATGCCCCAAATTTAAAAAGTAATGCCGCGTACACACGAGCGGACTTTACGGCAGACTTTGCCCGGCGGACTTTTCGGCGTACTTTACGACGGACTTTCTGAATGAACGGACTTGCCTACACACAATCCACCAAAGTCCGTCATATTTGTACGTGATGACGTACGACCGGGCTAAAACAAGGAAGTTCATAGCCAGTAGCCAATAGCTGCCCTAGCGTGGCTTTATGTCCGTCGAACTAGCATACAGACGGCGGACTTTTCGACAGGACTCGATTTCGACGGATTAATTTAAAACATGTTTCCAATCTAAGCCCATTCAACTTTTGAGAAAACAAAGACCGCTGGAGCCCACACACGATCGAATTGTCCGACCAAATCCCGTCCGCCGGGCAAAGTCTGCCGTAAAGTCCGCTCTTGTGTACGCGGCATAAGGGTAAGTCTGTTGGCCATTGTGGATACCTGGTTGGAAAGTATCTCAGATGACTGGGTAAGAGATGTGGTTTCCAGGGGCTACAAGCTAGCATTTGTCTCTTTCCCCCCTCCCTAATCCCTTTTTCATGTTATCCAACCTGCCTGTGTCTCAGCACAGACTAGCAGAGCTCTATGCTGCTTTTGAATCAAGGCATAATTGCCATAGTTCCAGTGGCAGAAATGTTTCAGGGGTTTTACTCAAAACCTTTCACAGTTACTAAGACAAAACAGGGTATCCACCCCATCTTGGAGCTGAATAATTGTTTGTATTCAGGTCCAAAAATTCAATCTGCATAGGTATTGCTTGTCAACATAATGCAGACAGTCTTGACCTTAAAAAGGTTTGGTTAGATCCTAAACCTTCAGCAGTCAGAGCAAAAACTGACAAATCACTTGCAATATTGGGGTATTAATCTGGATGTGATTAAATGTAGGATGCGACTCAAGCCAAGGTTTTTTCCCAAGGACAAACCTTTGACACTCTGATCAAAAATTCAGACTCTACAGTCCAGGAGCCGTCCAACTCTGCAATTCTGAATGGGAATTATTTGCTTGATGGTAGTCTCTTTTAGGGCAGTTCCACTTGCTCAGTTCCTCTCCACAGTTCATCAACTCAACATTTTGTTATCATGGGACAGGTCAATCCAGTCTCTACACAAACTGACTCGCTTGACACTGAGAACCTGCTTATCCCTCGTCCAGTGGCTCAGGAATCCAGCTCTAGAGTTAGGAAATACCTTCCTTCCAATATCTTGGAAGATCTTGACAACATATGCTAGCCTGAAGAGCTGGGAAGTCGTAGACACCTTGTCAGTGAAGGGGACTTGGACATGGGAGGAATCTGATCTGCTGATCAACATTCTGTAACTTCGGGTGATCTAGTTGAACCTACAATGCTAAACCTCGTGACTGAAGTGTCATCTAATCCAGATTTAGTCACACAGTGTTAAATATCAAACATCAGGGAGGAACCAGAATTCTTGCCACTGTATAGAAGTAGAAAGGATTCTATTCAAGGCAGAATGTCATGTCACAGCCTGGGCCAAACTGGACAGGTTTGTTCCAGGTGTATAATTCCTTTGTCAGAAGCAGTGGATGCTCTAGGATCTGTACAATTTGATCTTCCACTTTCCTTCTGTAAAACTCCTCATCTGCTCCATAGGATTTAGATGAGGGTAGAGGGTATTCTGGTGATACTTATAACTCTCAACTGGCTCAGGAGGATGTGGTACTCTGATCTGATCAATTTGTTGACAGACATCCAGTGGACTCCTCATGATAAACTGAATCTCCTATCTGAAGGACTGATTTACCCCTTTGCTTCATGGTTGCTGATTTCAGTGAATGTCTGTTGAACCCAGATTTTGAGAGGCAGAGGCCATTTTGATTTGGTGATTCCCATGCTGTTAAAAGCTAGGAAGTCTACCTCCCACAAGGTCTACCATTGCAAATGGAAAACATATTTTGCATGATGAATACCATCAAGGGGCAAATCTCAGGTCTTGATGATTGTTTGTTTGTTAGTAAGTCTATATGAATGTGGGAAAGACATTAACTGGTGCAGTTCAATTGATACTACACGTGGCCGACAGATCTATATACCAGATGTGCCAATACACAGCAAGATTAGATGCGGATTTAAAAAAAGCTCACAGAGGTTGACCACATCCTGTAAGGGATTTAATGTATAATGGGCCATTGATTGCAGGCCAATAACAACTTTATTTGTTTTTTTTCTTAAGTTCAACAAAATGAAAAAACCTTGATTTAAAAAAAATGGGCATAGTTAAAAAATCATAGATGATTGTGACAAATTTGAGGAAAAAAAAAAAATAATGCTGGTCTTGTGTATCCAAGTTGCAAATTAATATGACCCTGTTATGGCTTTAAATGTGTTTAAAATAATAATCTTCAGCATGGTGTAAACGATTTCTAATAGTAAGCATGATATAAAAAGTGTCTAAATCTACTGAAAACCAGGCCGCATAAGGGCCTTGAGTTCTGTCTAAATTGGCACTATATTCCACCAGCTTTGACATTAAAGTGTATGTATAGCAAAACCTTTTTCTAGTTTTGAATAGAGTAGAAAAGGATTAAAAGCCCTATGCAGTATTGTTTTGCTCGCTGTGTTCTACTGGGGAGACTTGCCTTAAATTTCTTAGAAACCAAACAGTAACTGAAAGAATATTCCATTAAGGTGAGGGGAAATCCCCATCCAAGATAATCATCCCCATTGGATGGTTTACCTTTGCCTCTTGCTTATGTGACAACTGAGAAATGCTGGATTTTTTCTCACTGTCTGTCTCGGTGTCAGTGACCACCAGGGGAGCGAATCTCCCCAGAGGGGACAAAAGCAGTAATAAAACTCTAACCTTTCCCTACTCAAAACAAAAAATTGCCTTTTGATACATTTTAATCCATACCATGACATTCAGCTGTCAAAGGTGAGGCATGCGTAGGGCTTAGCATAAGGAAGAAAAGGGGCTCAGCAGTCAAGGACTTGTGTACAATCTAGGCCTGGAATCATGGGATTCAACAGGGACATCATAGAGCAATAAGTATGAGCATTAAAGTGATTCTGCAGCTTAGCCCTAGTCCTGTAGAGCAATTTAAGATATTTTACTTTTAAAATTCATATGGCCTTTTTCAAGCAATCATTAGTTTTGGTCCTTTATTAAAAATAAAACCCCCTGCTACATAAAAGACACTCTTCAATGCAGTAGTTTGCCAACTGTACTTTTTTCTCCTGCTCCAAACTACGGTGAATCCCTTACAAAGCTCCTATGCAAATACCAACTCTTTCCTAAATGTTGATATTTGCGTGATAATAATGTAAAAGGGTTGAGAGAAGGTGAAAGGGGGGGGGGGGGGGGGCATTACTTCTGAGTCTGTGTCACTGTCTTTTTTAGCCTTCTAATGAAAATAAACAAATTCACTTTGATAAAAAAGCTAAAGGTTTAGTCCACCTTTAACAAAAAAATAAATGCACATATATTTGCAGCAAAAAACATTTTTTTTTCTTTGTAAATCAGTCTGCAAAGCATTGCAACTGCGATCAGCGGACCATGGGTGCAATGCCACTCTCTTTCAGACTTTTCCTCCAGCTCTATATCTGTACCAAGTTACAAACTTTCTGTTAGAGAGCTGGAGAAAGTGTTAATGGACTACGAGTGTGGTTATCGCTGTACTTGTTTTCCATTGAGAAACAAATGTCTGTCTGCCGTAGTGTCAAACAGGACTCGGAGTTCATTCATTCACAGATTTTTGCTAATGGATGACACAGCTGTGCAGGTGGAGACATGTATAACCACACAAATTTCAAAAGTGACAGCTGCTGTGAGGAAGAAGAAATTGGTTCATAGGCACATAATTAGGGGTATATCATCTCTTCTAAAGTGTATCTGACAAACATGTTCTGTGTCTATACATAAATAAATGTATATAGAAATCAATGTAAAAAATAACTGCAGTAGATTACAAGGAAGACCATGATTCATTTTGCCATATAGATGTGTACTCTTTGATTTATCATGGGAAGAAAAGGATAAATCCATATGTTATGAAGCACGTATGTCTGCAGAGATTTACTATCTTTCTTTTATTATTTTAAGTCCTAAAGATTAATAGTGATTATTGTATGGTCTATAGGAACACATCTCTCAAAGAAACAAGACTCAAGAAAGGTTTTCACAATGCCATGTAATAAATCTGATAATTGGATATTTACAAATGCAACAGGCAAACAGACAAAAATAAAGGACTGACTGTTGTTCTAGCCTTCCTCTACTTAAAGAATAAGTGCACCTTTTGTAACATGTTACACCCATATACGAACAGACTGGCCCCCATACTTCCCTGATCCCCACTGTGACAGCTAGCGGAGTTCTTCTCCCTCCCCGTGTCACAATTTAAAAAAAAAAATTGTGGCCGAGCGTGGCTCCACCCACCCATCTGCGTCACTGATTGACAGGGCTCTGAGCTTGGAAAACTGAAGGGTCCAGCAGGCTTTGCTGCTATTGGTTTGTAGTTTCCATTGAACTACCACGGTGCTGTGGAGCACCGTGGTAGTTTATTTATGCTTCCTGTCAGATTGTGTCTGCGTACCCGTATGGGATATACGGGCAAGCAGATACACTGGCTCTGCTGGAGACCTGCATGGCACCAGCGATCTGCTGATCTCCAGTGCAGTGCTTTACAGGCTAAAAAAAAAATGAATAAATGCACATTTTTTTACTTGCGAGAAAATGTGCAATTGTTATTTTTTTTTTTTTTTTAAAGTCAACTTATCCTTTAAAGTGGTTTTTAAACTTTGGTGTTTTTCCCTTAATGCATTCCCTGCATTAAGGTAAAAAACACCTGACTAGCTACTAGCTCTCTCCCCCCCCCCCCCCCCCCAAACACTTACCTGAGCCTGTCAGGAATCCAGCGCTGCACAGCTGCAGCCGTCTTTTCCCTCTTTTTTCCTCTTCTCACAGATACTCATGGGCAGCAGCAGGAGCCTATGAATCAAATGGTGTGAGAAGGGATCGGGGTTGGGGCGGGGCTGAGCTGTGCTGTCTGTGTCAATGGACATAGGAACAGGAGCAAACTTAAAGGTGTGCCCGTATATCAACCTGCTTGCTATGGGACCACATGGAGAAGAAAAGGAGCCTGGAGTGCCAGCGGGGGACTCCAGAAGAGGAGATTTGGGGCTGCTCTGTGCAAAAGCATTGCACAGAGCAGGTAGGTATGACATATTTGTTTTTTTAATAAAGAAAAATGGTAGGCTTTATAATCACTTTAAAGCGGTAGTAAACTCTTTTTGTCTTTTTACCTACAGGTAAGCCTATAATAAGGCTTACCTGTGTAGGTACAGTAAATACTTTCTAAACATGCATCATTCATGAGATATCTACATGTGTAGCAGCTGGGGTCACTGCACTGTCAATGGCCATTCAAGAGGCCAAAGCGTTATTGAACAAGCTGAAGTTAGAATCGAATTGGTTACTATGGACAACTGCGCCAGATTCTGTGTGCACCAACTTTAGTAAATCTCCCCCACAGTTTATTAAGTGTTGGTTGTTAAAGACAACTGTAGCATTTTAATTTGGCAATAAAAGTCAAGGTTGCGTAATACATAATTCCACAGACAGATGCTTAAAACATTGAAGAAATTAATATTTTCTGTTTTCACTCAGTCATCTTCTCCACTTATGGTACTGTCAGTGCAAAATAGGCATAGAATAAGCAATTAATTCTACAATGCAAAATTAAATGTTAGTGCAGTCACGCCTCGCTGCAACCTTCCCAAGATTATTGATGTGCAAAGCCTACGAAAAACATACCCCAAAAGGGAAACCCAGGGAAATATTGAAAAAAATACGTCTAGATATGCATTCAAAAGTTGATAAAGTTATTTAAGAATACAGTCTAATAATACTTATTCCAATGAGTAGGCTGAAGGAATGTGACACTAGAAAGGTGCAAATCTGCAGAAGTGTTCCTCTATGTGTATTAAAAAGATAAGTGCAATTTTGCATTCATTTGCTGTATAAAATTTCTCTTAGCATACTGATAAATTCTCAGATTCTGATTTCTTATTTTTAAGAGGTCCATGGGTTTTAAATGAGCATCCAAGAGGTCTGCTGTGTCAGTACTATGTACCCCTACTCATTCACATGGGGGGCCCCCTTGTTAAGGGGGCTTTCAGATTCCGATAAGCCCCCCACCCGCAAGCCCCCACAACCACCTGCCAGGGTTGTGGGGAAGAGGCCCTTGTTCTCATCAACATGGGGACAAGGTGCTTTAGGGGGGGAGCCCCCAAAGCACACCCCCATGTTGAAGGCATGTGGTCTGGTGTGGTTCAGGAAGAAGGTGAACACTCACTCCTCCCCCTTTCCTGATCTGCTGGGTTGCATGCTTGGATAAGGGTCTGGTATAGTTTTTGGGGGGACCACATGCCATTTTTTTCAGCAGTTTTCAAATACCAACAATTCTTTTACTTTTACATTCAGGCTATCAGCAGGGAACCCCGCTGACAGCTGATGACTCATCAGTTGTTAAGGACGCAGCATGGCCACTCCTTAACAACCATGACAGTTACTGCTTGTTAAGGATGCTGGCGGCCACCAGCATTAAATTACAGCAAGGTTTTACTACTAGAATACTGTGTCACTTCATAACATAGCGTATGTGGTATTTTGGTAGTGTTCTTTTAGTAAATTTCAAAACGTTTTTGAAATCGCTGTGTGCTATTTTATCACATACTTGAACGTGGTAAGATAGCGCTTTGTGAATGGAGCCCAATTGAATTCTGACCATGGGAAATAGACTGATAAGCAGCTGCTGATCAAGAAAAGTGTCCAACAAGTCCGTCTGACAGAAGTAGATCATTAGATTGACTTCTGTTGAGCAAGAGCAGCCACACATAGGTTGAAATTTGGCCAGTCTCTGCAGATCCAGCCAAATTTTGATCAATCTATGGCCATCTTTAGCTCAAAATACTTTTATTGCTGTATGTGTCAGGGAAATCGTCTCATAATCTGTATTACGGTTGATTTACTAAAGGCAAATACGCTGTTTACTTTGCAAGTGAATTTGGTTATTCTTTGCAGTATATTTTTACTGAATTCACTAAGCTAAAGGAAAACCCCTTGCAAATTGCAAATTTGCTTTCAAGATACCAGCCTATTTGCCTTTGGCAAATCAACCCCACTGTCTTAAAGCATACCTGTTCTTGTCCGAAATGAATTAAACTCTTGCAGCCCACGTAATGCATATATGCAGTGGCAAAGAGGATGGACTTTTATGCCCACACTCCACACATACACCAACGGCAGAGCTTTGTGTGCTGAAAGTGCACTCACTATGTGCTATCAGCATAGTCACCAAGCTCTCAATGATTCTCGGTCTCTACTAATGATCAGCAGGTGGCAGTACCAGGTCCTGATCATGTGATCACTGTGATAGCCAATCACAATGATCATGTGATCTGCTGATCCTTCCCACTCGCCAAGCGTAATGATGTAAAAAGATGCTAGGACTGGGCGGGAAGGGGTTAAACAGCCACTGCAACAGGCAACATAAAGCACCTGTTCTTACTATATTCGCTGTGCCCTTCTCCCCAGTTTTCCACCACAGCCTTTATACTTTCATGGATTGTACTATATATTATACAAAGAATTGCTAAGATGTAAAGATATATTGTGATGCTGAATGTCACATTTTTTAGCTATACAGTTGCTGGGCTATTGATATGGACACATAATTTATGTAGTGAATGCCTTAGTAGTCTGGTGCCTCTGTCTTTGTTATTATGGTCTGTGTGAAGTTTCCTTTTTATTAATTTCTGTCTGAGGTTACGTGGCTGTCTGAAAGCCAGGAATGGGGAGTTCTGGAAATATTATTTTCAGTTAAGCCTCATCTGTAATGATGGTCAGTGGCTAGACCTGAATTCATTGATTCATTATTCAGGAAAATACAGTTAATTCAGTGAATCTAATATTTTTTGCAGATAGCCAAGGCTTTTACATAAAGTATCCATATGATGTATGAATCATATTTTACTATATAAAACTGATGCTCAGCAACTCTAACTAATTTATGTGTAACCAGTCCAGGATTTTTCCGGTATCACTGATATATTATATCACTTTTGTGTAACTAGTCCAGGATTCCACTAGTGTCCCTGATATATTATCTCACATTTGTGTAACCAGTCCAGGATTTCACCAGTGTCCCTGATATATTATATCACTTTTATGTAACCAGTCCAGGATTCCACCAGTGTCCCTGATATATTATATCACTTTTGTGTAACCAGTCCAGGATTCTACCTGTGTCCCTGATATATTATATCACTTGTGTGTAACCAGTCCAGGATTCTACCAGTATCCCTGATATATTATATCACTTTTGTGTAACTAGTTCAGGATTCCACCAGTATCCCTGATATATTATATCACTGTAACCAGGATTCCAGCAGTGTCCCTGATGTATTATATCACTTTTGTGTAACCAGTCCAGGACTCCACCAGTATCCCTGTTATATTATATCACTTTTGTGTAACCAGTCCAGGATTCCACCAGTATCCCTGATATATTATATGATATATTATATCACTTTTGTGTAACTAGTCCAGGATTCTACCAGTGTCCCTGATATATTATATAATTTGTGTGTAACCAGTCCAGGATTCCACCAGTGTCCATGATATATTATATCACTTGTGTGTAACCAGTCCAGGATTCCACCAGTATCCCTGATATATTATATCACTTTTGTGTAACTAGTCCAGGATTCTACCAGCGTCCCTGATATATTATATCACTTGTGTGTAAACAGTTCAGGATTCCACCAGTATCCCTGATATTATATCACTTTTGTGTAACCAGTCCAGGATTCCACCAGTATCCCCGATATTATATCACTTTTGTGTAACCAGTCCAGAATTCCACCAGTATCCCTGATCGATTATATCACTTCTTTAATCAGGGCATGCAATTATTTTAAATTGGGTTCAAGTTTCATCTGTATACACAACTTTATCCCATAAACAGCTATTCAATGATAAAACTGTGTAACCCTCATTTTCCCTAAAAATCACAAGTCAGTAACAAAAAGATTAGATATAAATTTCATGTCTGTACTAGATATTCACTGAAAAGGAAACATAAGCTGGCCATACACAGATCACATTTTAGTTGGCTCCTGCAGAGTAGCCCAAAATACATTTTGCGGGTAACATTGTTAGGACTACCCACCTCAAAAAAAAAATTTTGCCAATAAACTTTTGTTGAAGAAATACGAAATGCAGTAGTCAGCACTGCAGATTCATCAATGTTTTTAGCATGGATGGGTAGAATTGAGTAATTTAGCCTATGGGCTAAATAAGAAAAATCTTAATGAGTATGGCCAGCTTTAGATGGAATGCAGAAGTATCATAAATCACCACTAGCCAGAGTCCCCAAAAGATTCCTAATGAGGTCCTATTGTAAACAGTCTAGTGGACCATAAAAATCTGTGAGTCTGATTTCTCACCTAATACTGAACCATATGTATTTCAAGCTTTTAACACTAATTCATATCTCATGACTCCTACAGTTATTGAGGTACATCTATTAAACAATACAAGAAGATGCCAATCATTTAAACATCATACACCCCTATATTACAAGGCTCAGAAGGCTAAATGACACATTAGACCTCACATTACAGAAATATACATAAACGCTATATCATATTTGATATCTAATAAATCGTCATTTCATTCTGCTAAATAAAATGGTGATGGTCTATACCTTGTTGTACAAAAGTATAGATGTATTCAGGACAGCTCAGCTTTATTGTCATCTATGCAGTGTGTCATTTCTCTAAAATTGATAAGAGTCTTGATTCTTGAAGATTTAAACAAGGCCTATTTGAGATAAAAATCGTTTACCACTAAAACCTCACAAGCACTGAATAATGTGTGACAATCAGCAGCTATGTACATTATTGCTTCACTGTTTTCCTGTGACTATGGAATAAACAACAGCTGAGGACAGATCTCCCACACAGCTGACATGTAATATATTCCAGCAGTTTAGAAGAACAGAACTTTAAATACTGTGAAATGTGTGCAACAAATTGTTCTCTTATTTCATGTGAGAAGAGTAAAGATTGAAGTATAAGTGACACATAATGTTATATATTTTAAAAGTCAAAACAACAAAGGGTTATTTCTATGTGTTCCATCAAGGTTTAAAAAAATATATATATATACTTTGTATTCTGAATGCATCCTACTTTATTAGATAAAAAAAAAAACATGTTATTGAAGGGCTATATGGGCTGCCATTGCTGACCCATTTTGAATTGGGCATAGGGCGCCAGGTCTGCCGGGGGCGGCACAGAACAACACATACGTCATGCTACCAACAGTAACACATTCTTGTGTTTTATAATAGGTTCCAAGCTGATACCCTGCTCTCTAGGTCCTCATTACTGCTATTCCTCTGCATATTGTATATTTTTGCTGCTGGAATAATAAACAGTTCGCAGTTACTGTTCACCGAACCAGGATTAGAACCAAACTGCTAGCAGAGTAAGGGGATTTATTTTTTACAATTACAGTTAGAATTGTAATTTAATTCCTGGATCCAAATGCAGTTTAGCCCTGGTTCACTCCAGTGTGGCTTTGAAAGTGCTATTTAAAAACCACAGATCAGTGTGTGATTTGCACCTCTGATTTCATTGAGGCATGCAACTTCATTTAGCAGAAGTCTATTCAAGTCACAATGAAATCAGAAAAAAGTAGTGCAGGAAGCGATTTCAAAGTTGCTGCGATATGAGTCACGGCGATTTGAACGGTTCCATTGCCAGCAATAGGGCGCAACTTATCTTGAGATTTGGAACTGTCAAATCGCATGACAATTCGCACTGGTGTGAACGAGGGCATAGTGTAACTCTCAGTATAACTGCTGGATCTAAACTAGGGTCCTCCATAAACGTTTCAGTAGATATAAACAACAATGTAACCTACTGAGAACAATTGATTTGTTCCTTGCATGTCAGTCTCTTCATCTCTGATTCTACACCATTTATTATTACGGTGGATTTCCACTTTAAACAAGAAAGTTGAAACCCCTTGAATTGTAGACTAATGTAAGTTGACAGATAATTCTGCACTTACAACCCCTGGCAGTTAGCTGCCTTGTTAAACATTGAAAACCACTTTGAACTTCAGGTTCCTAAAAACCTTTTATCTTCTTAGGTGACAATGCCATCAGCGAAAAAACTGAAATGATCCACCTCTCCCCCCTTACTGAATATGTTGGAAAGAAAGAAGATAGACAGATAGACTTCTGTGACAGATCCTGTGATGAGTTAAGCACTATGTTTACCGAACTATCTGGACTGCGAGTTGTTGTCAATAACCTGCTTGACAACCTTCAAAAAGTGGTAAATATAGGTTCTCATTCAATTTATACAAATTATATATAAATATATATTAAATTATTCACTGAAACCAAAAAAAAAAATGTATATATATATACATATATATATCAGCGATGGCTGGTGTTTTTTTCTGGCTGTTTGCCGCCACAACCCCCCCCCCCCGTTCAGTCGGCGGCAGAAACGCAGAACCCCCCCCCTCGGGAGGACAGCCGGGACACTTACCCCATCTAGGAAGTGGGCTTTCTTCCTCCTGTGGTGTGGATCATAGCGTCTTCTGCCATGCATCCCCCTCCTCCTCGGTGTCCAATAGGATCCCCTGGCCTTTCAGCCAATTGGGAAAGGGGTATCAGACCTGTGCTTCCTGATTGGCGGGGTGACGATTCAGTGTTAGAAAAGCGAATATTAATTTGCTTTTCTAACACACCTGGGTGGGCTCCGAGCGCAATACTCGTATATATATATATATATATATTATATATATATATATATATATATATATATATATATATATATATATATATATATATATAATTATATACTGTATATACAGTAAGAGGGTTTGCAGAACAGATTGTAGATTTAAAGTGGTTCTAAAGGTAAAACATTTTTTACCTTTAATGCATTCTCTGCATTAAGGTAAAAAATGGTTTCCCCATTGCTATACCTTTCCCTCCCACCCAAATACTTACTTGAATCCTGTATCAATCCAGCAAAGTGCCTGTCTGTTGGTCTTCTTACCTCTCTCCCCACTCTCACAAGCTTGGCTGAGAGCCATTGGCTCCTGCTGCTGTCAGCCAAATCCTGTGAGTAGAGAGTAGGGGTCAGGTCCCAAGCTGAGCTGTGTGTGTCATTGGACGCACACAGCTGGCTTAGGATCAAGCCCACATGTCTGCCTCCATAAGCAGTGCTTGCTATGGGGCAAACACAAAAGAGGAGGAGTCAAGATCACTGGTGGGGGACCCCAGAAGAGGATGTTCGGGGCTGCCCTTGCAATACCATTCTACAGAGCAGGTGAGTATAACATGTTTATTATTTTATTTTTTTAAAAATGCCCTCAAAACCACTTAATAAAGTATACAGTATATATATATATATATATATATATATATATATATATATATATATATATATATATTATATATTATACAGTACACAATGAATAGGTGCAAAGCATAATGATATTGGAGAATGTATGTAGGATGTCATGCAGCTTGCAAAAAGTTTAGCGATTGTTTATCTGTCTTATTAAAATATTTATTCTACCATTATGATATTGAAAACTGTACATTTTCTTTTCAAATGCCTGAATTTAAAGTTTTAATTCAGCTATATAGTTTTTAAGTAGAAGACAATATTAATACTACCCTTAATTTGCAATTCATTTCAGTCTGAAGAAAACCAGGAGTTGTGGGAACTGATTGGGCCAAACAAAACCCTAAAAAACCAATCAGTGTGCTGGCAGGATGGACGTGTCTTCGCTGATAATGAAGACTGGATTGTAGACAGTTGTACCAAATGCACCTGTCAGGTAACTATGACACAAAATACGATTACAGTATATCTGTTTGTTCGTTTGATAGTGAAACAGGTTATTTGGGGTATTAGAACAGAATCCACTATTTACAAAAAATGAATTACTTTCCCTTAAAGCCAGTTTTTTGTTTTTTTTTGTAGGGTTTAAATCCCCTCAGAATTTTCAATTACATTTTTTTTTGCTTTCTGGGCCCTTTCAGGAATTTATTTTCACTTACTTTACCATAGACGCATTAGGTAGTGAAAGGAACTCTCTCCAAAGTGAGGGAAATTTTCTCCATAGCTGTCCCTGGAGCACGTGTCTTAACATTTTTGTCTGTAGATATACTTTAAGGATTGATATCCGAATGGTATTTCTTTATTTAAAGCACTGAAAACTGCAAAGCCTTCTCAAACATGTGATTTTCACTCTCTACACAGAGTTCAAAAACAGTTTGTCATCAGATTACGTGTCCAACTGTGCATTGTGACAGCCCAACTTTTATTGAAGGAGAGTGTTGTCCTGTCTGTTTCCGTAAGTGACATATTTCTCTTTTAGGAGACAGATTTCTATCCATATTTTGCTCTTTGCCAAGATATTATTTTTCTGTGGTACGATTCTAAAATATAATACTTCTTTCATGCATTATTATCTTCCAGCATTAGATAACGAAGCTGGTTGGTCTCCATGGTCTGAATGGACAGAATGCTCTGTAACCTGTGGCCCTGGAACCCAACAACGCGGAAGATCATGTGACGCTACCAGTAGTACTTGTGTTGGCTCCTCAATCCAAACTAGAACATGCAACCCTGGGAAATGTGACCACCGCAGTAAGTGTTTAATGATTGTAGTCATGAGTGGCATGTGACTGTGTAATAAAATAACATCCTTTTCTGTTGTTTTTAAAGTACGTCAAGATGGTGCTTGGAGTCATTGGTCCCCATGGTCAGCCTGTTCTGTGACATGTGGAATTGGCAACATCACCCGTATTCGTCTATGTAATTCCCCCAAGCCCCAGTTAGGGGGAAAGAACTGCACTGGATTTGGACGGGAAACAAAAGAATGTGAAGGGGTCCCATGTCCAAGTATGTTTTTAGAACAGTATCATATTTTAAGTAATAGGTTCCTTGTTATAAAGCACTGGGTTAAGACCCATAAACTGGTGGATTTTTTCTGGCCTTCAGACAGTGTCCATTGCTCTTTGCTTTTAAGCCAGTGTACATGGATGTTTGCACGTATTTGATATGCATCTGTCATGCAGAAGCCATTGCATTTTCAGCAAAATAGCAAAGTGAATGAAAGTAGTGAAGTTGGTCATATACAGATGTTAGAAAGATCAGACCTTTTGAAAAGCTAAACAAATGTTGGAAGATTCCTTTTTCACTCAGCATGCATATCCACTTGACGGGCAATCTCCCCACAGGCAGAGAATAATGATTTGTTTGTGCAGGAAAGAACAGTGAAATTTTAAATGCCTGAAATGTTCCAGCCAGCTGGATCTGTATTGTTTGCTACCTCAGTGTCCTTAAGAGAAAGTCCAAACCACAAACACAAGGAGGCCTTTGCATAATTGCACTTATGTAATCCATATTCTGCAAAGTCTTCTACAATGTATGTAAAGTGTAAGAGAAAGGTTCTTTTGTGTGCAATGAAAAGGAATGTGAACATTTTGGCTAATCTTATCAAATTTTGTTATATACATTATCATTATAGCCATGCCATAGATAAAACACAGTAGGTTAAAAATATACTGTTTTTCATTTTTTTTATTCAGTTAATGGTAAATGGGGTCCTTGGTCACCATGGTCTAGCTGCAGTGTTACCTGTGGAGGAGGTCTGCGAGAGAGGTCCCGTATTTGTAATAACCCTAAGCCACAATATGGAGGGAAGAAATGTGGTGGTGATACAAAAGAGAAGGAAATGTGTAATAAACAGGATTGTCCAATTGGTAAGCTATTTAACCATCATTGTCCTATCAGGAGAAAAACAGCCTATGTTAATTTGAGATCACCTACTAGTTGTTTTTTTTTTAAGCTAGGGTAGATAGCATATGCCATTTGCTGCTCTTAGGCATTGTATCTGATGTAACACATATTTTACTATGATATTCTGTCGTAAAAATAGAACCTGTGATGACAAAGTAACTCAAGCTGATTTTTAGTGAGTTTGTGAAATTTCGCTGTTTTGTAACAGCAGCAGAACATCTGCTTTTATAAATTCCAGTCTCAGAAACAACATGTTTGTAGCAATGAATGCCAGAGTGTGAACATTATAGTAGGCTTCAATGCATTTCCTGAAAAATCATCAGCTGGTTTTAAGAGTTTGGCCTACTGGGAATGTGAAATATAGTGACTGTAAATTTACATTGCGAAAAGCCGACAAGGAAGTGCATAAAACTACTGCTTCAGGGTAGAAACCTTATATTTCCTAGCTACAATGTTAAATAACACTTAAATAAACAAAACATATTACACACTGATGGCATATATAGCCTATATGAGAGACATTCAAATTGAAACAATACAAATTCTGTGATAGCAAATGTAGAAACATGGGCACGTCATAAACGTTATTGTAAGGTAGCTAGGGATCTGGAAGTTACAGACTTACAGGCTTATTACAGACTCATTTTTTTTTTCATTCTTGGAATGTAGGATGTGCTACAGTAAAGGGGATATTTACTATTTTTCTGACAACCCTTTGCCTATTAGCCCAGAAAATGGGCATTTTTGATTTGACAGACTCGGCTCCCATTGATTTAGGAGTTTTGGTTCTGCATCTGAACTTCGCAGAACCCTGCTTGAATGGAACCCAGGGCATGTTGAATCATCCCTAGTAGTAACCACAAGCAAGCAGTTGGATTTCACCGTACATATTTTACAATAGTTCAGGGATATGCAATTAGCGGACCTCCAGCTGTTGCAAAACTACAAGTTCCATCATGCCTCTGCCTCTGGGTGTCTTGCTTGTGGCTGTCAGAGTCTTGCTATGCCTCATGGGACTCATAGTTCTGCAACAGCTGGAGGTCCGCTATTTGCATATCCCTGCAATAGTTATTTAAATGTTACTTTCTGGCTTCTTGGTAACATATTAAAGCACTGTAGTAACAGTATCTACTGGATTTTCCCTTAAAATGTAAAAAAAAACCCTTAGGGATAGTTCACAGTAGTGCCCTGTACACACGGTCGGACTTTCTGATGGAATATGTGCGATTGGAGCTTGTTGTCGGAAATTCCGATCATGTGTGGGCTCCATCGGACTTTTTCCGTCGGAATTTCTGACACACAAAGTTTGAGAGCAGGCTATAAAATTTCCCAACAACAAAATCCGTTTGCGTAAATTCCGACCGTGTGTAGACAATTCCGACGCACAAAGTGCCACGCATGCTCAGAATAAATTAAGAGACTAAAGCTATTGGCTACTGCCCCATTTATAGTACCGACGTACGTGTTTTACATCACCGCGTTCAGAACGATCGGATTTTACGACAACTTTGTGCGACCGTGTGTATGCAAAACAAGTTTGAGCCAACATCCGTCGGAAAAAATCCATGGATTTTGTTGTCGGAATGTCCGATCAATGTCCAATCGTGTGTACAGGGCATAGGAATCACACTGGAATGATCAGCATGTCACATTTTGTTCAATGCAGTGCGATTTGAGCTTTTTCATTTTGAACTGGCTCAAATTGCACTGAACCACACTGCACTACACCAAAAGTAGTGCATGCACTATTTTTGGAAACGTACTGCAACCGGAACTTCTGTACCATGAGATCTGGTGAAGGCAAACTCTCTGCATTTGCGACCTGCATTTGGGGTGTCATTAAATTAACATTGACACCCATTGCAGGTCGAAACTGCAGTGCATTTTGAACGCAGTGTGGGAAATGCGCACATGATGTGAATTTCCAACACCATGTTCTAATGTGAATGGGGCCTCAATGTATTTTTCAATATGCCTCACTGTATACAGTTTCCTGAAAGAGCTTGTTACCTTAAAAAAAAATATGGATCCTGTCCCTTTAAAGCATGTTATACAGCCAGTGCTTGTGCTGTGTAATTTGGCCCCCTGTATCACCTGAAATATGTGGCTAATCCTGACATTTCCTACCCTCCCCTCTGTAAACTGACCACGGTTCATTACGGCTGCTGAGCCCTGATCAGTTTATATGCCCCCTTCAGCTGCTGTGTCCTGTCTGCTCTCCTCTCTGCTCTCCCCCTCCCTTCCTGTCAGCTCGTGACAGTGCCTGCCCCTCCTGCTGCTGAAATAACATGTATATTTTCATATTACCCACTCTGTGTCCTAATTCTATGTCCCCCTGTGTGTGTGATTTATAAAATAAATGCTGATTATACCTCATTTTAGAGCGCCACCCAGCGCTCACGTGACTGGCCAGCTCCTCCTCTTATCCCGACTGACGTCAGCGGTGGAATCTCAGCCCTGCCCGCTGCAGATGTCAGGCGGGGTGAGGAGAGAGCTGGCTAGTCATGTAAGCGCTGCTCTGAAATGAGGTATAATCTACATTTTTTAAAATAAATCACACACATAGGGGGACAGAGGATTAGGACACAGTGTGGATAACATAAAATAAGTCAAACTGGCTTTACAAGCACTTTAAACAAATCTTTTTTGTAAACTTTTTACAAAGTTTATACCCTGAAGATCCTGCCAGTAGCAGCACTTTCTGCGGCAAGCTGGCAATGAACAATACTGCCTCACATTTGGCAGCAACATTGTCAGATTGGAAGCTCTTTTATTTGACTGTTGGGCTGCCCATCAGGTCTATTAGAAAGACAGTCCAACAGACAACTGTTTGTTTGTTTTTTGCCACAGCTGATATTATATTATGCTTTTACAGATGGGTGCCTATCAAATCCTTGCTTTCCTGGAAGTGAATGCAATAGCTACCCTGATGGATCTTGGTCATGTGGAGCTTGTCCAGTTGGTTACATTGGCAATGGGACATTTTGCGAGGATCTAGATGAGGTAGAGTATAAAGGAAAATATATAACTATGTAAAGCTCAGAACATATCCAAAAATGTCCCTGCTCTGCTGATGGCTAGCAAAAAAAAAATGCCACTCCCAGAAAGCAATAACCAAATTATATATTAAATGTCAATATTGTTACTACTGGAATAGAGGGACGGAAAGAAAGCAGCGGCTTCTAAGCGTAGTATATTAAAAACGTAATGGATTCAATGTTAAAAATTAGCGAATACACTCACAAACAGAGGAGAGAGACAGGCATGTATAGTGGGTGTCATCCGCACTTATCCAGAGGATGCAGGGCTGGGACCGTTGTGTACCGAGAAGCCGTCCTCAGTAGTGAACACAGTGGTGGAGTCCTATGCCTTCAGTATCCAGGGGAAGAGATCCGTGAGCACCAGAATGTCCTGCTGCGATGTCGTAACTTCCAGATTAAAGTTCAGCGGGAGGGTGCGCGCGTTTGAAGCATGCATGCTTCTTCCTCAGGCTGCAGGATGCAGATTCCTGCCCTCCACCTTAGAGTTAAATGAGGGTGTTTTGGGACTTGAAATGAGGAACAATAGTGCTCCTCCCTCCATCCCAATTTTCAATAATAAATGAATAGGAAGTTGGGACTTTAAAATGAAGCAATTGGGTAGTGGAGGTAAAGTAGACCATCTATAAATTGCATTATGAAATATTTATTGATCGTAAAACATATAACATATAGTAAAGGAGTATTGATTTCATATACAATAAAATAATTCATTACATATATATAGAGAAATGATGTACACATAATATAGGCATAATAAAAAATATACATAAATAGCAGCACAAGATTGAATGTTAATAGAAGAGGTAGAAAGGCATGATGTTGCTAGCAGCGACATGCCTGATCACGATACGTGCACCCACACTGTAAATGTGCATTAAATACGTAGGAAAATGGTTGATGTATTCAAAGGAAACCAACTAGTATACATGACTATGGTTCCATGTAGAATGTAATTAGGGCATCAGATGGCAAGGTTCGACGCGTTTCGTGGGTCTATACCCACTCATCAGGAGCTGATGTAAACAAATTTTCTGTAAAGTATATAAAAAGTATAATGAACCATAATGTCCATGTAAAAAAATAAAAAAATAGAAAAATGAACATTCAATGTATAGAGCAGGTAGTATAGGACGCACTCACCAACTTAGGCAGCAGGTGCAGTGCGTGGTGGTGGGAGCATTGATTCACCTCAGTTGAAGGACTTTTTGAAACATTTAATGGTTAAGAACATCAAATACAGCCAACGTGTTTTGGGGGAAAAAAGCCTTGAGCAGTAAATGTTAATAAAACGCAAAAGAATGCACTAGGGGGAACTGTGTTAAGACTTGATGAAGACTTTAAGTCTCCCGATGGCACAAAATCAGCTCCCACTGTTCTAACCATTAGGATTCTATATACAGTATAGACAGTACAACACTTTGTACAAAATGTCCAAATACTCCAACTCCATTTCAGCATTGTATTAGAGATATTTTTGTGTTATAGGGTCATTCAATCATATCCTATAATACTGCATTCTTTACTTTATCTCTCTGTTAGACAAAACCATTCATGTCAACAAACATCTTCCCATAAGATTTTATAATATTTTAGGCATGTTATTTACCTGTAAAAGCCTCTCTTGTGTAGACCTTTAAAAGCCTTGAAACTACTGCTGAGCACTGTCAACTTGATGTGATGTTAGCATTCCCAAGCAGACTCAGGGCTGTCAGTCAAGTGACACTCTGTTGTATTTACCTTCGCTTCTTTCCATGGCAGCTACATATATAATATTTTGTCTTTGCTCCTCAACCGGCAGCTACATAAAAGTTAATGAAGGTAGGTGAAGGGAGGGGCAGAGATTCTGGGCCAGCACAGACTGTATTGAGACCTTCCCAAAAGAGAAGAGGGCTATAGCTTGCGAAGAGGAAGAGGGATGTGCTGGAGAGTATGTACTTTTACCGAAGTAGTCAAATTGTCTAGCCATCTCAAAGGCACATTGCAAGTGAATTAAAAAATGGAAAGAAATCCTTCAAATTAGCATTTAAAATACCGTACTTCATTTTTCTTTGCATTTTCCTGCAATTTGTTAGTGTTTAAGTCAAGGTAAAAATAGGGTTGTCCCATATCTGAATTTTTGATGTCCAAGCCACCTCTTGTAAACCTCTGTTTCTAATCTGCAACTTATCTACAATAAAATTTTGAATGGATAAATATAGAAACAGTAACTTTCTGGCTTATCGTTTGTTGTCTTTTGATTACCTCTTTGTGTTAATTGTGTTTTGTCTGTGATAGTAACAATGTCAGTGATTGTAAACCCTCATTTTTTTAAAATAACAAACATATCATACTTACCTCCACTGTGCAGCTCGTTTTGCACAGAGTGGCCCCGATTGTCCTCTTCTGGGGTCCCCCGGCGGCTCTTGATTCTCCTCCCGCATCAGATAACCCCATAGGAGAAGCACTCTCCTGAGGGGGTTACCTTGCGGGCGCGTTCCCGAATCCAGCATTTCCATCCATAGACATGAATGCCAGACTCGGCCCGCCCCCGGCGCCTGCGTCATTGGATTTGATTGACAGCAGCGGGAGCCAATGGCTGCACTGCTATCAATCTATCCAATCAAGAGCCGGGATCCCGTGGAGAGAGGGAGAGCCCATCTCCACTGAGTGAATGAAGGGGCTCAGGTAAGTAAAATGGGATGGCTGGGGGGACGGTCAATGCAAGGTGTTTTTTCACCTTAATGCATAGGATGCATTAAGGTGAAAAAACATGAGGGTTTACAACCCCTTTAATTCAATATTGCTTTCTGTTTTTATTTTTTTCCCACTATTGATGCATAGAAGTTTAAAGACATAGAGAAAAAAGAAATGTAATTGTTAAAGTGACTCATCTGTTGTCACTTGGCCTATAAAGCAAACATCATTAGTGCAATTAATTGTTTATTGTATTTACTATATGCTTGCCAGTAACAAAAGTCTATTGTTTCTTCTTTATTGATAGTGTACACTGGTTACGGATGCTTGCTTCCGCCTGGGTGGTGTCCATCGATGTGTGAACACAGATCCTGGTTATCAATGCCTTCCTTGCCCACCTCGCTACAAAGGCAACCAACCATTCGGTGTTGGATTAGAAGTTGCACAGAAAGACAAGCAAGTGAGTGAGCCTTGAATGTAAACATTTTTTTTTAAAGTAGGAGGTCAAAGGGCAATCTGTCTACAAGATACTTAGTCAGTTGTGACAGATTGGGACACATGACCTAATTAATGGCTGGTAAGAAAATCTTCTTGTTTCCCTATTACTAACCATTGGGGAAAGTATGGGCAAGCAGGAGAAAGACTTTTCTTATGAGGTCAGATTGACTTGTTGAAGGTAGCTGACACTTGGTCATTAATCTCCACACTCTGTTTTAAAAATCCTTCAAGGAATTCTAATAAAAAGCATCTGTCAAAACAATATCAGATTATATATAGTTGCTATCAAGAGTGACAGGTCAGCAGTGGAATGCACGGGCAAAAAGACTTTTCTAGTGGATGAGACTGGAATGTAGAAAATTCCAATAATTGTGTTCTGTCAGTTTTTACAGAAAAAAACTATGGAAGAAAGAATATTTCCGTTAAAAATTCTTTCTACAAAGTTACCAAGTAGCTTGACAGTTAATAACTTAACTATTGCTCATTATAATTTCCCTTCCCCTGCTCTTCTCCTCCAGTTTCCTAGTCCATTTCTATTTTTCTTGCCTTTTAGCTTCTCTTAGTACAAGTAAAGAACATGTAAAATAGTGATCCATTATACAGACATACTTCATTAGTCTTTACTTGCAACCCAGACCCTATTTTGTGTCTCTTTATGTTATTGCTAATGCTTTTTATTATATATACTTAATTCATTTGTGATTTAAAACATTTTATCAAAATCTTTATTCAGGTATGTGAGCCAATAAATCCATGCAAAGACAAGTCTCACAACTGTCACAAGTTTGCAGAATGTATTTATATTGGCCACTTCAGCGAACCATCTTTCAAATGTGAATGTCGAACAGGCTATGCAGGTGATGGCATCATTTGTGGAGAAGACTCTGATCTGGATGGGTGGCCCAACAATAACCTAATCTGTGCTGCCAATGCTACATATCATTGCATCAAGGTAAGAATTGAAGAGCTTTATGATTGAGATTTGCAGCAATCTGTTATCTTGACAGCTCTGCATTTGCATGGTGACTACACTTAAGTGGGGTAAACACTGTAAGAAAATCAGGCGAACGATCGTCCGATTTTCCTCTTTGTTTCACAGAAAGTCGGAATAAGGAAAGAAATAATGTACCAAAATTCTCGTATGACAAAGGCTTTTTTTTGTTGATTGTTTCTGATCATGTGCATTCTTTTGTTTCTGATTTTTTTGAAAATCGTAGGAAAACGGTGCACATAAAATGAAAATTGTTCATTCTGTTCCCATATGAGGCAAATTTTGGAGTTTGTCCCTTTGGAAACTTTCATTTTCGAAGGTTGGAATCGGCTGTCGAAAGTTGCGCACACAGTATCAGAAAATCGTACGATCATTCCTCGGATGAAAATGTTCGCCCGCTTTTCCTATAGTGTATATGAGGCTTTAGTTCAAGCTGCAAAGCACCAATTTCATTTGTTTTGCTTAATTAAACCATTCAGGATGTCAATATAATTTCTAAGACTTGATGCTGTTAGATAGAAATAAGCTAGGGTGTAGGATATACTTCCGGAGCTGGTCCATGACCTGTTGGGGGCCGCGGGGCGGGACGTTGGCAAGTCACAATGCGGATCAAAAACTCCCTGGTTTCTTCCCCTCCACGAGAGCCGCTCTTCATAATAATGGCGGTGGAGACCAAATCACCAGTGTCGACCCCGGACCACTAGTGGCCGGTCTGGCAATACAGCAGCAGCATGGAGGTCTCATAATGGACCATGCAGGAGACACTCTGCAGTCAGGCCACTCCACATCTTCCATTCAGTGCAGCTACAATGAAGGGCTATTATATTCAATTGCCATACAGCAAGGGGTAAGTGTTGGGCGAGCAAGTGATGCTCCGCCCCCTGTCAATAAGTGGTGGCTACTCTCCTCCTCCTGACACCCTGGGGCACAACAAACACATGGATGCAGGAGCCTGGTGATCTGAGGTTCTCAGCGAGCTCTGTGCAGTAATCCACTTACTGATAAAGTTTCCATAGGTGTCTCTGTGCGGTCAAACCTCTCTGCTAATGATCTGTAAAACACAAAGACTACTGTAAAATACTGCAACAATACCACCCAGCCCCCATCGCTACCAACCACAACTACCCACCCCCCCGACACAAACACCCCCCCCCCGGTCCCTGGAAAAATTGGCCGCACGATACCTGTCCCTGTCACCGAAAAGGTGGGAGACTGTTGTTCTACCATGAAACAGGTGCAAAACACCGTATAGCTCAGGGATAAGCAATTAGCGGACCTCCAGCTGTTGCAAAACTACAAGTCCCATCATGCCTCTGCCTCTGGGTGTCATGATTGTGGCTGTCAGAGTCTTGCTATGCCTCATGGGACTTGTAGTTCTGCAACAGCTGGAGGTCCGCTAATTGCAAATCCCTGGTATAGCTGAACATTCATTCTCAGTCCAATATTATATCCTTAGTTATAAAGCATTGGTTAGCTTAGGTTTTACTTTCTGAATTTCATAAATATGAAAGATTAAATCCAACAGAAAACTATTTTTACTAGCATGTATTTAAACAAAGCCTGATCTCCTAATTAGTTAGCCTCCAAAACTGACCATAGACCATCAAAAACAAGGCATGTCTGTGGATGCTACATTTTTTTCAAATGAAACACCAGGTAAACAATAAACTTTTAGACATAAAAAAGGAAAGCCTTCTAAGTGCTCTGCATTTTTGTCTTTCATATATGCCTTCCCACCAGGCAATATCACAGAACAAAGAAGAAGATGGCCAGCCAAATCTTCATTCTGGCATTACCCTATTTAGCTTCTAGCTATATTGAATGCAAAGACTGCATACAATATTACAGCATTGTCTAAGTCTTAACCAGTGCATGCAGTGGGATTGCAGAAAAGAGTAGTGCTAATTTAATAAAAAGGGATGTAGTCCCCCAGGCAGTACCTGCCTTTCCTCTACCCAAATTTAAAGTGTTTAAAAAATATCTATTTCTGGCAACAGTGGAGGCAGAGGTGGCTTTGATGGGGTTCAACTTTAATATACAACATTATCTTAAGCTGTTTATTATAGTCAGCTTCTCGGCATAGTCATTTTTCCTTTCTTCTCTCAAAGGATAATTGTCCACTCCTCCCTAACTCTGGACAAGAAGATTTTGATAAGGATGGTGTGGGCGATGCATGTGACAGAGATGATGACAATGATGGCGTAGATGATGAAAAGGTAAGGATAAACATTACCATACAAAGTTTCTTTAGATTTTAAATAAAAATACTTAAAATCACAAATGGAATAAAATATAAATGCATAAATGTACTTATTATGTCCTCGGGAGTCAACTATGTACCACACTTCTGATCTTCTGAACAGCAGCACAGCAAGTGTTTGTAACTAGGCTGGAAATTACTAGTAAAGCTCCCTTAAATAATCTGTGTACGCTGCGTGTGCTCTAGAGTTGGGTTATCATTGAGAGGAACAGAGGTGTGGTTGGTCTGCAACCTGAACTTGCAATCTCTGCACATTAAATTGTAAGAACAATGTGGGAATAAATAGCCGGCTGTGAAATGTTGTCTCATTTGCACTATACTAAGTTATCGGATGCAACTAAAAAAATTATGGCATTCATAAGGGCAGAATAGTGGCCTAGAGGTTAGCGCTCCTACCTCGCATCATCAGGGTCTGCGGATTGAATCCAAACCAGGATGCTACCTGCATGGAATTTGCATGTTTTCCTTGTGCTTGCATGGGTTTCCTCCCACACTCCAAAGACATGCTGGTAGGTTAATTGGCTCCTGTCTAACTTGGCCTTAGTGTGTGCATGTGAGGTAGGGACCATAGATTGTAAGCTCCTTAAAGACAGGGACTGATGTATATGTAAACCACTGCAAAAATTGTCTGTGCTACCATGTGTAAATACTAATGAAGTTCACTATCAGTTAACATTGCATTACTTGTAGTTTTAAAAATTTGAGATCATATTTCTCATAAATATAGAATGCGATCCTTCTTAAAATAAGGAACCAATTGTATTGCTAAGATATGGGGGTTGATATATATTTTAAAATGCCCCCAAACTATTTTTACACTATACTTTGTTGATTGATCTAAAATTTGGGATGCATACAGTTACATATTTCAGTCTGATATTCACACTCCTTCAAACCAAGCCATATGACTGGCTTTTGATGACGCAAAGCGATTTTGGTGCTTACAGGTAATTCAGTCTTTTATCACATTGTTTTTAAAGTGATTGCAAACCTTTATTGGTTTAAATAACAAACATGGTATACTTACGTGCTTTATGCAATGGTTTTGTACAAAGCAGCCCCGATCCTCCTCTATTCTGGTCCCCTACCAGGGCTCCTGGCTCCTCCTCTTCTAGGTGTTTTTTTTTTAAATCAAAAATACTGAAAGAACTTGCCAGTAAGTACAGCACAGTTGGTGTTTTCTACTTGAACAATTAGTGAGTATGGTGCAAGTAGGTTGACCTCAAAGCTCATGAGGTTATACCACAAAGAAAAGAGAAAATTGAGTCTAACCCTCTCCAAAATGAGCCTTACAAATTTCATCTACATGCTTCACTGTCAATAAACAATAATCAGATTTGGATACTTGCGACCAAACAGAATGAGAATTTCTTTCATAAACTTAGGAAGGTTTTCCTTTAGGGCATTTTGAAATTTCCAAATAAGGTAAAAAATCATTTTACCATCATATATAGATCTTATGAATGACCAGAAAAAAAAACCATTTTGAGTAAATAAATGTTTAATGTTCCTTCCTTTTTTATTTTAAAATGGATGTTAACTCTTGCCTATAATATCCTGATAAATACTCTTTTGATAGCTTTGTGCCAAACTGTAGGGTAAAACCAACATACATATAACAGAATGTTATGTGTTGTTACTATTTAGCAATATAGGTAAAAAGTTTTCATAAACCAGACATCGGAATTAAATCTGAAGTATGGGCAAAAATATTTTTGTTGGCCATTTGCAAAGGAAAAATACGTTAGCCCTAATTATGTGTGCCCCATCTCTAGCTGCTGAAACATTTGTTACATATCTCACACTTGCCATATGCTAATCGGAATTCATCCAATCCAGGTAATGCATTAGGCTTCAGTTTGCAAGCTGTAACCTCTCTGCTTTGAAAATGAATATTGTATAACACTTTTTTTTTTGTCCAGCTGTTACATGTATTAAAAAAAAGGTTCTACAACCTGAAAACTTTCTTTACATTAAAGTGTTACTAAACCCACAATGGTAAAATCTGTCTGTATATGCAGCATAGCATGCTTGTTATACTCCCTGTGGAACTTAAGGGGTTAACCCTCTGCATTGTGCAAAAAGGCTGTTCTAGCCTGTATGCATAGATCCTTCCCTCCTGAACTGTCTATCTGGGGAAAGCCAGCTAACACAGGCAGAGTAGCCGACCTGCACATGCTCAGTTGAGTCTTTTATGCTGGAGAGAGTAATTACTTGTCCTCAGAGATAGCCAGGTCACATGATATTGACATCACACATGTGGGCTTGTATACAGTCTGAAGTGGAAATCTCCTCCTACCTGAACTCTCAGCACTGGAGAAACTCTGCAGTTTATCATGTGACCGTGGTATACAGAGCAGCCAAAAAGGTATATAGTGGCAATATTTTATTATAAAAAGAAGATTTATAAGCTTTGGGTACTGTTGGGGGGGGGGGAGATAAACTATTTTCATATTACTGGGTTTAGTATCACTTTAAGTTCCCACGTTGCTAGCACCTCTAAAATCAGAGTGGGAGTAGGAGTTTAAGCACTGACAGCCAGTTAGAGGCTATTCCATCCATATTCAACCAGGGTTCTGTACAACTCAGGGTTCCTCCAGAGATTGCTAGAGGTTTGTTGAGCATTGAGCAATGTAACAAGATACTACTACCACTGACAACAAATGTAAGGGAGAAAATCCCCCACTGACCCCCATTTCTCACAGAGGACAAGGGGGCTCTCTTTACGTCTAGAGGAAAAGAGATTTAATCTCCAAATACAGAAAGGTTTCTTCACAGAGCTGTGAAAATGTGGAATAGACTTCCTCCAGAGGTGGTTCTGGCCAGCTCAGTAGATTGCTTTAAAAAAGGCTTGGATTCTTTCCTAGGTGTCCATAATATAACAGGGTACTAACATTTATAGCTAAAGTTTATCCAGGGAATATCTGATTGCCTTTGGGGATCAGGAAGGAATTTTTACCCAAACTGTAGCAAATTGGATCATGCTTTGCTGGGGGGTTTTGCCTTCCTCTGGATCAACTGTGGGTATTTTTTTTTGGTTGAACTAGATGGACTTGTGTGTTTTTTCAACCTAACTATTTAACTATGTAATGTAAGTAAAATTAAACAGAGAACCATAATACTGATCACCAATGTATAGGAGGGGCACATTTCTACTAACTTCTAGTGTAAGAGCAACCTTTCTCCACTAAGCACCAATGTAAAGGTATACTGCAGTTTTCAATGCCCGCGTGCCTTTTTTTATTATTTATTCAAGTTCATAGTTATTACTGAAATCAGTATTGTTATCTAGTGGAAGAGAGTGTTACAAGTGATCTGTTCTGGATGTCAAATATGCTATGTATGTTGCATTCTTTATTGCTTTATTAATATATCTACAGCTTACTGATCTTCATGCCAGGAGCTCTGGTTATGATTTTCAGCAGGGGTTGGATAGGATTCTTAACCACAAATTATTCAAGGGTTCTTCACTGATAAAGGGTTCAGAAGGCTGGTTTATTGCATTACTCTCTAACATGTCTTCAGACTCTATGAGCTAGAGGGGAAAGGAGTATAGGCTATTTACAGGACGTAGGAGGACTAAAGGGCGACTTTAAATTATAGTCTAATCAGCAGGCAGGTAACAGGGAATTTATCATTGGGAGTCAATGCAAAGTATGCTAAGTCAGTTTCTAATGTTACCATTTCATCATCAGGACATACACATGAAACACAGAAAGGAGAACTCGTAGTGGTATATGTGAGCAGAGTTTTTTTTATGATTATTCAAACCATCTGTGTCTGACCACACACAGATCCTACTTTTAAATTCCTTGTTACACTATACGAATGACTAAGATGAACCCCATAAGCAGTAAGAATTTTCTCACAAAAGGATTGATTTTTTTTTGTATAAAATAACATTTGACTTTTGAATGTGTTTTATAGTAGATTTAGATGCATGGAATAGCACAGCTCTTTAGCTGAATACAGTCTCATATGGTCTGGCAACACTTCTTATATATGATCCCTGAATGCATTACTGGGACTTCCGTTATCCTTTGTTGTTATATGCAATGGTTCTCGGTTGTTTTTGTTCTTGTAATTTCTTGGCATCAACCACACACTTCATAAGGATTTAAATACCATTCAAACCACAAGTTGGAGCATATTACACATGTTATAAGTTTATTATATTTTCTAGTATGGATAATGGTTATGTATACATTGGGAGATTAGGCAGCAGTGGTTAATTATAAAAAAGCGTTGAAGGTAGCAGGGGAGGCCACAGCAGTGTCTGCAATACTATGTGAGCTGCCAATCTTTGTTTTAAAAGTGGAGTTCACTTTAAAACATTTTTATTTAATTTTGGATAGAGTAGGGGTTAGAATATTACCTCAGGGGGAACACAGACAGCAAAAATACCTGACAGAAGCTCCAATCTCTCTTTAATTTGGAAAAAAAAAAAAAGAAAAAAAAAAGAGACCACTGTCACAGGGAGAGAAGGTCAGGACCTCGGGGCTTTAAAGGTGTATAAAAAATAAATAAATAAATAAAAATATGTATACAACATTTAGGTCCATATATATTTGAACACAGGCACAATTTTAGTTTTTTTCAGGTATTTACCAAAACATATTCAAGCTATTTATAAAGGGGGGAAGTATGGGACTTTATATGAGACTTCCTTGGAAGTAGGAGTCTCCATCCCTATCAATTGCAAATAAAGAGGAGAGGGTTGGGACTTTAAATGAGGCACATGAGTGGAAAACACATGGGATCAAAACACAGATTTATTAAGAATATACCTAATATAATGCATATACAAGAATGAATAATTGGTTGAATAATCATCATAATAGCCCAGTATTGGGTAATAACATGTGTGGATATGAATCATAGAGAAAGTTATACAAACATCTTGCCAGTTTGCTCCATATAAATATATAAGTTAACAATAAAATTGAATGAATTACATCATGTATAATAACATAATGCAACTAAGATGGCCTGTTGGCGCTACGCATTTTGGCGACTATATCGCCTCATCAGGAGCAAATGCAAGTAATCTGTAAAGACATTGTACATATGTATGAGGGCGAGTATAATCTATTCATAGCTCCCCTAATGAAGGTTGAAAACAAAACAAAAGGGGAGAAACAAATTGGGGTGCAGAGGGAGGAAATTATCCAACCCCCTACTTACATTTTGGTGCACAGTATGTGCAAGTGGTGCTGTACTGGTGGTGACCAATATATATCTCTACCAGGAGATGTGGGGGCGAGGACCCCCGAGGAAACTGGATGCAGGCACACAACCCCCAACGGGATGGTAATGCCCAGGCTGACACTGCTGGTGATGCCGGGGAATAACCATGGATGTGTCTGAAAAAACAGAGAAGGTGGTCTGGAACGTGAGATTAGGAAATGTAAACAGGGGTGTGGGCTCATGACAATAAGTGCCAAAGCAATAAGGTGAATGTGAGTGAAATGACAATGTATTTGCCATGGTATTGGAGATAGATGGAATTAAGATGTGTGATGGGGTGAAGTGTATGGTAAGGGACCACCATTGTAGTGCACCAAAGGGTAAGCAGGGAACGTGCAGCAGAGGAACGTGGTACAAAGGAGCCACCATCTCCAACAAAAATCACAAAAATGAACAAAGTGTACCTGTGCATTGCCAAAAATCAAACTCTGGAATGCCAGGAATATGTGGAGGACACAGCAACCGCAGCCAGCGAACAGCATGGATGCCCAAACCAAATGGGGAAATATGTAGGCTTCCAATTTAACCCAAGGACACGCCCCCAGCGTCGAGGAGGACCCACACCCACAGCGGCGGTTGCCACTAATAATAACGAAGGGTCAATTCCTCCATGAGCACGCCATAAGATGGAAAAGGACGCCGCTGTGATGGCGCTCATGCGGACATCACACAGACAATGTCATGCATGGCGCCGATGCGCAGCGGGACAAGCCTGTCCACCCCCCGCAACTGAACCAATGAGGGGGAGAGGGAGGTTGCCCGGAGCGCATCACAGCTCCCGGTCATATAGAAACAAGGAGACACCGCTGTTTACATTTCCTAATATCACGTTCTAGACCACCTTCTCTGTTTTTTCAGACACATCCATGGTTATTCCCCGGCATCACCAGCAGTGTCAGCATGGGCATTACCATCCTGTTGGGGGTTGTGTGCCTGCGTCCGGTTTCTTCAGGGGTCCTCGCCCCCTCAGCTCCCGGGAGAGATACATGATGGTCACAACCAGTACAGTGCCTCTTGCACATACTGTGCACCAACATGTAAGTATAGGGGGTTGGATAACTTCCTTCCTCCACACCCCAATTTGTTTCTCCCCTTTTGTTTTGTTTTCAACCTTCATTAGGGGAGCTATGACTAGATTATACTGGCCCTCATATATACAGTGCCTTGCAAAAGTATTCACCCCCTTGGCTTTTTACCAATTTTGTTACATTATAGCCTTTAGTTCAATGTTTTTTTCATCTGAATTATATGTGATGGATCAGAACACAATAGTCTAAGTTGGTGACGTAAAATTAGAAAAATATATAAATAAAACAATTTTTCAGAAATAAAAAACTGATAATTGGCATGTGCGTATGTATTCACCCCCTTTGTTAGGAAGCCCATGAAAAGCTCTGGTGCAACCAATTACCTTCAGAAGTCACATAATTAATGAAATAATGTCCATCTGTGTGCAATCTAAGTGTCAGGAAAGTTCCCATGATAGACGCAATGTTCGTCGCTCTGGCGCGCCTGTGAGCGCCGGTGTGCGCTGGTGCGCATGTTCCTGTGCACGCTGGTGTGCATGCTGGTGTGCGCACTGGTATGCGGGCATATGCGCCTGTGCGCGCTGGTGCACCCGCGCAGCCCTTGGTGCTAATCAGTCTATTTGAACAGTCGTGCACTCTGGATCGATGCTGTCTGATCTGCAGCCCCCTGTGACCCTTGCTCCCGTTATCTGTTCTGAACGTTGATCTCCTGACTACCCGGCTTGCTCCTTGGACTATCCTTTGTCTTCTGCCTGCAACTGACCTCAGCCTGCCTTTGACCCTGAATCCGTCTGCTCCTCTGTACCTCGCTGCCTGTCTGTTGCTGCCTGTGACCCAACCAGTTTGCTCTGCTCCTGCTCAGCATCATCTGCCTGTGTACCTGTCTGCCTGCCTGCTGTCCAGTCAGTCATCATCTCCTCTGCATCTGGATCCAGAGCCGCCTTTCTTGCAATTACCCGTCAGGTTCTCATACCACTCTGCACTCCCGTGCCTCCTGTTCATACCACCAGGGGCTGTCAGACACATAAGGGAGACCTTCCTCTGCTCCATTGGGCTCATCGGTCAGGTACGTGCAAGTCTGACACTAGGTGTCACATGATCTGTCATTACATATACACACCTTTTTGAAAGGCCCCAGAGGCTGCAACACCTAAGCAAGAGGCACCACTAACCAAACACTGCCATGAAGACCAAGGAACTCTCCAAACAAGTAAGAAACAATGTTGTTGAGAAGTACAAGTCAGGGTTAGGTTACAAAAAATATCCAAATCTTTGATGATCCCTAAGAGCACCATCAAATCTATCATAACCAAATGGAAAGAACATGGCACAACAGCAAACCTGCCAAGAGACGGCCACACACCAAAACTCATGGACTGGGCAAGGAGGGCATTAATCAGAGAGGCAGCATAGAGACCTAAGGTAACCCTGGAGAAGCTGCAGAGTACCACAGCAGAGACTGGAGTATCTGTACATAGGACGACAATAAGCCATACGCTCCATTGAGTTGGGCTTTATGGCAGAGTGGCCAGAAGAAAGCCATTACTTTCAGAAAAAAACAAACTGGCATGTTTTGAGTTTGCGAAAAGGCATGTGGGAGACTCCCAAAATGTATGGAGGAAGGTGCTCTGGTCTGATGAGACTAAAATTGAACTTTTTTGGCCATCAAAGAAAACGATATGTCTGGCGCAAACCCAACACATTACATCACCCAAAGAACACCATGTATGGAGGAAGGTGCTCTGGTCTGATGAGACTAAAATTTAACTTTTTTGGCCATCAAAGAAAATGCTATGTCTGGCGCAAACCCAACACATTACATCACCCAAAGAACACCATCCTCCTACAGTGAGACATGGTGGTGGCAGCATCATGTTGTGAGTATGTTTTTCAGTAGTCGGGACTGGGAAACTGGTCAGAGTTGAGAGAAAGATGGATGGTGCTAACTACAGGGATATTCTTGAGCAAAATCTGTACCAATCTGTGTGTGATTTGAGGCTAGGATGGAGGTTCATCTTCCAGCAGGACAATGACCCCCAAACACACTGCTAAAGCAACACTTGAGTGGTTTAAGGGGAAACATGTAAATGTGTTGGAATGGCCTAGTCAAAGCCCAGACCTCAATCCAATAGAACATCTGTGGTTACACTCAAAGATTGAAGGAGATGGAGCAGTTTTGCAAAGAGAAATGGGCAAAAATCCCAGTGGTAAGATGTGGCAAGCTCATAGAGACTTATCCAAAGCAATTTGGAGCTGTGCTAGCCGCAAAAGGTGGCTCTACAAAGTATTGACTTTAGGGGGGTGAATAGTTACGAACATTGACCTTTTCTGTTATTTTGTACTATTTGTTGTTTGCTTCACAATAAAAAAAAAATCTTCAAAGTTGTTGGCATGTTCTGTAAATTAAATTATGCAAATCCTCAAACAATCCATGTTAATTCCGGGTTGTGAGGCAACAAAACACGAAAAATGCCAAGGGGGTGAATACCTTTGCAAGTCACTTTATGTACAATGCATGTACATTACATGCATTTGCTCCTGATGAGGCGATATAGTCGCTAAAATGCATCGAGCCAACAGGCCATCCTAGATGCATTATGTAATGTTATATTATATATGATGTGATTCATTCAATTTTAATGTTAACTTATATCTTTATATGGAGCCAACTGGCCAAGATGTTTGTATAACTTTCTCTATGATTCATATCCACACATGTTATTACCCAATACTGGGCTATTGGTTATGACGAACATTTGATCAATTATTTGTTCTTGTATATGCATTACATTATGTATAATCTTAATAAACCTGTGTTTTTGATCCAATGTGTTTTCCACTCATGTGTCTCATTTAAAGTCCCAAACTTCCCCTCAATATTCAAGCTATATTTCTATAATGGATATGGGCTGAAATGCACACTCTCACACTCTCACTCTCTAGCCATTCCCACTTTTTCAAGGGACCAAAAGTAATTGAATGATTGAATCAAAAGCTGTTTCATGGCCAGTTGTGGGCTACTTATTCGTTATTTCTTCATCAATTAAGCAGATAAAAGGTCTGGAGTTGATTCTAAGTGGGGTATTTGCATTTTGAATCTATTGCTGTGAACCTACATCAAGCGTTCAAAGGGGCTGTCCATGCAAGTGAAACAGGACATTGTAAGACTTCAAAAACAAATCCATCAGAGAGATAGCCGCAACATTAGGAGTTTGATGCATTTTGAGGAAAAAAGAATGCACTGGTGAACTCAGCAACATAAAAAGACCTGGACGTCCATGGAAGACAACAGAGGTGGATGATAGCAGGATTCTCTCTATGTAAAGAAAAACATCCAGACAACATTCAGACAAAGGAAGGAGACTCTCCATAAGGTGGGCGTATCATTTTCAAGGTCTACAATCAAGCCAGATTAGACTTTGCCAAAAAACATCTAAAAAAGCCAGACCAGTTCTGGAAAAGCATTTGGTAACAAATTACATACATTCTTGACTGAAGGCCATCTAGAAGTTCCTACACTAGTCCTGTAGGAGCTACTGCTTCTGGTAGCAATGAGAGGGTTAAAATATGTGCAGTAAATACTGATTCTTATCATCAGAAAGAAAATTATATTTTTTTAAAAGATAGCTTTGCTTTATTTGTGGCTAGACTACTCTTTACAGTGTGAATTGTCTGGATGAGGCTGCTGTACTTGAGGTCCATATTCCTTTTTTGTCATCTCTATTCTAATTTTTACCAGAAAAAATCTGACATCCTGCAGAGCATGGGACAAGGGCAAGACTGGCACACATTCATAAAATTTCCAGTCTGAGGATGGTGGTTTAGCAGCACTCCTGTCCAGGATTTTTTATGACTTCTTCCATCTTAAAAAATTACAGCTGCAATGTAACCTATCCTAGTTTTTTCCATTTTTGTCAGCAGAAAAAACATTTCAGCTGGCTCCAAGTGCCTGCTGGCTTCTAGAGTCTAGAACGATTTTCTCATTCTTTTATTACTTTTTTTACTATAAATTTTACATTTATATATAGCCCCATGGCTATGGCAGCCTTTTACTTCCTCTCACTCCCAATAAATGCAAATTGATCAAGTTAAAGTATATATAAACTCAAAACTTTTTTTTAATATTAAATTTAGTGATGAGGGATTAGAAACTCTGACAGATTTTTTAATTGTTTGTGTCCTCACTAGGAGGATTCACCCTCTCTTTTTGTTTCAGTGGCCACTGCCACTGGGACTCAAAGCGAGGAAAAATAGTACTAATGCAGAAATCTTTCAACAGGAACATTGGTCCCAAAGACAACTGTCTAAGAATGATTTCCCTACTCTATTCAATAAAAAAAAAATGTTTTGGCTTTAGATGTGCTTTAAATTCATTAATATTCTGTAATATTACCAGGATTTTATACTAACTGGGAATGTATTGAAATGTCACAGAAGTAGTTCATCATTCATTGTTCTTCTGTATTGCATGTGAAATTGTTGTAATTATTTTTAAGCACAGCTTTAATTTTTTCTCAGTATCTTGATATCCATTTCATATCTATTATATTTGAAATGAATATGTGATTTGTTGGCAATCCGGCACAAGTAAAATAAGCTTCAGAAATGTAGTTGTTAGTTATCACTTTTTTTTCAAAACCATGCATTTTATTTAGAAGGTCCTAAAAAAATGTTCTTCAAGATCAAGAGCAAAAAATGTGCAAAGATTTGCAAGATTGCTGAGACAACTATATAAATTGATCTGCCTCATTCAACATTTTTGAGATATTTAAGTTTAACATTCACGTTGCTTGCAAGCTCCAACATAAACCTTCTCTTTTCCTGTTTTCTCTCATGTCACGCTCGTATAGCATAAAAAAATTATAAGAATGTCCACTATCATTTAATATAGCATGCCTGAGGTGGCAAACATGAGGCTGTGTGCATATCCACACTGTATTGTTATACAATCATTGTTTATCTCAACTATTCTGTGCTAGTTTTTGAGTAAAGATTATGGTTTAAATATCAAGCGGGAGCAAAGTTTAGATTTATAGATCTGTTCAGTGTTTTAGTGTATTTTACTAAAAGCAGATTATTTATTAAAGTAGAACTTTTTTGTAGTTTTGGATGAAGCAGGGAACATTTAGCACGTTCTGATATATTTTAATGCTGTCTTTGTTCCATGGGAAGATCAACCCTTATTAATTGTAATTTTTGAGGACTGTGTCCCTACAGTATGAGAAACATGTATGTGTGTGTTAGAAATGTTTTGCAGGGTTACATAGTTGGTAAGGTCCAATAAAAAAAGACACAGGTCCATCAAGTCCAACCTGTGTGTGTGCGCTTTTATGTCAATATTACATTTTATATCCCTGTATGTTGTGATAGTTTAGGGGGCTATCTAATAGTTTTTTGAAATTATCTATGCTCCCTGGTGAAACCACTGCTTGTGGAAGAGAATTCCACACTCTTACTGCTCTTACCGTAAAGAACCCTCTACGCAGTTTCCAGTTAAATTGCTTTTCCCTTTATTAGCTTTGTTGCCCTTCTCTGTACTCTCTCCATTTCCAGCACATCCTTCCTGAGGACTGGAGCCCAGAACCAGATGGCATACTCCAGGTGCGGCCAGACCAGAGTCTTGTAGAGTGGTAGAATTATCATTTTATCTCTGGAGTTAATTCCCTTTTGAATGCATGCCAGTATTCTATTGGCTTTGCTTGCAGCAGTTTGGCATTGCATTCCGTTGCTGAGCCTGTCATCTACTAGGACCCCCCAGGTCCTTTTCCATCCTAGATTCCCCCAGAGGTTGTCCCCCTAGTGAGTAAATTGCATTCATGTTTTTGCCACCTAATTGCATTATTTTACATTTTTCTACATTAAACCTCGTTTTCCATGTAGTTGCCCACCCCATTAATTTGTTCAGATCTTCTTGCAAGGTTTCCACATCCTGCGGAGAAGCTATTGCCCTGCTTAGCTTAGTATCGTCCGCAAATAATGAGATTGAGCTGTTTATCCCATCCTCCAGGTCATTTATGAATAAATTAAATAGGATTGGTCCCAGGACACAACCCTGAGGGACCCCACTTTCCAAATTGAATCATTCCGAGTACTCCCCATTTATCACTACCCTCTGAACTCGTCCTTGTAGCCAGTTTTTAATCCAGGTACTTACCTTTTGGTCCATGCCAACAGACATTAGCTTGTATAGTAAACATTTGTGGGGAATTGTATCAAGTGCCTTTGCAAAATCCAGATACACTACGTCTACGGGCCTTCCTTCATCTAGATGACAGCTCACCTCCTCATAGAAGGTTAATAGATTTGTTTGGCGCGATTTTCCATGAATCGATTACTGCTAATGATACCGTTTTCATTACTAAAATTGCAAAATCCAGATACACTACATCTATGGGCCTTCCTTCATCTAGATGACATCTCACCTCCTCATAGAAGGTTAATAGATTTGTTTGGCGCGATTTTCCATGAATCGATTACTGCTAATGATACCGTTTTCATTACTAAAATCTTGAATATAGTCCCTTATCATCCCTTCCAAGAGCTTGCATACTATTGATGTTAGGGTAACTGGTCTAAAGTTCCCAGGGATATATCTTGGTCCTTTTTTAAAAATTGGTGTTACATTGGCTTTTCTCCAATCAGCTGGAACCATACCAGTCAGTAGACTGTTCGTAAAAATTAGGAACAATGGTCTGGCAATTACTTGACTGAGTTCCTAAAGGACCCTTGGGTGCAAGCCATCTGGTCCCGGTGACTTATTTATGTTAAGTTTTTCAAGTCTGTTTCTGATTTTATCCTCTGTTAACCATGGGGGTGCTTCCTGTGATGTGTTATGAGGGTACACATTGCAGTTTTGGTTACTAAAGCCCCCTGTTTCCCTCGTGAAGACTGAGGAGAAGAATACATTCAAAACCTTTGCCATATCACCATCCTTTGTAACCAGAATCCCTACATCATTCTATATGGGGCTAATATTATCTGTCCTCCCTCTTTTACTATTTATGTACTTAAAGATTTTCTTGGGATTTTCTCTCCTCCTCTATGGGCCTTTCGTGTTCTATCTTAGCCACCCTGATTACACCTTTACATTTCTTTTTGCATTCTTTGTGCAGTTGGAATGCTGATAATGATCCCTCAGCCTTGTATTTTTTGAAGGCCTTCTCCTTTGCTTTTATATGAATTTTTACGTTGGCGTTAAGCCACCCAGGGCTTTTATTAGCTCTTTTAAATGTATTACCCTTTGGGATGCACTGGCTAATACCATTATTTAATATGCTCCTAAAGCACACCCATTTTTCCTCCGTGTTCTTTGTTCCTACGATTTTATCCCATTTAGTATCTTCTAGCAAGGAGCGTAGTTTCTGGAAGTTGGCTCTTTTGAAATTCAGTGTCTTTGTATTCCCTTTGTGTTTCCTATTTGTGTGATTTATGCTGAAACTAATTGACCTGTGATCACTGTTTCCTAAGTTGCCCCATATTTCTACAGCCGCAATCAAGTCTGTATTGTTAGTAATCAGTAGGTCTGGATAAATAAAATCCCCCATTGTAATGACACTTCCCATCCTTGCTGCCATTCCAGACTGTGATAGGAGGTCCATCTGCCTCTCCTCCCTCATGTTAGGGGGCCCATAGCATACTCTCATTATTATGAACAAATAGAATGGGCAATTAATAATGATTGGGTTTCTCCTTGAAAGGTTTTCAGCCCTCTAAGAATCATTGCAGATTTATATCTAGTGGAAAAAGAATTCACTAAAAAGTGGACTTTTCCAGTAGTAGACCCTGATGTCTCAGCCCTAAACAAACATCTTTTCGAAGGATGTTATTTATTTAAATATTGTGAAGACAGAAAATTTAAATACTCTTTCCTCTTGCAGGACCAGCCCTGCAACCATGTTGTCTTTTCTGTATGTCAAACAGCTAATTAGCAATGAACAAACAACAGAATTCAATCTTTCAGGGCTGAACTTTGGCTAAACACTTGAAACATAGCCTTCCGCCTTACTTTTTTGTGTTGATGCCCTTGAACAAATCATGATCGAAATTTCCAGAATGGCTCTTACTTCTGTCTGTCCTCATGCGCAGAATCTTATGGCTGAAAGCCTGGTCAGCTGATAGCTGATGTCTAATACTCTGTACACATGGGCAGATTTTTCGGCAACAAAGGTTCGACAGTCTTTCCGACGGACTTTTGATGGACTTTCGAATGAATGGACTTACCTACACGCGATCACACCAAAGTCCGTCGGATTTGTACATGATGATGTACGACCAAACTAAAATAAGAAAGTTCATAGCCAGTAGCCAATAGTTGCCCTAGCATCGTTTTTCGTCCGTCGGACTAGCATACAGACGAGCAGATTTTTCAATAGGAAATGGGTCCGGCGGAGTTCTGACGTAAAGATTTGAAACATGTTCCAAATCTAAGGTCCGTCAGATTTTCGACAGAAACAGTCCGCTGAAGGTCCGATGAAGCCCCCACACGGTTGGATTGTCCGCCAGATTTGGTCCGTCGGACCAGTCCAGTCGAAAAGTCCACTCGTGTGTACAGGGCATTACTCATATACCTTTTGAAATAAGATACAGTATCTCTTTCGTGAAGTACTTTACAGTTCATAAAGGATGTCACAAGAGGAAAGGTTCTTCTTTCACAGTGGAAGACTCCAAAACCCCTCTTTTCAGGGGCTTCTACCTCCTCAAAACACAGAGTGCCCCATTTTCAGGCTTTATCTTAAAAAAACAAACTTCAGCCCTTACTTTTAGCACAAGACTTGGAACACAAAATTTACCAAGTCTACCCCAAAGCCTCCTTCACCATGAATGGGTAACCTCACTCCTAAGTTGAACCTATGTGTTCAATTGGTGGTTTCAAATGGGTACAAAGTAGAGTTTCAATCTCAACCCCCTCATTGTTTTCTTCTCTCAAACCAACCAAACTCTGCCTAAGTACAGTCACATTTACAGACCACTCTGGACCAATTCTTATCCCAGAGAATGGTTGTTCCATTCCCTCTGGATGACAGGTTCAACGGATTTCATTCAAATGCGTTCACAGTTCCAAAACCCAGCTGGGGTATTCATGCTATCCTTGACCTAAAATCCCTAAACAAAAAACGCTGTATTCGCAAGCTCCCAAGGTCAGTTATGGCCACTGTAGGGAAAGGGAAATTCTTAGCACCAGTAGACATTCAAAATGCCTATGTCCATATTCCCACCCGTCTCATCAGTGCTTTCTGTGCTTTGCAGTAGCAGACAAACACTTCCAACCACCGTTTGGCCTATCCTCTGCATCCAGAGTATTCACAAAGGTGCTTGCACCCCTACTTGTCCTCCTAAGAACTCAGGACATCCAGGTTACATGGTACCTAAACAATCTTCTTTTAAAAGATTTGTCTCCCTTTACAACAGTCTGCAAACATACAAATTATGTTTTAATGCTGTCTGTGTCCACATTGGGGAGATTTTACCTATCTAATTGTAATAGTTACCATTGTCACCAAGAAAAAAAAGTAAGAGGAAAACTAAAATTTAAAAGCTGTCCTCAGAATAGGAGGTAAGGGAAAATATTTCTAATGGGGTCACCTGTTCTGAAGACAGTTCTCTAAGAGCGGAATTCTCCTCACTTTACTCCCCAGGACTTAACTTCCTGTTGTGTCTCTGGGACAGGAAGTAAGGGAAGTTTTTTCAATGGTACACAAATCCTTCCTCTCTCTATCGAAAACATAACATGTTTTAGCTAACATATACTTTAAAGTCAAAGCCACTTGTCTTTGAAGTTAATTTAACCATTTATTTTAAGTGGTGGGTAGGAGGCAGGCAATTATAGACTAGCAAGAAGGTAAGGAAAAACAGGAAAGGCTTTCACAATAGTACAGCGTAGTTGTACTAAGATTTATTAGTGATATGTGGCTAAATAGTTACTTCTCAAGATAAATATAGTTCAATGAAAAAGGTGATTTTTATGTTTCAGGATAATTGCCCTCTGCTATTTAACCCACGTCAATTTGACTATGACAAAGATGAAGTTGGAGATCGCTGTGACAACTGCCCTTATGTGCACAATCCTGCCCAGATTGATACTGACAATAATGGAGAAGGAGACGCCTGTGCAGTGGACATTGATGGCGATGGTATGTTCTTAACATTTTATTTAGGCTGCAGTCATTTTATTAAAGTGTAACAGTTGCAATATATATGTGTTGTGGTCCAAAATTGAAAGTTTTCTAGGCTAAATTAAAATTGTCCTTGTGCTAAGCAACATACCGCCCACAAGGGCCCACATAAGTACGATCAAGTAGTGGGTCTTTTTCCTGTCTGTTGTGAACATAAACATAAAGCACTGCATCCCTCAGCCCTGTGCTTTCTTGATATTGGCATAGGATAGGACTTTGTTTATTGAATGTAGAATAGCTGCAACAGCACTAGCTACACAACTGTTATTCTGGAAAATTAATGGAATAGACAGATCACATATTGGAGTTAAAAGCAAACCAGTTGGACACAATTTGGACAAAATATCCACATTTCTTAGTCATAGCTTTCAAACATCTAACGCTGTGCAGTGCTGTACACAAACCCTCCTTTTCAACACAGTGTTAATGATAGAGATCGTCAGCCAAGAAACAGTGTGAATCATTAAAATATTGTGTCATAAAACAAAAATAAGACAAACAAAAATAATTAGAGTCATACATGAAAAAATTATACACAATAGCAGGAAGTGTATCTTATTTCCAGATTATTTTCTAGTAATAAAACTGATCCAATCAGCCATAACCCCTTTTGGTACCAAAACAGATCTTACCCATCGAGGCATGGATGTCACTAGATACTCTGAAGGTATGCTGTGGTATCTGGCAATCTGGCACCAAGATGTCAGTAGCATATCCTTTGATGTCCTATAATTTGCGAGGCGGTCCCTCCATACATCGGACTTGTGTGTCAGGGTGCATTATCCTGCTGAAAGAGGTCACTACCACCAGGGAATACAATTTCCAGAAAGGGGTGTAATTGGTCAGCAACAATGTTTAGGTGGGTGGTACGTGTCAAAGTAACATCCACATGACTAGCAGGACCAAGGTTTCCCAACAGAACTCTGCCAAACCATCATACTGCCTCTGCCAGCTTGCCTTCTTCCCATAGTGCATGCTGGTGCTATCTCTTCCCCAGGTAAACAATGCACACACACCCAGCCATCGACATGATGTGAAAGAAAATGTAACTCCTCAGACCAGGCCACCTTCTTCCATTGCTCTGTGATCCAGTTCTGATTCTCACATGCCCATCGCTGGCACTTTTGGCTGTGGACATGGGTCAGGATGGGCACCCTGACTGGTCTGTAGTTATGCAGGCCCCATGGACAACGAACTGTGATGCCCACTTTTCTCCTTTCAACACATCAACTTTAGGGATAACATGTTTACTTACTCTTATTTATATGTGCGTGTGTGTGTATGCGCATGATTATTCAAAGTGATGTTATTTATGGGTTTTTTTTATAATTATTTTCTTGTAGTGTAATTATTATTTTTTTCTCATGTGCCACTTTACTATTCTATAAAAATATTTTTTTGTGTATGTGATCTCATGTGTGTTTTTAATAATTTTTGCTTTTGAGATAAATGTTTAGTTTTTTAAATCCACATTATCTCTTGCTAAATACTGTATTGTTGATGACATTATGGATAATAGTTTTTTTACAGGCAACATTTTTCTGTTATATATATGGTGGTTTTTTTACCTGTAACGTGCATAAGACCTAAAAAAAAAAAAAGTGAAAAAAAAACAATGAGAAAAAAAACAGTGGCGCTATCCTAAAAAACTATTTTACCCTTAAGGTGACACTGCAAATAAGTATAAATATTCAAATACACAATATAAACATCAAGTGACAGGTGATTGAAATATACAGAAAGTGCACAACGAATAATTATATTTGCAACTAAATGCATAAAAAGGTCCTAAATAAAAAGTCCTTTAAATAGTGATATCTTCTTAGCAGCTTTCACCACACCCGAGTGCTGAGTGAGCCCACTCCGTAAAGAAATCCACTCACCGACTCCAATTGCCCACACTCTCGTGTAAGGCTCAAGTGCTTTTTTTACCATACCAGAAGGGTCACAGCGGCAAACCAAATATGCAAAATTGTGTGCAGGAATCGTTCCACATGTAAATGAAAATAGTGCTCCAATAGTGTAAATTGTATAACCAGTTTATTAAAAACACACACACTCTTTAATATTTAAACTCACACTTTCCAAATTCAAAATAAGCAGAGTAAAACTTCCACAGCAGAATGAACTCCAAAGCACAGCACAGCAAACACTTGGATACCACAGTAAAGGGTTGCGGTCACGGCGGATCCGAGGTATGCAGGCGTCAGAAACCTTCCCTCACCTCCTCCTCGATGCCTAGCAGCTCTATCAGGTCACCACTTCCTTGCATAGCTAGAAAGCATCCCTCATCATTGGTGAAGAATGTCGTACAGGCACGCCCCAACATGTTTCGTCACACACTGACTTATTCATGGGATTGGCTGTACGGGCTGACACTCATCCCTTATATACCCTCCTACCATCAGCTGATATAAGATCAACTAGCGTGCTTTGGAAAGTGTGAGTTTAAATATTGAGTTTAAATATTGAAGAGTGTGTGTGTTTTTAATAAACTGGTTATACGATTTACACTATTGGAGCACTATTTTCATTTACATGTGGAACAATTCCTGCACACAATTTTGGATTTTTGGTTTGCTGCTGTGACCCTTCAGGTGTGGTAAAAAAAGCACTTGAGCCTTACACGAGAGTGTGGGCAATTGGAGTCGGTGGGTGGATTTCTTTAGGAAGTGGGCTCACTCAGCACTCGGGTGTGGTGAAAGCTGCTAAGAAGATATCACTATTTAAAGGACTTTTTATTTAGGACCTTTTTATGTATTTAGTTGCAAATATAATTATTCGTTGTGCACTTTCTGTATATTTCAATCACCTGTCACTTGGTGTTTATATTGTGTATTTGAATATTTATACTTATTTGCAGTGTTTTTTAGGATAGCGCCACTGTTTTGTTTTTTTTTCACTGTTATTTTTTAGGTCTTATGCACGTTACAGGTAAAAAAACACCATATATATAATGCAACGTTTAAAGTGGCAGCTTTAGATTTAAGTGTTAGTTTTTTGTGTAAATTATATTGTTTTCCTAGGCGCAGTGGTGGTAAGCGCAGTAGAGGGGGGCAGTGTTACTTTTAATACCAACATTTGGTGAAACATTTTTCTGTTGCTTGAGGTCCTAGCAATAGATGTTCAGTAAGGTATTAAAGTGACACTAAACAATATCCCTATTCGCCAAAGATAGTCCATATACATCCACTACCTAACCACAGGATTTACCCCCTTACTGACCAGGCCATTTTTTGCGAAACAGCACTGCGTCGCATTAACTGACAAGTGCACGCATGAGGTTGTACCCAAACCAAAAATAGCAATAAGCATATATTGATTGGTTTGCGCAAAAGTTATGGCGTCTACAAAATAGGGGAAAGATTTATGGCATTTTTATTTTTTTATTTTTTTTACTAGTAATGGTGGTGATCAGCGATTTTTAGCAGGACTGCAACATTGCAGTGGACAGATCCTACGCTTTTGACATTTTTTTGGGACCAGTGACATTTATGGCATTTTTATGGCATTTTTATTTATTTAAATTTTTTTACTAGTAATGGGGGTGATCTGCGATTTTTCGCAGTATTGTGATGGACAGATCGGAGACTTTTGACACATTTTTGGGACCATTGATATTTATAGAGCGATCCGTGCTATAAAAATGCACTGATTACTGTATAAATGACACTGGCAGGGAAGGGGCTAACACTAGGGGGCGATCAAGCGGTTAAATGTGTTCCCTGGGAGGTGTTTCTAACTGTGGGGGGAGTGGACTGACAGGGAGTACAGAGAGATTGCTGTTCCTAATCACTAGGAACAGACAATCACTCTGTACCCCCCTGTCAGAACAAGGATCTGTTTGTTTACATTGACAGATGCCCATACTGGCTCTCTGTAGAGCGATCATGGGTGGCCGGCGGACATCACAGCCACCGGCCACACGCGCCCACTGTATCTATTGCACAAAGCCACATACAACTATGGCGATTCATGCAATAGAGCCGACTTGCCACTGTATGACTACAGCGGCCCTGTATTCTATTTGCCATGAAATTGTTTCTTACTGTGCTTTTCTTCCTCCTTGTAATGTCCTCCGTGAGCTCCAGTACCCCCCCCCCCACATCCATTTGCTTGGAACAGGCAGTGCACGTTCTTTATGGTCATGTGGATTGCTCTATGCTCACTACACATCCCATAGTCCATAGTTCATAATCCCTAGTTCATCTTGGTTGCGTATAAGAGAGTGTGGCTACATTCCTGCATACAGTGGGACCATGGAGAACAAATGTAGCCATCTTCTAACATCTAAGATCACAGGAGCAAAAAAAAGGAATTTAGAGATTTGGAGGAGGCTGGGAGGAGTAGTGCACTTTGTAATTTGACAGACCTGGTCAGACAGATTATCACTCATCTATGCCAACATAGTGTACTGAAGTGGGAGGGCAGGAAGCTGATTTTATAGTGAGAACATTTTTTTTAAAGCTGAACACCGGGAAAAAAATTGCTAGAAGACTTGTTTATTGGTAGACGAGCCTTTGTATATCTCTTCTGCCAAAAAATGCTTTTCCTATTTAATAGCATTTTTTTGGGCAAGCACTTGCTGCAGTACAGCATATGTGCAGTGCAGGCTACATTAAGATATGTGCTAAGATGGTGCAGCTCCATCACACTTGTGTAAAAGCAGCATCACTACTGGCTGCATTCTGGCTGAAGGCACTACAAGCAGAAGTAGCTTCTGCAAAAATGGCACCAGTGGCTGTGGAGACACATGGCAGAGGGATAAGGTGTCATTGGTGGAACGGGCAAACTCAGGGTAAGTTTGCCATTCTGTGCGCGTATGTGACAGTTTAATTCCCAGAATAGACTGTAAAAAATAGTTTGCTTATCTTTACACTAGGGACTGTTTTTATTTTCAATTTAGCCTCCTTGTGGAGTGACATGCTTTTCCAGAGGACCGTACCACTGCTCGAAACATTCCTGGAATTAGTTTTTTGGAACAATACGCAGTATCTTTGTCATGGCTCATGAAATGAGAATGCCATCAAATGTGTGATCTTTGAATGACTTATAAATTTGGAAACAACCAAAAGTTGCAGGATATTAAGTCAGAGGAATATGGTGATTGGTCAAGTTTTAAAATGGATTTCCGGGCCAGGAACTCACAAACATGTAATGCATCTGCAGGAGTACTGTCATGGTGAAGAATTCACTTGTCAGGCCAGAGTTTCTGTATTTTCTTCTGAACAGATTCTCGCAACCTTTTCAGAATTTCCAAGTAACAATGTTGGTTTACTATTGTACCATATTCTATGAACTCGTAGTGAACTATCCCCTTATGATCACAAAAACACACCAGCATGGCTTTGAACGGAGAATAAGACGTGCGTACTTTCTTCAGATAAAGTTAATTCTTTGTTTTCCACTGCATGCTCTGACATTTGTTTCCGGATCATACCGGAAACACCATGTTTCCTCACTGGCAATAACCAAACACCTCTGCATTCTTCAAAAGATCAGATGAAATCTGAAGACGACATTCTTTCTGATTTGTCAAGATTCGAGGAATCATCTTTGCAGATATTTTTATCATTCCCAAATCCTCTGCATTGTTTCTCTGTTCATGTTCAATTCTTCTGCTATAATTTGCGCACTTAATCTTCGAACTGAGCATGCAAGGGTTTGCACTGTGTCCACATTTGCATCCATCCTTTACATTTTTGGCTGTCCACTTCTTGTGTCATTGTGGACATCTTCCTTCTTCTCCTTAAACCGCCTATGCCATTCAAAAACACTTGATTTCTTCATGGAATGTTCACCATAAGCCCATTGTAACAGAGCTAAAGGTTCACTCACACTTTTGTAAATTTTCATGCAAAATTTGATGGTAATCAAATTTCTTCTACTAGTCCATAAAGACAACTGGTCTGCGACCCAGGCGACTAAAAATTAGAACACATCAGAACACGCTCGAGTGCAAATGGCTGTGTGACTCACCACTATAGTGCTACGCCATGGGCATTCCGGGAATTAAACATTGTATTTGTACTTTTTTGAAAGTTATCCTTTCAGCCTTTTCAAGTGAAACCAGTTAAAATTAAAATTACCCTATCAATACAGGTTTACAACAAAAGAAGGTGTGTAGCCTATAACAGAAGATGCTCTATACTTAAAACTCTTGTGTGTTACGTTCTATGGTGACTGCAGGCTTCCGACACTTCAGGGTGTGTCAAATGCCTGCTTGCTCCACCACGCAAGGTGTTTCCCCCTCCTGGCTTGTATGTTACTAGAGGATATATGAACCAGTGAGAGGAAGATACCTGCAATGGCCAGAGAACAGCAACAGAATTTTAACACACAGGTAAGCATAGCATCTTTGTGCTGCCCTAAGCCTGACTAAACTTGTGCACCCCCTAATTTAAATATGACCCACCCTTTCCTGTCAATGCCATGCCCCTTCCTGTTTAAGACCCGCCCTGTCATCTGTAAACCACACCCTTTCTTCTTTAGGCTCCACCTTTTCTTCTTAGAGCTCCACCTCTTTCTCTCTGTACATTAACCACCTCCCACCCGGCCACTGCATGTAAACGGCTGGGTGGTCATTTCCTTGTCCTGAGTGGACGTTCAGGAACGTCCCTCAGAGCGAGTGCTCGCAGCACGGCTACAAGGCGCGCTGCGGCTTGATCTTGTGATCATTATGATCACAGAATCCAGCTGAGCAGAGATCGGGATATGGGTGCTGTGATCGGCTCTCGCGATCATGTGACGACTGTGTCCAATCGCAGCCGTCACAATGTAAAGAGAGACGCATGTCTCTGTGACAGTTTTCCCCGCCGAGCTCAGTGCGGTGGGGGGGAGGGGGAATCTGCAGATCTGTGACAGCTCTCTGTGCGAGAATGATTTTACACAGAGAGCTGTTACAGATCACCCCACAAACAGTACACCAAGCACCACTGTCACCCCTGTCCACATACACATGTCAGTGTCCCCATAAAACATCTGTCTTTCCCCATCACTGCCAACACCAAATAAACACTGATTTGGGTTATTTTTACCAAAGAAATGTAGCAGCATAATTTTTGGTCAAAATGTATCAAAAGAAAATGCTTATTTGCAAAATTTTATAACAGAAACTAAGAAAAATGCTTTTTTTTTTGAAAATGTTCTTTTTTTATTTATAGCATAAAAAATAAAAATCCCAGCGGTGATTAAATACCACCAAAGATAAGCTCTATTTGTGTGAAAAAAACATAAAAATGTAATTTGAGTACAGTGTTTCATGACCGCGCAATTGTCATTCAAAGTATGACAGCGCTGAAAGCTAAAAATTGGTTTGGGAAGGAGGGGGGTGAAAGTGCCCAGTATTGAAGTGGTTAAAAGTGGGTACCAAGTGCAGCCTAATCGGTGCCCATCAAAGCAGCCTCATCAGTGCCCATCAAAGCAGCCTCGTCAGTGCCCATCAATGCAGCTCGTCAGTGCCCATCAATGCAGCCTCATCAGTGCCCATCAATGCAGCCTCATCAGTGCAACCTCATCAGTGCCCATCAATGCAGCCTCATCAGTGCCCATCAATGCAGCCTCATCAGTGCCCAGCAAAGCTGCCTCATCAGTGCCCATCAAAGCTGCCTCATCAGTGCCCATCAAAGCTGCATCATCTGTGCCCATCAAAGCAGCCTCATCAGTGCCCATCAAAGCAGCCTCATCAGTGCCCATCAAAGCAGCCTCATTAGTGCTCATCAGTGCAGCCTCATCAGTGCCCATCAATGCAGCCTCATCAGTGTCCATCAATGCAGCCTCATCAGTGCCTATTAAAGCAGCCTCATTAGTGCTCATCAGTGCAGCCTCGTCAGTGCCCATCAATGCAGCCTCGTCAGTGCCCATCAATGCTGCCTCATCAGTTCCCATCAAAGCTGCCTCATCAGTTCCCATCAAAGCTGCCTCATCAATGCCCATCAAAGCCAGTGTGAACTGAGCCTAATCCTAGGGTCACATTGGAGCAATTTGTCATGCGATTTGAGAGATCAAATCGCATGAAAATTCGCAGGCTATTGGAGGCAATGGCACTGTTCCAATCGGTACAACACTGATTTTGCAGCGTCGCACCGATTTGCAAAAGTAGTTTCTGTACTACTTTTGCCGATTTCAGGTACAACTTCAATAGACCTCTGTGAATGAAGCCACACAAATGTCTATCAAGTAGCACCTGAAATTGCGCTGACCTTGCTACTTTAAAATCGCGTTACTTCAAGTGAAGTAGCATGAATTCAAAGTAGCATCAATGTGAACCAGGGCTTAAAGATACAAGTAGCTATGAAAGGTTAACCACATATACAAGCAGACACTAAGGTGTTAAATGCCATTGATTACAGAAGCACCAGACTGTAGATATTGAGCTGTAAAGAGTTTATCATATATGTAAGCATCAGTATACATGTGTCCATTGAAACAGAGTAGTAAAGCACAGCAAGGACATAGAGGGTTAATTATCAGAGAGTCCGTATTTCAGATAACAGGGAGATAGGAGAAACAAAGTTGGAGCACAGATAAGCCCTGTGTGAGGTTTTCAAGGAGAGACAGTGAAGAGGATCAGTATTTTATTCTTACCCTCCAGGATATGCAGACTGTAGCTGAGTCTGCCCACTGAAGCCACAATCGGAGCGACCCTGGAATCACAACACCGGAGAAGACGCTGACAAGTTCTCTCTCTCTCTCCTGTCTGTGCAGAGGGGAAGGGGGGGAGGGGGGAACTGTGAGCACATGCTGTGTATGCTCCATGTAAGAGACGCTCGGCCAGCAACCTCCTGCAGTGAATGGACTGACTCGGGAGGCAGAGGGGGGGCTTTTTTTGTGCTGGGGGGCGGCGGCAGCTGCTGCCCCCCCACAAAGTGCCGCCCTAGGCCTGGGCCTTGTTGGCCTAGGCCAAAATACAGCACTGGTGGTACATGACTAAAAAAAAGCATGAATGGTTATCACAATTTTTGTTTTATCCAGCTGTATTTACTAGTGCAACTTATAACATCCAAGTGAAAGATATAACACCAACATGTCAGAAAAAAAAAAAAAAAACAATCACAGAGTTGGAAAAAAGAATCACCCCCTATGTCAGTATTTAGTTGAACCACCTTTTGCTTTAATTACAGTCTTTAGTCTGTTGGGATATGTCTCAACTAACTTTGCACATCTAGACTTTGCAATATTTGCCCACTAAAAAAATAAAATTTTTGTCTCATCTGACCATAACACCTTTTTCCATGTGGCCTCAGAATCTTCAAGGTGCATTTAAAGTGGTCAGATGAGATTACAACTGAATTATTTGGCCTCAACAGCAAACAATGTGTCTGGCAGAAATCCAATAAAGTTCACCATCCAAATAGCATCATTCCTACAGTAAAGCATGGAGGTGGTAATATCCTGTTATGGGGTGTTTCTCTGCAGCAGGGACAGGAGCACCTGTCAGGATAGAAGGAAAAATGGATGGTGTAAAATACCATCAAATTCTTGAGGAAAATCTCCTGCTCTCTGCCAGAAAGTTGTCAATACCTTTCAACATGACAGTGGCCCAAAGCACACAGCAAAAATAACCACATAGTGGTTGAAAGAGAAAAGGGTGAATGTCCTTGCATGGCCTAGTCAAAGCCCAAACCCCATTGAAAATCTGTGGAATGACTTGAAGCCTGCAGTCCACAAACGGTCACCATCAAATTGAATTGAACTTCAACAGTTCTGTAAAGAAGAGTATTGCAAAATCTAGATGTGCAAAGTTAGTAGGACATATCCCAACAGATTAATGCCCTGTACACACGGTCGGACATTGATCGGACATTCCGACAACAAAATCCATGGATTTTTTCCGACGGATATTGGCTCGAACTTGTCTTGCATACACACGGTCACACAAAGTTGTCGGAAAATCCGATCGTTCTGAACGTGGTGACGTAACACACGTCACCACGTTCAGCCAATAGCTTTCCCTTCTTAATTTATTCTGAGCATTTGTGGTACTTTGTGTGTTGGATTTGTGTACACACGATCGGAATTTCCGACAACGGATTTTGTTGTCGGAAAATTTTATAGCAAGCTCTCAAACGTTGTGTGTCAGAAATTCCTATGGAAAATGTGTGATGGAGCCTACACATGGTCAGAATTTCCGACAACAAGGTCCTATCACACATTTTCCATCAGAAAATCCTATCATGTGTACAGGGCATAAAGGCTGTAATTAATGCAAAATCTGGTCCAACAAAATACTGACATAAAGGGGAGGTCCTTTTTCCAACACAGGGATTCTGTTTTTGTGTTTTTTTTTCTGACATGTTGGTGTTATATCTTTCACTTGGATGTTATAAGTTGCACTTGTAAATACAGCTGGATAAAACAAAAACTGTGTCTGTATTCATTTCAGGCTGCAAAGCAAAAAAAATGATTATTTTAAAGGGGGGTGATTCTTTTCTATACCCACTGTATATCATAATATCTATTTTAAGCCCTGTTCACACTGGTATGATTTGTCATGCGACTTGCCAGTTCCAAATTGCCACATTGCCGGCACTGGAACCGTTAATATCGCCGCACCTCATATGCGCAGCAATTATGAAAAAGGTTCCTGCACTGCTTTTTGCAGATTTCATTGTGACTTGCATAGACTTCTGTTAAATGAAGTTGCAAGCCGTAATGAAATCGGCAGTGCAAATCACTACTTCAGTGCAATTTCAAAACTGCATTGGTGTGAACGGGGGCTAAAAGTTCTGTTTTCATTTACTTTAATCAACTTAGAAATAGTAGATAATCATTCAGACGTGACCTACATTCTATTGCTAGATTTGGCATTTGTTTCTATTATACAATGAACATTTTGAAAGACACATGTTGTCACTTTATTTATTAAATCTACCAACACTGTAGGAATGAGCATTGTTTTCATTAACTGTTTTGCAGTAGGATGAGATCTGTCATGTTTTATTAGACATTCTTTCTTAGATTTTGGATGGCATGGTTTTTATTTAGTTTAAAAAAATATTATTTCCTAAGTGGAATATTTCCCCACATGCCTAAAAAAATTGAAAATACTAAAAGGATAATTATAACCAAAAACATAAATTTAATATATTGCAACTTATCAGTCCTTATATGTGGTGATGCATTCATTTTGCTTTTCAGACTAAATACACTTTTGACAAGCACAGAAAATACCTGTTGTTGATTTTGGCAGAAATGCAGTGTCCTTGTCACTTCCTGTGAAATGAACTGGAAGCATAAAACATTGTTATCTTTCTTATGCAAACTATTAACCCAATCTTCCAAGAGACATTAAAGTGTTTGTAACCATAAAACAAAAAACAATGATCCTGTTCCCTTAAAGCATGTTGTACAGCACAGTGCTTGTGCTGTGTAATTTGGCCCTATGTATAACCTAAAATACCTGGTTGATCCTGCCTGGTTCTGCCCTCTCCCCTGTAAACTGACCACGGTTTATCATGGCTGCTGAGCCCTGACACAATGGTCAGTTTATGAGCCTCCATTATCCGGAGCTCTCCTCTCTGCTATCCCCTGTCCTCTCCCCCCTTCCCTCCCTGCCTGTCAGCTCTATCCACTCCCCACACCCCCCCCCCCCGCTGTTATCATAACACAATGACATTGCTACAATCCTCTCTGCTATATTAAATAATGTCCCCAGCGTATGTGTTTTTTAAAAAAAATGCCGTTGTGTACCTCATTACATATTGCTGATCGGCACTCACATGACCGGCCACTAGGCATGAGCCGAAAACCCCCCTGTTTGGTTCGCACCAGAACATGCGAACAGGCAAAAAATTTGTTCGAACGCGCAAACACCGTTAAAGTCTATGGGACTCGAACATGAATAATCAAAAGTGCTAATTTTAAAGGCTTATATGCAAGTTATTGTCATAAAAAATGTTTGGAGACCTGGGTCCTGCCCCAGGGGACATGGATCAATGCAAAAACAAGTTTTAAAAACATGTTTTTTCGGGAGTAGTGATATTAATAATGCTTAAAGTGAAACAATAAAAGTGTAATATTCCTTTAAATTTCGTACCTGGGGATGTCTATAGTATGCCTGTAAAGGGGCGCATGTTTCCCGTGTTTAGAACAGTCTGACAGCAAAATGACATTTCAAAGGAAAAAAAAGTCATTTAAAAGTACTCGCGGCTATATGAATTGTCGGTCCGACAATATACATATAAGTTCATTGATAAAAATGGCATGGGATTTCACCACAGGGGAACCCCGAACCAAAATTTTTTAAAAAAATGGCGTGGGGGTTAACCTAAATTCCATACCAGGCCCTTAAGGTCTGGTATGGATTTTAAGGGGAACCCCGCGCCAAAATGAAGAAAAAAATGGCGTGGGGTCCACCCAAAAATCCATACCACACCCTTATCCGAGCACACAACCTGGCAGGCCGCAGGAAAAGAGAGGGGGGACGAGAGAGCGCCCCCCCTCCTGAACCGTACCAGGCAACATGTCCTCAACATTGGGAGGGTGCTTTGGGGTCCCCCCAAAGCACCTTGTCCCCATGTTGATGAGGAAAAGGGCCTCATCCCCACAACCCTTGCCCGGTGGTTGTGGCGGTCTGTAGGCAGGGGCTTTTTGGAATCTGGAAGCCCCCTTTAACAAGAGGACCCCCAGATCCCACCCCCCTGTGTGAAATGGTAAAGGGGTACAAAAGTACCCCTACCATTTCACAAAAAAAGTGTCAAAAATGTTAAAAATGACAAGAGACAGTTTTTGACAATTCCTTTATTTAAATGCTTCTTCTTTCCATCTTCTTTCTTCTATCTTCTTTCTTCTATCTTCCTTCGGTTTCTTCCTCCATCTTCTTCTTCTTCTGGTTCTTCCTTCGGTGTTCTCGTCCGGCATCTTCCTCCGCGGCGTCTTCTTCCCTTCTTCGTTCTTGGGCCGCTGCGCATCCATGATGGGAGGCTCCCACTGTGTGACACTTCTAGTCTTCTATGGTTCTTAAATAACGGAGGGCGGGGCCCCCTCTGATGCACGGGGACTTGACGGGGACTTCCGTTACGGGTGATCCTGTCCCCTCTGATGTTACGGGGAAAGCCTCAGGGAAGTCTCCGTCAAGTCCCCGTGCATCAGAGGGGGGCGGGGTCACCACGTGGCCCCACCCTCCTTTATTTAAGAACCATCAGAAGACGAGAAGCATCACACAGTGGGAGCCTGCCATCATGGATGCGGAGCGGCCAGAGAACAAAGAAGGGAAGAGGACGCCGCGGAGGAAGATTCCGGACGAGAACACCGGAGGAAGAACCAGAAGAAGAAGATGGAGGAAGAAACCAAAGGAAGATAGAAGAAAGAAGATAGAAGAAAGAAGATGGCAAGAAGAAGCATTTAAATAAAGGAATTGTCAAAAACTGACTCTTGTCATTTTTAACATTTTTGACACTTTTTTTGTGAAATGGTAGGGATACTTTTGTACCCCCTTACCATTTCACATAGTAAGGGGCCGGGATCTGGGGGTCCCCATGTTAAAGGGGGCTTCCAGATTCCAATAAGCCCCCCCGCCCGCAGACCCCCACAACCACCGGGCAAGGGTTGTGGGGATGAGGCCCTTGTCCTCATCAACATGGGGACCCCAAAGCACCCTCCCAATGTTGAGGGCATGTGGCCTGGTACGGTTCAGGAGGGGGGGCGCTCTCTCATCCCCCCTCTTTTCCTGCGGCCTGCCAGGTTGCGTGCTCGTATAAAGGTCTGGTATGAATTTTTGGGGGATCCCACGCCATTTTTTTTTAAATATTGGCGCGGGGGTCCCCTTAAAATCCATATCAGACCTGAAGGTCTTTTTTTTGCATTGACCCATGTCCCCTGGGGCAGGACCCAAGTCCCCAAACACTTTTTATGACAATACCATGCATATAAGCATTTAAAATTAGCACTTTTGATTTCTCCAATAGACTTTTAAAAGGTGTTCCGCGGCTTTCGAATTTGCTGCGAACACCCTAAATTGTTCGCTGTTCAGTGAACTTGCGAACAGCCGATGTTCGAGTCAAACATGAGTTCGACTCGAACTCGCAGCCCATCCCTACCGGCCACCTCTCTCCTCCTCTTTTTTCCTCCTCCTGGCTGAAAAATGAATGCAATCACCACATCTAAAGACCAGTTAGCTATTATATATGCATTTTATATTTTTTGGTTTAGATACATGATAAAGAAAAATTCCAAGTACAGTATGAATATTTTTGCATACTTATGCCCTGTACACACGGTCGGACATTGATCGGACATTCCGACAACAAAATCCATGGATTTTTTCTGACGGATGTTGGATCAAACTTGTCTTGCATGCACACGGTCACACAAAGTTGACGGAAAATCCGATCGTTCTAAACGCGGTGACGTAAAACACGTACGTCGGGACTATTGGCAGTAGCCAATAGCTTTCGTCTCCTAATTTATTCTTAGCATGCGTGGCACTTTGTGCGTCGGATTTGTGTACACATGATCGGAATTTCCGACAACGGATTTTGTTGTTGGAAAATTTTATAGCAAGCTCTCAAACTTTGTGTATCAGAAATTCCGATGAAAAATGTGTGATGGAGCCCACACACGGTTGGAATTTCTGACAACAAGGTCCTATCACACATTTTCCGTCGGAAAACCTGACCGTGTGTACAGGGCATTACGATGGTCCAGCTTGAACCAATATAACCATGCATATACCATACCTGTGGAATTCCCCATGAAGCTGGAAATGACTGTAGTTGGCACCACCACTCCACTCCACTACCTTCTAGGTCCCTTGCCAAGTGACTGATCTGCTGCATTGCAAAAATAATGGGTAGCCCACTCGGCATGAGTGCCATTCAGAAAATGCTTCAAATTTTTTTAATAAATAGAAAGCATTCGCTAATTGTATGAGGTGGAGACTATGACATCACCACCCCACCTCTCCACCTCATTGAATAAGAGAAAGCTTTCCATTTATTAGGAAAATGCAAAGTGATCTCTGACTAGCATTCGTGCCAAGTGGGCGACCTCTTGTGTTCACAATGCAGCAGGGCAGTCAATTGGCACAGGACCCGGAAGCTAATGGAGATCACCGGAGAAGCTGTGTCTACTATAGTAATTTCCAACTTCTAGAGGGATCCCACAGGTATGGTATATGCATAGTTATATTGGTCCAAGCTGTACCATTGTAACTAGAAATATCCATACCTGGAATCCTTTTTTACGTCTGTTAAATGTGTTGCTATAATGACAAAATGTCTCTGAGAGTATCCCACTATTCTCAAGACAGTTTTGACCCCTTTTTTTCTGAGCAGTTGAGGCCAGTTATTGACTACCTCTACCTTGAAAAGAATTGCCCTAACACCACAATTGCAGTTACCTATGTACTCCTTATACAGCTGGATATATAGACTATTTTAGAACCTGTTTGTATATGGCAAAGCAAAACATAATGAAAAATGTTATTTAGCTATAGAATGATAATTTTGATGTGTTTACTTTTAGATATTTTAAATGAGTTGGATAACTGTCCATATGTGTACAACACCGACCAGACTGACACTGATAAGGATGGAGTTGGTGATCAGTGTGACAACTGTCCTTTAATGCACAATCCAGACCAGGTATGCAGTACAGAATGCAAAACAAATCCTCATTTTGATATGCTTGAATAGACTTAAATGGTATTGCAAAGTGGATTTCAGGCTAATTAACAAAGGGCACAAATATACTGAACTTCAGAAGCAAGGTATGGTAATTTTCATTTAATCCAGACATAAGCTGGAGAATGCAGAATTACATGGAACTGCACCCTCAGGCAAAATAGCTGAACACAGTGAACGTCAATGGCATTCATTCATAGCTAGAGGCTTTTGTTTGGGCAAGACAGTTCAATGTGAAATTCAGAGCTTTGTGTATCTTTTCTGAAAGACTTCATACAAACTCAGTTTTAGCAAAAAACACAACTAACTATTGTGCGTTGGGATTTTAGCCTTAAAGAAGTAGTGTATCCCTGAAGTTGCCAGTTTAAAAGATTGCATGACAAAAAGTATGGTTAAAGCACTAGCAATGCCACGCGAACCAGGGGTGATTGTATAGCCAATACAAATAACTATATCACTCTTTGCATTTGCATATAATCTATAAATGTTTTTTTAACATTGAATAACTACTTGATGGTTTCTATCATTGTTGGCGTTTGCTCTAATAACAGGTGATCTACAATTGCCACTTAGTGAATAACTGAACAAATGCATGATGAAAGAGCAGCATAACGTTGATTTTGCCTCTTTAAACATAGACTCTTTAATGCAGGGTTTCTTAACCAGAGTTCCACAGAACTCTAGGATTCCACAAGAGGTCCCCATGGGTTCCACCATGGCCTATCCATCAGTCATAGGCAGCTGATGGATAGATTGCACCTGCTCTGCTGACATATGCAAGCAAGCAGCTAGTGCTAGCTGTGACGCACTATTCCCCACCAGCCCCTACCCCCATCCCAGGTGCTTGTATGTGACATTACCTGGAATGGACAGGAGTAGAGGGGGTATTGCTCTGTATATGGAGGAAACTGATGCTTGTGTACTGATGCTTCTGTGTGCCCCATGTAAGGTGCCCTGCTGTAAGCCCCATAATGTGCCCCATAATGTGCCCTGCTCTGTCCCCCATGTAATATGCCCTGCTGTGTGCCCTATAATGTGTCCTACTGTGTGCCCTATATAATGTGCCCTGCTGTGTGCCCAATAATGTGTCCTACTGTGTGCCCTATATAATGTGCCCTGCTGTGTGCCCCATAATGTGCCCTGTTCCCATGCAATGTGTGCTACTCCCATGTAATTTGCTCTGCTCTCATGAACTTTGCCCTGCTCCCATGGAATGTCCCTGCTCTCATGTAATATGCCCTGCTTTCATGTAATATGCTCTGCTACCATGTAATGTGCCCTGCTATCATGTAATGTACTCTGTTCCCACATAATGTGCCCTGCACCCACGTAATGTGCCTTCTTCCAATATAATGTTCCCTGCTCCTACGTAATGTGCCCTGCTCCCATGTAAGGTACCCTGCTCTCATTAAATGTTCCCTGATGCCTTTTCATGTAATACGCCCGCTTCCCCCATGTAATGTGCCTTCTGCCCCCTTCATGTAAATTGTCCTCCTTCCCATGTAATGTGCCCTTCTGCCCCTGTATACTGTGCCCTTCTTTCCCCCTGTAACCCACCCTGATGCCTCCCTGTACACTATTTATCTCAAGTTGGATCCAGAATTGAGCATCTGTACAGAAAAGAGCAGGCACACGTTTCATATTAAATAGATTTTTACAGGATTTTTAAAGCACCAACAGTTTGTACAGCATTTTACAATGTGAGGTCAGACAGTATAGTTACAAGACAATTCAATACAGGAGGTGTCAGAGGGTCCAGCTTGTATGTTTTAATATTGATTTTATTATTAGGTTGTAAAAATAATTGTTGTTCAACAGCTTACTCATCACACCAATGTTCTGTAAGCTGTAGATGTGAACATTATTTCAGAGGTTCCCCGAGATCGCAAACTTTTTGCCGAGAGTTCCTCTAAGGTAAAAAGGTTGAGAAACTCTGCTTTATTGAGTATGTCGGTATTACAAAAGTCTCCATTCTCCACCTTCACCATCTTGCTCATGAAGTGGTATACCATCACCCTCCACTATCTTGCTCATAAAAAAATATAAAACACTGACCTTACTACCATTGTCTTACCAGAGGCAGGCAGTGTTCATGTCTCACAGCACTGTGACTGTGCTCAAGCCCACCATGGCCATATAAAATAGTGGCTTCATGTTCCAGCTAAAGCTGGCACAATCAAAGGACATGATCATAGTTTTCTTTGGCTTTGACCCAAAATATGTGTCATATTTCAGAACACAGCCACAGTGCAGCAGGCCAAACTGTATGTAGGCCACAATTGTGAGGGTGCAATTTCTCAGAAAATACGCCTTGTACAGTATATATATTTTATTTTCCATGAGTAGAACAAGTGCAGTAGAAAATGGTAATTCTTGCCAAGAATTCCCTACTCTGTAAAATTTGGACTGTTAAAACTTTATAAGTAGTTAGTGTACACGGATACAAAATTTCAGAAAGTCAAACTTTTAGAGAAAAAAGGCATGGAGTCTAAATCAATTTGGGGCATTTTTAGAATGACTTTATTATGCCTTTAGAGATAATTGTGTAGAGAAATAAAAGCAAACCAAGTAATGCATGGTAGAAACAGCAACCACTCTGCAATATCCACTTCAATATTTAAACATTGCATTCCAGATCCCTAAAAATGTGTTTAAAAATGCATAGTAGCAAACCCTATGCACCCTAGATTAACTACTTTTTTTTATTAATCCTCTACTGCTAGCTGTACACATACATTTGTCACTGTGTCGTGCTGGGAGCTTGCTCAATCAGTGCCCCCACCACCATGACCACGCTTTTGATGAACAGCTATCAGTAACATATAACAGCAATATTGGATGGCCTGTATGATGGGCTTCTGATCACGTGATCATTGTGACAGCCAATCAGGAGGCTGTCCTACTGGCCTTCAGTGTTAATATCCCCTTAAAGGACCGGTTCCTGCTGACAGACAAGGTAAAGTTCATACTAGACATGTGCATTCGTTTTCGTCCGAATGCATTTTCGTCTAAATTTCAGGTATTTTCGTTATCGTCTTAACAAACGATAACGAAAGTGCAGAATCCGAAAAACGAAAGATCCGACATAAACAAATGCTTTATTTTCGTTTTCGTTGCTACAACAGTTCGATATAGATAGGAGATTCGACATGATGATGACAATAACAATCTGTGTCCATCAAACCTGTGGTCGAATGTGCCTAACCTTAGCTCTATTAGTCCAAGATTATTCTGCATAGAGAGAAAAGATTCGACATAGAAAGAAAAGATTCGACGTAGAGAGAAAAGATTTGACGTAGGGAAGAAAAGATTTGACGTAGGGGAGAAAAGATTTGACGTAGGGGAGAAAAGGTAAATAAAAATAATGATGATGATGAATGTTATTGGCTGATTGTAACCAAAGAGGAGGAACAGTAAAATAGCTAGAACTAAGTACACACGTACTTTGGCTTATAGTGTCTGTTGAAAGTTCTAAGAAGATTCGACGGAGCAGGTAAACTATACGGCGTCGAACAGTTTAGCTGCTCCGTTGAATCTTCTTTGAACATTCGACAGACACCATAAGCCTTCAATGACAGATTCGACCTTAATTTGGATTTTCGGACGAATGCAATTTTTAACGAAAAACGAAATAAATAAAAACGAATTTCGGGAGTGACTAAATAAATGTATTTTTCGGACGAAAACGAAATTCCGAAACGAAAATTTTCAGTGTGCACATGTCTAGTTCATACATGCTTTGGATAAGGATATTTTAAGAATGTCTGCTTGTAGTTCCAAGTGCCATAAAATAGAGGCTCTATACAGAAAAAACTACAAGAATCCAGTAAACACCACCCCAGTGCAACATTTATAAAAAATAACAACACTCAGAGAAAAACCACAACCAGAAACACTGGATGGAACTCCCATCCAGCGTTTCTGGTTGTGGTTTTTCTCTGAGTGTTGATATTGTTTTTTTCGGACACCACTCCTGGTGAAGAAATTCCACACAGCTGCTTTTTGGTCTTTCCACAGGGCACCATACATGGATCTCAAGAGAATTTGTGTCCAGTCCCCCAGCACCAGACTTATTGTTGTTAATTTATACTAAAATGCCTTCTAATAATACATTAGTAATATTTTTGTTCAATGAAATTGGTGACAGTATTCTGCATGCCTGCAAAATCTAATTTGCATAGTGTAAACCTGAAGACAAACCTGAAGACACAGAGTTAGATTTCATTAATAAAATGTATAGGTTTTGACATTTATCTGATCTCACAATCATGTGCAGACTGACTTTTGACAGTCATATGTGCTTATCACCTCACTAAAAATATTACATGACATTCCAATAACATTCTCTTGTAAGAATGCACTGTAGCTCACAATGTAAGTGATATTTAACTTGAAAGACCACAAATTTAACAAACCCATATTTTAAATTCTAACTATCTATCTGCTCATTCCTTTGTACCATAAAAACCTCTCAGAATCATTTATTATTCTCCAGGTGTGTGACATTCACACCATACATTTCCTGTGTACTCAGGTGATAACTCTCTGTCCAGTTTAATAGCTATGTCTGTTTACTTTTAGACCGATGTGGACAATGATCTTGTGGGAGATCAGTGTGATAACAATGAAGACATTGATGAAGATGGCTATCAAAACAATTTGGACAATTGCCCCTACATACCTAATGCAAATCAAGCCGACCATGACAAAGACGGCAGAGGAGATGCTTGTGATTCAGACGATGACAATGATGGTGTCCCTGATGATAGAGACAACTGTCGGCTTGTGTTTAATCCAGAACAGAAAGATTCCAATGGTAAAATTAAAGTTTTTGCCCACATATATCTGGTCAGTAAATACGTTGTAAAGAACAATTATGACAACTTATCCCAATTAAGTAAGCAATGACAAGAGAAATTCAGCCATATTTACTCATAGTTCAGTCTCTGAGCACATGTAAGATTTCCATGATTCCCTTCTGTGATTTTATAAAACCTTCATGGGCAATGAATTTAAAGAGAAATTTTTGGGACTCAAATATATTTTAGTTTGCTATCTAGAATACATTTAAAAATGCACTGCAAGTTTGACAACTGAGGCTAAAAGCTTTAAAATAGGTTTTAGAAACAGTTCTTGCTAAACAATTGGGTAACATATAAAAGAAGCAATGGGGTTGAATAACTAAAGGCAAATAGACTGTTCACTTTGCAAGAGACATTACACTTTGCAAGGGAACTTTCCCCAGAGCTTAGTAACTGAGTAAAGCTCTGCAAACTTACATCATCCTTGCATGTGTTTGGGTATTCTTTGCAAAGTGGAATGTCACTGCATTCACTAAGCTCTGTGGGAAATTCCCTTGAAAACTGGACAGTGTATTTTCCTTTAGTAAGACCCCTTTCACACTGGAGTGGCGGCCGCATTCTTGGTAAAGCGCCACTCGTTTTAGCAGTTCTGCTTTCAGCCACTAGCTGGGCACTTTTAACCCCAAAAAAGGGGGTTAAAAACTCCTGTTTTGCGGCGAAGCGCTTTTCAGGGGATTTGAAAGCGCTGCCCATTCATTCCAATGTGCAGAGAGTTTTGGGAGCGCTAAATACAGCACTCCCAACCCACCCCAAAGATGCTGCTTGCAGGACTTTTCCTAACTTCCCACAAGCGCACCGCTCAAGTGTGAAAAGCCACACTGGAAAGAATGGGAGGAAGTTTTCAGGCGCTTAGCAGAGGCTATTTCCAGCGCTAAAGTGCCTGAAAAACACCCCAGTGTTAAAGGGGTCTAAATCAACTCCACTAGCTCTAAGATGATACATACAAAGTGAAGATGTTCAGTCAGAAAGGAATGAAGTAACTTCCTGGACCAAGCAATCCATATGGACTGAATGGAGCTCAAGCTATGATCCCTGATTTTACTGAGGATATTGTAGGGTTCATCTTCATTTTTTTATTGTGATTGCAATGCTTTTTTGGTGATTTTCTTTAGAAACAATAAAATAGAAAAAATAAAACATAACAGGTAGCCTATATTGTTACCCCGTGCCATTTGGCCATTCTAATAGATGTATTCCATATTTTTGTTGCAATTACTGTAGCTCTACATTTATAACTAAGACTTTTGATATAGGCTAGATTGCAAAAGACTTTGTCATAAAAGACACATGTCTTTTATAGCATACAGAAACATTTCTTTATGAATTCATCATCTCTCCTTTTGTCATATTTGGAGTTTATTTGCAGACTAGGCAACAGCCACGAGTCGTCTCAGGCAAAGAGTATCAAATTGTGTGCTCTGTGCATTATGACTTGTGTTTATGGGTTATTTGGCATACAGCCATATCCTTTCAAGCTATTTTGTACATTTCTATGACTGGACTTGCCTTCATCTGTTTTAGTTTCACAATATTCCCTAAAACCATAAACCACCTGCACAATCCACACTAACCATTCTCCCTCCCTTTTGATAATGTCAGATTGTTTGTTACAGCTACACTTTATTATATGTAACGGGTTCTTCAGATACCAAAGGTTTGCTTCTGCACTTATATATGTGGATCCTAACTTATAATTTAAAACACAAAATACAATTTTAAATCTTTTGTAATCTAGCCTATTACTACAGTGGTATACTGTAAATATCAAACATTTTTCTGATTATACAAGAATAACACTGAGAATACTGTGTTTTTTTCTGGAAAGATGCATTTTTAAAACAAAAGAGATTTAAGCCTTATTAAAAAACTAAAATCCTATTATTTCTAGGTTCCATTTTTGGCAATTTTTCAACATTTCAAGAGGCATCCCTTAAAAGAAACTTGAGAATAGAAAAGGGGTATAAATGCAGAGTTATGTCACAAAGAGACCAGCCATATACCTTGTTTGGTATCCTAGGGAATGCCAGGTGAAATTTGATTGGTCAATAAGGGCAACAATTCCAGTAGTATTACCATTTTCATTTCTTCTGTTTTTTTTAATAAATATCCCCAATATCATTGTTTCTGAAATTAAATACTTCAGCAAGCAAAATTTCAACCCTTTTTACAAAAAAAGGTGTGTCTTAATTAAAGTGTTACTAACCTCACAACAGTAAAATCAGTCTATATATGCAGCATAGCATGCTGGTTAAACTCACTGTGGAACTTAAGGGATTAATCCTCTGCATTGTGTAAAAAGGCTGTTTTATCCTGTATGCATAGATCCTTCCCTCCTGCACTGTCTATCTGGCGAAAGCCAGCTAAAATAGGCAGAGTAGCCGACCTGCGCATAGTTGTGTCTTTTATGCTGGAGAGAACATTTACTCATTGATCACAGCTAGCCAGGTCACATGATATGGACATCACACATGTGGGCATGTATACAGGCTGCAGTGGAAATCTCCTTCTTCCTGAACTCTCAGCACTGGAGAAACTGTGCAGTTTATCATGTAACCGTGGTATACAGATCTTCCAAAAAAGTATATAGTGGCAGTATTTTAATGTAAGAAGATTATTTATAAGCTGTGGGCACTGGGAGGGGGGGGGATGAACTATTTTTATATTACTGGGTTTAGTAACAGTTTAAGTACTGAATATTTTCTTTTCATTGACAGATCTGGCTGTGTGGGAGCAAATTACACATTAGTGTTTTTACTGTTGAATTATTGGACATCTCTGTCTACAGTTACTGTGTTAGGTAGCAAAGCTTAACCAATATTGACTGGACCTAGTATTTTTTTTTCAAGAGCTTGCACAAGCATCAATTTGGCAATTAAATGCTGTTAACAAGATCACTGACGCTAGTATCCAGTTTGTCTAAAGGGCTTATTTACGCTTATAAGTTACAGTAATGTGCTCTAAATCAAGTGATATCGCAACACACAAAAATGCATGAACGGTATTGGATTTCAGTGCTGTTCATTTTGAATGGCACTCCTATGGCCTACTACAGTAGAAGGTAATGAAATCGCACTGCAGTGCACCAAAATGTACATGTTATGCATTGTAGTTCACCTCACCGGAAGTGAATGGGCTGACTTAACACAAAGCAGCATAATCCATGATAATGAGCTGCATGAACACACATGTATAGTGTCCATGCACCCTCTATGGTGATTTTATGGTGACTGCTAAGAGTAAACATCTGTTGGTACTTTACAAACCAAATCTACTAATCAGATCTTGCCTAATAATATGTCCTAGTATAATTGCTTGTAAAACTTTCATTACTGCTTGAGTTTCTTGGTTCCGTGTGTAGTAAGACTTTCCTGAAAATGTTATTCATTTTTCACCTGCAATCGCATATGTCCTCGAGCTTGTTTCGTGATTTACTGTATCTTGATCCTAATAGAGCAGCCACAATACTATGTGCTTTATATTAAATTAAATATCCATTGTGGAATGTTGCTGCAGGCAACCATGTCAGGGATAAAAGGCCTAAGCTAGTCACTGCTAAATTACATACCTTGCAGCATGCCAGAATATAATAAGCCAGGAAGATCAGACTTTATCCCACATCACTGCCAAGATTACTCACTGCAAAACTCAAAGGTTAATAGTCTTTTCTTGTGATATTTGCAACCACAGACACTCAAATGAAGTGAAACGACCTGAAAGGAACATAATGCTCTTGAATGCAATATTTCATATTCTTCCTGGCAGTGGATGATGCATAAAAACAGTTAAAAGAGGCACTCCGTTTACACTATTAGTAGCAAAACCAACCATATAACATAACTTCAAAGTGCTTTAACAAGATTTTTTAAAAATATAAAATACTTTGCCCTCCACTTATAAAAACTAGATATTTTAAACGCATATCTTAATTGTGGTGTTTTTATTATTTGTAATTTATAAAGGTTTTGCCATTTGTTTGTTTATTATACCAATATAGCTAAATTAAATTTCTTTAATTAAAACATTAAACAGAATAAACATTTTTGTTTAAACTATTCACATAGCATCTTTTATCTATTTATTATTGTAAAAGCTATGTTGTATATTTAAATACACAGTATCCCATACTTATTTGTTACAGGTGATGGCAGAGGTGATGCGTGCAAAGATGATTTTGATAATGACAGCATTCCTGATATCTACGATGTCTGTCCAGAAAACAGTGGTATAAGTGAGACTGACTTTAGGAAATTCCAGATGGTTCCTTTAGATCCAAAGGGAACAGCACAAATTGATCCCAACTGGGTGATTCGACATCAAGGAAAAGAGCTGGTTCAGACTGCCAATTCGGATCCTGGTATAGCTGTGGGTAAGAAAGCTTACAACCTTGTTTTTAGTTTTTCTCAGCCAAAAAAATTCTAGGCAGCATCTGCAACACGATTATACATTGGGCTTTTTATTGTTTAAAAACCACATGAACCTTGGAAGATTATTTTTGTATTTTTATTTTGTTCATCCTGATGCGCCCAGGCACTGGTGATTGGAGTAATGCACTATTGAGAGGAGAAGTATGTAACCTTTACCTGATGTTCATATGTTCACGTGTACAGAACATACCTACATTACATATTGTGTCAATTCCGCCGTTGACTCAAAGAATCCTTAAAAGAAAAAAAAAAAAAGGAAAACATATGAAAATAAACCAAAGGCAAAGAGTGCTTTTAGTCTGAGTTATTTAATAGCTCCACATGTAGAGTGAAATATTCTACTCCCAAGAAGCTTCTCTATTATTATCCTTAAACCCCATCAATCAAATCATTATGGTTGCACAGTGTGAGTGCACATTAAATCATGACTAGTACATAAGTAGATCATATATTTCTAAATGTGATGATGCTTTTTTCTTTATAACAGGAAAAAGATTGTTAAATAAGAATAAAGACGTGACGTAGTTTGTAAGAAGTGATTAATATTGTGGTTTTTGTATAAATACTTAGAGCATGTAAAACTCCATGTCATATGTCTGGCTACTGAGTGTCTTTCTTTTGATTTGTGCATTGATAATCAATATGTTTTAACATTTTGACTAAATATTGTCTTATGTTTCCTTTAGGCTTTGACGAGTTCAGTGCAGTTGACTTTAGTGGAACGTTCTACGTAAACACAGACCGTGATGATGATTATGCTGGCTTTGTATTTGGTTATCAATCCAGCAGTAGATTCTATGTGTTAATGTGGAAGCAAGTCACTCAAACGTATTGGGAAGATAAGCCATCTAGGGCCTATGGGTACTCTGGTGTCTCTCTAAAAGTTGTCAACTCAACGACAGGGACTGGAGAACATTTGAGGAATGCTTTGTGGCACACTGGAAATACACCTGGAGAGGTACTTTGGCCATGTGTATTCAATTTTTACTTTTTATTATGAGGACTGCAGTGAAAAAGATGAGAATGAGATGGTCAACATTTGAACCAGTCTTACCTCAATGCTTTCTTCTTCACTATTTCTCCTAAAATTTGATGTCCGAAAATCCTCCATAAATATTGAACACTTTCCTGTAGGACTTTTAGAAACACACACAAACAAACATAAGCCATCTGTAGCATTGAAGTTCTTGAAATTATAGTATTGATTTTTATATTTCATATTGACTCATTGACACTTTAAAACTCACACTTTTTCTAGGTGCGAACATTGTGGCATGACCCCAAGAACGTTGGCTGGAAAGATTACACTGCTTACAGGTGGCATCTGACTCACAGACCAAAGACTGGCTACATTAGGTAATCTGTTGATTTTGTATGATATTAAAGAGAGTGTAAATGTATTTTTTTTCTGAAACTATAAACACGTCACACTTACTTGCTCTGTGCAATGGTTTTGTACAGAGCAGTCCCAGCTCTCCTCTTCTGGGGTCCCCCGGCAGTGCTCCTGGTTCCTTCTGCCTTTAGAGTGCCCTCTTAGCAAGCCGCTTGGTATGGGGGCACTCATGCAGGCTTGATCCTGAGCTGCACTGTGTTGGTCTATTGACACACACAGTGTGGTTCAGCCCCATCCCTGCTCTCTGCTTACAGGATTTTATTGACAGCTGCAGAAGTCAATAGCTTCCACTGCTACTGAGGGGATCGAGCACAGCGCTGGATCGAGAACAGGTTTAGATAAGTATTTAGGGGGACTGTTGGAAGCCAATATGGAAAGGTTTTTTACCTTAATGCAGAGAATGTAAAAGATGTCAGATTCAGTCACTGTAGCCAGCAAAGATAATACAGATTACATGCATACAGAACAAACAATTTAAATGTGAAAAGAGTATAGTGGTGGCAAAGAATAGAATGGGAGTGCTTACTTGAACTTTTAGTGATAAATTAAAGAAACCCTGTTACTAGACCATTCATTTCAACAAAAATCTTCCCTTAAAGTGTTACTAAACCCACAACAGTAAAATAAGTCTGTATGTGCGGTAAAGCGCACTGTAGAACCTAAGTGGGTTAATCCTGCACATTGTATAAAAAAGCTGTTTGATCCTGTCTTCCCTGATCCTCCCCTTCTTCCACAGTTCCCAATCCATCTCTTGATAGTACAGTTCTTGGGGGAACTCTGCACATGCTCTGTTTGGTGTGTGTTGCTAGAGATTTTTTTATTTTTTTTATTGGAAGGGTGTATGTGATCGGCACAGGGCCAATCAGCACTGTCCGGACAGATGGTCAGGAGTCACCCAGCCTCATAGGAAAGTCAGAGGAGAATGAAAACTTCTCCTACAAGCTTTAACCAGTGTTCTGACAAACACCGGTAGAGGTCACAAGACTGCTATGTACTGCTGATGAGAAAAGGTATTTAGCAGTTTATATTTACTAAAATAATTGTATTTCCATGTTCTGGGTACTGTGGGAGACCAGATATAGTGAATGCAGGGTCCTGGGTTTAGTAACACTTTAAGATTACATGTGCATTTACATAATTTATGGGTTTTACCTGTAAAAGCTTCCCTATGTGTAGAGGTCTAAAAGCCCTAAGACTGCTGCTAGGTGACTTCATCTTGAGTTTGACGTCAGCAGCCCCAGCAAATTCAAAACTGTCACTAAAGTGACACTCTATACTTTTCCTCTTTGCTCCTCAACCAGTAGCTACATTAAAGGTTATCTAGTGAGGTGAGGAGCGGAGATGCTGGGTCAGCACAGACAATAATTATACATTCCCAGAAGAGAAGAGAGCTATAGCATGCAAAGCTATGCTAGGGAATTGGCTCTTCTGGAGTAGTCGATTTTTTTAGCAAGATAAAAGACACATTGCGAGTGAATAAAATATAGTTTATGGAAAGGAAAATACTATAATTAATTAAAATGCTAGATTTTGCTTGAACCTACAATTTTTAAGTTTGCGACCGGATCTCTTTAAATATTAATTATGCCTGTGACTTATCTCTATGTTAGCCTTTATGGAATAATGTCTATCTAATGTAACACATCAGAATCCTCCGAAACTTTGAGACACTTTCAGTGTAAATTACTGTAGAAATTCCACGCTCACACAGCATGGATCAGAAATGAGTAACCATTAGCAGTTAACCAGAAATATTTTTTACATTTATTATGCAATTGCTAAACCTGATTTGTTGATATAAATTACATTGGCCATATGAGTATAATGTTTTTCGGGTAGATGTACTGTCTTACAAGTTTCTCTACCTCCTTGCAGAGTTGTTGTTTATGAAGGAAAACTAATCATGGCAGATTCTGGGCCATTATATGACAAAACATATGCAGGGGGACGACTGGGGCTCTTTGTATTCTCCCAAGAGATGGTATTCTTCTCTGATCTCAAATATGAATGTAAAGGTTAGTGTTCTTTTTATGTTAGCCCACCATAGATGTATTATTTCACAAATATTTAAAAACTGTGCTGTGTGTAATCAGAGGGTGTTCTTAGTGATTTTGATGTTTTCCTGGGCTGAGCAAGGGGAGGAGGGCAGTTCTAAAGGAGGAGAGGAGATTTTCATGTGAAAAAATGCATGTGGCACGTGTTTATAGAAGCACCCATTGAAGTCTATAGGGGAAAAAACATCTGATATGAAAAAAACTGTACTTTTTTGAGTGTAAGGCAGTATAGTGTGAGCATACAAGTGTGAACATGGACTATTATTAAGAGTGGGTTTTTGCACATTGAGCATAGTCAAGCATAGGGAAACAAGCTGAAACTCAGCTCATCTGTCAATGGGGGGCTGAGTGTGTGTTACGACTATAAGTATTACTTACCTAAAATTTGTAAAGGATGAAGAAAACTGAAAAAAAAGCCCAATAACAGCTTATTTGTTTCATACATGTGTACATCTGCTGTTAAAACACAAGAGGTACCAGTTAATTACCAAGCACTTTTGTGTTTCTTTTCATGCAGCACCATTTTAGACTAAAATGTACTTGGAGAGATTAGTATCCCTGCTGGGGCAGTCTGTACCCAGCTATCTTGAGAGTTTCAACAAGCAGACCAGTTAAGTACAGTGTCAGGGGCAGATAATGATGAGCAAAATTGGCTTTGTCAATATCTCAAAAAATATAAGAACATTTCAAGAAAAGTTGGTGAATTGCATTTAGGTCAATGGAGAAATTTGGTGGTTTTAAGGGAGTAATGGGCTTTACATGGCTTCTGAGGTCTACAGAAGTTCCTTTACACTATCCTAGACTTGTTTTTGTGCCAAAAAAATGCTATTCCTAAAGAGAGTTCTATTCTCAGAACTAATAATTACCTTATTCCTAGTGCATTAACAATAACACTTTACATTACACTTAACCTTAACAATAACTTTTTACATTACACTTAACATTACCAAAAACACTTACTATACCATCCAATAATAATGCTCACCCCTTAATAAAGCCAATGGTCACTATTTCAGAGGCAATTTGTTTCTAAACAAATACATGTGATTGCTTTGCTGATTGCATTGAAATGTTTATTAACAAAGCTATGTGACTGCTGTTACGTAGCTTTGAATTTAAACAAAACTAAAACCATACCACACAATGTTGAAGCCTCATAGCTAGGAGAACTACGCTTTTCTAGCTTTAACGTGGAATTTTATTTTGTTAGGATAATTTTGCCAAATGATGCTGCATTGTAAAACTATAGGCCAATTTCAGCATAGGTCAAACCACTAATGTTGTGGCAAAATCAAGTTTTGGGAAATTGCCCAATTATCCCTTGTGACAAAATCAAAAACATTTTCAAAGGTAAAAAAGGCCAAAGTTATTTGTGTCATCCTTAAAGTATAACTAAAGGCAAAACTTACTTACTTACAAAACTTATACGTTTTAGAGTGCAGAGGGATTAGAGCGCTTGTCAGTCTTTATTGCTTTTTTTACCCCCGTTAAGGAGATTCACCATCTTTATTTGTCAGTTTACCCTTATCATTGACAGTGAAAGTAAAAAAAAATCTCAGCTTTTATGTTGTCCCCAGAAAAGCAATAGAGGGGAAATCTTCCAATTGGGACACTAGTTCTGGTGACCTGCGGGTCCCCAAGGAATTCCCTTAATTTGCAGGGATTTCCTCTCATTTCCTGTTTTAGCTATGGGACAGGAGGTGAAGGGAATCTCCACAATGGGACACAAATGGCAAAAAAAAATCTGTAAGGGACTATAACATTCCTGTGCTCTATCCAAAATGAAAAAAAAAAAAGTTTTGCCTATAATTCTACTTTTATACTGAAGTGGTACGTTGATGAATGATGAGTCACCCATGTTCTGGGGCCTGCTCTGTTCCTTCAAATATTGTCTTCTCTGTCTTCTGGATACCCCCACAGCTGTGATCTTTAGGTTCTGCAGGGGTTAATGCAAACAGTACCACCTATCAAAGGCACTTGTCAAAAGTGCTGGCTATGCCTAATCTCTTCGCTCCTCTGCTCCATTCATAGAAGCTGTACTATTGTTTCTGGCATTTAAAAACACTCAGCATTTGTCACTTTATTTTTAATTTTTTTTTAATCAAAAACACTATGAATGGAGGACGTGGAACTTGCATTCATATGCCCGTCCTCCATTCATAGAGCCCTTTTTATTGTGTTAACCGATAGTACTGCTTCTATGAATAGAACAGGGGGTAGAAAGGGCAGACATAATTGGTCCTTTGGTCAACTGCTTGTGGCAGGTGGACCCCCGCTTGTATTAACATTCACAGAACCTGAAGATCACAGCTGTGGGAGTATTTGAAGCAACAGAGCAGCCACCAGAACATGGGACACTCATCATTCATGTGAGTATCATTCCTGGTGCTGATTAAAAAAAAAATAACGTTAGCTTTAATTTAAAAAAATGTTGCTTCTTTTAGTGTTGATTCTATAAAGATTGTATTGTGTTAAAAATTAAGAAAGATTCGTAGAAATGATAGATTAGCCTTTAGGATCAGGTGGTGTAATGTTGGATGCACCACTGATGGGTTAGGATCAAACAAGGCCATGCTTCAAGAGTTTTAGGTAAACAGGATTGTTTACAGGATTGGTAAAGTGATAATATGTGGGTTCAAGAGAGATGGGAATATTTGATTTTGGTGTATATGTTTACTATATTATTCACTATGTTATCATCAAGTATTTGCAAGATGAATGCAACATGTGACCCACCAATGTCTCTGCATGTTTAGTTCTTTATTGTATAATGTAGTGGGATGACATGTTATAAGCCATGCAGCTTTTACTTCTAGTCTCTAGACGTTTATAGGAATATGCACACTACTCTTTGGATTACATTTGTGCCCTGCTTGCATGAGGTTGTTTGAATTGGTCATGGATCTGCTTTGAGATAATCTTTATTGTGGTTGTAGAATAAGACTTTATTGCTATTTAAAGTGGAATTCCATGCAAGCAGTGAAGTGTGCACAGCACCTGTGTTCACAGTGGAGGTTAAACTATGTCTAAAAAGATCCATGTCAAGTAAACCTTAATGAAGTACAAACACAATGCAAATGCAGTACAAACACGAGTGTGCATGTACCTTGACAGACAATAACTTTCCTGTAAGAACTCTTTAGATATGAATGAGTAAAACATTAAGGTTATTAAGGAAAAAAAATCAGCACATAAATTGTGACTACAGAAAAGTTTTCTGCAAGATACATGTCCATGTGTTATGCTTTTGTGTCTTATCTCAGTAGAATGTATTAATGGGAGTCAGCCCAATCTATATGTTTTTTCATTAAAAATTCCATATGCTTGTTATATGTATTATGTCATCTCGTTGTGTACGTCCAAGAAATGAATTCTCACATAGTACAACTGCACGATGTCTCTGTAGAATTTAGAAGCTGAACATCTGGTAAACCTTTCTGTCATAATGAGTTTTACTTTGAATACACTGACATCTTTTTGGTTCTGTAACACATCCAATTTTCCTTTGATGTCATATGTATACATAGGAAATAAATATAAATTAACCCTTAAAGCTTAAATCCAAATCTAAACTTTGGCTATCCTTCCCATCCTCCACCTGCTGCTGCCTAACCAAAACCAATCCAAACAATGTTGTAATACTTACATTTAAGGAGCTTCAGGATTCCTCTGGGTACCAATTGGTAAATCTGGAGCAATGCTGGTAATGCAGGTCAGCATTTGTTCAAAGGCACAGGCACTGAGGTATAACTCCCCTGCTTTGGCTTTGTACTGGAAATGCATTTCCACAAGTACCCAAGGGAATCCACATTTTCTAAAAAGTAAGGAGTTTGGAAAAGTTTAGAATAGGAGATCAAGTGGAGAGAAATAATGGGAGAAAGTAGCTAAAGCTTTAGATTTAGGTTTACTTACAATGCAATTCAGATGGTTCAGTTATACACATAGTAAAATTGCCAAGGTGATCCTTCTTTATTGTTAAGTGCTTAGTTTTGAAAATGTTTACTATTCTATAGGACCACTAATTATGTATTATATAAGTGTCTACTGTTTTTTTTTGTGGGGTTCATTTTTTTATTGGGAGATGCCAATGGGATTGAAGCAGTCCATGTTAAATATTTGCTAGCCATACAAATAAAGGCAAATTTGAATGCTAATGCAAGTATGCAACTTCATTTAGAATGGGATTTGTTAAAATTGAGAGTGTATACAGAGCACGATCTGAGAGGCACTTTTGCATTCTTGGGAGTCCATATAGAAATTCTTGGACAAATAAACAAACCTGATAAAAATGTTACATTGAGATCCTAATAACTGGTCATGTTTGAAATACAAACACTTTCTAACATTTCTGAGTTATTATTGATTTTTTAAAGTTTTTTTTATAAATCCCTAAGGCTTCATGTACACTAGCTTACACTGGTAGCTCCTAAACTTGAGTTTAGGAGCTTTTGGCATTTGTTTGCCAAAGCTCCTACATTCAACTCCATAAAAATCTATGTATAAATGTACACATAGGCTTTTAGCAGAGTTTAGGAGCTACCACATTTAGGTGAGATTCAACCTCCTTCTCCCAAACACAGAATAATTGAGTTCAGGATAGGAATGTTTTGACTGCTGGCCGTGGAAAAATGTGGCAAAATCTCAGCATGTTTTTGCCGCAATGTTGACACATTTAGTGTTTTGCCACGCCTGCGGTAAATGTAGGCTAGTGTACATGAAGCATAACTTGGTTTACTAAACCATACGCATGTATACCATCACACTGCTGGGGCCATTAAACAGGCTGAACACCTCACCTATGTTCACACAGTACTAGGCACCCTCAATTCACACAGATGGGCACATCTGTTGTAGCATCCATATGGTAAACTTACTATGAAGCATGTATACATTAACATTTCTAAATGTAGAAATGCCATAGCCTATGCTGCTCAACAGTTCCATAGTGGCCATTCATAAAGCCTCACATTTGTGCAGAAAGTATAGTTTTTGTAACACCACAATTCTGTGCACACCTTAACAAAACATATTCATAACATAACAAAAAACTATTATTAAGGCCTTTTTCACATAAGCACAGAGAGCTGCAAGCCACGTAAAACAGCGTATCTCTGCATCTGGCGGTGACAGGTGTTTATGTAAAAATCAATGGCAGGCTGTGCCTGTACTCTGGTAACTGTACATCTAAGTATTTACTTGTGTAGGGGGATGTGAGTCCCTGGAAACAGATTGGGGTTGGTTTACTAAAACTGGAGAGTGCAAAATCTGCTGCAGATCTGCATAGAAACCAATCAGCATCCATTTTTTGTTTTTAAAGCTTAATTGAAAAACTTGAGGTTAAAAGCTGATGGACTACCATGCAGAGCTGCACCAAATTTTGCATTCTCCAGTTTTAACAAATCAACCCCATGGTTTGCATCCAGGTCACTATCTGTACACAAGTAAACTTTTAGATGGGCAGTCACCTGGGTACAGGCACAGCCCGTCATTGACTTAGTTAGTGTAAACAAACCCCTACCCCAGCCCCTGTGTGAATGAGCCTTAATAGGCAGCACACATATAATTATTATGTGTACTGTTAATTATTTTTTGTTGTTTGTCCTAAATGGCCATACAGGTCTTTTGGAGATTTTTCTTTGTTTGTTTGTTACCATGCCACTTGTTAATGTTATAGTTTTTGTGTTTCTTTATTCTCAGGGGGAATTTCGACCCATCCATTCTATGATACAACTAGTTAAAATATAAGGCACAAAAGCAGCATTATTTAGTTATTTTAAACATGTTGGGATTACAATGTGTGCATTGAACATTAGTGTACTCTGTAGTATGTCAGTAACAGGGATTGCGATCACTTGGTAGGCCTAGGTGCTTGCTTTCATGTAAATTAACAATTCAGACCTACTGAACTCTCCCTCCTGTTTGGCAATTCCTTTTAGTAAAAATAACACAGTGGGGGGGGGGGGGTTTACTAAACCTAGAGAGTGCAAAATCTGGTGCAGCCCTACATAGAAACCAATCAACGTCCAAGTTTTATTGTCAAAGCTTAATTAAACAAGCTGAAGTGGGGGAGATTTACTAAGATTGGAGCGTGCAAAATTCAGTGCAGCTCAGCACAGAAACCAATCAGCTTCCAAGTTTTATTTTCAAAGCTTAATTGACTAAGCTGAAGTTAGAAGTTTATTGGCTACCATGCACATCTGCATCAGATTCTGAGTGCTCCCGTTTTAGTAAACATCCCCCGTAGTGTGCTTGCTGTGATTTATGATGAATTGTTTCTAATGAATTCTTCAAACCAACTAACAATTTTGTTTTAGGGTTTTATGACCCCGATTATACAAGCAGTTGTTGTATATGCTTATCCAGTGTCAGAACAGTAGCATACTAATCCGTGTTTTTTACCCTCTTTACAGATTTTTAAGAAATTGTTAACAAATTGTGTACTTTACTGTACATCCTGCGTGACCAAGACACCTCAATTCACCTGGTACCCTTTAAAGTCTTTAAATCTGTCTGCACGGCAACACCTCATAAACCCTGTAAGATCCATGTCGAAGAGGAGTAGAGTGCAGACATTCAGCACATCAAAGGAGAAGAGCAAAAACCTCATCTTGAACTTTAGTCAGGTTGATAAATCGCCAAATGCGGATAATTTTTGTAAAACATTTTTTTGATGATGCAGTAAAACAACATTTTATACTAAAAGATCATTTATGTCTTGCTTATATTGATCAACTAATCAACTCACAGTTATTGATAAGGTACATATATTATATCACTGAGACATTTTACCCATCAGTTTTAACAAAGTTTATTTCTCCTGGATTTTCTTATTCACCAATTTTCCTAAAAGACAAATATTTAACCCAATGTCATATTGTATTTAAGAGCAAGAAGCATTGGCATAATTGAACAGGAAATTGTCCAGCACAGTTATTAAGTAAGGATTCTAAATTCAGGTTAATTAACCAAAATCAAGCCTTAAAAAGTATAAAGATAAATTAAACTATCAATTTTATAATTTAAGATAAATTTGTAAACTTCTAGATATGTATCTATAAATCTATAAGATACATATCCTACATAACATTTATTTAACTTGTCAGCACAGTTACAAAACAGCACCTAGAAGTTCAACAGTAGACTGGTACCAATATTATAATATGCTCTGACCAAATTCCAGGAACACGTGTACTTTCTTTTGTATCTAGATATTCTATATAAATTAAATCTTTTGAATACTGCATATTTGGTATCTAAAGTGCCATAATAGCCCATTGTCAAAAGTGTTTTATATGTCATAAAACCAAAAGACACTGTGGGTCATACAATACAATACATACACTCAAACCAGAAAAAAATATAAGAAGGAGTCTCTTATTATCATATTTAGAGCACTCAAAAGGCTTGATAGAATGCCAACATATCTGTTATTTCATAGCGCACCTATTGTCATTAATCCTCCTTAGCACTATACAGTATTGTGTTTCTGTTGTCGCTTTATTTGAATACGACAATTTGAATATAGTTTTTTAAAAATAATAGTTAGATGTGTGAATGTAGCCCACACTATGAAGTTAACTGTATCTGCTTACAAGCCATGGCATGTGTATCTTGGCACTTTATTTTGTATTAACAGTCTAGGAAGTATAATGCATATAAATAAGTCCTTATAAAGGCAAATACATTATAAATATATATAGCATAAGATGATGTTCCTCAGGAAAAACAATCACAGCCATGATGAGAGTAACAACATATATTTTGATTTTAGTATAGGCAGATAAATATGATTACCTAATATGAGATGTTCAGAATATGGGGTAAGATTGTCTTTGCAGTGGGCAACAAAACTTTCAAATGTAAATACAATGTAAAATACCTCAGATGCAGTCAAGATATATACATTTAGGAATTTTATGTTGCCCCCTGCTTATCACATATATTTTAGATTTGGCATTCCTTTAAAGTATATGTCCAACACAAACATTTTTTTAACTCTATTAGAATCCCTGTTTTTATCCAGGGCTCTATTAGAGAGGCTTCCGCTCACTGGTGTCACAAAAGAATCTGCAACACCTAAAAAATGTGGGAAGGCTAGAAAATCCTATTTTGTATGGCGGTTGCTGTCCCTGTTGCAGATTTCCCCCCACTTGATTGTAACCATTGTTAATTAGAAAATAAGTGAGCAGAAATCTAACAAACACAACTACGGATAGCAGTACAACCCAAGAGAGGTTCTAGTTTTTCCCCAGCTCTATCCAAGTAATGAAGTTTTGTCTTGACATACACTTTAAACAATTCAACATTAGAAATATGAATTTGTAGTTAGGATAATTATGTTTGAATAGCTAAGATATTAGATGAGTTCATATAACACTCCTTTTGTGTTCTAGCAACATCTCCTATAGCCTCAACCATAACCCAAATAACCCAGAACAGCCACAAGACCAAACGGGCCAGATCTTTTAGATTTGTCTATATGCATTTAAGTGCACATCTGGCAGAAATAGGGATTTATTGGCATATATAGAAATTCTAAGTCAAAATGTTATTACAGTAACTAAAATGAATCAGAGGTTTTTAATTATAGGAGAATTTCAATAGCCACATAATAATGAAAATAATAGTATTAATAATATTTGAATAATTTAAAATAGGCATTGGTCTTCGGTTTACTTGACCATTATCCACCAAACGTGCCAGTATATTTGTATACGTACTGAGGGGCACGTTTTTGGAGGCAGCAGTCTGCTAAGATTGTCAGGTAAGCCCAAGAACAAGGCTAAGGCTTCTCTTAAAACTTTAATTGCTATTGAAATTATACACATGTATAATATGTATTGCAAAGTAAAATACCCGTGTGTGAAGCCACAGATGGAAGCTGACATTTTCAAAAATGGAACAGTAAAAAGCTCAGTCTATTCAGCCTCACTAGGAGTGATGTGATCAAACTGGAACTGGCATGCCTAATATTCAAGAGACTGTTAGCTTCAGGCTAAAATAGGTATTCTGTTTTGTGAGAAATTACTTTACATGCTTTCATATCACCTGCTGATTTATGATTGGCACCGTATCTGTTTTTTTTTCCAAACATAGACTTTTTTTATCTAACACTGAAAATAACAATTTATTCTATTCAAACACAAGATATTTTGCTGAAATATAACCTTTAGTTCACTTGCACATGCAAAGTTTATCTGATAGGCAAATATAATTTAATAAGGGAAATATTTTATACTTGTCACTAGTTATGCCATACATGCTCCCTAGTTATGCCAAAGATGCTATTCTTTCTTAGTTTTATATGCTTATTGCTTGTCAAAAAATACTTTACATTCTGGACTTATTGCACCTTTATACAACTGCTATGCATTTTTAATTTTTTAATTTTTTTTGTGTGTGCTTTTTTGTCGATTCCATTTTTTTTTAAAAACACACTTCCGTAATTCATTAAATGTAAGCATTGTAATTGATGTAGCATCTATTTGGGGTTTGTTCTGCGAAATACTGAATGGGACGGAAGATGTTAATATTGATAGACTGTACTATAATTTTTTTCCTGTAAATTATTTATGTCTTTTTTTTTCTAATACGTTTTAGGACTGTTTATGTTTTTAAAAAGTCAACCTGTTTGCAAAAAGATTGTAAATACTTATTTATTGTTTTGTTGACAAAACCTAAAGTATACTACAATTAGCCAGATACAGTCATTCTTTTTATAGATTTTTTAAAAATATTCATGATAGGAAATAAAATATAAACAAAGGTTTTAACAAAATATATCTCTAGTAGTAATATTATTTCTGTATTTTTTGGATGCACATATGTATTCCTTTATATATTTTTTCTTTATGGGCATCACCTAAAAAGAAACCTGTTGTTCATTGCTTGACAATCATGATTATCCTTTGGCTTCAATACCTAGAGTCATTGGCTCAGAACAACTATGCTGATAAACACTTCTGATTTCATTGGTTGCATAAATGTCTCTATTAGGTAACTCGAAATGTATTGAAGCATGGCCACCACACTTTGATTTGCCATTATTTACTTAGAGTTCACATACAGTAGCTAAAACAAGAACAGATTTTAGTATCTATCTACTATGTGAGTATGAGTTTTGAAAAGAGTAAGAAATGTTCTTTTGGCTTAATGAATAAAGTAAAGGTGTGGTCACTCTAAATGCTCAATCATGTGCAAGGGAAATAAAAAAGCACAATTTTGCTTTGCTCATGACTAACCTTATTCACTAATCCAACACTCATTAGTCCTTCAGAAAGTCCACACCAAAGCATCTAAGCATTTTTGTTTTTTGTCACATGTGCAGATGGGGGGCGCATTCAGTAAAAACACCTTACATTTTGGATTTGGCAAGCAATGCCACTTGCCAAATTCACCTATTGAAGTCAGTGTGACAAATGCTTGATATGAAGATACAGTGCAGTATTAAAATGTAAAATCTCTCTTGGGATAGAAAAAAGCATGTATTCAAGAAGTGGTAGTATTTTCATTATTTTCCTTTTGTAAACTGGCTTCAAACCACCACTAATAAAACAATCCACCAGAGTTCATGGTAGAGCCTGTTGCCTGTGTGAATAAACCCTTACCGTGTCATTAGAGTTTTCTGATAGGTAAATAGCAACTTACATATAATACAAATGTCTGAGCACTGACAGGCTGACCCCCCACTCCAACAACCTCTGCCGCAATGCTGGCAGCATGCAAACATCTATTTTCCAAAGACAACCTCTGTATATGACGCTTATCACGTGCACTCAACTTTTTTGGTTGACCATGGAGAGGCCTGTTCTGAGTGGAACCTGTCCTGTTAAACTGCTGTATGGTCTTGGCCACCATGCTGCAGCTCAGTTTCAGGGTCTTGGCAATCTTCTTATAGCCTAGGCCAGTGATGGCGAACCTTGGCACTCCAGGTGTTTTGGAACTACATTTTCCCATGATGCTCATGCACTCTGCAGTGTAGTTGAGCATCATGGAAAATGCAGTTCCAAAATATCTGGGGTGCCAAGGTTCACCATCCCTGACCTAGGCTATCTTTATGTAGAGCAACAATTCTTTTTTTTCAGATCCTCAGAGAGTTATTTGCCATGAGGTGCCATGTTGAACTTCCAGTGACCAGTATGAAAGAGTAGGAGTGATATCACCAAATTTAACACACCTGCTCCCTATTCACACCTGAGACCCTGTAACACTAAAGAGTCACATGACACCGGGTAGGGAAAATGGCTAATTGGGCCCAATTTGGACATTTTCACTTAGGAGTGTACTCACTTTTGTTGCCAGCAGTTCAGACATTAATAGCTGTGTTGAGTTATTTTGAGGGGACAGCAAATTTACACTGTTATACAGCTGTACATATACTACTTTACATTGTAGCAAAGTGTAATTTCTTCAGTGTTGTTACATGAAAAGATATAATATAATATTTACAAAAATGTGAGGGGTATACTCACTTTTGTGAGATACTGTATGTCAGCTGATAAAGTCTCACACTCCTCCTCTGTACATGAAATGCCTGCCATTGTACTAACTGTGACAATAAGCTGCATATGACTATTGAAGCAAACAGAAGAGAGAATTGCATGCTGGAAGATATTTCCAACCAATGTGATACTAACCCCTTCGTGCCTAAAGTTCAAACAAATCTAAATGCCTAAGCCCAATTTTGTGACGTTGACTGTGTTAGTAAAACCGTACATATCATCACAACTACTTTGTGCATCCAGGTGAATTATTGCCTTTTTCAGGACAAATCGGGCTTTCATTTGGTGGTAAATGGTAATGGATATCTCCTGCTTTTTTTTATTATCAAGGGAAAACTGGCCCAAAATAGTAAGAAATAAAATCATTTTTTTAATTTAGCTTTATATTTCTTGGTACTACCATAACCTACCACCAAATACAAACCCAAAATAAATTCTCCTGCTCCTGATGATCGCAGCGATACCACATATGTGTATGTTAGGTGCTATATGTACCTGTAGTACATCCCAAAAACAATAGTGCGCATTTTGCTTTTTTTTATCCTACCTAAAAAACACTGACACTAACTGATACTGATACACATTTAAAAAAGGAATTCTGTCCCAAAAAGAAAAAAAATACTGACCCTGACCATTACCCAAACAGTAACCCTGGCACTGACCTAGATCAAACCTTGATCTAGGTATTTTTTTATTTTATTTTTTTTATTATTACCATTATTATGAAATGTATTAATTTTTTTACACACACTTTTTTTCCTGTGCAAGGACAGAGAGAGATAGAATGTATCTCTCTCCTCCATTCACAGAAAAAGAAAACACGGGGGCGGGCTTCACAGTGACTGATCACTGTGATAGCCAATCAGAGGCTATCACAGCAATCAGATGACCCAGAATCGAGAGTTCCGGGTCCCGATTATTAGTACAAGGCCCGGGGCTTACGGTGAGAACCCTGTCTCTGTGCTGGAAGCAGGCCATGCAGCGCGCTCCAAGAACAAAGGGAGATACGCAAATATGTGACCCCATGCTAAAAAGCCCAGTGCAGTGATGCTTCATATTTGTGTGACGTCGGTGTGAAGGGGTTAAAAATACAGGGGCATTACTAGAACTGTAAAAGACCTGGGGCATCTTTGGGCAGTAATGTGGCATACATAGTATGCAGGGGCAAACAGTGGATGTGGCCGAATTATGGTGAACAGTAAACAAGCTTAAAGGGGCATGGTTAAATAAAATCTATAAAATATGGTTTGATTGCTGTACCACAAGCAAGAGTCTCACAGACTTGTATATACTTCAGCACTAACATTTTTAAATGAAATACTGCCATTACATATGATTTTATGTACACTGAAAATAAACGGAGCACTAACAATTTGAGCTTTAAAGTAGAACTTCAATAAAATAGTCAGGGGCTGTATGGCATCCAGCAACTGGGCAGACAATAAACACTTTGGTCAGGGTATGTAATGTACAATATAGTGTGTATAGTGCAGGACTCTTTCGAGCTGGCCATCCATAGCCTGTGGGCTGAATGAAAAAAAAGTAAACAGATTACTCGATTCATCCAACTGAAGCGGATGGAGGAATATCCCTGCTGGGACATTGCATTCTAACAGCAGCACTAGACAATGTCAAAATACACTGATCCGCAGCTGCAGCTCTCCTGCCTTCCAGCACAATTTTCCCCTCTAAATTCCTAAACACATATGTGCATGCATTCCAAAAATATCATAATAATTAGGTATTTACTTAATTATAGTTGGCTTTTTCCTAAAACTATAGAACCACCTTGGAATGCCTATGAAGGTTGGACAACATGCAAAGTAAGGAGACTTCAACCAAGTTGACACATTGGGGTTGATTTTGTAAAACTGGAGAGTGCAAAATCTGGTGCAACTGTGCATGGTGGCCAATCATCTAAGTTCAGCTTGTTCAATTAAGCTTTGACAATAAAACCTGGAAGCTGATTGGTTTCTATGCAGAGCTGCACCAGATTTCGCGCTGAAATCTGAAAATAAAAGGAAAAAAAATGTGCATACATTTCACAAATGTTGCAGAATATCACCTGATATAATAAATAGCAACATTTCTCAGTCCACATTAGCACCCTCTATATCTAGCAGTGGTCTAGAGCGTATTTCTCAAATGAGAGACATGAATCCCTCCTGGAAGACCTAGGATATCTTGTATATGCAATGGGGGTGGGGTGTCATGGCACATGCTGAGGGGAGCACAATAAAAATGTGTTTTATACTGCAAATATTGCCTTGCTGATCCAGATGCAGTGAATGCTGTCAATCTTGATTTTACATTGCAAAAAATGCTCTTAATAATACAAGATGATATTGCATCTCCACCAAGTTTTCAATGAGACAAACATTATATTTTACATTCTAAACAGTGCAATTTCCACTATTTTAGGGGATGAAAAAAATATTTTTATAGCATTTCCTCATATCATATATGATACATATTTAACGTATGTAAAGAGGTGGTCTTTATATATCACTGGCCAAACAGATATATATACCTCAGTAGGGGGCATAGTCCATATAAACTATATGACTACATCACATGAAAAGGACCTCTCCTCCATATTAGTATACAAAGGTAGTCCATGGTAGATTCTTATAATTGAATGTATTGTGAAAAAGAGACAACTTGCGCCAATCTAAGTGCAGTATCAAATGCAACTTAAATAAATGTAAAAAAGGTGTCCAAAGGGCTACTTACAAATACTCAATAGGAGTTAGCCATGTATACACATGTAGATGGTCCATAGGCAAAGACTGCAGCTTTTCACAGTGAGAGGGTCCCAGCAATATGATGGAAGCTGTCTAAAAGATGTTCAAAGGCAGTCCGTGGTCTCCAATCCTCGACCGGTGGGGAGGCTGCTGTGGAGGATGCAGGGAAGCCCAGATGTCAGCAAGGGCTGTACGTGGTTCATCTCAAGCGGCAGAAGCTGGAACCGGAAGAGGACCAGTGTGAGGCGCACAACGCGGGAGTGCAGTACATTGCTGTATGATGATTGGCAAGAGCATGCATCATGACCTGCATGCTTTGGCCAATCACAGCGCCCTCAGCTAAGAGAGCCATAATTTGCCAAAGGCAGTGTGCCTTTGGCCAATCATGGCTCAAGGGGACTAAGTCCACACCCCACACTATATAAGTCCGCCTGCAAGTCGGCCTCGTGTAGTGTGTCATTGCCGCCATGGACGGAGAGAGAGTGTCATTTAGATTGAGCAGGCAAGCAGGTTATTCAGTTAGCTGCAGTGTATTTAAAATATATATATACAGTCAGTCTTATATATATATATATATATATATATATATATATATATATATATATATATATATATATATAGATATATATATATATATATATAGATATATATATATATATAGATATATATATATATATAGATAGATAGATATATATCCACTGCATGCAGTTTAGCTAGATCTGACTGCAGGCCGTTCCTGGTGTACTGTTTCTAATATACTTCCGGCAGCCAGGTGATTCAGTTAGCTGCAGTGTATTTAATATATATACACAGTCAGTCTAGTATATTTATATATCTCCACTGCATACAGTTTAGCTATATCTCACTGCAGGCCGTTCCTGGTGTACTCTTTCTAATATACTTCAGGCGGTGTACACAGAATACAGTGCTGTGCACCCATAGTGCAGTTGCTCATACTTTTCTGGTGGTCAATACAGTACACCCATAGTTGTTATTACACTTCTGTTGGTGTACAGAGTACTGTGCACCCCTAGTGCAGTTGGTACTACTTTTCTGGTGGTGTACACAATACATACAGTGCACCCATAGTTGTTATTACACTTCTGTTGGTGTACACAGTACCGTGCACCCCTAGTGCAGTTGGTACTACTTTTCTGGTGGTGTACACAATACATACAGTGCACCCATAGTTGTTATTAAACTTCTGCTGGCGTAAACAGTACCATGCACCCATAGTGCAGTTACTACTACTTTCCTGGTGGTGTACACAATACATACAGTGCACCCATAGTTGTTATTACACTCCTGTTGGTGTACACAGTACCGTGCACCCCTAGTGCAGTTGCTACTACTTTTTTTTCGGTGGTGTACACAATACATACAGTGCACCCATAGTTGTTATCAAACTTCTGTTGGTGTACACAGTACCGTGCACCCCTAGTGCAGATGCTACTACTTTCCTAGTGTTGTACACAATACATACAGTGCACCCATAGTTGTTATTAAACTTCTGTTGGTGTACACAGTACCGTGCACCCCTAGTGCAGTTGCTACCACTTTCCTGGTGGTGTACACAATAAATACAGTGCACCCATAGTTGTCATTACACTTCTGTTGGTGTACACAGTACCGTGCACCCCTAGTGCAGTTGCTACTACTTTCCTGGCGGTGTACAAAATACATACAGTGCACCCATAGTTGTAATTATGCAGTTGCTACTACTTTCCTGGCGGTGTACACAATACATACAGTGCACCCATAGCTGTTATTACAATTCTGTTGGTGTACACAGTACCCAATACACAATACATACAGTGCAGCCATAGTTGTTATTACACTTCTCTTGGTGTACACAGTACCGTGCACCCCTAGTGCAGTTGGTACTACTTTCTTGGTGGTGTACACAATAAATACAGTACACCCATAGTTGTTATTACACTTCTGTTGGTGTACACAGTACCGTGCACCCCTAGTGCAGTTGCTACTACTTTCCTGGCGGTGTACACAATACATACAGTGCACCCATAGTTGTTATTACACTTCTGTTGGTGTACACAGTACCGTGCACCCCTAGTGCAGTTGCTACTACTTTCCTGGTGGTGTACACAACACATACAGTGCACCCATAGTTGTTATTACACTTCTGTTGGTGTACACAGTACCGTGCACCCCTAGTGCAGTTGCTACTACTTTTCTGGTGGTGTACACAATACATACAGTGCACCCATAGTTGTTATTACACTTCTGTTTGTGTACACAGTACCGTGCACCCCTAGTGCAGTTGCTACTACTTTCCTGGTGGTGTACACAATACATACAGTGCGCCCATAGTTGTTATTACACTTCTGTTGGTGTACACAGTACCGTGCACCCCTAGTGCAGTTGCTACTACTTTTCTGGTGGTGCACACAAAACATAGAGTGCACCCATAGTTGTTAATACACTTCTGTTGGTGTACACAGTACCGTGCACCCCTAGTGCAGTTGCTACTACTTTTCCGGTGGTGTACACAATACATACAGTGCACCCATAGTTGTTATCAAACTTCTGTTGGTGTACACAGTACCTTGCACCCCTAGTGCAGATGCTACTACTTTCCTAGTGTTGTACACAATACATACAGTGCACCCATAGTTGTTATTAAACTTCTGTTGGTGTACACAGTACCGTGCACCCCTAGTGCAGTTGCTACCACTTTCCTGGTGGTGTACACAATAAATACAGTGCACCCATAGTTGTTATTACACTTCTGTTGGTGTACACAGTACCCAATACACAATACATACAGTGCACCCATAGTTGTCATTACACTTCTGTTGGTGTACACAGTACCGTGCACCCCTAGTACAGTTGCTACTACTTTCCTGGCGGTGTACAAAATACATACAGTGCACCCATAGTTGTTATTATGCAGTTGCTACTACTTTCCTGGCGGTGTACACAATACATACAGTGCACCCATAGTTGTTATTACAATTCTGTTGGTGTACACAGTACCCAATACACAATACATACAGTGCAGCCATAGTTGTTATTACACTTCTCTTGGTGTACACAGTACCGTGCACCCCTAGTGCAGTTGCTACTACTTTCCTGGCGGTGTACACAATACATACAGTGCACCCATAGTTGTTATTACACTTCTGTTGGTGTACACAGTACCGTGCACCCCTAGTGCAGTTGCTACTACTTTCCTGGTGGTGTACACAACACATACAGTGCACCCATAGTTGTTATTACACTTCTGTTGGTGTACACAGTACCGTGCACCCCTAGTGCAGTTGCTACTACTTTTCTGGTGGTGTACACAATACATACAGTGCACCCATAGTTGTTATTACACTTCTGTTTGTGTACACAGTACCGTGCACCCCTAGTGCAGTTGCTACTACTTTCCTGGTGGTGTACACAATACATACAGTGCGCCCATAGTTGTTATTACACTTCTGTTGGTGTACACAGTACCGTGCACCCCTAGTGCAGTTGCTACTACTTTTCTGGTGGTGCACACAAAACATAGAGTGCACCCATAGTTGTTAATACACTTCTGTTGGTGTACACAGTACCGTGCACCCCTAGTGCAGTTGCTACTACTTTTCCGGTGGTGTACACAATACATACAGTGCACCCATAGTTGTTATCAAACTTCTGTTGGTGTACACAGTACCTTGCACCCCTAGTGCAGATGCTACTACTTTCCTAGTGTTGTACACAATACATACAGTGCACCCATAGTTGTTATTAAACTTCTGTTGGTGTACACAGTACCGTGCACCCCTAGTGCAGTTGCTACCACTTTCCTGGTGGTGTACACAATAAATACAGTGCACCCATAGTTGTTATTACACTTCTGTTGGTGTACACAGTACCCAATACACAATACATACAGTGCACCCATAGTTGTCATTACACTTCTGTTGGTGTACACAGTACCGTGCACCCCTAGTACAGTTGCTACTACTTTCCTGGCGGTGTACAAAATACATACAGTGCACCCATAGTTGTTATTATGCAGTTGCTACTACTTTCCTGGCGGTGTACACAATACATACAGTGCACCCATAGTTGTTATTACAATTCTGTTGGTGTACACAGTACCCAATACACAATACATACAGTGCAGCCATAGTTGTTATTACACTTCTCTTGGTGTACACAGTACCGTGCACCCCTAGTGCAGTTGCTACTACTTTCCTGGTGGTGTACACAATAAATACAGTACACCCATAGTTGTTATTACACTTCTGTTGGTGTACACAGTACCATGCACCTCTAGTGCAGTTGCTACTACTTTCCTGGCGGTGTACACAATACATACAGTGCACCCATAGTTGTTATTACACTTCTGTTGGTGTACACAGTACCGTGCACCCCTAGTGCAGTTGCTACTACTTTCCTGGTGGTGTACACAACACATACAGTGCACCTATAGTTGTTATTACACTTCTGTTGGTGTACACAGTCCTGTGCACCCCTAGTGCAGTTGCTACTACTTTTCTGGTGGTGTACACAATACATACAGTGCACCCATAGTTGTTATTACACTTCTGTTTGTGTACACAGTACCGTGCACCCCTAGTGCAGTTGCTACTACTTTCCTGGTGGTGTACACAATACATACAGTGCGCCCATAGTTGTTATTACACTTCTGTTGGTGTACACAGTACCGTGCACCCCTAGTGCAGTTGCTACTACTTTTCTGGTGGTGTACACAAAACATAGAGTGCACCTATAGTTGTTAATACACTTCTGTTGGTGTACACAGTACCGTGCAACCCTAGTGCAGTTGCTACTACTTTCCTGGTGGTGTACACAATACATACAGTGCGCCCATAGTTGTTATTAAACTTCTGCTGGTGTACACAGTACCGTGCACCCCTAGTGCAGTTGCTACTACTTTCCTGGTGGTGTACACAATACATGCAGTTCACCCGTAGTTGTAATATAACTTCTGTTGGTGTACACAGTACCATGCACCCATAGTGCAGTTGCTACTACTTTCCTGGTGGTGTACACAATACATACAGTGCACCCATAGTTGTTATTACACTCCTGTTGCTGTACACAGTACCGTGCACCCCTAGTGCAGTTGCTACTACTTTCCTGGTGGTGTACACAATAAATACAGTGCACCCATAGTTGTTATTACACTTCTGTTGGTGTACAGTGTAGAGTTTTTTTGCTAAACAAAATTTACAGCATGTACGGGAGGACACCAAGGAGAGGCAGATGCTCACAGGCCAATAAAAGAGGGCAAGTAGGCTCTGTGTCTACAGTCGACAGTGCTAGTCATGGACACAGTGGATCTTGGCCTCGTTGGACAGGGCGGTCAGCAGTAAGGTGCATATCATCACCCCTGTAACATTTGTTTTGCTATCTGTGCCCCTGTTCAGAAGATTTCACCTCACTTTCTGTCCCAATGACAATTGGATTTTGAAAATTTGGGGTTATTAGGAAAACAAGGATTGGTGATAAAGCATTAGTGGAGACACCTTTTTTGCAATTTAAATCTTACAGGAGAGAATTTCCTTTCCTAGGTGTAGATTTCCTCTCACTTCCTGTTTGTAAGTAGGAGTCGTTTGTAAGTTGGATGTTTGAAAGTGGGGGACCACCTGTATATACTATATGGCCTGCCCTAAATACTCTGCAGAAAATTGGGCCTTAGGTCTTGGTGGCATTAGAACACTGTAAGCCCTCACAGTTACTCTTGGTGGGCGCTGGAACAGGCCATGCTGTGAAATATTAGATCAAAAATTGTAATTACACGCCTCTGTAAAACAGGGGCAGACAAATTGGGTCTTAGGCAGTGGTGGTGGTGCCACAACACTGTAACCCCTCACAGATACTCTAGATGAGCGCAGGAACAAGCCCTGCTGTGAAATATTACATCAAAAATTATAATTACACGCCCCTGTTAAACAGGGGCAGAAAAATTGGGCCTTATGCCTTGTACACACGGTCGGATTTTCCGATGGAAAATGTTTGATGGGAGCCTTTTGTAGGAAATTCCAACCATGTGTAGGCTCCATCGGACAGTTTCCATCGGAATTTCCATTGCACAAAATTTGAGATCTGGTTCTCAAATTTTTTGACAACAAAAATCCGTTCGTGTAAATTCCGATCGTGTGTACACAATTCCGACGCACAAAGTGCCACACATGCTCGGAATCAAGCAGAAGAACCACACTGGCTATTGAACTTCATTTTTCTCGGCTCGTCGTACGTGTATTACATCACCACGTTCTTGACGTTCGGAATTTCCGACCAACTTTGTGTGACCGTGTGTATGCAAGACAAGTTTGAGCCAACATCCGTCGGAAAAAATCTATAGATTTTGTTGTCGGAATGTGCGATCGTGTGTGCGAGGCATAAGGCACTGGTGGTGGTGCCACAACACTGCAACCCCTCACAGATACTATAGTTGAGCGCAAGAATGAGCCCTGCTACAAAATATTACATCAAAAATTATAAATATACACCCCTGTTAAACAGGTCCAGAAAAATTTGGCCTTAGGCACTGGTGGTGGTGCCCTGAAACAAAAATGTTCTTAGAAGCTTTCAACATGAACATTGAGGAGGAATAGGATAGTCACTCAGCATAACAGGATAGTCACTCAGCATAGGCAGTCTTCAAGGGATCTCACATTCATAGAAAAATTAATCGGTTACATCAGCATCAGGTGCTTAGTAGCTGGTGTTCCAAGACTGATTCATTTTTATGAAGTTGAGCCGGTCAACTGAGTCTGTGGACAGGCGCACTCTGTGATCAGTTACAAAGCCTCCAGCAGCACTGAATGTGCGTTGAGAAAAAACGCTGGATGCAGGACAGGCCAGTAGCTCCATTGCATATTGTGCAAGCTTTGGCCAGTGATCCATCCTCAAGACCCAGTAACCCAGTGGATTTTCGGTTGGAAAGGTCTCCAAGTCTGATCTTGCCCCTAGGTATTCCTGCACCATGTAAATCAGATGCTGGCGATGGTTGCTGGAACTGATCAGACCTTGGGGCTGCGGACTAAAGAATTGTCTGAATGCATCGGTCAGATGGCAACCTTCTCCACCTTCTGTGACTGACCGAAGCCTCAGCAACACGTTGTCCAGGAAGACCAGGAAATTGTAACCTCACAGGCTCTGGAAACGCATTGCACAAACCTTTCTGCAAGGCCTCCCGAAGATGTTTCATCCTCCGCTCTCTCTGTGAAGGCTGGATAAGTTCCGCAACCTTACCCTTGTAACATGGATCAAGAAGGGTTGCCAGCCAGTAATGATCCCGCTCCTTGATACCACGAATCCGAGGGTCCTTTTGCAGGCTTTTCAGGATCAGGGAGGCCATGCAGCGAAGGTTTGCTGAGGCATTCGATCCAGAGTCCTCTGGGTCACTAAGGATGACATGATCCACAGCCACCTCCTCCCACCCACGTACAAGTCCATGGGTTTCTGGGGACTGAAAACGATCCCTTGAAGACTGCTGCTGATGCTGATTGCTAGGCTCCACTTTCATGCTGACACAATCCTCATCCTCCTCCTCTTCGTCTTCCTGTGTGATCGGCAGGCCCAAAGGAATACTGTCTGGATAAAGGGGACCTTGAGAAGTAAGGAAGTCTTCCTCCCTTTGTTCTGCCCCAAGTGCCCTGTCCATTATTCCATGAAGCATGTGCTCCAACAGGAAGACAAGAGGGACAGTATCACTGATGCATGCACTGTCACTGCTCACCATCCTCGTGGCCTCCTCAAATGGTGACAGGACAGTGCATGCATCCTTGATCAGTAGCCACTGGCGTGGCGAAAAAAAGCCAAGCTCCCCTGACCCTGTCCTGGTGCCATACTCACACAGGTACTCATTGATGGCCCTCTGCTGTGTGTGCAGCCGCTGCAGCATTGCCAATGTTGAGTTCCACCTGGTGGGCATGTCACAAATGAGGCAGTTCTTGGACAGGTTGCATTCCTTTTGAAGGTCAGCCAGCCAAGCACTGGCATTATATGACTGGCGGAAATGCCCACAGACTTTCCTGGCCTGCCTCAGGAGATCCTGTAAGCCCAGGTACCTGCACAAGAACCACTGTACCACCAAATTAAGGATGTGAGCCAAACAGGGAACATGGTTCAAGTGTCCCTGTCGGAGGGAGGAGAGGAGGATGGTGCCATTGTCGCAAACCACCATTCCTGGATGAAGCTGGCTTGGCGTCAACCACCTCTGAGTCTGCCCCTGCAGAGCTGACAGAATCTCTGCCCCAGTTTGGCTCCTGTCCCCTAAGCAGACCAACTCAAGCACCGCATGGCATCTTTTTGCCTGAGTGCTTGCATAGCCCCTTGAACGCCTACGGAGCACTGCTGGTTCTGAAGACAAATCTGCAGAGGAAGAGGCCATAAAGGAAGAAGAAGAAGAGGAGGGGGCGGAGAAGAGAGGTGTGGCAGAATTACCACTATTAGCATTTTGGAGGCGTAGTGGTGGAACAAGCTCCAACAATACTGCACCCTGTACTGCATCCTTCTCAGCTACCAGCAGAGTTACCCAGTGCACCGTGAAAGAAAGGTAACGTCCCTGTCCATGCCTGCTGGACCATGAGTCAGCGGTAATATGCACCTTACCGCTGACCGCCCTGTCCAACGAGGCCAAGACATTGTCTACCACATGCTGGTAGAGAGCCGGAATGGCCTTCAGTGAAAAGAAGTGGCGTTTGGGAACCTGCCACTGAGGTACCGCACATTCCACAAATACACGAAAGGGGGCAGAGTCTACCAGCTGAAAAGACAGCAGTTGGAGTGCCAGCAATTTAGCCAAGCTAGCATTCAGCCGCTGAGCATGTGGAAGACTGATGTGAATGTACAATGTATATGTAAAGTGCTGCGTAAATTGACTGCGCTATATAAGTACCTGAAATAAATAATAATAAATAAATATATACAGACCAAATTTCTTTCCATGGTTTAGCAACTGGAGTAGGGAAATTTGCCTGCTACAATCGGATGTTTGTGTAGCGATAGCAGATTGCCCACAAGTACTTGGCACACCTAATTCTACACCTTCATTCCTCTCAGTGCAGGTTTCTGAGAGGACTGAAGGTATAGTGGGGTTGGAGATCCCAGCTGATGAGGAGCAAGGAGAGGTCCGCCTTGTTCTTTGGTGTGGGTCTTTTAAGTACTGTTGCCAACGGACTGCATGGGAGGTCAACATATGTCTGGTCAAGCATGTGGTGCCCAAGCGGCTGCTGTTTTGGCCACGCTTGATACGCTTCAGGCATATGTTGCAAACAGCAATGGTGCGATCTGCTGCACACGTATCAAAAAAGGCCCACACCAAAGAACTTTTCAAAATACGTGGGGAGTCAGCAGCGCCCTGCACAAATGTGGAGCTCTGAGGTGTGATGCAGTTGGCTGGCTGCCCTTAAGCTGGTCCCTGGAGGGCATCCTGCCTCCCTTGGAGATGTGCCTCCTCCTCCTCTCTTCTATCAGGCACCCACGTAGAGTCAGTGACCTCATCATCCTCTCCCTCCTCGTCACTGGAGCAAACTTGGCGGTATGCTGCAGCTGGGGGAACATGACTGCCAGTTTCTTGTCCTCTATCTGGGCTCACGTTACTGCCTTCCTCAACCTAGGTACCATCATCGGAGCCTTCAAAACACTGCGCATCCTCCTGCATCATGTACCCGACACTGTGGACTCCTTAATGCATAATGGTGGGGCTAGGGAAGGAGTGACTGATGACATTGAGCAGATGGAATAGGCTGCTTTGGCAGCTGCATTGGCAGGCAAACTACTCTGAGCCTGGGTGACAGAGGATGAGGAGGATGAGGACGGCTTAGTTATCCACTCTACCAACTCTTCTGCATTTTGTGGATCAACATGGCCAGCTACCGAAAAAAAGGACAATCGTGCCCCACGACCACGTGCTGAGGATGCACCGTGTCCACGACCAGCACTGTTGACTGTAGACACAGAGCCTGCTTGCCCTCTTTTAGTGGCCTGTGAGTGTGTGTCTGCCTCTCCTTGGTGGCCTTCCAGATATGCTGTAAAGTTTTATTAGCAAAACACCGCCTGACGTTTACTAGAAAAAGTACACCAGGAATGGCCTGCAGTCAGATATAGGCTTGGATAGAGTAGAATGCAGTGGATATATATGTAGGAGACTGTATATATATTTTATGCACTGCAGCTCACTGAATCACCTGCCTGCCTGAAAGAATATTTGAAAATGTACACCAGGAATGGCCTGCAGTCAGATATAGGCTTGGCTAGACTGGAATGCAGTGGATATATATATGTAGGAGACTGTATATATTTATTTATTATTATTTATTTCAGGTACTTATATAGCGCAGTCAATTTACGCAGCACTTTACATATACATTGTACATTCACATCAGTCCCTACCCTCAAGGAGCTTACAATCTAAGGTCCCTAACTCACATTCATACATACTAGGGACAATTTAGACAGGATCCAATTAACCTACCGGCATGTCTTTGGAATGTGGGAGGAAACCGGAGTACCCGGAGGAAACCCACGCAGGCACAGGGAGAACATGCAAACTCCAGGCAGGTAGTGTCGTGGTTGGGATTCGAACCAGCGACCCTTCTTACTGCTTGGCGAAAGTGCTATCCACTACACCACTGTGCCACCCGTAGGAGACTGTATATATATTTTATGCACTGCAGGTCACTGAATCACCTGCCTGCCGGAAAGAATATTTGAAAATGTACACTGGATATATATATATGTAGGAGACTATATATATATATTTTATGCACTGCAGCTCACTGAATCACCTGCCTGCCTGATAGTATATTAGAAAAAGTACACCAGGAACAGCCTGCGGTCAGATATAGCTACACTGGATACAGTGGATGTATATATATATATATATATATATATATATATATATATATATATATATATATATATATATATATATATTAAATGCACTGCAGCTAGCTGAATCACCTGCCTGCCTGAAGTTTATTAGAAACAGTACACCAGGAAGGGCCTGCAGTCAGATCTAGCTAAATTGTATCCAGGGTATATATATATATATATATATATAGAGAGAGATATGAAGCACATAAACACGTCACAAGACTAACAACATAAAATAGACCTGAAGTGTGCCCTGGCCTGCTGTATGGTAAACCCAGATCTGCTGGGTGGTATGCCAGAGAAGGGCGCAAAAAGACTTGGTTAGGGAGGTAATGATTTGCTTAAGTTTACTGACATACTACGGGCAAGCTTGCCAAAGGCTCATGACATTTCTGCTTGTGGATTGGGAATGTATTGAATGAAGCAAGTGAATTTCCACCTGCCCATTTTCTTGAGGACGTGGTCCGGAACCCAGTTTCGTGAGGCTGCTGATGCTACTCCGATGCGAAAGAATTTCCAGAAAATTTGGCGGGGGGCCAAGGCCTAAGTTGGGCAAAAGATTCCTAACGTGTCTGGTGAACTGGTTGCTGCTTAGAGGGCTAGTAGGGAGCGGTAGTAATGGCTGCTCTCCGAGAGGTTGGGCAGATGAGCTAATAACTGGCCTAGAATGGCCACGGGGCAGGCAGGCATTGCGCATCTGGGAAGTATGATATCTACACCGGGACCAGACTGTTGTGTTTCGGACACCATGAGGTGCCGGATGAAGTAATTTTGGTGGCGTGTCAGGTGGCGTCTACGTAACATTTTACTGGGGCCGGTGACTGAATTCACTGGGGCGTAAGAAACCGCAGAAGGCCAGGTAGATGGCTGCGTGAACGACCTGGCTGAAATTAACCCAAAGGGGAATGTGACAGGATGGTAGACATGTCTCGGAATATGGCGCTGGTCGCAGGTAGACGTTTACTATTGATTTGGAGTTGTCTGTGACTACTGCACGGGATAGTCTTGACCGCATGGGTGGCAACCAAAGGTAGTTTGGTAGGATTTTGTAAGGAGATGAAATGCTGGATGCCAGCTAAGTAGTCTGATGGTATTGCGTAAAAATTCCAACTGTGTGTGGCAAGATGATCTGGAGGCCAGGATGTGATGGAAATCTCCTGATACTGCCCTAGGGTTTGAGGCTAGGAACCTGTCATAGATTTTCCAGGCAGTACGGTAGGCCTTCAGGGTGTTGTGAGAAAATGATTAACAAGGCAGGTAGCATTGTGAAGATGTTGTTTTAATCCGAGGTTAGCTACGACCAATGAGGGATAATACATGGTCGGGTCGGTTCCAGTTCCCTGCGAAAAGAATGACTCAAAATTAAAATTGGTAGTGCGTCAGCCAGAGTATTGCAGTTGCCTGGGCTGTAGATGCAGCAAACATTATTTGGTGCTGTGGGGATAGTTGCACCAGCCTGCTCGGGAAGGCCATGATGGCCAGCGAGTTGAACCTGCTTTTATTTATGATACTAGCTGTGGCTTAGTTGTCTGTGGCATACGACAGTGTTTGTGCTGCCCAGATACTGCGCCAGACGTGAGCTGCTGCAATAATGAGGTAGAGTTCGAACAAAGAGAAGGACTAACTGAAGCCAGGAATCAAGAGGATTTCTGATGGCCATGGCCCTGCGAACCAAAGATGGCCAAAAATTGATGCGAGGACCTGTGGAGGCTGCGGCGTCCGTGACTACCTGAGACGAAGAGGGAGATGCTAACGGAATGAACATTGACATACCATTCCAGTTGATGGGAAATTCATTCCATCTGGGCAGATCCGTTATTGCTGGCACGTCTAATTTAAGGATATAGTCAGGGTCTTGTATCTGGGAAGGAAACACTAGGAGGCGTGAGATAAGGGTCACCACGAGTCTGGCTGCTGTTTTTTTGTTTTTTTTTGACATGAGTGGTGACAGTCATGGAATGAGTACCCGTTGACAGTGTGGTCACCAAGGAGTGCAGCTGAATAGTCGCTAAGAAAATTCTGATGCCTGAGTGCCTGGTAGGGCTGCCTGTAGCGTTTATATATATTTATATATATATATTTTTTTTATATGGTCCAAGCTCTGTGAGACTGTGAGCCGGGCGGAGGCGAAGTTATCGCTGTCGGCCTGCGACGTGACATCGGCAAAAGAAAGGAAGGGCAATGCATATGTCTAAGGCAAGTTGCAAAGGTAGGAGGGGATAGATGCGTTTGGGTAGATGGAGAGGCAGTAGGAAAACGAAAAGAACAGGACAAGGAAGGATAGCCATAGCAACAGTCAATTGCGTACAAGCGCTGTTGAGTGTGATTTTAGAAAACTTGAAAGAATGCGTGACAACCGAGGTGAGCCAGGAGGTGACTGGCTAGGTAACCGCTAGCTCGGGTGTCGCCTCTCCTCGGCACAGACTACTGAACCAGAGCCCCCCGGGCGGACAGGGGCGAATATTTTGCAGTCTGGTATTCTAAGTAAGAATGTTGCATTCTGTAGTTAATTGTCGTATGTTCGGTCTGCTACGCTTGCACTGCCAGCAAGCTGAACGTCAGGCGACCTTGTTTGCGTGGTGAAGGATCTCGGATCGCTCTTCGAAAACAGAGTGAAGTGCACAGAAGTATGTGACAGTTACTAACGCCTTGGGAGCATGTCAAATCGTGTATGTGAAGTAAAACATGTAGTGAAAAGTGTTCAAGAGAAAAGCAAGGGGGGATTCCTTTGAACTATGCACCTGACTTGATGCCCTAGTAGTGAAAATTTTTTTTTTTTTTTTTTTTGAGGTTGAGGATTGAGTCGAATGGGAACCTGTAGTATGGTGACACGGGAATTTTGGTTTGACAAGGGGGATTGCAAAGAGCTGTTTGGGACAGCTAGCCCCCTGGTGAAGGTGCAGGCCCTCGACAAAAAAACAAAAAAATGTTTGGTTTTTTTTGGGAGATATTGTCCAAACCTGGTTCAGGGTGGACCAACTGGTAGTCTAACTGACGTAAAGGGGAAAGGGATAGAGAATACGATTGAGTAGCCATGTTGCTACTGGAGATGAGTGGCTGTATGAAGCCATTTCGTAACGTTTGCATCGATTGCAAACAAGCAGCCTTTGATAGGCGAAAAGAAAGTTTTTTAGCAGAAATTTGATTATTGCGCAGCATTCGTACAAAATAGATGGTGTGAGTTGTGTGAGAAAGAGATCCGAACCATTGAGCCGGTATGCGACTGGACTCGGATCGGTCGGATGGAAGAAGCACACTGTTGGTGAGTGCTTGTGTATGCTGAGGATCCGAATCATTGAGCCGGTATGCGACTGGACTCGGATCGGTCGGATGGAAGAAGCACACTGTTGGTGAGTGCTTGTGTATGCTGAGGATCCGAATCATTGAGCTGGTTTGCGACTGAACTCGGATCGGTCGGACGAAAGAAGCACACTGTTGGTGAGTGCTTGTATGCTGAGGATCCGAATCGTTGATCCGGTGTGAGACTGGACTAGTATCGGTCAGGGAAAGTAGGGTTGGCAAGGATCCGAATCGTTGAGCCGGTGCTACGACTGGACTCGGATTGGATGGTGGGGCTTGTAATGCCGAGGATCCTGAATCATCATGCCGGTATGCAACTGGACTTCGGATCGGTCGGTGAGAGTTGGATTGGCAAGGGTCCGAATCGTTGAGCCGGTGCTACGACTTGACTTGGATTGGTTGGAGGGGTTGGGAGTGCCGAGGATCCGAATCTTTGAGCCGGTATGCGGCTGGTCTCGGATCGGACCGTGAAAGTTGGATTGGCGAGGATTCGAATCGTTGAGCCGGTGCTACGATGGGACTCGGATGGGATGGTGGGGTTTTGTAATGCCGAGGATCCTGAATCATTGAGCCAGTATGCGACTGGTCTCAGATCGGTCGATGGAAGAAGCACACCGTTTGTGAGTGCTTGTGTATGCCAAGGATCCAAATCATTGAGCCGGTGTTGCGACTGGACTCGGATCGGTCGGATGAAAGAAGCACACTGTTGGTGAGTGCTTGTGTATGCTGAGGACCTGAATATTTGAGCCGATATTGTAACTGGACTCGGATCGGTCGGTTGGAAGAAGCACACTGTTTGTGTGTGCTTGTGTATGCTAAGGATCCGAATCATTGAGCCGGTGTTGCGACTGGACTCGGATCGGTCGGATGAAAGAAGCACACTGTTGGTGAGTGCTTGTGTATGCTAAGGATCTGAATATTTGAGCCGGTTTTGTGACTTGACTCGGATCGGTCAGATGAAAGAAGTACACTGTTGGTGAGTGCTTGTGTATGCTGAGGATCCGAATCCTTGAGCCGGTGTTGCGACTGGACTCTGATCAGTTGGTGAAGTTTGTATTGCCAAGGGTCCGAATCTTTGCGCTGATTATGCGACTAGATTCGGATCGGTTGTGGATGTAAGGTGACGATGGGGCTTGTGTTCTTGATCCAAATCGTTAAGCTGGTGCTACGACTGGACTCGGATCGGCTGACTGTGTTAGTGGTTGAAGGGGCTTGTGATTGCCGAGGATCCGAATCATAGGGTCGATGTTGCGACTAGATTTGGATCGGCTGTTGTTGTGTGCTTGGTATCCAATAAGAGGTGTAGGGGGTCAGTTAGGTGAAGTGTGTGTTTTCAGTAGGAGGTGTAGGGGGTCAGTAGGTGAAATCGGGGTTTAGTAGGGGCGTGGTGTGTGGGAGGCAGGTTCGAGACCCTGTGGTGTAAGCGACTTGTTTTCAAGGTGGTTAGGCTTATTCGTACGGTTCTTACTTCCTAGTCGGTAAGATACCAGTGGTGCCGAGTGAAGGCTGTCATGATTCGTAACATCGTGGCTGCGACTGGGCTCAAATGAGGAATGGAGAAAGGCAGTAAGTACGAATGTGTGCGAATAAGCGAGTAAGACCTAAGAAGTCGTAGGCAGTTTATGAAGGGGAACATAAAGTAACGGTTCGGTAGCAGGTAACCACAAGTCCTACCTGCGACAGTGATTGTGGGACAATCGATGAAAACCTACGACCAATCTCGAAGGACATGCAGTGAGTTGGTAGAGCTGGCCTCTGCAATGCATCTGATACGAATCAGTTGTAAAGCGTATGAAATTAATCTGATATAAATCGGTAGTAAGGAGTATCTGGTTGGTTGTAGAGTGTATTGGTTGTATCCGACCTGACTGATCCTTATGTGAACCCTTAAATGTGACTACAATTAATTTTTTATGAATTTTTTATAGTTAATTTTTTGGAATAATCTTTTATAAAGAATTTTTTATATATTGAATTTTTTATTAATTTTTATTAATGTTTAGTAATTTATCCCTAGTCTGCCTCTTTTTGTTCCTCATATTATTTCCTATTTATAATATTCATTTATATTAATTTTAATATTATTATTATTTTTTTTAAAATCATACCAATTATATTAATTAACTCGTATTGGCCCCCTTGGTATCCTATGATTTCAATTAACCTAATTCAATTGATGCCAAGTGGAGGTTAAACGATTTTGGTATGAAGTTTTTACTTAAGATGTTTCCTAAACTTATTTACGCCTTTTTTCATCCATTATAAGGTTTGAGTTGCTGTCACATATGTTCTTCCATTGTCCAAAATGGCTGAATTGGATTTGTTCCATGTGCCTAGATGGAACGCTAGATGATTTCCTGCTCTGGATCCAGATCGAGGCTTGGTTTCCATTGTTATTATTTATACGCGACACATCAGTGCGTCGCCCGTGCCCCAGACGACGTCATCGTGTGATGAAACGCGCGTCGGGAGGAGCTGACGTGCTGACGTCTCGCGTGTTCAGGTGGTGGACAGGCGATCGCCTTAGCCGGCCGGCTTATGCTATTCCATGCTTTTTATTCTCTTATACCATGTAAGTGTATTTTCTATTTGTAATTAATAAATTAGTCTACTGGATTACTCTATGTCGATTCCCTTTTTTCTCTTTCTCTGAGTGACTTGTGTTCTGGTGCTCTGGAAGTGTTTATGAAAAGTTTTTACTGGGACCGACCTCTCTATGTGGTGTGGTGGATCATCGCCTCCATTCATCCCTTCTGTTTAAAGGCCCCGACCGGGTCAAGGTCACAAGCTTACTTGAGCTTGCCTTGTGGTAAGCATATAAATTTACTGGTGTTATCACAGTGGTGCGGTGGAGGACTCATTTGTTTACCCAGCAACATCACCTGGGAGATACTATCATAGGATTACATAATTCCTCACTTACACCTAAATGGACTTGATGACGCCTATTTAGAGTTGTTTACTTATGTTTTTATGTATTTAACCCATTTATTTTATGGGCTGCTGTTTATTCACATATAAATAATCATATATGTCACTAATATTGTCACTCTGTATATCATCTCTGGTGTATGTTTTTTAGGTAATTAGCGCTGCTACTTATTGCTAGTTGTTTTGTTGGGTGTGTATCTCACTTGTAGCGGCAGCTTTTTGGATATAGTTTTTTCATTATTTGTTATTTTTCACCTTATATTTTATCACAGCGCGGTATTTATTATTTATTTATATTGTATTGGTTGTATGCCATCCCTTGCTGTGAAACTGAACACCTCCCAACCACCCATCCCCCCAGACTAATCAAGTGCAGAGGAGGCACCAGGTGGGTTTAATTACACCTCAAGCAGCCACAGAAACCCATACAAACAATACATGCTCATCTCCTAATGAATGAGATGGCAACCCCATGTACAATGAATTTCATAACCAGTGAAACCTATTGCGAGTGATATTGAGAACGACTGATAGTGAGTACTACGTCTGTGCCGAATGATGTCGGGACATGAGCGACAACAACTCCGGCAGGTTTTTACGAAAGGGGGTGCAGGATAGGAAGCATAAACTGCAAGATTTTGAACATGATACGAAAAGTTTGGATACTACCTGCGACCGCGAGTGGGAACCGCCGACGAAGAGCATGAAACGAAAGCCGGAGTGCACCTGCGATTGAATGCACAGACTGCCGAACACGAGGTGAGCTGGGAAGAGTCAGCCCTGTGATGTGCACTACCGCGCACTGGAACCGACACAGACCATCCTGGGTGGTCTGGTTAAATACCCTCCGGGCACCTCCCATAATTTCAGGCCAGTAAACAGGCCTTCCTATATATATATATACAAGCCTGATTGTATATAAATACTAAATACACTGCAGCTAACTGAATCGCCCGCCTGCTCAATCTAAATGAAATGACACACTCTCTCGGTCAACGCCAGCAACACACTACACAGGGCTGATGTGCATGTGGCCTTATATAGTGTTGGGTGTGGACTTAACCCCCTGAGCCATAATTGGCTAAAGGCACCCCGCCTTTGGCCAATTATGGTTCTCTTTTCTGACGGTGCTGTGATTGGCCAAAGCATGCGGGTCATAGTGCATGCTTGGCCAATCATCAGACAGCAATGCACCACAATGTCGCAGTGCATTATGGGGCGTGACACGCCGCTCGAATTTGGCGCGAACGCCCCATAATGTTCGTATTTCGATGAACGATTGAACAGCCAATGTTCGAACCGAACATAATGCTCACCCCTAGTCTACAGTGCAATGCTTGCAACCTTTGGTTAAACATGGGCTCAAAATTGTTTTTAACTGAACAAAAAAAGAAAAGAAAAAAAACTGGCAATTAAACACTGACAGATGGTGATAAAAAAAAGTGATGGACTTATCAGGAAGATATCTATGTTTGGATCTTATGGGTGGATTTGGTGAAGTACAGACAGAGCACACATCTCTAATGGATTGAAAGTATGTAAGTACACAGCTTTCCCCCTTATGTAGTTTAAAAAAAAAAAACATACATATCTACAGCTATATTTACCTGCTTTACAATTCCATTTCAAATACGGACTAAGAGTTAACACATTTACAGATGTCCAAGTCAACCAATCATTGTTTTTTTAATGATAGATTCGTGCAACATAATTGGTTGTTGTGGGTTAATGAGCTTTATTATTTTTTCCTTCCCTGAACTTCACTTTCTAAAGCCCAGTTCACACTGCTGTGACCTGAAAGTTGCGCGACTTACAGTGCAACTTTGCCAGTTGACTTCTTGGTAACTTACTGGTGATTTGCTGGCAACTTGAGTACTACTTTGATGCAACTTTAGAAGCGACTTTTGGAAATGCCTGCAAAATCTTTCTGTAATGTCGGATCCAAATCACATCAGTATAGATGAGGATCCAACTTGGAGGCAACTTCTATTAAAGTCTATGGGCACAAGTTAGATACTGTAGAAGTAGTACAGGAATCTTTTCTAAAGTCAGAGTGAAAGTAGTCCTAATTAAGACAGCTCTCATTGACTAACATGAGATTTCACATGTCATGCGTCTTGGGGGTCTCACAAGTCAGATCCCAAGTCACAGCAGTGTAAATAGCCTCAATCAACATTGACTTTTTTAAATCCCTATGCTGCTAGCATTAGTAAACAGATAGGAAAATATTTACTTGTTGAATTTTTTTATATTTCTTCAGCTACTTCCTGGTTTGCAGGCCAAGGTAAATGATATCATACATCCAGGAGTGTTTTTGGTTTGTGGTGCTCAGATGCACTGTAGATCCACTTTAACAAGTGTATAGTGTTCCCACAATTTTGGGAATGTCACTTCCATCTAGATTACCAACATCTGGGGGAATTTCGTTAAAGTACATGTAAACCGTAACTTGATGGCATTTGGTTTGCTAAGTCACTATGAGTCACAAACAATTGCTATTAAAAAAAACAGGAAGTGCCTGAACAAGGACCTTCATGGCATTGTAACCAAGTATTATTTTGATGAAAGCTTTAGATTGAAATGTATTGAAAATGGCTTTTGACATGACATTACCATTAGAGACCATTACCATTACCATTAGAGATGGGTCGAACACCCCCAATGTCCATTTTTCAGGCTTATATGCAAGGTATTGGGCATACAAAGGGTATGGGGGTCTGGGTACTGCCCTGAGGGACATGTATGAATGCAAAAAAGTTAAAAAAAAAAACATGCCTGGGGGGTCCCCTTAGTCTGCATGTAAAGTGGCGCATCTATATAGAACCTGCTGCAGCAAAAATTACATTTATACATTTTTTAAAAATGAAATTTTCCCTACAAGCTTTCTTTATATTGTAAACAATGGCTTGAAGAGCCAGTCTGTATGATGAGGCCACATGTTAGTGTACATGGAACAAGTTTAGAGATTTTTTGGATAAATTCTGGTGTCAGACTTTGGATAGAAGTAACAGGTGTGGAAAAATTGGGTTTTAGGTGTTGGTGGTGCCTTCACACAGTAAACCCTATAGAGGTACTGTTGATGAAAGCAAGAATTGGCCTTGCTGTAAAAATTAGAAACTATATGCCCTGGTCAAACAGTGGCAGAAAAATTGGGTTTTGGGTGTTGGTGGTGCCTTCACACCGTAACCCTATAGAGGTACTCTTGATGAAAACAAGAATTGACCTTGCTGTAAAAAAATTCAAATCATATGCAACTGTCAAACAGGTATGGAAAAATTGGCCCTTGAGTGTTAATTGTGCCCATGAAACCTATAACAAAAAAAATGCTTCACGATAAAATCAACACAGACAAAGCTAGGTAGCCTAGACAGTCTTGCAGAGATTCCACATCCTAAAAACACTTAATCGGTGACATCGGCATCAGGGGCTTGATAGCTGCTGCTAATCCAGGAATAATTAATTCTGATAAATGCCAGCTGGTCAACGGAGTTTGTGGACAGACGGACTCCTTTATCTGTTACAAAACCTCCAGCAGCAATGAATGCCATTCATAAAGCATGCTGGATGCAGGGCAGCCCAGTCGCTCATTTACATACTGGGCAAGTTCTGGTAGGTGGTCTACTGTCATGACCCAGTAACCCAGTGGATCGTCGACTGGAAAGCTCTTCACGTCTGTTTTCGCCCCTAGATAATCTTCCACCATATGATGCTGACAGCCCTGGGCACCGAGGACTAAAAAAATGTTTAAATGCATCACTGAGCCGGCTCCCTTCTCCTTTGACCAACAGAAGTCTCAAAACTAGCTTTTCCATGGGACTGTAAGCTACCAGTCTGGAAAGACATTACATATACTCCTCTTTAAGGTGTCCTCAAGATATTTCATCCTCTGCTCACTCTGTGGGGATGGCATGTGTTCCGAGACTTACCCCTTGTAACGATGGTCAAGAAGAGTTGCCAACCATTAATGATCCTTCTCCTTGATGCCACAAAATCTCGGGTCCTTTTGCAGGCTTTAAAGAAAAAGGGAGCCCATGCACCATTGTGGAGGCATGAGAAGCAGAGTCGTCAGGGTCACTGAGGATTACAGTATCTGGAACTACCTCCTCCCAGTCACGTACTACTCCCAAGGGTTCTGGGGATGGAAAACCATCTCTTAAGATTTTGATTTATTCCTCTGCTTCAATGCCTCCAAAACTGCCAAAATCCTCCTCCTCCCTCTTCTCTTGTGTGTTCTGTGGCATCGCAAGAATGGTGTCTGCATAAAGTGAGCCTTGAGAAGAAAGGAAGTCCTCCTCTTCCTCCCACTTCTCTGCCTCGAGTGCCCTGTCCATAATGCCACGCAAAGTCTGCTCCAGCAGGAACACAACAGGGATTGTGTCACTGATGCATGCATTGTCATGGCTCACCATAATTGTCACCTCCTCAGATGGTGAAAGTACAGTGCATGCATCCTTTATCAGCAGCCATTGGCATGGGGAAAAAAGCCAAGCTGCCCTGAGCCTGTCGTTGTGCCATACTCACACAGGTAGTTCCTAAATGTCTTGCAGGACAATTTCATGGTCCAGATGGTAGACGCACCAACTAGAAATAAAGTGTTACTGGATCTACTGATTACCAACAATACAGACCTGATCATGGATGTGGAAATACGGGGCAATTTAGGAAACAGCGATCACAGGTCAATTGGCTTCTGTATAAATCACATAAATAGGAAACATAAGGGGAATACAAAGACACTGAATTTCAAAAGAGCCAACTTGCCTAAACTATGAACCTTGTTAGAAGGCACGAATTGGGATAAAATCTTGGGAAAAAAGAACACGGAGGAGAGATGGGTTTGCATTAAGAGCATATTAAATAAGGGCATTAGCCAATGCATCCCATTGGGTAATAAATTTAAAAGAGCGAACAAAGTCCTGGATGGCTTAACTCCAATGTAAAAATGCATATAAAAGCAAAGGAGAAGGCCTACAAAAAAATGCAAGGTTGAGGGATCATCATCAGCATTCAGACTTTATAAAGAATGCAACAAGAAATGTAAGGGTGCAATTAGGGTGGCTAAGATAGAACATGAAAGACACATAGCAGAGGAGAGCGAAAAAAATCCCAAGAAATTCTTTAAGCATGTAAACAGTAAAAAAGGGAGGACAGACCATATTGGCCCCATAAAGAATGAGGAAGGATATCTGGTTACAAAGGCTGGGGAGATGGCGAAGGTATTGAATTTATTCTTCTTCTCAGTCTTCACAAGAGTATCGGGGGGGCTTCAGTAACCAAAACTGCAGTGTTTATCCTTATGACACATCACAGGAAGCACCTCCATGGTTAACAGAGGGGACAGAATTAAAATTAAACTTAACATTAATAAATCACTGGGACCAGATGGCTTGCATCTGAGGGTACATAGGGAACTCAGTCAAGTAATTGCCAGACCATTGTTCCTAATTTTTACTGACAGTCTACTGACTGGAATAGTACCAGGTGATTGGAGAAAAGCCAATGTAGCACCAATATTTAAAAAGGGCCCAAAATACATCCCTAGGAATTGCAGACCAGTTAGCTTAACATCAATAGTATGCAAGCTCTTGGGGGGGATGATAAGGGACTATATACAAGATTTTAGTAGCAAGAACGGTATCATTAGCAGTAATCAGCATGGATTCATGAAGAATCGTTCTTGCCAAACCAACCTATTAACCTTCTATGAGGAGGTGAGTTGCCATCTAGATAAAGGAAGGCCCGTAGACGTGGTGTATCTGGATTTTGCAAAAGCATTTGACACATTTCCCCATAAATGTTTACTGTACAAAATAAGGTCTGTTGGCATGGACCATAGGGTGAGTACATGAATTGAAAACTGGCTACAAGGGCGAGTTCAGAGGGTGGTGATAAAGAGTACTCGGAATGGTCAGAGGTGGGTAGTGGGGTCCCCCAGGGTTCTGTGCTGGGACCAATCCAATTTATTTTGTTCATAAACGACCTGGAGGATGGGGTAAATAGTTTAATCTCTGTATTTGTGGATTATACTAAGCTAAGCAGGGCAATAACTTTTCCGCAGGATGTGGAGACCTTACAAAAAGATCTGAACAAATTAATGGGGTGAGCAACTACATGGTAAATGAGGTTTAATGTAGAAAAATGTAAAATAATGCATTTGGGTGGCAGAAATATGAATGCAATCTATACACTGGGGGGAGAACCTCTGGGGGATTCTGGGATGGAAAAGGACCTGGGTGTCCTAGTAGATGATAGGCTCAGCAATGGCATGCAATGCCAAGCTGCTGCTAACAAAGCAAACAGAATATTGGCATGCATAAAAAAGGGGATCAACTCCAGAGATAAAACGATTATTCTCCCGCTCTACAAGACTTTGGTACGGCCGCACCTGGAGTATGCTGTCCAGTTCTGGGCACCAGTCCTCAGGAAAGATGTACTGGAAATGGAGCGAGTACAAAGAAGGGCAACTAAGCTAATAAAGGGTCTGGAGGATATTAGTTATGAGGAAAGGTTGAGAGCACTGAACTTATTCTCTCTGGAGAAGAGACGCTTGAGAGGGGATATGATTTCAATTTATAAATACCGTACTGGTGACCCCACAATAGGGATAAAACTTTTTCGCAAAAGGGAGTTTAACAGGACACATGGCCACTCATTAAAATGATAGGAAAAGAGGTTAAAACTTAAACTACGTAGAGGGTTCTTTACTGTAAGAGCGGCAAAGATGTGGAATTCCCTTCCACAGGTAGTGGTCTCAGCGGGGAGGATCAATAGTTTCAAAAAACTATTAGATAAGCACCTGAATGACCGCAACATACAGGGATGTACAATGTAATACTGGCATATAATCACACACATAGGTTGGACTTTAGTCTTTTTTCAACCTCACCTACTATGTAACTATGTAAGGTATTTGTTTACGACCCTCTGCTGCATGTGCAGCAATTGCAGCATTGCCAAAGTTGAGTTCCACCTGGTGGGCATGTCAAAAATCAGGAGGTTTACAGGTAGGTGGAATTCCTGCAGAATTTCAGCCAACTGAGCTCTGGCTGTGTATGACTGACTGAAATGGCTACAAACTCTTCTGGCCTGCTTTAGAAGATCTCGCAACCCGGTGTACCTGTTTAAGAATTGCTGCACCATTAAATTGAGGACATGTGCCAGGCATGGCACATGTGTCAACTTTCCCTGTCGAAGGGCGGATAGGAGGTTAGTGCCATTATCGCACACCATCATTCCTGGCTCAAGCTGGCATGGCATGAACCACCTCTGGGCCTGCCCCTGCAAAGCTGAAACAATCTCTGCTCCAGTGTGGCTCCTGTCCCCTAGACAGACCAGCTGAAGCACTGCACGGCACCTTTTAGCCTGATTCATTGAATAGCCCTTTGAATGCTAAAGGCGTACTGGTGGTTCATAGGACAATTCAGCAGAGGAGGGCATGGAGAAGGAGGAGGGGGTGGAGCTGACAAATCTCTCATCATCACCACTAGCAGTATGGAGACGTGGCAGCACAACAAGCTGCAGCACTGAGCCCTGTCCTACATCATTCCTAGTTTCAAACAGAATTACCCAGTGTGCTGTGAATGAGATATAGCGTCCCTGACCATGCTTGCTGGACCACATGTCAGCAGTAAGGTGGACCTTGCTGCTGATTGCCTTGCCCAACAATGCCACAACATTGCCTTCCACGTGATGGTACAGGGCTGGAATGGCCTTACATGCAAAGAAATAGCGCCTGGGAACCTGCTATTGTGGTACAGCACATTCTGCAAATTTACGGAAGGGGCAAAATCCACCCGACAGAAAGGCAGAAGTTGTAAAGCCAGCAGTTTGGACAAGCTAGAATTTAGAGGCTGGGCATGTGGATAGTATGTATCTGTTTTTTCTCTACTGCAGCTGGGGCAGAGAAATTTGCCTCCTATACTCCACAGCTGGTGGTGTGCTGCTGGTAAACATGCTGCAAGGACCTGTGACACCTGTCGCTATACCATCACACATGTCGCTATATCATCATCCCTGTCAGTGGAGACTGCTAAGAGGTCATGAGATATAGCGGGGGTAGACCTGAAAGGTGAGGAGTGAGGAGGAGAGGAATTGCGTCCCTTTTGTGGGACTTTAAGGTGTTCTTGCCAACAGTGGTGGGAGGTTAAATGTCTTGTCAAGCATCTAGTACCCAAATGGCTGGTGTTTTTGCTGTACTTGATCTACTTGAGGCAACGTTTGCAAACTGCAACAGTGCGATCGGCTGCACATGTACTAAAAAAAGGCCCAGACAGCTGAGCCATGGGAAGTGAGTCGGGAGATAACAGCTCCACAATCTGATGCAATAGGGTGGCTGCTCTCTACTCTTCCATGATGGCTGTTGTTAGGGTTGTGCCACAACTTCACTTTCCTCCTCGGACTATCCGACACCCAAGTCGCATCAGTGACATAATCATTATCATCATCATCCCCTACATCCTCATCATCGCTGGAGCCAACTTGTCAATACGCTGCGAAATGGGAAACATGACTGCCAGTTTGTTGTTTATAAGTATTCTCCCCTCTCTCTAGGCTCATGTTCCTACCTTCCTCAACCTCAAAACCAAAATCAGAATCAAGTAATGCCTGTGCATCGTAAAGGAGAAAGTGGCTGACGCTGTGTTCTAATAACTTAGCTGACTCATCCATGCATGATGTTGGGGCTATGGCAGGAGTAGCTGTGGACAAGGAGGCAAAAAAAAGGTGCTCTGGCAGCTGCGGTGGACTGCGCACTAGTGTCAGCTTGGGTCGTAGAGGATGAGGATGGTTTAGTAAGCCAGTCCACCACCTCCTATGCATGCTGTGGCTGGATAGCATGGGCAACATCACTAGAGAAAGTGGTGCCCTGCCTGAGGACGGACCATGTCCACCTTTGCCTGTGGACACATACACTACTGGCCCCCTCACAGTGGCATGGGAGCGTTTGCCTTTCCTTGTTGGCCTCCCAGACATGATGGGGGGGCTTATTATCAAAATGTAATAGAGACAGGGAAATGTTTAATTGGATGTACCTTAATCAATGGAAATGGTGTTTGGTGCACTTTAACTTGAGGACTTCCACTGACAGAGATGTCAAAACTGTAAAAAAAACTGTAAAAGGGGGAACAACAACGCCACAGTCAGAAAAACTGCGGCTCACAATTTCAAAAGTGGGGGGGCAGTTATGGGACAAAAAAAAAACACGCAGCAAAAAAATAAATAAAAAGGGAATTATACAGCACTTAAATGTTATGTAATGTGGTGTAAAACACTGCACTACACAGACAGACTCCACTGACACACTACAATATACCGAAGTAAAACTGCACTGACGCACTACATTATACTGCAGTAAAACTGCACTGAGGCACTTCAATGTACTGTAGTAAAGCTGCCCTCACTCACTTTAATGTATTGCAGTAAAACTGTGTTACAATATACTGGCATAAAACTGCACTGGCGCATTTCAATATACTGCAGTAAAACTGCACTGGCGCACTACAATATACTGCAGTAAAACTGCACTGATGTGCTACAATATACTGCAGTAAAACTGCACTGATGCACTACAATATACTGCAGTAAAACTGCACTGACGCGCTACAATATACTGCAGTAAAACTGCACTGACGCCCTACAATATACTGCAGTAAAAGTGCACTGATGCCCTACAATATACTGCAGTAAAATTGCATCGATGCACTTCAATATACTGCAGTAAAACTGCACTGACACACTTCAATATACTGCAGTAAAACTGCACTGACACAATTTAAAATACTGCAATAAAACTGCACAGACAAACTACACTGACACTACAGTAAAATTGCACAGACACACTACACTGACACTACAGTAAAACTGCACAGACAAACTGCACAGACAAACTACACTGACACTATAGTAAAACTGCACAAAGGCACTACACTGATGCTGCACTATCACTACATTGACACTACACTGACACTCTACACTCACAATAGAATCACAATAGCACACTATAGCACACTAAATCACTAGTAGCAATGAACAGAGCCCTGTTCTATCTATCTCCACTCCAACATCACACTGCAAATGGCTTCTCTGGGAAGGAACCTTTTATAGTGTGGGGTGCGTCTATGAGCAATGAGCCATGATTGGGCACAGTCATCATTACATTCTCCAATTATGGCTCTGACAGTACTCTGTGCCCTGATTAGGGCACAGAGTACTAATTGGGGCAAAAGTTCAGCCCGAACAGGCAAAGTTCGGGCCAAACTTTTGCTTTGCTCAAACTGTGTGCCCAACACTAATTATCATTAAAGCTTCAATGGGATTTTATTAATTAACCGCTTTACTAGCGCTGTGTGCCTTTAAATGATAAAGTTGTAGATAGTTAGTTACCCAGTGCCATTTATAAACAGCACTGAAAAAAGCATCACTGGGTGACATTTACACTGGCTAATTCATGTGAACTGGGCAGTTTGAACTTTCAAATGATTCTGTTCACTGGCACTGTATACGGAGCTGATCCAAGTGAAGAGACCATGGTGGCTGGTCATAGAGACCAATCACAGCAATCACAAGTAAACAGTGTGTATATACATCAATAAGCCCTCCACTTCCTCTTACAATGGAGGAGGAAGTGGAAACAGGAACCAATGAATGAATGACTTATTCATTAGTTCCTAAACATAGTGCAATCACAGCAGCAGCTGCAAATAAAGTTTAACCTTTTCAACTACCTTCCTCTCCTGCACTACTGGTCACCATAAAATCTCTCTCTGTGTGACCTGTATATTTACCCTTCACTTCTCTTATCCTGCACATGTACACATTGACTCCTTCATCACTATCCTTCCACTGTATGTAACCTGTACATTCACCACCCCCTCCCTCTGTGTACGACCTGTATGCAAAATATCTAGTGCCTCATTACCAAGCACCATGTTTTATCCCTCTCATTACCAGCACGTTTCTTCATTTGCAAACAAATGTGGCAAAAAATTAGATCACCTTGGTGCGTCTGCTTTGCAAAAAGAGGTAATTTTGGGGTGTTCACACTGTCCTGTCATTTTTATTTTAACAGAATGTAAGGGAAATAGGTGTTTTTCTATGACAGTGTAATTGTCAGTCAAATTATCACAGCACTAAAGACTGAAAAATTGCCTATTAATGAGTAGGTAATACAGACTAGTACTTGAGTGGTTAAGGCTGATGTTAGACAATAGACATGTGCACTGCCAAAAAATAAATAAATCTTTTTTTTTTTTTCGTTTTTCGGATCATTCATTATAAATGCAATTCATAACTAACTAATAATAACTAACTATTACATTTCCTTTCAAATTTGGCTGAATGTAATGAATACAAATTTATCCAAAGTTACGAATTATCCAAAATAATGAATGCCGCATCTAAACAAATGGAACAGAATAATTATTAAAGTGGTTGTAAACCCTTACAGACCTCTTTGACCTACAGGTAAGCCTAGATTAAGGCTTACCTGTAGGTCCAAGAAATATCTCCTAAACCTACACGGTTTAGGAGATATTCGCAAAAAGACAGGCACCGCTGTCTATGGCGTATGCGCTGTAGACAGCGGCGAGCAGGCGCATTGAGCATGCCTCTGCTAACGGTAAAATGCCCTTAGTGGCGGCTCCCATGAGCATGCACGGGAGTGACGTCATCGCGGCTCCGGCCAATCACAGCGCTGGAGCCATGATACCCAGAAAGAAGATGGACGCTCCATAGCAGAGGGGACAGCGATGACATCGCAGGCTTAAAAATGGTTAAATAGCGGTAATCGTGAGGGATCCACCGGGTGGATCCCTCACGATTACCGCTATTTGACCATTTTTGAGCTGTTTTGATCTCCGAAATATGTGAGTGCATAGTTTACTTTTTTATATAATAAATTGAAGTTTTAAACGTTATCACGCTATGTGAGCCTTATTTCTCGCATGTTATATGAAACTTTCGCTTGGCCCTATTGGATCGTTGGTGGACGCGGAAAGCTTTGCTGATACCCCTCTTTTTATCGCGAGCTGGAGATTGATGACGAGTACCCTGTCCAGACCGGTTGGTCAACAAGCCTTTTTGACTTGTAAGACGTAGGTCTTTTCAAGTCAAAAAGTTCCGGTAAGCCTCCTGATGTTTCGGTGATGGTACTGCCACCCATCTAGATCCCTTGTGCACCTGTGGTCCCTCCGTTATCCACTAACCTGTTGGATGTGACAAATTTCATTTTCGTGTGAAGTTGGAAGTAATTTTCCACAATTTCCAAACGCATAACCCCCATAGACTTTCGGTGGTGGGTTTCTCCTTTTTTTTTTCACAAGTTTATTATTTATTTCTATTTTGGACTTTATATATGAATTTGAGTGGCTGATCTGCCATACTTTCACAGTTTTTCAGATTTACTGTATTTACTTCATTTTGTATATTTTTTGGTCATTATTTTTTGGTCACTATTTTTCATATTGTATTTCATATTGATGTGTTGAATCATATAGTGTCACTTTGTTTCACTATCTATACCTTTGTCTATAAGGGTTGTTCAGGTTTTATTTCACTGCCTCTAGGCACGTTTTTTGTTCAATGTATATAGCGCTACACTTTTTTATTTTTATTCTTTGAACATCAACCTAAGTCTATAGGTGTGTTAGCTGCTAATTGGTATATACATTTGTGTAATTTTTGGCGCAGCGCTGTACTTACCTTCACATCTCTGTATTATTTGCCAAAAGTAGTACAGAAACTACTTTTGGGAATCAGTGCGGTGCTGCAATTGCTACATCGCACAGATTTGGACGGTGCCATTACCAGCAATTGCCATCTATTTGGAATGCGATTTGACATGTCAAATCGCATGCCAAATTGCTCCAATGTGAATCTAGGCTCAATGCAGTTCTGTTCCATTAATTACTATTAGTTAGGATACTGCAGGTGTTTAACCATACCTCTCAGAGAAACAATATTGTCTTATTGAATGTATAAGAAAACAGAGAGTGGCAATTATATTATGGGAAGAGGGTTGCTCCATCCCTGATACACTAGACAAAAGATATCTCCCATGGGACTTTGTTGCAGCAATAGAAATCACACAATTAAAATTGGTGTAGAAAAAGTAGAAAAAAAATTCTGGAACAGGTTTAAAATTGGCTGGTCTAGACACTTCACATCCTGATCTTATATCATATTTACAATATACATATACTGCAGGGATACATGAAATTATTAAAATAAATCGCATATCCACCAAGTCAACCCAACGCGTTTCAACTTATATAAAGTCTTCATCAGGGGATAAGGAAGTGGAAGCAATCCTACATACATAAAAAAACAAAAGAAAATGCATAATAAAATTTATATTCAATTTTACTAGTACGTACAGGATTTTACTATTTCCATATGACATTTAAAGCAAGCATAATGCACTTACAAAGATATGGACGTGACTGGATGTCCAGACCGACAGGTAATGACTCTGTGGTGCAGACCACACGGGTTTCAGCCCAACCCAGGCCTCAAGCCCCACAGAAGATCAATGGCTATCAAGCAGAAGGCAACAGAGGTGTCTTGCTCACATTTGCTGAATTGAATCAAAGCATAGGGACACTCTTTAGCTGATCCACAACATTTTTAACCACTTCAGCCCCAGAAGATTTTACCCCCTTCCTGACCAGAGCACTTTTTACAATTTGGCTGTGCGTCGCTTTAACTGACAATTGCGCGGTCATGCAAAGCTGTACCCAAACAAAATTTGCTTCCTTTTTTTCCCACAAATAGAGCTTTCTTTTTGTGGTACTTTACCGCACCTATTTGATGCGGTATTTATTTTTTGCGCTATAAAGAACAAAAGAGTGACAATTAAAAAAAATATATATTTTTTTACTTTTTGCTATAATAAATATCCCCCAAATCAAAAAAAATTCTTCATCTTCTACATATTTTGGTAAAAAAAAATTGCAATAATCGTATTTTGATTGGTTTGCGCAAGTTATAGCATTTACAAACTATGGGAAAGATTTATGGCATTTTTATGGCTTTTTTATTTATTTTAATTTTTTTACTAGTAATGGGGGTGATCTGTAATTTTTCGCAGTATTGCGACGGACAGATCGGAGACTTTTGACACATTTTTGGGACCATTGACATTTATAGAGCGATCAGTGCTATAAATATGCACTGATTACTGTATAAATGTCACTAGCAGGGAGGGGGTTAACACTAGGGGGCGATCAAGGGGTTAACTGTGTGTTCCCTCACTGTGTTCTAACTGTGGGGATGGGACTAACTAGGAGAGATGACGATCACTGTCCCTACTTTGTAGGAACACACGATCTGTCTTCTCTCCTCTGACAGCACAGGGATTTGTGTGTTTACACACACAAATCTCCGTGCTGGCTCTCATGCATGCGATTGTGCTTGGCTGGGGGTGATCGCACCCGCCGGCCACGCACATCAGGTCCCGCACTGTGCAGCGGGCGCGCGCGTGCCTCCGCCAGCTATCCTGGGTAAAGCCGTATATATATTGGATTTTTCCCAGGAGAGCCATTCTGAACAGTATATCTGCGGGAACCGGAAAGGTATTGGATTTATAGATTCATATAGACATTGGTTATTAAATATAAGAATCAGGATGAATGTAGTATTGTATACATTTAAAACAAACATCCAATAAAGTGTATAAAGTCTAACAATGCACAAATTAAACATACCTAATGGAAGCGTAAGAGGCCACCGGGGTTAAATTACGCTATCACCTTTAAGCCGTTTTTGAAGCGTTTTGTGTCAGGTAAAACTGATTAATCATTCCTGGATTTGTGTTTTTTTCTCTCTTTTTTTGTTGCTTTTGCCACCTTTATTTTTAAAAATGCTTTGTCCCAGTTTTAAGATTTTCTAACTGTAAATTTTTTGAATAATATTCAAAAAATCTTGCAAGATTTAATATTGTTAGTGTCTATGTAATCTCAGGATTATGGCTCATTTGGTGCGGCTACTCGGTGGTGGCTCATCTGGGCTCTTGGGTCCCCCAGCGCAGACGTGGGGGGTTTGTGTCTGTCCAATGGATGAGCTCTCCCCCTTCTTGCCTTTCTGTCTGCTTGATCCCACTCGCAGGTGGTTTTGAGCACATGTCCGCGTTGTTGGTGTCCCCATTGGGTCACCACCGAGTTCCGCATGCGTGCTTACCATCTATTTTGGCTGCACTGCTTCGAGCGCATGACATCACCAGCAGCCATGGAAATAGTAAAATCATGCACAATCTGGAAAATTGAATATAAATTTCATTATGCATTTTCTTTTGTTTTCTTGATGTACTGTATGTAGGATTGCTTCCACTTCCTTTACCCCTGATGAAGACTTTATGTACGTTGAAACATGTTGGGTTGACTTGGTGGATATGCAATTTATTTTAATAATTTCATGTATCCCTGCAGTATAGGTATATTGTAGGAGCGATATAAGATCAGGATTTGAAGTGTCTAGACAAGCTAATTTTAAACCTGTTGTTCAATAAAAGTTTTTTTTTTTACTTTTTATACACCAATTTGTAATTGTGTGATTTCTATTGCTGCAACAAAGTCACACGGGAGAAATCTTTTGTCTATTGAATGTATAAGTACACTTGCTAATTCTCTCTTCTTTTAGGCTACGGCTGTAGCCAGCTGATCAAAAAAAGTTTTCCATTATTTCTGTTCGACAGAAGTCAAATGTTAGATCGACTTCTAACAAGTTGGAATGGACATAGATGGATGAAAATGCATCCAGTCCCTGCTGAATCAGCCAACTTTTAATCCATATATGGGCAGCTTTCGTTTACATGTACTTTAAATGAAGTGCAGTCTATTGTTTTCTTTTTTTTGTTTCTTTTTATAGAAAATACAGTTTCTGACCTTCATTTGCATGATATTTCTACCACCTAAATACAGAATGCTACAATCAGAAATTAGTTGTGTTTTTCATTTTAATCATTTTGATCATTGATCACCAGCAGTTTGGTGGCAGCAAGTACTGTAAACACAATATCTGCTCAATTTTTTTTGTTGTTTTATTGATTTTCAATATTCTCTTAACCCATGCAATCTCTACAGCATGGGCTGTCTGAAAATAATGTTCAGTTGGAAAAGAAAATCTGGTGTGCTGTGGTTAGGAGGTTTGCTGTATGTGTATTCATAGCAATTTTGCTCTGAAAAATCCTAATGCCCTATACACACGGTCAGATTTTCTGATGGAAAATGTGTGATAGGACCTTGTTGTCAGAAATTCCGACCGTGTGTAGGTTCCATCACACATTTTCCATAGGAATTTCTGACACACAAAGTTTGAGAGCTTGCTATAAAATTTTCCGACAGCAAAATCCGTTGTCGGAAATTCCGATCGTGTGTACACAATTCCAACACACAAAGTGCCACGCATGCTCAGAATAAATTAAGAAACAAAAGCTATTGGCTACTGCCCCGTTTATAGTCCCCATGTACGTGTTTTAGGTCACCGCATTCAGAACGATCGGATTTTCCGACAACTTTGTGTGACCGTGTGTATGCAAGACAAGTTTGAGCCAACATCCGTCGGAAAAAATCCATGGATTTTGTTGTCGGAATGTCCGATCAATGTCCGACCGTGTGTACAGGGCATAAGACATATAATACACAGTTATGCAATTTATCTATATTTATTTTGTTGCTATGGAATTCCGGATATACTCTTATAGGCCAATTTCATTATGATTTCCTATAAACCCAGATCATTTTGGTTTTGTAGTTCCATTTGCAGCAGCAAATGAATCCTTATGTAAGGATTACAAATTCCATATATTATCTTTGTAGGCCTGCATAAGGAAGAAACATACCGTATACAGTATATAGTATATATTGTATATATCACATTTTAACCACTTGACAACTGGGCACTTAAACCCCCTTCCTAACCAGACCAATTTTCAGCTTTTGGTGCTCTCACATTTTGAATGACAATTACTCAGTCATGCAACACTGTATCTATATGAAATTTTTGTCCTTTTTTTCACACAAATGGAGCTTTCTTTTGGTGGTATTTAATCACCGCTGGGTTCTTTATTTTTTGCGACCGAAAAATCTGTAAAAAAATACATTTTTCTTCATTTCTGTCATAATATTTTGCAAATTAGTAATTTTTCTTCATATATTTTGGCCAAAATTTGTACTGCTACATATCTTTGGTAAAAATAACCCAAATCGGTGGATATTATTTGGTCATTTTGAAAGTTATAGAGTCCAAAAGCTATGGTGCGAATATCTGAAAATTGATCACACCTGAAGTACTGATGGCCTATCTAATTTCTTGAGACCCTAACATGCCAGAAAAGTACAAATACCCCCCAAATGACCCCTTTTTGGAAAGAAGACATTCCAAGGTATTTAGAAAGATGCATGGTGAGTTTTTTGAAGTTGTCATTTTTTCCCACAATTCTTTGAAAAATCAAGGTTTTTTTTTTACTTTTTTTTTTTTCCACAAAATTGTCATATTAGCAGGTTATTTCTCACACACCGCATATGCATACCACAAATTACACCCCAAAACACATTCTGCTATTACTCCCGAGTACGGCAATACCACATGTGTGAGACTTTTACACAGCGTGGCCACATACAGAGGCCCAAAATGCAGGGTGCACCATCAGGCATTCTAGGAGCACCCAGGCCAATTCTGACATTTCTCTCCTACATGTAAACATCATCATTTATTAGCTAGAAAATTACATAAAACCCCAAAACATTTTAAATTTTTTTTTTAGCAAAGACCCTAGAGAATACAATGGCGGTCGTTGCAACTTTTTATCTCGCACGGTATTTGCGTAGCAATTTTTTTAACGCGTTTTTTGTGGAAAAAAAACTGTTTTGTGCTTTACAAAAACCAAAACAGTAAAGTTAGCCCAATGTTTTTGCATAATGTGAAAGATGATGTTACGCCGAGTAAATAGATACCCAACATGTCACCTTTCAAAATTGCACGCGCTTGTGGAATGGCGCCAAACTTTGCTACTCAAAAATCCCCATAGGCGACACTTTAAAATTTTTTACTGGTTACAAGTTTTGAGTTACAGAGGAGGTCTAGGGCCAAAATTATTGCTCTCGCTCTACCGATTGCAGCGATACCTCACATGTGTGGTTTGAACACCGTTTTCATATGTGGGCGGGACTTACGTATGCATTCGCTTCTGCATGCGAGCATTTTACTTTATTTATTTTAGTTTGATGCTTTTTTGGCGGGGTATGGCGGAGTATGGCGGGGTATTACGGGGTATGGTGGGGTATGGTGGAGTATGGCGGGGTATGGCAGAGTATGGCGGGGTATTGCGGAGTATGGCGGGGTATGGCAGAGTATGGCGGGGTATTGCGGAGTATGGCGGGGTATTACGGAGTATGGCGGGGTATTGCGGGTATTGCGGGGTATGGCGGGGTATGGCGGGGTACGGCGGAGTATGGCGGGGTATGGCGGAGTATGGCGGGGTATGGCGGGGTATTGCGGAGTATAGCAGGGTATGGCGGAGTATGGCAGGGTATGGCGGGGTATGGCGGGGTATGGTGGGGTATGACGGGGTATGTCGGGGTATGTCAGGGCTTTGCAGAGTAATGTGGGGCTTTGCAGAGTAATGTGGGGCTTTGCAGAGTAATGTGGGGGCTTTGCAGATTAATGTGGGAGCTTTGCAGAGTAATGTGGGGGCTTTGCAGAGTAATGTGGGGCTTTGCAGAGTAATGTGGGGGCTTTGCAGAGTAATGTGGGGCTTTGCAGAGTAGTGGGGATGGCTGAACATGGATGGATGGCTGGCTGGATGTCTCTGTGCACCGCTGTGGGCACTACACATCCAGCCCACAGCGCTGCAGCCATCCATCCATCCCCCTCTCCGCTCACAGTGTACCGATCGGTACACAGGAGGGGAGGAGAGGAACCGGCGTCATCAGATGTCTGTTTACAAATGACGGTGCGATCACATGGTAAACGGCCGCGATCAGCGGCCATTTACCGGGATCCGTGATGCTCCGGGTCCTCTGGACCCAGCGGTCACGGATGTGTTCGCCCGCTGGTGGCCCGCGATCGTGACACGGAGAGGCAGAACGGGGAGATGCTTATGTGAACAAGGCATTTCCCTGTTCTGCCTAGCTACATGACAGGGATCTAATGTTCCCTGTCATCAGGAGCAGTAATCTCTGTCATGTTCTAGTGAGCCCATCCCCCTACAGTTAGAACACATGGAGGGAACACATTTAACCCCTTGATCGCCCCCTAGTGTTTAACCCCTTCCCTGCCAGTGTCATTTACACAGTAATCAGTGCATTTGTATAGCACTGATCGCTGTATACATGTCACTGGTCCCAAAATAGTGTCAAAAGTGTCTGATCTGTCCGCCGTAATATCCCAGTAATGATAAAAATCACAGATCGCCTCCATTACTAATAAAAAATAAATTTATTTTAAAAATGTCATACATCTATCCCCTATTTTGTAGATGCTATAACTTTTGCGCAAACTGATCAATGCAATTTTTTTTTACCAAAAATATATAGAAGAATACATATTGGCCTAAAATGGGGAAGAAATTTGCTTTTTATATATATTTTTGGGGGATATTTATTATAGCAAAAAGTAAAAAATATAGCTTTTTTTTAAAAATTGTCCCTTTTTTGGTTTATAGCGCAAAAAATAAAAACCGCAGAAGTGATCAAATACCATCAAAAGAAATCTCTATTTGTAGGAAAAAAGGACGTCAATTTTGTTTGGGTGCAACGTCACATGACTGCGCAATTGTCAGTTAAAGCGACTCAGTGCCGTATCGCAAAAAATGCTCTGGTCAGGAAGGGGGTAAACCCTTCGGGGGCTGAAGTGGTTAAAGAGAATGACATGCAAAATAGCATAGCTCTGAAATAGAATAAATAAAGGAACATTTTCAAATTCTCTATTAATCCAGCACAGTGTTGCTAAGATGTCTATAAATATGTTTACGTGAATTGGTAGATATAATACAACTGTGCCAAATATGTGAATGACTTTTGTGGGTTCATTTTTTTATATTCCACACTAAAGCAGTTTCCATCATTAATTTGACCTGATTCTTGAAGAATATGGATACACTGTTCTGCAGAACTGCAGAAATTTAAGTACACTCATCTAATAGTAAAAATACACTGTTTCACCAACTAGGGCCCAGAGGAATACCAACACAGGTGCCTCATGCTACCAAAGCATAATACAGGTAAGTAATATTTTGACCACAGTTAGAGAGAAGAGTGGGTGTAATCTAAATGTAATATAAAACATATTTATTGCAGTGAAAGACAATTGGCAACTTACACAAACAGTTAAAAGAACTCACTCATCAATAAGTTAGGTCCTCTGGTGGTAATCTTCAGCATAGCAGGACACCATGATACACTAGGTGGGCTGGTGGGTAACCTGTACAGCCAAGAAGACACACCAGGGGGTGCCAGACTAAGTGCAGTAAATTACAGGCAGTATAAGGTGCATGTCAATTTGCAACATGGTATATGAGAAATGGTGCTTTTTTATATCCCCATGGTCAGCAGGTGGCTCTGGCATGTAGAGCATGGAGTCTCTTCTGTAAAACTTGCAGCCTTGCTGTCAACAAGTAGTGCCAAAAACTGGCTATGACAGAGGAAGCAGAAACCAAAAAGGTGCCAGCTGGACACCTTTGGGATGCAGAGCAGGCCGAAAGTGATATCAGGGGGGCGAGGCTACATGTTTTGAGGCCACCCAAGCCTCTTTCTCTATTGCGCAATATAACTCCCTTTTTCTAACTATTTTGTCTACATCTAGTTTGTGGACAAAGTACAGACCTGCCTACTGAATAATCTTAAACTGCCACATGACATCCTTCATCTCATAAAAAAACATTAATTGGATAAAGACCTCTTAATTACAGACAATGCAAGACCATACTTGAAATGAAAACAGTGACAAAGGGCACTTAATATTAGCTGCCACTGCCAGAACATCTCCCCATATTTCATCTCTGAAAGCCACTTAGTGTTATGCCGTGTACACACGGGCGGAAGTTTCGATGAGACAAATCTGTCGGACAATCCGACCGTGTGTGGCCTTCATCGGACCTGCAGCCGACTTTTTCGGGCCAAAATCAGATGGACATTAGATTAACATGTTTCAAATCTTTCCGACGGACTCGAGTTCAGTCGAAAAATCCGCTCGTCTGTATGCTAGTCCGACCGTCGAAAACCGACGCTACTGCAGCTATTGGCTACTGGCTATCAACTTCCTTATTTTAGTCCTGTCGTACGTCATCACGTGCGAATCCGTTGGACTTTGGTGTGATTATGTGTAGGCAAGTGCGTTCATTTGAAGGTCCATCGGAAGTCCATCAAAAGTCCTTCCAAAGTCCATCAGAAAGACCGTTGGACCTTTGATACTGAAAAGTCTGCACGTGTGTACACGGCATTACAGGTTGTTTAAACTGAAGGAATCAGAATAAAGACATAGTTATATACAGAAGACATTACCTGCTCAATTTGGCAAACATTAGGTTTAGTAATAAGTGTGAGATTAAAATGAATCCAAAAATCAAAATGGGCCACAATTCAAATGGCCCTTTTACGTTGGTGGCCAGTAAAGAAATGCTCTTTATCTTAATGGCTAGCTGGGAAAAGAATGCCCCTTACATTGGTGTTCAATGGGAAGAATGCCATCTGTATACAATGATAAAAAGATAATTGTTTCCATGGTTACTTACAAGGTATATGAGAGACAAAAGGAAAGACATTACTTGCCCCATGCTTCTGGCTCTGCCCAATTATGTCAGTGCTGGAACTATTCAGGCACCATCTAGGCACTGTGCTCAAGGAATCCCTGTGCTCCAAACCCTGAACAACCCATTAGGGGAAGATGTAGATACTGCAGTTTGTAAAACTAGTTGTATGGTTTTATAACTGTTTTATCTGTTAATGGTATTTATCCATTAAGACTTAATAAAACCTAATTGTCCCTACTGAGTGACTGTGAATATCAAGATGCAGGGGGAGATTTACTAAAACTTGTGTACTCACAATCTGGTGCAGCTGTGCATGGGAGTCAACTAGCTCCTAACTTCAGCTTGTTCAGTTAAGTTTTGGCAATAAAACCTGGCAGCTGATTGGTTTGTTTGCAGAACTGCACCAGATTTTGCACCATGCAGTTTTATTAAATAACCCCCGCAGTAAGATATTCTTATGGTTAAAGACTATAGTGGGAGAAGCGCCTCATGTAGGATTTACAATGCAAGTGGATTTAGATTCTGTCATATAGTTTAGTTAACCACCTAAATATATATAAGGCAATAAAAACCATAAACAACCATGCAAAGTCTTTAAATAAATGGTATCTTATTGCAGCAGCACTGCGTGCCAAAACCCCCTGGACACGTTCTTTATATGAGGAAAGCAATAGAAGTGGAGATCTATGATAGCTTCAGTAGCTGTGTTCTGTAGGAGCGGGGAGCTTCTTCCACCCAAAAAAATCACCACGTGAGGGGGAGTAAACCCCAATGGGAATGCACTCACCAGAAATTCAGCGTACAAGAGCCTTTGATAACACTAGTAGTCCTCCACCTCCTCTAAACGACCACCAGATGTCGGTAATACTCTCGGTTATTGCAGCATAACATATAGGAGGAATAGAATGTCCACATAGTGTGATATTGCTAAAATCATTTTATTCAACTAAACATCCAAACATACCCCCCCATATGATATGCGTACCAGAGAATATACTATATAGAGCAATTTTATAAAGTGCACTGTGCCTGTTAGGTTTCACGGTACCCGGGAAGTCTTTAAGAACGTTCGCTGTGTGCAGCTGAAATTACACACTTCCTGGTTCCTCTCTGGTCAGTGGAGCGCACACGTCACTTCCGGTAGATTACGTTTCTGACGCATTTCATCACTTCTGGACGTCGTCTGAGGGCATAATCTACCATGTAAGAGGCTGGTATTTATATGAGTGACAAACTCAGTGGCCAATCCGGAAAGGCATGCTGATAAGTAACCCTTAAACACACATCTGTATCGAGGGAACTGTCAGCAATGGGGGATCGGTCACAAAAAAGCCTCCGGTCTCCCAAAGTATGCCAAGACGGCCCTGAATCCCCACCGAACCGGACAATGAAGCAAGATGACCTGTATGCATGTTGCACAATTCTGCTATACATGCATGTAAATATACAGATACCAATATTGTGGGTACAAATCAATATAAAAATCAAAAGAGGGTATACAGTCTCATAATGAGATATATAAAACATCCTACCAGCCATTTTACCCAACCTTTATGCGTGCACCTAGTCTGCTACAATGCATCCTGGACGGCATAAATTGCCTGCATATTAGGCAACAGACCTCCATGCTATTGTATGTAAGAGGATAAAAATGCATGGAGGATGTGATAAAATGGCATTAAAACCTAAAAATTAGTACATGAACTACATAATGCAAATTATAATAAAATATATAAAATATAATAGACAATATATATAAAAAATGTGATATAAAATTATGACCTATATAAAAAATCTGTCTAAAATAGAGACACCATAGATTATAAAGAAATAAGTTAACAATAGAGACATAATGAAAATAGATGTGGGTTGGTAATGTGCCAATATAATGCTACGTGTCGCTGATAAAACAATTGATATCAAGCTTAATGTTAAGGCCCTTGGGAGAGAGCACATCGATCCACCGAGTTTCACGTTTAGACAATTCTCGGATGCGGTTTATGCCCCTCCAATGAGTTTGGAGATGTTCAACCCCCCAGAACTCCAATCCCGTGGGATCCATATCATGTTTCAACTTGAAATGTAGTGAAACATTATGGTCCTTATAACCCACTTTGATATTGTGGATGTGCTCAGCGATTCTAACTTGTAGCAACCTTTTAGTCTCAGACGTTTTGGGATCGTAACTTTTTTTTGCATGCAGGAGGTGTAAGGCATGCAGGGAAGTCGCCAGACCTCTTAGGGGCATAGATAATTTAATCTCCCCTGTCAACAATCAGGCTTTTGATATTAAACAATTTATTACCTGTAACAGTACTTGCGTGGTCTATGCTTTAAAATGTCCTTGTGGCCTGATTTATATAGGCCACACTACAGGGTTGCTACGAGTTAGAATCGCTGAGCACATCCACAATATCAAAGTGGGTTATAAGGACCATAATGTTTCACTACATTTCAAGTTGAAACATGATATGGATCCCATGGGATTGGAGTTCTGGGGGGTTGAGCATCTCCAAACTCATTGGAGGGGCATAAACTGCATCTAAGAATTGTCTAAACGTGAAACTTGGTGGATTTATTCCATGGATGTGCTCTCTCCCAAGGGCTTTAACATTGAGCTTGATATCAATTGTTTTATCAGCGACACGTAGCATTATATTGGCACATTACCAACCCACATCTATTTTCATTATGTCTCTATTGTTAACTTATTTCTTTATAATCTATGGTGTCTCTATTTTAGACAGATTTTTTATATAGGTCATAATTTTATATCACATTTTTTATATATATTGTCTATTATATTTTATATATTTTGGACATTTTATTATAATTTGCATTATGTAGTTCATGTACTAATTTTTAGGTTTTAATGCCATTTTATCACATCCTCCATGCATTTTTATCCTCTTACATACAATAGCACGGAGGTCTGTTGCCTAATATGCAGGCAATTTATGCCATCCAGGATGCATTGTAGCAGACTAGGTGCACGCATAAAGGTTGAGTAAACTGGCTGGTAGGATTTTTTATACATCTCATTATGAGACTGTATACTCTCTTATGATTTTTATATTGATTTGTACCCACGATATTGGTATCTGTATATTTACATGCATGTATAGCAGAATCGTGCAACATGTATACAGGTCATCTTCCTTCATTGTCCGGTTCGGTGCGGATTCAGGGCTGTCTTGGCATACTTTGGGAGACCGGAGGCTTTTTTGTGACCGATCCTCCATTGCTGACAGTTCCCTCGATACAGATGTGTGTTTAAGGGTTACTTATCAGCATGCCTTTCTGGATTGGCCGCTGAGTTTGTCACTCATATAAATACCGGCCTCTTACATGGTAGATTACGCCCTCAGACGACGTCCGGTGGTGACGAAACTTGCCAGCGACGTAATCTACCGGAAGTGATGTGTGCGTTCCACAGACCAGAGAGGAACCAGGAAGTGTGTTGTTTCAGCTGCACACAGCGAACGTTCTTGAGGACTTCCCGGGTACCGTGAAACCTGACAGGCACAGTGCACTTTATACAATTGCTCTATACACAGTATTATATTCTCTGGTACGCATATCATATGGGGGGTATGTTTGGATGTTTAGTTGAATAAAATGATTTTTAGCAATATCACACTATGTGGACATTCTATTTCTCCTATATGTTATGCTGCAATAACGGAGAGTATTACTGACTTCTGGTGGTCGTTTAGAGGAGGTGGAGAACTACTACTGTTATCAAAGGCTCTTGTACGCTGAATTTCTGGTGAGTGCATTCCCATTGGGGTCTACTCCCCCTCACGTGGTGATTTTTTTGGGTGGAAGAAGCGCCCTGCTCCTACAGAACACAGCTACTGAAGCTATCATAGATCTCCACTTCTATTGCTTTCCTCATATAAAGAACATGTCCAGGAGGTTTTGGCACGCAGCGCTGCTGCAATAAGATACCATTTATTCAAAGACTTTGCATGGTTGTTTATGGTTTTTATTGCATTATATATATTTCAATCATTTAAGTAGCTGCTTTATTTATTTAATTATACTACAATATATATCGTTGTTGACTTAGTCCTGGCGCGGAGTGATGTGTAGTTAGGCGGACAACTTTCATATCCTTTACATATAACCACCTAAATACAGTGCACTTACACCCCCTTCCTGCCCAGACAAATTTTCAACTTTCAGCGCTCTCACATTTTGAATGACAATTACTTAGTCATGCAACACTGTACCCAAATGAAATTTGCATCCTTTATTTCACACAAATAGAGCTTTCTTTTGGTGGTATTTAATCACTAGTGGGTTTTTTATTTTTTGTGCTATGAATAAAAAAAGACCGTAAATTTTGTGAAAAAATGCCTTTTTCCTTGTTTCTGTCATAAAATTTGCAAATTAGTAATTTTTCTTCATAAATTTTGGCCAAAGTTTATACTGCTAAATATCTTTGGTAAAAATAACCAAAATTAGTGTATATTATTTGGTCTTTGTGAAAGTTATAGAGTCTACAAACTATGGTGCCAATCACTGAAAATTGATCACATCTGATCAGGCCTTCAGTACATCAGGTGAATCTCATTTCTTGAGACACTAACAAGTCAGGAAAGTACAAATACCCCCCCCCCCCCCCAAAATGCCCACTTTTAAGAAAGTAGACATTTCAAGGTATGAAGTAAGTAGCATGGTGAGTTTTTTTAGTTTTTTCCCACAATTCTTTGCAAAATGAAATTTTTTTTTTTACAAAATTGTCATATTATCAGGTTATTTCTCACACACAGCATATGTATACCACAAATTACACCCCAAAATACATTCTGCTATTCTTCCCGAGTATGGCGATACCACATATGTGAGACTTTTACACAGCCTGGCCACATACGGAGGCCCAACATTGAAGTAGCACCTTCAGGTGTTCTACAAGCCTAAATGACACATCTCATTTCTCAACCACCTATTACACTTTTTAAGGCCCTGGAGCACCAGGACAATGAAATTGCCCACAAAATGACCCCATTTTGTAAAGAAAACACCCCAACGTATAATCTATGAAGCATAATGAGTCTTTTGGTTCATTTTTTTCCACAGCATGTATATAGCAAAAATTACACCCAAAAATACATTTTTCTACTCTTCCCGAGTATGGCAATACCACATGTGTGAGACTTTTACACAGCCTGGCCACATAGAGAGGCCCAACATTGAAGTAGTACCTTCAGGCATTCTAGGAGCATAAATTATCTCATTTCATTCCTACCTATCACACTTTTGAAGGTCCTTGAGCACCAGGACAGTGGAATTACCCACAAAATGACCCCATTTTGCAAATAAAACACCCCAACGTTTATTCTTTGAGGCATGGACTGCAAATAGGTACTTGGGTACTCTGATGGGCTTCAGATAGGTACTCAGGTACTCTGATGGGCTGGAGATAGGTACTCATGTAACTTGATGAGCTGCAGACAGGTACTCGGGTACTCTGATGGGCTGGTGACAGGTACTCGGTTACTCTGATGGGCTGGTGACAGGTACTTGGGTACTCTGATGGCCTGGTGACAGGTACTCGGGTACTCTGATGGGCTACAGATAGGTACTCGGGAACTCTGATGGGCTGGTGACTGGTATTTGGGTACTCTGAAGGCCGGTGACAGGTACTCAGGTACTCGGTACTCATATGAACTGTGACAGATACTCATATGGACTGTGACAGGTACTTAGGTACTCGGTTACTCATATGGACTGTGACAGGTACTCTGGTAGTCATATGGACTGTGACAGGTACTCAGGTACTCATATGGACTATGAGAGGTACTCAGGTACTCATATGGACTGTGACAGGTACTCAGGTACTCACATGAACTGTGACAGGTACTCGGGTACTCAGATGGACTGTGACAGGTACTCAGGTACTCATATGGACTGTGACAGGTACTCAGGTACTCGGTTACTCAGATGAACTGTGACAGGCACTCGGGTACTCAGATGAACTGTGACAGGTACTTGGGTACTCAGATGGACTGTGACAGGTACTCGGGTACTCATATGGACTGTGACAGGTACTCGGGTACTCATATGGACTGTGACAAGTACTCATATGGACTGTGACAGGTACTCAGATGAACTGTGATAGGTACTCATATGGGCTGTGACAGGTACCTAGATGAACTGTGACAGGTACTTTGATGGGTGGTGACAGGTCCTCTTTATTGGGGGGGCAATCAGTGTGTGTTGGTAAACACTGTAAGCGGTAACGATATGTTACCGCAATCTCCTTCTCACACACGATCGGTGTGTGAGAAGGAGAACCCGGTAACATCTCGTTACCGCCCTGTATTTACATTTAGTGATCGGCTGTGAAAGGATCACAGCCGATCACGTGGTAAACAGCCGCCGGCCAATGGCTGTTTACCAGCGTCTGTGACGAGCAGTGTTCCCGGGAACACGCTGCCGCCGACCTGCATGCGCAGTGCGCTTGCAATCGCGCACATGCGCCCTGCAAAGTGGGGCGGTACCATCTATGATCGCTCGTGTAAACAGCCATGCCCAAAGGCTGTTCACCCCCCTCAGTGGTGAGCGATGTCTTCGTGATGCATCGCCACCGAAGTAATAGGGATGGGCACACACGATCGCACGCATTCCCTGTTTAAATGGACGGACTTCATATGGCGCCCATCCAGAACGAGAGCCGCGCCGCCTGGCCATCATATGATGCAGGCAGCAAGTGGTTAAATAAATGTTTATTCAAAATATTCAAAGTGTTACAAGGAACAGAAAGGCATTCCGTAGTACAAAATTACAGAATACATTACATTATATTGAAGTAGGCCAAAAAAAAGCCAAAAAAAGCAATGGAAAGCTCAGGTGCATCCATGAGGAAGGTGCAGGATACATAAGCGATTCTATTATAAAATTTTACATTTGTGGCGATCTTGCATGAGGTATAAGCTGTCATGTGGGAATTTCTCTTCGTGCTCCTATTAGATCTATCTGCTTGTTATAATTAGGATAAAAGCCCTGCAGAACTTAACAACTGAAGACCAAGTAAGATTCATCCTGAAATGTCAAACTAATGGCATCTTCAGAAGATTAACCTTATCTACTTTAGCAATCGACACAAATTGTCAGTTGTTATTTTCACTGGAAATAAGATCTACAGTTTCTTAACCTTTTGTTTTAAAAATGAGGAGTTTAAACTTTGTGATGTATGTTAATACCGTGTTTTCTAACCCAAAAGCTTATTTATAGTATAGAGAATTTCACTCTGAGTTAATCCCCATCAACAGAGGATCTTGCCAAGGATGTCCATATCGCTTTAAGCCTAGCTGAGTTCTCTTCCAGAAGTGGAGCCTGGTCTTATTGCCATCAAGTTAGTGACATGTGCACCCAAAGACAAACTCTCCCACTCTGCAGTAACAGACAAAAGACCTTAGACCCACATGTCATATGACCACATATTTAAAGTGTTACTAAACCCACAACAGTAAAATAAGTCTGTATATGCAGTAAAGCATGCTTGTTATACTCACTTGTTAACCTAAGGGGTTAATCCTCTGCATTGTGTAAAAGGGCTGTTTAATCCTCTCTTCTCTGATCCTACTTTTTACTGTCTCCAATCCATCTGCTGATAGAATAGAGCCTTGGAGGCACTATGCGCATGCTCAGTTTGGTGTATTGCTAGAGAGTTTTTTTTTTTTCTTGGGAGGGTGCATGTGATCAGCACAGGGCCAATCAGCACTGTCCAGACAGAGGGTCAGTGGTCATGCAGCCTCATAGGACAATCAGAGGAGAATGAAAACTCCTCCTATAAGCTGTAACCAGTTACTGATAGAAGTCACAAGACTGTTATATACTGCTGATGAGAAAAGGTACTTAGTAGTTTATATTTACTAAAATAATTAAATTTCCATGTCCTATGTACTGTGAGTATTTAGACCTGTAAGTGTATTGAATTTAAATATTGCAGTAAATAACTAAATGGGGGTGGGTGAAGGGGAAAACAGAAAAAAAGTGCATTGGTGTCAATGAGGGGGAAAAAAAGATACTAGCTTTTCAATGCTACTACAATGTCATGGGAGATTATAATCGCCTGGCTATTCCAAAATAATGATAACAATAACAAATATACCACAGTTTCCATTTAAATCTCCAATATAGTACTATACATAATACAAAAGAATTAAACAGTGCATTTACTTTACTGTAGTTACAGAACATCAGTTCCAAAAATAGCAGTCTCGCATTGTTCCACTATCATAGCCAGCAGGATCTTGCAGCCTTGCAGTCATTTCTCTACAGTATCTTTGGAGGCAGCCATGGCTGCCACCCAAGCTAGACTTCAAACATGTCTTCCTTTCTTCATCTCGATTATATGGGAGTTTTAGAGATATGTACTTTACAGAATGAAGATAAGATTGTTTGTACTTTCAATTCATCTCATGGGAGGCGACCAGAAGTAAAATAAATTTAAAAAAAAAAAACACACTTCATTCTCCTGCTTGACAGTAGATTTACTGTAGAAAAAAAGATTGCAAAGGTAGACAGACATGAACAAAAGAACCTTGACACGTCCTGTGCAAAGGACTTCATCAACTGACTAATCAACTGAGCATTACTTTAAGGGAATCAAGAGTTAAATAAAAATCAAACACAAATTTAATGAGTAATTTAATGAGCCGACAACTGAATGAGTATTGTCCTTATAATTGATGTCCATTTACTTGTGTATACTTTTTTTCTATAATAAACCTGTGGTCCGGTAAGAGAGTTAAGTGGATTTATTTCCCTGGAATATCACGGGTTAGTCAAGACCAGGCAAGTTTTGAAAGATGTAATTACTTGGACATTGGCATATGTAGAGCCAACCTTCTTGCATTAGCAAAATGTTTGTTGTTTCCAGTAAGTGACACAGACAATGCAGCGTGTTTTCTGTACTTGTAAATGTTCTTAGCCTGAAAAATCAAAACGAATGCAGCCACCATATCCAAGGAGTGGTAATTTTATATATAATAAATTGTTGTTCTGGGTAACCTTTAAACAGTTTGTAAATACTATTTTCAGTTACAGGGCAATGTAAGCTTATAATCTGACACAAAAAGGATATAATAATTTTGCAGTTTATATAGAGTCCTGATATTCCTATAATTTCATTTTCAATGATGTTTTTCTTAGATCAGTATTGTTCATTTTCAATGAATTGTCTTTTATATTGCATTGAAAAAGAGTAGCAATACAGCAACTGAAGGGAAATACCTAATAATTCACTCTGTAGGGTTTATAATAGTATACAAATTTGAATACATGGGACTTCACATCTAAATAGTATTCTTAGTGTTAGATAGAGGTGAGATGCAAGGTGAGAAACAAGAGAGCTTTATAAATATAGAAAATGGAGATGATTATGAAACCTAATAGTAAATTAATCCAACTTAATGTGCACTTTATTTGCTTATAAGTATACTATGAACTGCCATTTGGTTGATATATTCCCATAAGTTACTGCCTCCTACCATCCTGCATAAAGTTATATTTATAAACAAGGTCTATGTTATCAGAAAATCTTTCTGTAGGGTTATTTCCTCAGTAGCTTTTGGCGAGAAACCCCAAATGTTTTCCTGTAAAATGCTGGAAGCTTTTGGGTGTATTTATATAAATCAGACTTGGATCCGTTATGTGTTTCATTTCCCAGTGTCTCATTTCATTTTTTTTCGTCTAATACATTACAGCTGATACGGGTATCCATCCATCCAGTTGCATCCTGAGGGACCCAAAGTGTAAGATATAGAGGGTGGGAAACCACAACTTGTCTGTGTTACATACACACAACTCTTTGTTCCATGTCCTGTGATGTCTCATCCCATGGTACAAAAAGTTAACCGATGCACAAAAGCATGTGCAGTATATAATGCAAGTGCATAGTCATAGGATTGTTATTTTATCTTTTCTGGCCACATACTTAAGGGACTGGATTTCCAAACATTACAGACAGTTTTGGCACAATATTTCGTCCTAGCAGAGGTAGCCATAGATTTTAGCTCATTTGTGCTGACTTAAGCACATTTTTTTTTCAGGGTGATTGGAGGATAAGGAGCATAAGGTTGATACATTTCAAGGGTCTGACTCTCTTTGTGACAAAGGGTGAGAATGGAAACTGTCCAAGGCAAAAATATTTAAGAAAGACTAGCCATAAATTTGACAGAAGCTTAATTTCTTTTCCCTTCATGAAAAAACAGCAAAGGGCAAATATTTCCACAGTAAACTATTTTTTTACATGTAGTTATAATTCTTTTTTCAGTTGTAGCTAGTCAGCCATTCTAATATAAAATAAACAACAATACGGACTTTGCGATCTGCAAACTGTAAAATTTGAGAAACAAGGTTGTCAGCATTATCTGTTTTATAATTTTATGTTTAAAAGTGGGAGCTGTAGTTATTATCTTGCAGTACAGATGAGAAAATCTGCCTAGGTTTGATTTGGTGGGGATCATAGATACTGGCTTTAAATAAATTAAACTTTAATTTAGCAGTAAATCTCACTGAAGTCTTTGGGGGTAAATATTGATACTAAATTCTGGTTATTTTCAAAGCTAATAGGCAAGATATTGTCAAGCATGACAGCTAGAGAGCATGGTGAGTTGGACACCTCAATGCAGGAAACATAACAAAGCAAATAAAAGGGGGTTCTTTTAATGCAACTTGGCGGGTGACATGGGACAAACACCAAGACTTTAAATTACATGCTTGGGAGATGTCTTTAAGCTCTATGTGATGTTATGGAACAGTACAGTTTTCATGGACAGCATTGGAGACACTGTATTCTGGCATTACATATTTGAACGTGTAACTCATTTTTTAGCTTTTGCATTTACAATGTAGCCTGGATTAAATATAGCAGCAGCACACCAAACTGTTTCATTTCAATATGAAATCAAAATACCAATAGGTCAAAATTGATTGGTGGATGTAGCAGCCACAATACATCTAAAAACTATAGGGAAATTGAAAATTAAACTAAAGCACTCAACTCTGTATAAACTGGCCAGTGGCAAGACTATTTGATAATATCGTTTGTGAGCTTTTTTTTGCAGTACCACACTGCATTGTTAAAAATTTTAATAAAATGTCACATTACACAAAAAATTCTTCAAAACCACAACCACATATTCTCTGAATCCCCAATGATTCCCAAAATTGGCTAGTGAATATTTTCACAAAGTATTAATTTTAACAAGTTATTTCTCACACACAGCATATGCAAGGAGCATAAATCAATTTCCTGACTACCTATCACAATTTTGGAAAGCAAACACTCTAAGGTATTTACTAAAAGGCATAGTTAGTAATATTAGGGGAAAAAGATATTTAAGATATTTCTAACACTTTTCATAGGCTTACTTAGAATTACCCCCCAAAACACATCCTGCTACTCCTTCTGAGTATGGCAATACTACATGTGAGACCTTTTCACAGCTTAGCCACATAGAGGGGCCCAAAATCCAAGGAGTACCTTCAGATGTTACAGGGGCTTAAATTACATATCTAACTTCCTTACACCCACAAAATGACCACACTTTGGAAAGCAGACGCCCCAAGATATTTTCCAAGAGGCATAGTGAGTCTTTTGAAGACTTCCTTTTTTGCCACAAGTTTTTGGAAAATGCAGAAAGAAAATGAAAATTAATTTTTAAACACAAAGTTGTCAATTTAATAGGATATTTCTCACACACAACATACTTAGAATTATAGCCCAAAACATATTCTACTACTCCTCCCCAGTATGGCAATACCAAATGTGAGAGACTTTTTCAGTGTCTGGACTGATTATGTACTGGATTTTGTGTATCAAACAAACAAATTAACCAATTGTGCCAAAACCAGTGTACTCTAATCAACGAGTTTGGCTGCTCCAGGTGGGTAGGCAGGACTGCAATCAGGTAAAAAAGCTAGTAGATGGGGTGAATGCCCTGTCACTGCAACAGAAACATGTGTATAAAGACAAAGGAGGTCCGCAGTGATTTTACGAATGCTTACAGTGAAACAATAAAAGTGAAATATTCCATTAGATTTCATACCTGGGAGGTGTCTATAGTATGCCTGTAAAGTGGCGCATGTTTCCCATGTTTACAACAGTCCCTGCGCAAAATTACATTTCTAAAGGAAAAAAAAGTCATTTAAAAGTACTTGCGGCTTAATGAATTGTCGGTCCCGGCAATACACATAAAAGTCATTGAAAAAAAAGTGTGAAAATTTTAAAAATGACATGACACGGCTTGGGGACAAGTCCTTTATTAAAAGGTAAAAAAATAAAACTGTCCCACGTAGTCTTCTCCTTCTTCTCTTGCTCCGCTGACGGACCGAAAAATTTAAAAAAAACCCGGCTGACCCGCCTACATGGGAGGCACCCACTGTAATGATGGTCCTCTCAGGTGACAGCTCTTTTATAACTGAGGGCGGGGCCACATGGGTGACCCTGCCCCCCTCTGATGCACGGGGACATCCCTATGGCTTTGCCGTAGTGCCAGAGGGGGATGGGGCCACCCGGTCCGCCATAGGGATATCCCTGTAACGTCAGAGGGGGGCAGGGTCACCTGGCGACATCACCGCGTGGCCCCGCCCTCACTTATAAAAGGACCGCCACCTGCAAGGACGCGTCATACGGCGAGTGCCTCCCATGGAGGCGGGTCGGTGCGGCTTCTTTTTTCGGTCCGTCAGTGGAGCAAGAGAAGAAGAAGAAGACTTCGTGGGACAGTTTTATTTTTTAATAAAGGAGTTGTCCCCAAGCCGTGTCATGTCATTTTTACCATTTTGACACTTTTTTTGTGAAATGGTAGGGGTACATTTGTACCCTATTACCATCACCGCCACACAAGTTACAGTGTTCCTGATCATCTTTACACTAGTCCCAGTATCCCTAATAGGGATGAGCTTTATGTTCGGGTTGAACATGAATTCTACTCGAATGCTGGCTGTTCGCCCATTCGACGAATAGCGAACAATTTGGGGTGTTCGCGGCAAATTCAAAAGCCGCGGAACACCCTTTAAAAGTCTATGAGAGAAATCAATAGTGCTAATTTTAAAGGTTAATATGCATGGTATTGTCATAAATAGTGTTTGGGGACCTGGGTCCTGCCCCAGGGGACATGTATCAATGCAAAAAAAGTTATAAAAACGGCCATTTTTTCGGAAGCAGTGATTTTAATAATGCTTAACCACTTCCCACCCGGCCTATAGCAGATTGACGGCCGGGCGGTGGTTCAGTTATCCTGACTGGGCGTCATGTCCTGTGTGTGACAGGACATAAAGTCTCTTGTAAGAAGAGTCCTTGAAAGGGCTGAAGCAAAGGGTGGCAGCGAATGGCTCCAGCGGTGTCTGGCACTCACTAAAGAGGACTCTTTCGGGGACAGCTTCAGCGGAGCTTCAGCCAATGAGGGATAGAACGTAGCTGTCTGTCGAATCTCATCCAGCTGTGCCTTCCTCAACTCAGCGCTCTCCGGCTCGGCAGATACAGCAGTGATTGTGGATTGGTCTCACTCTGTAGCGGAGAAGGAGGATTCTCTGCCTGGGGCTCAAAGAGTGAGTCAGCGTGGCAAGAGGAACAGACGGGTTCTATCCCCTTCTCCTATCCACAGCAGCAGAGGTAGAGGCCGGACATGGCGCTCTTCAGTATCGCTTGGGGAACCCCCCTGCAGGGAGGAGTTGTCGCCGCCCAGCTTAACAGATGCTCCTCCTGCTTCTCCACATATAGGTATGGCTATGCCCAGAGCAGTTATGTCTCCTAGCTCTGCTGCGAGGCATCCCAGGCAGGTACCTCAGGTTGAAATTTTGACATCACTGGCATCTAGGCCGTCCAGGCTGGATGCGGTGAGGGCCCCTATGTCTCTTTCCTCCCATACAGGTCCAGATGTCAGCTCAGCACAAGGATCAAGTATTCCGGTTATTTGTAATCAACCAGAGTCTAAATATGCGGGTGAGTCTGCTCAATCTGAGTTAATCAACCAGTTGCTTGTCTCTTTAAACAGATTTAATGAAAGTTTATCTGTTAACTATTCTACATCTGTATCTCCTTCCACAGTGAACGTCTGGTCAGGTAATTCTGTAGCTAATAATAATCCTGTTTCTTGTGAAAAGTCACCGCTAGGTTTTCACCTGCCTTTAGCGGTTAAAGAAAATATATGGAAGGGTGAATTTTCAGACTTATTGTCTTTATTACCTATTGCTAAAGATTTCCTTACAAAATCTGATAAGAGGTCTGAGGACTGCGCTGATGACAGGCGCCGTCCTGTTTCTAGATCCTTTTTTAATTGGTTGCAGGCTTTCTGCATTTTTTCTGCAATAATGGGTGAGAAGCATCCAGAAAAATGCACTGGGCTGTTTCAGCACCTGGAGCATATTCTGGAGGCATACAAAAGTTTTGGCAGTATGGGATGGTTTAACTATGATAAATCATTATGCCAAAAAATTGCGATCTATCCTAATCTGAAAAGGTTGTAATAAAGTGGTGGGGTTGTGGTTAAACCTTATCATTCTTCAGAAGCCTGTCTTTGTAAGACCACAACCTCAGTCATCATTGAACACGAATACTACAAATCCAGTGTATAAAAAAGGTACATGTTATGTCTCAAAATGCTTTAAAAGGTCGTCCAGTAATCAGGTCCATAGGGATCATTCAAAAAGCCTGCCAGTGAGGTTGTTTGAAATGCATCCATGGTTAATGTTATACCCCGACAAGGTGAAAGCACAATTACTAATTGATGGTTTTTCTACAGGTTTTAAACTTCCCATTTTTACAGGTTCAGGTTGCAAGTTATCAAAAAATGTGAAATCAGTATTTCTTCATACTGATATAGTAAGGGATAAGTTACTGAAAGAAATTTCAGCAAACAGAATTGCTGGCCCTTTTATATCCCCTCGGTTTATTATTTTTCGAGTCTCTCCGTTAGGCTAAGTCCCTAAAAAAGAACCTAACGCTTACCGACTTATTCATCATGTTTCATTCCCTGTAGGCCATTGTTTCAATTATGAAATTGACCCATCATCTGCTTCTGTTAGGTATGCAACTTTTGATGATGCTATTTAAATTATAAAAACATTTGAACGGGGTGCATGGTTAGCAAAAGCTGACATTCAGTCAGCTTTTAGATTATTGCCCATTGCTCCAGAATCTCACAATTCCCTAGGTTTTTGTTTTGAGGGTTATTTTTTCTATGACAAATGCCTCTCGATGGGATGTTCATTGTCATGTTATTATTTTGAAATTTTTGCTTCATTTCTTCAGTGGGTGTTATTTTTTGAATCTGGTCATACTGGGATAATTCATTATCTAGATGATTTCCTTTTCATTGGTCCGCCAAATTCTATGGTTTGTTCTTTAATTCTCAAATAATTTTTTCCTTATAGCTGAATACTTCGGTATCCCCCTAGCAATTGAAAAAACCTCCTTCCCATCTCCAATTATTGAATTCTTAGGTATAAAAATTGATACATTATTATTTCAATTTGAACTTCCTGCTGTAAAAATTTGCAGGCTTCAATCCCAAATTTCGTTCTTCCTGCATCGGAATAAGATTTTACTAAGGAAGCTCCAATCTTTTTTCTGTATTCTGGCCTTTGCTACACGCATCATGCCTATAGGCAGAATATTTTCCTAAAGGTTATCTTTGGCTATATCTGGTCTTAAATCTCCTTTTTCACACATTAGGTTGCCTTTCGATCTTAAGGACGATTTATTGGTTTGGTCTCAATTTCTGCAAGATTATAATGGCAGATCTTTTTTCCAGGAAGATTTTGTATTTGCAGCAGATTTAGAGTTATTTATGGACGCTGCTGGCTCTCAAGGGTTTGCTGCTATTTTTCGTTCCCATTGGTGTTTGGGTTCATGGCCCCCCTTCTGGGTTTCTAGCAAAATTACAAAAAATATAGTTTTGCTGGAAGTCTTTCCAATCGTAGTTGCTTTAGAAATTTGGGGCAACCAATTCGCTAACAAACTGATTTTTATTAATATGGATAATAGAGGTGTATTATTTGCTTTGAACTGCCTTTCTTCAAAATCACTGTTAGTCATAAAACTTTTACGTTATTTAGTACTCTTATGTCTAAAATTAAACATTTGGATTAAGGCAAAGTATGTAACGGGTAAGCTCAATGTCATCGCTGATGCCTTATCTTGATTCCAGATGGTTCGTTTCAGACAGCTGTTGCCTCATGCAGATCTGGTTGGGTACCTTTGCCCGAGTCATCTTTGGGATATGATTTAAATCCAGTATTTTCGGCTATAAAAAATGAGATCGCTCCAAAAACAAGGACTGACTACTCAGTTGCATGGGTGAAGTGGCTGAATTTTAATTCGGAGTTAGGTTCTCCTAGCTTACCTCCTTCTGAGAGTACAATTTTAGCTTTTCTTTGCTCACTAATGCAGTTAGATTTTTCCTTTAACCATATTAATAAAATACTAGCTGGGGTTTCCTTTGTCTTTAAACTTCATAATTTCCCGGCCTGCAACAGTTTCTTTTCAGTTAGGCAAGCCTTAAAAGTAAAATTGGTTCCAGATATGCACAGGCTAATTACTTTGGATATATTATCCAGGCTGTGTTTTGCTACTTTTTTTGTTTGCATTTCAGTTTATGAGGCTTTATTATTTCGTGCTGCTTTTGTTTTAATGTTCTTCGCCGCTTTACGTATTTCTGAAATGTTACCAAATAACAAACACAGTTTAAAAGGTTTACTTTCATCAGAAGTTTCTAGCCTAGAGGATAAAGTTCCTATTTTTGTTAGAAGATCTAAAACAGATCGATCAGCTAAAGGCCGGTGCCTCAATCTATTTGCGGGTGGTGACTCCATCCTTTGTCCGTTGTTAATTCTTAAAAAATATGTGGATGTCAGACCAGTTTCTGGTCATCAGTTTTTTGTTGACATGGATTCTTCCCCTATGAAGAAATTTCAATTTTCTACAATTATTAAACAATGTTTTTCTCATTTAGGTTTTTCCCAATTTTAATTTTCTAGCCATTCTTTCAGGATTACAGAAGCCACTAGATTGGGTCTGAGTGATACGGTCATTATGAGATTAGGTAGATGGGAGTCTAGTAGATTTAATATTTACATTTGACCTAACTTATCTCTTTAATTTTAGGTGCCAAGTCTTTCATATGGATAGTTGGCTATTCTTATATATACTGGGCTCATAAAAGAGCTTCAAAGCATTGCTACGGTTCCAACCTATCGTTACCTTCAGCTAAGTTTCATATTCTTTGGAAAGGCATTCGTGGTCTACAATGGACCGATCTTTTCTTTCATCTTTCTGTTTTGTTTCTTTCTTGGCCTTCTCCATTTTTTTTAATTGTAATTCTGCACCTTGGAGGTAAAGATGTTGGCAGATTGAATACTTTAGATTTGATGTGTTTAAAAAAACAAGATCTGCATCGTTTGAAATGAGCTTTTCCTAATACATGTATTATTTTCTCTGAAATGGTTTCCCGCTTACCTTGGTTATATTCTAAAGGCAGTAGACCTCTTGAAAAGATTAAACGGAGGATTAATCACTCAATTGAAAAGTTCCTGCCGGGATTGGTGGGATCTCTTTCTGTCACGTTGATTTGGAAGGAGGTTTCCCCGGTCTTTATAGAAAAGATGGTGTGCATCTTTCAGATGTCGGTTTGGACACCTTTAACCTAGGTCTTCAAAATTGTATCAAACAGGCTGCAGTGCTGGGGTAGCCGTGTTTGGTTTTCAACAAACCCGGCTGGTGGGGACTTTAGTTTTATGAATTGATTCATTTATAGCTCGAGTCCTATGACTGAGCGAGTTTAGAATTTGTATTTAAGTTTGAAATATAATTTATTTATTCTTTCGCTGTTTAATTTTGAATAAAGTTATTTGATTTATTTCAATACCAACAAAGGTGCCGTGGCCATTTTAAACACCAATTTGTTGTATTGTGTTTTATTGAATATATAAAAAAAAAAGTGCGACTACAATCCCATGAAAAGTGTGCACAATAAGAAGCCCACAACATGGGATTGTGGCCGCCAAGGAGTTTATAGTTATTAAAAAAAAATTAAAACAAAGAAATTTTACAATAAAAAAAAAAAGAGCGGGCTTGTCACGAAGCAGCAAGCTGGAAAAACGTTTTTTACAGGTGCAGGAGGTTATATAAGCTGCCTCTGTGACAGACCCGCTCACAGTTGCCCTGAGGTGGCTTAGGCTTGAGCTCCCCTTCCCTCCCACCCTTGTCGCTGGCACCATTATGTGGTTATGTCACCCTTGGTTTAAGGGGGGACTTTGGTTTTATGAATTGATTCATTTATAGCTCGAGTCCTATGACTGAGCGAGTTTAGAATTTCTTTTAAAGTTTGAAATATAATTTATTTATTCTTTCACTGTTTAATTTTGAATAAAGTTATTTGATTTATTTCAATACCAATAAAGGTGCTGCGGCCATTTTAAACACCAATTTTTTGTATTGTGTTTTATTGAATATAAAAAAAAAAAAGTGCGACCTACAATCCCATGCAGAAAACACATGGGAAAATGTTGCTGCAGTCAGTTCCAGGTGGAAGTCAGCATCCAAAGATGCTCTTTGCACAGCTATTCCATGAAGTGATTGTTTCCACATGCAGTACTAGGAGATCAGGCTGGGACAGCCCAGTTTTTTTTAGATATTTCCTGGCATCACCAACCCCTTATCCTATACCACAAAAGAAATCTAACAGTACATGACCAGCATTAGTCTGATGTCAGACCAAATATTTTCTTACAAGTATTCCTGCCCATTGATTAGCCCTGTTATCTCTATTCCCTGGCTTGTGTTGGCGTAACTAAAAATCACAGGGCCATAGAGCAAATTTTTTTATGGGACTACCTCATCATACAGAAAGCTCTACCAAAATTAAAGGAATTCAGCTGTTACAATTCACATAAACATACTTGAGAGAATATCTGAAAAAAATTAATAATATGTTGAGACTGGTACATTTGGTTGTGTAGCAAGGCGCTTGGCTAAGGGCTCTTTCAAACATGCGGACCGTTCAGGTCCGCCTGTCAGTTTTTCAGGCGGACCTGAGCGGACGATCCATGCACCTCTATTAAGAGACAGATGTGAGCGGTGACATGTCCGCTTACATTCGATCCGCTTCGATCTGCTAAATAGAGACCCTATTTTCCATCTGTCTGGCGGATCGGATCGGATGAAAACGGACAGGCAGTCCATTTTGATCCCATACCCCATAGAGGAGAGTGGGGCTCTGACAGGTCCATCCCTGCACAGTGAGCAGAAACAGACCTGTCATCTGCCGGCTCAGCGGGGATCAACGGAGTGATCCCTGCTGAGCAAGCGGAGTCCGTCAAAACGGACAGCCCCGTGTGAAAGGGGCCTAATAATGGAGAGTGAGAGAAACACGGCTGCAGCTGCTTTCTGTCGCTGCTGCCATGTGGTGCTGAACTGGTAACCAGTTATATCAGCAAGAGGAGGGAGCTGTTGAGCAAGATGGAGTTTAATAGATTGAGTCAGGCAGCACTGCATTGTGGGAACTGGAGTCCAGAGGGGAAAGCTTTGCTGGGGCATGCTAGGTCGATGACATCACTAGAGGGCGGGATAACCCGCCAATGTCATCAGATGCCCCCAGCCCCTGAGCAGGCAGTTAATAGGAGCGTTCAACAAGGCCGAAGTTTTTTTTTTTTTCGATTTTTCTTAAAGAATTGTCAAAAATTTGTGTTGTGTCTTTATTCACTTTTTACACTTTTTTTGGTGAATGGGTACCATACTCATTCACATGGGGGGCCAGAATCTGGGGGCCCCCTTGTTAAAAGGGCTTCCAGATTCCAATAAGCCCCCTGCCCACAGACCCCCCCCTGTCAGGAGAGCCACCGATCGGCTCTCGTCTACTCGCGTCTGCCAGACGTGAGTGAGGAAAAGCTGTTCAACGGCTTTTCCTGTTTAGATTGTGATCAGCTGTGATTGGACATGGCTGATCACATGGTAAAGAGCCTCCGTCGGAGGCTCTTTACCGAGATCGGTGAAGCGGTGTGTCAAACTGACGCACTGCACCACCGATCACTGCGATGTGCGCCCCCACGGGCGCGCGGCGGCTGTTATCCTGAAGGACGTCATATAACGCCCAGTCAGGATAACTGAACCACCGCCGTCATTTTGCTATAGGCTGAGCAGGAAGTGGTTAAACGAAACAAAACAAATTCCAAAATGAATCAACGGAACAAAATTAGTAACATAACAAATCTGTTCGAAACAAAACAAATTTTTCCGTTCAGCATGTCTTTTAACCACTTTAAGACTAGGCCAATTCTGACATTTCACACATACATATAAAAACCTGCATTTTTTTGCTAAAAAGTTAATTAATTCATTTTGTGAAAGCAATGGCCCTGGAGTAGAGATGGGCCGAACATCAGTTCGTACCAGAACTCTCGAACATCGCAAAAGTTCGGACCAGAACCCCAAACTCCATAGAAGTCTATGGGACCCGAATTTGAAAACTAAAAAGTACCAATTTTGAAGGCTTAAATCCAAGTTTTTGGGCATAAAAGGGGTATGGGGGCCCAGGTACTGCCCTTGTGGACATGTATCAACACAAACATTTTTTTTTTATGATAATTTTTACGGGAGCAGTCATTTTAATGATGCTTAAAGTGAAACAATAAAAATTAAATATTCCTTTAAATATAGTTCCTGGGGAGTCTCCTTTGTCTGCCTATAAAGTGGTGCATCTGTACCATGTATAGAACCTGCTGCAGCAAAACTGACATTTCTAAAGAAAAAAATTACATTTAAATTGTTGGCAGTACAACACCATTCGCAATACAAAAAAAACCCAGTGTGTGGTCCCCCCCAAGTTTCAAGCATGCAGCCCGTTAGGTCAGGAGAGGGGGGGACGAGAGAGCACCCCCTCCTGAACCATGCCAGGCCACATGCCCTCAACATGGGGGGGTACTTTGGGGCAGGAGGGTTTTTTTCTCAGGTGGCCCCACCCCTTACCTATTTAAGAACTGTTAAACAGTGGAGCAGACATTAAGCGGTCAGCCTTCCTCACGGGTGGAGCGTTTTTTTCGGGTCCGGCGGTGCCGGTGGTGACGTGATTGATGATGGATCTACATCGAGGGAGATTGTTTTTTTTAATTTATTTAATAAAGGAATTGTCAAAAACTGTGTTTGTGTTTTTTTTCTTATTGACACATTTTTTGGTGAATGAGTCATACTCATTTATATAGGGGGGCCGGGATCCCCTTGTTAAGGGGGGCTTCCAGATTCCAATAAGCCCTCTGCCCGCAGAGCCCCACAGCCAACGGCCAGGGGACAAGGTGCTTTGGGGTGGGGGGCAGAGCCGAAGGGCCTGGTATGGATTGGGGGGAGCCCCAACACCATTTTTTTTCACTTTTTTATATTGCCGGCAATGTCTTTTTTTTCATTCAGCTGTCAGCGGGGAAGCCCATTGACAGCTAATGACTCCGTTGTTAAGAACATAGCGACCGGCTACCTGGCCCCGCTCCTTAACAACTAGCTATTCACTGTGCTCTAACTGGGCAAAGCTTTGCCCAATCAGGGCTTAGAATTCACTGTGCCGCATGCATTGCATTGTGGGGTGCTCTGCGGGCATCCCGCCAATTCCGGTGTTCGCCAAATGGGTGAACAGGCGATATTGGGGCCGAACTTTTGCCTGGCCCTAACCGTTCGCCCAACACTACCATGGAGTATAAAATGGTGGTTGTTGCAATTTTTTTTAATGGCACACAATATTTGTGCAGAACTTGATCAAATGTAAATTTTCAAGGAAAAATACACTTTAATGAATTTTAATGTATACAAGCACAATATAATATCCAATTTTTGATAAAATATAAAAGATGATGTTACACTGACTAAAATTATTATCTGACATGTCACGCTTTAAAAATGCATATGCCTGTGGAATGGCAACAATCTACATTACATGAAATTATCCATAGATGATGCCTAAAAAGCCTTTACATGTTAATGAGGTCTTTTTTTCTTTTTATATATGTTTTATTTATTTATTTAATTTACATTTACTGTTTTTTTTTTAATCAAACGTCAATGAACAAAATCCCTTGTGGTAGCATGGGCAGTGTCAGATACTCTTTGTGGAGAGAACTGGGGTCTATTAAACCCCAGATCTCTTCTCTGCCTTCCAAAGAAGCCAATTGAGCTGTACTTGATTAAGTAAACAGACAGCCAAACCTAGAAGTGACTAAATCTCAGTTGTTTCCAGTTTAATACATTGAGGAATGTATGTTCCTCTTTATTCTCTATAGTAAGCTGACCCGGGCTTCCTGGTGGGACAGGAGAGCCCCCTTCCTCTCCTTGTAAAAGTGATCGGGTGGCTGCTCAGATGACTTTTGCAAAAAAAGTCAGTCGCTGGCACTAATAAATTATACCAGGATCAAGGCTGCAGCTGTAGCCATGATCCTGGTATAACCACCTAAACCCGAGGATGTATATAAATGAGTCCTTTTCTTGATTGAGAATGTGAAGTAGACATTTTGTTTTATATACCTGGCACGCTCAATTTCTTAGATAATAATTTTGTGCTTAAAAGGTTGCCTACCCCTGAATTACAGGTTGCATACATAGTTACATAGTAGGTGAGGCTGAAAAAAGACACAAGTCCATCAAGTCCAACCTATGTGTGTGATTATATGTCAGTATTACATTCTATATCCCTGTATGTTGCGGTCGTTCAGGTGCTTATCTAATAGGTTTTTTAAACTATAGATGCTCCCCGTGGAGACCACCGCCTGTGAAAGGGAATTCCACATCCATGCCGCTTTTACAGTAAAGAACCCTCTACATAGTTTAAGGTTAAACCTCTTTTCTTCTAATTTTAATGAGTGGCCACGAGTTTTGTTAAACTCCCTTCTGCAAAAAAGTTTTATTCCTATTGTGGGGTCACCAGTATGGTATTTGTAAATTGAAATCATATCCCCTCTCAAGCATCTCTTCTCCAGAGAGAATAAGTTTAGTGCTCGCAACCTTTCTTTATAACTAATGTCCTCCAGACCCTTTATTAGCTTTGTTGTCCTTCATTGTACTCGCTCCATTTCCAGTACATCCTTCCTGAGGACTGGTGCCCAGAACTGGACAGCATACTCCAGGTGCGGCCGGACCAGAGTCTTGTAGAGTGGGAGAATTATCGCTTTATCCCTGGAGTTAATCCCTTTTTTAACGCATGCCAATATTCTGTTTGCTTTGTTAGCAGTAGCTTGGCATTGCATGCCATTGCTGAGCCTATCATCTACTAGGACCCCAGGTCCTTTTTCATCCTAGATTCCCCAGTGTATAGATTGCATTCATATTTTTTGCCACCCAAATGCATTATTTTACATTTTTCCACATTAAACCTCATTTGCCATGTAGTTGCCCACCCCTTTAATTTGTCCAGATCTTTTTGTAAGGTTTCCACATCCTGCGGAGAAGTTATTGCCCTGCTTGGCTTAGTATCGTCTGCAAAAACAGAGATTGAATTGTTTATCCCATCCTCTAGGCCATTTATGAACAAAATAAAAAGGATTGGTCCAGCACAGAACCCTGTGGAAAAGAACACTAACATTTTTGTTTATATAAGTTGCAGAAAGAACATTTTTTTACCAAGACATGTACAGCGTGAACTACTTGTACTTTCCCATGCTGAGCCTGATTAACCTAAAGTGTATCTAAAATAAAAAAAGAACAAGTAATTTAATGCAGATTACCAGTCCTTATATGTCCTGGCTGCCTTTTTTTTCCCTATACTCTCACCCTCTTCTCATCTCTATTACAAAGAGGAGTGTTGCTTTGTAGTTCACAAAACATAGCTGAGAAATTGTTTAAGTTTTTATCTTTCTCCACAATAGGTTACAAGGACAGTAGGGGGTATTTTATACAGTAAATCAGTGAATGTGACATATACCAAATATTCACAGCAGGTGAATCTTTCTGGTGCATGTGTTTTAAATTACAGTGATTGATTCACGTGCAGTAAATTTTTGGTGAATGTCACATTTTCTATGTAGCTTGGTACTTAAAATGATTCAAAAGCCTAAGGCTGGGTTCTCACCAGTGCGAATTGGATGTGGTTTCCCCACATCCAGTTCACATGCCAGAAGATTATGACAGGCTCTCTATGGAGCCGGTTCACGCATTTCTAGAGCAGCTCTGGTCCTGTGTGTTTTCTGGTCCATTTCAGGTTCGAATTCAGACAAAAATTCAGGCTGAAATCAGACCTGAAACTGTGAATGAAGAGGCACCAGACCCCACCAGACCCCCTGCTGTGAGCCGCTCTGTTCCTCAGTGTGAACCCAGCCTAAAGGTTTCTTACCTTAATGCATTCTCTGCATTAAGGTAAAAAAAGTAGCTGTATGTGGGCCCCAATGTCCTGACCAGCCGAAAGTTTTCTACATATGGACTACTGACTGCTGACAGTTGCTGTGGTAACCACCCATAGGCCCTCTCCACCCCCCTTAGCTAGGCCACCCTGCATAGGTTAAGGAAAGAGGTGATTATTAAGTGTTAATTTTTTGCTGTTACTGTTACTGCTGTGTTATAATCTTTAATGTTGAACCCATTTCAGCATAACCATTCCTTCCTGATATACCATGGTGTAACCTTTTTATTCACACCAGTTACAATATTCTTGACTTAGGCTGCTTTCACACTGATCTGCTTTTGTTCAGTTCTTCAGTTTAAAAAAAGCGCCCAGACAACCGACACATCGGATCAGCTCCAGGCTAACCGAAAGATCCAGTAAGTCTGGAGACGATCGGGAAGCGGCGGGAAGGGAGGGCACCTCTCCCGCCGCCTATAAAAGTGATCATTAAGACTGCTCACAGTACATTTACGTCATTACTTTGACGTTAAATCCTGTTGTTATGGCAGTAGCTAGCTGCCATAACCCCAGTATTTTTTTTTACTGTGGGTCTGCATCTAATAAAAGTGGTCCTGGCTTACTGGACCTATTGGTTAGTCCGGGGGCCATCCAATGTGTCGGGTGCCTGGGCAGGAAGCCCCCTCTTGGTTCTATGCCCTCGGAGGACCGGAGCGACGTCTGATGTTTCTCCTCTTAAGGCAAAATTACTTTTTTGCTTTTAAATGTAAATGTGAGATCTGAGGTCTTTTTGATCCCAGATCTCTCTCAATAAAGAGGCCTTGTCATGCTTATTTCTAATACAAGGGATGATTACATTCCTTGTAATAGGAATAAAAGTGATATAAAAAAAAATTCAAGGGACAGTGTAAAAATAACAAATAAAAAGTAAAATAAATTAGAAAAAGAAAAAAATGTAAAGAGCCCCGTCCCTCCGAGCTTGCGCACAGAATTGAACGCATACGTAAGTCATGCCCACACATGTAAACGGTGTTCAAACCACACATGTGAGGTATTGCTGCGATCGTTAGAGCGGGAGCAATAATTCTAGCACTAGACTTCCTCTGTAATTCTAAACAGGTAACCAGTAAAAATTGTTAAAATGTCGCCCATGGAGATTTTTAAGTACCGTACTTTGTCACCATTCAACGAATGTGCGCAATTTTAGAATAATAAGTTAGGTATCTATTTACTCAGCGTAACATTATCTTTCTCCACTATACAAATTAAATTGGGCTAACTGTACTGTTTTTTTTTTTTTATTAAAAAAAGTGTATTTTTTCCAAAATAACTGCGTTTGTGAGTACACTGAGCAAATACTGTGTGACATAAAAATTTTTGCAGCGATTGCCATTTTATTCTCTAGGGTCTCTGCTAAAAAACATATAATGTTTGGGGGTTCTAAGTAATTTTCTAGCAAAAAATACTAATTTAAACTTGTAAGCAAAAAGTTCCAGAAAAGGCCTGCTCTTAAAGTGGTTGAATCCTATGTAGCTCTTCACACTGGTCTGTTGTTCTTCATTTGTGGTTAAAAAAAAATACTTGCTGCATTTTTGGTGCGTGTTTAGTCTGGTTAAAAAAAAAAAAAAAACCTCCTCATTGAAATGAATGGGAATCACATAAAATTGCATCATAAATGGACCTGCAGTTGCATTTTTGGTGAGGTTTGGACTCACGTGTCCTTTTTTTACAGGTGCAACATAGACTGGAAATGTGGCAAGAACGGAAATTAGTTTTTACCGCGTTTTTGCTACAGTGCAGTGTGAAAGTAGCTTTAAACATGTCTGTGTCATTTTTTATACACACATGTGTCTGCATCTATATCCTCAGCTCCATCAGGTGTGTGAGATAGTATAGAGTTGTTATCAGATTCATTGGGACACAAGATCAGAGGACCCAACACATCAAGCAGCTCCTTTGGGGGTAAGTGCTACTTCTACTTTTAAAATATGCCCCAACATTTCTGACAACCGGTATGTTCTGTACTTGCAGAAAAAAAGGAAAACTAATAAAGCCACCCGCATTTAAGGACTGGTAAGCTGCAATATTACATTACATTTTTGTTCTCAGGTTTAGATATATTCTAACTGTCAGCCACTCCAATGATCATGTGACTTTTATACGTTCCTGTCCCAATAAACCATTGCTCTCTTGGATGAAGAAGAACCACTTGCTATGTCATATCTGAGCTGTGTATGCTATTCTAAAAGAGCAACAAAGGACTTTCAATTCCTTGGCATGAGATTAAGTGGCTCGCTCACATATGCGGCTATTATTGCCTTCCCTCTGAAAAGCAATCCAAGGTCTACTGCTTTTTAAAGGATGTAGACAGACAGTGAGGAGGCTTCTTCAGAACCTGTTTTAACCCCCAAAATGCCAACTGCCCGCAGTTGCAGGGTGGTTGCAGTGCACCCTTATTCACTAGATTGGGTTGCGTTTAGCAACAGTACCACCTGCCGAATGCCACTTGCCATTTATTTTTTGCTGTGGCTGCAAAGCAAAGCATCATTTCTGTAGCATGGATACAGTCCTGAGCAGCTGTTTTTCTGTTTATAGGTGGTCAGTTGGATGGCAGTAAAATTGAGCCTCAACCACCTGTTTTTACCACCCCTTCCGTGTGAACTAGCCATAAAAACTAGATAAAACAAAATGCAAGTCACGGTTTTCCGTTTTTTTCCCCCAAACTGCACAACGGTGGTCATACTGCTTGGAGCACTTGTTTATTGTGTAGATCAGTATCTTGATCACAATCAGAACTATACTAGTGTCCCCAATAGTATAGTGTCCCCAAAAACACAGTGTTAGCAGGATAAGCCCCCGATTACTGCCAGCACTTGAAACATGTTGCAGAATACATTTTGGCAAAAATTCATGAAGAAATGTTTTTTATTTTTTGGTTTTTGTAATAAAAAACACAATACTCAGTGGTGATCAAATACCACCAAAAGAAATCTCTATTTATGTGAAAAAATTATATAAATTTCATTTGCGTACAGTGCTGCATAACTGAGCAATTGCCAGTTAGGCTCCATACACGCTGACGTTTTTTATAAGCTCAAAAAATGCTAGAAAAGAATGCTGGGTGAAAAATACTGATAGTAGCATTTTGTGATAGCTTGTAGTAGCTTTTTAGAAGCTTTTAGGAGTGTTTTGGAGCATTAAAATTTTATTAACATTTTTACAATACATGAAGAAAATAAACACTGGAAAAAAAGCTGTTAGGAGAGTTTTAGTAGCGTTAAGAAGCGTTTAGCACTTTCTTTTCTGCCGGGAAAACGCTCCCAATAACTTTTTTTTTTCTGTTCCGAAATGCTGAAGCTTGAAAAACGCTTCCAGCGTAAAATAGTGTGCATGGACACATAGGATAACACTGTTAGCTTCTAAAAGTAGAAAAAAATGTTCATAATAGCTTCTAGGAGCTTAAAAAACACTAGTGTGCATGGGGCCTTAAAGTAGCGCAGTGCTGAATAGCAAAAAATGGCTTGGTCATGAAGGGGCTTAAACCTTTCAGAGTTTTAATCATAAAAAATATTGTTTGTTTTTTTTTTAAATTGTCTGTATTTTTTTTCTTAAAAAAACGCAGAGGTGATCAAATACCACCAAAAAAAAGCTTTATTTGTAGGAAAAAAAGGACATCAATTTTTTTGGGCACAGTGTTGCATGACCGCGCAATTGTCAGTTAAAGTAACGCAGTGCGTATCATAAAAAATGGGCTGGTCATTATGGGGGGTAAATCTCATGGAGGTCAAGTGGTTAAAGTAGCACAGTGCTGAATAGCAAAAAATGGCCCGGTCATGAAGGGGTAAAACCTTCCAGAGCTCAAGTGGGTAATATGAGTAGACTAGAAATAATTGAAATGCTGAAATAAACACACTGTTTTAAATCTTGACTATAGATACATTTTGGGCACTTTTTATTGTGAGGTTGTTAATTCTAAATATAAACCAAGCCGGAACAGAAATTTCCTCATATCGATTTTACTTATCACTTTGTTACAAGTTCTAGAGGACTTTCTTTTAATTGGTTATGGAAAACTCTTTAGCTGAATCATTAATCTTCTGACCGCAATGTCACAGAGGAATTCTTTGTATCCCCCTTTGCAGCCGAGTGAAAAAGAGAGCTTAGACTAAATACAAGAGACATTAAGTCCCGATTCACATATATGCGATGCGGGAACCAGCGCGATTCCTGTGCAGGTTCCCACATCTCATGTCTCTCACAGGCAGTTTACACTGCCCTATGCGAACCGCTGCAGGTATATATACAAAGCTAATGACACACCCAGATCGGTTCACAGAGCGCAGTGCGAACTGTCAGATGGTGCAGGAATCGGATCGCATGACCAAAAAAAGGGTCCTGCACCATTTTAGTCTGAATGCGATGCAAATTCAGCCACACAGTTTCTATGGAATTCGCATCGCACAGACATTGCATGTGATCTGCATAGCAATGTGGTGCGAATCACATGTCATGCCTGCCATCGCAATAGTGTCAACCCAGCCTAAATGTTGTTACTTGAATCTTGAATAGGGATGGGCCGAGCGGACCCCTGTTCGGTTCGCACCAGAACTTTCAAACACCGCGAAAGTTCGGACCCGAATAACGAACCCCATTAAAGTCAGTGGGACCCGAACGTCAAAAACCAAAAGTGCCCATTTTGAAGGCTAATGCCCCGTACACACGATCGGATTTTCCGACGGAAAATGTGTGATAGGACCTTGTTGTCGGAAATTCTGACCGTGTGTAGGCTCCCTCACACATTTTCCATCGGATTTTCCGTCACAGAAAGTTTGAGAGCAGGATATAAAATTTTCCGGCAACAAAATCCGTTGCCGGAAATTCCGATCGTGTGTACACAAATTCGACGGACAAAGTACCACGCATGCTCAGAATGAATAAGGAGATGAAAGCTATTGGCCACTGCCCCGTTTATAGTCCCGATGTACGTGTTTTACGTCACCGCGTTTAGAACGATCGGATTTTCCGACAACTTTGTGTGACCGTGTGTATGCAAGACAAGTTTGAGCCAACATCCGTCGGAAAAAATCCTAGGATTTTGTTGTCGGAATGTCCGAACAAAGTCCGACCATGTGTACGGGGCATTATATGCAAGTAATTGGGCATACAATGGTTATAGGGGTCTGGGTCCTGCCCAAGGGGACATGTATAAATAAAAAAAGTTTGTGAAAAACGTCATTTTTAAATGAGCAGTGATTTTTTTTATTTTTAAAGTGAACGCATAAAAATGAAAAATTCCTTCCAATATAGTGCCTGGTGGGTCCCCTTAGTCTACCTGTAAAGTGACAGATCTGTACCATGTCTAGAATCTGCTGCAGCAATAATTGCATTTATAAAGCCAAAAGAAAATAAAAATTTCTCTGCGAGCTGCCTTTATTTTGCTCAGCAACAGCTGGGGAGCCAGTGTGTATGATGATGCCACAATGTAGTGCACTGGGAACAAGATTAGAGATTTTTTGGATACATTCTGGTCTCACTTTGATTTTGGATAGAAGTAACGGGTGCTTAAAAATTGGTCTTTGGGTGTCAGTGGTGCCTTCCCATCGTAACTCTATAGAGGTAATCTTGATGAAAGCAAGAATTGACCTTGCTGTAAAAAATTGCAATGATATACACCTGTCAAACAGGTGCAGAAAAATTGGTCTTTGGGTGTTAATTGTGCCCATGAAACCTATACCAAAAACATTCTTCCAGATGAAATGATTGAACACCTCTCGAAGTCCTGCAGAGATTCCACATCCCAACAAGACTTAATCAGTGACATCAGCATTAGGGGCTTCATAGCTGGTAATCCAGGACTGATTCATTTTTATAAAAGTCAAACGGTCCACGGATTCTGTGGACAGACATGTTCTATGATCAGTGACGAAACCTCCTGCAGCACTAAATGCCCGTTCTGAAAGCACGCTGGATGCAGGGCAGCCCAACAACTCAATAGCATACTGGGCAAGTTCTGGCCAGTGGTCTATTCTTATGACCCAGTAAGTCAGTGGATCGTCAGCTGGAAAGCTCTCCAGCTCTGTTTTGGCCCTGAGGTAATCATCCACCATGTGATGCAGACGCTGCTGATGGGATGTGAAAGCTGACAGCCCTGGGCGGCGAGGACTAAAAAAATTCCAAAATGCCTCACTTAGGCGGATGCCTTCTCCAACGCTCCTCTCTTGATAAACAGAAAACTCAAAAATACATTTTCCACGACACTGTAACCTACTGGAGTCAGGAAATACGTTCAATAAAATCCTCTTTAACATGTCCTCAAGAGATTTTATCTTCTGCATTCTCTGTGGGGACGGGATGAGTTCTGAGACCTTCCCCTTGTAACGGTGGTCAAGGTTGCCAACCAGTAATCATTCTTCTCCTTTATGCCACATATTCTTGGGTCCTTTCGCAGGCTTTGAAGCATGAGGTTGCCCATGCGCCTCAAATTTGCAGAGGTATGAGAAGCAGAGTCCTCAGGATGACAGCATCTGGAACTTCCTCCTCCCAACCACGTACTACTCCCAAGGGTCCTGGGGTTGGAAAGCCATCACTTACAGATTGACGCATGTCTTCCTCTTCTTCAAAGCCTATGAAAGTGCTAGAATCCTCCTCCTCATCCTCCTCCCCTCTCTCCTTCTGTGTTTGACATAGGAATGATGGTGTTTGGATAAAGTGAGCCTTGAGAGGAAAGGAAGTTCTCCTCTTCCTCCTGCTGCTCTGCCTCCAGTGCCCTGTCTATAATGCCACGCAGAGTCTGCTCCAGCAGGAACACAACATGGATTGTGTCACTGATGCATGCACTGTCACAGCTCACCATCCTTGTGGCCTCCTCAAATGGTGACAATACAGTGCATCCTTAATGATCAGCTATTGGTGTGGGGAAAAAAAGCCGAGGCGGCCTGAGCCTGTCATTGTGCCGTACTCGTACAGGTACTCTGCTGCATGTATAGCCACTGCATCATTGCCAAAGTCGAGTTCAACCTGGTGGGCATGTCACAAATCAGGCGGTTTGCGGGCAGGTGGAATTCCCACTGAATTTCAGCAAACTGGGGACTGGCTGTGTATGACACTGAAATGGCTACAGACTCTTCTGGCCAGCTTTAGAACATCTTGCAACCCTGGGTACATATTTAGGAAATGCTGCACCACCAAATTGAGGACAAATTGAAATTGCCTGGCACATGTGTCAGCTTTCCCTGTCTAAGGGAGGACAGGAAGTTTGAGCCATTATCGCACACCATCATTCCTGGCTCCAGCTGGCATGGTGTAAACTACCTCTGGGCCTGTCCCTGCAAAGCTGCAAGAGTCTCTGCTCCGGTGTGGTTCCTGTCCCCTAAACACACCAACTGAAGCACTGCATGGCACCTTGCCTGTCTCATGGAATAGCCCTTTGAACGCTTACCTGATGTTCATAGGACAATTCTGCAGAGAAGGGCATGGATGTGGCGGAGGAGGAGGAGGGAGTAGAACTCAAAGGTCTGGCATCATCACCACCAGCTGTATGGAGACGTGAGGGCACAACAAGCTGCAGCATCGAGACCTGTCCTGCATCCTTTCGAGTTGCAAGAAACGTTACTCAGTGTGCTGTGAACAAAATATATCGTCCCTGCCCATGCTTGCTGGACCATGTGTCAGGAGTAAGGTGGATTTTACGTCTGACTGCCTTGTCCAAAGATACCAGAACATTCCCTTCCATGTGATGGTAGAGACATAGAATGGCCTTACGTGAAAAGTAGTAGCAACTGGGAACCTGCCACTGTGGTACAGCACGTTGTGCAAATTCACGGAAGGGAGCAGAATCCACGAGACTGAAAGGCAGAAGTTGGAGAGCCAACAGCTTTGACAAGCTTGCATTTAGACACTGGCCATGTGGGTGACAGGGACTGTATTTTTTTTCCCACTGCAGCAAATGGGGCAGAGAAATTTGCCGGCTACAGTCTACAGCTGGTGGTGTACTGCTGGCAGATGTTCTGCTAGGACATGGGACACCCTGTGCTATACCATCATCCCTGTCAGTGGAGGCTGCTGAGAGGTAATAACTCGGTATAGCAGGGTCAGACTGAAGTGGGTAAGGAGGAGGAGGAGGGACAGATTTGTGCCCCTTTTATGTGACTTTTAGGTGCTCTTGCCAATGGGCTAAGTGGTTGGACGTTAAATGCTTTGTTAAGCATGTGGTACCCAAATGGCTGATGTTTTTGCCATGTTTGATGTGCCTGAGACACAGTTTGCAGATAGCAACAGTGCTCTACACTTTCTTGATGTCAGCCTCCTTGGGGTTTGAGCCCCCTCACCTTCAGTTTCCTCCTCTGCTCTATCTGGCACCCAAGTCGCATGAGTGACCTCATCATCAACATCTCTATCTCCATCTCCATCTCCTCCTCCTTCATCATCATCATTACAACTGGAGACAACTTGGCAATAAGCTGTGGCTGGGGGAACATGAATGCAAATTTGTCTACCAGTGTTCTCCCCTCTCTCTAGGCTCATGTTCCTATCATCCTCAACCTCAGAACCAACACCCAAATCCAGTAATGGCTGGGCATCATCAAGGGGTAAGTGGATGATGCTGCAGTAAAATAACTCAGCTGACTCCTCCATGGCTGATTTTGGGGCTATGGCAGGAATAGATGTGGACAAGGAGGCAGGTTTATCCACTCTGGCAACTGCAGGGGACTGCAAACTTGTCTCTGCTTGCATGACAGAGGATGAGAAGGATGAGGAAGGTTTAGTAAGCCCATCCACCACCTCTGCATGCTGTGGCTGGATAGCACGAGCAAACTCACTAAACAGAGGAAATGATGCCCTGCCTGAGGACTGACCACCACGTCCACCTTTGCCTGTGGACACATTTGTTGCTGGCCCCCTTACAGTGCCAAGTGAATGTCTGCCTCTCCTTGTTGTCTTCCCAGACATTATTGGGAGGGAAGGGCGGTGCTTATAAGCAAATGTAAAGAAGAAGTAGAAATCTGTATGTAGATGCACTTTAATCAGCGTAAAGTGGTGTTTGGTGCACATTAATTTGAGTACTCACTACACAGACACACTTCACAAATACACTATAATATACTGCAATATAATGCGCCAAATGTACAGTAACGCACAGAACTATATGGCATTAAACTTGCAGTAACGCACACAGAAGTAAATGGCGTTAAACTTGCAGTAACGCACACAGAAGTAAATGGTGTTAAACTTGCAGTAACACACAAAACTATATGGCATTAAACTGGCAGTAATGCACACAGAACTATATGGCGTTAAACTGGAAGTAACGCACAAAACTATATGGCATTAAACTGGCAGTAACGCACACAGAAGTAAATGGTGTTAAACTTGCAGTAACACACAAAACTATATGGCGTTAAACTGGCAGTAACGCACACAGAATTAAATGGTGTTAAAGTGGCAGTAACACACAAAACTATATGGCGTTAAACTGGCAGTAACGCACACAAAACTATTTGGCGTTAAACTGGCAGTAACGCACACAGAACTATATGCTGTTAAACTGGCAGTAACACACACAGAAGTAAATGGCGTTAAACTTGAAGTAACGCACAAAATTATATGGCGTTAAAGTGGCACTAACGCACACAAAACTATATGGCGTTAAACTGGCAGTAACGCACACCAAAGTATATGGCATTAAACTGGCAGTAACGCAAAAACTATATGGCGTTAAACTTGCAGTAACGCACACAGAAGTAAATATCATTAAACTAGCAGTAACGCACACAGAAGTAAAAGGCATTAAACTTGCTGTAACGCATAAAACTATATGGCATTAAACTGGCAGTAACGCACACAAAACTATATGGTGATAAACTGGCAGTAACACTCACAGAACTATACGGCATTAAACTGGCAGTAACGCACAAAACTATATGGCGTTAAACTTGCAGTAACAAACACAGAAGTAACTATCATTAAACTGGCAGTAACGCACACAAAAGGAAATGGCGTTAAACTTGCAGTAGTGCACAAAACAATATGGTGTTAAACTGGCAGTAATGCACAAAACTATATGGTGTTAAACTGGCAGTAATGCACACAAAACTATATGGAGATACACTTGCAGTAATGCACACAGAACTATATGGCGTTAAACTGGCAGTAACGCACACAAAACTATATGGAGTTAAACTGGCAGTAACGCACACATAACTATATGGCGTTAAACTGGCAGTAATGTACACAGAACTATATGGCGTTAAACTGGCAGTAACGCACACAAAACTATATGGAGTTAAACTGGCAGTAACGCACACATAACTATATGGCGTTAAACTGGCAGTAATGTACACAGAAGTACAACTGGCAGTAACAAAATCAAATAGACCATGTACAACCGCCACTACACTGACACTATCTGAACTGTCCCTACTCTAGCTATCCACTAATGTAAAGATTACTGACACAGTCTCACTACACTACACTGGAACTATCTGAGTTGTCCCTACTCTACACTAATATATGTATGAATTACAGGGTCTCGCTACACTACAGTGACACTATCTGAGCCGTCCCTAATCTAGCTGCACACTATGCAAACCTGAATGATGATACTCCTCACTACACTCACACTATCCTCAGACTGATACTAAACTAATATTCTACACTGGCAATTGAAGTAAAATAGCACAGAATAGCACACTAACTAACTGATAGCACTGAACAGAGCCCTGTCCTATCTCTCTCCACGCCAAAATCACACTGAAAATGGCTGCCATTGAAAGAATGCCTTTATACTGTGGGGCGGGAATAAGCCATGATTGGATAAAGAGTCATGATGACAGTGTCCAATCATGACACTGACAGTGCTTTGTGCCCTGATGGGCTGAAGCTTTCACTACTTCAGCCAATCGGGGCTTGCAATGCACTGTTCAACACCACAATGCATTGTTGTCGGTTCGGGGGGTGAAGAAACGTTCGAACAACCCGTTTGTTCCGATGATCGCCGAACGTCCGAACAACGAAAGTTCAGCCCGAAATTATGCTCGGGCGAACCGTTCGCCTATACCTAATCTTGAAGTGCTTTGTGTATTTCTTCCAGATCTGTGCAGTAATCCAGTAAGAAACCTTGCCCCTGTGCTGGAGCTTCTTGTAATAAAATGCCACTGCTGTTCTTTCTACATGTGCAGGGTGACCGGTCTTAAGAAGTGCGGTGAATGATCTGAGAGATGACATCATCTCTCACCGCCCAACCCACATCACTGCTGATCCACCCTCACAGCTGGGCTGCAAAGGCTGCTCTATTGGAGGAAGTGACAAGCTGCATCTGAAGGCAGGCGATTTGGCTAATGACATGCTGCAACTGAAGGCAGGCGACATGGCAAGTGACAAGCTGCATCTGGTGGCAGGCAACGGTGGCCAGTGACAAGCTGCATCTGAAGGCAGGTGACGGTGGCAAGTGACACACTCAGGGCTCCCAATGATTCTGATACTGCATTATGGTGAGTTGAACTATTTCACTTTATATTACATTGTAATAATATAAATAATGCGCTTCATTCATCCTGACACCATATCAACCATGGTGTTGTGATGATTGAAGCGCTAACATCAGGGGACCGCTGATGTAAACCAAATATACAAAAGCATTCAGCAACTGGAACTGGAAAGTGATGGTGGTGCGGCCCTCCTCAGATTGGGGAAATCCAACACAAAACACAAACAGAAAGGACGCAACTTCCCAGCACATTATCGTTAAAACTTTATTAAAAGGTATAAGAAAACATAATTTACTCCCAAGCCAAGTGAGCTAAAGGCATATAGATGCACAAAGCACAAAACCTGTAAAACTGCTTTCCAACTCCAACTGGACAAAGAATGACAATGCCAGTTAACGCGTTTTGAGGAAATAGACCCTTTTTCAGGGCTATGCCCTTTCTCCGGTTGGAGTTGGAAAGAGGTATTTCAGGTCTTGTACTTTGTGCATCTATATGCTCACTTGGCTTGTAAGAATATAATGTTTTCTTATACCCTTTAATAGAGTGTTAAAGACAATGAGCTAAGCGTTTATTCCCTCTCTATTTGTGTTTTGTGAAGAATTTATTTCTTCAAAATGCTCTTTTTTAACACACGGAAGTTTGTGCATACCTTAAAGGAAATAGATAAAATGCCTGTTCCCATATATCCTATTAAATGGAGAAAATGTACTGATTCTAGGAAAAAAGTAGTTTTTTGAAACTATTTTCAGTCTTCCTGTTACTTCATTCTTTTTATTGTTTTAGGAACACAGAATGTTATGTACTAGAGAATTGCGTAACTGTACATTGTTTACAGTGCAAGGGAGTAGACTCCAAATGCATAACTAAAGAATCAAACAAGCATGACATAATAAAATAAAACAATGACATAATCATTGTTAATAGCATTGGGAAAAGGCACTTCTATTCCTATTTAACAGAAATGAACATTTTGGTGGAATAATGACCTATTTAATGTTGATTTGTTTCTTCATGATTTAGTAAGTGTAAATATGCAAAAGAGTATTTCTCCTTGCAAAAATCATATGTCCATATGTTTTACTGAACATTTGTTGAGCAATAAAATATAGTACTGAAACCAATTAAGCTTTAAAAAAATATGAGCTAAACAGGATTTGGAGACATGACATTTAGCAGGCCACCTGCACTGACCAGCTAAGCAACAAAATAAAGAACATCTTATGCCCCGTACACACGGTCGGATTTTCCAACGGAAAATGTGTGATAGGACCTTGTTGTCAGAAATTTCGACCGTGTGTAGGCTCCATCACACATTTTCCATCGGATTTTTCGACACACAAAGTTTGAGAACAGGATATAAAATTTCGATCGTGTGTACACAAATCTGACGGACAAAGTGCCACGCATGCTCAGAATAAATAAAGAGATGAAAGCTATTGGCCACTGCCCCGTTTATAGTCCCGACGTACGCGTTTTACGTCACCGCGTTCAGAATGATCAGATTTTCCGACAACTTTGTGTGACCGTGTGTATGCAAGACAAGTTTGAGCCAACATCCTTCGGAAAAAATCCTAGGATTTTGTTGTCGGAATGTCCGAACAAAGTCCGACCGTGTGTACGGGGCATTACAGTTGGTATGACAGTTTGGTGTTCTAACTGAAGGGGGATGGGGACTGTGCAGGGAAGATAACAGATCGCTGTTCATACTCTGTATGAACAGACGATCTGTCATTTCTCCCCTCAGGGAAGCGGAAACTGTGTGTTTACACACACAGTTCTGGGTTCCCCATGCGCCCCGAGCGATCGCGGGAGCCTGGCGGTAATCGAGACTGCCAGCACTCGCATTGGCTTGGGGGGGCGCCCCTGTTGCACCTGTCATTTGCTGTAATCATTTTATCAAATGTTCCAAGAGATTCATATATGGTGTTTGTGGTATTATGTTCCTGAATAATTTTGACAATTGAACAGACTATTGTGCATGTGATGACTTAAACAATGAAATGACGCTGACACGTTTTGGAGAGAACAACCATTGGACTGAGAATTGACAATCAGTTTAGATCAACAAGATCTATTCACTTGGAAATTGTGCTAAATGTAGGCTACTTGAACTTAATCATTTGAAAGATGTACTGAGACATTGAGACATGTACTGAGACATTTGCAATTTTGATGAAATTATTGAGAAATTCAATTCAGTTGTAAACAATTGCCAAGTGGTTTGGAGATTTGTCCATGTTGTTTTGAGAATGTCATTTCTGTTTCAAGAAATGAGACAAAACAATGGAGAAAAACTGTAATATCTTACTTTTGGTTTGGTGGTCCAAAAGATAGTCGCATTGAACAAATGAAACTTGGCTTCTGATATTTAAGTCAGTTACAATATAATAGTGCTTCACTCAAGGCCTTACTGGCTCACCAAACCAACAGTGTGTGCAGGCATTTTGCAATGATTATCCAAGCTTATTTCTACATATCATCGGATAAGAAGACTACAGGATACTTCTTGCATATTTATCTTAATTAGTATGAATGGCTTGTTATACCCCACCTAGAATCTCAGTCTGATGTGGCTTGCTTCAACTATCAGATATCAATGCTTTTGATTTACACTATAAAGCCTGGTAAAAAATGGCAGCTCTGGTCGCAGCCATTGTACTAACCATGCAAGGTTAGTTCAGCAATCTCCCCCACTAAGTTGTTGTGTTCTGACAGGGGGGTTGCCCCCTTGTCAGAACACTCCGATTAGCGCTTTCTGACATTGCTTGAGAGCGATGATCGGGAGTTGGTCGGCTGCTGGTCTTCCAGCATGCACATTCGACAGAAGCCGGCCAAACAGCCAGCTTCTGTCGGACAGACCGACATACACACGGGCCGAATGTCGGACTTTTTTTACCGCCCGTTGTCTCCCGACATTCAGCCCCTGTGTACCCAGCTTAAGTGTATGTGTAGATAGTGACACAGAGTGAAGCGCAAACTGTTAACGTGGCACCACATCCAATGTAAGTCAAAGTCAAACAAAAAAAAGGAGAAAAGAGGACTTTATAGGTTGCCACAGATATCCCCTAAATAAAGGAAATGAGTGCTATAGTTTTGTGTATAAAAAGGTACAAAGTTTATTTATAATCCAAAGATCATTAAAATCAGTATAAAAACTTCATACATCCATAATGGATGTGAACTATATTCCCAAATGGAGAGGTACATATAACCAATGTAAGTCTAGCCCAGAAACATATACAACATGTAAATTTCCAGCAATTGTACTGGGCTAGATGGTATGAGTAATCCAAGTTGTCAATCTTGATCTCTATGTGTTTTGCCGAAAATGGCTTCTTCAGAAGATCCTACTTATAGAGAACAAATTATTACAATTACCGCATTTAGCAGGGGAATAACATGCACTTTTCCCCCCTGAAAATAGAGGGCAAATCATGTGTGCATGTTATACGCCAACATTTTACCTGGGCTGCCTCGGAGGGAAGGGGGGGTGGGGGCAAGTGCTGCCGGATTACACAGAGCCGGGATCTCCTGTTTACTCGGCGCTCACAGTCACACACAGTCCCTCTTCCTGGACCGGCTCCTAGGATAGACGTCACATGTCCCGGCGGGACTGTGTGTGACTGCAAGCGCCGAGTAAACAGGAGATCCCTCTGTGTATCCCTGGAATGATCAGGCTGCATTGATGGACAATGGTGAGGCTGCAGATGGGCACTGATCAAGCTGCAATGGTGAGGCTGCAGATGGGCACTGATCAGGCAATGATGGGCAATGGCAAAGCTGCATATAGGCACTGATCAGGCTGCATTAATGGGCAATGGGGAGGCTGCATATGGGCACTGATCAGGCAATGATGGGCAATGTTGAGGCTGCAAATGGGCACTGATCAGGCTGCATTAATGGGCAATGGTGAGGCTGAAGATGGGCACTGCTTAGGCTGCATTAATGGGCAATGGTGAGGCTGCAGATGGACACTGATCAGGCAATGATGGGCAATGGCGAGGCTGCAAATGGGCACTGATCAGGCTGCATTAATGGGCAATGGTGAGGCTGCAGATGGGCATTTCTTAGGCTACATTAATGGGCAATGGTGAGGCTGCAGATGGGCACTGATCAGGTTGCATTACAGTTTTTCTCCATTGTTTTGGCTCATTTCTTGAAACAGAAATGACATTCTCAAAACTCTAAGTTCATTTGGCAAAACAGTCTTACAGTTCAGCACAACACTATAACTCACGTGCAAAAGCTCATATCTCTCCCAAAACTGTTCACTCATGCTTCAAAACCATATTCCTTTCCCATATAAAGAGTCAGTGCTACCAAAATGGCAAATATTCTTCTCAATTGCTTTGGCTCATTTCTTGAAACAGACCAGACATTCTCAACTCTCTTGGTGCTTTTGCCAAAATAACCTGGATGGTTCAGCACAACACCATGGTTCACCTTCAAAAGCTTATATCTTTCCCAAAACAGTTCACTCATGTGTCAAAAATAAATTTCTTTCTCATTCAAATAGTCAGTGCCTCCAAATTGCTTCGTCCCTTTGGCATTGTGTAAGCACTGCAAGTCAAAATGTGTAGATGTTTTGTCTCTAAGGCAGAGGACCATTGAAATATCCCTCATGTCCACCTTTCAGTCTTAGCCCAGTCCTTCATTGACAATGGTTACTGTACAGTTTTTGTCTAGCTAACTGAATACAATTGTGTATAAAACTGAAAAAAAAGAAAAGATTTTAGGGTAAGAGTAGCCTCCAAGGTTTGACATCACACATTGTACTCATACTGCCAAGGAAAAATTACTTTACAGTATTGTAACCATTATCATTCACACACAAACTTCCATACATCAGAGTAAAAAGAAAATGTATACAGCATAATATACGGAAATATAAACACACAAACATAAAACAAGGAAAATTACATTTAGCCTACAATGCTGTAAATAAAGCTGGAGTTTCACAACTACTGTAACATCTCTTCACTGGCCACCGTCCTCACCCTCCTGCCCATCCACACGCTGCTGTCTATCTGGCCACAGATTCTCATCAACATCGCAGCGTATATCCTCCCTTGTGATGTAACAAGGGAAGAAATGGTGTGCATGTCACAACCATCCCCTACACTGATCTCCTGTAATATCCTCACAGGCAGCATCCATTGCATGGAGCAGGGACCTCTGATCTTGAGCCCGATGCTCATACACTCTCCACCTCAGTAGGGTTGAGGAAAGGAGAGTAAGGTGGTAGGAACACCATATCCATCCTTGGATGAGCAGTGAACCAGGCCCTGATAAGCAGGCCACTGTGGAAATTCACATAGTCCCATACAATTATATATTGTGGTAGGTGAGGCCCTATGAGACCTCTCTTATTTTCAAGGATCAAATCCAAATGAAGGCGGTCCAAGAAGAAGAGGAGCTTCTGTGTATTCTATGGGCCAAGACTGGGGTTGTGAGTGGCCACACCATTCTCAGAAATGGCAGCACACATAGTTATATTGCCCCCTCTCTGGCCTGGGACATCCACCGTGGCCCGGTGTCCAATAAAATTACGGCCACGTCTTCGGCCCTTGGCCAGGTTGAAGCCAGCCTCATCCACATACACGAGTATGTGAGAGGTCTCGTTTCCTTGCAATGCCATTATTCTCAACAATAGAGAAAAAAAGAAAACATCAAATCAGTCATACAGAAGAATCATACACTACAGTTACAGACAGTTACATAGGAATGTTCTATGTTCTACACAAGTTCAATATACTACTGTCCAGTAGGGATGAGCCGAACACCCCCCTGTTCGGTTCGCACCAGAACATGCGAACAGGAAAAAAGTTCGCTCGAACACGCGAACACCGTTAAAGTCTATGGGACACGAACATGAATAATCAAAAGTGCTAATTTTAAAGGCTTATATGCAAGTTATTGTCATAAAAAGTGTTTGGGGACCTGGGTCCTGCCCCAGGGGACATGGATCAATGCAAAAAAAAGTTTTAAAAACGGCCGTTTTTTCAGGAGCAGTGATTTTAATAATGCTTAAAGTCAAACAATAAAAGTGTAATATCCCTTTAAATTTCGTACCTGGGGGGTGTCTATAGTATGCCTGTAAAGGGGCGCATGTTTCCTGTGTTTAGAAAAGTCTGACAGCAAAATGACATTTGGAAGGAAAAAAACTCATTTAAAACTACCCGCGGCTATTGCATTGCCGACAATACACATAGAAGTTCATTGATAAAAACGGCATAGGAATTCCCCACAGGGAAACCCCGAACCAAAATTTAAAAAAAAAAATGACGTGGGGGGGTCCCCCTAAATTCCATACCAGGCCCTTCAGGTCTGGTATGGATATTAAGGGGAACCCCGGCCAAAATTTTTTTTAAAAAATGACGTGGGGTTCCCCCTAAATTCCATACCAGACCCTTCAGGTCTGGTATGGATTTTAAGGGGAACCCCGCGCCAAAAAAAAAAAAAAAACGGCGTGGGGTTCCCCCAAAAATCCATATCAGACCCTTATCCGAGCACGCAACCTGGCAGGCCGCAGGAAAAGAGGGGGGGACGAGAGTGCGGCCCCCCCCCCTCCTGAACCATACCAGGCCACATGCCCTCAACATTGGGAGGGTGCTTTGGGGTAGCCCCCCAAAACACCTTGTCCCCATGTTGATGAGGACAAGGGCCTCATCCCCACAACCGTGGCCGGTGGTTGTGGGGGTCTGCGGGCGGGGGGCTTATCGGAATCTGGAAGCCCCCTTTAACAAGGGGACCCCCAGATCCCGGCCCCCCCCTGTGTGAAATGGTAAGGGGGTACTTACCCCTACCATTTCACTAAAAAAGTGTCAAAATAGTTAAAAATGACAAGAGACAGTTTTTGACAATTCCTTTATTTAAATGCTTCTTCTATCTTCCTTCATCTTCTTCTTCTTCTGGTTCTTCTGGCTCTTCTGGTTCTTCCTCCGGCGTTCTCGTCCAGCATCTCCTCCGCGGCGTCTTCTATCTTCTTCTCCTCGGGCCGCTCCGCACCCATGGCATTGAGGGGAGGCTCCCGCTCTTCTCTTCATCTTCTTCTTCATCCTCTTCTCTTCTTCCTTCTTCTCTTCTTAATTTTCTTATCCGGGCCGCTCCGCATCCATGCTGTGGCATGGAGGGAGGCTCCCGCTGTGTGACGGCATCTCCTCATCTGACGGTTCTTAAATAACGGGGGGCGGGGCCACCCGGTGACCCCGCCCCCCGTTATTTAAGAACCGTCAGATGAGGAGACGCCTTCACACAGCGGGAGCCCCCCTCCATGCCACAGCATGGATGCGGAGCGGCCCGGATAAGAAAATTAAGAAGAGAAGAAGAGAAGAAGAGAAGAAGGAAGAAGAGAAGAGGATGAAGAAGAAGATGAAGAAGAAGATGAAGAGAAGAGCGGGAGCCTCCCCTCAATGCCATGGGTGCGGAGCGGCCCGAGGAGAAGAAGATAGAAGACGCCGCGGAGGAAATGCAGGACGAGAACGCCGGAGGAAGAACCAGAAGAGCCAGAAGAACCAGAAGAAGAAGAAGATGAAGGAAGATAGAAGAAGCATTTAAATAAAGGAATTGTCAAAAACTGTCTCTTGTCATTTTTAACTATTTTGACACTTTTTTAGTGAAATGGTAGGGGTAAGTACCCCCTTACCATTTCACACAGGGGGGGGCCGGGATCTGGGGGTCCCCTTGTTAAAGGGGGCTTCCAGATTCCGATAAGCCCCCCGCCCGCAGACCCCCACAACCACCGGCCACGGTTGTGGGGATGAGGCCCTTGTCCTCATCAGCATGGGGACAAGGTGTTTTGGGGGGCTACCCCAAAGCACCCTCCCAATGTTGAGGGCATGTGGCCTGGTACGGTTCAGGAGGGGGGGGCCACACTCTCGCCCCCCCCTCTTTTCCTGCGGCCTGCCAGGTTGCGTGCTCGGATAAGGGTCTGGTATGGATTTTTGGGGGAACCCCACGCCGTTTTTTTTTTTTTTTTTTGGCGCGGGGTTCCCCTTAAAATCCATACCAGACCTGAAGGGTCTGGTATGGAATTTAGGGGGAACCCCACGTCATTTTTTTTTAAAATTTTGGCCGGGGTTCCCCTTAATATCCATACCAGACCTGAAGGGCCTGGTATGGAATTTAGGGGGACCCCCCCACGTCATTTTTTTTTTTTTTAATTTTGGTTCGGGGTTTCCCTGTGGGGAATTCCCATGCCGTTTTTATCAATGAACTTCTATGTGTATTGTCGGCAATGCAATAGCCGCGGGTAGTTTTAAATGAGTTTTTTCCTTCCAAATGTCATTTTGCTGTCAGACTTTTCTAAACACAGGAAACATGCGCCCCTTTACAGGCATACTATAGACACCCCCCAGGTACGAAATTTAAAGGGATATTACACTTTTATTGTTTGACTTTAAGCATTATTAAAATCACTGCTCCTGAAAAAACGGCCGTTTTTAAAAAAATTTTTTGCATTGATCCATGTCCCCTGGGGCAGGACCCAGGTCCCCAAACACTTTTTATGACTATAACTTGCATATAAGCCTTTAAAATTAGCACTTTTGATTTCTCCCATAGACTTTTAAAGGGTGTTCCGCGGCATTCGAATTTGCCGCGAACACCCCAAATTGTTCGCTGTTCGGCGAACTTGCGAACAGCCAATGTTCGAGTCGAACATGAGTTCGACTCGAACTCGAAGCTCATCCCTACTGTCCAGTATGCCAGTGGTTCCAAACCTGGGGTACATGTACCCTATGCAGAGGTACTACAGGGGGTATTTGACAGAAAGGGGAGGGGAAAAATTATCAACGAGTAGACTAACTTAAATGTTACAGTAAAACTCACAGTATTAGATAGATTTACATGGGAGGCACTACTGTAATTGTAGCTCTTTGATCCTTTTTCTTACTGTATTATATGTTATATTCTTCAAAATAAGAAAATAAAGATTATAATGATAATTGCATCATACAGTAAGCTGCAGTTTTTAGACAAAATTTTTATAAATCAGATACATAAATCAAGTACTTTCATACCTGGATTACCTAGATTCAGAAATCAGGTAAAGTGGGAACTGAAACCAATACATTTCGGGAACCACTGCTTATTGTACTTGTAAAAAGGTTATCTTGGTGGACAACCAGTGACTGACTTACATGTACATACTGGTACCGCAGCTCTTTTACTCTGTCAGATTTCCTCTCAAATGGTACCCTGTAAATTTGCTTCATTGTCATCTGATGCTTCTTCAATATGCGGGCTATTGTGGAGATGCTTATAGAGTTGACATTTTGGAATATGACATTGTCTTGCAGTGCGGATCTGTCTCAATGTGATGGCATTATTTGCAAACCAGGTTACAGATCTCTTGTTCTTGTTGTTCATTGAGAAGTTTTCCTCGGCCACCCGTGCCAGGTTGTCATCCAATCCTAGACATAGAATTCAAAGGACAACACCCCATTCGTAATTTATACCTTATGTATTCCGTACAGAATGAGTTACCAATGTAATCGTATTGTTGTTTTACTTATAGTAACTTTACCACAATTCCAATGCATCACTGCACAGTGACTGGAATACTACTGTAAACTGTATCATCAATATTGTAGAAAATAAACTATTCCATACTATTCCATAGTTTATTTTCTACAATATTTTTCTTGTCATTGTTAGCATCATACGTAACATCCCACTGAGGTAAGATACTGTAATACTGTAGGCCTATCACACACACACACACACACACTAAATGAATACGTAAATGAGTAAATAAACATATTTGTTGCTCTATGCACAGTATTCTGTCCTATACATTATATAATTCCATCATTGACTGACTACATACCTGTTTTCCCTGCGAAAGGTTTGGATGATAGAGAAGACTGTAGAGCGAGGCACATTAGGTTGCACTCGGCGACCTTCCTCCACCATTGTGAGGCCATGGTCGATTACATGATCTATAATTGTGGCCTGAATTTCATCAGGGACAGCATAGTGTCTTCGTGCTCTTCGGCCTCTTCTCCTTATTCCACCACCACTCACCCTTACTCCTCTTCCTCTTCTTCTTCCTCTTCCTCGAGCAGGCAGTTTCCCTTGTTCATTTACTTGGCCAGGTGCCTCCATGTTCAAAGATTGGACTGGTCCTGCATGGTCAAGCTCTATATATACATGTTTGGCAGCATTTACAATCATGGACAGCACCTGTCAGGTAACTAAACATACTGTTTGATTGGTCATCTGAATCCAACTCCAACTCCTCCTTTGTTAGTCAAGTTCTAGTTGCCCCTGACTGTCAATTGCTGTAATCATTTTATCAAATGTTCCAAGAGATTCATATATGGTATTCATGGTATTATGTTCCTGAATAAATTTGATGATTGAACAGACTATTGTGCATGTGATGACTTAAACAATGAAATGACGCTGACACGTTTTGGAGAGAACAACCATTAGACTGAGAATTGACAATCAGTTTAGATCAACAAGATCTATTCACTTGGAAATTGTGCTAAATGTAGGCTACTTGTACTTAATCATTTGAAAGATGTACTGAGACATTGAGACATGTACTGAGACATTTGCAATTTTGATGAAATGAATGAGAAATTCAATTCAGTTGTGAACATATGCCAAGTGGTTTGGAGATTTGTCCATGTTGTTTTGAGAATGTCATTTCTGTTTCAAGAAATGAGCCAAAACAATGGAGAAAAACTGTAATGGGCAATGGTGAGGTTGTATAGTGGGTACTGATTAGGCTGCATTGATGGGCATTTATCAAGCTGCATTGATGGGCAATGGTAAGGCTGCATTGATGGGCACTGGTGAGGCTGCAGATGGGCTCTGATAAGGCTGCATTGATGAGCACTGACCTTTATTTTGCTTTGAAGTTCTTTATTTAAAATTTAAGTTTTTTCCCTGAAACTTCCCTCTTAAAATGAAGGTGTGTGTTATACGCCGATAAACACAGTACTTACGAGACTTAATTAAACTTCCCACCAAAAAATGCCATGTCTAGTACTCACACTTCAAATATCAGATATCAATGCTTTTGATTTACAACATAAGCATATGTGTAGACAGATAGACAGACAGACAGACAGACAGACAGACAGACAGACAGACAGACAGACAGACAGATAGACAGATAGACAGATAGACAGATAGACAGATAGACAGATAGACAGATAGACAGATAGACAGATAGACAGATAGACAGATAGATAGATAGATAGATAGATAGATAGATAGATAGATAGATAGATAGATAGATAGATAGATAGATAGATAGATAGATAGATAGATAGATAGATAGATAGATAGATAGATAGATAGATAGATAGATAGATAGATAGATAGATAGATAGATAGATAGATCAGTAAATCATAGCATACTTGTTTTAGTCGTTACACTGATCATCCACCCAACAGAAGGAGATTCTGCAACACACATCTGTTACGTTTTGTACTTTAGATGAAGATTTTTAGCCTGCTTAACAGTTGTAGCATTTCAAAGTTTGACTTGATGTTCCCTATAATTTGTACCATGCTGCAATCCTTGGGTGTTGGAAACAATTTGCACCACAGCTTGATGCTGTTGTTAAAGGAATGTGGCTGACGCAGTAAAAAGAATCACTGCCAAAATGTAAGGCTCATGCTGAAGATAGAGATGTGCCAGAAAAAAAACCATTCACCAAATATCTATAAACCAGACAAGTGATTTGGTAATATCCAACAATGAATAACAAAGGGCACGCTTTTTTTTTTTTTACATTAAAACAAACATTATTTCATTTTAATTCTTAAATAGAATGCATATGTAATATCATCATTCGACTATATAAATATTAATCCAGCAGCTATATAAATGTTTCCTAAATTGAACCAAACATTCTGTGTGCTTCACGGGAATTCATGCAGCATTGGTTGTCATACAATAGATGATAAGTCATGTGTTATATTCTATAGAACTAAGTTTTGGATCTTCAAAAATGTATTTTTAAAAATCGTGATGCAAAGATCAGTCAGCCACAAAACGTATCTTACAATTTTGGATAGATGTTAGTAGGTTAAATCACAGTCATTTACTTATATGATATCCCAGATATTCTAGCAGCAAGATCTGTTTTCTAAAGCTCTCAGCTGGTAAACATTTATTACTAATCCAAATTTCCTTTAAGCCTGGCACACACTACTAGTTTTTGTTTTTGTTCAATCCAGCAGGGTTAAACAGCTCACGAGGAACCGCTGTACTAACTGTGTAATGTTAGTACAATGATCTCCCCTGCTGTTGTGCTATTCTGTTCTGACTGCCCTGACTAGGCCGTGGATAAGGACATTTTGGAGCCCAACTATAGCTAATACTTTTTAAACAGTTATAGCAGTGGACAGTGTCAGCGGGGTAGAGGATGGTGTCAGTAGAACAGTGGATGATGTCAGTAGGGCAGTGGACGGTATCAGTCAGTAGAGCAGTGGACGTTGTTAGTAGGGCAGAGGACAGTGTCAATAGGGCAGTAGACAGTGTCAGTAGGGCAGAGTTTGGATTCAGTAGGGCAGCAGACAGTGTCAGTAAGGCAGTGGACAGTGTCAGTAGGGCAGAGGAAGGTGTCAGTAGAGCAGTAGACGGTGTCAGTAGAGCAGTGGATGGTGTCAGTAGAGCAGATGTTGGTGTCAGTAGGGCAGTGAACATTGTCAGTAGTTTTTTATTTGTATTATTTTATTTTTTATTTTTTACAATTGTATTTTTTTATTATTTTTTATTTATTTATTTACTTTTTTACAATTTTTTTAGGAGCCCTGTTGGGGGGCTTTGGTGAAATATCAGGGATCCAAACAGACCCCTAATGTCTCACGTTTGAGACAGAGAAAGGGACTGAGAGCAGAGGGCAGCCCCCCTGCAGCCGCAGCTGCACTGGACAGTGAATGAATGGGATGTACTCTGTGCTAAGTGGCTTCCTGTTCTTTCACTAGCTGAAACATAGTAAACACTGTTTACGATGTTGCAGTTATGAATGAACACAGTCAGTGATCGGTACCGATCGCTGGTAGCGGTAACTGAGAAAAGGAAGGGGCCAGTAAATGACATATTCATACCCCCCAGCATTTTGAGATGGGAATGAGGGACACCCTCTAGCAAACGTATGTAGGCATAGGACACGCCCCTTGCCACGCCCCCTTAAAGGGGAAATAGCAAAAAAAAGGTTAATTAAATCCACAAGTGCTTTTTTTTTTACCACTACTATTCCTTTATATTGGCTTTTAAAATTAAAAAATGCAGCAATTTAGATTTTGGATGAAAGGTTCAGCACTGGGAAACACTTTTTGAAAGATAAAAAGTGCATTTTATATACAACTATATAGATCAGACCAAAATGAGGGACAAATGAGGAGGAAAGAGGGACAGAGGGACATTGCTCCGAATCAGGGACAGTCCCCGCTCTCCATCCTGACATGTCCCAAGGGGCCAGGGGAGCACACAAATAAGAGGAACCTGGAGAGGAGAGACAGCGGGAGTGGCATTTAGTGGAACCGATGGCTGTGTTTTCCTCCCTGTACCAGCCAAATGCCAGCGGGAAGGCGAGGAGGAGAAGCAGGGATTTCTGGCATTCAGCTGCTGCAGTGAGGAAAGTACAGCTGTTTCCACTAAATGCTGCCCCCTGCTGCCCCTCCTCTCCAGGTTCCAGGGTCAGCAACCAAGGTATACAATCTGCCCATCACCTGCTTGCGATCAACAAGTTGCCGACCCCTGCTCTACAGGGTAGTTAGTATAGGACTTAGAATGGGGGTGGAAAAAATTTTCCCTTGCACTGGAAAAGTCATTGCACTGCAAGGCTTAAAAGCTCATTCAAGTCTAGGGGGCCGCAAAAAGCAGTTTTTCTTACCTGATCCCAGCAGTCGGCACTCTTTTCTAATCCCCTATGCTCCACTGGTGGACTATCTCTCGATGCTTTGCATTGGACTTGAAGAAGTCAGAGAACCTGCAACCACCAGAGCATAAGGGAGAAGAAGCTGTGGGCACCAGTCTTACAGCTTGGAGGGAACCTGCAGGACTGGAGGTATGGGTAAGTAAAACATGCAAGGGAGCATTTTCTTTGCCCTGGAACACAGTCGGACTTTGTTCGGACATTCCGACAACAAAATCCTAGGATTTTTTCAGACGGATGTTGGCTCAAACTTGTCTTGCATACACACGGTCACACAAAGTTGTCGGAAAATCCGATCGTTCTAAACGCAGTGACGTAAAACACGTACGTCGGGACTATAAACGGGGCAGTGGCCAATAGCTTTCATCTCTTTATTTATTCTGAGCATGCGTGGCACTTTGTCCGTCGGATTTGTGTACACACGATCGGAATTTCCGACAACGGATTTTGTTGTCGGAAAATTTTATATCCTGCTCTCAAACTTTGTGTGTCAGAAAATCCGATGGAAAATGTCCGATGGAGCCCACACACGGTCGGAATTTCCGACAACACGCTCCGATCGGACATTTTCCATCGGAAAATCTGACCGTGTGTACGGGGCATAAATGTGTTTTTAAACACAAGAATTTGAGGTAACTGAATTTGGCCTAAAGTCAATCAGTTCATGTGCTCACAAGAAGCAGGCTGATAGGAGAAGAGAGCATGTAGGCAGAGCCTCTGTGTAGGTAGTAGGTACCTTCTCAGCAGGAATCAAAGGAACAGTTTTTGTTAACCAGAAGTTGAACTTTTATAGGGACGGCTGGCAATGGAGTAGAAGCACATTCAGTTCACGGCACTTAATAAGACTATATAGTTTATCATAGCCACTGTAATAGGTTTGAGACAGATGTTACCTGAGGACGACTTCTGCTGAAACGGTGATGTAATGGGGCAATTTCCGGTGTCCTGTACAGTGTCAATCAGTGTTGTTTTTTATGTGGCTGGAGTTGTGTACAGGCGAGCACAGCAGCAGGTCCTAACTTGACAGGTGTGCCATTGTGAGTGTCTGGCCCCCGAATGCACTCTGTATGTGTTTAGGGCTGTACACCTGCACCCACATGTCTGTCATAATACCCGTAGAGTATCAGGTAACTCCAGCTGGATGAACAAACCACATAGTCAAACAGCCAGAGTACCTGTGTTTTTTTAATTAGTCTTTTTTATTTTCCACAATGCAGTTTGGGGGGCTTTAGTGAAATATCAGAGGTCTACATAGTCCCCTGACATCTCACTTTTGAGAAAGAGAAATAAACTGAGGACACAGATCCCCAATTCTTTCTTTGCAGCATAAGCTGCACTGCAGATGAATGAACAGAAAGCGTTCTGCACAGAGGCTCCCTGTAAATCACTAAAGCATAGTAAACCTAGTTTACTGGTACCAATCACTCACTGTGTTCATTCAGAAAAAGGAAGGTATCAGTAAATATGACATATTTACCAGCCCCCCTGCTCTCCATCCATAAAAAATGATCCCCCCCTGTGTGCCCACAGCAGCCAGCACGAGGGAGAGGAGGGAAAGCATTACTGTGGAAGAAAGGGGCCCATAGGGAGGCCCGGGCAGCAGAGGGAAAGAGGTTCCTGGACAGGAAGCACCTATTGTTGCGGTGGGGGGTGCATTTACTGAAACTGCTGCCCTGTGGCACTGCAGATGAATGCACAGAAAGCGTTCTGCACAGAGGCTCCCTGTACAATCACTAAAGCATAGTAAATCTAGTTTACCGGTACCAATCACTCACTGTGTTCATTCAGAAAAAGGAAGGTACCAGTAAATATGACATATTTACCAGCCCCCCTGCTCTCCATCCTTAAATGATCCCACCTGTGTGCCCACAGCAGCCAGCACAAGGGAGAGGAGGGGAAGCAGCACTGTGGGAGAAAGGGGCCCATAGGGAGGCCCGGGCAGCAGAGGGAAAGAGGTTCCTGGACAGGAAGCACTTATTGTTGCAGTGGGGGGTGCATTTACTGGAACTGCTGCCCTGTGGCACTTCAGATGAATGCACAGAAAGCGTTCTGCACAGAGACTCCCTGTACAATCACTAAAGCATAGTAAATCTAGTTTACCGGTACCAATCACTCACTGTGTTCATTCAGAAAAGGAAGGTACCAGTAAATATGACATATTTACCAGCGCCCCTGCTCTCTATCCATAAAAAAATTATCTCCCCCCTGTGTGCCCACAGCAGCCAGCACGAGGGAGAGGAGGGGAAGCAGCACTGTGGGAGAAAGGGACCCATAGGGAGGCCCGGGCAGCAGAGGAAAAGAGGTTCCTGGACAGGAAGGACTTATTGTTGCGGTGGGAGGTGCATTAACTGGAACTGCTGCCCTGTGGCACTCCTGCAGCAGGTAAAAGCCAGCGGGAGGGAGAGGAGGAGAAGCCAGTTTTTTGCTGCTGCAGCAGAAGAGCCAGAGGGGATCAGTTCCTGTACCAATCACCCCTTCCTGTCCAGGATCGCTTTCCTTCTGCTTGTCCCTGTTGAACTAATGGGGTCTGGGCCCTGTAAGAAGGACTGGCGGTACTCCCTTTATCGATGGCCCTGTTTTTGGCCCTGAAAAGGCTAGTGGTACCCCCAGGGTTTGTAGTGAGCTAGCAGGGTGAAGACCTGGAAAATAGTGAGCAATGAGTACAGATGGGCACAATTCACTTTTGGATGCAAAAAAAAATAGGAGTATATTGGCTCTCGCACAATACTCCAGGGAGATTGGGTATGGGTAAAGGACACACGGGGACTAGAAGACTCTAAAAAAAGGCAAAAAAGTACTTAAGTTTTCAAAAATTGAGAACTTTATTAATACTATCATATAGGACTTATATAGCGTTAACAGTTTACACAGTGTTTTACCATATAAAAAGGGAGACAGTACAGTTACAATGCAATAAAATACAAGAGGGTTAGAAGGGTTTTAACTTTACCACTGATCTGGCACCGTGTGACTGTAGCCCCTGACTGTAGGGCACTTGTCAGTTCAGCTGCCAACACCCTAGGGAGAAGACACCATAACCCAGTGAGGTCCAGGCTTCAGATTCTAGTTTCTCCAGTACCTCAGATATCTGGAGAACTTCCATGTCTCCTTGATCCCCAGGTTACACAAACCCAGGCTCAGGACTCAGTCCAGTCACATGGTCACCCTCCTTAGAAAGTAGGCCTGAGAGGATCTAACAGCCAAACACATTTCTACCCTTTCCAAAGGTACCTGAATATGTATACCCTCTCTCAGCCTGTACTACTGGCAATAAACCTCCTAGTGGTTGGCCAGGGAGAAATAAAAATTCATAGCTCTGATAAGTCCAGCATCTCATACTATTGCCAGAGGCACCAGTGACAATGACTGGCAGCAAACATAAACAAATGCCCTGTACACACGGTCGGATTTTCCGACAGAAAATGTGTAATAGGACCTTGTTGTCGGAAATTCCGACTGTGTGTGGGCTCCATCACACATTTTTCATCGGAATTTCCGACACACAAAGTTTGAGAGCTTGCTAAAAAATTTTCTGACAACAAAATCCGTTGTTGGAAATTCCGATCGTGTGTACACAAATCCGACGCACAAAGTGCCACGCATGCTCAGAATAAATTAAGAGATTAAAGCTATTGGCTACTGCCCCGTTTATAGTCCCGACGTACGTGTTTTACGTCACCGCGTTCAGAACGATCGGATTTTCCAACAACTTTGTGTGACCGTGTGTATGCAAGACAAGTTTGAGCCAACATCCGTCGGAAAAAATCCATGGATTTTGTAGTCGAAATGTCCAATCAATGTCCGACCGTGTGTACAGGGCATAAGAGTTACAGGAGCCGAGAAGAAACCTTGGAAAGTTCAGCTTAGCACCACTAAAATTATAATATAAAATTAATATTATATAAAAATACACTTCTGCTTAGGACAGGATGTCTACACCTACTAACCTATTCTCTTACACAGCTCTTTTTTTTACTGGTTAATAAAGCCCATTTAAACAAGTTAACCGCTTCAATACAGGGTACTTTCACCCCCCTTCCTGCCCATGCCAATTTTCAGCTTTCAACACAGTCACACTTTGAATGACAATTGCCCAGTAATGCAAATCTGTACCCAAATGACATTTTTATCATTTTTTGAGACAGATACAGCTTTCTTTTGGTGGCATTTAATCAACTTTGTTTTTGTTTTGTTTTTCATTTTTTGCTAAAAACAATAACAAAAAAAGACTGAACATTTAAAAAAAAAAGTTTTTCTTAGTTTCTGTTAGAAAAGTTTGTAAATAAGCAATTTTTCTCCTTCACTGATGTGCGCTAATGAGGCTGCACTGATGGGAACTGATAGGCTGCACTGAAGGGCACTGATGACGTGGCACTGATGAAAAGGCACTAATTCTATGTACTGCTGATGAGAAAGGGTATTTACCAGTTTATATTCACTAAAACAATTGCATTTCCATTTTCTGTGTACAGTTGGAGACTGTAATGTAATTTAAAACTGCTCGTGGCTGTAATGCATTGCCAGGTCCCGGCAATATACATAAAAATCATTGAAAAAAAATGGCATGGGTTCCTCCCCCCCAGTCCATTACCAGGCTCTTTGGGTCTGGTATGGAAATTAAGGGGAACCCTGTGCCAAAATGTAAAAAAAAATTGCATGGTGACCTCCGCAAAATCCATACCAAGCACTTGAGGTCTGGTATAGATTTTAAGGGGAACCCCATGCCAAAATGAAAAAAAATGGCGTGGGGCTCCCCCTAAAATCCATACCAGACCCTTATCTGGCAGGCCGCAGGAAAAGGGGGGATGAGAGAGCGCCTCCCCTCCTGACCCGTACCAGGCCACATGCCCTCAACATAGGAAGGGAAGGGGACAAGGACCTCTTCCTCACAACCCTTGCCCGGTGGTTGTGAAGGTCTGTGGGCGGGGGGCTTATTGGAATCTGGAAGCCCCCTTTAACAAGGGGACCCCCAGATCCCGCCCTCCTATGTTAATGGGTATTGGGTACATTGTACCCCTACACATTCACCAAAAAAAGTGTCAAAATGGTAAAAATGACAGGAGACAGCTTGGGACAAGTTCGTTATAAAAAAAAGTGTCCCGCGACACTCCATCTCCGATGACAGCGCCAATGACCCAAGAAAAAAAATGGAAAAACGCCCTCAATGGGAGGCGTCATGCGATGGCAGGCTTTTGACGTCAGAAGGGGGCAGGGTCACCCGTTTACATCACTGGGTGGCCCCGTCCTCAACTATATAACAGCTGTCATTGCAAAAAGCCTGCAGTCGCAGGACGCTTCCCATTGAGGCAGAGTTTTTCCATTTTTTTTCTCGGGTCGTCGGCGCTGTCATTTTTACAATTTTGACACTTTTTTGGGGGATTGTGTAGGGGTACAATGTACACGATACCCATTCACATAGGGGGGGCCAGGGTCTGGGGGTCCCCTTGTTAAAGGGGGCTTCCAGATTCCGATAAGCCCCCCACCTGCAGACTCCCACAACCACTGGGCTAGGGTTGTGGGGAAGAGGCCCTTGTCCCCATCAACACGGGGACAAGGTGTTTTGGGGGGACCCCAAAACACCCTCCCCATGTTGAGGACATGTGGCCTGGTATGGTTCAGGAGGGGGGAGCTCTCTCATCCCCCCTTTCCTGTGGCCTGCCAGGTTGCGTGCTCGGATAAGGGTCTGGTATGGATTTTGGGGGGACCCCACTCCATTTTTTTTTTCATTTTGGCGTGGAGTTCCCCATTAAATCCATACCAGACCTAAAAGGGTCTGGTATGGGTTTTAAGGGGGACCCCCCACGCCATTTTTTTTTACATTTTGGTGCGGAGTTCCCCTTAATATTCATACCAGACCCAAAGGGCCTGGTAATGGACTGGGGGACTGAATCCATGCTGTTTTTTTCTATCAATCTCAATTTTTTATTAAATTTTTTAACAAACAAAATTCAAACATACATTGATGGTATAGCCACACCATCAAGAAAACATCATACAATCTCTTAATACAAACTGTCATGACAAAAACATCAAACAAACAAAAAAAAATGGAGAGAAAAAAAAGGAATGGCCAGGGGGTACAGCATAAGGACATCTCTTACAAATACCCCAATAGATATTCTTTTAGATTAAAGTTCCATTTGCCCCCTAATTTCCAGGCGTTTCCCTAAATGTCCTCCAGGGGGCCCATATCTAGGAACATTTTTCATATGTGTCCAATTCGTGTGACAGGGGGGTCTCCATCTTCTCAATTAGGTCCATTTCTACTATCCATTCATTAATTGAAGGGGCTTGTGTAGTTCGCCAATATCGCAAAATAATCAATCTGGGTGCTATCAAATAATGTCTTAGTAAACCTTGTTTGATATTTTTATATGAACCTGGTAAAATGGATAGCAGAGTAATTTGAGGTGTGTTGGGGATTAACTCCCCTGTAACTGTAGTATACAGCTGCATAATCATATCCCAGAATTGGCGAATTTGAGGGCATTCCCACCATATATGTAGCAGCAAGCCCTTGGCAGAGTGACATCTCCAACATTTGTCCGATGTATCTGGGTATATTCGTTGCATGGTTGTTGGACATCGGTACCAAAGGGAGACAAGCTTATAGCTTGTCTCTTGGGCTTTAGTTGTCAATGACAAACAATGTGTGTAAGTAAATGACTTTTCCCACTCTTCTGTTCCAATTTGAATATTAAGATCACGTGCCCATTTGTTTGTGAATTCTGGGGGCTCAGGGCGATTTTTTAAGATAAGAATCTTGTATATTGCTGATAGAACATATTTTGGTCTGTTACTTTGCAATAGGATGGACTCAAACGAATTTAAGTCTCTATTGAAGGATTGGTTTAAAGAAATGGAAGATAAGAAAGACAATAATTGTTGATATTCCATCCATTGCATAAATGAAGGCTGGTGCGTTGGTATTAGATTCAATATAGGTGGTAATTTACCCTGACAAAGAATCTGGTTCACTCTTCAATGAGATTCCTTATTCCATGTGAAGAAATCAGTCCGGTCTACTGCAGGTGGGAATTGTGGCTTGCCAAATAAAGGTGTCATTGGTCCTATCTGTGAAGAAAGCCCTAGCCGCACGATCATTTTGGACCACAAGCTCAATAGGTGAGATGTAAGAAAGGGTGGAGAAAAGGACATATCTCGGTGAGTACCCTGAAAGGGTAAATCTAACCAAGGAACAGCCTGGAGATTGAACTCATTCAGCCCCTGTTCTATTGATACCCATTGTTTGGTATCCGAGTGGTGAAACCAGCTCACTAGTCTGGTTAGGACTGCCGCCACATAATAGAAGTAGAGATTTGGTGCATCCACTCCTCCTTTCGTTTTAGTTAATGTTAGCATTTTCCAATTTAATCTGGATCTCTTATTGCCCCAGATAAACTTGACAAAAGCGGATTGTAAAGTAGAAAAAAATGATCTAGGAATAGTAACAGGGATATTTTGAAAGAGATACAAAAAGCGTGGTATTATATCCATTTTCAAAATGTTGATCCTCCCAAACCATGAATATTGGTTTGAATCATATTTTTTTTAGATCTTGTAGAGTATGTTGCACTAGGGGAATATAATTTGTCAAGTATAGCTGGGTCAAGTCTGATGGAATATTAATTCCTAAGTACTTTAAAAAGGAAGGGAAAAATCTGAATGGAAAGTTATTTTTCAGCATCATCACTTGATGTGGTGGAAGTGACACATTAAGAATTTCTGATTTCAAAACGTTTACCTTGAAATTACTCAGAGCTCCAAAGTGCTGGAATTCCAATAGAATAGAAAGCATAGAGATATGTGGATTGGTAATATAATGCTGTTTTTTTCAATGATTTTTATCTATATTGCCGGGATCCGAAAATTCATTACAGCCGTGAGTAGTTTTAAATGACATTTTTTTACCTTTAGAAATGTCATTTTGCTCTGGTACTGTTCTAAACACGGGAAAGATGCGCTACTTTACAGGCATGCTAGGACACCCCCCAGGCACGATATTTAAAGGAATATTTAATTTTTATTGTTTCACTTTAAGCATTATTAAAATCACTGCTACTGAAAAAACGGCTGTTTTTAAAACTTTTTTTTTGCATTGATACATGTCCCCTGGGGCAGGACCCGGGTCCCCAAACAATGGCAATAACATGCATATAAGCCTTTAAAATTAGCACTTTTGATTTTGCATGTTCATGTCCCATAGACTTTAACGTTGTTCGTGTCTTCGCACAAATTTTTTGCCTGTTCGCAAGCTCTGGTGCAAACCGAACCGGGGGGGGGTATTCGGCTCATCCCTACTCTTTACCATCTAAGAAGGTTGAGAAGTATGGAAATCCAGGACATTGTAGACATATTTTTGGTAAGCTACAATCCAAATGCAGTATTTAATTGCCACAACATATACAAGTCATGACACACTTTCTGTCATTAGCCCATGAGAACCCCCCACCCACCCAAAAGCCATCTGTGCACACATATTGCAGAATAGAGCATGGGGAACAGAAGCAGAAAGAGGCGCTTTGCACTCCAATGCTGAGACCACTGTCTTGTTTTTAGTCACTATCTGAAGCTCCTATCATTTCTACAAGAAAAGGTATTGCCTACTGCCCACCATTCCCTACTGAGGGTCACAAAATTCCGTATGCTGCATTTTGCATTATATGAAGGAATAAGATTAAGGTTTGGTCCTAACACATGTATACTAGTGCACATCATGTATAATAGTATAACTAACACTGGTATACATAGCAATTTCCTGCTGTCAATGGTTGTTAAGGATACTGGCAGGTGCAGGCACCGTTGAGTCCTTAACAACCAGTAACATAACTGACCCCAATCTTTTGCGTGGCTGGGAATCCCTAGCCAAGTAAACACTTGAGTCCAGATAACCAGGCCATAATTCATACCAGGTTCTTGTATACATTTTAACGGAGACCCCATGCAAAAAAATACCAGACCCTTAAAGTATGGCATGGATTATAAGGGGATACATAAAATCAAGAAAAAAAGTTTGAAGTCCCCACAAAAATACATTTCAGGTCCTTATCCAAGTATGAAGCCTGGCAGGATACAGTAAATACAGGAGGTACAAGCGTGTGCCCTCCCCCCTCCTGAATCATACGAGGCAGAATGCCCCCAACATAGGGAGAATTACCTTGCCAGGGGGGAACCTCCCTGGCAAAGCACTTTGTCTGTATGTTGAGGAGGACATGGGCCTCTTCCCCACAACCATGTCTACATACAAAATATAAAATAAATTATTATGCCTTGATACATATTTCTCATGGCAGCAGCCAGCACCCTACATCATTTGTTTGACAATCCCTTGCTTCTATCCTAGAAAATGTCCAGAACTGTTTTTTAATATTCGGCTCCTATTTAATCAATGGGTTTTGGATTGAGTACCCGAACTTTAGTCATGTTTGACAAACACTGCTCCAGGCCAAACCTAGGTATGTTCAGCTACACACTAATTGCATGAATTAAAGAACCTAGTGCCGAAGTACCTCAATAAGCAGGGTGACTCTGCAGGTACTCAGTAACAATTTGTGCCAACGTCCCCAGGAATCAAATTGTATATAGAAAAAAACTCTAGATATGGGACTTTGGAGGCACAATAGTATTGAACTACAGAAAATGTATTTAATAGGAATATTTTATTAGAAAAATATATAAAAGACATTGAACACACATAGATTTAAAAACACTTCAGTTTAGGTAAATCCTAGTAGTAGTACACCGTATGGATCTTATCCTGCAAATTTGTATAACATAAGGAAGGCTATAAAGGTGTATAAATATCGCTTAGTCCATATATAGGAGGAATACTTCCCCTGAAGATTGAACAGAAGGCAAGCGCATAATTATAGCAGGCAAGATGCAGCAGGTTTGGTGATCCACGGTGAGGTGTTCTCTAGTTGCTCTACATGTTTCGCGTTACACTGAACGCTTCCTCAGGAGCTAGAGATTCAATAGAGTGTGGTAGAATTGCAAAAATCAATCAATAGTGATTGTATGTAAATGGTCACAGTTTGAGGATAAATGTAAAGTATCTGAATTAAGTTGGGAACAGCAGTCGGCCACAACCTGGAATCTCTCAAAATAATGTAGCATCAGGTATCCATACAAAGGGAAAAGCAAAGACTTTGTCGTTGTAGTGCCTCAGGTAGATGGGAGAGAGCAAGCAGGGTTGTGCCGTCCGGTCTGTGTGGATACCGGTGCTGCGGCCACAGCACCGGTCCCCACACAGACCGGACGGCACAACCCTGCTTGCTCTCTCCCATCTACCTGAGGCACTACAACGACAAAGTCTTTGCTTTTCCCTTTGTATGGATACCTGATGCTACATTATTTTGAGAGATTCCAGGTTGTGGCCGACTGCTGTTCCCAACTTAATTCAGATACTTTACATTTATCCTCAAACTGTGACCATTTACATACAATCACTATTGATTGATTTTTGCAATTCTACCACACTCTATTGAATCTCTAGCTCCTGAGGAAGCGTTCAGTGTAACGCGAAACATGTAGAGCAACTAGAGAACACCTCACTGTGGATCACCAAACCTGCTGCATCTTGCCTGCTATAATTATGCGCTTGCCTTCTGTTCAATCTTCAGGGGAAGTATTCCTCCTATATATGGACTAAGTGATATTTATACACCTTTATAGCCTTCCTTATGTTATACAAATTTGCAGGATAAGATCCATACGGTGTACTACTACTAGGATTTACCTAAACTGAAGTGTTTTTAAATCTATGTGTGTTCAATGTCTTTTATATATTTTTCTAATAAAATATTCCTATTAAATACATTTTCTGTAGTTCAATACTATTGTGCCTCCAAAGTCCCATATCTAGAGTTTTTTTCTATACACACTAATTGCATCATGCTTTGGTTTGCTACACTCCATGCACTGCACTATACATTGCATACTATGGACCCCCATACTCCATAAGATGCACTGTACTTTTTATGCTCTGGACCATTAAATTGAATATCTTTTAGTGTATGTTACATTTTGAGGACCACCATAAATGATAAGCTGTGCTGTATGCCACAAGCTCACTGTATATTACATGTTTTGGGCCATCATATTCCATGCACTGTAGTGTATGTTATAGGGTCAGTGTATGTAACATACTCTGGATGGTCACACCCTATATGCTATAGTCACACCAGAGGTAGTACATACATTTCATTGCTTTTTTGGGATAATATATCAACTTCTATTGAATTCTCACCATGAAGACAAGTGCCTTCCTCATGGCCAGATAGCCTGTCCCCAATTGCAAGACCTCCTGCCTACAGCTCCTGCAAAGTGAAATGCTGCCATTCTACAAATTTACCAGATAAGTCTTAAAAAAGCAAATATCTTTCTTGTGGTATATAATGCTGTTTTTGCCATGCAAAGTCAGTATGGCCTGCTCTCACATTAGCTGTGAGTTCAAGTTGATATGAGGTAAAGTGGTAAAGTTAATCAAAAAGAACACAACTAACAATGTTATAATGTTGACATTCATTAACCATTTTTTAATTTGCATAAATTACAAACTTTGATGACCTCTGTCATTCTTAGGGATCAGCGCATCGGGCAAACATTGGTTTATAGGAGTAAACTCAAAAAATATGCTAAACCCTAACATAGCTCAAAACCTGATAAAAGTCTATGGGACCCAAATCTTATTTTTTTTTTCCTGGCCTCTTTTATGACCAAGGCCAATCAACCCCTCAAATGAATAGTACCCCTTGACAAAAAAGAGGTGACAGTGACACTACTGCTAAATGTACAAAAAGAGAAAATGAAAAAACACATCCAGAAATTGATTAAAATACCAGTATTTTATGTATATCCTTTAACCACTTCCCTCCCGGCTGGGCGGTGGTTGTGTTATCCTCACTGTGTGTCATATGACGTCCAGCAGGATAACCCCTAGCATGTGCCCACAGGGGTGCGCAGCGCGGAGATTGTAAATGGCGTGTGTCCCTCGGACACATCGCTTCCCCGATCACAGTAAACAGCCAATTAAATTGGCTGTTTACCACATGATCAGCTGTGTCCAATCACAGCAAATAACATATGACAGAAAAACCAGAGGCGCGCAGCGTGGGGATCGGGGAGCGTGCATGCCTCTTGGACACTGCACTTCCCCGATCAGGGTAAACAGCCAATAAAATTGGCTGTTTACCACGTGACCGGCTGTGTCCAATCACAGCCGGTCACAAATGTAAACACAGGAGAGCAGTTACTATCTGATCCCTGCTCTCTCCTCACACACCGATCGTTTGAGGAGAGAGCAGGGATCAGTGAGTGAAATCAGTGTCTGTCTGAGAAGTCTATTGTTTTACTGTGCACAACACGGCCCCCCAATAAAGAAGATCTGTCAGAACTTCATCAGGATCTGTCAGTCACACAGTCTATCTGTCAAACAGCCCATCTGTCAAACAGCCCATCTGCCACCACCTGTACCGCCATCGGTATCGCCACACAGGCTCCCCACCAGTACCGCCATCGGAACCACCACACACGCCCGCCACTAATACCGCCATTGGTAACACCACACAGACCCTCACCAGTACCACCAGCATTACCATCACACAGGCCTGCCAATAAGTACCACCATAATGTCTCAAAGGGTTTACACACTTGGGGAGGCATATGCCATTCTTACCATGTCGGATTATGAGAGCAGCAGGGAGCTTCCATCATCCGATTCTGGTTCGGAATACGGCCCAGTGGAGGAAAGTGGATCAGAGTCCTAGTCAGCGGAGGAAACCGTCCCTCCTAAAAGTATAAGGAGATCAGGACCAAGATCAGAAGACCTGCCCACCACCAGCAGCGCCAGACCCCAGGAAGAATAGCCCAGTACAAGTACTGAAATTACATACCCAACCCGAAGAATCCAGCCTCAGTCCTACCTTCCGGATGCCCTGGCAAAACCCTTATGGTTGCCTGCCAACTCAGGATCCCCTATAATCCCCCCTTTCACCACACAGCCAGATGTGCAGCCCAACACTACAAATTTTTCGCAATTAGATTATTTTTATTTATTTTTTCCACAAGATTTGCTGCAGAATATGGTGGACCAAACCAATCTGTATGCATCCCAATTTATTGCTGCCAACCCCAATTCATCTTACGCCCGCATGTTCCTGTAGCGACATCTAACACTGGATGAATTTAAATTGTTTTGGGGCCTTATGGGGGCTTACAAAAAAGAAGGAACTCCATGCCTATTGGTCAACCAACCCCATCCACAACATGCCGATAAATTCTGCTGTCATGTCCAGGACACGATACAACATGATTATGCATTTTCTACACTAAACTATAATTCGCAGTGCCCTCCCTGAGATCATCCCAACCATAACAAATTATACAAGAAACGCCCCCTAATCAATTCCTTTTCCCAGTGATTTGCAGAAGTTTTGTTCCCAGACCAAAACATTTGTGTGGACAAATCACTTATACATTTTACTGGCCGACAGCAGTATATACCAACTAAGAGAGCCAGGTATAGGTTGAAATTAAATAAATTGTGCGATCGAGCCACTGGATACATGTACACATTCCGTATTCATGAAGGCAAAGACTCCCTGCTCCAGCCTCGTGAGTGCCCCACATATATTAGAACCAGTGGTAAAATTGTCTGGCAGCTGGCATACTCCCTGTTCTAAAAAGGATACCACTTATATGTCAACAACTATTATACCAGCCTGCCCATTTTTCGTCACCGTACAGTAAACAAACCCTGGCCTGCAGTACCTTCTAAAAAAAAAACAGAAGGGATTCCCACAAAATCTGATAACAAAAAAATTAATCGGCATTCATGAGAAATGAGGAGGTGTTGTTGGCCATGAAATGGAGGGACAAGAAAGATGTCCACATCCTCTCTACAATCCACAATGACACCTTGGTGGAGATCCAGAGAAGACGCAGCCCCATTGTAAAGCCTGAATGTGTCCATGACTACAATCTGTACATGGGGGGGTGGATTTAAACGATCAGATGCTACAACCCTATTTGTCAACCAGAAAGTCCCATTACTGGTATAAGAAAGTTACATTGCACCTGTTTCATATGGCCCTCTTTAATTTGTTTGTCTGCAACCAAAAAGCAACTCAAAACCAACAAATCAACTACCTCAAGTATATTGAAGAAACCATCACTGCCCTGATTTACCAAGGAAGGATTTACCAGGAAGCATTCGCTCTGATAGTGTGAGTCGACTTCACAAACAAGCATGCCATGTATGCAGCAGAGGAGGAGTTAGAAGAGATACCAGCTAATATTGTCCCCAATGTCCCCCCCAACCTGGCCTGTGCATCAGATATTGCTTCAAAAATTATCACACATCCATCAGATATTAGTTCCCCTTATTATTAACAGACTGCCATTTCCCCATTTCAAATACCTGTTTGGATCATTTGCCTGCTACCATGTTTCTACCTTCTACGTTAATTAACTGACCCTGGCCTGTTTACCGACGATGCCTCTGCCTGCCGTTTTAAACCACGTTTCTGACTTCCACGTGCACGGACCTTGGCCTGTTAATCATGTTTTTGTCTGCCACTTGGACTGATATTTTGCCCTTCTACTTTAGTACACAGGGATCTCACATATGTGAGGGGCTTCAGAATAGCGTTCTGAGTAGAGTAAACCAGTTTTTCATTTTCTGTGCTCCCAGAACAAGGTCTGGTTGCCCGGAGACTCCAAAGAGATTTGGGTGGGAGAAGCCTCTACCCCTGTCCCCCTGGTCCTAAGCTTGAAGGTCCTTAATGGTTGGCTGTGCTGACCATATTGCTGCCTGTAATGACCCAGGACATTATGGACCACGTTTCTTCCTGCTGCTGGGACCAATACTTTGGCTGTGTTGACTGTATATCTACCTGCTGCCTCTACTGACTATAGACAGTATTTCTGCCTGGACAACTCTGCCTGCTACCTAGACCAATGCTTTGGCTGTGCTTTGGCTGTGCTGACAGTATCTCTGCCTGTACAAACTATGGACAGTATTCCTGCCTGCTGCCTGGCTGATTGCTTTTGCTGTCACTGACCACATCCCTACCTGCTCCCTGGACCAATGCTCTCCTCTGTGGACAACTGCACTTCTAAAACCACAGGTAATCTTTTATTATTTGGTATGTACCTGCCATGAGTTAGAAATATGAAGGGCCTTCAAAAATGTGATCAGTAGTCAGAAAATTATATGTGTAATTTATGCTCCTAGAACGTCTGAAGGTGCTACTTCAATGTTGGGCCTCTATATGTGGCCAGGCTGTGTAAAAGTCTCACACATGTGATATCGCCATACTCAGGAGGAGTAGTGGAATGTATTTTGGGGTGTCATTTTTGTTATGTACATGCCATGTGTTAGAAATATCTTATGAATGGACAACTTTGTGTAAAAAAATGCGGTTTAATATTTTTTTTTCACATTTTCCAAAAACTTCTGGAAAAACATGAACCTTTCAAAAGACTCATTATGCCTCATAGATTATACGTTGGGCTGTTTGCTTTTGAAAATGGGGTAATTTGGTGGGCAATTCCATTGTCCTGGTGCTCCGGGGCCTTCAAAATTGTAATAGGTGGTTGAGAAATGAGATGTTCAATTTATGTTCATAGAACGCCTGAAGGTGCTACTTCAATGTTGGGCCTCTTTATGTGAGCAGGCTGTGTAAAAGTCTCACACATGTGGTATCACCATGCTCAGGAGGAGTAGAAGAATGTATTTTGTGGTGTAGTTGCAATTATGCATATGCTGTGTGTGAGAAATAACATGTTAATATGACAAGTTTGTGTAAACAAAAAAAATATTTCTTTATTTTCCCAAGAATTGTGGGAAAAAATTACAACCTCAGAAAACTTACCATGCCTCTTAATAAATACCTTAGACTGTCAACTTTCCAAAAAAGGGTCATTTGGGGGGTATTTGTACTTTCCTGGCTTGTTAGGGTCTCAAGAAATTAGATAGGGTGTCAGTATATCAGGTGTGATCAGATGTGATCAATTTTCAGTGATTGGCACCATAGCTTGTAGACTCTATAACTTTCACACAGATTAAATATTATCCACTAATTTGGGTTATTTTTACCAAAGATATGAAGCAGTATAAATTTTGGCTCAAATTTATGAAGAAAAATTACTTACTTATATAATTTTTTCAATAGAAACAAAATAAAGGTGTTTTTTTTTCAAAATTTTCGCTCTTTTTTTGCTTATATTGCAAAAAATAAAAAACCACTTGGTGATTAAATACCACCAAAAGAAAGCTCTATTTGTGAGAAAAAAAATGAGCAAGATTTTCCCAAGCTGCAGATCAGGATACAGTGTAGCATGACTGAGTAATTGTCATTCAAAGTGCGAGAGCGCTGAAAGCTGAAAATTAGTCTGCGTGGGAAGGTGCATAAGTGGCTGGTATTGAAGTGGTTAAAAAGATCAATATGCTCATCTATAGGACATAACTACAGACCCCAAAATTACAATAATACAGTGTTATTGTATAAATCCTCAATTTAATTTTCCCTGTATTTACAGCACATGACCCCAATGGTACCCATACAATCTATAATCACTACTTTAAGGGTAAATCAAAGAATGGTCCCAATGCTGTGCCTCAAGTGAAAGGCTGGGCTCAAAGTGTTTTGCAGCTTGCTAATGCTGCATCTTCAGGAGGTAAATTGAGGTAAGTTTGTACACAATGTTTGAAAAGAGTGTAATGAATTGTACACAGACTGTTTCTCGAAGATAGCTGCACACACAGACGGGGCAGCTGATCCAATCTTCTCCCCAGCAGATACAGGAGCATCCACCAGGGTCAGGGGTCCACTCCAGAGCAAATCAAGTTGACACTCATAGATATATAGTCTCCCATCCACTGGAAAAGCCACAGTAGGTCTAAGGTGTCTATGCTCTTGCTAAGGTGTCGGTACATCAATAAATGTATGCACTGGCGATTTGTTTTACTGTTTATGGCTGCTGGAGATGTAGCCACTGTGCTAGCTAAATTACATTATTCAAGTAGAGCAGCCAAAAGTTTGGGCAAACTGACCAAATATGTCCAGTTTGTTCACCTGTTCACTGATCTGTGAACAGGTTAGGTTTGGACTGAACTCCTGTTTCACTCAAAGCTCATCCCTAATCACTCTAGAAAGTAAATTCTTGAAGATATTCAGGGGACATTTCAGTACAGGTCTTCTATAGCTCTTATTAAGGGTGCATGGTGGATTAGGTGACAAAAAAATGGGTCAGAAGTAGTGGTCCCTAAATGAAGCACAGTCAAAGCTGAAAGAGCATATACAGTAAAACATATTCCCCACAGCTCACTTCAACAGAAGAGTAATATTACATAAATCAATGGTGACTGTTAAAGAACTCTGATTCTAATACAAATAAATCTAACCCATGAAGGGCATTGTGAAAAAAAGGGTGCTGAATGTATTGTTATTATACAGTGTGACGGAAGGGCCCGTGGAACCCAGAATCCCTTGGAGAGGTTGGGAAACCTTTCTTTCAGCTCTCCATGCACCCCCTATGTCTAAGTTATCCTGTGTCCATTAGTGGCACAGGGTGACTGAGAAAATGTGGCTTGGATTACTTACAATGGGACAGTAATATTTATCCACAATATCTCCCAGGATATATATAAAGACTATTCTTGTTTTTTTTTATTCTGAACTTGACATGTTAATTGAAAGAGCTGGTCACATTGGCCTCTGTACAATGTAGGAGATGGTTCGTCTGCTACTAGAAGCTCCTGCTATTGTGAGAAGGTATCTTTGTGTTTATAGTTACGATAATATATAATCTACTGTGTGAAGCTCGGTGACAACAAGTCTGACCTGTAGTGAAACCCTGATTAATCACAACAATGGCCAGGTGGGCATGGAGTCACCTCGGCTGCTTTTAGTGCTTTAAGGGACTAGTTAATTAGCTATGTTAATTCTGTTTCTGGTTACAGTTTGTATTGCTAGAGAGATGTCCCTCTGGTGTATATATTTGTGTGAGTTTGTTCAAATAAACATTCCATGTTCAAGCTGTGTAATTGAGCTAGTCTCGCCTGATTCTTACAATATCTGATCTAATCTGAAGTTCCAGACTGGAGCAAGCAGTGTGCTGATGGAAGCACTCAAGCGGAGTGTGGGACCTTCCGTTACATTGGTGGACATCCAAACCTCCACCTGGATCCAAGGTCTGGATAGCAGAAGAGGAGAGGAGAGGTACAGATACCAGCCGCCATGGAAGAGGAATTCCGAAGGAGGTTGCGAGAAATGCAGATACAGCACAGAGGACCAGTATCAGAGCAGGTCCTGCTGGCATGGTGTGATTCTATCCGCTGCAAACTCTGGAAGGAAATGCTAGCCCGTGAGCAGCACCACCAGGGAAAAATCCCCCATTCAGGAAAGGTACTTGTTAGGTACCTGGTAGTTGAGCCCGACTGGTAGAAGGAGACCTCTCTTAAGCGCTGGTTCAGGAGCCACTGGAGTGGGAACAGTGGTCTCTTGAGCACAGTGGGTAGGAGTGCCCGATGCGGTTTCTTGCGACGGCCAACACAGGAGCTGAGGAGACTTCCTTCGGGGTGGCTGTATTGCGGATGCAGGTAAGCAGAAGCGGATCCGTTAGCAGGCAGGTGAAGGATATTGCAGCAGCAGAACCTGGAGCTGGAAGAGCAGGTGGTGAGCAGCGTCACAGGACACAAGCAAAGCAGAGTCAAACAGTCCGTATTGGCAGGAGATCAGGCAGGTATATGGCAGAAGGGATGATCACAGAATAGTCAGGCAGGCAGGTGTTCGGCAACGGGTAACAGGATATCAGCAAGGTCAGGCAGGCCGGGTCGGGTAGGAGATAGTAGAATAGTCAGACGGAGCCGGGTCAATAGTAATAGTAACAACAGGCAGGATACAAGAACTCAGATGCAGAGCTGCAGATGAACAGCACCTGATGGGAGTAACTGACACCTTTTTAAAGGGACTTTGGCGCCAAACAGCGCTAGCGCGAATGGGCGCGCACACGGGCGCACGGGCGCGCGCGGAAACGCGCCAGCGCCCCCCAGTGGGGAATTCAGCTGAACTGCTCTAGAAAAGCCTCTCGTGCACCTACGTGCACGCATGTTAGCCCGATGACCACCAACATGACCCTGACAGTACTGGTCGCAGTATGGATTGCAGGTGCTGTTTTTGGGAGAAAAACTGCACAAGGAGCAGACAGCTGAGTTAAGCAGGCTGGTCTGGCCAGAGATCTGGCTGGATGAGAGCTACAGAGCCCTCCGGTGACATGTATCCCAAGCATGCCCTTGGATAGCAGATGACAGCCCAATGGAAGGCTTTGGCTACGGTGGTCTGGGATTGTTGTACGTGAAGCTGACAGGGGACCCTAACTTTGGGAGCGATTTGGAGTGGTGTTTGGGCAAAATAATGGATTCAAGAGAACTGATACTGAACATCTCAGAAATGCACTGGGCACTGGAAGATATAGAGTTTTTGGACATTCAGGAATGGGAGCTGGAGATCACCTACAGACGGCTGCTAGATTCTGCTCAGCGCCATGGCTGGGCTCCCTTTGCCTGGGACTATCGGGAAGTACCAGTATACAGCTCTGAAATCTCGGCTGAAGTGTCAGCAATGGATTTAATTGACTTTTCATCAGAGGATGTTTTCTATGATAAGTCACCTGCCAAGATGTTGGCACTGGGCCCAAGGGCCATTAGCCCATGCCCTGGACTTTTAGCAATTCCAGGGACTGGGGATTTAATAGATGTTTCTGTAGAGGGGGAACCACCTAGCAAATCCCCAGCAGAAGTGCTGGCAGCAGGACAGAGTACTGAAGACCCCTGCTCCACACCCGTGGCAGTTTCGGAGGCCCGAGGTGAGGAGGTGGTGTTTCTTCTTCCCCAGTGGATTGCAGAGATGCAGGGAGGGGAAGCTGCCATTCCCCCTCCCCAACAAGGATCCGTGCACCTGGGAGACAATACCAGAGAAAGTGACTTCCAGCAGCAGACGGTGCCCCAGAATTATGACACCAAGAACTCTGCCCCACAACTGCGGCAGTTCTGGAGGCCCAGGGTGAGGAGGTGGTGGTCACTCCTGAGCTGCAGATTAGGATCCAAGGAGAGAATGCAGTCAGTACCTCACAACTGCATCTTGATCTGGTGTCAGTGGATGGGCCTGCGGTCTCCACTAACAGAAAACTAACAGAAGGGCTGGCAACAGGGTAGAGTGCTACCAACCTCTGCCCAGCACCAACTGTGAATTTCCAGGGAGACAGGGCAGTCGGCCTCCCTCCCCAACAGTTAGCTGGAGCAGATGATGTATTGAAGCTCCTACGCCCAGCTGTACCACTAACAAATGATTGATTTCCTGTGAAAATGGATGGGACTACGGTCTCCTTGTATACCCCAGGGAGGCTGGGCAGTCGGCCCAGAGCCCCAACAGCATGACAGACTGAGCCCAGCCACCCTGTCTTCTCTCCAGTGGCTTCCAGGGGGAAGGACTAGTCTGTAATTCCCCACCAGCAGCGGGTATGTTCTATGAGAGAGGCAGAGGTTGGCTGGGTGAGTAATGCTCTGTTTGGAACAATTTGTTTGGGGTACTGTGTGGGTACAGGCATTGGGGTCTTCTGCCGAAAAGGGAGAGATGTGACGGAAGGGCCTGTGGACCCCAGAATCCCTTGGAGAGGTTGGGAAACTCTTGTTTCAGCTCCCCATTCACCCCCTATGTCTAAGTAACCCTGTGTTAATTAGGGGCACAGGGTGACTGAGAAAATGTGGCTTGGATTACTTAAAAGGGGACAGTAATATTTATCCACAATATCTTCGAGGATATATATAAAGACTATTCATGGTTTTTTAGATTCTGAACTTGACATGTTAATTGAAAAAGCTGGTCACATTGGCCTCTTTACAACGTAGGAGATGATCCGTCTGCTACTAGAACCTTCTGCTATTGTGAGAAGGTATCCTTACATAGTTACATAGTAGGTGAGGTTGAAAAAAGACACAAGTCCATCAAGTCCAACCTATGTTTGTGATTATATGTCAGTATTACATTGTATATCCCTGTATGTTGCGGTCGTTCAGGTGCTTATCTAATAGTTTCTTGAAACTATCAATGCCCCCCGTAGAGACCATCGCCTGTGGAAGGGAATTACAAATCCTTGCCGCTGTTACAGTAAATAATCCTCTACTTAGTTTAAGGTTAAACTTCTTTTCTTCTAATTTTAATGAGTGGCCATGAGTCTTGTTAAACTCCCTTCTGTGAAAAAGTTGTATCCCTATTGTGGGGTCACCAGTATGGTATTTGTATATTGAAATCATATCCTCTCTCAAGCATCTCTTCTCCAGAGAGAATAAGTTCAGTGCTTGCAACCTTTCCTCATAACTAATATCCTCCAGACCCTTTATTAGCTTTGTTGCCCTTCTTTGTACTCGCTCCATTTTCAGTACATGCTTGAGGACTGGTGCCCAGAACTGGACAGCATACTCTAGGTGCGGCCGGACCAGAGTCTTGTAGAGCGGGAGAATTATTGCTTTATCTCTGGAATTAATCCCCTTTTTAATGCATGCCAATATTCTGTTTGCTTTGTTAGCAGCAGCTTGGCATTGCATGGTACTGCTGAGCCTATCATCTACTAGGACCCCCAGGTCCTTTTCCATCCTAGATTCTCCCAAAGGTTCTCCCCCCAGTGTATAGATTGCATTTATATTTTTGCCACCCAAATGCATTATTTTACATTTTTCTACATTGAACCTCATTTGCCATGTAGTTGCCCACCCCATTAATTTGTTCAGATCTTTTTGCAGGTTTTCCACTTCCTACGGAGAAGTTATTGCCCTGCTTAGTTTAGTATCATCCGCAAATACAGAGATTGAACTGTTTACCCCATGCTCCAGGTCGTTTATGAACAAATTAAACAGAATTGGTCCCAGCACAGAACCCTAGGTGACCCCATTACCCACCCCTGACCATTCTGAGTACTCCCCATTTATCACCACCCTCTGAACTTGCCCTTGTAGCCAGTTCCATGTACTCACCTAATGGTCCATGCCAACGAACCTTATTTTGTACATTAAACGTTTATGGGAAACCATGTCAAATGCTTTTGCAAAATCCAGATACACCACTTCTACGGGCCTTCCTTTATCTATATGGCAACTCACCTCCTCATAGAAGGGTTATAGAATGGTTTGGCAAGAACAATTCTTCATGAATCCATGCTGATTACTGCTAATGATACTGTTCTCATTACTAAAATCTTGTATATAGTCCCTTATCATCCCCTCCAAGAGTTTACATACTATTGATGGTAGGCTAACTGGTCTGTAATTCCCAGGGATGTATTTTTGGCCCTTTTTAAATATTGGTGCTAAATTGGCTTTTCTCCAATCAGCTGGTACCATTCCAGACATTAGACTGTCAGTAAAAATTAGGAACAATGGTCTGGCAATTACTTGACTGAGTTCCCTAAGTACCCTCGGGTGCAAGCCATCTGGTCCCAGTGATTTATTAATGTTAAGTTTCCCAAGTCTAATTATAATTCTGTCCTCTGTTAACCATGGAGGTGCTTCCTGTGATGTGTCATGAGGATAAACACTGCAGTTTTGGTTACTGAAGCCCCCCAAATCCCTTGTGAAGACTGAGGAGAAGAATAAATTCAATACCTTCGCCATCTCCCCATCCTTTGTAACCAGATGTCCTTCCTCATTCTTTATGGGGCCATTATGGTCTGTCCTCCCTTTTTTACTGTTTACATACTTAAAGAATTTCTTGGGATTTTTTTTGCTCTCCTCCACTATGTGTCTTTCATGTTCTATCTTAGCCGTCCTTATTGCACCCTACATTTCTTGTTGCATTCTTTATAAAGTCTGAATGCTGATGATGATCCCTCAACCTTGTATTTTTTGAAGGCCTTCTGCTTTTATATGCATTTTTTCATTGGAGTTAAGCCATCCAGGACTTTTGTTCGCTCATTTAAATTTATTACCAAATGGGATGCATTGGCTAATGCCCTTATTTAATATGCTCTTAAAGCAAACCCATCTCTCCTCCGTGTTCTTTGTTCCTAAGATTTTATCCCAATTTATGCCTTCTAGCAAGGTTTGTAGTTTAGGGAAGTTATGTGTTTATAGTTATGATAATGTATAATCTACTGTGTGAAGCTCGGTTATAACAAGTCTGACCTGTAGTGAAATCTTTATTAATCACATCAATGGCCAGGTAGGCATGGAGTCACCTTGGCTGCTTTAAGGGACTAGTTAATTAGCTATGTTAAGTCTGTTTCTGGTTACAGTTTGTATTGCTAGAGAGATGTTCTCCTGGTGTATATATTTGGGTGAGTTTGATTAAATAAACATTCCATGTTCAAGGTGTGTAACTGAGCTAGTCTCTCCTGGTTCTTGCAATATCTGATATCTGAAGTTCCAGACTGGAGAAAGCAGTGTGCTGACGAAAGCACTCAAGCGGAGTGTGGGACCTTCCGTTCCATACAGGATTTATAAAGAGCCAACAGTTTGTGCAACACATTACAAAATAAAGGGAGACAGTACAGTTACAATACAATTCAGCACAACAGGGTTGGAAGGGTCCTGCTCCTAAAAGCTTACAATTTAAAGGGATGTGCCTAAACCTGGTAATTCCCAAAGAATTATTCTGCATTTGGAGACTATTCTGCATACTGAACAGAGATTTGTTTACACAATTCTTGCTGTTTTCTATCACATGTTATTCATGAAGTACAGATAGTTATTTGTAAAAAATAAAAATAAAAAGATATGTTTTCTTGACAGAAAACTGTCAAGTGTGGCTACAAAGAAGTTGACAAATTTGTTCCTGACAGTAAGTACAACTGGAAAATATTACAACTTGTTTATTCCATAACCACTCCTCAAAGGTTGGCCCTGTCCCTAGTATTTACTATGATGTAATATCCCAAATCTTTGTTCCTTACTACCATATCTCCTTCTGCCTTTTTTGGCACTAGCATCCTTCTTCTTTGCACATAAGGAGCTTCTGGGATCAAGAGGGTTACAAAGTTGTGCTGAGCTCTTTGTTACTTGCTACACAACTATGTTACTGTATTGACCTCAGCAACTGTGTAGAATACCAAAAATATCATGCAACAGAATACAGCAATTTTTTCCATCTTTGAAAAAGCAATTGTAAATATGAGACTCGAAAGAGCTGCATACTGTGCCATTAAATACACTAAGAATTACAATTTTCACAGTACGGTTGTGGGTAAATTCTCTGTATTGTTATTACTTATATGCCAGCAAGATGTACCAGACAACCACTCAGCCATAGTTAATGGAATAGTGCATGAGAGTTAAAGTCCTTCTTGATAGGTATGTTTAATGCACTTCTTCTTTTTTTACAGAATTTTTTGCCATATGCAGGTAATTTACAGCAAAACATTATACATTTAACATCTCTATACATATAAATTGTGGCAGATACAGTATCTCACAAAAGTGAGTACACCCCTCGAATTTTTGTAAATATTTTATCTTTTCATGTGACAACACTAAAGAAATGACACTGCTACAATGTAAAGTAGTGAGTGTACAGCTTGTATAACAGTGTAAATTTTCTGTCCCCTCAAAATAACTCATCACACAGCCATTAAAGTCTAAACCGTTGGCAAAAAAAGTGAGTACACCCCTAAGTGAAAATGTCCAAATTGGGTCCAAAGTGTCAATATTTTGTGTGGCCACCATTAGTTTCCAGCACTGCCCTCACCCTCTTGGGCATGGAGTTCACCAAAGCTTCACAGCTTCACCAGACAACCACTCAGCCATAGTTAATGGAATAGTGCATGAGAGTTAAGGTCCTTCTTGATAGGTTTGTTTAATGCATTTCTTCTTTTTTTACAGAATTTTTTGCCATATACAGTAATTTACAGCAAAACATTATACATTTAACATCTTTATACATATAAATTGTGACACATACAGTATGGCAAAGAACTCTCTGAGGATCTGAAAAAAAAGAATTGTTGCTCTACATAAAGATGGCCTAGGCTATAGGAAGATATCCAAGACCCTGAAACTGAGCTGCAGTACCGTGGCCAAGACCCTACAGCTGTTTAACAGGACAGGTTCCACTCAGAACAGGCCTTGCTATGGTTGACCAAAGAGGTTGAGTGCACATGCTCAGCATCATATCCAGAGGTCATCTTTGGGAAATAGACATATGAATGCTGTCAGTATTGCTGCAGAGGTTGAAGGGGTGGGGAGCCTGTCAGTGCTCAGACCATAAGCTGCACACTGCATAAAATTGGTCTCTGCATGGCTGTCATCCCAGAAGGAAGCCTCTTCTAAAGATGATGCACAAGAAAGCCTGCAAACAGTTTGCTAAGGACAAGCAGACTAAGGACATGGATTACTGGAACCATGTCCTGTGGTCTGATGAGACCAAGATAAACTTATTCCGTTCAGATGGTGTCAAACGCGTGTGTCGGCAACCAGGTGAGGAGTACAAAGACAAGGGTGTCTTGCCTACAGTCAAGCATGGTGGTGGGAGTGACATAGCCTGGGTCTGAATGAGTGCTGCCGGCACTGGGGAGCTACAGTTCATTGAGGGAACCATGAATGCCAACATGTACTGTGACATACTGAAGCAGAGTATGATCCCCTCCCTTCGGTGAGATTGGGCCATAGGGCAGTATTCCAACATGATAACGACCCCAAACATACCTTCAAGATGACCACTGCCTTGCTAAAGAAGCTAAGGATAAAGGTGATGGACTGGCCAAGCATGTCTCCAGACCTAAACCCTATTGAGCATCTGTGGGGCATCCTCAAATGGAAGGTGGAGGAGCGCAAGGTCAGTAACATCCACCAGCTCTGTGATGTTGTCATGGAGAAGTGGAAGAGGACTCCAGTGGCAGCCTGTGAAGCTCTGGTGAACTCACGAAGAGGGTGAGGGCAGTGCTGGAAACTAATGGTGGCCACACAAAATATTGACACTTTGGGCCCAATTTGAACATTTTCACTTAGGGGTGTACTCACTTTTGTTGCCAGTGGTTTAGACATTAATGGCTGTGTGTTGAGTTATTTTGAGGGGACAGCAAATTTACACTGTTATACAAGCTGTACACTCACCACTTTACATTGTAGCAGTGTAATTTCTTTAGTGTTGTCACATGAAAAGATATAATAAAATATTTACAAAAATGTGAGGGGTGTACTCACTTTTGTGAGACACTGTATCAGAATCAGTACAAATCAGGCATCCTCTTACATTATGCATCCTTATTACATAGCGCTCATTGCACACCTCACAAAAGCTTCATTGTAGTCATATTCATCATAAATCACAGAATTATATGATTCACCATCTGTCAGAAGATCTATCTGATAGATACAATTAGTTTACTCTTTCAGGGATCCTCCGCCCACAATTTCAGAAGAATCTACCCAGCAGGACCATTTTAATTATTATTAAATTTTTCAGGGACTCCCTAGCCTCATAGGTCATCCTATATAAAGGAATATCTGCATTGACCAGTTTCTTCTGTAGCAGTACCCCCGTAGGGGCTGCTAAGTGTAGTGGCCCACCTCTCACCCTGCCCAACTCGGCATTCACTTCCCAGTCACTTAGAGACAATGAACAGTCCGTAAGTTTGTTTTTGTTGTTTTTTTATTGAGGGGATAAACTTGGATGGGTAAAGGAATATATGGGATGCCCAGTGAAACAATCAATTGGCAGATTGTATAGCAATCAATTGGAACACAACTATATACACTCTTTGTACATATTACTCTTCAGACTCCTCCTGCACAACTTGCTTGCAGACTATTACTGTCTCTCTTTTCCTCCTGCACAACTCTTTACTCCAGGAGCATCTATCACATGTTTAGGCCCAACACTGACTCAGCCAGGCCTTAGCAAAATGCCCTTTACAGGCAGGGACTGCGGGCCCCTATAGTGTAGCAGAGAATAGTAGAAAGTTCCTTGTGCTGGCTGTCCCACAGATGGACTACTGCTCCCAGTCAGCCCTCTTCAGGCCCTGCCAGCCCTCTTAGCTGCAGCTGCCCAACTTCACTGCCTGCAACATCACAGTTCACACTGCTGGCTCTGCACCCATCCCAGACTGCACACTCCTAGTCCTCTCAGGCATGCCTCACCAGCCCTCCTGGCTGCAACAGGTGGTTCCCTCCTGAAGACTTCCCCAGCAATGCTGTCCTCTCAGACTCCTCCTGTTCCTCCTGTCCAGATCCTTCATGTTTTCTTGAAGGGCTCCATCCTAAACCCAAATCCCAGGCCCAAGGTCAGCCCCTAGACAGGGGAGCTCCCTCAAAGGCCCCGACAGCCTAGTACTCCATCCTCAGTTCTTCCACCCGACAACTCCCCAGCTGGGCTGACTCTAGGTATTTATGGAGGCCTGCCCCTGCCAATCTTGGTCAGGGATTGGTCAGGGCTCCTTAACACACCCCAGGCAGCTCCACCTTTCCTCTCCTTCTCTCTTTCTAGTACCTTCTAAAAGGCTCTTGAAAGAAGAGGGAGGTCTTAGTGATGCTGCCTGTGAATCACCAGCTACTAAACTCTGAGCCACTACCAGTCCACACAAACCAAAACAAACAGGTCTAGCTTCCATATAGGCCTGCTTAAATTTGCCTGCACTACAAAAAAACCTAACCTCTAGCACCTACCTATGTAGAGGGTGCTACACTTCCATACTCTCAAGCTAAGGAGATCTTGTCCAGTTCAGCACTTTCAGTTTCCTAACGTAAAAGAACAGCCTATCAAAGGGAAACAACGTGGATTTAGCCTAATTTATTCTGAAACCCAACGAATCACTGATTTCCTGAATAAGCGAGAAGGTCACAGACAGTGTAGAATTCAGGTCATAAAAGCATATCATCCACATACAGTGATAAACATTCCTCAAAAATCCCCATCTGAAGGCCCACAACTGCAGCATCCTCCCTCAATTTCGTAGCCTGTGCCTCAATGGCCAGTGCAAACAAAAGAGTGGATAAAGGGCATTCCTGTCTGGTTAGGCTGTAGGATCACAATAAAGAAGTTTTATTGAGGATATAATTGTAGATCCAAAATCAAAATATGCCCAATAGTGGAAAAAGATAAACCCATTCAACAGAGTCAAAAGCTTTTTTTGTATCTATCAATACAATCACTCTACTCGCAGAGTTACTCGCAGGTTAACAAACAGTCTCCTGATATTGATGTGAGCACATCTACTCGGCATAAAACCAGTCTGGTTGGATCCCACTTTGTTTAATTGTTTTTATTTTTTTTTTTCAATAAATGTTTATTAAAATTTTTTAGATATACATAAAGTCACAGTTATCGGGTATACATTGAAACAGAAGCTGTTAATACAATCAATAAGTCATACAATCAATAAGTCATACAATTGATAAATAAAGCAGAAATGTAAGAACGCGTTTAAAATACGGCCAACTGAGCCTCTTACTAGGTCACTTCTGTATTAGTGATGGAGGTGAAGTTCTGACCCAGTAAAGTATTCCTATGGTAAAGCGGGAATACCCTAATTAACAAGTGTATAAACTAAGGATCATTAAGTATCTCCGTGTGAGGGAGAAGGGGTTGGTGTGGGGGTAGGGGTCCAATCGGGGTAATGTTATGTACCGATCAAAGCCACCCTTAAACCCATTCACCCCTAAAGGGTTCTAACTGTGAATGGGTGGGGGCCATGTGTAGTAATGTGTGTGGTTTTAAACCTATTCGGTATCTATATGATTGAGAGGCAGCTCCGTAATAATAATATGTTGTTTAGGAGTGGGGGGGGGGTAAGGAGACCAGAAACGTTAGGGTGTGTGCTCCTGCTGGAACAGTGAAGGAGTTATGTTGGTATCAGGTTGAGAGGGTGTGGAGATCGCCTAAGTATGATCGGTGAGGATTAATTGGGTAAGAGGAAGGGTATGGACGGAGGGAGGGTATGGACGGAGGGAGGGTACAGACGGAGGGAGGGTACGGACGGAGGAAGGGCACGATCAGCCAGACACTATGACGTTTCTGTGACAGATCAGTATCGATCATGGCGGAGAGGTTGGGTCACCGGGCAGAATGATCTGTGGAGGAAACTCTAAAGTGTAACCAGCAAGCCCATGTTGTATTAAATTTTGTCGGATTGTCTTTTGCTTGGTAAATGAGTTTTTCCATCTCGGCCGTTCTATCGACTCTTTTGAACCATTCAGCCACTGTGGGTGGTGTGGAACTCCTCCAGTGAACCGGGACACAGAGGTTGGCTGCATTGATAAGGTGTAGGGTAAGGGATTTTTTGTAGGAAGAGAGGGGCATGGAGGTGTGATGGAGCATGTATTGGGCCGGAGTGAAGTCTGGGGCGTAAGAGGTAATTTGGGTGATAAGGCGGTGAATTTCCGTCCAGTGCGATATGATAAGAGGACATTCCCACCAGATATGAATGAGGGTGCCAAGCGCCGCATTGCAACGCCAGCATGTCGGGGGGACCGAGGGGTGCATTTTGTGGATCTTATCAGGTGTCCTGTACCAGTTGGTGAATATTTTGTATCTGTTTTCCTGGGTGGATATATTAATGGAGCCCTTATGAATATGGTTGTGTATACGTTCCCATTCAGTGGAGGTTAAGTCTATAGACAGTTCTGATTCCCAACGACGGATAAGCTTATCATCTTTAATTTTGCAATTTGAAAATAAGAATGTGTAAACAGTAGAGATCACATGACGTTGGGGTTCTGAACTATCGCATAGCAATTCAAAGGGTTATCGCTCTCGGTACCACAGTGAGATGGATTTGGCGTCAGTAAAAAAGTGTCTTAATTGTAGGTACTTGTAAAAGGGGATGTTGTATTCAGTGAGTTTGGCTGCCATGGCTTGTTGGGGGAGGAGTTCACCATTTTGGAAGAAGTGGTGTGCCCTGATGGGGGCTGTGCATGACTCCCTGTGCAGATCTCTTAAGGCAAGGCCTGGCAGGAAGTCAGGATTACGGACCAAAGGGGTCATAGGGCCTGGGTGCGGTGTGTAATCGAGTGCTTTGCCAGCTAATTTAAGGTGGGACAATGTGGCTCCAATAAAGGGATGTGTCACCAAATCTCTAGGAATGGAGTTGTGATTGATCCAGGGTAGATGTGACAGCGGGGTTTTAGTGATAGAGTCTTCAAGTGTAATCCAGGCTTTATTGGAACGATGCAGATGCCAATCTACAATCCTAGTTAAATGACATGCCCAGTGGTATTTTTGAATGTTGGGGAGGCCAAGGCCTCCTAATAGCTTGGGGAGTACCAACCTATCCCAGCCTAGTCGGGGGGTCTTGGACGACCAGATAAAAGTCCTGCATTTAATTGTTTTTATAGCTGTGCAGAGAACTAGAATAATAGTGACAAAAAAGCATGGGATTGAGGGCAGCACCCAATCATGCAACAATCAATCTACAAACACCTTAATACTGATAGAGACCCTGCTACATTGAAATACAGAGAACCATTAGGCTGTAGCCATTTTAAGAGTTCCTGTGAACTGGGGAGGTGATAAATATTTGGGATCAACCTTTCCAGAGCTACCTCCCCTGGGCTTTCACCAAAAGGAATGTGTTGAGAGGTTTCTGGGAGATTTCTAAATAGTTGCTGGAGTACTAAAGAATTGCAAAGTTTCTATAGTCTTTAGAAAGCAACTATGGCTGTCTCCCACTTAGTAGAAGGGGATGAGTAACTGGCAGAGGCACTTGAACTTTCTCAGCTATCCTGCCATAGGAAAGTATAACAAAGATACTATTAGAACCTTAGTCCCTAAGGAGCTGAATTCCAGTGAGAGAGTTATTATCCAGTAGAACCCACAGAAAAACTTCCAAAGGGTATGTTGAAGCTAGGCATGTATTAAAGTGGTTGCTAAGCCACTCAATGACATTGCTACAATCCCCTCTGCTATAATAAATAATGTCTGCAGAATTTTTTTTTCTTTAAATGCAGCTGTGTACTTCATCTCATATTGCCGATCAATGCTCATGTGACCAGCCGCCTCCCTCCTCTCTCGATCTGACAGTTACAGCGGGCGGGGCTGACAAACCCCTGCCATCAGCCAGGAGGAGGAGAGAGGCAGCCGGTCACGTGAGCGCATTATGAAATGAGGTACACAGCAGCATTTTGTTTTAAAAAACACATACACTGGGGATATCCAATGTTGTCCACTTATTGGAGCGCAGATCATGGTTCTGAGTTACATAGTGGCGTCTTTACATGCTAACACGCAAGAGATTTTTGTAAGTGTAAAATCGGCTTTTACATGCTTTTATACTAAATAAAAACGGAATTACGCTAGGGATTTCTCCTGGTTCTATTTCCCCATACATATGTGAGGAGTCTATTTACCTAACTGTTGGAATCTCTGAGGTGGAAAAGACACAGTTATCCACTAGAGGATTGAAAGCTCCACTTTTTAAAACAGGCGCATAACCCACTATAAGTCAGTGAGTGAGGGCACATAAGGAGGGGGGCATGGAATAGCACTTTATTTGACTGCACTTGTCACTAGAGCACTTTAAAGGATCACTTATGGACATATAGGATACGGAGTTAATGTTTATGGATTTTGAATTAGTCATTTTCATCATTTTTGCATGAGGAAACACTATTTATTAATTCATTTATTCTTTTTATATAAGGCTATCAATACTGCATTCTGTTTATCACATAAATCTCAAAAGCACATGGTTAGACAGCGCTGGAAATCTATATCACATATTTCAAAGGATTTTTTAACTTATATACCAGCAGCAGTCTTATTAGATCATTCACAGCATTTGCACATATTCCACAGCGCAGGTATTACACATTTAAATACTGGGGATATTATTTAATGCAACAGAGGGGATTGTAGCAATGTCATTGTGTTATGATAGCAGCAGGACGGGAGGGCTGGGGAGTGGATGGAGCTGACAGGTAGGGAGGGGAGGGGGGAGAGGACGGGGGAGAGGAGGACAGAGAAGAGCTGTGGATGATAGAGGCATGTAAACTGACCATGGTGTCAGAGCTCAGCAGCCATGATAAACCAGAGTCAGTTTACAGGTGGGAGGGCAGAACCAGGCAGGATTAGCCAGGTTTTTTAGGTTATACAGGGGGCCAAATAATTTTATTACTACACAAAGATAACCTGAGTAAATACAAAATGCAGTTTTTAAATGTAGGTTTCATTGATTAAGGCAAAAAAGCTGTCCAAACCTGCCTGGCTTTATGTGAAAAAAGTAAATGCCCCTAAACCTAATAACTAGTTGTGCCACCCTTGGCGGCAACAACTACAATCAAGCATTTGCAATAACTGGCAATGAGTCTTTCACATTGCTGTGGAGCAAATTTGGCCCACTCTTCTTTGCAGAATTTTTTAATTCAGCCACATTGGAGGGTTTTCCAGCATGAACGGCCTGTGTAAGGTCATGATACAGCATCTTAATTGGATTTACAGTAAGTCCAGACTTTGACTAGGCCACTCCAAAACCTAAATTTGCTTTTGTTTGAACCATTTGGAGGTGGACTTGCTGTTGTGTTTCGGATCATTGTCCTGCTGCATAACCCAAGTGCATTTGAGCTTGAGGTCACAAACTGATGGCTAGACATTCTCCTTTAGGCTTTTCTGGTAGAGCTTAGAATTCATGGTTTCATCAATTATGGCAAGTCGTCCAGGCCCTGAGGTTGCAAAGCAGCCCCAGACCATCACACTACCACCATGTCTGACTGTTGGTATGATGTTCTTGTTATGAAAAGCTGTATTTATTTTTATGCCAGATGTAATGGGACGCACACCTTCCAAAAAGTTACATTTTTGTCTCATCAGTCCACAGAATGTTTCCCTAAAAGTCTTGGGGATAATCAAGATGTTTTTTGGTGAGATGAGCCATTGAGTTCTTTTTGGTCAGCAGTGGCTTTGGCCTTAGAACTCTCCCATGGATGCCATTTTTGCACAGTCTCTTTCTGATTGTTGAATCATAAATACAGATCTTACCTGAGGCAAGTGAGGCCTGCAGTTGTTTAGATGTTGTTCTGGGGTCTTTTATGACCTACTGGATGAGTCGTCGTCATGCTCTTGGAGTAATTTTTGTAGGCCGGCCACTCCTAGGAAGGTTTACCACTGTTCCAAGTTATCTCCATTTGTGGATAATGGCTCTCCCCATGGTTAATTGGAGTTCCAAAGCCTTAGAAATGGCTTTCAAACACTTCCTAGACTTATACATGTCCATTACTTTTTGCTATCTGCTAGCATGCTTCACTTTGTCAGACAGCTTCTATTTTTGTGATTTCTTGATTCAACAGGTCTGGCAGTAATCAGGCCTGGGTGTGGCAAGTGAAGTTGAACTCACCTTTCCAAAAAATTGTGGTTAATCACAGTTCATTCATGATTCAGCAGGGGAGGGGGCAATTATTTTTTTCACATAGGGCCAGGCAGGTTTGAAAAGCTTTTTTCTCCCTTAATAAATGAAATAATAATTTAAAAACTGCATCTTGGATTTACTAGAGTTATCCTTGTGTAATATTAAAATTAGTTTGATGATCTGAATTATTTAAGAGAAATATGCAAAAAAAATAAAAAATCAGGAAGGGGGCAAATACTTTTTCACAGCACTGTAAACACAGTTCAAGGTCTACCAAAAGCTGATGTCCAAGTTATTTCAACTAACAAAATTAAAGGTATCACAGGAAAACCCTACAATTCTTAGCACCATCCGTTGGCCAAATGAATTATTTTTCCATTTACATCAATGAAAAACATTTGACCAGCGAAGGAAATACTGTAGATTTTTTTCTTTCATTTGCACTTTACTCTCCAAGTCCATTATAAAGCTTTACATCTATAGAATATATGTATACCACTCAGATAACAAATAACAGATTCCTACACATCCTTTGGACATTTATCAATGTGAGCCGGTATACGTCATCATGCTTTATTTGGTGTATGTGTCTCAGTTTGACATTGAACAAACCTGCCTGGCTTTATGTGAAAAAAGTAAATGCCCCTAAACCTAATAACTAGTTGTGCCACCCTTGGCGGCAACAACTACAATCAAGCATTTGCAATAACTGGCAATGAGTCTTTCACATTGCTGTGGAGCAATTTTGGCCCACTCTTCTTTGCAGAATTGTTTAATTCAGCCACATGGGAGGGTTTTCCAGCATGAACGGCCTGTGTAAGGTCATGATACAGCATCTTAATTGGATTTACAGTAAGTCCAGACTTTGACTAGGCCACTCCAAAACCTAAATTTGCTTTTGTTTGAACCATTTGGAGGTGGACTTGCTGTTGTGTTTCGGATCATTGTCCTGCTGCATAACCCAAGTGCATTTGAGCTTGAGGTCACAAACTGATGGCTAGACATTCTCCTTTAGGCTTTTCTGGTAGAGCTTAGAATTCATGGTTTCATCAATTATGGCAAGTCGTCCAGGCCCTGAGGTTGCAAAGCAGCCCCAGACCATCACGCTACCACCATGTCTGACTGTTGGTATGATGTTCTTGTTATGAAAAGCTGTATTTATTTTTATGCCAGATGTAATGGGACGCACACCTTCCAAAAAGTTACATTTTTGTCTCATCAGTCCACAGAATGTTTCCTCAAAAGTCTTGGGGATAATCAAGATGTTTTTTGGTGAGATGAGCCATTGAGTTCTTTTTGGTCAGCAGTGGCTTTGGCCTTAGAACTCTCCCATGGATGCCATTTTTGCACAGTCTCTTTCTGATTGTTGAATCATAAATACAGATCTTACCTGAGGCAAGTGAGGCCTGCAGTTGTTTAGATGTTGTTCTGGGGTCTTTTATGACCTCCTGGATGAGTCGATGTCATGCTCTTGGAGTAATTTTTGTAGGCCGGCCACTCCTAGGAAGGTTCACCACTGTTCCAAATTATCTCCATTTGTGGATAATGGCTCTCCCCATGGTTAATTGGAGTTCCAAAGCCTTAGAAATGGCTTTCAAACACTTCCTAGACTTATACATGTCCATTACTTTTTGCTATCTGCTAGCGTGCTTCACTTTGTCAGACAGCTTCTATTTTTGTGATTTCTTGATTCAACAGGTCTGGCAGTAATCAGGCCTGGGTGTGGCAAGTGAAGTTGAACTCACCTTTCCAAAAAATTGTGGTTAATCACAGTTCATTCATGATTCAGCAGGGGAGGGGGCAATTATTTTTTTCACATAGGGCCAGGCAGGTTTGAAAAGCTTTTTTCTCCCTTAATAAATGAAATAATAATTTAAAAACTGCATCTTGGATTTACTAGGGTTATCCTTGTGTAATATTAAAATTAGTTTGATGATCTGAATTATTTAGGAGAAATATGCAAAAAAAATAAAAAATCAGGAAGGGGGCAAATACTTTTTCACAGCACTGTAAACACAGTTCAAGGTCTACCAAAAGCTGATGTCCAAGTTATTTCAACTAACAAAATTAAAGGTATCACAGGAAAACCCTACAATTCTTAGCACCATCCGTTGGCCAAATGAATTATTTTTCCATTTACATCAATGAAAAACATTTGACCAGCGAAGGAAATACTGTAGATTTTTTTCTTTCATTTGCACTTTACTCTCCAAGTCCATTATAAAGCTTTACATCTATAGAATATATGTATACCACTCAGATAACAAATAACAGATTCCTACACATCCTTTGGACATTTATCAATGTGAGCCGGTATACGTCATCATGCTTTATTTGGTGTATGTGTCTCAGTTTGACATTGAACAAACCTGCCTGGCTTTATGTGAAAAAAGTAAATGCCCCTAAACCTAATAACTAGTTGTGCCACCCTTGGCGGCAACAACTACAATCAAGCATTTGCAATAACTGGCAATGAGTCTTTCACATTGCTGTGGAGCAATTTTGGCCCACTCTTCTTTGCAGAATTGTTTAATTCAGCCACATGGGAGGGTTTTCCAGCATGAACGGCCTGTGTAAGGTCATGATACAGCATCTTAATTGGATTTACAGTAAGTCCAGACTTTGACTAGGCCACTCCAAAACCTAAATTTGCTTTTGTTTGAACCATTTGGAGGTGGACTTGCTGTTGTGTTTCGGATCATTGTCCTGCTGCATAACCCAAGTGCATTTGAGCTTGAGGTCACAAACTGATGGCTAGACATTCTCCTTTAGGCTTTTCTGGTAGAGCTTAGAATTCATGGTTTCATCAATTATGGCAAGTCGTCCAGGCCCTGAGGTTGCAAAGCAGCCCCAGACCATCACGCTACCACCATGTCTGACTGTTGGTATGATGTTCTTGTTATGAAAAGCTGTATTTATTTTTATGCCAGATGTAATGGGACGCACACCTTCCAAAAAGTTACATTTTTGTCTCATCTGTCCACAGAATGTTTCCCTAAAAGTCTTGGGGATAATCAAGATGTTTTTTGGTGAGATGAGCCATTGAGTTCTTTTTGGTCAGCAGTGGCTTTGGCCTTAGAACTCTCCCATGGATGCCATTTTTGCACAGTCTCTTTCTGATTGTTGAATCATAAATACAGATCTTACCTGAGGCAAGTGAGGCCTGCAGTTGTTTAGATGTTGTTCTGGGGTCTTTTATGACCTCCTGGATGAGTCGATGTCATGCTCCTGGAGTAATTTTTGTAGGCCGGCCACTCCTAGGAAGGTTCACCACTGTTCCAAATTATCTCCATTTGTGGATAATGGCTCTCCCCATGGTAATTGGAGTTCCAAAGCCTTAGAAATGGCTTTCAAACACTTCCTAGACTTATACATGTCCATTACTTTTTGCTATCTGCTAGCGTGCTTCACTTTGTCAGACAGCTTCTATTTTTGTGATTTCTTGATTCAACAGGTCTGGCAGTAATCAGGCCTGGGTGTGGCAAGTGAAGTTGAACTCACCTTTCCAAAAAAATGTGGTTAATCACAGTTCATTCATGATTCAGCAGGGGAGGGGGCAATTATTTTTTTCACATAGGGCCAGGCAGGTTTGAAGAGCTTTTTTCTCCCTTAATAAATGAAATAATAATTTAAAAACTGCATCTTGGATTTACTAGGGTTATCCTTGTGTAATATTAAAATTAGTTTGATGATCTGAATTATTTAGGAGAAATATGCAAAAAAAATAAAAAATCAGGAAGGGGGCAAATACTTTTTCACAGCACTGTAAACACAGTTCAAGGTCTACCAAAAGCTGATGTCCAAGTTATTTCAACTAACAAAATTAAAGGTATCACAGGAAAACCCTACAATTCTTAGCACCATCCGTTGGCCAAATGAATTATTTTTCCATTTACATCAATGAAAAACATTTGACCAGCGAAGGAAATACTGTAGATTTTTTTCTTTCATTTGCACTTTACTCTCCAAGTCCATTATAAAGCTTTACATCTATAGAATATATGTATACCACTCAGATAACAAATAACAGATTCCTACACATCCTTTGGACATTTATCAATGTGAGCCGGTATACGTCATCATGCTTTATTTGGTGTATGTGTCTCAGTTTGACATTGAACAAACAGGCCTGCTATCACCCAACCCCATAGCCATTTAGAAGATTGTAATCCCAAATGAAAATATTCAGTCCTATATTGGATATTGGATACCATCCTGCCTATACAGACTTGGACCCTCCCCCATCCCCCTTTAAATCAACATAGAAAGAAAAACTGCCAATCATATCTTAATTGATCTGTTGTTCTATTTCTGATTCTCTACCTGCTTTAAACCTAAAGAAGACAATAAATAACATTTGGTAGCAACATCTGAAAAAACAACAAACGTTTTGGGACAGGACTGATATGATGAAGGTCACTAAAATGTAATGAGTTGGATCCTGTGTTCTGAGCAAGTGGCAGAAGGCTCTCAAGGAGCTGCAATCTGGTACTGCAGGGACGATGCGGACGTGAGACGTAGGAGCGGGGGGAGGGGCCTGTTACAGCACAGGTGTGAGGGAGAGGAGGCAGGCTGGACGCCCGAGAAATCGAGGAGCGGCGTGCGGTATGAACCCGATGCCGCCTCAGAACTAGATACCTGAAGGACGCACAGGTCCCCCCCTGAAGTACCCAGCTTCAACTGAGTGGGAACCCCCCTCCCCTTCCTCCAGAAGGTGGTGACGCGAGCCCGCTGATCAAACGGCAGTCCGGGAGGACGCGAAAAAGGAGAGGAACCCCGCTGCTCACGGACACGCCGGTTCCTGTCTAGCGGCACGGAGCGACAACCCAGAGCCCCCCGGGACCATCTGCTACACCCCCCTCCACTCCCGAGTTCGGTGCCTTCCCCCCAGCGATCCCCCCTAAGCGGCAACAGTTCTCAGCAGGAGAACGGAGCACAGAAAAGCAGGAAAGCAACAGTTCAGAACTGCAGGTGACCTGGTGAGCTCATTATAGAGCAGTAAGAAGACGCTTTTAAAAGGTAGGAGCCATCTACATATGCCTGTTATCTTTTTCTGTTTGCATGAGAAGATTTGCATGACGAAGTTGCAAAGATTGTAAGGACTATAACATTAAGAAAGTGGATAGGAGGGGAAGGAAGGAGGGGACGGGGGATAGAAGGAAGAAAGAATTAAAGGGGACTGGAAACCCAAGGAAGAGTCTGCATGACCCCTTCTCTGGAATATAGCCTGAGGGCTCTAAAAATACGGCTTGTAGCGTGAGTTCCAGAAGTATCGATCCTCTGAGGTGGTATTGAGGAAAACAGGATTATAGCTAATTATTATACATTTAAGTATAAAAGTATCTGGAAGCTATTAGGCCTTTTGGAGCAATTTTAGAAAGCAACAGGAATCAGGCGTCCTATAAGTTGCAGGAAATAAGATACTGATATGAGCATGAGAAGTCGCACCCAAAAATCTGCTGAACCCAAGACCCCAAGGGAGAGCCTAAATTCAAGTTTAATTCAAAAATATCTTAAGGAGACGAGTGTAAAAAGCCCCAGTACAGATACGAAACAAGGGGGAACGAAGGAAAAAAAAAAAAGATCAACTGAAGCAAAAGGGGGTACAGGGGGAGAGGCCGAGAGAAGATCTGGAGTGTGAAGGTGCCCCAAGTACTAGTAGGATGGAGGGTCAAAAAAATACGGACCCACTACCCACCAAGTTAGAAATGAAGGAGATGTTTTCAAATCTTGAAACCGCTATCTAGACAGAGATAGCTAATGTGAGGACTGATCTGGGTCATCTGTTGCGAAGAGTAGAGGAGGTGGAGGAGTTAACGGGTAAACATGCTAAAGAGATCTTGGAGCTTGAATCGCAGTTGAGTATAGCGAAAAGCGATTATCGCATGCTGGCATATAAGTTGGAAGAACTGGAGAACCAAAGCCGCCGTCAGAATTTGCGTATCAGGTCGCTTCCTGAACAACAAAATGAGGACTTGCTGTCTAAGATGAAAAAAAATTTCAACCCTATACTGGGCCTGGATGAGGAAATGATTCTAAGGATCGATAGATAGTACATCCTGGGCACAGGGGACAAGGAAGGTTCAGCTAAGAAGGATCTGGAAAAGGCTGCACCAATGTCATCTTATGGATGTATGGCGGTTACAGCATCCAAAGGTAAAAGATTACACCTTCTTCTTCCCTGTGCACGGAACGTACACAAGACTGGATTACATTATGATAGATCACAGTTTATTGGACCAGGTAGTAGAGTCTAGAATTGAGATTACATCGATATCTGATCACTCCCCGGTCACGATGAAGATCAGGGTTCCAGAAGTGCAAAGACATCCATTCTCTTGGTAATTAAATGAAAATCTTCTCGAAATTCCCCATGTTTTTGATAAGCTTCAGGAGGAAATTGATTTTTTCTTCAAGGCAAATGACACAGGAGATATTTTCCCATCAATTTTGTGGGAAACGCGTAAAGCATATGTTAGGGGACCCCTGATCTCCATCGGGGCAGGGGAGAAAAAAAAGAGAAAAGAAAAAAGGGTAAAATTATTGGAGGAAATCGCAGCGTTAGAACTGATCCATAAAGAATCTAGGGGACTGGCACAGGACAGCTACCGCCTCCTAGTGGCTAAAAGGGAAGAGTTAAAAGACAGCAGGACGCTAGGAGGGTATTTACTAAAATAACAAGAGAGGGATATTATAGTGGCAATAAATCTAGTAAACACCTAGCAAGGATTTTGAGCAAGAAAAGAGACCGGAATTTCATTGAGAAAATACAAAATAAAAAAGGAGAAACAGTGGCGCCCACTAAAGAGATAGCTGAAGAGTTTAGGAAGTTCTTTGAAGCCCTGTACACCATGGGACAAAGGGAAGGGGGTGACTCTCTAAATAGTGTAAAGACAGAGGAATTTTTGAAGGGAGCTGGGCTGAAAGGGCTCTCAGAGGAGGAAAAATTAGTCCTAGATGGCCCTATAACTGAAGAGGAAATATATCTTGCACTGAATAACTTACCGTCGGGGAAAAGCTCCGGGCCCGACGGCTTTACCAATAAATACTTGAAAAAATTTAAACATATCCTGGTACCTAGACTCTGCTACTATTGGAATAAACTAGGTCCTGATTGCCTAATGGGTGATGAGGCCCTTATGGCTACCATATCATTAATTGCAAAAGAGGGAAAGAATAATATGCTCTGTTCAAGCTATAGACCTATTGCCTTGTTAAATTCTGACGTAAAATTATACGCTAAGGTATTGGTTAATAGACTTCGGGACAAAATGAGTTTCTTGGTACATCCGGACCAAGTCGGTTTTGTCCCAGGTCGACAAGGTAGGGACAACGGAGTACGAGCCTTGCTCTTATTGGAATCCATCAAAGCAGAGGGACCCCAAGCTCTATTCCTGTCAATGGACGCTGAAAAAGCGTTTGACAGGGTAGACTGGGGGTTCATGATTAAAACTATGAAAGCAATGGGGATTGGTCCTAGGTATATAATGTGGGTGAAAATCTTGTATAACCATCCTTCGGCCTCTGTCAGGGTAAACGGGGTGCTCTCCAGTCCATTCAGGATGGAAAACGGAACGAGGCAGGGGTGTCCCCTATCCCCGTTACTGTTTGTCTTGTCCCTAGAACCGCTGCTGGCAACCATACGAAAGAACATAGATTGCAGAGGGGTGATGGTAGGACAAGATGAACACAAACTAGCGGCATTTGCCGACGATATAATTTTTTTTATAACGAACCCCATGATTACGATCCCTAATTTGCTGGGAGTATTGAAGGGATATGGCGAGGTCTCTGGCTTCAAAATCAATCCGAGTAAATCGGAGGTTCTCAATATCAATGTGGGTAAAAAGGAAGCGGAGAGCTTGCCAGATTCCTTTTCATTCCCATGGAGGAAGGAAATTAATTACTTAGGTATTAAATTGGCAAACTCACTGAAAAAAATGTATCGTATCAACTATATCCCCATGCTTGATGAAATCAGACAGGAAACAAGCAGGTTGTCGTCGCTACCCCTCTCGTGGTTTGGTCGCATAAATGCAACTAAAATGCAGTTAATTCCAAAAATAACATATAAATTTCCTCGTTATTTTTTTAGGGCATTACGAGGATTCTTGTCGAGGTTTGTCTGGCGTGGCAAAAAGCCACGAATAGCTCACTCAGTTTTGATCAGGGGAAAAAAAAAAGGGGGCCTGGCTTTTCCAGACCTAAATAGATATTACACCGCAGTAGTATTGTCACGGGTGGTTGAATGGGCAAAGGAGGTTTCAGACAGGAGGTGGGTGAATATTGAACACGGTTTAAGTCGCACTGATCTGGGCCATGTAATTTGGAACCCGCCAAAATTTAGGACACTTAGTATTAACACAGCATCACTTACACGAAACACGCTTAAAGCATGGGATCAGGTACACAAATGTAATAACTGGAGCTATAACTCACCTTTGATTAAATCAAAGATAATAATTTTTTTGAACCAGGGATGCGGGAGGTGGGAGGGAATTAGATTAAGAAAAATGGTGCACAATTGAAAGATATTATTAAAGAGGGGAAGTTGCGCCCCTATGGGGAATTGAAAGCAGAGACGGATCTGATGGTAGTCAATGCTTGGAGGTACATGCAATTGTCGTTCTTCATTGAGAAATTACCAAAACCAATTAGAGGAGAAGACGAATACAGGCCATTGGAACTGTTATGTGGGAGTGGCAGACCCGGCAATGTTATTTATCGCCTCTATAAAATTCTCTCTGCGAGGGGAGAACTGGATGTGCCTCCATATATCAAAAAATGGGAAGGGGAGTTGGGGTCACATTGTAGTTTAAACACAGTGGAAAGGATTTTGAAAATGGTACACGGAACCTCGGTCGATATCATACGGTCGGAGACCAACTTTAAATGTTTAGCACGATGGTATGCCATGCCAGACCGACTTAGTAAACTATACCCAGATGCTCTGGACAGATGTTGGAGGGGGTGCTCAAATTTGGGAACAATGGCACACATATGGTGGGACTGTCCGGTTATCAAAGGATACTGGAAAAAAATTATATTATTAATTAAAAAAATAACTAAAGAACTGGTAGTAGAAGATCCGTGGATTTGTTTATTCCACGGAACGAATAAACCGATTAAGCAATATCAGTCATCAATTGTCCCAATACTATTAGATGTAGCAAAGAAACAGATAACAAGAGTATGGTTGCAGCCGGAGTGCCCAAGCCTAAGGGAGTGGTTATTTCGTATTAATGATATATATAACATTGAATACAAGGATCATTTAGGAGATGAGTCAGAGGGAGGTACAGACACTGGAGATAAATGGGCAGGGTGGAGGAATTTCAAGAGATCATGGACTTATCTAGGGGAGATTACCAGTTAAATTCTTGAGTTCAGGAGTTGGGAAAATATGGGATGAGATATGGAACATGGTCAGCTCAGTTGTGATCACCTGCAAGTGGGGGGGGGGGAGGGGGGGAAGGGGAGGGGGAAGGGTAATTAAAATGTTGGGAGATTTTTGGATTTTTTGTTTTTTTTGTTTTGTGAATTACTTTTTGTATGGAAAAAATTTATAAATAAAGATTTAAAAAAAAAAAAAAAAAAAAAAAGAAGGCTCTCAAGGAGGAGCAATCTAGGACAGTGTAAGGTCTTCTCCAGAAATGTTGATGGTGAGGCTGTTGCAGTGCAGACAACAATAGAGCCCAATCTTCAGTATTGACTGTGGGGCGACAGCTGACAGCTCAGACAGGACCATGATGAAAACCCAAATTCTAAGAGCAAATATAAGGTTGAAACAGGCCAGAAGTAAGGAATGGCAGTAGACAGGCATAAATAAGGAACAAGCTAAACATTGACTGGCAGGCAGGCAGCATTAAAAACATAATCATATCCAGTGGAAATTAGAATAAAATGACATAAACAAGCTGAGTTGTAAAAAGTAATCAGATTTGAGTGCCAAATTTTGTCCATCAGATGGCAAGGAAGAGCATCTACTTTGTACACACAGCAAGTCTAAGCATTCCAGAAAGAGGACGCAAAGCAGGAAAGATGAGAGCTGCCTACGATCTGTTTAACACTTATCTCATATCAAGCTCCACAGTGGCCAAACCACTCCTTTCCGGTCTGATTCTGGCAAGCAATAGCTCTGCAAAAGGCTTCATCTGTAAACAAGATAGATAATATGCAACCCTTTTAATCTTTCTTGGAATATAACCTTTATCCAGGTGTTATTTTTCGAACATTTAAGCAACAACTTTATAAAGAAAGGAGACTTAGATTATAATTAGTATAGTGTAAAAATGACACTTTTATGTCATACTAAATTAAACATCTTTCTATTACCAAAAGTATGACCCAAAATCTCAATAATAACCGTGAGAAATAGCCATAGAAGAAAAACGTTTTTTTTTTTTCTGGAAACAGCCCAGTTTCCACTACTGCTACTTTTCCAGAAACCTTGGATCCAGCGGCATTAGGTAATAGAATGAACTCTTCACCTAAAATAAAATCTTCCTTCCAAAACATGTACAAAATTGGAGATGGAGAGGATGCTCAATTTCTCACACAATTTGTTTGCCTTTTTCAGTATCATCAACCTACCTTCTACTGGCAACGCTACTACACAGCCACTGGATTCTACGTGCCGCCTGTGTCTCCCAGAGATTTATGTCACCCCACAGTTCATACTGAAGTTTTAACAACCAAGTTTTAGCCCCGATTAAGGGGTATACTTTGGCCCCTAAGATATGTTCGTTATTTGTTCTCTACCAGTTGTGAGTTTGTTATCAAGAAAAAAAGGATATATGAACTTTTAACAATATTATTGGGCTCCGTCCTTCAATTCATGCAAACTCTCAGAAATCCCCCTGAGGAAGACACAGGACCCTGTGTTGACACACGTTGGGGAAGGGCAAGGATGGTGATGGCACCTGGAACCAGTGTGGAGCTGGCAGCCCGTTAGTTGTCAATGAGGCTTGTGCAGAGAAAACTGAGGTATTAAAATTGAGTTTTGTACCTGTTATAGCATGGCGCACTGGAAGGACCAGGGAAATGTGAGTACCCTATACATCTGTGTATTTTAATAAAATGAAATTTTAAAAAGATATAAGCACTATTAGATCTTTTCTTTACATACACACTCTGGATGTTTCTGGCTGTCTATGAGGAGACAGCAACAAGGAAACTTGAAGTGCACTGTTTGTAGCCCGGGAGTGGCTAAAAAAGCTTACATTGACCTTACTTAACTGTGCAAGTCACACTACACCAGGTGAGACTATTCCTGGGGTAGGGGAGCACCTTGTGAAGACACATTGTCTGCTATTCAAACACCAGTGAGGAGTGTATGGAGTGAGAAACACTTCTTGTGGATTATGACTGGTTTTGAAGGGCTGTATCATAGCTTGCATGGACTTTAGTTTGGACTGCATTAATTTGATTAACCATTTTTGCACTGGAATTGCAGGCAATGGGAATGTATATGTGATTATACCTTGTTTATGTATTACGGTTACGGTTAGAGTTACATTTTAAGTGTTGTATTATAATACTTTCCTTTTAACACTTACCCTTTGTATCTGTTAAAACTATTTGTATTTATTAGTATATAGAGCATGACAGCGCGGCATCATTTAAACACTTAAAGGGGTTAATGCATCATATGCATTAAGGTGAAAAAACACCTGCAGTCACAGGCCCCCCCAGCCCCACTGTTTTACTTACCATATTTTTCGCTCCATAAGACGCACCTGACTCAGGATGAGCCCAATGTTCAGGTCAAACATCGGGTTTTCGCCTGTTCGCTGAACAGCGAACAATATGCCGTGTTCGCAGCAAATTCGAAAGCTACTGGAACACCGTTAAAGTCTATGGGACACGAACATGAAAAATCAAAAGTGCTAATTTTAAAGGCTTATATGCAAGTTAAGTTTTTTTTTTTAAACTGACTGAGTAGTGATTTTTTTAATGCTTAAAGTGAAACAATAAAAATGAAATATTCCTTTAAATATTGTGTCTGGGGGGTGTCTATAGTATGCCTGTAAAGTGGCGCATTTTTCCCATGTTTAGAACAGTACCACAGCAAAATGACATTTCTAAAGGAAAAATTCTCATTTAAAACTGATCGCGGCTGTAATATATTGTTGGGTCTAGGCAATATAGATAAAACTCATTGAAAAAAAGAGCATGGGATCCCCCCCAGTCCATTACCAGGCCTTTTGGGTCTGGTATGAATATTAAGGGGAACCCCAAACCAAAATTTAAAAAAATGCTGGACTCGGGAGCGTGCCCGCAAGGTAACCCCCTCGGGAGAGCGCTTCTCCTAGGGGTTTACCTGATGCGGGGAGGAGCCACGAGAGCTGCCGGGGGACCCCAGAAGAGGATTTGTTACGTACCTTACAGCGGAGCCCAAAATGATAAGGGTGGCCTCTTGCACGGTTCTGGTCCAAGCACCCCTGTTGGTGGGTACAGGGAGTGCGAGGGCAACGAAAGGGTGCAGGTGCCTGCAGGCAGGAGGCTGGAACTTGGAGATATAGGAACCTCTGCTGAGGAGATGTGGAAACTGATCACCAAACTTGTTCAGCGGGAGCCAGATCAGGTTCAACTGCAGAATCAGGAACAGGCAGGAGTCGGCAACAGGCTGGCAGCGGGGTACCAAGTCAGAAGGCAAAACCGTAGTCAGGAACAGGAAGGGGTTGGCAACAGACGGGCAGCAGGGTACAGAATCAGGAGGCAGAGCTGTAATCATAAGTTCAAGCCAAGGTCAGTATTGCAAGTAGAGGCAGGTTCAGCAGGCAGGGGAGATCCAAGAGAATGGTCAGAAGATAGGCCGGGTTTTCAGGAACAAGGTCAATCAGGCAGAGTAACAACAGGAACACAGGAACAAGCTGAAGACAATCCAGCACTGATGCTAGGCAGACTCTCTGTTTATATAGGGTGCTGTGTGCCAGGATTCGCGCCAGCGTACGTGCGTACGCACATGCGCATTAGCAACTTGGCACATGCGCATTAGCACATTAGCACTTTGCACATTGGCGCATACGCGTTAGCATATTAGCGCTTTGGCACTCGCGGACGCGCGTTAGCACGCGTGCGCATTCGCATAGAGGTGCCATTATGCATGCCCATCCTGGATCTCATTTGTCTCTGGCTATGGTTCCGTGCATGCACCTTGGCATTAGCAGAACGAGGATTGGCAGCTGCTGCATGGAGACGGGTGCTTGCTGTGTGAGTTCTCTGACAGGATTATTGGGGCCACTCTGTGTAAAACGAGCCGCACAGTGGAGGTAAGTATGACATGTTTGTTATTTTTAAAAAAAATAAAAGATCCTTTATAATCACTTTAAAGTTACACTTAGAACATCTATGAGATTGTAAACAGTGCCAGCAGCTAGGCTCATTTTTGTCTTCTTATATACACATAGTAGCTCGCAGGATTCATGTACACGCCTCAGTTTGAGTTGGCCCCATTTCTGTGGGTCCATCTGCGCACTCTGTGTCTCATAAGCAGCTGAGATCCATTCAACAAGGACCACTATCAGCTTGCATTTTAAAGACGCTAAGCTCCACGTACAGTGCCTCTATTTTCTTTTTGTATCTTTCCATATTAGACACTCTCTTTTCTACCTCCTTGCACATACCAATCTGCTTCAAAGGGCCTCCCTTTTTTTTCAGGGACCATGCTCACCACAGCATAAATACATATTCTAGCTCCTGCTTCAAATGCTCTTTTTGCTGTTGTGTACTGTAGTTTGGGGAGAAGAGTAGTTGTAGAATGTTTTATGAAATTCAGGCATCCATAAAACATGTGCAGCCTTCTAAGTATATGATAACTTTAATGCCCCGTACACACGGTCGGACTTTGTTCGGACATTCCGACAACAAAATCCTAGGATTTTTTCCGACGAATGTTGGCTCAAACTTGTCTTGCATAAACACGATCACACAAAGTTGTCAGAAAATTCGATCGTTCTGAACGTGGTGACGTAAAACACGTACGTCGGGACTATAAACGGGGCAGTGGCCAATAGCTTTCATCTCTTTATTTATTCTGAGCATGCGTGGCACTTTGTCCGTCGGATTTGTGTACACACGATCTGAATTTCCGACAATGAATTTTGTTGTCGGAAAATTTTATATCCTGCTCTCAAACTTTGTGTGTTGGAAAATCCGATGGAAAATGTGTGATGGAGCCTACACACGGTCGGAATTTCCGACAACAAGGTCCTATCACACATTTTCCGTCGTGTGTACGGGGCATTACAGGGACTAATACTAACCTGTCATAGAGTATAGAAAGTTTTATACATGTAACAATTGTAAATAGTGACATCCACAGGTCAGAGGTATGAACACCACAACTACTACTTCAGGGAAACTCATCACTGCTTTTATTGCCTGCTGGAATAGACCTTGAGCCTTCAAAGCCTTCAGACAGTACTGCAGCCACTCTTCTCCCCCAGATTACCCAATGCATATAGTAATATGAGGGAACAGGGCCTTTATGACAAGGACACATACAGTACAGTGAATACCAATGTATGATAACTTAATAACATAGCTCAGGGAGCTTGCTGTCGTGTGAACTAATCTGCTGAAACCAGAGCTAGATTAAAGCTTTATATACAGGAAATAAGTACACATAGAGGAATGTCTGAAACAGATACAAGACTGCACCATTCCATCCAGATAACAAGTCCAGGTAAATACTAAAGCAATTTAGAAAATAGAGGCATCCCAGGGCTGCCGCAATCCTATTGGGGGGTCTCCATATAATTCTAGTCTACTTTCTAGAAGGATGATATATATCGAAACAGTAAAAAAATTATTTAATTGATGTTGCTACTATAGTATTAAGGAGACTTTACCTATCTCTTTTGCCAAAATACTCTAACCCCTATCAATTTTTATTGCTGGCCTTTAGTTCCACATAGAGGTTGGTTTATGTAAGGTGATATCTGAGAGTAGTAAGATGGTCGATGTTTTATTTGGATGCATTGTAATTTAAAATAATTGGAATCTAGAACTATTGTAAATTTGCTGCCTTTAAATTTATAACATTTTACAAAATATCGGGGAAGCAAACAAAAAAAATTCCGCCTAGAAAATTCTCCCTTGCTTACTGAAAGGAGAGAGAAAAGCAGTTTTACATACTCCCCTGGCAGTTGGCCCTCTCCCATGCTCTGGCCTGCTGGAATAGACCTTGAGCCTCCAAAGCCTTCAATGTCGGCTCTTCTATCATTGTGAAGCAGAATTCACCAAGCGTTGCATTGTTCACCCACTAATAGGGAACATGAGCTGGGATTAGACCATCGTGAGATGGGTTAGTTAAACCTGTAAGCATGTCGAGAGCTCCTTTTGTGGTACAGTATACTGCATGATCTTGAAGGGCCACCTGAGATGCCTGGCTGGACAAGCTGACTATGGCCCCAGGTACTCCGCGCTCAACCATTTGACGTGCCACAATCTGAGATACTGTCCCTTTTGCATACTCATGTCCAATGCAAAGCTATGGGCCCTGCATCTGTCTTGATGATGTCAGAACCTTAGACCACTAGAATATGGAGGAGAAGACACTGCAGGGACCAGTCTAGCAGTGCAGAAGGGTGGAGGATTGGGTAAGAAAACTTACGTATCCATGCCTCTAGATCTAAAGCAACAGTTAACCCCTGTGGGCCCGGCCCAACTGCAAGAGAAAATTTTTAAAATGATTGTAAAGGCAGAAGGTTTTTTACCTTGATGCATTCAATACTTTAAGATAAAAAAAGCCTTCTGTGTGCAGCAGCCCCCCCCAGCTCCTCTAATGCTTACCTAAAGTCTATCTGGATCCAGCGATGTTGTAAGAGTGTCTCGGCTGGCCGGGACTCCCCTCCTCATTGACTGAGACAGCATTGTGGTGCCATTGGCTCCCGCTGCTGTCAGTCAGCCAATAAGAAGAGAAAGGGGGCAACACAGGGAGCTGTGGCTCGGCCCGGGTGCCCCCATAGCAAGCTGCTTGCTGTGAGGGCACTTAACAGGAGGGAGGGCCAGGAGAGCAAAAGAGGGACCCAAGAAGAGGAGGATCCAGGCTGCTCTGTGCAAATCCTCTGCAGCAGATGAGGTAAGTATAACATGTTTATTATTTTTAACCCCCAAAAAATTGAGACTTTACAATCACTTTAAGTTTCCTGGAGTTGGGCTTTAACAGGTTCCCGACCGGCGCACGCCGATGTACGTCGGCAGAATGGCACAGCTGGGAAAATGGGCGTACCTGTACGTCCATTTGAATTCCCCGCCGTGCCATTGCGTGCGCGATGCCGTGAGTCGGGTCACGGGTCCCCGTTCTCCCCGTTCTGCCTAGTGACAAGTGTCAAGTGTCACTCGATCTCTGCTCCCTGTCATCGGAGCAGAGATCAGTGATGTCACACATACAGCCCATCCCCCTACAGTTAGTAATCACTCCCTAGGACACACTTAACCCCTCCCCGCCCCCTAGTGGTTAACCCCTTCACTGCCAGTGCCATTTACACAGTAATCAGTGCATTTTTATTGCACTGATCGCTGTATAAATGACAATGGTCCCAAAAATGTGTCAAAAATGTCCGACATGTCTGCCATTTTGTCGCAGTCACAATAAAAATCGCTGATCGCTGCCATTACTAGTAAAAAAAAAATTATTAATAAAAATGCCATATAACTATCCCCTATTTAGTAAACGCTATAACGTTTGCGCAAACCAATTATTAAACGCTTATTGCGATTTTTTTTACCAGAATTATGTAGAAGAATACAATCGGCCTAAACTGAGGGGAAAAAATGTTTTTTTATATATTTTTGGGGGATATTTATTATAGCAAAATGTAAAAAATAATGCGTTTTTTTCAAACTTGTCGCTCTTATTTTGTTTATAGCGCAAAAAATAAAAATCGCAGAGGTGATCAAATACCACCAAAAGAAAGCTCTATTTGTGGGAAAAAAAGGAGACGTCAATTTTGTTTGGGAGTCACGTCGCACGACTGCGCAATTGTCAGTTAAAGCGACGCAGTGCCGAATCGCAAAAAACGCTCTGGTCAGGAAGGGGGTAAAATCTTCCGGGGCTGAAGTGGTTAAGCAGAAAGTTTTTCTCCTAAACAATACAAATATAATTAAAAGCATAGGAAGAACACATCACTGACAACTTACAGTCAAGATAGCATAATAATGATTAAGGACGTGTCCTGAAAATTCAGCTGGGAAATGGAAATTATACATACATGCAGATATGCTTTATTGAATACATCTGAGAACCACAGTATTCACAAGAAAAAATTGAATACAATTCTATCACATTATCTGGAGGTTACCATACCAGACAGGCCACTTACATTAAAATAGGAACGATATCTATACTGTTCATTTTTCTTTATCTGTGTTTGGAGACCATTATCCCATCATACGTCATGCTCTACTCTGATAGTTCATGTTGTTCTTTGTAGTCCAAGCCAGTTGTGTGGAATGTCTTGCTTTCATCAACTTGTTTCCATTTCCACACTGTTCAGTTACGCTTCCCCTTCACGTGGGGGGTTCTTTCAGTAAGCATATTTTCTTAAGCAAAGAATCTTAGAAAAAACATTAGTAATCGGATCTCTTTTTTAAAACATTATCAAAGACGTGTTTATTGTAGATATACAGTGTAAGATAGTGTATTGCTTATATCATACAGAGGATTCCTCAAGGGTGAAACTGGACCTTAGCTAAAACAATATAACATGAAGCATAAAATATTTTACTATATATCAATGCCTAAAATGTATCTAAACCCAAGAAGAAAAAAAATTTCATATTTTGCAGCTCATCATTTTTGTGGTGGCTTCAATATTTTTTTTTTCTTTATTTTTGCCCAGTGATCCTGCCAGTAACATACTTCCTCTCTTACAGTCACAGCACACACTCAACATTATCTTTGGAGGAGCAATAATGTTACCCTAGCCCTCTTGCTCCTGATTTGAACTAAACAACACATCGATTTAACGTTGGGGGAAAGGTGTTCTGTAGTTCTCAGACTCAAATTAGGAAGGGCTAATAACACTGCTTGATATTTCAGTGTTTTACAGGCACCATGTTGTCAGCTCACTACAAGAAGTTATGAGCTTACTAGATTCTTGGCAGGTGTTTTTTGCACTTCTTGGACAAATATAACTAAATACTTTTAATGGTATCTTTAACAGACCAAAAGGAAGCAAATAAGAATAGTTCATTATTAGGATATATGTATACTTTAAAGCTGAATCCCAGGCAGATATAAAAAAAAAAACTCAAATGAATGCCAATATTTGATCTATCCAAATCATTTTTCTGATTTGGATAGATAAGAAAATGTTTTTGTTTGTTTTTTTGTAATTTGTACCCCATTCAAGAGATTTCCCTTCACTTCTTTTCCTGTAGACACAACAAGAGAGGAAAGCTCCCCAAAAGAGAGGTAAATCACTTTTTTAATAACTTACTATTACTATAGGAAATATCAGACATGAATTATGCAATTTCCTTTCCATCTTTTCCTTCCCTTGTGCTGTGCTTTTGTATTCTGACAGCGAGAGGTTTCCCAGCCATCAGAATACAATGATCACTGCCAACAGCTATAGCCGACGGAAGTGATCTAATGAAAAGATAAACAACAGACTAGTCATGGTTTCCCCGACTTCTCCTCCTGGCTAATCAGGTCTTAAGATCAACCTGTCCTGATTGGTCCGGGGGGAGAAGCTGGAAGACAACAGTGAATATTGATTCACTAATGTCACAAGTGGGTGGGTTCAGGGCGCCCCGAACCCTACCTTTTCTTTTTGAAGCAAATTAGAGCCTCAGGCTCTAAACATGTGCTTAAAAAAAACCTCATAGAAATCTATGATTCCGGTGCCCTGCATGGGGATTAGGGGGCGGTGCCCCGCTCCCCGTTAGGACTGGCCGCCGCTGTCTGGGAGAAAAGTAGAGTGTACGGTCTGAAGTTTTAAGGAGAGCATGTCTCTCATAATTTTGTAGTACAGTATGTGAGCAGTAGCAGACTTTGTAAGTTGTCCCATCTCTGGAATAGAAGCCTTATGTTCTTGCATTATGGGCCAGTGTACTTGTGAATATTCAGGAATCACAATGTTTTTTTTTTTTTTTTGCTAGGTTTTTCCCCCAAGATAAGGCCCATGATACAACCCTTTGGACTAACTAATGTGCATAACCTAACCACCATATACGGTGGAAAGGTGGCTCCCCTGTGCAGAATCACATACCTGTACGTGATCCTGCACTTCTGGGTCTGGGGCGTGCACGTGTGCCACCGGCGTCTCGCTCAGCGGAACCAATCAGCGGGTCAAGCGGACCCGATGTGCATCGGGACCCGCCGATCATTCCCGAGAGAGTTAGAGTGGCGGTCTGCCGATGTAAACAAGGCATATTGCTGTTCTGTTAGTATGGAAGGTAGAGATTCTGTGTTTCTGCTCAGCAGGAACATGGATCTCTGCTTTCTCACAGTAAAAACACCCCCCACACAGTTAGCAAGCTCTCCCTAGGAACACATTTAACCATTTGATTGCCCCTGATGTTAACCCCTACCCTGCCAGTGACAGTAGTAGAGTAACAGTGCATATTTTTAGCACTAATCACTGTATTAGTGTCACTGGTCCCCAAAAAAGTGTCAAAAGTGTCACTTAGTGTCCTATTTGTGTGCCGCAATGTTGCAGTCCCACTATAGTTCGCTGATCGCCACCATTACTAGTAAAAAAGAAAAAGAAAAATTCCATAAATATATCTCATGGTGGGGGGCGTGGCTTGGCGCGCGGCTTGGATGGCAGCACACTAGAGGAGCTCCGTCAGACACACAGCCTGTTAGCCTGACATCCTTTCCAAGAACCCTCCATGCCGGCCAGGAAGCTACACAGCACCCCGCACACGCGTTCCCGCAAAGGGCTGACGACTCCCACAGCCAGGAATATCGTGGATTTATTGAGACAAAAGCCGGAGGCTGAGAACGGCAAGGCCGAATCCAAGATGGCGCCGACGCAGCAGGCAGAGCTCCACGAGGAAGACTTCAGCGGTGAGTCAGACGTTAGTGAGGACATTAACAGGGGGAAATCAAGACTTCACAAGCCCCTAACATACGCAGATATGTCCGGTTTCACAGCCGAAATAAAATCGGCCTTTTCAGCCGCCATAACCGACCTCAAAACAAATCTGGCTGTCCTCACTGAAAAATTTGCATCGGCGGAACATGCAGGGAAACAGAGAGATAAGGCACTGGACAGGATGGACAAGATTGCTGTGTCCCACACCCAACACTTTATAGATGTAAACAGACACCTGGAAGACCTCGACAACAGAGGCAGGAGGAATAATATTAGGGTGCGGGGGATCCCCGAAACTGTGGAGACAGATCAAATAGCACCGGCCTTACAGAGGGTTTTTAATAGCCTTTTAGAAAGACAGGAGGAGACTGTGATTGATTTCATCAGGGCCCACAGAGCACTCAGGCCTAGAGGCCCCGACACTGCACCACCCCGAGACATCATTTGCTGCCTACAAAGCTTCCAATTAAAGGAGGACATAATGCGCAAAGCGAGGAGGAATGAGAGGATCATTTTTAATGGAGAGAACATAATGTTATTCCAAGATCTATCCCAGATTACACTTAAAAACCGTAGGGCTCTGCGCCCACTATTGGACAAACTCCGTGAAAAGGACCTTAGATACACCTGGCCCTTCCCCTTTGCCCTCATTGTGGCGACAAATGGACACCAGCATATCCTACGCACCCCATTGGATCTTCCCGACTTCTGTGCAGGACTTGGCCTGGACCTAGTGGACTTGCCAGACTGGTATGCCGAGTTTGCATTACCACCACACAACAAGAGCCCATCCAGATCACCATTTTCCACACCCGAAAAAAGGTCTTCCAAGAAAATGAAGTCAGGCAAAGCAGGAAGCTCCAAATCCAACACACCAAACCCAAGAGCTCTTTGGGACCATGACCACACGGAGGATTGATGCAGAGCTGTCCAGTCTACAAGCCTATACAGTGATCTGACTATCTGTTTTGATCCCAGAGGGAATTTTGTTTGCCCAGCTCAACTGCCGATTTTTGTCCCCCCCTTTTTTTTATTTTTTTGCCTTTTTTTTGCCTTTTTTTTGCCCTTTTTTTGCCTTTTTTTTGCCTTTTTAAGGCTCAGCTTACTAGGGCCATGCCCCACTGACTCTCCTTTTTTTAAGGCAGACTTTAGCTTGCTTTATGCACATGTTGTGTACTACAGTTTATCCCAGGATGTCTTAGCATTAGTCTAAGTTATAGCAGTGCTGGGACCCTCGCGGCAGTGGAGGCCGGCCTGACCGTGACACTTTAGAGGTGGCGGTCGGCAGGGTCTTCACATTGCCGAGGAGACACTGATAGCGGGGCCTCTCGGTCCTCCTGTTTGGGGACGGAGAGGACCCTTTAATCTATAGGGTGAATTAAACATTTTTATGTTATTCTAGTTCAGAGATGTTTATCTCTTATTAGCATTAGGCTGTGTGTCCGTTGGAGGACGGCTTTGCCAGTTATATCCTTCATAAGTTTTTTGCTTAAACCTAACGGTTTGTTTTGTTAGTCTCATACACCAAGCAGCCGCCTCCCCCTACCCCCACAAGTGGTCTGTCACTGCATTAAGCTTTGCAGACGCACTACAGTTCTCTAGATAGGGCTCTATCTAGAGGTTGAACTTAATTCTATTCTACTCATTCCTCTTCGCACCTCCACTTTCTTGTTTTCTTACCTTCTGCCCTTTTTCCCCTTTTTTTTGTTCTCTCACCCACCTCTCTATCTTATTTTTTGTCACACCTTTCAGAGGCTCTGACCACCCACGTCCTCGACCTTAAAAACGCCTTAACTGACCACCAGCACTTCTTTTTCAGATTAATAGAGTTTTGCACCGCTCCTGAGTCTGCACCATGGCTTACTCGCTTCTAGGGCGCAATCCCACCGTAATATCTCACAATATACAGGGATTGAATACCCCGGAGAAGAGATCCACATTACTTAGAGAAATCAAGAAAGGTAAGCCACATTTTATACTACTTCAGAAAACCCACTTTAAAACTGGCCGCGTCCCCAGGCTCACCGACTCGAACTACACAAGGGTTTATCATGCCACAAACAGCCTCGCTAAAACTAAAGGGGTCTCGATACTGGTCAGTAAGAATGCACCTTTTGACCTGACGGACCAACTGACAGACCCCGAGGGTAGATACATTTTCCTAAAAGGGAACTACAGTGGAACACCCATCACAATAGCAAATGTGTATTTCCCAAACTCAGCACACCTGCCATTTTGCAAACAGATGGCTCATAAGCTGCAGGAGTTTGCTATGGGGTGTCTGATACTGGGGGGAGACTTCAACATTCCCCTGAATCCCCTAGCGGATACCTCCAATGGCAACACTAGCATTAGGTATAAAACCCTCAAGGGCATGAAATGCCTCCTCCATAAGCTGGGACTGATAGACTCGTGGAGATTTCTCAACCCACATGGACGAGACTACACATTCTATTCAGCACCGCACAAAAAATACACTCGGATAGATTATCTGTTTATAACTCAAAAAGCCCTTCCTATCCTTTCCGACGCATGCATAGGTACCCAATCTCTTTCCGATCATGCTCCAGTGGCAGTAACATTAGACCTGACAAAGTCGCCAAAAAAGACACAGATCTGGAGGCTTAACTCCTCGATACTTTCTGACCCCACCCATCTACCCAAACTTAAAGAGGCCCTGTCAAATTTTTTCACCCAGAATAACACCCCGGGGATGGACCCACTGATGATTTGGGAAGCCCACAAATGTACTCTACGGGGGGAATTGATTTCGATAGGGGCTAGAAGGAAAAAGGAGAGAGAAAGGGAAATCAAAACACTAATAAGTCGTATCCATAAGTTAGAGTCCCAACATAAACAATCCCTTGCAGTAGATACAGCCACAGAATTATTAGCAGCCAGGAAACAACTACAGACACTTTTTGATGCTAAAGCCAAACGGTTCTTATTTTTCAGGAAAAAAATCTACTACGAGGGGGGCAACAAACCAGGCAAGACGTTGGCAAGGGCGCTAAGAGTACACACCCAAAACAATAGCATTATAGGCATAAGACAGCAAAAAAATGGGACACTAGATGTCACCACAGAGGAGATTGCTAAACATTTCCATACATTTTACTCAAATCTATACAATTTACCGCCTCAGCACAAACAACCGGGTATGGAGGGCAATAGAACACAAGTAATCAAAGACTACCTTAGTAAGAGTGGTCTACCATCTCTTGACACGGCAGAAGCTAACACCCTTGAAGACACAATAACCACAACCAAAATTAGAATGGCCATTAAGAATTTGAAGCTAGGTAAGAGCCCCGGCCCGGATGGGTATACGGCTATCTACTACAAAACATTTACAGACCTATTGACAGATCCCCTGGCGGCGGCCTTGAACTCCTTGTCTGAACCCAGGACCACAACCCCAGATTTACTTTCAGCCTATATAACAGTAATACCGAAAGCAGGTAAAGACCCCTCCGATTGTGCCAGCTATCGTCCTATATCCCTGTTGAATTTGGACGTGAAAATCTTTGCGAGGATTCTTGCTGACAGACTGAGACCCTACCTCCAAAAAATAATTGGCCCAGAACAGGTGGGTTTTATGCCCAACCGTGAAGCTAAAGATAATGTCACTAAAGCCCTACTACTAATCCACCAAATGGGTTTCAGCGGGTCAGAGGGCCTTCTCCTGTCCACGGATGCGGAGAAGGCCTTCGACCGTGTGGCATGGGACTACATGTTGTCTACTTGTAGACATATTGGACTGGGTGATAGGATGTTGACCTGGATCTCCGCACTTTATCATAACCCCTCGGCTAGACTGAAAATAAACGGCACTCTCTCGGAGCGGGTACATATCGCGAATGGTACAAGACAAGGCTGCCCCCTTTCACCACTCCTATTCATTTTAACCCTAGAGCCATTTATTAGACAGGTCAATGCGAATAAATCGATCAGGGGATTCCGGGTGGGGGGGCGTGAGTTCAAGGTAGCCGCCTATGCCGATGATTTGTTATTTTTCATATCTAGGCCCCACACTACTCTTCCCAATCTTATGAAAGCCTTTGAACATTATAGCTATGTTTCCAACCTAAAAATAAACTACTCCAAATCGGAAGCAATGAATATATCCCTTCCCGACAACTCACTCACATCAGTGATAGAGAACTCACCCTTCAAGTGGGACCACAAAAAGCTGAAATATTTAGGGGTATTCTTAACACCACAGTTATCGACAATATACGAACAAAATTTCCCCCCTCTTTTAAAATCTATAGAAACAGACTTACGCAAGTGGCACGCTGGAACCTTCTCTTGGTTTGGAAGGGCAGCAGTCATTAAAATGACAGTCCTCCCTAGGCTCCTTTACCTAATGCGCACATTACCAATTAAACTGCCACCTACCATGTTCAGGACACTGAGAACCATGTTTTTGAAATTTATCTGGGCACACAAAAATCCGAGAATCAAACTTGAAACTCTGCAGAAAGCGAAGGCACTGGGAGGGTTAGGAGTACCCAACTCACAGGGTTATTACAAAGCATCCCACGTAACAAGGGTTATCGATTGGCACTGTCACAGAGACTCCAAAGACTGGGTGAAATTAGAAATGGACCTTCAGGCCTTACCACTTACCTTTACACCTTGGCAACCTTGGCATTCATACACTGATGACCTGAAGCAACACCCCTTAACGGGTACCACTCTGAAAGTGATCCATGAGATCCCCGCTGACACAGGAGTTACATCCACCCTAGGCCCACTTACCCCACTGCGGGATAACCCAGATTTCATCCCAGGGGTGGGCAACCCTCACCTCGGATCCTCCCACAGTGACAGACCTTTTTTGGCAAGAGATTGCTATCACCAAGCCAAAATGAAAGACTTTCAGACACTTAAACAAAATGACAATGTGACGGACTTACCCTTTTGGACATACCTCCAAGTTAGAAGCTATGTAAGCACTAACCACAAGGTAGGAGATTTTTCGAGGCCTTTGACAGATTTCGAGTCGGTGTGCCTTGGGGGAGAGCCAGTACGTGGGGCTACTTCAATTATCTATGCGTGGCTACAGAACACGAAGACACCCATGGATGACAGACTCAGAGAGCGGTGGTCAGCAGCTTTACAGGTAAACATAACTCCGAAACAGTGGAGGAACGCTTGCATCTTATCACACAAGTGCTCCATCAGCACCAAAGTGCAAGAGACAGCTTTCAAACTCTTGACTCAGTGGTACCTAACTCCAAAAAAATTAAACAAAATGTTCCCCCAGACATCGGATCGATGCTGGAGGTGTATGGGAGACACTGGAACTTTGCTACACATATGGTGGCAGTGTCCTTTGATTGCCCATATCTGGGACAGTGTACGAGAATATATCAAAAAAATCACTGATACCACTCTATCTTTAGATGCAGCCTGTTGCCTGCTGCATATTTCGAGCTGGCCTCTGAGGAGATACAAGCGTTCGCTCACAAAACACTTACTAAATGCGGCCAAGTCCCTCATTCCACTTTATTGGAAATCAACGCACGTACCAACAACTAAGGAATGGCTAAATAGGGTCACAGAATTTTATGAAATGGAAGACACTTTGGCGCAAGCAAACGAACAAGTTGAAATCTTTCTCGATACTTGGCGCCCATGGATTGTGTTTAAATACTCCCAAGCATTTTCCGACATTTTCAGTGCCAAGGCTTAGGCGATAAACTAAATTAATCTTAGATATGGCGTTACAGCAGATCTGTTCTGGACTACTTATTTGATCGACGTGGGTGGTCGAGGTCAACTAGGATTACTCAAGATTATTTTAGCCTCTTTTATATACTAAGATACTGAATAAACACAAACTTCATCTCTCCTACTTCACTTATGGCTTAGGTTTCTGTTTCCCCTTCTTTTACATGTATACTTTATTTTTTCCCCCCTTCTCATCTCTTAGATTCACTCAGAGGGTCAATTGTAATACCGCATATAATACTATTATAGGCCTAGGCGACATGGGTTGTGACACTGAACAGGTTTACTTCTGAGGTGATATGGTTCATGTAAAAGACACAACCGATACTACAGGGTTCAATTTTTGATTATTTTGAATCAACACTGCATAAACAACTGTAAACTGCGGCCTTGTTACTGAAACTTATGTACGATCAGAAGCATTTTTTATTGTACTCTCTGTTCTGTACTGTCTACTTAATACTTTGTAATAAACTTCTTTAATGGAAAAAAATATATATATCTCATGGTTTGTCGACATTATAACTTTTGCACAAACCAATCAATATACGCTTATTGGGATTTTTTTACCAAAAATATGTGGCAGAATACACATTGGCCTAAATTTATGAAGAAGTTTGATTTTTAAATTTTTTTATTGGATATGTTTTATTAGATATGTCTTATACCAGAAAGTAAAAAAAAATATTTTTTTTTTCAAAATTGTCGGTCTTTTTTTGTTTATAGTGCAAACAATAAAAACCACAGGGGTGATCAAATACCCCCAAAAGAAAGCTCTATTTGAGGTAAAAAAAGGACATACATTTTATTTGGGTACAGTGTTGCAGGACCACGCAATTGTTGGTTAAAGTAATGCAGTGCCGTATCACAAAAAATGGCCTGGTCATTAAGGGGGTTAAACCTTTTGGAGCTGAAGAGGTTAAGGTGCAGGGAGGAGTTTTATTGATTAATGTTAAATAATCTATGTTATTTTTACAGTCTGTCAAGATTTCACAGAGGTTTGACATAATCCTCATGATAGTCTACCCATCCAGGCCTGGATTTACTCCCTTTGCCGCCCCAAGGCCGGGGCCTTCAATGCCGCCCCTCCCACACACACACACACACACACACACACACCACCATTCTCGTCCTTTATCGATGACTGCTACAGTAGATCAATTAAAAACATATCTCCACACACGAGAACACTGAAAATAACTGGCTTTAATTGTATAGACTGAAAATACTCTGTAATGCAGAAAATGCCTTTTAAAGAATATAGCAGTAAGAAACGTCCTACAATTTTTTAGTTCTAACTTTTCTTTTGGCAAACTCATCGATAATATCTTCGTAGGACAAAGTATTTAAAAGTTCTGACTCAATGGCAAGTAAAGCTAAACTGTTCAGTCTTTCTTGACCCAAAGTTCTTTACTCGTTTCAGACATGAAAAAGATCATTCTGCTGAACAGTTAGTAACCAGAGTGCAAAGATTAATACGCATTGCTATATCAATATTAGGGTAAATAACCTGCAATTTTTCTGCTTTGAATGTTTTGTAGAGCTCTGAAATTGAAGCTTCACCTTTATCAATATTTTTCAAGTAAGAACAAAGGTGCAGACATTCATCAGGAAGTGACGTTTCCAAATCATCAGGATAGCTGTTACATAGGTTGGAAGCCTGAGATTGTATATCACTGGTTGCTAGTGTAGTAAGCTTTTCAATAAAATGAAACTTGTTGTAGATTTGTTCATAAGCCTCAGATCTTCTTTGCAGCTCATTGTTTAATTTGTCAAGAATTGCAAAGAACGTGTTTACCCTGAAATGGTCTGTAACTGTACATCTCCTTCTTGACTTACATCAAATGGAAAAAATGTTTTTCTAGCTCTAGCGCAGGCAGTTTTGAAATGGTCAAGCCCAGAGAGTTTGCATGAAGTGGAGAAGTGCCCCATAGAGCTTCACAACTGCTGAAATGTCTACATCTGCACTCTGCAATCATTTGTTTGTTGCATTAAAAGGTTCCAAAATGCTGATCCAAAATACTGTCATGAAGCTTCATGACCAGACAATTCAGACTTCTTAGAAGTGCTGCAGCCTCATTTCTTGTCACGGGCCTTTGAGAGTCATCATCCCCTATTGCTTCAAGGGCTTCAATAATTTCTGTTCATGACTTCCTCAGAGTACTACATGCATCACTACGTGCTGACTATCTTGTGACAGACAGAATTTTAACTGTGGACTTGGCATTTAAATCAGAAGTTAAGACTTCCCACCTACTGGTAGAGCCAGAAAAAAAAATTATACAGCTGTTGGATGACTCCAAAGAATGATACTGCTTCTACGCAGCTTTCTGCAGCACATGTTCCTACAAGGTTCAGGGAATGTGCAGAGCATGGTATATATATATAGCTAGTGGATTTTGTTCTTTAAAACGAGCCTGAAGTCCAGAATATGGGCCAGCCATATTGCTAGCATTATCGTATGACTGACCTCTACAATTCTGAAGGTCAAGTTGGTGAAATTCTAATGTATCACTTACAGCTTTAAATAAACTTTGAGCTTTGTGGCCAATATGTGGTATGAACTTTATAAATCATTCCACTGGCACACCCTCATCATTCACATATCGTATAATGAAGGCTAGCTGATCCACGTGAGAAACATCTGGGGTTGAATCCACACTTATCGAGTAATATTTAGCATCCTTCACCTCAACAATTATTGCATCCAACAGTCTGACTGCCAATATTTCAATGAATTCATAGCAAACTGTTTTGGACAGACAGGATGCTGTGCCAGAGCCAGCATTGCCATAGCACTTAATGTGCTCGTCCATGAAGGGATCAAACTCAGCAATGAGTTCAAGTAACATTAGATAGTTACCATTTGTATGAGAGCCAAAACTTTCATCTGTGCCTCTAAATGCCAATCCACGAGAAGGTACAGCCTTCACAACCGCAACAACACGCCTGAGGACATTTCTCCAGTACTCTTTTTCTTTGTTTTGATGCAAAATTAGCATGTTATCCATTTTGCCACATGCAGCGTTCCTGTTTTTTAATCTCATAAAACATGTTTTATGTTGCTTAGAGTCTTCGTGTTCTCTTAGGCGAACAGAAGCATTCTTCCAATCACTAAATCCTTCTTGAGCCAGCTGACATTTAGCAGATGAACTACCAAAAAGATGACAAGGGGCACAAAAAGCAGCTTTTGGTTTCTCAGAGTATACCAGCCAGGTTCTCTCATACAGTTCTCCATTCTGCAGTTTGCGTTTAAATAAGAAATTGGAGAATGACCGAGTCCGATCAGAATATTTGCGAGCCGATAATGAAAAGTCAGCATTTTTATTTTGAGTTATGCCATTTATAGCTAAATAGTCCTTCAGCTTTTCACTATTCCTATCCCAATCCACAGGATCAGAAGAAAATACCAAATCAATATTGACTTCTTCATTAGCATAAATAATTTCAGAAGTTGCAGCAGGCTCAGTGGTATTGTCTTCTATATATTGCTGCCCTTCTGCCACCTGTTCAGTCTCCACAGGTACAGAACCTCCAGCAGTGCCTCTGTTAGAGAAATGTGGCATGTGCTTGAGCTCTTCTTTTATACGTTCAGCTTTCTCCTTTGCATTTTGGCAGTAACCATGACCACTCAATTTTTGTCTTTTCTCTGACATTGTCTTTTTTCTAAATCAAGAAAATAGTCTTTTGTTAATGACACCTAATCTTTCTCTTACTGTGGCATTTAAAAATTTTCTCACTATTTAAATAACAGCCTCTAAGTTTCTAACATACAATATACAAAGGGGCAGATCCTTGGCCAGTGAAGGGACATGTGATCAATACAGTTAGGCATCCAATGCATTAAGGTGAAAAAACTAGGGATGCACTGAATGGTTTTTTTGGTGCCGAAACCGATACCAAATATGAAAAATGCAAGATGCCAAAAACTGAAACCGATACCGAAACAGCACCGATACCGAAAGTGACTGTTTTTAAAAAATATTTTTACACAGGAGATGGTCAGAGACTGGGGACATGGTACAGGAGATTGTCAGAGACTGGGGACATGGTACAGGAGATGGTCAGAGCCTGCAGACACATTACAGAAGATGGTCAGAGACTGTGGACATATTACAGGAGATTGTCAGAGACTGTGGACACATTACAGGAGATAGTCAGAGACTGGGGACATGGTACAGGAGATGGTCAGAGACTGGGGACATGGTACAGGAGATGGTCAGAGACTGCGGACACATTACAGGAGATGATCAGAGACTATCCATTGGACACTCATACATATATGGCTGTGTGTGTAAAAGTGCCAGGTAATCAGCAGTATACAGTATAACTTCACAGGAAAATTAAGATGCTTTCACTAACCTACTAGATTCCAGGTTGTTGCCCCTACCATGTGTATGTATGAATGTCAGTTAGGGACTTTAGATTGTAAGATCTTTGGGGGCAGGGTCTGATGTGAATGTACAATGCAGGGCTAAAAATTTCAAGTCCTGAGCCACTAAGCAGGCCTTAAGAGTTACTCACCATCACTTGGCCCACCCAAACCCTACCCTACCCTGCCCCACCCCTCCCCTAAACATACCTCACACCTAAACATATATCATGAAATGACACTGTTAAATGTTTTATGCAGAATTAAGTTCCAAAAATAAATATCAACAACAACTTTAACAATAACAACATAAAGCATATCAGTTCCCATCAGTGCAGCCTCATCAGTGCCCATCAATACAGCTTCATCAGGAGCCACCAATGCAGCCTATCAGTGCCCATCAGTGCAGCTTATCAGTGCAGCCCTATTAGTGCAGCTTAAGATTTCTGCCTCATCTGTGCCTAACAGTGCAGCCTTACCAATGCCCATCAGTGCAGTCTGATCAGGGGCTACCAGTGCAGCCTACCAGTGGCCATCAGTGCGTCCTCTTCAGCCTCATCAGTGCTGCCTTATCAGTGCAGCATAAGAGTGCCGCCTCATCTCTCCCCAACAGTGCAGCCTTATCAGTGCCCATCAGTACAGTCCCATCAGTGCTGCCTTTATCAGTGTCCATCAGTGCCACCTACCAGTGCCCATCAGTGCAGCCTACCAGTGCTCATCAGTGCCGCCTATTAGTGCCTGAGCCACTAGCCAGGCCTTAAGAGTTACTCACCACCACTTGGCCCACCCAAACCCTACCCTACCCTGCCCCTCCCCTAAACACACCTCACACCTAAACATATCTCATGAAATGACACTGTTAAATGTTTTATGCAGAACTAAGTTCCAAAAATAAATATCAACAACAAATTTAACAATATCAACATAAAGCATATCAGTACCTATCAGTGCAGCCTCATCAGTGCCCATCAGTACAGCCTCATCAGGGGCCACCAGTGCAGCCTATCAGTGCCCATCAGTGCAGCATATCAGTGCAGCATATCAGTGCAGCACTATCAGTGCAGCTTAAGATTTCCGCCTCATCTGTGCCTAAGAGTGCAGCCTTATCATTGCCCATCAGTGCAGTCAAATCAGGGGCTACCAGTGCAGCCTATCAGTGGCCATAAGTGCGTCCTCATCAGCCTCATCAGTGCTGCCTTATCAGTGCATTGTAAGAGTGCCGCCTCATCTCTCCCCAACAGTGCAGCCTTATCAGTGCCCATCAGTACAGTGCCATCAGTGCTGCCTTTATCAGTGTCCATCAGTGCCGCCTACCAGTGCCCATCAGTGCAGCCTACCAGTGCTCATCAGTGCCGCCTTTCAGTGCCAATCAGTGCCGCCTATCAGTGCTCATTAGTGCAGCCTATCAGTGCAGCCTACCAGTATCCATCAGTGCAGCCTACAAGTGCCGCCTTTCAGTGGCCATCAGTGCCGCCTATCAGTGCTCATCAGTGCAGCCTACCAGTGCCATCTATTAGTGCCCATCAGTGCCGCCTATCAGTGCTCATTAGTGCAGCCTATCAGTGCAGCCTACCAGTGCCCATCAGTGCAGCCTACCAGTGCCGCCTATCAGTGCCCATCAGTGCCGCCTATCAGTGCTCATTAGTGCAGCCTATCAGTGCAGCCTACCAGTGCCCATCAGTGCAGCTCACCAGTGCCGCCTATCAGTGCCCATCAGTGCCGCCTATCAGTGCTCACCAGTGCAGCCTACCAGTGCCGCCTACCAGTGCCCATCAGTGCCGCCGATCACTGCAAATCAGTGCAGCCTACCAATGCCGCCTATCAGTGCTGCCTAGGAGTACCGCCTCATCCGTGGCAATCAGTGCAGCCTCATTGGTTTCAAAATACCACAGCTCTTACTAGTGTATATTAATTGTGTTTTGATTATAGCATGGAGCACTTTGCAGTGCACGATTTTTCACTGAATGTGGATTGTTTAATAGGTTTGCATTGATTTCAGCATGGAGCAGTTTGCATATGCTGGAATCTATGCAAACTTATTAGACAGTCCACAGTCAGTGGAAAATCATGTACTGAAAAGTGCTCCATGCATGCTGGAACCTATGCAAACTTATTAAACAGTACACATTCAGTGAAAGTTCATGTACTGCAAAGTTTGCAGTACGTTAACTTTCACTGAATGTGGACTGTTCAATGAGTTTGAACATGCATGGAGCATTTAATTGCAATATGCTCTGAAAATTTGCATTTAATCCATGCTAAGCAGTAAGCACTGCCACTTACAAAATAAATGCAACTTACCTGCTGTCCTGGCCACCACTTGCGGGGGTTCCCATCATCCTCCTCTCTCTTTCCCTCCTACAGTGACAGAGAGACCCCACCCCCCAGGACAAGGAGAACATTCATAGGGATGTGTCGCATGGAGGAGGGTAGGCGGAGCATTAGGCTCCGCCTCCACCTCTGTCACTGGAATGACATGCAACCGGTCTGGCCAGTCACCGCTGGGCGTTTAATGGGGGCGTCATTTGCTCCCTCTCCCTGGCCAAGTCCGCCCCTATAATTAGATTAGCAAGTGCAGGCTACCTACAGGCTGCAGCACCGAGGGCTATATTTGTGCAGGGAGGCAGCTGTGGGAGCCAGGACTCGTGCTGACAGATTGGGGGGTTTTCATGCGGTGGGGGGAGGCTTTGGCGCCGCCCCTGCACCACTGCCGCCCCGAGGCCTGGCCTTGGTGGCCTTGAGACAGGAAAATCTGGATGCCGCACACCGGATAAAGTTGAGAAAATCTTCTTTATTGTAAAACTTGGATCATCAAAAAATACAGGACAATCAGGCAGATAGTACAGACACAGCTGACGCGTTTCGCACTCTAATTCGAGCTCTTACTCATATCCAAGTTTCATGGATATCCATGATCCATGATCCAAGTTTTACAATAAAGAAGATTTTCTCAACTTTATCCGGTGTGCGGCATCCAGATTTTCCTGTCTCAAACCCTGCTTCAATTTGCATTTAGCCAGCACCTGGGACTCCCCTCCTCTGAAGCATTCACTAATACACACCTGAAAGCAAGTCTTCCTGAGCGTTGATTCATTCCCTCTGCCTTGGTGGCCTTGTCGGAAATCCGGCCCTGTACCCATCTTAACAGCTGCTGAACTACATATTAGACATCCCTCCCTATTTTCTTCCAGAGAAATTTGATTTATGTTAGTATATTCTGTAGTTTTATTGATACAGACACTAAGACCCTTTAAATAATAAAAAAAGAAAGTAAATACACCTATGTGGTTAACTTGGAATGTAGAGGTGGGATAGAAATGGGTATTGCACCCTAATCTAGACTCCCGTAGCCCAGGTTTTTGATCTTATGTCATCTGGACTGGATTTTTCTACTGTCTTTATTTTCTTGTCTCTAACCCATCCAACTAGCTTATTTACATTGATAGCATAATTTCTTTCACTTGAATACTTCCTTAATCAACCATGACCACTACAAAGTAAACTAAGCCCTGCAGTTGAACTCAAATTTGTTTATACGCGTTATTGGCATGCAATTACAGGTATGTGCAGGTATTACAACATAGGAGTATTTGCTTTAATACCTCTAGAAAATAAAAGTGATCTCTTATTTCCTACTTAAGGCCCACACCAAATATAGTTTGCCTCAAGGAACCTGACTTTTCCAAGCTTATGCCCATAATGTGTTCACCATAATTTAAAATATTTTAGGAAGCATAAGGGTAACATAATTCTCATAAAAAATTAATTGACTCTACATTGCTATTGATGTTTAGGGCTGATTTATTATTAACCAGTGTATCCTTCTTCATCACAAGCTATGCATTTTTAAGTTATAACCACCCTGTATTTAAAAAGAGAATCAAGAAATTAACTTACATCATAAATATTTGATTTGGAGTGAGGATCTTGATTTTACCCCATACACAAAAGTGTGACAATCCTCCCTCTGCCAAATTATCCAAAATACAATATAAATAATTCTAGGATTTCTAGTTTAATTTACTAATTAATACCTAAAGGGATATTAAAGGCACTCTGCTGGGATATTTATCTTTTTTTCAGTCATTTTTTCTGCTATACTATCCATATGTAAATATGAAAGTTAGACAAATGATTTTGTTCTGGCAGTCTTTAATCTGAAACATACTTTGATAACCAAAGTGAGTGCAGATTCCAACCCAGCCTGGGTATGGGTAACACAAAAATGTTACTTCCAGAAAGCACTTAGGAAAACAAAAGAACAATATCCAAGGTCCTTCAAAATCTAAAGCATAAATTATATTCTATTGAATTATCTCTGGTATCTCCTTTTAGATTTGATGTGATGCATCTAACAATCAAATTCACATCCCCAGTCACATAGTACTTCTTCACTGGATAGATTCACTTCACAATTACAAACAGGCCCAGTTTCTTTACGGAAATCAGTAACTCCAAAATTACAGTCATGCGGGAATAAGACAGAGACCATTCCCAGGGCTATCCTCTTTCTTCTAATCCAGTGGTCATGTAGTGTCATCTAACAGTTTCTCAGGAGCAGTATACAAACAGAAAGGATAATATAGTGTAGTACTTTGGTGTAAACCCAAAATTATTTTGCTAAAAAACAAAGATATTAAAACTTTAATCCAGTCACGCCATTGTCCTTGCTTACCAGGCATGTATACCCTTTCACCAAGAAGTTGGTTTAATTAGCTGTCTCCACAAAAAAAGTTTAGTGCCCCTTTGAAACCACAAGCCTCAAAAGAACATCTAACAGAAGGGAGGCTCACCAGACAGATTTGACTCCCTTCCTCAGTAAGATGAGTCAAGAACTGCTCAATCCATATACTGATGGTCAATACACCTTAGCAGTCCCTCCAGTCATAACCCCATAAAAGGTCCACCACATGTCTTGAAAAGAGTTTTCATTCAGCTGTTTTAACTCAACCAAAAATACTCCCATAGTGTATTTAGCTAAAAAAACAAAGTGTTTCTTTTAAAATATAACTCACATGAAATCATAGTAATTGCTCCTTTAAAACACCAGTATCTCAGATCGGCACTTCTGGGTGTGCTGTGTGATGAAGTCACTTCTGGGCTGGAGATGGAGTGAGCTATTTAAAGTGGTTCTAAAGCCTTAAGGTAATGCATACTATGCCTTAAGTTGTCTCTGTCAATGGACGCAGCTGCAGGACTCAGGAGCTAGAACGCATGGGTGCCCCAGGGAAAGCCGCTGGGGCACCCAATGAAGAGGAGGGGCCTGGAGCGCTGGCGGGGGACCCCAGAAGAAGAGGATCAAGGCTGGTCTGTGCAAAACCATTGCACAGAGCAGGCAAGTATAGGACTGTTGTGTTATTTTTTATAAAAAAAACAGAAAAAAAACAAGCTTTTTAGCCACTTTAAATCCACTTCTTGGTGAAGGGGTATATATGTCTGGTAAACAGGGACATTGACATGAATTGAATTAGAGTTTTAATATCTTTGTGTGTATTATTTTTGACAAAATTATTTTGGATTTACACCAACGTACTACACTATATTATCCTTTCTGTTTCTGTAATGTTCCTGAGCAAACGTTACATGGCACTACATGACTATTGGATTAGAAGAAAGAGGAGTGCCCTGGGACGGTTTATGTCTTATTTACGTGTGTGGTGAGAGTCATTGATTTCTGCAAGAACACTCAGAATGTTTGAGTGTGTATGTGAATCCATCCAGTGAAGAACTTTATTTGATTATCCTGTCAGTTTCAAACTCTGGTTAGGAAAGTGTTTCTTGACATAATTATTCATATGGGGTCAATATTTATTTATTTATTCGTGAGCTTTCATCTATATCAGTGGTCCTCAACCTGGGGGTCGGGACCCCCTCGGGGGTCAAATTATGTTTTGTCAGGGGTCACCGAATCCTGGGCTGTTCCTGGAGCCCACACTGCTGTCTCAGCCTTTTCGCGGCCGCCCAGCAGGGCTGTTCCTGGAGCCCATGGCCGCCCACTCAGCCGCCCATTCAGTTCACAGCATGGCTGGGGGGGGGGGGGCAGAGACTAGAGGTCAGCTGATTGGTGAGGAATGTGAAGTGGGAGGGGCTGGGGGAGACCCCATCTCCTGATTTCGGCATAGGTGTCACTGCTACAAGACACCACAAAGTTGGAGACACCGTGAGTAACAATACCTGGGATTAGAGTTACCAATAAAAGTATCCACTACAATCCTCAGACCAGCAGATGACCTTCATCAAGGCTGAAGTTGGCTGATCGGAACTCCCCCCAGGAATGCAAATCATTCCAACCCCCCTAACCAAGGAGTAAGGGAAGGAATAAAAATAGAGAATACATGGAAGGGAGAGGAAAAGAGGGGGAGGAGCAAAGAATAAGAGAAAGAACAAGAAAGACGGCTAGAGAGGGGGATGGGGAAAAAAACGAAATTAGGATAGAGAGATATAAAGGGAAAGAAAGGAGAACAAAGAGAGAAGAGTCCATCCTAAAATGTACCATAAGAAGTTTAAATACAGTACGAGTGGAAGGGACTCGGAGCGCTAAATTTCCATTGGTTAGGGGCGCAAATCACTTGTCTTGGGTGCTGACAACCCACACTACGAAAATAATTTTACTTTTAGGGGTCCCCATAACTTGGGAAATGTTATCAAGGGGTCCCGGCACTAGGAAGGTTGAGAACCGCTGATCTATATAATAAACTCACAAGAATCACAGAGTTGTGGTAATTGACCAAAACATATTTGGAAGGACTTATTTATTTTATTGACTTTACTTATTAAATCTGCACTATTATCACATTACCTTATGGACATTATACAATTTTCACATTATTGCTTTATTATATATACACTCTATTGGTGTTGAAAGTGTTCAATATTTAGTGTGAAAGTGGCACTGGAACACATTTATTTATAAAGATTTGATATAAATAAAATAAATTTATAGAATATCATTTTAGAAATGTATAAACTTCAAGAAAACTCATACAAAATTAAACAAAAGTTTCCCATTAATATTGTGTAAACCTGAATCTTGATCTAAATCAGGGGCTTGATCTCACAGTGTATGGCAGCCTTTAAAGTCTCTTCATTAACAATATAAAAAGATATACAATGATGGCCAAGAAGCCTGAAATAGAATACAATTTCCTTACAAGTAAATGGTACAGCAGGCACATATCAGAAATATGAAAGTGCTACATTACTTTTCTCCAGCTGATTGGAGAAAAGCAATGTAGCACCAATATTTAAAAAAGGGCCAAAGTACATCCCTGAGAATTACAGCCCAGTTAGCCTAACATCAATAGTATCCAATGTCTTGGAGGGGATAATAAGGCACTATATACAAAATTTTAGTAATGAAAATGGTATCATTAGCAGTAATTAGCATGGATTCATGAAGAATCGTTCTTGCCAAACCTACTACTAACCTTCTATGAGGAGGGGAGCTGCCATCAAGATAAAGGAAGGCCTGTAGATGTGGTGTATCTGGATTTTGCACTAGACACAGTTCCCCATAAACGTTTACTGCACACAGTAAAGTCTGTTGGCATGGACCATAGGGTGAGTACATAGATTGAAAACTGGCTACAAGGGTGAATTCAGAGGGTGGTGATAAATGAGGAGTACTTGAAATGGTCAGGGGTGGAAAGTGGGGTCCTCCAGGGTTCTGTCCTGGGACCAATTCTATTTAACTTGTTCATAAATGACCTGGAGGATGGGGTAAACAGTTCAATCTCTGTATTTGCGGGTGATACTAAGCTAAGCAGAGCAAAAACTTCTCTGCAGGATGTGGAAACCTTGCAAGAAGATCTGAACAAATTAATGGGGTTGGCAACTACATGGCAAATAAGGTTTAATGTGGAAAAATGTAAAATAATGCATTTGGGTGGCAAAAATATGAATGCAATCTACTCACTGGGGGAAGAACCTCTAGGAGAATCTAGGATGGAAAAGGACCTGGGGGTCATAGTAGATGATAGGCTCAGCAATGGCATGCAATGCCAAGCTGCTGCTAACAAAGCAAACAGAATATTGACATGCATTAAAAATGGGATTAACTCAAGAGATAAAGCGATAATTCTCCCACTCTACAGGACTCTGGTCCGGCCTCACCTGGAGTATGATGTCCAGTTCTGGGCACCAGTCCTCAGGAAGGATGTACTGGAAATGGAGCCAGTACAGAGAAGGGCAACAAAGCTAATAAAGGGACTGGAGGATATTAGTTATGAAGAAAGGTTACAAGCACTAAAAGGGGTTGTAAACCCTTGTGTTTTTTCACCTTAATGCATCCTATGCATTAAGGTGAAAAAACACGTGGCAGTGACCGGCCCCCCAGCCAGCCCCCCCCCCCCCGTTTAATTACCTGAGCCCTGGAACTTCATGCGGTGGGGGATTCCTCTGCCCAGGGTTCTCGGCTCTTGATTGGATAGATTGATAGCAGCACAGTCATTGGCTCCCGCTGCTGTCAATCAAATCCAATGACGCCTGCGCTGGGTGGCAGGGCTGAGTCATACATTCGGCCGCTATGGATGTCAAATGATGGACTCTGGAGCATGCCCGCAAGGTAACCCCCTGGGAGAGCACTTCTCCTAAGGGGTTATCTGATGTAGGGAGGAGCTGCGAGAGCCGCCGAGGGACCCCAGAAGACGGTGTTCAGGGCCAGTCTGTGCAAATCAAACTGCACAGTGGAATTAAGTATGAGATTTTTGTTATTTTTGTAAAAAATAAACAAAGCTTTACAGTCACTTATTCTCTCTGGAGAAGAGACGCTTGAGAGGGGATATGATTTCAATTTACAAATACCATACTGGTGACCCTACAATAGGGATAAAACTTTTCTGCAGAAGGGAGTTTAATAAGACACTCCTTAATAGTATAAGAAAAGAGGTTTAACCTTAAACTGCGTAAAGGGTTTTTTACTGTAAGAGCGGCAAGGATGTGGAATTCCCTTCCACAGGCGGTGGTTTCAGCGGGGAGCATCGATAGTTTCAAAAACTATTAGGTAAGCACCTGAATGACCACAACATACAGATATGTACAATGTAATAGTTACATATAATCACACACATGGGTTGGACCTGATGGACTTGTGTCTTTTTTCAACCTCACCTACTATGTAACTATGTATTTGGCTGATGTTTGTCTCCTTTTTCCTCGCTGTCTGATTAAGATAAAGGCCATTCTTCAGTCACACTGCTCTATGTGTCTTTCTGACACTTGAATCGTTATGTGCCTGTGCGCTTTGTTTGTACTTCTGCCGATGTGGATTTTCTTTTCTATGCCTGCCTTTCCCCATCTGGGAACAACAAGCTTCAATCCTGTGTTACAGGAATTTCTCCTGGTTGCCATGGGACCAACCTTGCGTCAGTGAGCAGTGACGTCACATGGCCAGGCTTTTCGTGCCTTGGGTGATGTCATCTTCCTGGCACCTCGGCTCTCCGCTTGACAGAGACCAGATGCGGCGTTGGTTGCGGTGCTGCTTGGTGTGCCATCGGGGGCTCAGGGGGCCTTTCAGGAGCTATGGAGGATGGTGGTCTCACGTAAAAAACGCCCATACAGCCACGCCCCACAGACAATTAGTGAACACATATTAGCTGCAATTTGCAGCTCATTTAGGCGCTTCTTATGGGAGATATCAGTTGCACATTGAACTGCTGGAGTATAAGGTACTGTTAACCACTTTGACTTACTGTCTTTTTACTTATCATTGTTACCTAGTACCTCTGTACCTTTGAGGTTTACCTTCATTAATCTAACCTCATGTTTACTATTGATTCCAAGACTGTGCATCACAGTCCGATTTAACATACTCTTATCCACTCAAGGCTCTATTTACGCCTTTCATCTTGGCCCTGGGATTTTCTTTATGTGGCAAACACTCCAACAATTAATTGATACCTCTTTGAGATATTTCACTGATATCATCACCATATCCAGAGATTCCATCTAGTTTATATGACTACGTTATGTCTAGGACTATTTTAGTTTCCCTATTTTACAAATTAAAGGTTGTCATTTTTTGTACTTGAAACTGTCCTACTACCCCTACCTCAATTACTGACTGTATACATATATTGATTTTGATTTTTGGAGCCAGTGCTGAAGCTTATCGATCCTCCATTAGCCTTGGTCCTTTTTTAGGTTTTGTGGTCCAGGATTGGGGCCCCACTTGGCAGTTTTGTCCTTCATTGCCTACCGGCACATCTTCAACGGAATCTTTTTTTTCTGTTCTTGAGTAGGGATGAGCTTCGTGTTCGAGTGGAACCCATGTTCGACTCGAACATCGTGTGTTTGGTCGTTCGCCGAATTACAAACGATATGGACAATTTGCGCCAAATTCGAGTGGCGCTTCACGGCCCATAAATCAATGCGGCATCGCAGTGCATTGCTGGGTGATGATTGGCCAAGCATGCACTATGACCCGCATGCTTGGCCAATCACAGAGCTGTGTGTACAGAGAGCCATAATTGGCCAAAGCCAAGGAGGCTTTGGCCAATTATGGCTCAGGGGGTTTAGTACATGCCCCACACTATATAAGGCCACCTGCACGTCGGCCCTGTGTAGTGTGTTCCGGCGTGAGAGAGAAAGAGATAGAGAGAGAGACAGTGTCATTTGATTTAAGTTAGATAGAGTAGGCAGGTCGAGTCAGCTGCACATACAGTGTATTGTGAATATATATGCATCCCAGGTGTTGTGTGTGTGTATATATATATATATATATATATATATATATATATATATATATATATATATATATATTTATATACACTGTATTCAGTTTAGCTAGATTCTGTTATTCTCTTCCTAATATACTGGCAGGCAGGCACGTGTTTTTATAGTATTTCCAGTTACTGTACTGTGTACCCTGCACAGTTTCACCTACAGTATTGCTACCTGCAGACAGGTGCTTGTGTAGGCTCTTGAAGTATTTCCAGTTACTGTACTGTGTACCTCGCACAGTTGCACATACAGCATAGCTACCTGCAGCCAGGTGCTTGTGTAGGCTCTTTGAAGCATGTGCAGCTACTGTACTGTGTACCCCGCACAGTTGCACCTACAGTATAACTACCTGCAGCCAGGTGCTTGTGTAGGCTCTTTGAAGTATTTCCAGTTACTGTACTGTGTACCCCGCACAGTTGCACCTACAGTATAGCTACCTGCAGCCAGGTGCTTGTGTAGGCTCTTTGAAGTATTTCCAGTTACTGTACCGTGTACCCCGCACACTTGCACCTACAGTATAGCTACGTGCAGCCAGGTGTTTGTGTAGGCTCTTTGAAGTATTTCCAGTTACTGTACTGTGTACCCCGCACAGTTGCACCTACAGTATAGCTACCTGCAGCCAGGTGCTTGTGTAGGCTCTTTGAAGTATTTCCAGTTACTGTACTGTCAACCCCGCACAGTTGCACCTGCAGTATAGCTACCTGAAGACAAGTGCAGGTGTTATCATACTAATAATACTACAGGCAGGCAGTTGATTCTGCTAGCTGCAGTATAATGTATAATGTTTACCTCGCACAGTTGCACCTACAGTGTAGCTACCTGCAGCCAGGTGCTTGTGTAGGCTCTTTGAAGTATTTCCAGTTACTGTACTGTGTACCCCACACAGTTGCACCTACAGTATAGCTACCTACAGCCAGGTGCTTGTGTAGGCTCTTGAAGTATTTCCAGTTACTGTACTGTGTACCCCACACAGTTGCACCTACAGTATAGCTACCTGCAGCCAGGTGCTTGTGTAGGCTCTTTGAAGTATTTCCATTAACTGTACTGTGTACCCCGCACAGTTGCACCTACAGTATAGCTACCTGCAGCCAGGTGCTTGTGTAGGCTCTTGAAGTATTTCCAGTTACTGTACTGTGTACCCCACACAGTTGCACCTACAGTATAGCTACCTGCAGCCAGGTGCTTGTGTAGGCTCTTTGAAGTATTTCCAGTTACTGTACTGTGTACCCCGCACAGTTGCACCTACAGTATAGCTACGTGCAGCCAGGTGCTTGTGTAGGCTCTTTGAAGTATTTCCAGTTACTGTACTGTGTACCTCGCACAGTTGCACCTACCGTAAAGCTACCTGCAGCCAGGTGCTTGTGTAGGCTCTTTGAAGTATTTCCAGTTACTGTACTGTGTACCCCGGACAGTTGCACCGACAGTATAGCTACCTGCAGCCAGGTGCTTGTGTAGGCTCTTTGAAGTATTTCCAGTTACTGTACTGTGTACCCCGCACAGTTGCACCTACAGTATAGCTACCTGCGGCCAGGTGCTTGTGTAGGCTCTTTGAAGTATTTCCAGTTACTGTACTGTGTACCCCGCACAGTTGCACCTACAGTATAGCTACCTGAAGACAAGTTCAGGCGTTATCATACTAATAATACTACAGGCAGGCAGTTGATTCTGTTAGCTGCAGTATAATCGGTATATATATATATATATATATATATATATATACATCCCAGTTTTGTGCAGCTCACTGCAGGCCAATAGTATGTCTGGAAGGCCAACAAGGAGAGGCAGACAGTCACAAGCCAATAAAAGAGGGCAAGCAGGCTCTGTGTCTAGAGGCAACAGTGCTGGTCGTAGACACGGTGCATCCTCATCAGCACGTGGCCGTGGGACACGCTTGGCCTTTTTTTCGGCAGCTGGCTGTGTTGAGCCGCAACATGCGGAAGACTTGGTCGAGTGGATGACCAAGCCGTCCTCATCGTCCTCATCCTCTTTCACCCAGACTCAGGGTACTTTGTCTGGCAAAGCAGCTGCCAACGCGGCCTCTTCCCTCGGCTCAATGGCATCAGTGACTCCTTCCCTAGCCCCACCATGTCCCCCTGAGGAGTCCATCGAACTGTATGACCACAGTGTTGGGTACATGCTCCAGGAGGATGCCCAGCGTTTTGAAGGCTCCGATGATGGTACTCAGCTAGAGGAAGGCAGTAACGTGGGCCCAGACAGAGGGGGTGCCCAAGACAGACAGCAATCTGGCAGTCATGTTTCCCCTGCTGCAGCATACTGCCAGGTTTGCTCCAGTGATGAGGAGGGAGGGGATGATGGGTCACTGACTCCATGTGGGTGCCTGATAGGAGAGAGGAGGAGGAGGAGGCACATCACCAATGAGGCAGGATGCCCTCCAGGGGCCAGCCTAAGGGCAGCACACTGACTGCATCACACCGCAGAGCTCCGCATGTGTAGGGCGCTGCTGTCTCTGCACGTTATTCCAAAAGTTCTTTGGTGTGGGCCTTTTTTGAGATGAGTGCATCAGATCCCACCGCTGCTATTTGCAACATATGTCTCAAGCGTATCTCGCATGGCCAAAACATCTCCCGCTTGGGCACCACATGCTTGACCAGACATATGTTGACCTGTCATGCAGTTCGTTGGCAAGCGTACCTAAAAAACCCACACCAAAGAACAAAGAGGACCTCTCCTGCTCCTCATCAGCTGGGATCTCCAACCCCACTATACCTTCAGTCCTCTTTGAGACCTGCACTGAGAGGAATGAAGTTGTAGAATTAGGTGTGTCCCAGCCAAGTACTTGCGGGCAATCTACTATCGGTACACCAACGTCAGATTGTACCAGGCAAATTTCCCTGCCCCAGCTGCTGCAACGCAGAAAGAAGTTCCCTCCCAGCCATCCACATGCCCAGCGGTTGAATGCTAGCTTGGCAAAATTGCTAGCACTTCAACTGCTACCTTTTCAGTTGGTAGACTCTGCCCCCTTTCGTGAGTTTGTGGAATGTGCTGTTCCTCAGTGGCAGGTTCCCAAACGCCACTTTTTCTCACAGAAGGTGATTCCGGCTCTCTACCGGCATGTGGAAGGCAATGTCTTGGCCTCGCTGGACAGGACAGTCAGCGGTAAGGTGCATATTACCGCTGACTCATGGTCCAGCAGGCATTTACAGGGACGTTACCTAAGTTTCACGGCGCATTGGGGGACTCTGCTGGCAGCTGGGAAGGATGCAGGAGGTTGCTCCGCCACCACCCCTCCAAAATGCCAGTACTGGTGATTCTGACACACCTCTCTCCTCCACCCCCTCCACTTCTTCTTCTTCCATGGCCTCTTCCTGTGCTTTGTCCTCAGAACCAGCGGTGCTCCGTAGGCGTTCAAGGGGCTACGCAAGTACGCAGGCCAAAAGATGCCATGCAGTGCTTGAGCTGTTGTGCTTGGGGGACAGGAGCCACACTGGGGCAGAGATTCTGTCAGCTCTGCAGGGGCAGGTTCAGAGGTGGTTGACGCCACGCCAACTTAAGGCAGGAATGGTGGTTTGCGACAATGGCACCAACCTTCTCTCCACCCTCCGACAGGGACAACTGACCCATGTGCCCTGTTTGGCTCACGTCCTTAACTTGGTGGTGCAGCAGTTCTTGGACAGGTACCTGGGCTTACAGGATGTCCTGAGGCAGGCCAAGAAAGTCTGTGTGCATTTCCGACGGTCATATAATGCCAGTGCTCGGCTGGCAGACCTCCAAAAGGAATTTAACCTGCCCAAGAACCGCCTAATCTGTGACATGCCCACCAGGTGGAACTCAATGTTAGCCATGATGCAGTGGCTGCACACGCAGCAGAGGGCCATCAATGAGTACCTGTGCGACTATGGCACCAGGACAGGGTCAGGGGAGCTTGTTTTTTTTTCCCACGCCAGTGGGCCATGATCAGGAATGCATGCACTGTCCTGTCACCATTTGAGGAGGCCACGAGGATGAGCAGTGACAGTGCATGCATCAGTGACACTGTCCCCCTTGTCCACCTGTTGGAGCACATGCTGCATGGAATAATGGACAGGGCACTTGAGGCAGAACAGAGGCAGGAAGAGGAGGACTTCCTTACCTCTCAAGGCCCCCTTTATCCAGACAGCGTTCCTGTGTGCCCGCCGATCACACAGGAGGAGGAGGATTGTGTCAGCAAGGAGGTGGAGCCTGGCACTCACCATCAGCAGCAGTCTTTAAGGGATCATTTACAGTCCCAAGAAACCCATGGACTCGTTTTCATTGGCTGGGAAGAGGTGGCTGCGGATCATGTCGTCCTTAGTGACCCAGAGGACTCCGGCCCGAATGCCTCAGCAAACCTACGCTGCATGGCCTCCCTGATCCTGCAAAGCCTGCGGAAGGATCCTCGTATTCGTGGTATCAAGGAGAGGGATCAATACTGGCTGGCAACCCTCCTTGATCCATGTTACAAGGGTAAGGTTGCGGACCTTATCTTGCCAACGCAGAGGGAGCAGAGGATGAAACATCTTCGGGAGGCCTTGCAGAAAGGTCTGTGCAACGCGTTCCCAGAGACTGGGAGGTTACAAACTCCTGTTCCTGGACAACGTGTTGCTGAGGCTTCGGTCAGTCAAAGAAGGAGCAGTGGAGAAGGTGGCCGTCTGACCGATGCATTCAGACAATTTTTTGGTCCGCAGCCCCAAGGTATGATCGGTTCCAGCAACCATCGCCAGCGTCTGTTTTACATGGTGCAGGAATACCTAGGGGCAAGATCTGACTTGGACACCTTTCCCACCGAAATACATTTGGGTTACTGGGTCTTGAGGATGGATCACTGGCCAGAGCTTGCACAGTATGAAATTGAGCTACTGGCCTGTCCTGCATCCAGCGTTATTTCGGAACGCACATTCAGTGCTGCTGGAGGCTTTGTACCCGATCACAGGGTGCGTCTGTCCACCAACTCGGTCAATCGACTGACCTTCATAAAAATGAATCAGTCTTGGATCATCACCAGCTACCCAGCACCTGATGCTGATGTAACCTGTCAGAGGAATAATAGAAACTTTGTTTGCCAGTACTGGCATTTCCCAGTACGCCTGCGTGGCAGAATGGCTAATAGGCGTACGCGGGTACGCAATTCAGCAGACCGCGTCACGGCGTAACGGCGCACATAGACGTGCAAGTTAGCGAACGGTGAAACGGCGAAACGCCGTAAGCACGTACGCACGTACGCATCTTAGCCGCACACGTGGGTTCCCCTATTAGCCCTATAAAAGGCAGCCCAGCTCTCTGGCTTATTGCTGGTTTGTCATTTCAGCTTCTGTGTTCCTGTTCCTTGTTCTGCTATTGACTCCTGCCTGTTGTGACCCGGATTTCCTTGACCATCCTTGAACTTCTCCTGCACCTTGACCTCGGCTTGCTTAAACGGATTCCTCTTCAGTCTGCTCCAGTGTTTGACCCCCGACTTCTCTTTAAAGACTTCGCTACTGCCTGCTCCAGTGTTTGACCCCCGGCCTGTCTTGGACTCTCCTATTGATTGATTCCTGTGTATGACCTTGGCTTGTTTAAACGGACTTCCTTCCTACCGGCTTGCTGTGTTTGACCCCCTGGCTTCTCTACATACTTGTTCCAGTTATCTACTTCAGGTCCAAGGTGTTGGAGCCCCAGTCTGATTCCTCTGCTGATCACCGTCCGGATGTACCCTGCACGGACTACTACCAGACAGAAGTTCAACACGCAGGCTCCTACTAGTGCCTGGCGACCCGTGCCTCTCTGTGCCTGATACCCTCTGTGCCACCTCCAGGGGTATAGCGCACTAAGCTGCAAGGGGAGCCGCTCTCAGCATCTCGGCCCTGGTGAGTACCCTGACAGTACCGAATATTTTTTTTTTTAATGTCAGATCCCTTCCAGACTGCCTATGCTGATGCTAAGTGACTATCCTTTTATGCTGAGTGATTATCCTTTTCCTCCTCAATGATCATGCTGATACCTTGTAAGAACATTTTTGTTTCTGGGCGCCCCCACCAGTGGCTAAGGCAAAATTTTTCAACCCCTGTTCAACAGGGGCGTGTAATTACAATTTTTGATGCAATACTTTGCAGCAGGGCTCGTTCCTGCACTCCAACTAGAGTATCTGTCAGGGATTGCAGTGTTGTGGCACCAGCACCAGAGCCTAAAGGCCCAATTTTTCAGCCCCTGTTTAACAGGGGCGTGTAATTACAATTTTTTATGCAATACTTTGCAGCAGGGCTCGTTCCTGCGCTCCAACTAGAGTATCTGTGAGGGGTTGCAGTGTTGTGGCACCAGCACCAGTGCCTATGGCCCAATTTTTTAGCCCCTGTTTAACAGGGGCGTGTAATTACAATTTTTGATGCAATACTTTGCAGCAGGGCTCGTTCCTGCGCTCCAACTAGAGTATCTGTGAGGGGTTGCAATGTTGTGGCACCAGCACCAGTGCCTAAGGCCCAATTTTTCTGCCCCGGTTCAACAGGGACATGTAATTACAATTCTTGATCTAATATTTCATAGCAGGGCCGTTCCAGTGGCCACCAAGAGTAACTGTTAGGACTTACAATGTTGATACACCAGCACCACTACCACCACCAAAGGCCCAATTTTTCTGCCCCTGTTTAACAGGTGCATGTAATTACAATTCTTGTTCTAATATTTCACAGCAGGGCCCATTCCAGCGCCCACAAAGAGTAACTGTGAGGACTTACAGTGTTGTGCCACCACCACCATCACCAAAGGCCCAATTTTTCTGCCCCTGTTCAAAAGGGGCATGTAATTACAATTCTTGATCTAATATTTCACAGCAGGGCCCTCTGAGGGCTTACAGTGTTGTGGCAACAGCAACACCTAAGGCCACAATTTCTGCAGAGTATATAGGGCAGGCCCCTACTTTCAAACATCCAACTTACAAACGACTTCTACTTGCAAACGGAAGGAGACAACAGGAAGTGAGATGAAATCTACCCCTTAGGAAGGGAAATTTTCTCCTGTAAGAGTTAATATGGGGAAAACGTTTTCCTTTCCACTGATGCTTTATCACCAATCCTTGTTTCACTAAAAACCCCAAATTTTCTAAAAATATTTGTCGTTGGGACAGAAAGTGAGGTGAAATCTTCTGAAGAGGAGCACAGACAGCAAAACAAATGTCACAGGGGTGATAACCCTTCCCTATGTTTTCCAAAAAGCTTAAAATAGATTTTTTTGGCTGGAGCTAAACACATTAAAAATGTACCAGTTCAAAATTACAAACAGATTCTACTTAACAACAAACCTACAGTTCCTGTCTTGTTTGCACTGCATGTATATTGCTGTTCAGAGTATATAGGGCCTGATGGCCCCACGCCTTTCCTTTTTTTAATTTGGGTGCGGGGTTCCCCTTAATATCCATACAAGACCCAAAGGGCCTGGTAATGGACTGGGGGTACCAATGCCGTTTGTCTCACTGATTTTCATTCATATTGCCAGGACCTGACATTACATTAAAGCCGCAAGCAGTTTTAAATGACTTTTATTCCTTTAAAAATGTAATTTTGTGCAGGGACTGTTCTAAGTACGGTAAACACGCGCCACTTTACAGGCCTACTATAGACACCCCCCTAGGTACGATATTTAAAGGAATATTTCACTTCTTTTTTTTTTTTACTTTAAGCATCATTAAAATCACTGCTCCCGAAAAAACGTTCATTTTTAAAACTTTTTTTGATACATGTCCCCTGGGGCAGGACCCGGGCCCCCAAACCCTTTTTAGGACAACGCCATGCAAATTAGCCTTTAAAATTAGCACTTTTGATTTCGAACGTTCGAATCCCATAGATGTCAATGGGGTTCTAACGTTCGTGCGAATTTTCGGTCCGTTCGCAGGTTCTGGTGAGAACCGAACCCGGGGTGATCGGCTCATCCCTATTCTTGAGTCATGACCCCCATTTGTTCAATCATCAGCACATAGGGGCAGTATGTTTATTTATGAATATGACCTTTGTATATTTTTTTTTTTTTTAACAACAAGGTTGGTCTTTATTTGTAAAGATGGAAAAAATTACATGAATTTGGTGCGAAACGACTGTGTGAGTAGTACATACATATTCTCAGAATCATACAGAGAAATAATCATAGGAGTGCAATGACACAAAATAGTATGCAATCTGTGTGTCCCATTAGCCATACATTAATTCCCTTAATTCCTAATGAAAAGAAGATGCAGAGGGGAGGGGGGAAGGGGAAGGTAGTGGGGGGGGGGGAATGGGGGGGGGGAGGATAAGGGGGGGGGGGGGGGAAAGGGAGGAGCACACCACCTTTCCCCGAGATCGATTACCATAGTTGCCAGCCTCATCAGCCGGGATCTATGCTGTATGTGGGGTCTGTCCATGGCCTCCAAATCCGCTCGTACTTCTTAGGGCACCCTCTGCTCATGTATGTCAGCTTATACAGCGGTAAAACTGAATTCACAGAATCCTCCCACGATCGTATCGTGGGGGGCAAATGCGAAGTCCATTTCAGCAAAATCTCTTTTTTAGCATAGAAAAACAATAATGAGATCAGTATCTTAGTATATCTTGGTCTCTGCTCATCGTCCTGAATGCCCAGTAGGGCCAACTCCAGTGTCACAGCAATAGACAATTGAAGGCGAATATTAATTGCCTCACCCACCTCTGTCCAATACCTAGATAGTCGAGGGCAGGTCCAAAACATGTGAAAAAAGGTACCGGCCGCTGATTGACATCTTGGACAATTTGGGGAGCGTAGTGGGTATATTCCGTGCAGTCTCTGGGGCGTGTAGTAAACTCTGTGCAAAAACTTAGTCTGAATCAACCTGTCCCTAGATGAGATGACTAACCTAGAGCTATCCTCGAAACATTCCTCCCAGGCCTCTCTATCCAAGCTAGGCAGGTCTGCGTTCCATTTATTCCACAGAGCCTCCATTTTGGGTGACTCCTTTTGAATAAGGGTAAAGTACAGTGTAGACATAATCTTATCAAGGGATTCCTGCGCTAGTAATTCCTCGACAGGATCCATTTTAAGATTGGGAGGCAGTGGGAACTGTGCCCTAATTGCATGTCGCAGCTGGAAATACCTAAACTGCATCCCAATTGGAAGGGAGAATTTACCCATAAGAGCTTGAAACGTGAGAAAGGACCCCCCCTGGAACACATCTTTCAGCATCTTAATTCCATAGCGGGCCCAGAGTTGTGGATCCGGTATAGACCTGAGTTGAGGAAGAGAAGGATTACCCCATAGAGGACAAAAGGGAGACCTCTGATTAGGGCCTATGAATCTTCTCCTAGCCATATCCCACACCCGTAGGGTCACCGCGGTTGGGGACGGTAAAGACTGATACGCTAATGGGCCCCTATACACCAAGTTGCTCAGCTCCGTGAGAGACCCTACTATGGCCGCCTCCAAGCACACCGCCGCATTGGCTCTAGACTGCTGAAACCACCATCTCACTGTAACCAGCACTGCCGCCCAGTAATACACCGATAGATTGGGCAGGGCCAGGCCTCCACAACTCACAGGGAGCTGGAGTGTCTGTTTGGCCAGCCGAGGGGAGGTGCCCTTCCATATAAAGGAGCCAATGCAACTATCTATCTCCTTAAAAAAGGACAGAGGGAGCCATACGGGGCAATTTCTGAAGAGATATGTAAATTTAGGAAGATAAATCATCTTCAAAATATTAATGCGGCCCAGAAGATTAAGCGGGAGTTTAGCCCATCGCGAACAGTGATCTCTAAGGCGCTGAACAACTGGCTGGAGGTTAAGACGTCGAAAGGAACCCAAATCCCTCGATATCCTTATTCCTAAATAAGTGAATTCCTCCACCCATTGTAAGGGAGTACGTGTCCCATTCACCCTGGCCTGTACATCCAGGGGAAACAAGGCAGATTTCGTCCAATTAATTCGGATTCCTGAGAATTTCCCAAAATCATCGAAGGCTGCAAGGGCCGCCTCCAATGATGAATCCGCATCCTGCAGGTACAGTAAAGTGTCATCCGCATATAAGGATATTTTCTCCTCCAAAGGACCAACCCGTAGACCAACTATCCGATCCGAATTTCTGATCAGGACCGCCAGCGGCTCCAGCGCCAGAGCAAATAAGCTGGGTGATAAGGGACACCCTTGACGGGTACCCCTTTGAAGGAGAAAATAATCCGATAGGGCGTTATTTATTCGTATCCTAGCCCTAGGGGCTCGATACAACATTCTTACCCAGTGGAGAAATTTGGGACCGAACCCGAACCTTTTCATTACCTCCCAAAGGTACCCCCACTCCACGGAGTCAAAAGCCTTCTCCGCGTCCAGAGAGGCTATGACTCTTGTTCCCGTGTTACTATGAGAGGCCGTCAGGTTAAGGAATAAGCGACGGATATTAATATCGGTGCCCTTGCCCACCATGAACCCCGTTTGGTCTGCATGGACAAGATCATCCATGACCTTTTTGAGTCTGGTGGCTAGTATTTTTGCCAACAGTTTAGCATCCGCATTAATAAGTGAAATCGGCCTGTAGGAGGCGCAGTCCTCTGGATCCTTGCCAGGTTTGGGCACCAACACCACTGTCGCATCATACATTGAGTCAGGCAAGCAGCCCGAAGCCGCAAATTGCTTCAGCATCCCCAGAAACCTGGGTGCCAGCAATTCCTGATATGTGGAGTAGAATTCTATAGGAATCCCATCTGGTCCCGGGGCCTTCCCGGACTGCATAGACCCCAGCGCCTCCTGTACCTCCTCCAACGTAATGTCCTCCTCCATTTCCACACCTTTTTCCGCCGCAAGGGTAGGGAGTTGTATCTGGTCTAAGTATTGAGATAGCTCTGAATCACTATAGGAGACTCTAGAGGCGTAAAGGGTCTGGTAAAATCTCAGGAACTGCTCCTTTATATCTGCTTGCAACGTCAGGAGGCGGTCCTCAGGACCCCTCAGCCTCCCTATGTGGGTCACTAGATGCTGTCCCCTGGCCAGCCAAGCCAACAGCCTTCCATTTTTGTCCCCGTACTCAAACACCCGCTGGGCACTATCAATCATTGATTTCTTAGTAAGATCCAATCTGAGCAGGGACAAGTCCCTCAGCACGTCCTGCCAGGCTATGTATCTATTCTGTACAGGGTCTCTCACAAACTCCGCTTCGCACAGTTTTGCCCGCTCCTCTAGTTGCCGCAGAGACTGCACGGACTGCCTTTTCCGCTGAGCGATCCTTTTAATGTATTCCCCCCTAAGCCATGCCTTAAAGGAGTCCCACAATATTCTAGGTTGCGCAGAGTCTGTGTTGTCTATCCAAAAATTACAAAGTGCCTCAGGCATTGCCTCCTGAATCTCCGGATCTTCAATCCACCCCCCGGATAACCTCCACATTCGTTCTCCCACCTCCCCCGAAGTTCTAATGTTAACTGATAGTGGAGCGTGATCGGAGATACCTCTAGACAGGATCTCCGCAGATACCACTCTCCGCAACATTGCTGGAGAGGCAAAAGCCAAATCTATGCGCGACATAGTTCGGTAGGACGCAGAGAGGCAGGTATACTCCCTATCTGAGGGATGAAAATGCCTCCATACATCCGACAACTGAAAGGAGGCAGCCCACTGAGACAACCCATACTGCGGGGAGCCGGAGGCATGAAGCCTATCCAACTCCCTGGATGGCACCAAATTAAAGTCACCTAATAATAACACATTTTCTACATTATACATCGTGATCTGTTGCATAAGTCTATGAAGTACATCCAAGTCCGCCGGGGGGGGCAGATAGATCCCAACAATCACATAGGGGATCTCAGAAATCAGTGCGTGTACAATAACATAACGACCGCCAGGGTCTAGTTTAACCTCTTCCAGCTGGAAGGGAAGGGAGCGGTGAATCAAGACACTGACCCCCCTGGCATAATTAGAGTAAGGGGCGTGATAATGAGCACCTACCCATGCCCTCTTTAGACTCATGACCCTTGATCCCGTCAGGTGTGTTTCCTGCAATATGCAGATCTGTGGGTGAATTTTCTTCAAGTAGTTAAGTACTAAGGAGCGTTTAATAGCTGAGTTTAACCCCCGTACGTTCCATGAAACTATTAAGCATTCAGCCATAGAAATGTTTTACCATGATCGATCGAGGGAGGAGCTCTGATCTCTTCGGCGTCCCTGGACCAGGGGGAGTCGGCCACCCCCCCAAGTACAGCGGAGTCCAGCAGAGTGCCTCCCCCCTCGAGTAGTATGCTGTCCACACCAATACCATTCTGGAAATACACCCCCTGTCATAGACCACCTTAACCTTAACAATAAAACAACAAAAACAAGAAATAGCAAAAAACATAAAAAAACCATACCCCTGTGCAACACCGGTTGCTCCCCCCCTCCCCCCACCCCGCGCAACTCGAAACAGTGAGCTGCACTTGGATCCCATAACCCCCTAGTCCGAAGACTATAAACCGCACAGGTTGGGGACGTGTGCGTGAACCAGAACCGACTGCTGCAACCTCCTATTCACAAAACAGCAAAAGGTTACAGTCCCGAGCCAACAACATGGAGTGAAAAAAAAAAAAAAATAAAGGAGAAAAAAAACCCTTTTTAGTAAACAAAAGGAAGAGAAACTGAACATGTTTTTGTGAATCCAGAATCCAAACAGGTGGCTGCTTTCACCTGCCAAGCAGGGGCACGTACTTAAAAGTCAGTTGCAGAACGAACCAGTACCTCAGAGGTCTCTATAGCAGGGCAAGTGTCTACCTCAGGGCATCCCCATGGAGCCAGGCAACCCCAGAGGCAGGCAAGCACCGTAATCCTCAGGGAATACACGACCGTTCGTACAACATACAAGTCGAAATCTTCTAGTTTGTCAGCACACAGTTAGTAGATGTACAGTCATACATTCATGTAACAGAACGCTCTAAGGGGCTCACCCACGTCCCGGGCCGCTAGTAAAGGAGGCACAGCATACGCACCCCGCCCCACGAGGGACATCTTCATCTCGGCTGTAGTGTCTCTAGCCATGCAGCAGCATCTTTGGGAACAGTAAAGAAGCGCACGGTCTCTCCATCCACCACCCTCAGCTTGGCCGGGAACATAACACTGTACTTGATTCCCTTCGCGCGCAGGGCTGCTTTCACACTGTCAAATGACCGGCGCTGTCTCTGGGTTTCCATCGTGTAATCCGGGAATATCAATAGTTTGCCATTGCGGTAGGGGAGAACTCCGGCCACTCGGGCCGCCCTAAGTATCTCGTCTCGATCCCTGAAGTTTAGGAGCCGCAGTATGAGTGTGCGAGGTGGGGTTCCCTCCGGCCCTGGTCGGGGCGGAACACGATGGGCCCGCTCTACTGCAAAGTACGGGGAGAGCTGGGCCGCCGGTAACAGGGATCGCAGGAGTTCCTCAGTGAACAATGTGGGAGACCTACCCTCCACCCCCTCCGGGAGGCCTACGATTCGCAGATTGTTCCGGCGGCTTCTATTCTCGGCGTCCTCCGCTCTGTATTCCAACGCCCGGACTTTGGTTTGTAGAGTTCTGATAGAAGCCGCATGGTCGGTAACAGTATCCTCCACCTCCCCCACGCGCCTCTCCGTTTCTGCCACCCGGGATCGGATTTTATCCAGATCTTGTCGAATTAAGCCCACATCCAACTGTACCTCTTCGATCTTCGATGTGAGGGCGGATTGACAAGAGCTAATTGCGGCCATGACCTCTGGTATTCCCGGAGCTGCATGAGGCGAGTCCTCCTCGTGTGCAGTTTGAGACGCCATATTGCGAAGGCGTGCAGGGGAAGCTGGGCCGCAATGAGCCGAGACAGACACCTCCAAGGCCTCCGGGGGGAATTTCAGTTTCTTACCCCTCTTCTGACTCCCATAGGATTTAGAAGGCATTCAAGTGCACCAGGATCTTGCCGATCCACTCAGTCTCAGCATACGGATAGATTAATCGGATCACACTCCAGGAGAGCTCAGGAAAACACGTCCGCTCAGTCCGCCATCTTGGCCACGCCCCCACCTTTGTATATTTACCAGTGAATCATGTTAATGTTTATAATTATGTATATTCTATCATTTTAGATTAATTTTGAAAAATCTGGAACTGTATCACCTATTGACCCTGAAGAAGTCCTTCATTTATATTCTCTGTTGAAATGCGTTGGTTTTCTTCTGTACCACCACTATGGACAATCAATCAATAGGTTATTCATTGGTTTCATTTCATGTTGTTACTTATGCTATGTGCTTGCTTTTATGTGATTAAATTTTTTATCTGATACTTTATTAATAAATTGTATACTTTTCTACTACATTTCCTATTTCTGGTCTGTTAAAATCCCACCCCTTGAGGAATCCTTTGTTTACTATCTGTACTAGGGATATGGACCTGAAACAGTAATTTCAGTTAGTTGGCAAAATAATTTTTCAAACATTTTAAACAGTTCGGAATGCCCAGGGGAGGGAAAGGGTCAGCAATCATATGGCCAGTGTCACTGCTGGCTGCCGATCTGTAGCCCGAACCGAGAGCTATCTGCTACAACGCAGTCCTTGTGCTGTGAGCTTGCTCTCGACACATAAATAATGGCTTCCCAGCAACTTATATGGGTGGCAAATGGGATTTAAAGTCCATTCTTTTGCGGTCACACATAATTCTTGTAAAGGGGTTAAAGTAGAACTAAAAGCAAAATTTTTTATTTTTTTATTTTGGATAGAGTATGGCATGGTTAAAACACCTGGCAGTTTTTTTGCCATCTGTGTCCCATTGAAGAGATTGCCCTTCACTTTCTGCTCCACTTTCAAAACAGGAAATTAGAGGAAAGTGAGAGAAACTCTGGTTGTCACCATTGAAAGATTTCTCCTCTATTCCTGTTCAGGGGACAATCCAAAATTTGAGATCTTCTTATCCTTTTTTATTTTTGGTCATAACAGTCAACATTACAAAATAGAAAGGGAGAATCTCCCTAACAGGGGCAGAGGTAGCAGTAAACAACATTTCAGATGTTCTAATCTCTTTCTGCACTATCCAACAAAAAAAAGTTATGCCTTTAGGTATACTTTAAATTTAATAACAACAAAAATCACGGTTTTCCATATGATGCAATGCACAATAGCACAGGATCAGGAATAGTTCATGCACAGAATATCCAAAGAAAGATATATTTTTACAGAATTATTCAAAATCTGCCAAATATCATTTGTTTAAAGTCATGCTATTTTTTAACTGGATGACGATTCTAAAATTCAGTCCTTATGGCTGTAATGCACTAATTTTTGGTTGCTACAGCAAAGATATGTTGTCAAGGCATATTATTTATGTTTACCGATGCCGGGGTCTACAAAACACAAGCTTCTATGAAACGTTAACCCAGGAAAATAGATCTCAAAATGCTGGAATGTGGGAAAATATTCATAAATATATGTGGAAATGTTAGTTGGCTCTGACCATATTGATTGTTAAAAGTACACTATAAAATCACAATTATGTCACTGGTTGGCACTTTCCTATTTTTTCCTTATATAAATATGTTATTGCTGGACGATCATGTGGCTAAATGAATGCATTGCTGAATGTGACCTGCTGATCAAATTACATAAGGTTTCCATTGTGGTTACGAACAGAAAAACATTACAATGGTTCAGTATAAAAAAAACACATTATTTTGCAGTGACAAACATATAGCAAAAAGCTCTGCTTTCGAGGTCAGCTCGAATAAGTTTTTACTTTTATATAATCCATATTATCCACTTCCTGCCTGCCCTATTGTGGGTTGACGTCTGCAATGTGGCTCTGTTATCCTGACTGGGCATCATATGACGTCCAGCAGGATAAGCCGCTCGTGTGTGCCCCCGAGGGCGCACAGCGTGGCGATCGGTGGTGCTGAGTGTCGCTCTGACACACCACATCTCTGATCATATTAAAGAGCCTATGACGGAGGCTCTTAACCATTTGATCAGCTATGACCAATCACAGCAGATCACAGCCAGGAAGTGCTGGTAATCGGCTTAACTCGGTTCACGCTGACAGGGAGAGTCAATTGGCAGTTTTCCTGACAGAGGGGAGGTCTGTGCTGATAATTAGCGCATTTATTACCAGCGCAGACCCCATCAGAGGTGCCCACCATGAATTCTAATCAGTGCCCATAAGATGCCAATCAGTGCCCATCAAAATGCCCATTAGTGCCCATAAGTAACACCAGTCAGTGTCCTTCACAGATGCCAATCAGTGCCCATCGGTAATGACTGTCAGTGCCTCCTCATCAGTGCAGCCTATCAGTGCCCCTCAGTGCCCATCAGTGCTGCCTATCAGTGCCCATCAGTGCCTCCTATCAGTGCCCATCAGTGCAGCATATCAGTGCCACCTATCAGTACCCATCAGTGCTGCATATCAGTGCCACCTATCAGTGCTGCATATTAGTGCCTCCTCATTAGTGCTCACCAGGACCACCTTGTCAGTGCCACCCCACCAGTCCCCTGATGGACACACCCGAGGTTGTTCTAATATCCCCTATAGAAATCTTTCTCAAGTAAAGAATAATTTACATAAATCTCAATTAGTTGACGTATGGAGAATTAAAGAACGTGATTATTCTTATTATTGTAAAACTCACGATTCTTATTCCAGAATAGATATTTTTATAGATCATCATCACCTTCCTTTAGTAAGGTCAGCCAACATAGGGACCAGTACTGTTTTGGACCATGCCCCTGTGTCAATTAGCTTGATAGTTTCTGGCCAGCCAAAACAACAAGACGTCAGCTTATGTAGATCTCTCAACCTTGCTTTTTTGCAGAGATTAAATCAACTGAAATATCTGAGCTCACTATGTGGGAAACATATAAGGTGTACATGAGGGGGAAGTTAAATGAATTGGGCGCTAGGAAGAAAAAATAACAACAAAAAAATGACAGATCTGCTGCGACAGGTGGCTGATTTAGAGAGGATACATAAACTTTCTCTTCAGCGAGTTGCCCTGGTAAATCTTACGCGGAAACATGAGGAACTAAAACTACTACTTGAAACGGATTTTAAAAGGTGCTCCCAATTCGTGTCACAGAGATCGTATGAATGGGGAGATAAACCAGGCAAAATTCTGGCCATTTAGTTACAGGAAAAAAAAACAGCTACCTTTATTTCTAAGATTAAATCCCATTCTGGGGAGTATGCGCATACCTCCCCCGATATTGTACAGATTTTTCATGATTTCTATGCAGATCTGTACAATGTGAAAGATAAATCAAACCCTGAGCCCATAGAGGAAAGACACAGGAAAATTCTATACAATACTATCTACAACAAGCATAGTTACCTAAACTTACTAACGAATCCCTCCAAAATATGGAATCTGAATTCACGGAAGAGGAGTTTTATGCAGCTTTAAAGTCAACACTGACAGGCAAATCCCCAGGCCCGGACGAGTATACAATTTCTTATTAAAAGAAATTCAAGGAGATTCTCATTCCACAACTGACTGCCTATGCCAATTCCATTGCAAGATCTGAGGTCTTTCGTCCAGAGTCACTTACTGCGCACATATCCGTATTACCAAAGCCAGGGAAATATTTATATAGCTGTGGAAGCTATCGCCCAATATCATTACTTAATGCGGATATAAAGCTATACGCGAAGGTGCTAACAACTAGATTACTTCCCCTGATCCCGCACTGGATAGGACTAGACCAGACAGGTTTTGTCCCCGGCCGTGAAGCTAGAGACAATACCTTACAAATCCTGCCCATAATCTCCTATGTTAGAAGCAGTTCCCAGCCCACCCCGTTACTTTTAACTGACGCCAAAAAGGCATTTGACAGGGTGGACTGGGAATATTTGATGATGACTTTAAAGTTTTTGAGAATAGGCCCAAGAATTTTTCACCAAATTGCATCTTTATATGTACAACCAACCGCTCGAGTAAGGGTAAATGGTTTATTAAGCAACACATTTACTCTTAAAAAACGGTACACGTCAGGGATGCCCATTATCACCTATTTTATTTTCCATTTACTTGGAACCTTTCCTTTTGACTGTATGGATGAAACCAAACATACATGGTGTAAAAGTGAAGGGAAAGGAACATAAATTATCTGCATATGTAGATGATGTGTTTTTCTATGTTCAACAACCAAGGATCACGTTGCCAAATTTACTTGGGTTAATGCATGAATTTCAAACTATATCTAATTTTAAAATGAATATGACTAAATCTGAAATACTAAATATATCAATACCCATATATATAAAAAAACGGAAGTGTCCTTACCGAGATAGTTTTACCCTTGCAAGGGTAAATCACATAGCTTTGTATGGAATCAAAAACAAATTATCTCCATGGACTTTAATTTCCATAATAATTGAGAAGCAATCATTTATTTGCTCCTCTAATTACAGCCATCTGTATTCCTGGCTAGGAACTAGAACTAACCCCTCCCTCCCCCTCTTCCTATTAGTATCTTGTGGACTTGAGTCTTCTGTGGACCCCTGTGTGGATACCCATGCCATTATTTCATTGACACATTGGTCGTGGCATGGACATCCACACATGGATCTTTGGCGTCCGGACGTTTGTTTATTTGTTTATTTATGTGTAGTGTATTGTAACTGTTGTCTTGTGCTGTGTGTTGCCATATCTGGGCAATATATGACACAGTAGTCTCTAGATATATGTCATGTTATTAGTGTCTTAAACATTATCTCCCATTGTGGAGAAGTATGGAATTTTATTCAATAAATACATGTTCTAAATATTTTTGTAATTTTTCCTACATTGTAAGCTGTGTCACTCATTTGGTCTTCTGGTTTCTTACTATCTCAGTAAGGACAATTCCGTTTTTTGATATGTATGCAGTTTTCTTGACTAGAGTGACGCTACCGATACTCGGTAAGCAATGTTATGCGGATATTGGTGTGTAACTACACAGAATTATAGACCATTGTTTACCCCCCTTTTTTGGCTAATATATATCAATACCCATGCATGAAGTTGCAACTCTAAAAACTTTATTTCCGTTTTCTTGGCAACTATCTACTTTAAAGTATTTATGCATTTACCTTACATCTAATCTTAACAAATATTGCAACATAATTATCCTACTTTGCTTAATAAAATCAAATTAGACTTACGTAAATGGTCCCTCCTTTGTCATTCATGGTTAGGTAAGATTAACATTATAAAAATTAATATCCTTCCCCGAGTCCTATATGTCTTTAAAATGCTACCTTCAGGTGTCCCCATAGGATTCTTTTCGATGCTACAATCTACTATTGCACACTATATTTGGAAGGGACATTGTAGTAGAATATCTCAAGACATCTTACACCACCCCAAAAAATTGGGGGGGGGACCGTCCCTACCAAATTTTAAATTATATTACCGAGCAATTGTATTGACACGTATGGTAGAGTGGAAATATGCTAGAAAGACTAAAATTTGGGTTGAACTTGAAATGGCATTGGGAGACACCGACCTATCGGTAGTTCCATGGATGCCACGACCACTGAGAGGGTTAGCACCCACAATATCTCCACTGACTGGATCTACTTTGGCACTATGGGACTCTTTACATAACTGATATTGCTGGGAATATAATTCCCCAATAATGCCCTTGCTGAGACATGAATATTTTATGCCATGGGCTTAGATAAAGGTTTTGAATCATGGTTCCCAGAGTCGATACCACTATTACATCAAGTGATAAAAGACTCAAAGAATAAACCATTAAGGCCCATGTGTGGAGTAGAGCAGCCAACATTTATGGATCAGTGGCGATATGTACAGTTGTTTCAATTTATTCGGAGTCTCCCGCAACCTATTTGTTCTTCAAAAGAACTGAATCCTATTGAAGAAATTATTCATCATAAGGACTCATCACAGCATTGTATCTCACTTTTCTATAAAGTACTACTGACCTTGCACAATCTGAATTATCCAGATTATTAAGGACGTTGGGAAGCAGATCTTTGAATTAGATGTACAGATAAACAAAAAGATAAGATTATACAACATTCTTATATGTCCGCCACTTCTTGCAGAATGGTGGAGGTAAATTTTAAACTCCTTACCAAATGGCATTATACACCAGTAAAACTGCACGCAATGTTCCCATCGAGTTCACCCTTGTGTTGGAGGGACTGCGGAGACCAAGCTACACACGGGCATATATGGTGGTTCTGCCCTAAGATCCTCCCATTTTGGGAGGAAGTGGAAAAGTTGATCTCTTTAATACAGGGGGGAGTAATTAGACCTGAACCAGAGACATTTCTACTTCACTGTACGAATTAAACAATAGGTCAATATAGGATAACTATGATTCCACACCTATTAAACGCGTGTAAATCTCTGATTTCATTATACTGGGGAAAACGATCTGTACCTATTATCCTGCAGTGGCTGTGAAGGGTTGATGAGCTCCGCCTAATGGAAGAACTAACATGCAGGAACAAAGGTATTAGTTAATATTAACTATTTTTTAACCCTTAGACAGTTTTATTATTTGTTGCAGGTACTCTCATTTCCTTCTCCCTCACTTTCCTTTTCCCCTATTCTTCTTTACTCTTTATGTTTTTCTTTCTTTGCTATTCCCTCCCTCTTCACTTTTTTCTCCTTGAAGAGGAGAGGATGGGAATTAAAAATCTTTTTTTTTTTTATATGGTATGTGTTTTTATATGGTATATGGCATGTGTATGGTATGAGTCAATGTAAGCTATATTTATGACTAGAACAGGTTGAAGTTTTAACTACACCCGTTACAGGGAACAATTTTGTAAATTGTAGTTTTGTAATAAGATTTGTAATAAGTTTTGTAAACCCTCATGGTTTTTCACCCTAATGCATTCTATGTATTAAGGTAAAAAACCTGTGGTGCTGCATCACCCCCGAGCCCCCGTTTTACTTACTTTTCTCCAGCTTGGAATGAGCACACCAGCTCTACCTGGTGTCTTGTGTCCTTAATGGATAGATTGATAGCAGCACAACCATTGGCTCTCGCTGCTGTCAATCAAATCCAATGATGTGGCGCCGGTGGGCAGGACCGAGTCCTGCATTGTGTGTGAATGGACACAGATGCGGGACTCGGGAGCACGCCCGCACGGGTGTCCACCAAGGAGAGCGCTTCTCCAACGTGGACACTCGATGCGGGGAGGAGCTGCTAGAGCCGCTGAGGGACCCCAGAAGAGGAGCACTGGGGCCACTCTGTGCAAAACGAACTGCACAGTGGAGGTAAGTATGACATGTTTGTTTTTTTTGTTTTTTTTAAAACGAGGGTTTACAACCCCTTTAAGGACTATTTTTCAGACTCAGTGTTTACAAGGTAAATTCATTTTTTTTTGCTAGAAAATTACTTAGAACCCCCAAACATTCTATATTTTTTTTCAGACACCCTAGAGAATAAAATGGTGGTCGTGCAATACTTTCTGTTGCAACATATTAGCGCAGCGGTCTTACAAGCGCACTTTTTTGGGGAAAAAATCCACTTTTTTGAATTAAAAAATAAGACAACAGTAAAGTCAGCCCAATTTTCTTTTATATTGTGAAACACAATGTTATGCCAAGTAAATTAATACTCAACATGTCACTCTTCAAAATTGCGTCTGCTCGTTGAATGGCAACAAAATTTTACCTTTAAAAATCTCCATAGGCGACATCTAAAAATTTCTACAAGTTATCAGTTATAAGTAACAGGGGAGGTCTAGGGCTAGAATTATTGCTCTCACTCTAACGATCACGGTGATACCTCACATGTGTGGTTTGAACATCGTTTTCATATGCGGCATGACTTACGTATGCATACGCTTCTGTGTGCAAGCTCGCCGGGATGGGGTACTTTAAAAATGTATTTTTTTTTTTTCTTATTTATTTTACATTTAATTTTTATTTTGACACTGTCCTTTAAAAAAAAATGGGTCACTTTTATTCCTATTACAAGGAATGTAAACATCCCTTGTGATAGAAAAAAAGCATGACAGGACCTCTTAAATATGAGATCTGGGGTCAAAAAGACCTCTCATATTTACACTAAAATGCAATTTAAAAAATGGCATTTAAAAAAAAAAAAATCCTTTGTTACTGACATTTGTATTATTGTAATGTTGTAATGTTGTTTATGACTTGACTGAGTTACCATACCTATTTCATGCTGATTCTCTTTTACATGAGAACCACTGTACCTTGTCATCTTTGTACTTGTAAAACCTTTGGAAATTAAAAATATATTAATTATATATAATTGCAGTCCAACCTATCTCCTAAGGCCGTTATTTCCCAGTTTTTACATAGTTTGTAAAGCAGGGTGGTTCAAGAAAACACAATTCTTTTAGGTTGTCTGGGCTAACAGAACATTCAGGTTGAATATGAGCAAATATTACAGCTAAAGAAATAGAGACAAAAGTTCTAATTGGTTATATAGGAGATCAAGTCAGCAGTGCACATAAAAATGATATAAAAGTTTTAATTCATAGAAAAAAAAGTCTTACTGAATAAATACAGCTAATTAACCTACTACGCTGGTATCCCTTATGTGAAATAACACTTGACAAAGGTAGAAATAATATGCAAACAAGGGAACTAGTTTATTACACAGGCTGCTGGGCAGTTTGGCTAAACGTACGTAAACAAGCTGTTCAACAACTGAAGCAACAATCCAAGCACATGAGAAAGAGGATACACTGAAATATCCAAATTCCCAAATGTCTCACGCTCGCTGCCCAAGAAGCCACTGATGTGTGCAAAGCTTTAGCGGTTTGCTGAATCAGAAAAAAAGATGATTTTGATGAACTGATTAAAACAATATGGGCTTTACTGTGCTCAAAAGAAAAAAGCACAACGTGCAAGACATTCATTTTCGTATGGAACAGGTGCATGATAAAAAAACTGATGAATGTGTTATATGGATATAAACCGTTATATCAATAACAATATAAAAATGTTACTAACATATTTGTTGATGTCATGATATCTGCTCTAAATTTAAAGCATTTAATCATCATCCACCTCTTCTGGAATCATGCCAAGCAAAGGGGGAAAGAAGAAATTAATAGAAATAGAAGAGAAAATTGGCATTGCTGTTGGGATGTTGCAGAAAGACACCTTAGCATTAGTGATATAACAGAGCAGTTTCAGACTGGTGGCAGTAAGATGATGAAATTATTCCCCATACATAAAACTAACTGTGTACATTGCACATACATTTCTGGAAAAGGTCTACTGGATAAGATTTCAGAAACTTTAAACTGTTTTTAAGGTGCTTTTGAAGTTCTCTTTGAAGATATCAATGTAGTGTGTACTTTCCCTGTTTATCAAGAATATGTGTACCTAATGTGAAGTTATACCAATTAAACCAATTCTTAGTTTAAATGTGCAGTAGATAGATTGTGAAACATTTTGGTGATCTCCAAATGCAAAACAAACAGCATCCCCCCAAAGCACATATCTATCCCTGTTATAATTATTCTCTGCTCTGCTCTATTCTCAGATCTAATATTAAAGCCCCTACCTCCAGCACCCAATATTTGCGGATACCTTTTTTGAACTCCACTTGGACTGTACATTTTTAAAACTGTGAAAATAACCTTCTCCTGGCTTCCTTTCTCTACCCAGGAGAGGGTAATTATTACGCCTCTGAGCTCTCGTACTTCCTCCCATTGTCCTCCATTCCCTACTCCTTTCTCCCGCCCATCCTCCTCCTCCCATCCCTTACTTTTCTTCTTTTCTCAAATTCACTTATCACCACAGTTCACATGCTGATGCCACATTCCTAGTCTGTTTTATACATATTTGTATCTTTGGTTAAGTAGATTTCAATGCTTCTCTCAGTTTTTCGGTTCACAGTGGTATGAAAAGTCACAGCCTACCAGGGCCGATCCTAGGGTCACTGACACCTGGGTGCAGAAATATTTGCGGCGCACCCATCATACTAACTCCTCCCCTTTACAAATGTTTCTATGGCAACGACTCAAACACAGAGATGCTCCCCTAAAGGAGTCTTCATTACCCTGGGATCCTCCCACAATCTCTTAACAATAAACAAAATACTGGAAGAGAAGCAGAGTACTCTAATGGGACCTGGAGGGGGGTCTCTCTAATGGACACAGAGAGGGCTTCTATTAGAAAGTCTGTTAGAAAGAGCCCCCAGACATACTACAAACATGCTACAGGAGATGTTTAGAGACTGCAGACATGATACAGGAGATGGTTAGAGACCGCAGACGTGATACAGGAGATGGTCAGAGACTGCAGACATGATACAGGAGATGGTCAGAGACTGTGGACATGATACAAGAGATCAATGCATTTAATATGAAATTAATAGTGGAAGAGGAGAAAATTCAATTAGCAGAAATAGTCCAAGCAATTACAGAAAGCTCCCAAGGACTGGAACCCTTCAAAGAACTGGAGGAGTTCCAGAAACTTAATGAGGCCCTGAGAAAAGAGGTGGAAAGAACCCAGTCTACATTAAAAACAACTAAACAATCCAAACTTAGACGGGATTTGAGTGACTGGGAAAAGGGAGACATCTTTGATTTAACTCCACGCCGGAGTCGTAGCAGCTCCAGGAGAAGAAACAATAGATCATCCTCCAGGGGTAAAAAAACTGTAAGTGACACGGAGGAAGATAATCTGACTAAGACGGTGACTTTTTTAGAGGGAGAGGGGGCGGTGGGCGAAAACAAGGACAATCACCCAGACGTGAACCCAAACCAGCACAAACAACAAGCCCCCGAACCCCAGAGACAGACAGCCAGAGGAGGAACACGAACCCGGAGCCAGCGGAAATAAATAGGTCATCCACCGACAAGGTGGCTGGGGAGGATATGAAAGTTATTAATCTGTCAAAATTCAAACTAAGCAAAAGACATTTTGACCTCCTACAAAGAGGGATGTCTTTTTCACCCACTAGTCAGATGGATGAATTCACGGTATTTAAAGATGTTACCCTGTTTATACGGAAAGTATTTTTACGCTTCATCCATACAAACAGCTCAGGGCCAATAACTGCTAAAGACACTACTATAAGCCAGGATGAAGAAATGCTAGCCATCCTCAGCTCCCTCTTGGAGGAAAATGAGCGAGAGGAGGCTGAGCACGATCCGTATAAAAGACAGGCTAAACTAAACATTAAATCTACTAAGATGCCCCCACTTAATAAAAACAGGTGGCTATGTCTCTTCTTGGATATGATACAAACAGATCTATCCAAGGTGAACTGGAAATTCAAAAATAAAAATGAGGACAATTTGTCCCTGGCGGAACGTAAAGCGATTCGTGAACTGTCAGAAGCCCCACAGTTGGTTATAAAGAGGAGTGACAAAGGGGGGAATGTGGTACTCCTAGATGAAAAAAACTATGAAAAGGAGGTTTTCCGCCTGCTTGGCGATGTCAAAACATATAAAAAATTGTCTAGTGATCCCTTCCCGAACCTAGTCGCTAACCTTAATGGCAAACTTAAATTGGCGGCAGAAGCAGGTCTACTGGGCAAACGAGAACTAAACTATCTCACTGTCCAGGAATATAATGCACCGATATTTTATATCATTCCCAAGGTACACAAATCGCTTAAAAACCCTCCAGGGAGACCAATTGTCTCAGCAATAAGAGGTCCCCTTGAAAGAATGGGGAAATACCTAGACAGCTTACTGAAGGAGATGGTTACAGATCTGAGATCCTATGTGAAGGATACAGGCGATGTTCTGAGACATATCTCACAGATCAATGTACAGGGAGAGTTACTCCTAGTGGGGATCGACGTCGAATCTTTGTATACGTCGATTCCCCATGAATGGGGAATTAAAGCAGTCAACACCTTTTTGGACAGACATTTTCCTAGTCATGGCCCACAAAATGAGTTTTTGGTGGACCTTCTGTCTTTTGCACTTAAGAACAATTTTTTCCAATTCCTGTCCAATTTCTACCAACAAACTAATGGCACCTCTATGGGTGCACCATGGGCCCCAGCCTATGCCTGTCTACACCTGGGACTATGGGAGGAGGAGGTCGTATACACCTCGCCGATGTACCTGAGCCATGTACACACGTGGCTCAGGTACATCGACGACGTGTTTGTTATTTGGAGGGGCGACCATGACACTTTGGTACAGTTCATTGATTTTCTTAATATCAATGAGCGCAATATCAAACTAACATACTCATGGGACCATGATAAAATCTCCTTCCTAGATCTATTCATCAGCAGAAGGGGCTCCTTGTTGGAGACACAGACTTACCGCAAGGAGACCTCTGCGAACACACTCCTTAGAGCAGACAGTCACCACCCAAAATGGCTTAAGGACAGTATTCCCGTAGGCCAATTCCTCCGCATCAAGCGAAACTGTTCTAATAGAGAAAACTATAGGAGGGAAAGTGACGAGCTCTATAAACGTTTTCGGGAGCGCGGGTACTCACATAAACAGCTCAGGAGGGCAAAACTCAAGGCAGCAAGAAGAGAACGCCCCTCCCTCCTGGATGGCAGACAATTTAAAAACCCACGACCTACCTTTCCCTTACCCCCGGCCCAAGAACCGGTGAGAATTATCACAGATTTTGGATCCCAATGGGACACAGTCAAAACTATCTTAGAGAAACACTGGGGTATACTTACCAACACCCCCGGTATAGCTCAGATAGTGGGACCCAGTCCTAAAATGGTTGCCAGAAGAGCCAGAAATCTAGGTGACTCCTTAATCCACTCGGAACATACGAGAACGGTAGATGACTCGTGGCTCTCTCGATTTCCCAGAAGCAAGGGGATGTTCCCCTGTGGACACTGTCAGGTGTGTCCTTATGTGCATAGGACAAGTACCTTCAGTGATTCTTTAAATAAAAACAATTTCGAGATTAAAAGTCTCATTAATTGTGCCACTACCAGGGTCATCTACATGTTGACCTGCCCTTGTAAGAAAATTTACATCGGCAAGACAAAACGGCAGTTTAGGATTCGCCTAGGGGAACATATGAGGGAGATCTTGGGAAAAAAAATCCGGAAAAACCTATAGCCAGACACTTTGCCCAATACCACCAGGGCAAACTGTCTGGCATGCAGGTAAAGGGAATTTATGCCCTGAATCTCTCCCCCAGAAGAGGGGACTTTGATCAAATCCTACAACAAAAGGAAAAAAGATGGATCTTTCGCCTGGCCTCCTTGACTCCCCTGGGCTTGAATACAGAACTGAATCTCCAGCCTTTCCTTGCAGTATGAATATCTGCATGGATGGGCTTAGTACACAAGACACCAACATTGATCCACCAAGACCACTCCTCAAAAATGAGCAATTCTCTCAATAGAGTAGTGGCCTTATCTCTGAACTTACCCCCTTGACTCAGGAATTTCCTTAATCTGGGACCTAAGGGGTTTCCCTTTCCTTTCCTTTCCTCTTCCCTCCCCCCCCCCCCCTCTTCCTTCCTTTTACCCCTCCCCCCCTTTTGTCCCTTGTATCTCACTGGCCCACCTCTCATTTTGATATAATCTAAATTTAATTAACTTCTATGTTTTGGAGTGTCCGTCATTTGGGTATACATCTGTTTCCTGTATTGTGTATTGTATTGTTTGTCGTACAGATTAACAATAGCCCCTTCAATATGTTATCCTTATACACACTATCTGTAATGGGTACATGAGGTGAGATAGGAATACTTTTTACACGAAGACAGGCTGTACTTTTTAGAACCTAGGCAGGTAAAGTGTATACCCAATTGAAGACATGGACACTCTATCTTAAAACAAACTACAAGCAACAAACGACAAACATGCAGTGAATGACAGCCTGGACCTACACAGACTCGATATATCTCCTTCACTGAATCTAGCTTGGTGGGCGTGTTAGAGGGAGGGATTACTATAAGAAGGAGCCCTCACACACCACCTGTACGTCCAGATGAAGCTACACAAGTTTATGTTGTGAAACGCGTTGACGTCATCCCGTCCGGACGTCACGCCTGCTGTCATCCCCCGTTGGGGCTAGCCGGCTCACCTATTGAGAGGGCGTTCCGCTCCACGCTGTGAACGAACCGTACGGAAGGAAAACAGATGCAGCTGCACGGCCGTCCATCCATCCCAACGAACTATACTACCTGGTTCAGGGTGTGTGAATAACCATACCGGGACAGTGTTTGGTACTGTTTACAGCGACCAGTGGAGCAGCTAAATCATACAGAGGCTACTGCTATCCGGCATTACATAAGGATTCCCAACTGGGACCCGGGAGTGGTGTATATGTAGTGCTGCTCATGCATAGTATTGCCTGTTCCAACCATAGGAAGGCTATATGTAGAAGTACCCACACCATACCGGACTACTGTAGATGACGGCAGCACTGCTGCACACTACTTCGAATCCTGGTTACCACAACCCACCTACCTCACATGGAAGGCCGGCACATTTTTACCACCCACACACATTGATGTCCCAGGACTCATCCCGGCATCCCTGCCCACGGTCATTCAACCTCTCTTCCCCCACAGCCCCCGTCCCTTCCCTACCCATCTCACTACCCCTCCCCCCCCCCCCTCCCCCCTCCCCCCATTCCACATTTTGAGCCACCTCTCCCCCGGGGGTATTGATGTCTGCTTAGCGAAACCTCATTCAGCAATTGCTGTATACTCCTCATTGTTGGTTTGCGCAGACATCAATAGCATTGACGTCCGGACTGTTGTTCTTGTATGTCCTGTTACATGTTCCCCATGTCTGTGTGTTTTTCGTTTTTGGTCAATCCAGGCTTTGATCATATTTTACTAGGGCAAGGTCATTCTATGGTCAAGTTGCTGCATATTTCTTCATGTTTTTCTACTGTGCACCAACAATAAATAATTTTCTTTGATATATATATCCTTTTTATTGCCTTTCCAATAAGCCCCGCTGTTCTTTTGGTCCCCATCTGTCTGGGACACATCTTTTGGTTTAAGAGATCAATGCAGCCTCACCAGTGCCCACCAAATGCAGACTCATCAGTGCCCACCAAATGCAGCCTACCAGTTCCCACCAACTGAAGCCTACTAGTGCCCACCAATTGCAGCCTCATCAGTGCCCATCAAATGCAGCTTATCAGTGCCCATCAAATACATCTTATCAGTGCCCATCAAATGCAGCCTACCAGTGCCCACCAAATGCAGCCTATCACTGCCCATCATATGCAGCCTACCAGTGTCCAATTGCAGCCTACCAGTGTCAATCAAATGAAGCCTACCAGTGTCCACCAAATGCAGCCTACCAGTGCCCATGGCTCTCACAGAGCTTGAATGGCCTGGGCGGCCACTGTAAGTCCCGCCTCCGAGACCGGCTCATGGCTTCTTTGATACACATCACACTGATTCAATTTCACTGCATTGGATCAATGTTCCCTCTATTACAGCAGCCGGTCTAGGAGGACTTTGTTACAGCGCCGCCGGGCATTTCAGACCAAAGATTGTGCGGTGTGTGTGACATACACAAGGAGAAGAGGAGGGAGGGGAGCACTCTGGCACTCAGGGCCAGTGCAAGGATTTTTGACTACATAGGCGAAGATGCATTTTGCCGCTCTCCCAACCCATCCGCACTGTCCTCTTGCTGCTCCCTGTCTAAAACCGAGCTGGTACTTCCTTCACACTGCTCCTGTAATGTGATGGGGTGCAACGTGAAGGATGTCACATACCACTGAAAATTGAGCTGTGCTGAACTTCCACTAAACAGCAGTGTGTAATGAGGGGGTGGTGTTATGCCACAGGCAGCTGAGGCCAACTAAAAATTCCAATGGCTGGGTTCCCCCCATAAGCAAACTCCCATATCACACCCCACAGATACTCCCACTTTGATCACATCTCTCCAGATTCCCCCACCCCAATTATACTCCCATATCCCTACCCTGATTACACCCCAGATACCCCCCACTCTGATCACACCCCCAGATAACCCACCCCACCCTGATCACACCTCCCCAGATACCACAACCCTGATTACACCCCTAGATACTGCTCTACACACTGCAGAGCACTCCATCTATAAAGAGAGGGGGCTGAGAGAGAGAGAGAGAGAGAGAGAGAGAGAGAGAGAGAGAGAGAGAGAGAGAGAGAGAGGGGGCTGAGAGAGGGAGAGAGAGAGAGAGAGAGAAAGAGGGGCTGAGAGAGAGAGAGAGAGAGAGAGAGAGGGGGGCTGAGAGAGAGGGGTACTGTGAGAGGGAGGCTGAGAGAAAGGGGGCTGACAGAGGGGGGCTGGGCTGACAGACAGGGGGGATGAGAGAGTGGCCCCCTAGCCCTGTCCCTATCCACAGTCCCTCCTCTGCCCCCCTATCCTAGTCTGTATCTGCAGGTAGGTCTGTATCAGTGTATGATGCCCAGTACCTTCTTGATCCGGGTTGTGGGTGGGCACAGGGGAGACATGGGGAGTAGGTGTGGCAGACCTAGCCTACCTCCTTCTCGTACGGGTTATACAGCGGGTGGGGATGTGTAGCAGGCGCGCCGGTGGACGGGGGATGTGCACAGTACGCTGGGCGGGTGAGTGGGCGGTGGAGACACTGAGCAAGGCCACGGAGCCCTTCACTGACGTGCGCTCTAGGCAGCCAGGAGCAGATGCTGTGGGCTACACAATACTAACTGGGCTCGAGACTGAGGATGCCCTGACACTTTGAAGCCCCCCCCTCCTGTGGCACCTATGTGCGGTGCACACCGCGTACCCGCCCAGGATCGGCCATGCAGCCTACCTCAACAGTGGTATGAAAAGTCACAGCCTACCCTAGCATTTGCCTCAACCTCTTATTCTATTAGATAACCTTCTATATTGTACCTTGCAATGTTGTTTAAACTCCTCTGACCATTCTACTGGTTATGGACAACACTTTGTTTTGTTTTTCTTTACGATGCCTATTCCTTACTGTTTGCGGCAGCCCAGGTAAATGATGTTGTACTCTTTTATGATGACTTCTGGTGAACTGCCTACATTTGTAACCTGTTTGCCTTATCTGTGCACAATCAATGCATAAATAAAAGAATTAGAAAAAAAAACATTGTGAAGATAAATGAGGTGTAATTCCTAGGAAAACAGAGTGATGGCAGTAATGGTGGAATTAAAAACTAAAGGTGTATTAAGAAAATGTATTTCACCGGTATAATGGTTAAGTCTAGACCTTAAGCCCTGGTTCACACTGAGCTGCGAGAATGAAGCTGTACAAGTTCACGATTTCACTCCCCCATGTCAGTCCCAATTTCGGCGGTGATTTTACAGACATCTGTGCGGGTTTCTGCACAGATGTCAATGGAAATCGCACCCGAAATCGCAAAAAGTAGTACAGAAACTACTTTTTGAAATCGGTGTGGCGTCGCAAATGCAGCGTCGCACCGATTAGGATGGCGGTCCCTTAACCGCCTAGTAGTTTTTCCGATGTATTGTTTGCAGCAAGGGTACTGTCATGAAGATCCTGCCAGTAACAGTTAGATTAGACCCATCGGTGCACGATTGTGGGAGTCTATGCGTTTGTGCACATGCACTCGTTAGTGTCTGGCGGGTTATTTAAACCTGTCTGGCACTTGCATCATTGCTGTTTGCTCTGCAGCTCTGTGTATGTGTTCCCTGAAAACCTGATATCTGCTCCTGTTTTGACCCGGTTTGCTTTAAGACTGTACCTGTTATCCGCCTGTACCTGATCCTTGGCTTGTTTGACGATCCCTCTGCCTGCTCCTTTTGTACCTCTGCTGCCAGCCTGCTTTCTGACCCGGCCTGTCTGACGTTCCTGGACTTCCATTCAGTCTGCTGAGCCTGTCTGCTGAGCTATCCCGGCTGCTTACCTGTCTGCTGATCCATCCAGTCTGCTGTCCTGTCTGCTGAGTTGTCCAGTCTGCAGTTCCTGTCTACTGATCCATCCTGTCAGCTGTCCCAGCCATCTGATCCTTCTGCTGTTGATCCTGCCAGGCACTCATACCACTCCGCACTCCTGCACCCCTGTCACCATTACCAGGGGCCATCGAGTTGGAGGCGTAGGAGAGGCCATCCTCTGCAATTCGGGCTCACCCTTTAGGTACATAACAGGCACTCTAAGAGATATACTACTAATGTAGTGTTGCATGTTATGCAACAATCAATTATATAATCTCTTCCTGTGGATCCAGCAGGGACAGGGAAGCTGGTCAGAGTTGAATGGAAGATGGATGGAGCCAAATACAGGGAAATCTTAGAAGGAAACCTGTTAGAGTCTGTAAAAGACTCGAGACTTGTGCAGAGGTTCATGTTCCAGCAGACAATGACCCTAAACATACAGCCAGAGCTACAATGGAATGGTTTAGATCAACGCATATTCATGTGTTAGAATGGCCCAGTCAAAGTCTAGACCTAAATCCAATTGAGAATCTGTGGCAAGACTTGAAAATTACTGTTCCCAGATGCTCTCCATCCAATCTGACAGAGTTTGAGCTATTTTGCAAAGAAGAATGGGCAAAAATGTCATGCTCTAGATGTGCAAAGCTGGTAGAGACATCCACAAAAAGACTTGCAACTGTAATTGCAGCAAAAGGAGGCTCTACAAAGTATTGACTCACGGAGGGGTGAATACAAATGCACGCCACACTTTTCAGATATTTATTTGTTAAAAAAATTAAAAATCATTTATTATTTTTCTTCCACTTCACAATTATGTGGCACTTTGTGTTGGTATCACATAAAATCCCAATAAAATACATTTACATTTTTGGTTGTAACATGACAAAATGTGGAAAATGTCAAGGGGTATGAATACTTATTCAAGGCACTGTAGGTTTCCCTTTTTCCTACCCTCTGTAACTCATAGAGACTGCACCCAATGAGGCAGAGGTGGCTGGGCATATAATCTGCAGCCAAATCGACAGTCCTCCACTATTAGATTTACAATAAATAGAGAGAGTACGTCTCCCTAAAGATTTACAACAAAATATAGAAAGTAAGTCTCCCTAAAGACGAGGCAGCAATAAAACCTTCCAACAGCAATGTGTATGGTGAGCGTACGAATCGCCAAAGCAGCTAGCACACAAAGTGACTGTACCAACCAGAGGTGGGGGACTCGAGTCACATGACTTGACTCGAGTCGGACTCGAGTCACCTGTTTGAGGACTTGCGACTTGCTTGACAAAATTAAATAAATGACTCGACTTGACTTTGACTTGCCACTAATGACTTGCGACTTGACTTTGACTTGGGCTATTTGACTTGCAATGACTTGCAATGACTTGGCACCACCAGTGCTGTGTCTTGGCCTAGGCAAAAGCCGCCCCCCCCCACAAAAGAAATCTCCCCCGAGTCCCGGCTTCTGCCCGCACAAATACAGCTTGCTAACATTGTGGGCGGGGATCGCATAGGTGTCCGCGAGCGGCGCTTGCAGTGTTCGCGGCCGCCGCAGACTTTTTTTTTATTTGATGATGACTGCGCTGCAGTCTCTCCTCCTAGGCTGTACAGGTCTCTGTATTCCGTCCGGCCAGGCCGCGGCGCCGCCCCCCTCCTACTGCGGAGTGATCTCTGAGGGAGGGGCTGGGCTTCTGTGCAAGTGTGCAGAGCCAGCAGCGTGAGTCGCGGGCCTCACGTGGGGGAGGAAGAAGGAACTGGAAGTTGCCCAAGGAGCCAGCCAAGCCTAGCCGACTGAATCTGAGTGGAGTCCAGTCCAGCAGCCATAGAGTAAGTCATGGCAGACTATTATTCTTCTACTGAGGGGGCACTGGAGCAGGGACAGTCACACGACTCAGGGAGAAACTGGTCTGAGAATGGGGGACAGTGCAGTGGTCGTTGCAGCACAGAAGAAAAAGCACAGAGCCCGGAGCCAAGGAGGAGGAAACAGATTTGCAGAAGCTGCAGGTTTGTTTGATGCAGTGCCAAGCAAATGCTTCCCTGCAAACTTTGCAGGGAAGCATTAGCTTGCTTGGCACTGCATCAAACAGACCTGCAGCTTCTGCAAATCTGCAGCTAGCAGGGCCCTGGCCTGGCCTGTACTGATGATTACAGGACGCAGATATGATTGCAGATGCAATCAATCAATCATCAATATCATTGCACATGCTAAAACTATGAAACCTAGGTAGGTACAAACCTTCTTTCCTTGTTTTCTCCTCCTCCTCGTGCTTTTTTTCTCCTGCGCTGCGACGGCCACTGCACTGATCCTCAGTCCCAGACCAGTTCCTTCCTGAGTCCTTCACTAATTAACTATTACTTGTGCGAAGTACAAAGTGGCAGTGCTCAACGTGTATATTACATAAAAATCATATTGCTGAATTAAGTTCTCCATGCGTACTACAAACTCATTAAACAGTCCACATCCAGTGAAAGTTCATGTACTGCAATGCTCCAGTCCATGCATGCTGAAATCAATGCAAACTTTAGCACTGGTCACTGTATTGGTGTCACTGGTGCCCAAAAGTGTCGCTATGAGTCACTAATGTAATATTCTAATCTGGAATGATAAACGTGTCACTGTTTTAAACAAGGTTAGGTTAGGACCGTATATATATAATACATTAAAAATAGTTCTGTAAGTACTAGTGTACTAAGCAGCAGCAACACCTTATTTTCTGGCAGTGCCCGGGCCATCCCGACAGCAAACTCTGGATCCACCCCTGACAGATCAACGCACAAGGCAGCTATAATGGAGGGAGCGATTCCAAAAATAATTAAATTTGGATTTAAGGATTATGTTTTAGATGTTTGTGAAAAGAAGAGAACGGCGATATGCAAGGTCTGCAACTCAAAAATAAGAGACACGTCCACCACAACATCCAACTTCATCCGTCACTACAAAACCCACAAAGAAAAGTAGGTACAGTAACGTCACGTGTATGTGTGTATATATATATATATATATATATATATATATATATATATATATATATATATGCAAATTAGGCCTACATCCCACTTTAGGTGGGAGCAGAGTGTATTGTTGTTCAAATCAATAAATCACATAGCTAACTTTTTTTTCTATCTCTCTTCTGTTTACTCTATAGATATGAAGAGTACATCCATACCAAAGGGACTTTTGATGATACCCAGCCTCAAATCTCACAATTCATCGCACAGGGGACTGTGCAGCAATACCACTGCAACCACCAGCAGCAAAAGGCAATTACAAACTCAATCCTGTCAGACCTCATTATAAACTGCAACATGCCACTGTCCATCATTGAACATCAAAGCTTTCGTCGCTTTTTGTCAATAGTAGACAACAAGTACTCTCCAGTAAGTAGAAGAACAATTACTGGCAAGCTTGACAATCTGGTGGCAGATAGGAAAATGAAGCTGAAAAATGAACTCGAAGTGGTAGATCATCTGTCAGTGACTGTAGATATATGGTCAGACCGCAGGATGAGAGGCTTTCTTGGAGTCACAGTGCACTGGATCAACATTGAGGATGACCGTCTTCAGTTAAAATCACAGTTGCTTGCGTGCAACCGCTTCAAAGGTCCCCATACAGGGGAAAGAATTTGTGAGGAATTTGAGCATATATGTGAAGAGTACAAGATTAAAAAAAAGGTAGACCACATCATTTGTGACAACGCCGCAAACATGAAAAAAGCATTCACTACATGTTTTCCAGGACAGCTAGATGAAGACGATGACCTTGATGATTCAGACATTTGGAATGACCTGTCAGTGGAAGAACAGGAGATGTTTGACAATTATTTGAGTGCAAAAACCCAGACTAGACTTCAATGTTTTGCACACACGCTTCAATTGGTAATAGGTGATGGACTTAAAGAGACTAAATTAGTCAATGCAGCTCTCGCCAAAGCTTCCAGGTTGAGCTCCTTGTTACACACAAGCACCTCTTTCAAGGAAAAATTTGAGGAGGAGTTTGGACAGCGTGGAATCCCTGCCTCTGTTACCACACGCTGGAATTCCACACTGAGGCAATTGAAATCAGTGGTCAGCTGTGACCAGCTGAAACTGACTAGAATGCTTGAAGATGGGGGACACAAAGAGACTGTATTCACAGCTAGAGAGTGGAATCAGATTAAGGAACTCGTGGATGTCCTTCAACCTTTTGGAGAAGCCACAGACCTCTCACAGGGAGAAAAACTTGTGACAATAAGTGCTGTTGTACCCTGTATTCTTTCTCTGAATCACCACTTGGAAAATCATAAAGAGAGCGTGCGCTACCTTGGTGGCTTGATCCGTAGCCTGCAAGAATCACTCCAAAGACGATTCGAAGGGATCTTTGTCAATGTGAGGATGGCAGATGAACAGAATGATGTAGCAACCTTACCCTTCTCTGACCCTCTATACCTAAAAGCTGCTCTGCTGGATCCTTCATTTGGCACCATGTGGTTGACCCATGATGTTTTGGCTACCGAAAATGTCAAGGAGGCTGTGTCTGCGATGATAAAAAGTATGTTATGTTTTTGGTAATAACCCGTTTGCAGTAATAACACCTGAGTGCATTGAGTCACTGTTTTATGCTTGTGTTTTTCAGACTTGATTCTCAAAGAGGACTGCAAGCCCACCCCAACAACCACCGATGAAGACGAGCAAATGCCAGTGGCAGAGTCAGAGAGTCAATCTGGGCTGTTCACAGCATACCGCAAAAAACAGAAGAGAGATTCATGTTCCAGTCCCCAAATTCAGCTGAACCAGTATTTAGACATTTGTGATGGACAGAGCTGCCTTCAGTTTTGGGCCATGAACAGGCACATGCTCCCCTCTTTGTTCAGGGTAGCGGTAAGAGTAATGTCAGTCCCTGCATCAAGCGCACCTGTTGAACGTGTGTTTAGCCATGGTGGGGTGATAATGCGACCCCATCGCTCACAACTGAGCGAGAAAGTACTTTCAAATTTAATTTTTTGCAAATGCAATGCATTTTAGGTGGCTATTCTTAGAATAGCCACTTAACATGCATTGCATTTGCAAAAAATAGTATTCTGAGAAGTGAGAATACTATTTTTTGCAAATGCAATGCATTTTAAGTGGCTATTCTAATAACTAAGAAAAAAGGAATAGAAGTTAGGCGCTGTTTCCAAGCCTGGTGAATTCAAATTTGTTATTCCCTTAGTGGGAGGGCAGTATGGCGTGGGAAAGATTGTAAAGATGTTGCCTATAGTATTTAGTGAATGTTTATCCCGTGGAATTACTATAAAGGTCCTGGATGTGCATAAGTCAAGTTGGTTGTCTGACTTAATAAAGTGCAGTGTGTGCTCCAAAAAAGATATAACTTAATCCGTATAAATATAATATATCCATATATAAATGAAACCTATTTTTAAATTAAAAATATTTGTGCAAAATTATGTGATCCATAACGTAATCGATAATGTACATATGTAGTGAACAAACAAATATATATAATCAAGTGCTTTCAGTGCTGCTACAAAAAAAACCCCTGGATTCTGATGGATATTCCAATAAGTAAACCTTTCAGTGCGTGCCTTAATCCGTGTTCTAATAGTGATTGATTGCACTCACCAGATCCTAGCAGCACTGAAAGCACTTGATTATATATATTTGTTTGTTCACTTCATATGTACATTATCGATTTACGTTATGGATCACATAATTTTGCACAAATATTTTTAATTTAAAAATAGGGTTCATTTATATATGGATATATTATGTTTATACGGATTAAGTTATATCTTTTTTAGAGCACACACTGCACTTTATTAAGTCAGACAACCAACTTGACTTATGCACATCCAGGACCTTTATAACACATTTGAATTCACCAGGCTTGGAAACAGCGCTATTTACTTCTATTCCTTTTCTCTAATATCTTACTCCACCTAGTGGAAGTAATCGGTAGTGGCAGCAGTTCCAACAACATTCTTTAATTTTTAAATTTTTATTCCATTGCATGCATCCCATTGCGCGGGTGTTTCTCCGTCTTTTTTCTATTCTAATAACTAAGCTCAAAGTTTGAACTTGACACAATGCCAAATTGCCAATATCTGGACACTTGAAGAATGGTGATGGGAATACTATTATTCTCATCACCATTCAAGTGTCCAGATATTGGCATTGTGTCAAGTTCAAACTTTGAGCTTAGTTATTTTCCCCCTCAGCAAGGACTACATTTTTTTCAGGCTTGTTGGCCATTTAATTGCTGAGTGTTCTGCTCCTTGTCTGCTATTTGGGCATTCAAAGTGTTTCTTTAATATGCCAAGAAAAAAGCACTAAGCTGTTTTGTTAATGTTGAAAATAAAACAAAACCTTTCCTGAAAACTGACTTTTAACTCATTTAAAGGATGGAAATGGGGTAGATCAGTATTTTGACTTAATTTGTGACTTGACCAAAATAAATGACTTGACTTGACTTGCTTGACTTCTAGCAGGGACTCGACTTGACTTGCTTGCTTTTCGCCACAGTGACTTGGGACTTGCTTATGACTTGAAGGTTAAGACTTGAGACTTGCTTGTGACTTGCACATGTGTGACTTACCCCCATGTCTGGTACCAACCCTTGTATCAAAAATACTCCAGTAAATGTGCAAGTAAAAGTAAAAAAAAGTAATACGGTATTATAGCAGAAATATCTGCAAAGGACGCAATGCTCCTGTGTGTGGTTGACAGTTGTGCTATCAGCTCACCAGAAACAACAGATATTTAGGAATCATCAGGCATCCATCAGGTATCACCAAGATACCCCTAATGATGTCATATTTGACGAAACGGTCGTAGGGACGCCACGCACACACGCACCGCGTATGAGTGAATTTTGATACGCACTGAGCTGTTTTTAAATCCATGCAAGGAACGTTTTTTTACATGTACTGGGCTTTTGTCCCATCTGTGGAATTTTTTAATAAAAGAAGCTAAAGGAATCTCTGCACTATTGGAGTCTCTTTTTTCTCCCTTTTAACATACCATTGCTGTATGCTGTTTTCAAACGCTGGAACTCCACTGGATACCTGTGGATCGCCTGTGAAAAGGAATACTTACTGATGTGCACAGATCTCCTCTGAAGGGAGTGTTTCCTGGCGCATGTGGATTGTCTTTGAGGGGAACATCCATTGACATCTGCTGGTCCCCTGCGAGGGGAGTGTCCGGTGCCTCATCGGTGGTTCTGTGATTCTGCTAAGACTTGTTTGACCCCCCTGAGTAAGGGTGGTCGCAGGCTTACTGGTAAGCCTTTCATCCTATCAAAGTTACGGGTAACACAGGTGGTGAATGCTATACCTATACATTTGCACTGGGAGTTATTTTACTGGATACCAACGTCTATGAACTTTCTTTTGTTATTGCTTTTTTTTATGCGATATACTGTAGCTGCAGAACTTATTTTTGAGGACTACCTTAGCACATATTTTAGAGCACTGCACTATCCATAGTTGCATGTTATTTTTTCTGTTATTTGTTTGAGTATGAACATACTGTTTGAACACTATGTGATTTTATTGTGTTTGTATATTACACATATATACACTATCCAGCGCTGCACGCCAGGCATCGGAATAAAGCTGCCATTTTAGTGAAGATTGCCAGCAACAGATCTGCGTGTAAGCCTAGACAAAAACTGAGGATTTATGCCCCGTGCACACGGTCGGACTTTGTTCGGACATTCCGACAACAAAATCCTAGGATTTTTTCTGACGGATGTTGGCTCAAACTTGTCTTGCATACACATGGTCTCACAAAGTTGTCCGAAAATCCGATCGTTCTGAACGCGGTGACGTAAAACACGTACGTCGGGACTATAAACGGGGCAGTGGCCAATAGCTTTTATCTCTTTATTTATTCTGAGCATGCGTGGCACTTTGTCCGTCGGATTTGTGTACACACGATCGGAATTTCCGACAACGGATTTTGTTGTCGGAAAATTTTATATCCTGCTCTCAAACTTTATGTGTCGGAAAATCCGATGGAAAATGTGTGATGGAGCCTACACGCGGTCGGAATTTCCGAAACAAGGTCCTATCACACATTTTCCGTCGGAAAATCCGACCGTGTGTACGGGGCAATATAATTATAAAGACTTAAAATAAACAAAATCTCCTGTTGTGAAGAGAGAGCTGAAATGGCTATATTAGAGGGTTTAATACATAAATCACTTAAAATTATAAATATATACAGGCTGGCCTTATTGAATGGTACAGTACATCTATAGTAAGTAAATGAAACAGTTTATATCCAGGTCCACATTTAACCCCAATGGAAAAACTCCATCAGGTTTCTAGTTTGGAAACCCCACTTTTCTTATTGCACCCCCTCCAGTGTGGGTTGGTGACATCAATACCCACAAATTTTAACAACCACCCTGTGGTTTGGAGGCTAATTTCTCAATGATACGAGCAGGGCATTATTACAAAGAAAGAAAAACAATTCCTGTATCCAGTGGCCCCTAGGATCCCAGTTTTTTTATTCTTAAGAATTCTTAAGAATCTAACACAATCACCAGGTAGGCCAATTATTAGCAGAATTGGCTCTCTTCTGTCATGTGTTGGTGAGTTTTTGGATTTCTTTTTGCAATCACTAGTGGTCTCTACTCCATCCTTTCTGAAGGATACCAAACAGGTACTCATTGACTTGCAAACTGTTTCTGTTGATTCATCCACATATATGGTCACTGTGGATGTGGCCTCGCTATGTAGCAACATAGCACATGAAAATGGAATAGAGGCAACTACATTTTATCTTGATGAGGCCACTGATCTCCCACAAGCACAGAGTGATTTCCTACTGGATCTTTTGAACCTTTCAATGACCCACAATTATTTCTGGTTTGACAAAAAGTATTATCTTCAAATCAAAGGAGTGACAATGGGGACCACATTTGCACCCAATTTAGCAAATCTATTTATGGCCAGATGGGAAGAAGATATGATCTATGCAAGGGATTGGCCAGAATAGACCTTTTATCGTCGGTATATTGACGATATCGTCTTTTTATGGCAGGGTGATGTAGGAACATTGGAGAACTTTATAGGAACTCTAAATAACAACTCTCTTAACATAACACTGACCCACTACTTCAGCCAGATGGAATTTCTTGGATCTAACATTAATGAATACTGGCACTGGTATCATTACTAAAACTTTTTTTTAAACCTACCGACAAAAACGGTTATACCCTTTTATATCCCTTCAAAAAGCTGCCACAACCCTACATGGCTGAGGAATATTCCTAAAGGCCAATTCAGCTGAATAAGGTGCAATTGTTCCAACTTGAATTACTATTATAGTCAAGCCAACGTGCTGTGGAAGAGATTTGTGGAAAAGGGTTATGATGAAGCTTCTATCAACACTACCATTCATCAAATTGCCTTGGTTGAATGGGTGTCTTTACTAACTACCAAAAATAAGGCTTTACCTCCTGCCAATTGTCACTTTGTTACAAATTTCAGAACTCCCAGGTCAAAAGATTATTACACCCAAAATAGTATTTAGATGGGGTGTGTAATCTGCGTGATAAACTGGCACCCAATGTATTAGATCCCCAAAGAGGGGATCTTTGTTTAGTGATCTAAAAGGCTTTTTATCTTGTATAAAATGCATTGCTTGTAAGGAGAATGGCTTAAAGTGTAAGTTCACCTTTACAGAAAAATCTGTAAGGTGAACTTACACTGGTCCCCCTCCTCGCCCTTCCCCTCCCCCTGGTCCAGCTGACCTGAACTGCGGTACTCTCCGGTTCTAAGCCCCAGTATGTCTGCGCCAGGAGTCCAGGGCTTAGAAATCCTCTCTGCATCCACACGTCTTCTCCATAGCTGACAGGATGGGCTATGCAGCTGCTGATTAGTCACTCCTGATGAGGGACATTTTGGACATTCAGCTCAGGGGATTTCTAAGCCCCTGACTCCTGGCACGGATATACCGAGGCTTAGAACAGGAGGTTGCCACAGTCCAGGTCAGCGGGGCCGGGGGGGACCTGTGTAAGTTCACCTTACAGATTTTTCTGTAAAGGTGAACTTACCCATTAAGGAGGAATAAAATCAAAAACTTTACCTCTAGATTCATAGGAAGAGAGTATATAATTGATTCTTGCCTAACATGCAACACTACATTAGTAGTATATCTCTTATGCCCCATACACACTATCAGATTTTCTGCTGATTTTTTCCTTCAGATTTACCAAAACCATATAGTATGAGGTCAAACATTAGGAGTTTCAATTTGTATGCAATCAGGCAGGCCCTTGCACTACATGGTTTGGTAAATCTGAAGACAAAAATCAGCAGAAAATCTGATAGTGTGTATGGGGCTTTAGATTGCCCTTGCTGCAAACAATACATCAGAAAAACCACTAGGCCCACCTTTGTGAACACATATATAACATCAAGAGGGGTTTCAAGGAACACCACCTCTCTGCGCACTTTAGGTAATATCACCACAGAGATGCCAGGTTGTTAAAATTTGTGGGTATTGATGTCACCAACCCGCACTGGAGGGGGAACAATAAGGAAAGAGAGGTGTCCAAACTGGAAACCCCATGGATTTTAGAAATTGACACTTTTGTTCCATTGGGGTTAAATGTGGACCTGGATATAAACTGTTTTATTGACAATAGTTAAATACTGGGATCATTTTACTTATTATTGTTTGCTGCTTATACCTATACATATCCTTTGTCAATTCTATTTTATTATTTTTTAAGACCCCTATTACTTATGTGTCTTATTATGTCCCGCTTAGCTTTTTTGAACACTTGCACATATATTGTGTGTTTTGATTCTATACAATATTTATACTGGACATTGTGACCCTTACTATAGATGTACTATTCAATATGCTCAGCCTGTATATTTGTTTATAACGTTAAGTGATTTCTGTATTAACCCCTCTAAAATAGACAGTTCAGCTCGCTATTCAAAACAGGAGATTATGTTTAATTTCAAGGCTTTATATTGACATATCCTCCCTTTTTGTTTGGGCTTACATGCAGATCTGTTGTTGGTGGTCTCCACTAAAATGGCAGCACTGCCACTTCTGGTCACTATGCTGGTCTTTGCTAGCAATGATTAAGATTTACGTCCGTATACACAAATTACCATCTGCAAAATGGTGGCATTGGTAGTTCCGAATGTGTGGCCACCCTCCTAGTTGGCAGCTGTAGAATTTCTGGTTTTAGCTTTATTCTGATCCCTGGCTGCCATGCAGGTAGATTACCATTTGCAAAATGGTGGCACTGGCACTTATGGTTACGTGGCCGCATCCAAGATGGCGGCAGAAGCACTTTTGTTTCTAACGCTCTTCCAATTTCTGCCATGGAGCTGGCTATTTATGAGGGTTCAATATTTGGCGTCAGCTTGAGGCATTCCCTTGATAACGTGCATGGCATGAAAGGTGTCGAGAGGGGCTTATGTGTTGACATCACGCCGCCGTGTCCACGTGTTTGGAGTAGTGACCATCACTGTAACTGCACTTACATATGTATTATCATGCTGCAAAACGTTTATGCATTTTAAAGTCATTCAGTCTATACTACACTATATAAGCTTTTTCTGGGCTCCTGGCTAGTAAGCTTTTTTACATTTAGTGTGGTGTTCTGGAAATAATTTCCCATGCTACCTATGGCATTCACTAAAGAGGAGGAGTAATGACTAGAGATGAGCTTCGTGTTCGAGTCGAACCCATGTTCGACTTGAACATCATCTGTTCGCTTGTTCCCTGAATTGTGAACGATATGAGCCGTTCGTGCCAAATTCGTGTGGCGCGCCACGGCCCATAATTCACTGAGGCATCACTGTGCATTGCTGGCTGATGATTGGCCAAGCATGCACTATGACCCGCATGCTTGACCAATCACAGCGCCGTCAGTAGAGAGAGCTGCAATTGGCCAAAGCCAGCGTGGCTTTGGCCAATTATGGCTCAGGGGGTTTAGAACACGCCCCATACTATATAAGGCCGCCTGCACGGCGGCCCTGTGTAATGTGTTCCGGCGTGCTTAGATAGACAGAGAGACAGTGTCATTTCATTTGAGTTAGCTAGATTAGGCAGGACAGTCAGTGAGTTAGCTGCACTTACAGTGTATTGTGTATATATATGCATCCCAGGTGTTGTGTATATATATTGCTGGTGTTCTTTTGATCCTATTAGTACCACAGTCAGGCAGCTAGACTATTTACAGTTAGTGTAGTGCGTCCTCCTCACAGTGTTCAGTTAAAGCTACAAGTTAGTTTAGTGTGACCTCTGCACAGTGTTCAGCTAAAACTACAAGTTAGTGTAGTGCGTCCTCCTTACAGTGTTCAGCTAAAGCTACAAGTTAGTTTAGTGTGACCTCTGCACAGTGTTCAGCTAAAGCTACAAGTTAGGGTAGTGCATCCTCCTCACAGTGTTCCGCTAAAGCTACAAGTTAGTTTAGTGTGACCTCTGCATAGTGTTCAGCTAAAGCTACAAGTTAGGGTACTGCGTCCTCCTCACAGTGTTCCGCTAAAGCTACAAGTTGGTGTAGTGTGTCCTCCTCACAGTGTTCAGCTAAAAGTACAAGTTAGTGTAGTATGACCTCTGCACAGTGTTCAGCTAAAGCTACAAGTTAGTGTAGTGCGTCCTCTAAACAGTGTTCAGCTAAAGCTACAATTTAGTGTAGTGCGTCCTCCTCACAGTTTTCAGTTAAAACTACAAGTTAGTTTTTTGCGAGCTCTGCACAGTGTTCAGCTAAAGCTACCTGTAAAAGGTTGGTGGTGTTTTCCTGATCCTATCACTACCGCAGGCAGCTAAATAAGCTACAAGTTAGTTTTTTGCAAGCTCTGCACAGTGTTCAGCTAAAACTACAAGTTAGTGTAGTGCGACCTCTGCATAGTGTTCAGCTAAAGCTACAAGTTAGTGTAGTGCGTCCTCTGAACAGTGTTCAGCTAAAGCTACAAGTTAGTGTAGTGCGTCCTCCTCACAGTGTTCAGCTAAAACTACAAGTTAGTTTTTTGCGAGCTCTGCACAGTATTCAGCTAAAGCTACCTGTAGAAGGTTGGTGGTGTTTTCCTGATCCTATCACTACCGCAGGCAGCTAAATAAGCTACACGTTAGTTTTTTGCGAGCTCTGCACAATGTTCACCTAAAGCTACCTGTCAAAGGTTGGTGGTGTTTTCCTTATCCTATCACTACCGCAGGCATCTAAATAAGCTACAAGTTAGTTTTTTGCGAGCTCTGCACAGTGTTCAGCTAAAGCTACAAGTTAGTGTAGTGCGTCCTCTGGACAGTGTTCAGCTAACAGGGAGCAACTGCAGAACAGTATACTAAACTGGCCACTAAACTGACCACTCTCTAGCCAAGCACCTGGCTACATTATGAGGTGATCATATCCTCACCCTCAAAAAAGGGAAACATGGTGGATCAATATTGGCTTGAGTAGCAAATGGCAGACAATATGGTATCCGGGACCTCTTCCTTATTGAAATAGAAATTAAAGCAAAAGGATGATTTTATAGGATTATAGCTGTGCCCATAATTAGAAAAGAACACATTTTATATAAAACCAAAATGCTTATTCATATACAATTGAAAAAGATGTAGGGTTCAATAAAAATCTGAATATTGTACATATTACATCAGTGGTCACTGGTGTCCATATATAGAGAGTGATTAGAGCTTGATTTCGGATCCCAACATTTTTCTTCAGGGCATTTCTAAGGATCACCAATTTTCCACAAAACTCTGATGAAGTTAAGATCATATACATAATCACTAATTCATCATAAAGTACTAAAGAGCTTACAATCCTAAAACCATTACTTATTCTGTCCATTCCCTTAAAGAACTCACACAGAGACTCTTTAGAGAAAATCACAGAGTGAGTCCACAATACTATGGAGGCTCTGTGCGATCACAGGGGACACAGAAGTACCAGGCTATGGGAATACAATATGCAAAATGACTTCCAATATCTCATAACTTATTGGACACAGACAATACATGTCCAATTAGGGGCTAACATGGCCTCCAATAATATTAATTAATGCAGGGGCACCAGCAGCTGGCTGCAATCACAAATAATTGGTGCTACCATAAAACAACCACTGCAACAAAAAAGGAGAAAGATAATCTCACATAGTAGTGGATCAATAGTCTAGCATCCTTTGACTGGACTGAAGAAAGATTGTGATTTATATTTATTAACCACTTCAGCCCCGGAAGATTAGACTGCACTTTTTACAATTTGGCACTGCGCTGCTTTAACTGGTAATTGCACGGTCATGCAATGTTGTACTCAAATGAAATTTGCATCCTTTTTTTCCCACAAATAGAGCTTTTTTTATGGTATTTGATTGCCTCTGCGATTTTTATTTTTTGCGATATAAATGGAAAAAGACCTTTGGGAAATTTGGGGAAAAAATGATATTTTCTAATTTTTGTTATAAGAAAAATTCAAAAAATAAATCCAATTTTAGTCATACATTTAGACCAAAATGTACCAGCCATTCTGGTCTCTGGTCAGCTTTATGCTCAGCTGGCGGAACCACCGGCTGCATTGTAAGGGTTCCCTGTCGGAACAAGAGAGACAGAGAAAACCATGGAAGACGGTGGGTGGGGGGACATTCTCTCCCACTGCTTGTAAAAGCAGTCTAGAGGCTAATTAGACATTAGGATTGCTTTTACATGAAAGCCGACTGCTGGCTGAAAAGAATGATACCAAGATAATACCTAAACCTGCAGGCATCATTTTGGTATAACCACTCAAAGTCCAGCAACATACCAGTACGTCTCTGGTCCTTATTGGGCATTGATTGGTGGGTATGCCCACCATTACAATACCACCCTTCATCCACCCATTTCTAATGATGGGCATACATGCACCATTTTTTTTTTAACTGTGGTGGTGAAATCATCTCCTACAGCGCTGGAGTTGCTGATTTACATATAGTGGGAGCAAACGCTGTTGCTGTCAAGATAAATAAATCAGTGCTGCAGCTGAATGGCGTACCTGCTATGCAAATGAAGGTTAACAATAAAACAAAGTAACATTACAGTATAACAGTAAGACTTAGCATACCTGCAAAGCAAATACAATAAAACTTACAAACAATAGTAAAAATAAAACATTTTTAACGCAATCTGTGCTTAAAAAATATATGCTAAAGCATGGGGGCAACCTGCCCCTAATGTTAGGAGCAAATCGCTCCTCCACCCCTGCCCCCATGCTTCTGCATATATGCTCTTTTTTTTAACTGTGGTGGTGAAATCACCTCCGACAGCGCTGGAGTCATGGCTTTATGTATCGTGGGAGCAAACGCAATTGCTGTCAGAATGAATAAACCCGTGCTGCAGCTGAATGGCGCACCTGCTAAGCCAGGCATGTCCAAAGCCCGGCCCGCCTGGTAATTTTGACATATATATCTTTTGTGGCCCCCAACAAATCCCCGAGCGCCGGTGGCCACAACAGATATAAATGCTGGCTACCTTGGAGGGGACGGGACGAGTGCCGTACATACAGGAGTATTTCCTGTTTACACGGTGCCCTGTGTAAAAGGAAGTCCCATCTCCTGCGCTGCCATTGGACAACTGTTCTGTTAATCATTAGAGCCGGGACTTTCAATTAAAGAGGCAGCTGAGAAAACGAGAGTTTCTCCTGTATGTCTGTTGGCGCTCGTCCGGCCCCCTCCTTGTCTCCTCCAAGGCTGCAGATGGACATGAATCAGGCTGCACTGATGGCAATGGTGAGTCTGCATTCATGTCAATGTGGGTGCTGCATTAATGGCAATGGAGTGGGTGCTACATTCATGGCAATGGAGTGGGTGCTGCATTCATGGCAATGGAGTGGGTGCTGCATTCATGGCAATACGTTGGGTGCTGCATTCATGGCAAAATGGTGGGTGCTGCATTCATGGCAATACAGTGGGTGCTGCATTCATGGCAGTACGGTAAGTGCTGCATTCATGGCAATACGGTGGGTCCTGCATTCATGGCAATACGGTGGATGCTGCATTCATGGCAATGGAGTGCTGCATTCATGACATTATGGTGGGTGCTGCATTAATGGCAATAGAGTGGGTGCTGCATTCATGGCAATACAGTGGGTGCTGCATTCATGGCAGTATGGTGAGTGCTGCATTCATGGCAATACAGTGGGTGCTGCATTCATGGCAATACGGTGGATGCTGCATTCATGGCAATGGAGTGAGTGCTGCATTCATGGCATTATTGTGGGTGCTGCATTAATGGCAATACAGTGGGTGCTGCATTCATGGCAATACAGTGGGTGCTGCATTCATGGCAGTATGGTAAGTGCTGCATTCATGGCAATACGGTGGGTGCTGCATTCATGGCAATACGGTGGATGCTGCATTCATGGCAATGGAGTGAGTGCTGCATTCATGGCATTTTTGTGGGTGCTGCATTAATGGCATTACGGTGGGTGCTTCATTCATGGCAATACGGTGGGTGCTGCATTCATGGCAATGGAGTGGGTGCTGCATTCATGGCAATAAGGTGGGTGCTGCATTCATGGCAATACGGTGGGTGCTGCATTCATGGCAATACAGTGGGTGCTGCATTCATGGCAATACGTTGGGTGCTGCATTCATGGCAATGGAGTGGGTGCTGCATTCATGGCAATACGGTGGGTGCTGCATTCATGGCAATACGGTGGGTGCTGCATTCATGGCAATGGAGTGGGTGCTGCATTCATGGCAATGGAGTGGATGCTGCATTCGTGGCAATGGAGTGGGTACTGCATTCATGGCAATGGAGTGGGTGCTGCATTCATGGCAATGGAGTGGGTGCTGCATTCATGGCAATGGAGTGAGTGCTGCATTCATGACATCTTCTTTGGGGTGTTCTTTGGGTAGGGGTACCAGGGAGGACATACAGAAAATGCCTCATATGCAGTCGCCTCACTGCATTTGCATTGGAAAGGTGGGCCATACCACTGTCTGGAAACAGAAGGGCTGTAACGATCTCTTCCTGGAATTTTAGGAAGGATCCAGTTCGTCCTGAAGCTTTGTATAGCACAAAAGCGTTCAGCAGAGTCAATTGAAATAAGTATACAGACATTTTTTTTACCAGCGCCTGGCCTTACGGGCAACACGGAGGGGTTACGTGGACACAGAGGGGTTTCTCCACAACACCAGTCGCGGTAGGAATTTGGACTGTTGTATCTGCGTGAAGGGAGGACAGAACGAAAACATTCCGTGAATCCCTCCACTTCACTGCTAACAAATTATTACACTTCAAGCAGGCTCTCTCCCCCATCTAAATCAGGATTCTACAAGCCACTGGGGGAAGCCCCGGCGATTAGATCACACAGTGCCACGTGCGCCAATTCCATAATCAAAAAGGTGACTAAAAAGTGTCACGCTCGTGTAATAATGTACACTATCAGCGACTGCTTCAAACTCCACAAAGAAAACTGTTAGCGTTCGCCGGGATCAGGCCTGACTGTAAATTTTTGTGTAAAAATTACTAAAGCGCTGATGTGAATGATTGTATAAAATTGTGAACCAAAAATTATATTAAGATGAACAAATGATAGTGACTGTTATTATTGTGTTATGTGCTGATATCACAAAAAAGTAAATACTGTATATAAAAAGTTAATAAAGCGCTACCATCAACCTTAATATAGCACAGTGACCCAATAAATAATGTGATCCAATAAAGAATGTGATCTTTTAAAGAATAAATAAACTAATCATATATAAGTGTCCAGTAAACCACACTAGATATAAATGAATTACTGTTCTTCCAAAATGCTTGTAGATTTCTGGAGATGCTGGGAAAAAAAGTCAAATACCACTCATTTGTTAGATAAAACACAAAAGGACAACGATACCCAAATGATCAGGTGTGTAGTCTCTGATGTTGTTCACATGTGGTGAATAGGGATGAGCCGAACAGCCCCCGGTTAGGTTCGCACCAGAACCTGCGAACGGACCGAAAATTTGCACAAACGTTAGAACCCCATTGACGTCTATGGGACTCGAATGTTCGAAATCAAAAATGCTCATTTTAGGGGTAATTTGCATGGTATTGTCCTAAGGGTTTGGGGACCTGGGTCCTGCCCCAGGGGACATGTATCAATGCAAAAAAAACTTTTAAAAACGGACGTTTTTTCGGGAGCAGTGATTTTAATGATGCTTAAAGTTAAAGAAAAAAGTGAAATATTCCTTTAAATATCGTACCTGGGGGGTGTCTATGGTATGCCTGTAAAGTGGCATGTGTGTCCCGTGCTTAGAACAGTCCCTGCACAAAATGTCATTTTTAAAGGAAAAAAAGTCATTTAAAACTGCTTGCGGCTTTAATGTAATGTCGGGTCCTGGCAATATGGATGAAAATCAGTGAGACAAACAGCATGGGTACCCCCCCAGTCCATTACCAGGCCCTTTGTATGGATATTAAGGGGAACCCCGCACCTAAATTAAAAAAAGGAAAGGCATGGGGCCAGCAGGCCCTATATACTATGAACAGCAGTATACAGGCGGTGCAAACAAGACAGGGACTGTAGGTTTGTTGTTAAGTAGAATCTGTTTGTAATTTTGAACTGCTACATTTTTAACGTGTTTAGCTCCAGCCAAAAAATCTATTTTAAGCTTTTTGGAAAACATAGAGAAGGGTTATCACCCCTGTGACATTTGTTTTGCTGTCTGTGCTCCTCTTCAGAAGATTTCACCTCATTTTTTGTCCCAATGACAAATGTTTTTTTGAGAATTTGGGGTTTTATGTGAAACAAGGATTGGTGATAAAGCATCAGTGGAAAGGAGAAATGTTTTTCCCATATTAACTCTTACAGGAGAGAATTTCCCTTCCTAGGGGTAGATTTCATCTCACTTCCTGTTGTCTCCTTCCGTTTGCAAGTAGGAGTCGTTTGTAAGTTGGATGTTTGAAAGTAGGGGCCTGCCCTATATACTCAGCAGAAATTTGGGCCTTAGGTGTTGTTGTGGCCACAACACTGTAAGCCCTCACAGGGCCCTGCTGTGAAATATTATATCAAGAATTGTAATTACATGTCCCTGTTGAACAGGGGCTGAAAAATTGGGCCTTAGGCACTGGTGCTGGTGCCACAACACTGCAACCCCTCACAGATACTCTAGTTGGAACGCAGAAACGAGCCCTACTGCAAAGTATTGCATCAAAAATTGTAATTACACGCACCTGTTAAATAGGGGTTGAAAAATTGGGCCTTAGGCACTGGTGCTGGTGCCACAACACTGCAACCCCTCACAGGCACTCTAGTTGGAAAGCAGGAACGAGCCCTGTTGCAAAGTATTGCATCAAAAACTGTAATTACACGCCCCTGTTAAACAGGGGCTGAAAAATTGGGCCTTAGGGACTGGTGCTGGTGCCACAACACTGCAACCCCTCACAGATACCCTAGTTGGAACGCAGGAACGAGCCCTGCTGCAAAGTATTGCACCAAAAATTGTAATTACATGCCCCTGTTAAACAGGGGTTAAAAATTGGGCCTTAGGCACTGGTGGTGGCGCCCAGAACCAAAAATGTTCTTACAAGCTATTAGCGTGATCATTGAGGAGGAAGAGGATAATTACTCAGGATAGTCACTCAGCATCAGCATAGGCAGTCTTTGAAGGGATCTGAGATTTCAAAAAAAATTATTCAGTTACATCAGCATCAGCTGCTTGGTAGCTGGTGGTGATCCAAGACTGATTCATTTTTATGAAGGTCAGTCGATCGACCGAGTCGGTGGACAGACGCACCCTGTGATCGGCTACAAAGCCTCCAGCAGCACTGAATGTGCATTCCGAAAGAACGCTGGATGCAGGACAGGCCAGTAGCTCAATTGCATACTGTGCAAGCTCTGGCCAGTGATCCATCCTCAAGACCCAGTAACCCAGAGGATTTTCGGTGGGAAAGGTGTCAGATCTTGCCCCTAGGTATTCCTGCACCATGTAAAACAGACGCTGGTGATGGTTGCTGAAACCGATCATACCTTGGGACTGCGGACCAAAAAATTGTCTGAATGCATCGGTCAGACGGTCACCTTCTCCACCGCTCCTTCTTTGACTGACCGAAGCCTCAGCAACACGTTGTCCAGAAACAGGAGTTTGTAACCTCCCAGTCTCTGGGAAAGCGTTGCACAGACCTTTCTGCAAGGCCTCCCGAAGATGCTTCATCCTCTGCTCCCTCTGCGATGGCAAGATAAGGTCTGCAACCTTACCCTTGTAACGTGGATCAAGGAGGGTTGTCAGCCAGTATTGGTCCTTTTCCTTGATACCACGAATACGAGGATCCTTACGCAGGCTTTGCAGGATCAGGGAGGCCATGCAGTGTAGGTTTGCTGAGGCATTCGGTCCGGAGTCCTCTGGGTCACTAAGGACGACATGGTCCGCAGCCACCTCCTCCCAGCCAGGTACAAGTCCATGTGTTTCTTGGGACTGATCCCTTAAAGACTGCTGCTGATGCTGAGTGCCAGGCTCTACCTCCATACTGACACAATCCTCTTCCTCGTCCTTGTCCTCTTCCTGTGTGATCGGCGGGCACGCAGGAACACTGTCTGGATAAAGGGGGCCTTGAGAGCTAAGGAAGTCCTCCTCTTCCTGCCTCTGTTCTGCCTCAAGTGCCCTGTCCATTATTCCACGCAGCGTGTGCTCCAACAGGTGGACAAGGAGGACAGTGTCACTGATGCATGCACTGTCACTGCTCACCATCCTCGTGGCCTCCTCAAATGGTGACAGGACAGTGCATGCATCCCTGATCATGACCCACTAGCGTGGGGAAAAAAAACCAAGCTCCCCTGACCCTGTCCTGGTGCCATAGTCGCACAGGTACTCATTGATGGCCCTCTGCTGCGTGTGCAGGCGCTGCAGCATGGCCAACGTTAAGTTCCACCTGGTGGGCATGCCACAGATTAGGCGGTTCTTGGGCAGGTTAAACTCCTTTTGGAGGTCTGCCAGCCGAGCACTGGCATTATATGACTGGCGGAAATGCACACAGACTTTCCTGGCCTGCCTCAGGACATCCTGTAAGCCCGGGTACCTGCCCAAGAACCGCTGCACCACCAAGTTAAGGACAAGAGCCAAACAGGGCACATGGGTCATTTGTCACCGTCGGAGAGCATAGAGGAGGTTGGTGCCATTGTCACAAACCACCATTCCTGCCTTAAGTTGACCACCTCTGAACCTGCCCCTGCAGAGCTGACAGAACCTTTGCCTCAGTGTGGCTCCTGTCCCCCAAGCACACCAGCTCAAGCACCGCATGGCATTTTTTGGCCTGCATACTTGCGTAGCCCCTTGAACGGCTACGGAGCACTGCTGGTTCAGAGGACAAAGCACGGGAAGAGGCCATGGAGGAAGAAGAAGAGGAGGGAGTGAAGGAGAGAGGTGTGTCACAATCATTGGTAGTGGCATTTTGGAGGTGTGGTGGTGGAACAACCTCCAACACTACTGCACCTTGTCCTGCATCCTTCCCAGCTGCCAGCAGAGTCACCCAATACGCGGTGAAACTTAGGTAATGTCCCTGTCCATGCCTGCTGGACCATGAGTCAGCGGTAATATGCACCTTACCGCTGACCGCCCTGTCCAGCGAGGCCAAGACATTGCCAGTAGAGAGCCGGAATCGCCTTCCGTGAGAAAAAGTGGCGTTTGGGTACCTGCCACTGAGGAACCGCACATTCCACAAACTCACGGAAGGGGGCAGAGTCTACCAACTCCAGAGGCAGCGGTTGAAGTGCTAGCAATTTTGCCAAGCTAGCATTCAACCGCTGGGCATGTGGATGGCTGGGAGCGAACTTCTTTCGGCGGTGCAGCAGCTGGGGCAGGGAAATTTGCCTGGAACAATCTGACGTCGGTGTACCGAAAGCAGATTGCCCACAAGTACTTGGCTGTGACACACCTGATTCTACACCTTCATTCCTCTCAGTGCAGGTCTCAGAGAGGACTGAAGGTATAGTGGGGTTGGAGATATCAGCTGATGAGGAGCAAGGAGAGGTCCTCTTTGTTCTTTGGTGTTGGTCTTTTAAATACGCTTGCCAACGAACTGCATGGCAGGTCAACATATGTCTGGTCAAGCATGTGGTGCCCAAGCGGGAGATGTTTTGGTCACGCGAGATACGCTTGAGACATATGTTGCAAATAGCAGCGGTGCGATCTGATGCACTCGTCTCAAAAAAGGCAAGGAACTTTTTGTATAACGTGCAGAGACTGCAGCGCCCTGCACATGCGGAGCTTTGGGGTGTGATGCAGTCAGTGTGCTGCCCTTAGGCTGGCCCCTGGAGGGCATCCTGCCTCGTTGGTGATGTGCCGCCTCCTCCTCCTCCTCCTCTGTCCTATCAGGCACCCACGTTGAGTCAGTGACCTCATCATCCCCTCCCTCCTCATCACTGGAGCAAACCTGGCAGTATGCTGCAGCAGGGGGAGCATGACTGCCAGATTGCTGTCCTTCTTGGGCACCCCCTCTGTCCGTGCTCATGTTACTGCCTTCATCTAGCTCAGTATCATCATCAGAGCCTTCCAAACGCTGGGCATTCTTCTGGAGCATTTACCCAACACTGTGGTCAAACAGTTCGAGGGACTCCTCAGGAGGACATGGTGGGGCTAGGGAAGGAGTCACTGATGACATTGAGCCGAGGGAAGAGGCCACTGCTTTGCCAGACAAAGTACCCTGAGCATGGGTGAGAGAGAATGAGGAGGATGAGGACGGCTTGGTCATCCACTCGACCAAGTCTTCCGCATGTTGCGGCTCAACACGGCCAGCTGCCGAAATAAAGGCCAAGCGTGTCCCACGGCCACGTGCTGATGAGGATGCACCGTCTCCATGACCGGCACTGTTGCCTTTAGACACAGAGCCTGCTTACCCTCTTTTATTGGCTTGTGACTGTCTGCCTCTCCTTGTTGGCCTTCCAGACATACTAATGGCCTGTAGCTGCACTAAGCTGGGATATATATACAGATATATATATATATATATATGTACTGATACTGCAGCTAGCAAAATCAACTGCCTGCCTGTAGTATGAGAACACCACCAACCTTCTACAGGTAGCTTTAGCTGAACACTGTGCAGAGCTCGCAAAAAACTAACTTGTAGCTTATTTAGCTGCCTGCGGGAGTGATAGGATCAGGAAAACACCACCAACCTTCTACAGGTAGCTTTAGGTGAACACTGTGCAGAGCTCGCAAAAAACTAACTTGTAGCTTATTTAGCTGCCTGCGGTAGTGATAGGATCAGGAAAACACCACCAACCTTCTACAGGTAGCTTTAGGTGAACATTGTGCAGAGCTCGCCAAAAAATAACTTGTAGCTTATTTAGCTGCCTGCGGTAGTGATAGGATCAGGAAAACACCACCAACCTTCTACAGGTAGCTTTAGGTGAACACTGTGCAGAGCTCGCAATACACTAACTTGTAGCTTATTTAGCTGCCTGTGGTAGTGAAAGGATCACGGAAAACACCACCAACCTTCGATAGGTAGCTTTAGGTGAACACTGTGCAGAGCTCGCAAAAAAATAACTTGTAAGTTTAGCTGAACACTGTGAGGAGGACGCACTACACTAACGTGTAGCTTTAGCTGAACACTGTGCAGAGGTCGTACTACACTAACTTGTAGTTTTAACTGAACACTATGAGGGGGACGCACTACACTAACTTGTAGCTTTAGCTGAACACTGTGCAGAGGTCTCACTACACTAATTTGTAGCTTTCGCTGAACACTGTGCAGAGGTCGCACTACACTAACTTGTAGTTTTAGCTGAATACTGTGAGCAGAACGCACTACACTAACTTGTAGCTTTAGCTGAACACTGTGCAGAGGTCTCACTAAACTAACTTGTAGCTTTAGCTGAACACTGTGAGGAGGACGCACTACACTAACTTGTAGCTTTAGCTCAGGGGTCTCAAACTGGCGGCCCTCCAGCTGTTGCGAAACTACAATTCCCATGAGACATTGCAAGGCTGACAGGTGCAAGCATGACTCCCACAGGCAGGGGCATGATGGGACTTGTAGTTTCGCAACAGCTGGAGGGCCACCAGTTTGAGACCCCTGCTTTAGCTGAACACTGTGCAGAGGTCACACTACACTAACTTGTAATTTTCGCTGAACACTGTGAGGAGGACACACTACACCAACTTGTAGCTTTAGCTGAACACTGTGAGGAGGACGCACTACACTAACTTGTAGCTTTAGCTGAACACTGTGCAGAGGTTGCACTACACTAACTTGTAGTTTTAGCTGAACACTGTGAGGAGGACGCACTACACTAACTTGTAGCTTTAGCTAAACACTGTGCAGACGTTGCACTACAATAACTTGTAGTTTTAGCTGAACACTGTGAGCAGGACGCACTACACTAACGTGTAGCTTTAGCTGAACACTGTGTAGAGGTCTCACTACACTAACTTGTAGCTTTAGCTGAACACTGTGCAGAGGTCGCATTACACTAACTTGTAGTTTTAGCTGAACACTGTGAGCAGGACGCACTACACTAACTTGTAGCTTTAGCTGAACACTGTGCAGAGGTCTCACTACACTAACTTGTAGTTTTTTTTACTGAACACTGTGAGGAGGACGCACTACACTAACTTGTAGCTTTATCTGAACACTGTGCAGAGGTTGCACTACGCTAACCTGTAGTTTTAGCTGAACACTGTGAGGAGGACGCACTACCCTAACTTGTAGCTTTAGCTGAACACTGTGCAGAGGTCACACTAAACTAACTTGTAGCTTTAGCTGAACACTGTGAGGAGGACGCACTACACTAACTTGTAGCTTTAGCTGAACACTGTGCAGAGGTTGCACTACACTAACTTGTAGTTTTAGCTGAACACTGTGAGGAGGACGAACTACACTAACTTGTAGCTTTAGCTGAACACTGTGCAGAGGTCGCATTACACTAACTTGTAGTTTTAGCTGAACACTGTGAGCAGGACGCACTACACTAACTTGTAGCTTTAGCTGAACACTGTGCAGAGGTCTCACTACACTAACTTGTAGTTTTTTTTACTGAACACTGTGAGGAGGACGCACTACACTAACTTGTAGCTTTATCTGAACACTGTGCAGAGGTTGCACTACGCTAACTTGTAGTTTTAGCTGAACACTGTGAGGAGGACGCACTACCCTAAATTGTAGCTTTAGCTGAACACTGTGCAGAGGTCACACTAAACTAACTTGTAGCTTTAGCTGAACACTGTGAGGAGGACGCACTACACTAACTTGTAGCTTTAGCTGAACACTGTGCAGAGGTCACACTACACTAACTTGTAATTTTCGCTGAACACTGTGAGGAGGACACACTACACCAACTTGTAGCTTTAGCTGAACACTGTGAGGAGGACGCACTACACTAACTTGTAGCTTTAGCTGAACACTGTGCAGAGGTTGCACTACACTAACTTGTAGTTTTAGCTGAACACTGTGAGGAGGACGCACTACACTAACTTGTAGCTTTAGCTGAACACTGTGCAGAGGTTGCACTGCAATAACTTGTAGTTTTAGCTGAACACTGTGAGCAGGACGCACTACACTAACATGTAGCTTTAGCTGAACACTGTGTAGAGGTCTCACTACACTAACTTGTAGCTTTAGCTGAACACTGTGCAGAGGTCGCATTACACTAACTTGTAGTTTTAGCTGAACACTGTGAGCAGGACGCACTGCACTAACTTGTAGCTTTAGCTGAACACTGTGCAGAGGTCTCACTACACTAACTTGTAGTTTTTTTTACTGAACACTGTGAGGAGGACACACTACACTAACTTGTAGCTTTAACTGAACACTGTGCAGAGGTTGCACTACGCTAACTTGTAATTTTAGCTGAACACTGTGAGGAGGATGCACTACCCTAACTTGTAGCTTTAGCTGAACACTGTGCAGAGGTCACACTAAACTAACTTGTAGCTTTAGCTGAACACTGTGAGGAGGACGCACTACACTAACTTGTAGCTTTAGCTGAACACTGTGCAGAGGTCGCATTACGCTAACTTGTAATTTTAGCTGAACACTGTGAGGAGGATGCACTACCCTAACTTGTAGCTTTAGCTGAACACTGTGCAGAGGTCACACTAAACTAACTTGTAGCTTTAGCTGAACACTGTGAGGAGGACGCACTACACTAACTTGTAGCTTTAGCTGAACACTGTGCAGAGGTCTCACTACACTAACTTGTAGTTTTTTTTACTGAACACTGTGAGGAGGACACACTACACCAACTTGTAGCTTTAGCTGAACACTGTGAGGAGGACGCACTACACTAACTTGTAGCTTTAGCTGAACACTGTGCAGAGGTTGCACTACACTAACTTGTAGTTTTAGCTGAACACTGTGAGGAGGACGCACTACACTAACTTGTAGCTTTAGCTGAACACTGTGCAGAGGTTGCACTACAAAAACTTGTAGTTTTAGCTGAACACTGTGAGCAGGACGCACTACACTAACGTGTAGCTTTAGCTGAACACTGTGTAGAGGTCTCACTACACTAACTTGTAGCTTTAGCTGAACACTGTGCAGAGGTCGCATTACACTAACTTGTAGTTTTAGCTGAACACTGTGAGCAGGACGCACTACACTAACTTGTAGCTTTAGCTGAACACTGTGCAGAGGTCTCACTACACTAACTTGTAGTTTTTTTTACTGAACACTGTGAGGAGGACGCACTACACTAACTTGTAGCTTTAACTGAACATTGTGCAGAGGTTGCACTACGCTAACTTGTAGTTTTAGCTGAACACTGTGAGGAGGATGCACTACCCTAACTTGTAGCTTTAGCTGAACACTGTGCAGAGGTCACACTAAACTAACTTGTAGCTTTAGCTGAACACTGTGAGGAGGACGCACTACACTAACTTGTAGCTTTAGCTGAACACTGTGCAGAGGTCACACTACACTAACTTGTAATTTTCGCTGAACACTGTGAGGAGGACACACTACACCAACTTGTAGCTTTAGCTGAACACTGTGAGGAGGACGCACTACACTAACTTGTAGCTTTAGCTGAACACTGTGCAGAGGTTGCACTACACTAACTTGTAGTTTTAGCTGAACACTGTGAGGAGGACGCATTACACTAACTTGTAGCTTTAGCTGAACACTGTGCAGAGGTCGCATTACACTAACTTAAAGTTTTAGCTGAACACTGTGAGCAGGACGCACTACACTAACTTGTAGCTTTAGCTGAACACTGTGCAGAGGTCTCACTACACTAACTTGTAGTTTTTTTTACTGAACACTGTGAGGAGGACGCACTACACTAACTTGTAGCTTTAACTGAACACTGTGCAGAGGTTGCACTACGCTAACTTGTAGTTTTAGCTGAACACTGTGAGGAGGACGCACTACCCTAACTTGTAGCTTTAGCTGAACACTGTGCAGAAGTCACAATAAACTAACTTGTAGCTTTAGCTGAACACTGTGAGGAGGACGCACTACACTAACTTGTAGCTTTAGCTGAACACTGTGCAGAGGTCTCACTACAATAACTTGTATTTTTAGCTAAACACTGTGAGGAGGACGCACTACACTAACTTGTAGCTTTAGCTGAACACTGCGCAGAGGTCGCACTACACTAACTTGTAGTTTTAGCTGAACACTGTGAGCAGGACGCACTACACTAACTTGTAGCTTTAGCTGAACACTGTGCAGAGGTCTCACTACACTAACATGTAGCTTTAGCTGAACACTGTGTAGAGGTTGCACTCCACTAACTTGTAGTTTTAGCTGAACACTGTGAGGAGGACGCACTACACTAAATTGTAGCTTTAACTGAACACTGTGCAGAGGTCACACTACACTAACTTGTAGTTTTCGCTGAACACTGTGAGGAGGACACACTACACCAACTTGTAGCTTTAGCTGAACACTGTGAGGAGGACGCACTACACTAACTTGTAGCTTTAGCTGAACACTGTGCAGAGGTCTCACTACACTAACTTGTAGTTTTCGGTGAACACTGTGAGGAGGACGCACTACACCAACTTGTCGCTTTAGCTGAACACTGTGAGGAGGACACACTACACTAACTTGTAGTTTTAGCTGAACACTGTGAGGAGGACACACTACACTAACTTGTAGCTTTAGCTGAACACTGTGCAGAGGTTGCACTACACTAACTTGTAGTTTTAGCTGAACACTGTGAGCAGGACGCACTATACTAACGTGTAGCTTTAGCTGAACACTGTGTAGAGGTCTCACTACACTAACTTGTAGCTTTAGCTGAACACTGTGCAGAGGTCGCACTACACTAACTTGTAGTTTTAGCTGAACACTGTGAGCAGGACGCACTACACTAACTTGTAGCTTTAGCTGAACACTGTGCAGAGGTCTCACTACACTATTTTGTAGTTTTAGCTGAACACTGTGAGGAGGACGCACTACACTAACTTGTAGCTTTAGCTGAACACTGTGCAGAGGTCGCACTACACTAACTTGTAGTTTTAGCTGAACACTGTGAGGAGGACGCACTACCCTAACTTGTAGCTTTAGCTGAATACTGTGCAGAGGTCACACTAAACTAACTTGTAGCTTTAGCTGAACACTGTGAGGAGGACGCACTACACTAACTTGTAGCTTTAGCTGAACACTGTGCAGAGGTCTCACTACACTAACTTGTAGTTTTAGCTGAACACTGTGAGGAGGACGCACTACACCAACTTGTAGCTTTAGATGAACACTGTGCAGAGGTCGCACTACACTAACTTGTAGTTTTAGCTGAACACTGTGAGCAGGACTCACTACACTAACTTGTAGCTTTAGCTGAACACTGTGCAGAGGTCTCAGTACACTAACTTGTAGCTTTAGCTGAACACTGTGCAGAGGTCGCACTACACTAACTTGTATTCTTAGCTGAACACTGTGAGCAGGACGCACTACACTAACTTGTAGCTTTAGCTGAATTCTGTGCAGAGGTCTCACTACACTAACTTTTAGTTTTAGCTGAACACTGTGAGGAGGACGCACTACACTAACTGTAAATAGTCTAGCTGCCTAACTGTGGTACTAATAGGATCAAAAGAACACCAGCAATTTTCTTCAGGTAGCTGTAAATACTGTAACAAGACAAGCCTGCCTGTCAGTAGGAAGATAACAGGAACGGATCTAGCTAAACTGAATAAAGTGTATATATATATATATATATATATATGCAACACCTGGGATGCATATATATACACAATACACTGTAAGTGCAGCTAACTCACTGACTGTCCTGCCTAATCTAGCTAACTCAAATGAAATGACACTGTCTCTCTCTCTATCTCTCAGCATGCCGGAACACACTACACAGGGCCGCCGTGCAGGCGGCCTTATATAGTGTGGGGCGTGTTCTAAACCCCCTGAGCCATAATTGCCCAAAGCCACCCTGGCTTTGGCCAATTACAGCTCTCTCTACCGACGACGCTGTGATTGGCCAGGCATGCGGGTCATAGTGCATGCTTGGCCAATCATCAGCCAGCAATGCACTGCGATGCCGCAGTGAATTATGGGCCGTGACGCGCCACACGAATTTGGCGCGAACGGCCCATAACGTTCACAATTCGGCGAACGATCGAACAGCCGATGTTCGAGTCGAACATGGGTTCGATTCGAACGCGAAGCTCATCCCTAGTGGTGAATTGCTATCATACCTTCATTGCTTTCAATCCCTCATAGATCGATATCGCTCGAATAAAATAAAGAACATACCTCATTGTGCAAATAAATAAACTAAAAACGACATGTGGGTAATAAAACACAATTGCACTCACACATGCTCGCAATAAGATCGCATTTAAGAAGGTCAGTTGCATATATTCAGACAGTCTCCTCACTTAGCTTTTTTCTTGCTCACACAGCACTGGAGTTACTGGCTCCTCCTACATGTTACATCACTGGCACGTGACTTTTTCAAGGTGCTGTGTGAGCAAGAAATAAGCTAAGTGAGGAGACTGTCTGAATATATGCAACTGACCTTCTTAAATGCGATCTTATTGCGGGGCATGTGTGAGTGCAATTGTGTTTTATTATCCACATGCCATTTCTAGTTTATTTATTCTTTATAAGATCACATCCTTTATTGGATCACATTATTTATTGGATCACTGTGTTATATTAAGGTTGATGGTAGCGCTTTATTAACTTTTTATATACTGACTCTGCGAATGGTGCAGTTATGTGTTTAGTGTTTTTGTAAGTGACAGTGATCGATTGATACTGCATTTGGGTGGGCTGGGCTGGGCTGGGCGGAGGGGCAGGTGCTAGCAGGTATCTGGGCTGATCCCGCTAACACTGCGTTTTTGGGAACCCTGAACTGCTGGGGACGCTAGTATAGATCTGATCAGATCAGATATCGATCCGTTCGGACACTATATTACTAAGGGAGGTGTATGGTGCGTGCGTGGGTGTTAGCGCTACTGGCACTAATCTGACACTGCCTGGGGTGAAGCAGACCTTATCTGACACTAAAACCTAACTGATATCACCGTCCGGGTGATCAGGGGGTTAAACCTTTATTTAGATATTATACAGTGGGTGCCCTGACGCTATAAAAAAAATAGCTAACGGCGTCACCTGTGACACTAATACAATGATCACTGGTGACAGGGGGGGGGATCAAGGGGTTAAACCTTTATTAGGGGGGTTGGGGGGGTGCCTAGACCTATCTGGGCCTACACTAAGTACCCTAACACTGATTTTTGTCACTAATGACACCAGTACAGTGATCAAAAAAATATGAACACTGCACTGGGTGACACAGTGACAGGGGGTGAAGGGGTTAACTGATCGGGGGTGATCGGGGGGTGATCGGGGGGTGACAAGTGTACCTACATGAACTGGTGTAAGTGTAGTGTTGGTGCACTGATTCTGAGATGTTTTCTGTCCTCTCTCTGGAATGGAAAAAAGTTCCACGAGGAGAGATGACATCACTTCCCCTGCTGTTTTTACACTTACACATGCAGGGGAAGGATTTCATTCGCCAGGACCGAACACCAGGTCCAGGCCAGAAACCATTGGCCTGGGCCTGGAGATTGATCGGTTCTGAAGCGAATCCGATCGGCGCGGCCACCTAGGGGGCACGCACATGCGCCCCCCCCCCCCCAGTCAGCCGCGCGCATGACGTATAGCTATGGTGCCTCGCCCATCCGGGCCAACCTGCTGCAGTATAACTGCGACGGCTGGTCCGGAACTGGTTAATGTAATGCAATGATGCATTGTGGATGTAAAGGATTTTTAATACAGAAATGTTGGCTTACTGAAAAGTATGTCCATGTACAGTATAGTATGCACTCAATAATTGATCGTGGCTCCTTTTGCATGAATTACTGCATCAATGTGGCATGACCTGGAGGCGATCAGCCTGTGGCACTGTTGAGGTGTTATGGAAGCCCAGGTTGCTTTGATAGTGGCCTTGAGCTCGTCTGTATTGTTGGGTCTGGTGTCTCTCATTTTCCTCCTGACAATTCCCCACTGATTCTCTATAGAGTTTAGGTCAGGTGAGTTTGCTGGCCAATCGAGCACAGTGATATCATGATCATTATTAGACATGTGCACACTGAAATATTTTGTTTCGGAATTTCGTTTTTGTCCGAAAAATAAATTTATTTAGTTACTCCCGAAATTCGTTTTTATTTATTTTGTTTTTCGTTAAAAATTGCATTCGTCTGAAAATCCAAATTATGGTCGAGTCTGTCATTGAAGGCTTATAGTCTCTGTCGAATGTTCAAAGAAGATTCGACAGAGCAGCGAAACTGTACGACGCCATATAGTTTACCTGCTCCGTCGAATCTTCTTAGCACTTTCAACAGACACCATAAGCCAAAGTACATGTGTACTTAGTTCTAGCTATTTTACTGCTCCTCCTCTTTGGTTACAATCAGCCAATAACATTCATCATCATCATTATTTTTATTTATTTTTTCTCCCCTACGTCAAATCTTTTCTCCCCTACGTTGAATCTTTTCTCTCTATGTAGAATGATCTTGGACTAATAGAGTTAAGGTTAGGCACATTCGACCATAGGTTTGATGGACACATCATATCTATATCGAACTGTTGTAGCAACGAAAATGAAAATAAAGTGTTTGTTTATGTCAGATCTTTCGTTTTTCGGACTCTGCACTTTCGTTATCATTTGTTAAAACGATAACGAAAATACCTGAAATTCGGACAAAAATGCATTCGGACGAAAACGAATGCACATGTCTAATCATTAACAACTTCAGCCTGGAAGGATTTACCCCCTTCCTGACCAGGGCATTTCTTGCGATACGGCACTGAGTTACTTTAACTCACAATTGCGTGGTCGTGCAACTCTGTACCCAAATAAAATATATGTCTTTTTTTTCCCCACAAATAGAGCTTTCTTTTGGTGGTATTTGATCACCCCTGTGTTTTTTATTTTTTTTCGCTACAAACAAAAAAAGATCGACAATTTTGGAAAAAAAAAATTTTTTTTTAATTTCTGCTATAAAACATATCCATTAAAAAAAATTAAAAAATCTAATTTCTTCATAAATGTAGGTCAATATGTATTCTGCTACATATCTCTGATAAAAAAAACCCAATGAGCGTATATTGATTGGTTTTCGCAAAAGTTATAGTGTCTACAAAATAGGGGAAAGATTTATGACTTTTTTTTTTTTTTACTAGTAATGGCGGTGATCAGTGATTTTTAGTGAGACTGCGACATTGCGGCGGACAGATCGGACACCTAGCTGACATTTTTAACACTTTTTTGGGGAACCAGTGACATTATTACAGTAATCAGTGCTAAAAATATACACTGACATTGTACTAATGACACTGGCAAGGAAGGGGTTAACATCAGGGGCGATCAAATGGTTAAATGTGTTCCTTCAGTGTGTTTCTAACTGTGTGGGGGGATGGGCTGCCTAGCACAACACACTGATGCGTCTGTGTAATACCCTGTCAGAATGGAGATCTGCCTTGTTTACTTCGGCAGATCCCCCCGTTCTGTCTCTGCGGGAGAGCGATCTCGGGTCCCACTGATTGGCTCCCCCGCTGGTTAATCGGCGTGCATGCTCCCACAGAACCTCATGCACGAACCAACGTACACTTACGGTGATTCGCACAGCCGGGCCAACTTGCCACAGTATATCTGTGGCGGCTGGTCGGCAAGAGGTTAAACCAGGTATTGGTACTTCTGGCAGTGTGGGAGCTGCCAAGTCCTGCTAGAAAATGAAATCAGCATCTCCATAAAGCTGGTCAGCAGAGGGAAGCATGAAGTGCTCTAGAATTTCCTGGTAGAGGGCTGCACTGACTTTGCACTTGATAAAACACAGTGAACCAACACCAGCAGATGACATGGCTCCCCAAATCACCACTGGCTGTGGAAACTTCACACTGGAATTCATTCAACTTGGATTCTGTGCCTCTCCACTCTTCTTCCAGACTCTGAGAACTTGATTTCCAAAAGAAATGCAAAATTTACTTTCATCTGAAAAGAGTACTTTGGACCACTGAGCAACAGTCCAGACCTTTTTCTCTTTAGCCCAGGTAAGATGCTTCTGACATTGTCTCTGGTTCAGGAGTTGCTTGACACAAGGAATGCGACAGTTGTAGCCCATGTCCTTGATATGTCTGTGTGTGGTGGCTCTCGAAGCACTGACACCGGCCATTGTCCACTCCTTGTGAATCTCCCCAAAATTCTTGAATGGCCTTTGCTTCACAATCCTCTCAAGGCTGCGGTTATCCCTATTTCTTGTGCACCTTTTTTCTACCACATTTTTTCCTTCCACTCAACCTGCCATTAATGTGCTTAGATACAGCACTCTGTGAACAGCCAGCTTCTTTAGCAATGACCTTTTGTGACTTACCCTCCTAGTGGAGGGTGTCAATGACTGTCTTCTGGACAACTGTCAAATCATCTTCCCCATGATTGTGTAACCTACTGAACCAGACTAATAGACCATTTAACGGCCAGGAAACCTTTACAGGTGTTTTGAATTAATTAGCTGATTAGAGTGCGATACCGTGATTCTACAATTTTCTATCATTTTCTGAGATACTGAATTTTGGGTTTCCACTAGCTGTAAGCCATAATCATCAAAATTAAAATAAAGAAATGCTTGAAATATATCACTCTGTGTGTAATGAATATATATAATAAACAAGTTTCACTTTTTGAATTGAATTACTGAAATAAATTAACTTTTTTAATGATATTCAAATTTTTGGAGATGTACCTGTATATACACACAAACACACATTTTAAAGAAGTCTATTTTTGTCACATTAGAGATCCACACTCAGATAACTTCACTTACAATACAAACAAGTACACAATCCTTCTATTTATAACTACAATATTATATAATTTTTATTATATAAAGCCTTTATATTCAAATATAGTCTTTTCTGGTAAGCTGTTTTATAAACCAGTCCATTTGACGATGACTTGAGGCATACATACATACTTGATATGTTGTTTTTAGAGTTTCATTGCTCATGGGAAACAATTCCACAAATAAATCTGTGTATTAAATCAATAATCTTTATCATTCAGCATGATCTCCAAAAGATTGCAGATCTTATTTCAAACCCACATGCTTGAATGTATAATTTGTTCAATCTGGCAGTACCGCTAGTCTTTGAGGCCTTTTCCTATGAGTCACACTGTTCAGTGTGTAGATTGCATTGGGCATCATATGGCACACCCTCTGCTCTCCTTTTGAAGGAGTTGTTTGTCATGTTTGCATCCTTCTACTCCAGACTGTTTTTTTTGGCAATTTTACTTTAGTAAACTGAAATACAAATAGTTACTATGAGCCCCTGCATTTTACACATAATTGTTGTCTTTTTCTCCCACTAAATGAAAAGATATTATTATATTTATAAAAATAAAGACACAAAAACACAGCAGAACCCAACTTCTTTGGGACCAAGTCCCTCAGTCCCTCTTTCCTTCTTAATTGTACCTTTTTTTGGCCTACTGTATGGACCTCTATTTAAACTGACTATTTATCAAATGTAAATAAACAAACCTTTCACCCAATCTCTAAATTATTGCATTTAATATTATGAAAAGCTGGTATTTAAAAAAAAAGTAGCAGTGAATTCAGTTTAACCAATAATTTTTTGCATATCAATTCTTCATGGCCCATGTAATTAAGAGCGTGTTGGGAGTGTGGCCTTTTCCTACATACTTTTGTGCGACAATGTGCTCCTTTTTCCCTTTTTCCTTTTTCTCAGAAAGTTGTGAAGTGTGCAACTGGCTTTCCAAGCCAGTCAAGAACACATGAAGAATACGTATGTGTGTGTAGGTGTTGACAAATGAAAAATGTGGCCTTTATTTGGTTATAAATTATTACCTGTTTAAATCTAGATTCACTTTAATTGTAATACAAAATGCTGCATTATATTGTTTACTTAGTGAGAAGATTATTTATGGCTCTTTTAGTGTGTTTATGGTTTAAGAATGGGTAATGATGCGGAATATTGCAAACTGTTTTGCTGGAACTTCATAAATATGTAATGCTGCAATTTCATTCAATCCAATTGTTATTATATTGTGATATATACATTATGTGATATATATATATATATATCCTACTTATATATAAAAGAAACAATCTAGAAAAATATGCACCAGTTTAATTGTTAATCACAAACTGTCAGAACAACAAAAAACATAGGAGTCAAAGTAGTGGCTGCAATAAAAAAATATCATATGTTATACAATATAACATAGTACATCTGTCAATAAAACAAATACAATGTGAAATGTCTTATTCCCCAAAAAGAGAAGGAAATAGCTGAAGATATGCCTCCTTTATTTTAGTTTCGAAGCACTGTACAAATAAGTCAACAATTTTGCTCCAGATAATATAGCACAGAACCTGAAACAGGCTCAAAAGAATCCACAACGTCAAGGTTAAGATGTCAAAAAAGGTGTCACTAGTATGTCAAATTATTTCTCTAAAAACTGTGAATGAACATAGATAATATAAATATAGATTATATAAAAACAAAAATAATTCTGTACTGGGGAAGATTTTAACACCCAAAAGCAGCCTACACCAAAATCTGTGATACCAAATTAGTGCATAAATAAATCAAATAGTGTGACGCTAAATTAATACAACATGATAGAAAATATGCCGTACTTAATGTGCATAAAACTCTAATATAAATTAATGATACAAATCTCAATTTATGAAGTGCAACAATGTGAAATAAATGCAAATTTTAAATTTCATTAAAAAAACACACATAATAAACATAATAAAATGAGTGTGTTGAAAAAACAATATTCAAATCCTATAAACAAATAATAAGTCCCAAATCATCCAGGAAGTCTCCCAGACTCCCTGGCCCTGCCCAGCATTCAAAATGGAGGAGAAGTCAACTTCCTCCTCCTCCACGCCTGGTGCTCGTGGGGCCCAAAGCAGCTGCCAACTTGAGCGCATGGAGAGTCCCAGCTGAGGGGTGCTGGACAGCGGAGCTAAATTGGCAAATCAGTGTCTTCACATAGCGAGCGGGCGGTCCCAAAGTCTACGAGGAAGGCGAGCAGCACTAACATGAGGCTGTCTAGAACCAGGAGCCGGGGAGGGAGAAGACATCCACTGCCACCCTGACCTGAGCATCAGCAGACGCAGCATCCCTGGAGCCTCCCAGAGTCTACACTCCTTCTCCAACCTCCTCTCTGCTCCGAGCTGTGATATGACATGGATAGGAAGACAGGCTGACCGAGGGCCCAGAGGACGAGGATGGGCAGGAGGTAGGTACATCACACACACCTACCCACAGACAGGGGGCACAGGAGGGACTGCAGGCAGGGCCAGGGGGTCTCTTTCACCCAACCTCATTTTTATTTAATGATTTTTTTTACTAGTAATGGCGGCAATTAACGAACGACTTATAGCGGAACTGCTACATTGCAGCAGACAAATCAGGCACCTAACTCACACTTTTGACACTTTTTGGGAACTAGTGACACCAGTACAGTAATCAGTGATAAAAAAATGCACTTTCACTGCCCTAATGACACCGGCAGGGGGTTAAATGTGTGCCTAGGGAGTGTTTACTAACTGTGGGGGAGGTGCTTTCACTGCATGAAGACATGGATCAGTGTTTCTGTGAAGCAGAAGCATGTCTTCTATACTCGTGGAATGACAGTCTGTCTTGTTTACATAGGCAGACTGTCATTCTGCCAGAGTGGTGAACGATCAGCGGGTCTGTGGGACCCACTGATCGACTCCCGCTGTGTAAAATCACAGCAGGAATGAGCTGGTGGTGGCGCGCGCCTGACACCTGGAAGTGCAGAATCACGTATATATACTTGATTCTGCGCACAGCGGCTGCCCTATAGTAGTAAAACTGCTATAGGGCAGTCATAAAGCAGTTAAACGGGGAGGGGCGGGGCAAATTTACATGGGGGGCACCCAATTTTAGACTTGCATAGGGCAGCACAAAACCAGAATACACCACTGGTATAGTCCCATATCCAAGTGCAAGTGAATCCAATAAATGTAAACAATCCAAGAAATAGATAGGTGTTACATCCAATGCTGATCACCAAAGTGATATCACCCATAATTTAAGATAAGGTTGGCTCCTTGCCAGATAGTGTGGACCATATTAAAATAACCAGGATGTCTTCCTGTCACTTCTCATTCCCTTGCTGCAAACTCTCCCAGCAAAGTAATGCAAAGCAAGAAAATTGCATCTCATAGAGCAAGATGTTTAACCGCTTTCCGACCGGCTCACGCTGATATACGTCGGCAGAAGGGCACGTACAGGCAGATTAATGTACCTGTATGTTGCCCTTTAAGAAGCAGTTTGCGGGCGCGCACGCTGCGACCTCCGTGAGTGTGATCGTGGGTCCCGCTGACCCGATGTCCGCAGGGATACCCGCAATCGTCTCACAGAGAGGAAGAACAGGGAAATGCTGATGTAAACAAGCATTTTTAATTGCACTGATTGCTGTATAAATGTGAATGGTCCCAAAATCGCACCAAAAGTGTCCGATCTGTCCGCCATAATGTCGCAGTCACGATAAAAATCGCCGATCGCCGCCATTACTAAAAAAAATTAATAAAAATGCCATAAAACTATCCCCTATTTTGTAGAAGCTATAACTTTTGCGCAAACCAATCAATAAACGCTTATTGCAATTTTTTTTACCAAAAATATGTAAAAGAATACGTATCGGCCTAAACTGAGGAAAAAGAATATTTTTGGGGGATTTTTTTATAGCAAAAAGTAAAAAATAATGAGTTTTTTTTCAAAATTGTCACTATTTTTTTGTTTATAGCGCAAAAAATAAAAACAGCAGAGGTGATCAAATACAACCAAAAGAAAGCTCTATTTGTGAGGAAAAAAGGACATCAATTTTGTTTGGGAGCCACGTCGCACGACTGTGCAATTGTCAGTTAAAGCGACGCAGTGCCGAATTGCAAAAAGTGCTCTTGTCTTTGGGCAGCCAAATGGTCCGGGGCTTAAGTGGTTAAAAAATCTGCATCTTGCATATTTTCCACAGTAAAATCGCATTAAATAATGCACAGAGCAGTTTCCAGAGCAGGCAATCTCCAAATGATTGGTGTTCCAGCAGTCAGATAGCGTAAGGACGTCACGTGTAGGCCTTACCCGATGCACGTTTCGTCAAAGAATGACGTCTTCAGGGGAATTGGCCAAAAAAAAAGGATAAGGTATATTTTTATATATAAACACTGGGTCTCAATTCCCATGTATGTGGTATCTCACAGGTGAACCCCAAGCTGTGACCATTCAAACTGGGTCTTCGAGCTGACAGGTGAGTATGTAAACTACAAAATTTCCACTGATAATACTGAACAGTGATCAGTGAAGGGATTCTAACACACTGGAATGCAAAAATAAAATACTGTTTTAAAGGCCTAAATGAAACAGAGAGCAAACATATGGCTTTTGCAAAGGTGAGATCAAAGGATATCCATGAACAAGCATTCAAATATCTTTAGCATCCCCCTGACTCCTGGAAGCGTGATAATACCCCAAAGACAGGATGGGCTGACATTTACTTCAGGTGTAGGTTATTTAGGCATAGTGGGACACAAAGACAGAAGGGTGCCAGTCACTTTTAGATGACTCAAAAAAGTTTTTTTTTCTCACAGTCCATGGGAGAAAGGGTTAGGGTTGCAGATGCTCAGATTAAAGTAGAGCTCTGATACTTCATGCATCAATGCACAGGAAAAGTAACTTTAAGTTGAGACTGACACTCCTGTTTTAGAACTCTCTAGCAGACTTCACCGGTAGCAAAAGCATCATGGAGAGTCAACCACCCTCCATCCTGCTGTCAGAGGACAGCTCCAAATCCATTTGCTTTTTGGCCCTCCTCCATGTCTAGTCACCTTGTGGCCACTTTAGGGAGATGCGCCTAAAAAGAAGCTTCAATCAGCCAGCCCCAAATATTTATACCCTTTCCTGTAATGCACCACTGATAAAAGAATCTCCTCGTGGTGGGTTGGGAAAAGATATGAATATTCAAAATCCAGGCTTACTGTGTGAGCTCACACTAATACTAGAGGTGACAGTGCCATCTACTGACAGAAGGGGGAATACAGAACCACATTTAGACACTCCTGCTTAAGGCAGGGTGGCTAAATATCTTAAACAGAAGAACACGTTCATGAGGCTCACAATGGATGGGGTTAATTTTGGCTTTAGAATTTGTTATTTTTGTCAATGCTTGCCTTATATTGTGCTATACCCATATATACTTGTTGATTCAAAAGTGTTTTTTGTTTTTGAAGCTGCATCATAATGTGGAACACACCATCACATTTCCCATGCTATTAGTAGTGGTACACACTTACTCAATGACTATGCCCTCTGTGGAAGCCACCCAAGGCAAAACATATTGTGGCTTCCTTAAATCTTGAGCCTTTCCCTAATACCATTCCCGATGAAGGGGCCGTGCGTGGCTCCGAAACGATGCTTTTATAGTTACATAGAGTAAAGGAGGAGGAGGGGTGGCAAGGAAATGGGGGACGGGGACAGGGAACAGGGAGAACAGGGAAAGGGGAAAGGAGAGGACTGGACACCGACCCTCCTCAAGAGGTGGGATTTTAAAGGAAAATTGACTGAGTTGTGTAGATGAGCATAATAAACAATCAGCTAAAATATTGGTATTTATTGAAAAACATAATAGAAAATTGTACACAATACATGAGTAAAGATATGATTGTCCAGTAGTAGCATCAACGGTTAATACGTGACTTGAGCCAACATGTTTCGCAAATAGAAATTCGCTTCATCAGGGCTAAGCACGATGCAGTTAATGCGTTTACACTGTATAAACAGAGAATCATCTTAGATCATAGGGTAACTTAACATCTCTTCACAAATATCAATAGTGACATACAATAGCTCACCTACTATAATTTCAGGACTAGATTAAAATCACCACTTAATAGACAGCAACTGCGCAGCCGGCCGGTATGAAATGTCACTGGGTGCCAGATCCCAGAATGACAGTGCCTGTAGGAGAACTGGGCCACGCATTCAGGGGGTTAAACGCAGGAACCGCTGCTGAAAATGCAAGATGGTATATCTATCAGAAAGCACCAAAGATGATTGGTAAATCAATCAATACTACCAATGGTTAGTCAATAACAGATTGATTATATAAAAATCAAAAATATATATGGTGCCTCATTTAGTATATAAAAAAAATGTAATATCAATGGTGCAGGAGCCCAGCGCAACATTCCCTTTTGGACTTACGGATACACATATGATTAAAGATGTCCCCACGGGGCAAAGCCAAAAACATACATGATAGCTAATTAAAGATCCAAGGCAAACAAAACAAACTAAAAAGTGAAAGTATCCCCCAGTGTCTGACCGGAAAACCGGTACAATAATCACAAAGTGTGATATCTGATATGAGTAAACTCACCATTAGACGTAAAAAGGCGAGGGGGGAGGCCAAACCTAGTACCCGCAGGAATGTGGTATAATAGAGAGTGCGGGCGTCCGCCCGTTCACGATGGATGGCCGCAAGATGTGTCTGACAGACAACATCAGCGCCTCCATCTTTAAGTGCTGTGGCCCTACCGGAAGCAATAAGGTCGCAGTGACCTCCGGCATTACTTCCGGTCCGGGTGTCCCTGCCTTGGTGCGCGCGCATCCACAGAGCGGACGCGAGCGCGTTCCACCTATAGTGGTGCGCGCGCATTGCCCATAGCGCACAAGCGGCGTAATGGGCAGCTGGGGGCGGAATAAAGGGAAGCTCCACCCCCTGGGCAGGGACATCCGAATCCTCCTACAAAATTGCCAACATACCCGGCCAACTGCGGAGGCGCTGGAAAATGGTGCAAAACAACCAAAGATAAACCAAAAATCGTGAACAATGAAAAATATATATACATATATATACATGTCGGTCTCAAAGACCGAATATCTTACAATGGTCATGTGAGTCTACTTGAACAATGACAGAACAGCAAGAAAGTAGGGAAATTTAAGGATATCTACATGGAAAGAAATTTAATATTAAAGAGATATCACCCATACAGGTTTTGGTAAATTTAGTTGTACAATTAGATCATATATGGGAGATAGTAATAAGTAGCAGACCTGACTAATAATGAGTCATTTAGAACATCTTGATTACAATGATAAGGTGAACCTAAGATAATTGTTTCTATACTACAAAAGTAAAATGGTTACTCACTATATGAATGTATATAGTGTTATATGTCTAACGAGCAGAGGCACCTCATTGTAACAGGTGGCAAGTAATAAGGCAAGAATGAGTGACACATTAATAGTTCCAGTTAAAGTTTAGTCAGGTGAAAACACAGAATCTCATACCTAAAAAGTATATATAAACATGTTCAATGTTGGTATGGATATATGAATCTATAAGAAGGGGTTGAATGTGAGTGCCGTGTTGAGGCCCGGTGGGCTGGTTGCCCGTTGATTATATATCCACCTGGCCTCACGCTGCAGGATCGTTTTGTCCACATTACCGCCCCTCTCTGGCTCAGGTATGACCTCAAGGGCAAAGAACGTCACAAAATTAGGGTCATAGCTATGTCGAAGGCCCACATGTTTACAAATGGGTGTATACAGTAGCCCTGCATCCAAGTAGTATAAATGGTCCTGTATTTTTCTTTACTCATGTATTGTGTACAATTTTCTATTATGTTTTTCAATAAATACCAATATTTTAGCTGATTGTTTATTATGCTCATCTACACAACTCAGTCAATTTTCCTTTAAAATCCCACCTCTTGAGGAGGGTCGGTGTCCAGTCCTCTCCTTTCCCCTTTCCCTGTTCTCCCTGTTCCCTGTCCCCGTCCCCCATTTCCTTGCCACCCCTCCTCCTCCTTTGCATTACTGTTTTTAGGGATGGAAAATCATTTGAGTTGTTTTTCACCTAGCCCCAATTATCCTGCCTCCACTGTATATATTCTAATTAGGTGAAGAACCTGTATTTGCTGGATAGGGACGACTATGGGACTGTTTCTTATTTACACCGTGATTTGATTTTTGATTGTTTATTGTCCGTTTACTTGTACAGTACTGTACTGCTTGGTATATCTTCTTAATTTCTTCCTTCTCCCCGGTAGGGAGTTCTTCCTTTCGCTGTCCTTTTTCTATCTATATATATCTGACTCAGATAACCCTCTGGGTGCCTAGCATAGCCCGACCTTTCCAAAGAAGTACCTACCATCTAGTACTTTTCTATAATGTCCCAATTTCTGGGAACCAACTGGGATCAGTTCCTGGATAACATACAAAGCACATGTATCCCTCACACACAAATAGAGGTCAATTTAGATGTGTATTTCCTTAAATTGAAAAGACTTATGGAGAAAAAATCTAATCTTGGATGGCATATCCGCTTTTTCGATCGGTACCTGGGTGATAGAATTTGTCCCCAGGGATTGAGAATCCAGATATTTCCCTCCTTTGAGGTGACCGATCCCCAATTCAAAGAGGAATGGGAACAGAGTCTAAATAGCTGTTCCGCAGACCTCATCAAAAAACTTAAAAATAAATATAGCATTGAATTAAGTGATCTCGATAAGGAAATTGAGGCACTAAAAACAAACGGACACCAAATCGCAGGAAATGCCGATTTTCAAAGAAGAGAAAATGAACTGATGCAATATCTGGAAAATTATAACAAAGATATAGTTATGAAAAAGGAAAATAAGCTTTACAAAGATAAACTTGCCTTCTCAGGAGGATATGCATATCGGTGGCCCAGAGGCCATCATAACAGGCGAGGAAAATTTCCTCGATCAAAGAATAATTACAATAATAAAAGTATGACAACATTATACAAATCCGATTCAGATGCCTCAATATCATCATCTTCCGTTTCATCTTACAAACAACCACCTAAAACGACACGGGGCTCACATGGCAGGGGACGACTACCAAAACGAGGCAATAGCCACGAACATCAAAACAATGGAGGGTCACAGAAAAGACGGATGATGTCCCCCCGCAAACATCCCCCGAGCAACCAAGGTCAAGATCAGGCAGAGGGGGCCCCGGACATATCGGGTTTAGGAACTAGTATATTACTCCCCTTGCCGGACAACACGGGAGCAGACTCCCAACGGGAACTGGGAGCCGTACCTAAAACCTGCCAGGGCCGTAATTTCAATTCAGGCTCAGCCCCTTTAGTGAACGCCCCCAACCCCCCGGCCACTCCAGTGGCCCAACGCAGCGGAAAGATGGATGCATTTGTGATAAAACAGCCAACACTGGGACGGGATTAGATATCATTAATCTTTCCTCATACCAACTCACAAAAACTGAGAGGGACGTTCTTAGACTAGGACTTAGTTTCTGCCCCTCACAACAAATTGACAAGTTCACCCTTGTAAAAGATCTACATATGTTCGCTAGAAATCTTACATATAAATATATATTTGATACTGATAAAGGCAGAATGCCAAACAAAGAGGAAGACCCATATAAGGGATTTAAGGTACAAGACTTTAGAGCATTGAAAACATTAATCCAACTGCTGGATGAAAATGAGGGATATGGGAACTTGGAAAGTTCCTCGTCGGAGGATGATGAAATAGGCTCTAGTATACCCATAAGACCATCAAAATTTAAAAATAAATCTCAGAAATTCCCAAATCTCCAGACATGCCCAGCTGTATGGGCTTTCTTGAAACAGACCACAAAACAAATAGAAACCATACATTTTGCACAATCTAAATCTAGGAATCTGTCGCCAGCACAACAATCGGCATTGGCAAACTTAATGAGGAAAGATGAACTAGTGATTAAACCGTCGGATAAAGGAGGGAACGTGGTGGTGATGAACAAAGAAAATTATATTACTATGTGCCTAAATATTCTTGAGAACCATGAATGGTACCAGCAGATTGAACCCCAGAAACTAATCGAAGCTAGATCTTACTATGTGTCAATCATTAACCGGGCATTTTCCCAAGGCCTGATTGATGGAGATATCCGTGAGTTCCTTGAGGTTAAATGGCCGATAACACCGACCTTCTATTCATTACCCAAGGTCCACAAAAATCTATCTAAGCCCCCCGGACGTCCAATCGTCTCGGGAATAGGAAGCCACACAGAGACTGCGAGCCAGTTTGTGGATGACTATATGCGCCCACACGTCACAAGTCTACCATCTTACCTCAAGGACACGTTGGAACTACTAAAGATCCTTGAGGGTCTTACGGTACCCTCGGGTACGATCCTGGTAGCTATCGATATAGAAGCTCTCTATTCAAGTATACCACATAAGTTGGGAGTTGCAACGGTGGCCGAATTTCTCAAGGAACGAGACACGGATAGTTGGGATATGTGTCAATTTGTGTTGGAGCTGTTGGAACATATACTTACCAACAATATTTTTCTTTTCAATGGCGTGACCTACCTCCAGGTACAGGGGGTAGCGATGGGGACTTCGTGTGCCCCATCGTATGCCAACCTGTACCTGGGGGGGTGGGAACGCCATCTCTTTTCGGATGAGGGGACGGCGATGTACCTCTGCCATATTCTTCTGTGGCGGAGGTACATCGACGATGTCCTCCTCATATGGACAGGGACAATGGAGCTGCTTAGAAGCTTTATGGAACTCCTTTCACATAACAAGTTCAATCTCAAGTTCACTATGCAATGTGACACAACGACTATTTCATTTCTGGACCTACGTTTGGCCCTTAGAGATGATGGCTCAGTTTTCAGCACACTATATAGAAAGGAGACGGCTGGCAATACTATTCTGCATTTTACTAGCTCCCATCCCCGTACTTTAATCAATAGCATACCCTACAGTCAGTACCTCCGAATCCGACGAAATTGTACTAGAGATGGGGACTTTGAACGAGAGGCGCAGGCCCTTTATGATCGTCTACTCAAACGAGGGTATAGCAAAAAAGTTCTTAAAAGAGCCTATCAAAGGGCCAAACTCAACTCACGCGAATCTCTCATCTTCAAACACAAGGTGAGAGACTCACACCCCACCACTAAACTAATCACCACCTATACATCACAACAACAGGAGATACGGCGCCTCATTGGCAACAATTGGCATTTCCTATCTGAGGACCCGGTCATCTCGAAATACGTGGCTAGCGTGCCACAAATCACGTATAGGAGACCACGTTCTATCAGAGATACGATTGTCCATAGCCACTTGCAATCCTCAAGATCATCGGCAGGAGCAGAGGGAGGCAGTGGCACTTTTAGGTGTGGGCAATGTCAATTTTGCCCATGGATTAGGGAGGGTCGGAGTTGCCCCCTCCCGAGAGGAGGCATTCACAAACTGAAAGGATATGCTGATTGCACCACAACGGGCATTGTATATCTAGCCATGTGCCGCTGTGGTGCCTTCTATATAGGGAAAACTAAGCGCCCTTTCGCCAAAAGAATACAGGACCATTTATACTACTTGGATGCAGGGCTACTGTATACACCCATTTGTAAACATGTGGGCCTTCGACATAGCTATGACCCTAATTTTGTGACGTTCTTTGCCCTTGAGGTCATACCTGAGCCAGAGAGGGGCGGTAATGTGGACAAAACGATCCTGCAGCGTGAGGCCAGGTGGATATATAATCAACGGGCAACCAGCCCACCGGGCCTCAACACGGCACTCACATTCAACCCCTTCTTATAGATTCATATATCCATACCAACATTGAACATGTTTATATATACTTTTTAGGTATGAGATTCTGTGTTTTCACCTGACTAAACTTTAACTGGAACTATTAATGTGTCACTCATTCTTGCCTTATTACTTGCCACCTGTTACAATGAGGTGCCTCTGCTCGTTAGACATATAACACTATATACATTCATATAGTGAGTAACCATTTTACTTTTGTAGTATAGAAACAATTATCTTAGGTTCACCTTATCATTGTAATCAAGATGTTCTAAATGACTCATTATTAGTCAGGTCTGCTACTTATTACTATCTCCCATATATGATCTAATTGTACAACTAAATTTACCAAAACCTGTATGGGTGATATCTCTTTAATATTAAATTTCTTTCCATGTAGATATCCTTAAATTTCCCTACTTTCTTGCTGTTCTGTCATTGTTCAAGTAGACTCACATGACCATTGTAAGATATTCGGTCTTTGAGACCGACATGTATATATATGTATATATATTTTTCATTGTTCACGATTTTTGGTTTATCTTTGGTTGTTTTGCACCATTTTCCAGCGCCTCCGCAGTTGGCCGGGTATGTTGGCAATTTTGTAGGAGGATTCGGATGTCCCTGCCCAGGGGGTGGAGCTTCCCTTTATTCCGCCCCCAGCTGCCCATTACGCCGCTTGTGCGCTATGGGCAATGCGCGCGCACCACTATAGGTGGAACGCGCTCGCGTCCGCTCTGTGGATGCGCGCGCACCAAGGCAGGGACACCCGGACCGGAAGTAATGCCGGAGGTCACTGCGACCTTATTGCTTCCGGTAGGGCCACAGCACTTAAAGATGGAGGCGCTGATGTTGTCTGTCAGACACATCTTGCGGCCATCCATCGTGAACGGGCGGACGCCCGCACTCTCTATTATACCACATTCCTGCGGGTACTAGGTTTGGCCTCCCCCCTCGCCTTTTTACGTCTAATGGTGAGTTTACTCATATCAGATATCACACTTTGTGATTATTGTACCGGTTTTCCGGTCAGACACTGGGGGATACTTTCACTTTTTAGTTTGTTTTGTTTGCCTTGGATCTTTAATTAGCTATCATGTATGTTTTTGGCTTTGCCCCGTGGGGACATCTTTAATCATATGTGTATCCGTAAGTCCAAAAGGGAATGTTGCGCTGGGCTCCTGCACCATTGATATTACATTTTTTTTTTTTATATACTAAATGAGGCACCATATATATTTTTGATTTTTATATAATCAATCTGTTATTGACTAACCATTGGTAGTATTGATTGATTTACCAATCATCTTTGGTGCTTTCTGATAGATATACCATCTTGCATTTTCAGCAGCGGTTCCTGCGTTTAACCCCCTGAATGCGTGGCCCAGTTCTCCTACAGGCACTGTCATTCTGGGATCTGGCACCCAGTGACATTTCATACCGGCCGGCTGCGCAGTTGCTGTCTATTAAGTGGTGATTTTAATCTAGTCCTGAAATTATAGTAGGTGAGCTATTGTATGTCACTATTGATATTTGTGAAGAGATGTTAAGTTACCCTATGATCTAAGATGATTCTCTGTTTATACAGTGTAAACGCATTAACTGCATCGTGCTTAGCCCTGATGAAGCGAATTTCTATTTGCGAAACATGTTGGCTCAAGTCACGTATTAACCGTTGATGCTACTACTGGACAATCATATCTTTACTCATGTATTGTGTACAATTTTCTATTATGTTTTTCAATAAATACCAATATTTTAGCTGATTGTTTATTATGCTCATCTACACAACTCAGTCAATTTTCCTTTAAAATCCCACCTCTTGAGGAGGGTCGGTGTCCAGTCCTCTCCTTTCCCCTTTCCCTGTTCTCCCTGTTCCCTGTCCCCGTCCCCCATTTCCTTGCCACCCCTCCTCCTCCTTTGCATTACTGTTTTTAGGGATGGAAAATCATTTGAGTTGTTTTTCACCTAGCCCCAATTATCCTGCCTCCACTGTATAGTTACATAGAGTATATTCATGCCATCATTAAACCCTGGTCGTTTTACAAGGGAGTAAACATTCATGTTGCAAAACCTTCTGACCTAGATCACTATCTCTAACATTTGCTTACATTCTGTCCAAGATATTAAACTGGATGAGGCTAACATTGTCTTAATGACTGAGACAAAGATGTCTGCCAACAGTGACCTTTAATCCCAGAATGTCATAGATGTGGTTGCCAATCCTAGTACGAAACTGTGGTTGGTATTTCTCTTTAGAAAGCTCCACAATCGCAAATGTATATATATTACCAATAGTATTAGGATGCCTGCCTTTACATGCACATGAACTTTAATGACATCCCAGTCTTAGGCTGGCCATACACTATACAATTTTCCTGTTCAACTTTCCTTTAGATTTACCAAAACCATATAATATGAGGTGAAATCTAAACCCTTTCAATGTGTATGCAATCAGGCAGACCCTTGCACTACATAGTTGAAGGTAAATCTAAAGAAAATTGAATAAGAAAATTGTATGGTGTATGGCCAGCTTAAGTCTGTAGGGTTCCATTTTGAGTTGGCCCACCCTTTGCAGCTATAAAAGCTTCAACTCTTCTGGGAAAGTTGTCCACAAGGTTAGGAGTGTGTCTATGGGAATGTTTATTCATTCTTCCAGAAGCGCATTTGTGAGGTCAGGTACTGATGTGGACGAGAAGGCCTGGCTCACAGTCTCCGCTCTAATTCATCCCAAAGGTGTTCTATCTGGTTGAGGTGCAGGCAAATCAAGTTCCTCGACCCCAAACTCGCTCATCTACAGTATGTATTTGTGGACCTTGCTTTGTGCACCTGTCAGTGATGTATTTAGGTTTTGTGCTGCCCTAGGCCTGACTAAACTCATGCACCCCTAATTTAAATATGACCCACGCCTTCTTGTCAAGGTCATGTCCCTTGCAGTTTAAGACCCGCCCTGTCATCTGTAAACCACACCCCTTTCTTTTTAGGCTCCACCTTTTTGTCTTAGAGCTCCACCTCTTACTCTCTTTACATTAAAAGTGGGTACCAAGTGTAGCCTCATCACTGCCCTTCAATGCAGCCTCATCAATACCCATCAATTAAATTATAAAACATATGTAGCGCTCATTTTACCCACAATATGTGAATAATAATAAACTTTCCAGAATCTGAAAAACCAAATGCAAAGTGCAATGCGATTCCACTGTAACGAATAGAAAATGCAAGAATGAATATGAACCCGTGACGTCCCAAAACATATATATCCAAAACAAGTACAAAAACTATGTGGAAATATCTAAAAAACTAGTACAAAGTGCAATGCGATTCCACTGTGACGCATGAAAAATGCAAGGACATAATTGAACCCATGGCATCCCAAACCATAAAGGTCCAAAACCAATACAAAAAAATGGATGGGTAGATTAGCAAAAAACAAATAAATAATGTAATGCGTCTCTCACAAAGATGCATGCAAAAATATAAATAATTCTAAAAATCCATGACTCATATAAAAATATCCAGTGATTCATACATAACTAATTAATGATGCATAAAATAGAATAAATGAAAAAAAATAATAAATAGTGAGGTGTCATTTACAAAATAGCATAGATGGGAAAATATATAAGAACGTAAATATACCAAATTCATAAATAGTGAAGTGTAATACAATCAAGTCCATATAATGTGCAAACAGTACATGTGAATCCGTAAATCCAGAGTGGGTGTAATAAATGTCCCAGTAATCTAATCAATAAGTGAAAAACTATGATCCCAACTTCATGCAGCACAGCTTCTAATATCAGCGAAGACAGGTTTTCTGATCATGAAAAAAGTGCAAGTGCAGTGGATACAGGTTATAACGAACAGTGACCAATAAAAAAGGATGTGCACTTTCACAACGAGCTCTGGGGTGCGGCACCTGTTTCCCCCAGCCTCTCACCTGTAGAAGCGGCCCCGATGGGCCAAGTAAAGCTTAACTCGACAAGCGGTATAAGTCTCCACAGGCACAGCAGCTTCTGATGGTAGTAGCAGCTTAAGGGTCACAAATTTCTCCAGCCAGCAGTCACACTCCCCTCGTTCAGTGCACATAAATAAATGGATAATAAAGGAAAGAAGAGGGCTCCATAGTATAGTATTTAGAGTTTATTTAGAAATAAAACAAGCAGTAACTTACATATAAACTCAGTAATGACAGCTAAAATCGAAAGCTACCGGGTTCGGCCTTACCCAGGCAGCAGCGGCACCTGGCTCCTCCCTGACGCGTTCCGTCACAACACACGTGACTTTCTCAAAGGGTAAAGGAGTCAGGTGTCAGCCAGCATATTTATACGATCTCGGCCGCTGTAAACACCAGCGGGTAGGTAAAAATCTAAAACCAATCCTGGTAAAGGGACAATGTAAACGATCCATATGGGGCACAATTCTAAATACTAAATCAAAACGAATAATTTTAATCATCAATCATATAAAAGATATAAAAAAAAAAATGTTTTTATTTTTTTTTTTTTACAAATAGGACAATGAATCTATCTAAATCCAAGACGCCATCTAGTGGAGAAGGAATGGGAATTGCTACCACGAAAAAAACAATGAGCCAATAGACCAAAGATAGACATCTATATGAACTCTGTCTTCTAGAATACAAAATTCAATTATAAAAAGTAGAGGGCACAATTACTTAAAATATTACTCATAGCATAATTAAAAGCAATAATAAATATTACTCATAACACAATTAAAAGTAATAATAAAACCAGGAAAATGACCCAAAACTAGCAGCTAAGATCCTACCGCATAGTAGAACTCAGCATATTAAAATACAACTAATGTTTCTATGGAAGTATACAGCACATGCAAGAGGAAAATATGCGTCTAACCATTGACTAATACCCCTAGGCTCTTGGTAATAGGTAGTCATCTTTCACTCCAAAAATCTCATATTTCACATTTAATCAATATAGATGGATGAAATATAATTATCAAATAATAAAATATTAAAAGTTGGAGATAAAACAGTTAAGATCGAATTCTACATTGTGCCCTAGTGGCGCCAATGTACGTAATTCGTATATCCATCTAGACTCAGCTTGGCTAATCTTAATAATCTTGTTATCACCCCTCCAATGGGGTTTGTATTTTTCTATTCCACAAATTATTAATGATGAGGGATCACTGTTATGATATTTTGCATAGTGTCTTGATAAGCTATGCTTATCAAAACTCTTTTTGATGTTCTGAACGTGTTCCCTCAGTCTCTTCCATAAAGGTCTCTTCGTTCTGCCAATATATTGGATTTGGCAGGGACATTCAAGTAGATAGACAACCCCTTCACTACGACATGAAATAAAGTCTTCTATTAGATAATTCTGTGATGTTACTGTTGAAGTAAAGCTCAATTTCTTTCTTTCTCTTTCTTTCGTATGTCGACATGCATAGCAATTTTTACATGGGTAATATCCTTTACCTTCGAAGAAGGAAAAATTTCTCTTACTCAGAGGATCCAGGACATTTTTTGCCATACGATCTCTCAGGGTGGGGGCTCTTCTATATACAAATCAAGGTTTTTCCGGAAGAATAGTGCCTAAATGATGATCAGCTCTAATGATATCCCAGTGTTTCTTAAAGATTCTTTCTATTTGCTTATACTGAATAATAAAATCAAGGATGATTGGTGGACTATCTTGATTAGCAGGATTTTTGACACTATCTACTATTAATTTTTCTCTGTCCAATGATGCAACATCCTGAATTTTCTCCTCAATAAACTTAGCATCATACCCTTTTTGGACGAATCTATCTCCAATCCTTTTTGCTTGTTCATAGAATTTTTCTTTTGTAGTACAATTTCGCCTTAGTCTAATTAGTTGGTCTTTTGGTATATTGCCCAACCATAAAGCATGATGGCAGCTATCAAGGGGTAAATAACTGTTCCTATCTACCGTCTTAAAAAATGTATGTGTAGTTAATTCATCTCCTTCTTTGTTTATTACTAAGTCTAAAAAATGTATCCTCTCATCATTTATTTTCCAATTGAGTTTAAAGTTTTTGTTGTTGGTATTAAGATTAAAACAAAAATCAGTGAGGCTTTCTCTGTTTCCACTCCAGATTATAATAATATCGTCTATATATCATTTAAACAATGTGAGAGAATTCAGTACATTGTTATATAAAACGTACTCCTCCCATTCCGCCATATATTGATTGGCAACGCTGGGCGCATATTTCGCGCCCATCGCAATTCCACATATTTGTTTGTAATAATTGTTATTATGCCAAAAATAATTGGAATTTAGATTGTATCTCAAACAGTCAAGAAGGAACCTCATTTGTTTACATTTTAGATCACTTAAGTTTCTCAAAGCCCATTTAGTCGCCTGGATAGCCTCTTCATGATTAATAATTGTATAGAGGGATGCGACATCGGCCGTTGCCAGATATATAGTTCCATTCATCAAAGTAATATCGTTTAGAAGTTGAATGAGATGTTTCATGTCTCTCAAATAAGATCTAGTCTTCTTCACAACCGGTTGCAGGAACCAATCGATATATTCTCCTATGCGCGCACCAATTGAGTTGATCCCATTCACTATGGGTCTACCTGGAGGTTTTTGCTTATCTTTATGGATCTATAGATGACAGGTATCCTACATGTCTTGGGTTGTAAGTAAAGTGTTTCCTTCTTGTTCAATAATCCCTTATCACATCCCTTCTGTATAAGGAGCACAGCTCCTAATATCAGCGAAGACAGGTTTTCTGATCATGAAAAAAGTGCAAGTGCAGTGGATACAGGTTATAACAAACAGTGACCAATAAAAAAGGATGTGCACTTTCACAACAAGCTCCGGGGTGCGGCACCTGTTTCCCCCAGCCTCTCACCTGCTTATCAAGACACTATGCAAAATATCATAACAGTGATCCCTCATCGTTAGTAATTTGTGGAATAGAAAAATACAAACCCCATTGGAGGGGTGATAACAAGATTATTAAGATTAGCCAAGCTGAGTCTAGATGGATATGCGAATTACGTACATTGGCGCCACTAGGGCACAATGTAGAATGCAATCTTAACTGTTTTATCTCCAACTTTTAATAATTTATTATTTGATAATTATATTTCATCCATCTATATTGATTAAATGTGAAATATGAGATTCTTGGAGTGAAAGATGACTACCTGTTACCAAGAGCCTATGGGTATTAGTCATGGGTTAGACGCATATTTTCCTCTTGCATGTGCTGTATACTTCCATAGAAACATTAGTTGTATTTTAATATGCTGAGTTCTACTAAGCGGTAGGATCTTAGCTGCTAGTTTTGGGTTATTTCCCAGGTTTTATTATTGCTTTTAATTAAGTTATGAGTAATATTTATTATTGCTTTTAATTATGGTATGAGTAATATTTTAAGTAATTGTGCCCTCTACTTTTTATAATTGAATTTTGTATTCTAGAAGACAGAGTTCATATAGGTGTCTATCTTTGGTCTATTGGCTATCATTGTTTTTTTCGTGGTAGCAATTCCCATTCCTTCTCCACTAGATGGCGTCTTGGATTTAGATTCATTGTCCTATTTGTAAAAAAAAAAAAAAATGTTATATCTTTTATATGATTGATGATTAAAATTATTTGTGTTGATTTAGTATTTAGAATTGTGCCCCATATGGATCGTTTACATTGTCCCTTTACCAGGATTGGCTTTAGATTTTTACCTACCCACTGGTGTTTACAGTGGCCGAGATCGTATAAATATGCTGGCTGACACCTGACTCGTTTACCCTTTGAGAAAGTCACGTGTGTTGTGACGCAACGCGTCAGGGAGGAGCCAGGTGCCGCTGCTGCCTGGGTACGGCCGAACACGGTAGCTTTCGATTTTAGCTGTCATTACTGAGTTTATATGTAAGTTACTGCTTGTTTTATTTCTAAATAAACTCTAAATTCTATACTATGGAGCCCTCTTCTTTCATTTATTATCCATCTATTTATGTGCACTGAACGAGGGGAGTGTGACTGCTGGCTGGAGAAATTCGTGACCCTTAAGCTGTGACTACCATACTTGTTTTGGATATATACATTTTGGGACGTCACGTGTTCATATTCATTCTTGCATTTTCTATGCGTTACAGTGGAATCGCATTGCACTTTGCATGTGGTTTTTCAGATTCTGGAATTTCAAAGTTTATTATTATTCACATATTGTGGGTAAAATGAGCTCTGTAAGTGGGAAGCCAGAGTTCAGGAACTGGAACGGATAGTAGACATGTGCACAACAAAAAATTTAGTTTAGTTTAGTTTAGTTTCTTCTTGTTTCCGTGGCTTCGTAACGATTCGTAATTTCGTAATACGTGAGGGTTCATATTCGGACTCGTTCGTATTTTCGTAACTGTTGTATTTTCGTTAAACTTTTAGCGATATAATTCGTAATTCCGTTAGTCTTGCAATTCGTAATTTCATAAAACATGGTTCGATTCGGAGTCGTTCGTATTTTCGTTGTTACTGAATGATTCGTAATTCTGTCTAATTTTATTTGATTCGAAATTCGTAATTTTGTTAGTCATTTTTGTTTATTCTATTCGGTACGCTTCTCGTAATTTAGTAATTGTTACTTTTGTGGGATTGCCTTATGCTTTCTTTCCCTTTGATTCGTAGTTTCATAACATTGTTTTGTTTTTGTTGATTCGAGTCTACTAGCGTGCTTCGAATGGATTCGTACATTCGTAAATACATCGCGGTCATTAGTAATCTCGTATTTTAGTTTCGTTTTCATTTTCAACATGCGGCTAGCCAGCTAATTAGCCTCCGCCCCTGTACACCATTTTGAGAGGGTGTACTGTGCATTGGTACTGGTAGGGTGAGGTGTGGGAGCTGGGAGGAGCAGAGAGCAGAGAGTGAGATAGTTGTTGTGGTAGTTGTTTTTGTGTGGTTTGGTAGTTGTTGTTGCAATTACTATTAGAATGTCTGGGAGTGAGAATGGACGTGTGAGTCGTCTAGTGAGTGAGAATGTTGGTGTTAGTGAGTGTGTTGGTATGAGAGTTTTTGCCGTGACTGCGAGTAGAGGGGAGCGGAGAAGTGGAGTAGGGAACTCAGGGGAGAGGAGTGGAGGGGAGCGGAGGAGTGGAGGAGGGGACTCAGGGGAGAGGAGTGGAGGGGAGCAGAGGAGTGGAGGGGAGCGGAGGAGTGGAGGAGGGGACTCATGGGAGAGGAGGCGTGGAGGGGAGAGGAGGCGTGTAGGGGAGGAGAGGCGTGGAGGGGAGGGGAGGCGTGGAGGGGAGGGGAGGCGTGGAGGGGAGGGGCGAGGCGGGGAAGAGAGGTGTGGAGGGGAGGAGAGAAGAGGAGGGGACGGGAGGCGTAGATGGAAAAGGAGGCATGGAGGGGAGAAGAGGCGTGGAGGGGAGAGGCGTAGAGGGGAGGAGAGGCATATAGGGGAGAGTATTGTTGAGGAGAGGAGGAGTGGAGGGGAGGAGAGGCATGGAGGGGAGAGTATTGTTGGGGAGAGGAGGAGTGGAGGGGAGAGGAGTGGAGGTGAACGGAGGCCTGTAGTGGAGCCAAGGCCTGGAAGAGAGTGTGGAGGTGGAGCGGAGCGGAAGCATGGCCAAAAACGGAGACATGTGTCCCCCACTACATCAGAGAGTGCGGACTCAGACATGCAGCAACCCCACCAAAGCAAGCGACAAAGATCAAGGGGGCCTATATTTACCCAAGAGGAGAATGCTGCATTGGTTGCTGCAGTCCTAAGAGAAAAAATTACACTCTTCTGCCAAACTGTGCCAACATCCGAGAAAGCAGCAGGCTGGGGACGAGTCCGGGACTCGGTGAATGTGGTCTCCAAGTTTCGCAGGCCCACCACTGGCGTCAGACACAGGTAATTATTCCAATATTCTTTCACACTGGGGCGGTGGGGACGTCGGCGGTAAAACAGCGCTATTTTTAGCGCTGCTTTACCGTCGTTATTGCAGCGGTATTCGGCCGCCAGCGTTGCGGTTTTAAACGAAAAAGGGTTAAAACCGCTCGTATAGCGCGGCTATAGACGCGGTATTGCCGCGGTATTGGCGCAGTATAGTCGCGCTGTCCCATTGATTTCAATGGGCATGAGCGGTGAAGGAGCGGTGAATACACCGCTCCTTCACCGCTCCAAAGTTGCGGCTTGCAGGAGTTTTTTCTTCTCCTGCCAGCGCACCGCTTCAGTGTGAAAGCCCGACAGCAGTGGCTGTTTCGGGTCGGTTTGCAGGCGGTATTTTTAGCGCAATAACGCCTGCAAACCGCCCCAGTGTGAAAGGGCTCTTAGAACACACATTTGTAAAAAATACACAGTGTAATAGTCAATAAAAATTTACAGTTCTACTTTACAAAACTATTTATTTGGCACAGCCACATACAGAAGAGAACATTAACATACATGGAAATATTGTAACATAAAAAAACGACAGGTTGCTTTTCAAAAAAATAAATCAGTTTGCTTTCTATTTTATGTAACTAATAATGTTTATTTTTCATGTGCAGATTCTATGATTGTCGGGCGGCAGTCATCAAAAAGCTGAAGAAGCGTCTACGGGGAGAACATATTAGGGGAAAGCCTGTGGAGTTACGTGAGTGGGAGGTAAAGCTGAAAGATGGCCTTGGCCTTCTGGCAGAGGATGTCCCTGGAGTCAGCAGCAGGGGTCCACATGAAAGAGCTGTTGGTGAGTAAAATGAAATATATCATTATATATTGCTGTTATATGGTTGTTTCAAGCTCACTATTATTTTTTATGACTATGCATGTGAAATTAACGTTTTTCTTTACATACATGTTTTCCAGATCGAGAAACATCATCTGTAGAGCGATCAGCTCCAAGTCCATCCCATCGACATTCTGGTGAGTACCTAACACAAAGACAAAGGATGTATAATTAATGATAAACTTCTATTTAAAGTGGTGTTCCATCCTAAAAAAAAAAAGTCATGATTGTGCCTAAAAAAAAAATAAAAAAAAACATTTGGATATTTTTTTTTTACTTACCTCTAAATGCCTGGTGCTAGGGCGTCCCTCGTAGTCTGCCTCTTCCAGTGCCTGGGCTGGTGACATCACTTCCCCCTCGGCACAGGAAGGGCTCAGCTCTGCTCCCTCCCTCCTGTCAATCATCTGGGACCCATTACAGGTCCCGGGTGACTGAGCGGCCAATCACGGCGCGCGGCGCCGCTCGCGCATGCGCAGTGGGTGCCAGGCAGTGAAGCCACAGCCCGGCGCCCACAGTTGCAATGCCGGCGCCACTGAACGGAGGGGGAGACGAGCGGGGCTTCGATCCCCCGTATCGCTGGACCCTGGGACAGGTAAGTGTCCAATTAAAAGTCAGCTGCTGCAGTATTTGTAGCTGCTGACTTTTAATTTTTTTTTATTGACTGGCCCTCCTCTTTAACATTTAAAGCAGGCATCACTAAATGGCGGACTGTGGGCCAGATGTGGACCAAGTCACTGTGCCACCTGGAACGCCACAATCCAGCCATTTAGGTGACGGTTCTGTCTGCCTCCCTCTGCCGCTGTCACTATCGCAGAAATGCTGAAAATAACTTCACAAGTTAAACAGCAGGTGATTGGTTGCTATGCGGCCCTAGCAACCAATCAACTGCTGGTTAACTTCAGCAGCACCTCCTGCTCCCACCCATTATTCAGTGCTGCTGTGTCTCCGGCTCTGTGTGCCCAAATAAGGTAGGATGGGGCAGCGCTGCAGGGGGGATGTGAAAGTGTCAAAGGTGCAGAGGCTGTGTAATGTGATGGGCTCCAAATATGCAGGGGGCTGTGTAATGTGAAGGGGGCCAGAGGTGCCGAGGCTGTGATGTGAAGGAGGGTCGAGTTGCAGGGGGGTTAGGATGCAAAGGGGGAGGGCAGAGGACACAGGTGTGCTCAGGTGCTATGAAGGTGGGGGAGAAGATACCATTGTGAAGGGTGTTCAGATCAGAACACTACTGTCATGGGGAAACTAAAACAATCATGGGATTGTGTAATAAAAGAGGGGGGTATACTATCAAAGGGCAGGCTATTTACCAAAATGTTAATTGGTCAATTTGCCAAAAAATATATCATCTCATCTGTTTTAACACATCATCAACTTCAGATTAGATTAGATTTTAACATTTCCAGTGCAAATTAAATCGTTAGTAAACCACGGAAGAAAAAAAAAACACCTGCAAGACAATAGCATAATGTGCTAGTATGCATCGCATACTAGCACATTATAAAATAAACGAGGCCCCAGCAGCCCAACCTGGCCAGCGCTATGACACGTTGCCTAGCCTTCTCTTCCGGGCGTCGACGCTGTATGTGGCTGGAGGCGCTATGGGGTCTCTCCCACGCATGTGTGTGGGAGTCCAGTTTCCAGCGAGGTGCTTTGATTTTTCTGAACCGTCCGGCGTCCGCCGGCCCTTCAGAGCGCATGCACCGCCACTGACGTCAGCGGCTGCATCCGAGGTGGATATTTCCTAAACCGTACAGGTTTAGGGGATATTCATTTCATATTACCTACAGGTAAGCTTTATTATAGGATTACCTGTAGGTAAAAAAATGACAAAGTGGGGTATGCAATCCACTTTAATTCACCTCAGTGCACTGTTTTACGCTTTGATTATAAAATATGTTGTTGTCGTCCAACATATACCAGGCAAAAATAATAAATAAAGCTGTTGACTTTATCTTGAACATTACCTTGACTCTTGTCTTTTCTTCCGTCTTTAACAGAAAGCCCGATCCGTATCCCGGACTCTCCAGAAGCATCAACTGGCAGGAAGCAGCGGACCATTACGCCTCAGGGTAAGTAGTGTACATAATCTGGAAAGAAACAGGACACACCATCATCATCATTCATCTATGTCCTTGTCCATGATATTATATACACACAGGCATTATCATCTAATACACATTATTATTAAATATTAAGGTCCATTTTCAAAATCATACACACATGACACCTCATACCTTCAGAACACGACTGTGAAGGGGAAACTGTGAAGTGAAGGGGGGGAACTGAGGATACTGAAGTAAGCATGGGATTGTGTAATAAAAGAGGGGGGTATAGTATAGTATATGTAAAAGGATATTCACAAAAGTGTTCATTGTTCAATTTGCCCAAAAATATAACATCTGTTTTAATACATTAGCAACTTTAGATTTGATTTTACAGTTCCAGTGCAAATTAAAGCGGCTTTAAATAATTAAATAAATAGCGCTGTTGACTTAACTTTATCTGGAACATTACCTTGACTCTTTTCTTCCATCTTTAACAGAAAGCCCCAGCCGTATCCCTCCAGCGTCATCTGGCAGAAAACAGCGGCCCAATACTCCTCAGGGTAAGTACACAAGCTGCCAATATAAAGAAACAGGACACACCATAATCATCTACACATTACACACAGTCATTATTATCCCCTTCCCGCCGAGCGTACGCAGATGTGCAGCTTAGACTTTCAGGGGTTATACCGGGAAGATGCCCGCACTGTTTTGTAGAGCGGGCGATCGGCTTTCCAAGTATAACAACCGATGCGGCTAAAAGCTGCTCGGCTGTTATACCGGAGGAGTGAGAGGGGACTCCCCCCCCCCTCCCGCCGCCTCCTGCTGCTCTTACCAGGCCTCCCAATCCACCGGGAGGCCTGATCACCAATCCGCCATCTCGGCTACTGCCGGCTGCTGACAGTCTGGAACGAAGCTGAGAGCGGCTTCGTTCCAGTCTTCTAATTGTAAATGCGGAAGCGACGTCATGACCTCACTTCCCGTCTACTCGGTTGCCAGTGGCGCCTGTTTTAAAAAAAATATACAGTATTCAGAATTGCCCAAAATGGCGATCTGAATACTGTGAAGTGCAAAGGAGGGATCGGGGGTCTTTTAGACCCCCGATCCCTCCATAAAGTGTACCTGTCACCACCTATTACTGTCACAAGGGATGTTTACATCCCTTGTGACAGCAATAAAAGTCATCCAAAAATTTAAAGCGCCCCTGTCCCCGCGAGTTCGCTCACTAAAAAACGCATACGGAAGTTGCGCCCGCACATGTTAATGGTGGTTAAATCGCACATGTGAGGTATCGCCGCGATCGTCACAGCGGGATAAATAACTCTAGCATTAGGCCTCCTCTGTAACTCTAACCTGGTAAACGTAAAAAAAAATTAAAGAGTCGCCTATAGAGATTTTTAGGTACCGTAGTTTGTCACCATTCCACGAGTGCGTGCAATTAAAAAGCGTGACGTGTTTGGTATTTATTTACTCGGCATAACATCATCTTTCACATTATACCAAAAAATTGGGCTAACTTTACTGTTTTTTTCTTTTTTAAATTCCTGAAAGTGTCCCTTTTACCAAAAAAATGTTGTGTTAAACACCGCTGCACAAATACCGTGTGATAACAAATATTGCAACAATCACCATTTTATCCTCTAGATTCTCTGCAAAAAAATATATATAATGTTTGGGGGCTCTAAGTAATTTTATAGCAAAAAAATACGGACTTTAACTTGTAAACACCAAATGTCAAAAATAGGCTTAGTCATGAAAAGGTTAACATATAAAAGATATTACCATTCATTTTCATACACACAACTCATACTCCATGAAATCATACAGTGAAGTGTTGTGTTTTAAAGTAGTAAACAATGATGTGGATTTACACAAAATTACAGTGCAAAATGTGGTGCAGCTCTGTAGAGAAATCAATCAGCTTCCAGATTTTTTGGGGAAAGCCTAATTAAACAAGCTAAAGTTAGAAGCTGATTGGTTTCTGCATAGCTTCACCAGAGTTAGCACTGTGTCCAGTGTTAGTAAATCAACCCTAATGTTTGTATGTGTAACCTAGAATTGTTTATGAATGCTATCGTCAACATTTGCTATCTCTTCTATTTTAGATCAACAAGACCAGCCAGAGGGGAGAGCGCAGTGCAGCCCGCAATCGCCTGTCCTTTTTTTGGAGGGTATAGTGCAGAATGAGCCAGAATTGAGACCTGCTATGTCACAGACTCCTGCCTTCTCCCCATGGCCAGAGGAGGAGGTCAGGGGCCAAAGTTCAGGCATGCTGCTGCCACCATGTACTGCTGCTCCCAGTGTGCATGTACTGCAGTCGCCACCTCCTGTCCGGGTGCCAACTGCACCGGGCTTAACTGCACAAATTGAGAGGCTCCTTAGTGAAGTGAGGAGATTGACAACTGAAAATCGAAGGCAGTCACGGGACATCAGAAGGCTTACCCGGACCATACATCTCATAGGCAGACAGCAAATGGACCATTTTGAATTGTTGTTGAGCCGGGTAAACCAACAGCACAACCAGGCAATGGAGCATTTGAGACTCTCATTGATAGAAGCAATTTCCAGGCACAATGCTCCATTGCCTGGGAGCTCGTCTGTTAGTACAGAAAGCAGCAGAGAACCCTCTCCTTCTGAAAACTGAGGGTTAGTTCTTCCTCTGCCCCAGGACCCAAAGCAGCTCAGTTCACCATTTTGTTTAGAGTTGTATATATATATATGTATACGTGTTAACATATATGTTATTTTTCTACGTTTGTTTGTGCAAATAAATGCAAATAATTTTCGCCAAATAAAAGCATACTTTAGTGCCTTTATTTTGATTATTATGTGATAATTTAAAAACTTTATTACATATCTGGTTGCTTATTGCTTGATAATAACACACATGCTATCACACATGGTAATCATCAACTTAAAAAGAACATCTTTGCCAGTTGTCACCAACAACTTAATTTAGATTTAGCTAGGTATTATACTGGCTCGCTGACCTTACTATTCTCTTTTTATTTCCGCATCATTATATGTTCTAGTTCAAAGTTGCAGTAACAGAAATGGAAAAAGTATTAGTAATGAATACTAATACTATTTCCATTTCTGCTACAGAAACTTTGGACTACAACATATAATGATCTGGAAAAGTGTATAAGTGTTCAGTATACTGCTTTCTTGATTTTAGGTTTGAAATGAACATGCATCACTTGAGATTCCCTCTATGTAGGGATGCACTGATACCGATATTGGATACGAGCAATTTTTGATCTGTATTCGTCAATAACAAATGACTGCCAATCAAGAATCTGGGAGGCCTGGCTTCCTGATAAACTGTGAAGCTGGCGTCACACTCAGTACCTGGATGCACCTGAATGGTCTTTGGTATTGAAGACGAGTACAGAGAAATAATTACTAGTATCCAATACTGCTATTGTGCATCCCTACATACATGTTTGCCGTTATTTTTACATCCTAAAAGATGTGTATGGTTAATGCGTACCTGTGAAGTCTTCAACTTGTATGTGTCTGTCATGATGAAGTCTCATCCACTCATTCCAGTGGTACTTAGACTACATTGGCAAATAAAACAAGAGTTACATAAATTAATGGAAATCAATGATGGATGGGGGAGTATGTGGGCAGTTGAGCAACTCACCTATTTCTGACTCACGGCAACGCGATAACAGTCTTTCCTTCCTTGTTGTGGATGATGACTTTCCAGATTGCCAACTTACAATTGCCATATTGCCAACAATGTGGCCTGGAAATTGCATGAATTTCTTGGTGAACTGGATATATTAGCAGCAAAAAACTTTTTGCCACGATGTAGGTGCCGTTAGAGGGTTGAACAAAAAAACATTTTGGTGGTGGGGGTATAGGAGACTCGTAGTACCATTGTAGGCCTTCATTTTCATGTGTCTGTAGGTATATTAGCATAGCAGCAGACTCAGTATCACCACTATTTCCACCACCAGTACTACAAGTATAGGAGTAACTAAGCAAGCAACAGCCAGGTTGGCAAGCTGCATAACACAACAACCAAAACTACAACATTTTTAACTTAATAAATACAAATCCAGCAGCTTGAGCCAGATTTGACACCTGTCAAGGTAGTGAAACCCCGACAGAAGGCAATCCTCCAAGGTGCTGTTTGCACTCATGCATGGTCTGTGCTTTCCTGCTATATTGCATGACCGTGTGCGCTGTCGCACTGCCAAACGGTTTGCCTTTCCCCTTCATGGTGTTGCTTATACCAAACTTAAAGGGAATGCGTTTGTGTTCCAGTGTACTAAGTATTGGAGATTTGAGAAGAAGGCAGGGGGAGTGGAAACAACAGGAGTTAGGAGGACTTTTAGCAGGTAAGTTTCACGAACTGAATGTTTTAAAGTTTTAATATGTACAAAAGATACAGCTGTCCCATTTATTTTTTATGATACTAAATAAATGACACAGTTGTCTCAAAAGGACAACTATTTAAGTTAGACTACCAGATCAGTAGCTAACCTTGGACAGGAAAATGGCAGGGCAGGAGGTATGAGGTGGGACTTAGTAGGTGATCATTCCATGCCAAATCATCACAAACCAAATGGAAGTTTGTTTTCAACCTGACCATCTCAGTTGTTCATTATATTTGGATGGTATAGGGTCAGACATGGAGTAACTAACTACCATATTTAAGCCCTCACATAAATGGTCAGGATGGGATATCTGATGATTTCTGGCATGGAATGAGGACCTTAGGGGAGACGTGGGACTCGGTCAGGTGGAGAATTCAAAATTATGTTAACATGGATGAGTTTTTTTATTCAGCATCAAACTCAAGAGCAGGGTAACCAAGCTTTGGCAGGTTGACTTTTAAAAAAGCCATTTGCTCTAAGAGCTGGGGGAGCAATTGTGAGCGCTGAGGGCATAAAATATTTCCTGTTACAGAAAACACCCGCTCACTCTGGACCGTGGTTGAGGGACAGGAAAGAAGCTCCTGGGCTACCGAGGACAAAGCAAGCCACACACCCTTCTTCTCATCCCAAAAACTTAAGGGATCTGTACTGGGGGGCAAAGGAGGTTCTGCTAGGTAAGCCCTAACTATGTCACCAGCACTTTTTTCTTTTCTAGGGGGCTGTTTAGTGGGTCCCACAAAACTGTCAAGTGCCTCAGCCCAAAAGGCTGATGCTCTGGAGGAGTGAGCACTGGCAGCAGTGCTGCTAGTATTAGCTAACAGAGTATCATCACCAGACATCTCCAGCTCATCTTCTTCTCCCTCCTCTAACTGTATTCCCATTTGCCTTTCCCTCTCACGTACCCTCTCTATCAATATATCCCGCCAGGTGGTGAGAGTCTTTTTCCAGAGTGCTATTTTGCCTTTTATTCTGGGGTCACAAATTGTGGCTAACATGAACTCGGGGCGAGGGTCGATGAGCTCTTTTATGCGCCAACTGAGTTGCTCCTTCAGTCTCCTCAGAAGGGCATCAACTTCTGCAAGTATTTTGCCACCAGGCCATCTTTCCCTATTGGAAAGGAAGGAATCTATTTTATTAGAAAGGTGTGCAAAGAGGGGAACCACTTCTGCCAGGCTAGCACTCTCTTTGCTTAAATTTTCAGTGACATCCTCAAAAGGCCTGAGCACTGTGACAACTTGGTCAATCATGACCCAGTCCTCCCTGCCTAGTGGTCTGGCAATACCAATAAAATGTTCACATGACATTGCATGAATTGCCCTCTGTTGCTCGAGTATACGCTCTAGCATATGTAAGGTAGAGTTCCACCTCGTTCCAACATCCTGTTTGAGGCAGTGCTCCACGAGACCTGCCTTTCTCTGTTCCTGCCTGAGAAGGTGGCTATCCTTCACACTACGGTGGAAGTGACCAGCAATTTTCCGGCACGACTCTAAAAGTGCTGCTAACCTTCCACTGTTAGTATTATCATCAAGAGCACACCTAACAACTAGATGCAGGATGTGTGCACAGCAGCGCACACCAACAAACCCTCCATCACGGATAGCCTTTGTCATGTTAGCTCCACCATCACTGACAACAAATCCCATTTTGACGTTCGTGCCTGCCTGTTCCCCTAGCCACTTCCCTATCATTTTCTGAAGTGCATTTAGAATATTGTGTGATGTGTGCTGCTGATCCATCACCTCAGCATGGAGGAGGAAGGAGTGCAATCCTGTCTTGTGCACTGTGGCAGTGGCACTGGCCACAGCGCTTGAGGTTTTTCTTGACCTTGGAGTTTTTTTTGGTGTTGGTTGTACATCTTGCGACACATTGGGCTGCCACCAATGGGCAGTCAAGGACAGGAAGGCATGCTGGCCACTTGTAGCACTCCATAAATCAGTTGTGAAGTGAACTGATTGGCCAGCAGCCTTCCCCAGCAAATCCTTCAAAACCCCAACACATGACCGGTACAGTGAGGGCACTACCATTCTACTGAATGTGGTGCGTGAAGGGACCTGATATTGTGGTGCCACAGCCTGCATCAGCTGCTTGAAGGGCTCCCCTTCCACAAAATTGAAAGAAGCCCCCCCAACAGCTATAAGTTGTCCGATGAGGCGCGTAATTTTACGGGATTGCTGTTTAGACATACCCCGGTAATGTACCCCTCCAAAATGTTCTATAGTGGGCTGTATGGATGTCTTTGCCATTTTAGTATGATGACCTGCAGCTGCAGAAGTAGCTGTGACTTTGACACTGCTGCTGGTAATGGTGGTGGTAGATGGGGGAGCCACACCCATTTCTTCCCTCAGCACCACTGGCCTGTGGTGGGTAAGCATGTGTTGCTTCATCCCAGCGTTCGTGAGATGACCCAACAGTCTCCCACGGCTTACTTCTCTGCCGCATAGTTTACATGCAGCTGTGCGGCCATCACCAACTGTCACGAAATGCTCCCAAATTTTTGAACGACGGGTGCTGCCAGTGTGTGGTGAAGATTTTTTTGAGAGCGTTTCCTCTTCAGCTGCAGATGCTGAAGCAAGTTGCTTCATTTGGGTTGTAGCCTGGCCTGTGCACTCTGCTATGCTGCTGTGTTTTTGAGATAAAACGGGAGGTGGCCTCATGTCAGGGATAGTAAAGGAAGTTACTTGACCAACAGTTTTGCTGGCAGCTCTAATGTTAATGGGAGACTCAACCGGAACAGGAGAGACAGGTGCCACCGGTGCTGTTCTTTCAGGGGAATACAACAGTGGGGAATCACATTTAATATGGGAAGAATATTCTATCTCATCAATATTTGGTTCCTGATCGAGATTAAAAGGTAGGGTTAGGGTATAATCTGAATCTTCCACGTTTATGAAGGAGGATTTATCACCATCAGATGTTGGGGGGTCCTGCTGAATTCCCGTTTCTCTCGGACAGCTAATGGGAAATGTGCCTAAAAAATCGCCCTCATTACTTGTATGACCTGCAGATGTCATTTTTTCAGTGGTGATGGTGGTGCCAATGTGAGTGGTGGTGGTGGAACTATGAGCACGCAAAATGTCTTGCTCATATTCTATTATTTCACGTTTAGGCTGCTTAAATGGATCAGAATGAAAAGTATGTGTTGGTGGTACTGTCAGGCCTTTCCTGTAAAAAATACTTGGTGTCACCACATTTCCCAAAGTGCCCATAGCGGAGGTGGTGGTGACACAACTGGCACTAGTAATTGTGCAGGTTGTTTTTTGGGGAAGATCCTGAAAAAGGCGACGACATGCAATAGATGTAGATGATGACTGCTTCCTGGTCTCAGAGCAGGACCTCTTAGCCCTGCTAGTAGGGGATTTTTTTGAACCTACAGTTTCCCTCTCTGACCTTTTCTGTTTGGAGGGTGGCCTTAGCACAGCACTACTGCTAGTCATAGTATGAGAGTTTGGCCTTTTGCAGCTGCTAGCTCTGCCTGAAAGCTGTGGATGAGGCACTGAAGCAGGACAGGAAAGCTGCTCCTGCTGCTTCATTTGCCTCCCCTTTGAAAAGTCAGAACTGTGAGACCTAACAACACAACGTCGACTACTGGAACTTTGTGTAGTACTGGTGGTGGAAGTACGACTGTCTGGGCCTGGCAATACAGATGCTGACATACATGACACAGACAATGGTGGTACAAGGTACTCACAGGTGCTGGTAGTGGTTGTTGTTGCTGTGTCACTGCTGCGGCTGGTAACAGGAGGTGGAACCTCATGTTGAGAGCTTGAATCCATCTTGAAAAAAGACTGGACTCTCTCTTGTCTTCTGCTGCTTCTCAAATGTCTCCCCTCCTCTGCTCAATCTCCCTTTCTCACTCAGTTACCACCAGGCAGGCATGTGCAGTAAAGTTTTACCCCTAATCCAACCTCCAGCACAAAAGAAAGCAGCTGATTGGACTGTAAATTACTCCATGCCAGTAATCCAGCCCCCAAGGAATCAAGTGATTGGCTAAAAGAACTGTATCCGGAATAACGAATGAATTCACACTGAAATTGAAATTCGTATGAATTGTGCAACTCTCGGACATTCGGATGCATTCGTAAGTATTCGAATGCGTCTGTATTTTGCAACTTTCGGATGCATTCGTAAGCATTCGACTTCGTCTGTATTTGCAACTTTCGGACATTCGAGTGCATTCAAATTTTCGTTCAAAGCGATTACGAATGCATTACGCCGCGTTAAAGCATTAACGAATTATGCCGAAAACAACGACTATTTATGGTAGAATTTAGTTCGGATTAGGTTTTATTCGTAATTGCTTTGTTCGGATATTCGAATGCTTCCGAATGTCCGAAATTTGTTATATTCGGACGAATTTTGATTCGTTACGAAACGAATTGCACAAGCCTAACGGATAGTCAGACAAGCCAAAATGTCAGGGAGCCAGAGATGAGCGTAATAGACTAGCAAGCAGAATCTAGAGCCAGAAGGAATGTCAGCCAAGCAAGTCTTTAACAGGAACATAGGAAAGCGCCTCTAGAGATGTGACCAAGGCAAAGGCAGAGATCATCTGGACTAGACAGCTTAAGTAGGCAGGACTGACGAGCAGGATATCATCAACAGGTGAGTCACTGTGGAGAGATAGGAGCTGACAATTAGCCGACAGCTGAGCGGCCAGCTTTGAGAAGGAAGGGCTGAGCCCAGCCCTGACACATTAGGTCCCCGGCTTGGCACTCCACAAGCGGCACCTCTGCTATTCCGCTGGGTCCCTGACTTGGCTGAAGTTTTTACACTTCTTTACCGTCCCCGGCTGGCGAAAAATCTGCTCTGGTACTGGCCTCAGCTTACTCACAGTGGTCTCCGGTGGCGGGGTGGATGGTCCCTTAGTGGGGACAGCTTTCCCTCTACCTCCGACCATGACTGATTTCCCGGCTGGTGGAACTGTTACTTCTGGTTGGACTGCAAGCCGCAGTCCCAACCCTATGCTGCTCTCTTGTTTCTGGATAGGCCCTCGGACAGCCTAGCAGCCAGATGTCCCCGGGATAGGCCCAAGGCTTATGACCTAGCATCCCGGGGCATTACAACACATCCACCCAGACAGCCATCCAGGTGGCACAGAACCCTGATCACCTGACTCCACCCAAATAAGTAGGCTCTCCCAGCAGGCCAAGGGACTCAAGAAAATCCCTGTTCATAGGCTGAGACACCCCATTCATTCATAATCTGTCCTTGCAATGCCCTTCTCTTATCTAATGCCACCAGATACCTGGCCATCTAGTGACAGAAGAGAGAAGTGCAACAATTCCAGAACTAGGATGAAATCAATTGACCTTCTATCAATTAGCCAAGGCAACTATCACTTAGCAAATAAATTTGATAGCAACCCTGCCTAAACATCAGGCTGCTACATCATAACATATTTAACACCTAATATCTATATGTACATAAGGAACATATTCAACAATATGACTTACCCTGTTTATTACATATAATAATCAATCCAGTCTACAGATTCTTTACCATAACCTTTGACACTTAAACATTTCATAGGCTGAATATAGCTATAGGTGATCACAACTGGTACAGATTTCAATTATACTTATCAGTCTGGAAAACCAATCAACCAATATTAAGCTGTAAATACCAATGTTAATGCTTACGTTCCTGGTACGATACCTTGACTCCAGGAGTAAAGTATGCAAAATCCAATTTTTTATTTTAGTGTGTCCAAAAAGCTTCCAAAAACCTTCCCAACCTGGGGTCACATATATCCTGTCCTTTATTACCTTGGCAATGATTTGAGGTAATTTGTCACATACTCTACCCTTCACTCTGCTTAGACCAGTGGTTCTCAACCTGGGGGTCGGGACCCCCTCGGGGGTTGAATGTTGATTTGCCAGGGGTCACTGTATCCTGGGCTGTTCCTGAAGCCCGCACTTCTCTCCCAGCCTTTTTACGGCCGCCCAGCTGGGTCCACTCAGCTGGGCTCACTCAGCCTCTTTGCAGCCGCCCATTCAGTTTATGGCATGGGGGGCAGAGACTAGAGGTCAGCTGACTGGTGAGGAATGTGAAGTGGGAGGGGCTGGAGGAGACCCTATCCTGATTTCAACATAGGTGTCACTGCTATGAGACACCACAAAGTCGGGGACACAGTGAGTAACACTACCTGTGATTATAGTTGCCATTAAAATTCCCCACTACAGTTTGCAGATCAGCAGATCTAAGTTGGCTGATCAGAACTCCCCATCAGAACTCCCCCCAGCATTGCCACTCATCCCAACTCCCCGCCAGCACTGCCACTCATCCCATTACCCTCACCCCCCCCACCAAGGAGTAAGAGAAGGAATAAAAATAGAGAATACATGGAAGGGAGAGGAAAAGAGGGGAAGGAACAAATAAAAAGGGAGAGAAAAAATATGAGAAAGGGGTGAGGAAAAAAAACAAGAAATTAGAATAGAGAGAGATAAAGGGGAAAGAAAGGAGAACAAAGATTAAGAATGGTACACCCTAAAATGTACCATAAGGGGTTTTAATACTGTACGAGTGGAAGGGACTCGTAATGTCCGTGGGTTAGGGGAGCAAATTACTTGTCTTGCCTTGGGTGCCGATAACCGACGCTGCGAAAATAATTTTAGTATTAGGGGTCCTCACAACTTGAGAAATTTTATCAAAGGGGTCACGGCACTAGTATGGTTGAGAACCACTGGCTTAGACCTTTGGGTTTGAATTTAATCACCAAGCAGTGTGTCTAAGACAGAGAATTGGCATTCCCCTGTTTTCAGCCCTTTTTTTCACACCAAAACTAAGTTGAAGCATTAGGAACCACTAGGTGACTCTAGCATTCATTTCCTTGTTCCATCTATGTGAGGTTCCAAAAACAAATTGTTTTCTTCAGGCATTAACTTATAGGACATATAGAATACAATTCATTTCTCCCCATTGCCTACTTGTGACAAAACGGTCCCTAGGGCCACACTAGAGGCATCGGTTTGAACAATAAACTATTTTCTAAAGTCGAGAGCATTGAGCATGGTGTGTATAGACAAAGCTAGTTGCAGCTTCTGAAAATGTTTTCTCATCATCAGGGGCCCACATGAATACTTTAGAGTTCTTCACTTTGGTTACAAAAGTCTCAAAGGGTAAAGGTGTTGCTATAGTGACAAAATGCAGGATAAGTCTCGAGTCTAATGCCGCGTACACACGAGCGGACTTTACAGCAGACTTTGCCGGGCGGATGGGATTTTGTCGGACAATTCGATCGTGTGTGGGCTCCAGCGGACTTTGTTTTCTCAAAAGTTGGACGGACTTAGATTTGAAACATGTTTTAAATCTATCCGTCGAACTCGAGTCCGGTCGAAAAGTCCGCTCGTCTGTATGCTAGTTCGGCGGACAAAAAGCCACGCTAGGGCAGCTATTGGCTACTGGCTATGAACTTCCTTGTTTTAGTCCGGTCGTACGTCATCACGTACGAATTTGATGGACTTCGGTGGATTGTGTGTAGGCAAGTCCGTTCATTCGGAAAGTCCGTCATAAAGTCCGTCGAAAAAGTCCGCCGGGCAAAGTCTGCCGTAAAGTCTGCTCGTGTGTACGCGGCATTAGTCTCTATCCCACTATTCTCAAAAAGGTTCCAATCTCTTTTTTTCAGGGGCAGTCTCTGATATTCTTTACCTTTTGGGTAAACTAAGGTTTTATCACACCTTGTTCTTTTGGTTCACCTAAGGTAACATGCTACCTTTCAGCATTGCTTTGGCAAATATGCCTTTCAGATTAATTTAACAAGGGCTTCCCCCCCCCGAGGAAATGCCTTTCCCAATTACTGGTAAAACATACTACATCATCTAAAAAAGCGGTTTCAAACTGCTGGTGGGGCTGAGGATATTACCACTATACTTTGAAACATAGCCATAGCCCCTTTTGGAGCTTATACATACTGGACATACTGTAAAAGACCCACAATGTTTTTGTTGTAACCTCTGTCTAATGAATCACCTAGTGATATTAAAGCTGGATATTATATTTGCCTTTTCCTCTGGGCTTCTGTGATACAGGGGTTAAGTCTTCATCCTCTGGCAAGAACTTGGGAAATACTAAGTACTTCAAATCTCTTGAGAAGATGCTGCAGAGCAGTGCTGGAAGCATCTTCTCATCAAGATCTGAGAGTATATTGTGTAATGGTTTCCCTTTAAATACAATGTCCACTTTAAGGAAGGCTTGTAAGAGTGTAGGAAATGAGAAGAGAAATAAAAACAATTAAACCATTGTGAGCTCCACTGGCAATTTAGCTTGCCATTATTGGTAATTGAAGCCTATGAACTGCAAGAACTTGTAGGACTTCAACCATCAAGTATAAAACATAGATGCTGGAGGTCATTTCATAAAGGCAAATAGGCTGTTAACTTTGCAAGGGAAGTTGCCTTTACAATGTGTTAAAATTTCATTCTGCAAAGAATATCCAACTACTAGGGATGAGCCGAACACCCCCCGCTTCGGTTTGCACCACAACTTGTGAACGGACCAATAGTTTGCACGAACTTTCGAACCCCCGTCTATGGGTCTCGAACATGAGAAATCAAAAATGTGAATTTTAAATGCTAATATGCAAGTTATTGTCCCAAAAAGGTTTGGGGACCCGGGTCCTGCCCCAGGGTACATGTATTAATGCAAAAAAAGTTTTAAAAACGTCCGTTTTTTCAGGAGCAGTGATTTTAATGATGCTTAAAGTGAAAAAATAAAAGTGAAATATTCCTTTAAATATCGTGCCTGGGGGTGTCTATAGTATGCTTGTAAAGTGGCACGTGTTTCCCGTGTTTAGAACTGTCTCTGCACAAAATGACATTTGTAAAGTAATAAAAGTCATTTAAAACTGCTTGGTCCCGGCAATATGAATGAAAATCATTGAGAAAAAAGGCATGGGTACCCCCCCAGCCCATTACCAGCCCCTTTGGGTCTTGTATGGATATTAAGGGGAACCCCGCACCCAAATTAAAAAAGGAAAGGCATGGGAGCCCCCAGGCCCTATATACTAAGACAGGGACTGTAGGTTTGTTCTTAAGTAGAATCTGTTTGTAATTTTGAACTGGTACATTTTAAAGTGTAGCTCCAGCCAAAAAATCTATTTTTAAGCTTTTTGGAAAACATAGGGAAGGGTTATCACCCCTGTAACATTTTTTTTGCTGTCTGTGCACCTGTTAAGAAGATTTCACCTCACTTTCTGTCCCAATGACAATTAGATTTTGAAAATTTGGTGTTTTTAGTGAAACAAGGAACTCTTACAGGAGAGAATTTCCCTTCCTAGGGGTAGATATCCTCTTCGTGTTGTCTCCTTCTGTTTGAAAGTAGGAGTCGTTTGTAAGTTGGATATTTGAAAGTAGGGGCCTGCCCTATATACTCTGCAGAAATTTGGGCCTTAGGTGTTGGGGCAGTACAGTGGTGTAGTGGTTAGCACTTTCACCTAGCAGCAATAGGATTGTTGGTTCAAATCCCAACCACGGAACTATCAACCTGGAGTTTGCATGTTCTCCCTGTGCCTGCCTGGGCTTCCTTCCTGGTAATCCGGTTTCCTCCCACACTCCAAAGACATGCTGATAGGTTAATAGATCCTGTTGAAAAAAATTGGCCAAATATGTGTATGTTGTATGTGTATGTGTTTGTAAGCATGTCAGGACCCCATGGGGTAAAGGACTGTGCTATACCACAGATGGACACCGGCAGCAAAAAGTGCCCTGAAGCAATTCAGTTCGCATAGGTAGTGCTATACAGGTCACTCATTCATTCATTCACAACACTGTAAGCCCTCACAGTTACTCTTGGTAAGCGCAGGAATGGGCCCTGCTGTGAAATACTAGATCAAGAATTGTAATTACATGCCCCTGTTGAACAGGGTCGGAAAAATTGGGCCTTTGGTGGTGGACGGTGTGGTGGTGTTGCCACAACACTGTAAGGCCTCACAATTACTTTTGGTGGGCGCAGGAATGGGCCCTGCTGTGAAATATTAGATCAAGAATTGTAACTACATGCCCCTGTTGAACAGGGGCAGAAAAATTGGGCTGGTGCCACAACACTGCAACCCCTCACAGAAACTCTAGTTGGAGCGCATGAATGAGCCCTGCTGCAAATTATTGCGGCAAAAATTGTAATTACATGCCCCTGTTAAACAGGGGCAGAAAAATTGGGCCTTAGCCACTGGTCCTACAACACTGCAACCCCTCACAGATGCTATAGTTGGAGTGCAGGAATGAGCCCTGCTGCAAAGTATTGCATCAAAAATTGTAATTAACCGCCCCTGTTAAACAGGGGCTGAAAAATTGGGCCTTAGCCACTGCTGCCACAACACTGCTACCCCTCACAGATGCTATAGTTGGAGTGCAGGAACGAGCCCTGCTGCAAAGTCTTGCACCAAAAATTGTAATTACAGAAAAATTGGGCCTTAGCCACTGGTGGCGGTGCCCAGAACCAAAAATGTTCTTACAAGCTATCAGCATGAAAATTGAGGAGGAAGATGATAGTCACTCAGCATAACAGGATAGTCACTCAGCATCAGCATAGGCAGTCTTGAAGGGATCTCACATTAAACAAAAAAATTATTCGGTTACATCAGCATCAGGTGCTTGGTAGCTGGTGATCCAAGACTGATTCATTTTTATGAGCTTCAGCCGATCGACCGATTCGGTGGACAGGCGCACCCTGTGATCGGTTACAAAGCCTCCAGCAGCACTGAATGTGCGTTCTGAAAGAACGCTGGATGCAGGACAGGCCAGTAGCTCAATTGCATACTGTGCAAGCTCTGTCCAGTGATCCATCCTCAAGACCCAGTAACCCAGTGGATTTTCGGTGGGAAAGGTGTCCAAGTCTGATCTTGCCCCTAGGTATTCCTGCACCATGTAAATCAGACGCTGGCGATGGTTGCTGGAACCGATCATACCTTGGGGCTGTGGACTAAAAAATTGTCTGAACGCATCAGTCAGGCGGCCACCTTCTCCACCGCTCCTTCTGTGACTGACCAAAGCCTCGGCAACATGTTGTCCAGGACCAGGAATTTGTAACCTCCCAGGCTCTGGAAACGTGTTGCAGAAACCTTTCTGCAAGGCCTCCCTCTGCAACGGCAAGATAAGGTCCGCAACCTTACCCTTGTAATGTGGATCAAGGAGGGTTGCCAGCCAGTAATGATCCCTTTCCTTGATACCACGAATACAAGGATACTTCCGTAGGCTTTGCAGGATCAGGGAGGCCTTGCAGCATAGGTTTGCTGAGGCATTCGGTCCGGAGTCCTCTGGGTCACTAAGGACGACATGATCCGCAGCCACCTCCTCCCAGCCATGTACAAGTCCATGGGTTTCTTGGGACTGTAAATGATCCCTTAAAGACTGCTGCTGATGCTGAGTGCTAGGCTCCACCTCCATGCTGACACAATCCTCCTCCTTGTCCTCTTCCTGTGTGATCGGCAGGCCAGCAGGAACACTGTCTGGATAAAGGGGGCCTTGAGAGGTAAGGAAATCCTCCTCTTCCTCCTTCTGTTCCGCCTCAAGTGCCCTGTTCATTATTCCACGCAGGGTGTGCTCCAACAGGTGGACAAGAGGGACAGTGTCACTGATGCATGCACTGTCACTGCTCACCATCCTCGTGGCCTCCTCAAATGGTGACAGGACAGTGCATGCATTCCTGATCATAGCCCACTGGCGTGGGGAAAAAAACCAAGCTCCCCTGACCCTGTCCTAATGCCATAGTCGCACAGGTACTCATTGATGGCCCTCTGCTGCATGTGCAGCCACTGCAGCATGGCCAATGTTGAGTTCCACCTGGTGGGCATGTCACAGATTAGGCAGTTCTTGGGCAGGTTAAATTCCTTTTGGAGGTCAGCCAGCCGAGCACTGGTATTATATGACTGGTGGAAATGCACACAGACTTTCCTGGCCTGCCTCAGGACATCCTGTAAGCCCGGGTACCTGCCCAAGAACCGCTGCACCACCAAGTTAAGGACATGAGCCAAACAGGGCACATGGGTCAGTTGTCCCTGTCGGAGGGCGGAGAGGAGGTTTGGTTGCCATTGTCGCAAACCACCATTCCTGCCTTAAACTGGCATGGCGTCAACCACCTCTGAGCCTGCCCCTGCAGAGCTGACAGAACCTCTGCCCCAGTGTGGCTCCTGTCCCCCAAGCACACCAGCTCAAGCACCGCATGGCATGTTTTTGCCTGTGTACTTGCGTAGCCCCTTGAACGCCTACGGAGCACCGCTGGTTCCATGGACAAATCAGCACAGGAAGAGGCCATGGATGAAGAAGAAGAGGAGGGGGTGGAGGAGAGAGGTGTGTCAGAATCACCACTAGTAGCATTTTGGAGGCGTGGTGGCGGAACAACCTCCAACGCTACTGCACCCTGTCCTGCATCCTTCCCAGCTGGCAGCAGAGTTACTCAGTGGGCCGTGAAAGATGGGTAACGTTCCTGTCCATGCCTGCTGGACCATGAGTCAGCGGTAATATGCACCTTACCGCTGACCGCCCTGTCCGGCGAGACCAAGACATTGCCTTTCACATGCCGGTAGAGAGCCAGAATCACCTTCCGTGAAAAAAAGTGTCGTTTGGGAACCTGCCACTGAGGAACCGGCCGGTGTTCAAGGGCGCCCATACCTGCTGTCCTTTTAAACGTGTACAGCTCCACTGTGTCCAATATACCAACCTTTACCCACTGTGTCTCCATAGTCTTAAGTGTTTTTCAAGAGTCACGCCGGACCTATGGCCACCACTCATCAGTGACCATATTCAAATACGATTGCCAGCTTACCGGGCGCCCTTACCTTTTCTTGTTTTTACTAAGATATAAACTGCTCCTTTTTTTCGCCTCCTGCAGCCACCCTATTTGTGACATGGGATCCTGATTTCACTTCGGGGGACCGGTCTGTTCGCCCACTGTGATTCACCGAACTTATGAAATTAACACAGGTATAATCAACTGTCCCTGAGGAAGCCAATGTTGGCGAAACATGCAGGAACATAGTACCTGTGAACAAGACCTGCCGCCACACTACTGGCCGGTCCTTGTGATATTGCTGCATATGCTGGTTTTGTATCCTTTTCCCCTACTGTTTGTTTACACCCTTGTCGTGTACACCCTTTTTGTATACCCCTTTTTTAATCTGCTTGTTAATAAAAAATTATACTTTTAACGTGTCACTGTATAGCATTCAAAATTTTGGCACCGCTATAATCCCCTTACCTCCTCCTTACTATTGTTACAAAACTAATTTGGATGAGGTGCCGTATTTTATTGAGGACTATCTAGCCAAACCCCTTTTCTCTTTTATGTACAGCACAGATGACCCACTAAATTTACATATAAGCGGTAGATTGGAAAATCTACTAGCGCTACATTTATTAAATTCACTGAGCTCAGTGAGTCACCTGCCTGGCTGAAAATGTCTTTGAAACAATACACCAGGAACGGTCTGCAGTGAAATGAAGCTAAACTGTATATAGTGTATATATGTATATATATATATATATATACAAAGAGGGGATGTATATATATATATATATACTAAATACACTGCAGCTGCCTCGCCCACTTGCCTGAAGTATATTAGACACAATACACCAGAAACGGTCTGCAGTGAAATGAAGCTAAACTGTATACAGTATATATATATATATATATATATATATATATATATATATATATATATATATATATATATATATATAAAGACGGGATTTATATATATATATATATATATATATATATATATATATATATATATATATATATATACTAAATACACTGCAGCTGTGTCGCCTGCCTGCCTGAAGTATATTAGCGACAGTACACCAGGAACAGTCTGCAGTGAGATCTAGCTAAACTATATACAGTGTACATATATATATATATACGGTATATATATATATATATATATATATATATATATATATATATATATATATATATATATACACAACCGGGATGCATATATAGACACAATACACTGCAGCTATCTAACTGTCTCGTCTGCCTGCCTGAAGTATATTAGCAACAGTACACCAGGAACAGTCTGCAGTGAGATCTAGCTAAACTATATACAGTGTATATATATTTATATACAAAACCGGGATGCATATATATATATATATATACACAATACACTGCAGCTATCTAACTGTCTGCCTAAAGTATATTAGCAAATGAACACCAGGAAGGAATTGCCTGCCTGCTGAAACTAAATGAAATCACAGTCCCTGTCTTTCTCTTTAACAAACGCCACCAACACACTACACACGGCCAACGTGCAGGCAGCCTTATATAGTGTGGGGCGTGTACTTAACCCCCTGAGCCATAATTGGCCCTGCCTGTGGCCAATTATGGCTCTCTTCGCTGACGGCGCTGTGATTGGCCAAAGCATGCGGGTCATAGTGCATGCTTGGCCAATCATTAGCCAGCAATGCACTGTGATGCCGCAATGAATTATGGGCCGTGACGTGCCACTCGAATTTGGCGCAAACGGCCCGTAATGTTCGTAATTCGACGAACGGTCGAACGGCCGATGTTCGACTCAAACTTGAAGCTCATCCCTACCAACCACAAGCTAGGAAAATAAAAACAGCATTTTTGCATGCTGATGATTCAATAATGGAAGTCAGCAGAGCTTCACCTCATTTACTCAGCTCTGGGGAAAATTCTGGCACTTCAAAGTGCAACTTCCCTTGCAAAGTGAACAGTATTTGTCTTTAGCAAATCAACCCTGCTATGTAAAATGTTTAGAAATAGACCACCCAGACTGAATCTGGCAATACAGAAGTATCCTAGAATTTCAGATTATCTTGTATGACTAATTGAAATACTATGTGACTGACTTGTATTGCTTTACCCCACAGTAAATATGGTAATCAGCAGATGACATTTATAAATATTCTTACTAATCGGGATTCAACTGTGTTAACAAAACTGTATGTTATGTAGCTAATATAATTTTGTATGATTATGACATATTTATGTGTTTTCATTTATATTTTAGCATATATTCCTTCTTCATTCTCCTGAAGAAGCGGGTAACCGCAAAACAGGTTGAGAGCCTGGCGGTCCACACCTACACTACTCCTAGAGTGACTTCTCAGGTAGAGGTGGCTCCCGTTGTGAGGGTGTAAGAGCCGTCAAGAGGGATCCAACTGTTCTTTTCTATGTATTGTATTTTCTAGAAAAGTTACTTGTCCTGATGGACTGTTTTTTAATCTGTATATGTTTGTAATAAAATTAGTTTTTATCGCAATCAAATTTGTCATGTCCTTTGAAGGTGCCATGAAAATCCTGCTGCCTCACCATACCCCAATTTATTCTATTTGTTAAATTAAAAAAAGGATTAGCATAATAAATTTGGCAAAAGGTGTTTCAATTCTCTAACACATATACTATATGTATATAGCTGTATTTACTTTGAAAAGGACATTAAAAAAAAACAGAATTTGTGCATTGCACATGGTTAGATGAATGAAGTTAGCACAACTTTACCTTATTCACTAAGTGAAAATTCATTTTCGCAAAATGAAAATTCACTTACCTGTCTAAAACAAGTAAAGTTATCCTGATTTCAATCCATTCATGTGCGAGTAAAATTCCTTCTTTTTTTTTTGCTTTTCATGGACATGATTAGGTGTTCTTTGCAAAGTGAATTTCAACTTAGCTTCACTTCATTCCCTAAGCTAAGTGAACATTCATTGTGCAAAGTAAACATGCTCTACTCTTCTACTAAATCAACCCTAATGCAATATAGAAAGGGTAAGGCCCATACATTAATATTTTTTTTTTGTTCAACCAGTGGGTCGAATGAAAAAAATTATCCAATTCCCCCATCCACACATTTCAAGGTGATTGGGGGAATCCTTCCCACTGTGGAACTGTATTTTTATATCAGGGTGCCTTCCCCACCATCAGAATACAATACAATACAATGATCAGCTCCACACAGAGACATAACAGAGGTCTGTCAATGTAAATAGACAGATCTCCGTTATGTCAGGGGTGAGGCTACTAATCAGTTGTTCCTAATGCTTAAACAATCAGTCTCCTCTCCCAGGCAGTCCCATCCCCCCACAGTTAGAAACACTCTCTAGGACACACATTTAAGCCCTTGATTGCCCCCTAGTGTCAACCCTTCCCCTGCCAATGCCATTTATACAGTAATCGGTGGCTATTTTTAGCTCTGATCACTGTATAAATGTCAATGGTCCCAAAAAAGTGTCAAAAGTGCCCGTTCTGTTGGGCAATGTCGCAGTCCTGCCATTACTAGTAAAAAAAAAAATTATAATAAAAATGTCATAAATCTATCCCCTATTTTGTAGACACTATAACTTTTGCGCAAACCAATCAATATACGTTTATTGCAGTTTTTTTTACCAAAAATATGTAGAAGAATACATATCGGCCTAAAATGAGGAAGAAATTTGTTTTTTTTTTAATTTGGGAGATATTTAATATAGCAAAAAGTTAAAAATATTGTCACTCTTTTTTTGTTCATAGCGCAAAAAATAAAAATCGCATAGGTGATTAAATACCACTAAAAGAAATCTCTATTTGTGGGAAAAAAGGACGTCAATTTTGTTTTTGTACAACGTCGCACGACTGCGCAATTCTCTGTTAAAGCAATGCAGTGCCGTATCGCAAAAAATGGCCTGGTCATTAAGGGGCCAAATCTTCCGGGGCTTAAGTGGTTAAAATATATTTCAGAAGTATATACAGTATATAACCTGCAAGCTGTCTTTTGAAAAATTTACCATTTTGAATATATTTAAACCCATGCTCTGAATATTTTAAAAATGCAAGTCTTCAAAGCTGCTTTCCCTAGACATGTAGGTCAGTATTTAAGTCAACCTTTAAATCAGGAATCTTCAAACTACGGCTCTCCAGCTGTTGCGGAACTACACATCCCATGAGGCATTGTAAAACTCTGACATTCACAGACATGACTAGGCATGATGGGAATTGTAGTTCCTGAATAACTGGAGGGCCGGAGTTTGAAGACCCCTGCTTTAAATTATAACCACAATGTTAAGCTGTGGAATTCTTAGGTTTTATACAGATAGTTCTCAGTAGTCTAATGTTTTTGTTTCAATAGCCTAGTCACCATCATCTCCTGTTCACCACGGAGTGAGCTGGACTTCTTTTAAGTAACCATGCTCCACATTTAAGTCTATAGAAACCTTTGTAGTCTGGAGACTACAAACATTCTAATAGAATAATGCTCATTTCCTTGACAAGCTTTTCCATAACCCTTTTTCAGAAGTCTCTGTAAGATATGAATTATTCTAACACTAAAGGAATCTGAAATTGTGGTCTCTCCGTAAACATATCTAACTACTTCCATCTGGTAGCATTTATAAACTAAAAAAAACTACAAACCTAAGTATTATATGTCTCACTAATGTACATGTTAGAGCAAAAAATGCTCTGGATAGATCATTTTAAAAAGGAGTTATACATGTAGCACCCCCCTAACCCCCAGAGACATAGTGGGGCCCCCAGAGACAAGGTTGACCGCCATTTTACAACAGGGGTAAGTCTTTTAGGCATGGTGGGTGAACAAATGGGAGCCAGTCACTTTCAGATAAAACAGGTGGGGGTTTATTGCTCACACCAAAAACTCCAGGGGGAGAGGGATAGGGCACAGGACACCCATGAATTAGTAGACATGCAGGCTCCACAAAAATATAACAAAGTACTCACAGTCATCACAGATGAAGAATCTTTAAACCAACCCAGCAGTCTGTGACAGCAGCTCCTGACTGTAAAGTGCTTAAAATATCAGCCACCAGCACCTACTCCAGTGATGCCCAAGCTCCCCTCCCAATCTTCTTCTGGTCTCTCACATCATCTGGAGATCCTCCATGGCTCTATAGGCTAGGCCCCAACTTCAGGACTCAAGCACATGCATCACAGCCTAATCATACTACTCCACCTGCTCACTTGTCTTGACCCCCCCATCCTTACCTATTCCCTATCCTCTCTCCTTTTCTTTCTCTTTCTCTTTCCCTCTCTATCCCCTTCTTCCCCTTCCTCCTATGATTCATGTAGCAGATATTAAAACTAATGATTTTTAGTTGTTTCGTAACATGGTTACTCTATAATTTACTATATTGAAATTAAGCCGAACTAACACTTATCCACTTCTCTATGCTATACCGACTTATATGTATAGTTTGTTACCCAGGCAGATTGACCTTTACCATGTTCTTTGCTGTATTGAACGTATTGCCATATATTGGTTGGCATTGTATTACTTTGTAAACTTAATAAAAATATATTTGACTCTAATCATACTACTCCATGCACACCCACCCCAGGCCAGGACTTGGGTGGAAGAGACCGATCACTTGGCTTTCCCTAAACATGTATACTTTCCCCAAACATGTATACTCTCCCCCAACATGCACCATTGACCAGGAAACTCCTACTCCTACCCCAAATGATGCCTATTTAGGCGAAACGCATCTGATTGTTACGCGGATCACCCGGTTACTGTCTATTTTGAAGCACTTGTTTTTATTCTGGAAAATGTAAGTGCAACTCTTATGTTTACAACAATAAATATTCCTTACGGAATTATGCTATGTGCCCTGTTCTTTCTCTCTTTTCTCTTTATGGTTGAGCTTATTTGCCCATTCAGTTTACCTGCTTTATCCATCATTTTGGAGTGTGTGCCTGAAGACCATATCCACTTAGTGAGCCTGAATTCCCTGGTCATCCTGTAAAGCCTGTTTGACTAATCAGGTGTACACTTGTATGAGTCTATCCTTTCTGGTAAGCGACTGGTGCTTTTGGTGGTGGATCATCTATGGTACCTCTGTCACATTTTGGATGTTCACTCAGGAGTTCTGTGACTGTCACCCATTTATGTTTTGAACTTCACCCTTTTGAAATACATTTGGGACTTGTCTGTGTCCCCTTTTTTTTTTTTTTCTATTTACACCTTGGACATTAATTCTCATGGAACAGGTGTCACTATTTATATTGCTTTTTTTCATATGTCAATTTTATTTTTGATATTGATCATTATTTGCTTAGCGCTGCACATTTCCCATATATATTTTTGTTTATTTTACACTTTCGTGCTGGCTGCTATTGTGTAGACAGCGCGGTATATTTTGTTATTTAACTCCTACTGGTTGGCTAGTGGAATTATGAATATTCATAAGTCAGTTTTACTGTAGTTCCTCATACAAAGACCAGAGGCACCAGTGACAGCTGCTGGCAGGAGGGAGAAGCCACAGTTGCACTGAATTTAGGGCCAAACCAAATGAAAAAATATACTATAAATCAGCTAGGTTGTCAATGGTGACACAAAAGATAAGAGCCAATATGAAGAGGAGATGTATTGTATCCTGAGTGAACCAGATACACACATGGAACTCCCCAATAACCCTACCAACACATATAAAAAACAGCTCCAGAAACTCATATCTAAGGGTTACGATTTAAAGATTTTAAACAAAAAAGAGAAAGCATTTTTGATACCTACCACACCTAGAATCCCTACCATTTATTATTTACCGAAAATGTATAAAAATCCGGTGTGCCTTCCAGGCAGGCCCATCATGAGTGGCCTTAATTCCATCACCTTATGAGTAGGTAAATATATAGATTTTTATTTGCAACCCATAGTTAAGAAAACACCCTCTTTTTTGAAAGATACCAGCTCCACGATTAGACTCCTTGAAAATGTTGAATTACAGGATGGCTATATCATGGCCACGGCTGATGTGGCATCATTATATATCTGTATACCCCACGAAAGAGGAATAGAGGCGGTTAGATACTTTTTAGACCGCAAACAATCTTTGGCATCCTTTCAATGTGAATATCTGATAGAGCTTCTTGAATTCGCAACGAAACATAATTATTTTTGGTTCAATCAGAGTTATTATCTCCAACAACATGGAGTGGTGATGGGAGCGAAATTCGCTCCAAGCCTTGCGAATCTCTTTATGGCCAAGTGGGAGGAGGATGTCGTCTATGCCCATGAGACCACGTCTTTGGTACTGTGGGTGAGGTATATAGACGACATCCTCCTCCTATGGAGTGGGACTTCGGAGACATTGAGGCCATTCTTTGAGCACCTCAACTCCAATGACAGAGGTATTTCTCTGACATATGAAGCCAGCAAAACCAAAATCCATTTTCTTGACTTAGAAATCAAGATTGTGGGCAAACAGTTCAAATTTAACACATATTTCAAACCAACAGATCGAAATGGTTTCATTCCTATGGATAGCTGCCATCACAGATCCTGGCTCAGTGCAGTTCCACGCAATCAGTTCCTTAGACTCCGTAGGAACTGTACTGACACAGATATATTTATCACACAAACAGGAATTTTGAAACAAAAATTTTTGGACAAAGGATATGACAATGCCAGTCTAGACTTTGAACTCCAGAGAGCTATCAACATAGATCGGGAGTCCCTACTTATGACCAAACTAGAAAGAGAACCAGACATGACATTTAAATGGGCTATGTTGACCTCATTCTCAATACAACATAAGCAAATTAAAAATATCATGAGGAAACATTGGGATGTTCTCAGACAGGACAACATTCTAGGGAAGACGTTTCCTGAACAGGCTAAAGTCATCTTTAAAGGAGCACCATCCCTGCAGGGCCGTATAGCACCCAATGTTATTAATCCTCCAGTGCGTCCCTCCTTTTTCCATGATTGGAAAGGTTTTTTTCCATGTAGGAAATGTGTAGTTTGCCAACATAACACACTAGAGAGACGTAAAAGTGACGGAGTTTATATCCACAGCCACGGGAAAGAGATGCACTATTAAACCATTTTGCACATGTAGTTCGAGATATGTAGTGTATTTAATTACTTGCCTTTGTGGTAAACAATACGTTGGCCGCACAACAAGGACATTCTCTATAAGAGTGGGCGAACACATTGCTCTAATCAAGGGCAGGGATTCGAAACATAGTGTCCCTAGTCACTATAAAGAATTCCATAACAGCAATCCAATGGGATCACAATTCATAGCGATAGATAAATACACTCCACCTTGGAGGGGAGGCGCCATGACCAGAGGGGTTTCTCGTCTGGAAACGTTCTGGAAAGATGAGCTACAGTCTCATTTTCCACAGGGTATGAATGTGGAATTGGATATGAATGCCTTTATTAACGATTCCTAAACTGCAATCAAGACCGTTTTGGTTATTAAAGTCGGGATATATTTAGTGCATACACCATTTCATGCATATATGACATTTAATTTCTTTTGTCTATATTGAGTGCGACCCGGAGAGAATCCATCTCGGACCTCTTTAGTGACAATTTAAGTATATAAAGAATTTTTCTAAACAAATTTCTCTAAGAAAACCTTTTCTCCCTTTTTTCTATATTCATTATATTTTTCTAATTTAATTTATTTCCCTTTGGGAATTCTAGAATTTTCTAGAATGAATTGTTTATGTCTTTTGGCACACACCACATATAAAATCTTATTCATATAATTCAATTCATTTATAAGTCACATAGACACTAGGATGAACTTATATTTATTTATATAACAAAATATTTTTTTGTATAACGACGCAATGTATATTGAGAATATCTTTAGACCACATTATTTTTTGATCACATTTTTAATGATCACACCTTGTTTAATTTGTTCATTTTCTTATGGTTCGGAAGGTGATGAGATATGGGTGGCCACCCACACAATACGTACTATTTTGGTCAACCTTATTGTTCGCAGACTGACACATTTGCCTATTGGTCCATTTTTTGCATTACGTGAGGGTGTCACATCTGTTGATCCCAGTGACGCCTCCATACGTATAGCCTGTCATGACGCCACAATGCACGTTCGACTATCACATAGAGTCGTGGAACGCACGCTATTATTGTAAGCTTTGTTATGCGCTCCACTTCGTGTGAAGTGCAGGTCCGTTCCTGACATCGTGACATAAGTTCAATCACGGGGTCCCGATACGGAATGCACGCCGTCTGGCATATTGTAAGGCGGCGAGCCCGGAACTCGCCGGAATTAGAGAGGGACAGCTTTCTCTTATCCTTTAATCTTTACTCATTAGGTGGTTTCTTAATTGGTGATTTTGGACAAATATTATGCATGATTCAGCAAAGTAATATATACAGGGAAATATAAGAAATACATTTAAGGTGCTGGAATGCAAAACAGGATATATTAGTGAGGCTTGGAATGTACGTTGGTCCGCCATCTTGGATGAACCCGGAAGTGCATGATTGAACTTGGTACGAGCTGGATTCTCATCATGGGGGTCACAGTATCTTTATTAGGGAGCACGGCAGCAGTGGATGAGCACCCTAGACAAAGTCTAGTGAGACAAAACGCGTCGGGAGACTCCACTGCCGCCACGATTTTATACTAAGCGCTTTTTTACTGCATAAAATGTAAGTGTTTTACTTTTTACCAATAAATGTGTTCTACTTACGGAATTATGCTATGTGGCCCCTTTTTATTTTTTATGGGCCATTCTGTTGAGACGGGTAACCACCTATAAGGAGAAGATTCTCTTAAACCTTTGATGTTTCTGGAGTTCTATCGTCATCGACTTTAAAGGTCCTTCCTCCATTGCCGGTTGGCAATATAAGCTCGTCTGACTCATAGAGCATATGTTCTTTTGAGTCCAACCCTTTTGGTAAGCCTGCATTTCATCTGGGTGGTGGTCCCATCACATTAGTTTTCTATATTGGTTACTCACGTGGTGAACAGGATCGTCTTATTCAAGTTTGGACTATGAACAATCATTGTACATAAGTGATACTTGAAGATCACCAGAGACTTTATTTTGCATTTTTTATATATTTTTTTCTTCATCACATTTGTGCATGTAATAATATATAAAAAAAGCTATTGATTCATAGTACATGCTTTAATTTGACAATATACCGTATATACTCGAGTATAAGTCGATCCGAATATAAGTCGAGGCCCCTAATTTACCACAAAAAACTGGGAAAAACTTATTGACCCGAGTATAAGACGAGGGTGAGAAATGCAGCAGCCACTGTAAGTGAAAAATGAGGGTCAACAATGCCCATCTGCAGCTGCATGCCTCCCTGTGTCCCGTGCAGGCTACCTGTATCCTGTGCATGTGTCCTGTGTCCTGTACATGTGAATGTGTCCTGTGTCCTGTACATGTGCATGTGTCCTGTGTCCTGTACATGTGTATGTGTCCTGTGCATGTGTCCTGTACATGTGCCCTGTACATGTGTATGTGTCCCTGTGTCCTGTGCATGTGTCCTGTACATGTGTCCTGTAAATGTGTATGTGTCCCTGTGTCCTATACATGTGTCCTGTACATGTGTATGTGTCCCTCTGTCATGTGTCCTGTAGATGTGTATGTGTCCCTGTGTCCTGTGCCTGTGTCCTGTGTCCTGTGCATGTGTCCTGTGTGTGTAAATGTGTCCTGTGTCCTGTACATGTGTATGTGTCCTGTGTGCATGTGTCCTGTGTCCCTGTGCAGCCTACCTGTGTCCTGTGAAACCTCCCTGTGGCGATCTCCATCCTCCCTGTGGCGATCTCCATCCTCCCTGTGGCGATCTCCATCCTCCGATCAGCGTGTGATAATACACTTCGGCGGCCATTCCACTGTTCAAAAGCTGCGCCTCCTCCTCGTCTGTGATAGGCGGAACACTCAGCAGTCAGCGGTCAGCCTATCACGGACATTCTCTCATTTTCATACCATGGACGAGGATGAGAGAATGTCCCTGATAGGCTGTACACTGACTGCTGGGAAATGGAGTGTTCAGCCTATCAGAGATGAGCAGGAGGTGCGGCTTTTGAAAGCTGGAATAGCCTCCAAACGGTATTATCACACGCCAGCCGCCGTCTGCCTGCATGACATGCTGATCATGCAGACAGATGGCGGTGACTCGAGTATAAGTCGAGGGTGGCACTTTCAGCCCAAAAAAAAGGGCTGAAAATTTCAACTTATACTCGAGTATATACGGTACATTTTTTATCAATAATTTAAAACTTAACTCCAGGTAAATGGCTAAATAAACATACTGTATATAATACATACAGTATATAGAAGTTGTTTTACCTGCTAAAGAATTTGTATTTCTATCCATCCAGTGTGAAGATTCACACAGCTCTGTCATACAGCACATCACTGTCCAGCAGGGCAGAAAATCAGATTTTTTATGTTAAAGTTCAGTAACACTTAAAGTGGACCTTCAATCATTTTTTCAATCCTCCTTCTATTAAATCTTCTGCCCTTGTTGTTTTAACTTTGGATAGTAAAACACTTGTTTTCTGCCAATATTTCTACCTTATACAGCCCACTTCCTGTTTCTTGTCTGGTCATTGGTCTAGGCTTATGACATCATGCACAGCTCTCTCACTCTTGTGAGAGTTTGCCAGGAAGGATGACTCATAAGTGGGCCAATGAAAGCTGCAGGGCCACAGAGCTGGAGGTGTGCCTCTGTGTGTCTGTGTAAATCTAGGAAGTGAACAGGCAACAGCTTCAGCTGCCCACAGTTAAAATGGATGCAGCCAGACTCATTGGAGGGAGATTTCTGCTGCACATTTGCCAAGTACAGAATCACAGTATATATAAAATATAATGCAAAATGGTTGAAGGGAAGCTTCAGAATGGCAAATATGTTTTTATTACAAATTATGTGAGAAAGCTGCAGTTCCTCTTTAAATGTCACGTCCCTCCCCAAGCATGTAAATGGACAGGCAGCACAGGCAGGCTAGATCACGTGTATGCCACCAGCTGATGGACACACAGAGTGTCCACCAGACACAGCAGATTGCGGGTCCCGGTACCCGGCCACTTTGAGGCGATTGCATTATTACAATCTAAATGCAACTGTTATGAATGGGAGTTCATTCATAAAAAAATGTGCTTAGCATTGTGATGCTGTGATTGGCCTACAGCTATTACATGGTACCTGGGCCAACAGAGGCACCATATACCATGTAATAGCGGTGGGGCAATCACAGCACATGTAACCCATTCATAACAGTTCAAAACATTGATTGATCAAAACACTGATCATCACTGTAACAGCAATCAATGTGTAAAAAAAAAATCCCTTATCATCCCCCCAAGTAGTACAGTGTCACTATGGTGACACTGAACTACCCTTATCAAAGCATGTAAAAAAAAAAAAAGTAAAAAAAAAATGAAAAAAAAAAAAGGTTAATAAAATATAATAAAAATGGTTTACCACCTTTTTTTTTTTAACATACTCTCACCAGTCAGTATTCCTGATCACCACCAAACAAGTCATTTGGTGATGTTGTATTGCACTGGTGACAGTATGTAAAAAAAAATAATTGTGAAAAAATTTTTTATTTAATTTCTTAATTTTCCAAATAATTGTAATAAAAAATTACAACTTCAAAAAACTCACCATGCCTGTTACTAAATACCTTAGACTGTCTATTTTCCACAAAGGGATCGTTTGAGGGGTATTTGTGCTGTCCTGGCATTTTAAGGGCCTCAAGAAATGAGACAGGCCATCGCTACATCAGGACTGATCAATTTTTAAATATACTATATATGCCATAGTTTGTAGACGCTATAACTTTCACACAAACACATTAATATACACTTATTGAGATTTTTGTTACCAAAGACATGTAGCAGAATACATTTAACCTAAATTTATGAAAAAAATTGATTCTATTAGATATGTCTTTTAACAGAAAGTAGAAATTATTGTTTTTTTTTTCATTTATACAGCAAAAAATAAATAACCCAGTGGTAATCAAATACCACCAAAAGAAAGCTCTATTTGTGTGAAAAAAATTATATTGGGGCGCATGCGCGAGGCTTAACATGGAGGACGCTTCCTCTTAGAGCTCCGCAATCCCCGCCACAGACTCGGGACCGAACGACACATCCAGACCGCCAAAACGAGCCAGAAACCCGGCGATCCTCTCCCGCAACTCCCGAGCCTCAGCCGGGATGGTTTTAACGGGACATAAGGGCAAAAACAAGTCCAAGCCGATCAAGGAGGCCCTGGCCCGTGCCTCTTCTAAGATGGCGGCGAAAGCCCTTGCAAAACAACACGCTGCATCCCCAGCAAGATCAGAACGGGCAGACAGTGAGGAGGAAGAGGACACAGATCCTACATACAGCGGTTCCCCTGTACCTCCACAATCAGGTATGTCTCAGCCTAATTTCCTGAAACATATGGAGAAAATGTTAAACAGGGCCCTGAAAGCTACATCTGACCAAATAACTAATAGACTGTCACGGGAGATAAGGGAACTCGGTCAGTGTACAGCAGACCTGGAAACCAGGGTAGATGATATGGAGCCCACTATACAAGAGCATGCCCAGGAACAAGCGGCCCTCCGTGAGGAAAATGCCACATTACTCTCACGTTTAGAAGATGCAGAAAATCGCTCGCGCAGGTCCAATTTACGCCTTAGGGGTATCCCTGAAGCAATCGATGATATACAATCCTTCACCACAGCCCTCTTCCAAGAGCTTTGCCCTTCCATACCTATCGAACGCCTGGAATTTGACAGGATTCACAGGGCGCTGACTCGCCGTCAACAAGACGGCCCTCCATGGGACATAATAATCAAACTTGTCACGTACCTGGCGGTAGAGCCTGATGTGCAGGGAACGGCCTCTCTTGCTCCTCTGATTCTGGCCCCCTGATAGAGTAGACAGGAGGAGCAGAAGTGCAGAGTCGCACAAGTGCCAAACAGTTCGTCTTCACTGTAATGTGGAACAGCGGCAGGTGGCACGGTGCTGGAGCAGGGTTCTCCAATGAGCGGAAGATGCAGGTCGGGAAAGCCGGGTCAAACACTGGCAGGAACGTCAGGAACAGAAGCGGAGGCAGGTGCGTAGTCTGGATGCAGGCAGGGTCGGCAACGGGCTGGCAGCGTGGTAGTAGAAGGAGCAGGCAGATGCGGAGTCAGAACAAGCCGGGTCAGATGCAGGCAGCAGGTAGCAGAGTCAGGGGCAAGCCGGGTCGGTAAACAGGTGCGGGTCTCACGGGTAAAGCAGGCAGGAACACACGGGAACGCTGTAGAACGGACAGCACTGGATGCAAGCACAGACCAGGTTTAAATAGCCCCTTGGTAATGTGCACACAGGTGAACCGAAGGTGTTCTGACAGAGGCTGAGGTCACAGGTCGACTTCTCCGTCGGCCATCTTGAGTACTGGCTAGTCTTCCCTGACAGGCTGAGGTCACAGGTCGACCTCTCCTTCGGCCATCTTGAGTACTGGCTAGTCTTCCCTGACAGGCTGAGGTCACAGGTCGACTTCTCCTTCGGCCATCTTGATTACTGGCTGGTCTTCCCTGACATTGCCCCCCCCTAACGGGCAGCCTCCGGATGCCCAATCTGGCTACTTTGTCAGGATAGGTCCTCTTAAAGGTTCGGATCAGTTCTTGGGCATGAATGTTGGTTTCAGGTTCCCACGAATTGTCTTCAGGACCGTAACCCCTCCACTTAATAAGATATTGAACTTGACCTCTCCTTCTCCTGCAATCTAAAATCGCCTCTATTTCAAATTCCTCTTCGCCATCTACCACCACAGGTTCGGGTGGCTCTGTATTCCGATCCGGAAAAGAGTTGGGGATGGCAGGCTTCAGTAAGGTTATATGAAACACCGGGTGGATCCTGAAGGTCTCCGGTAACTCCAGCTCATAGGCAACATCGTTAATTCGTCTCTTTACAGGAAACGGTCCCACGAATCTGGGGCCTAATTTCCTTGAAGGACAGGTTAGTCTCAGATTTGTTGTGGCTAACCAGACTTGGTCCCCCGGGTTCAGGATCAGGTCCCCTCTTCTTTTCTTATCGAAGATCTGTTTGTTATAAGCCTGAGTCTTGGCCATTGTCTCTTGTAGCAGCTTGTTGTTGGATCTAAAGAAATCCAATGTTTCAAGTACAGCGGGTACCGGGCATTCAGGAATGTTATTAAACAGAAAGGACGGGTGAAAACCGTAGTTTGCGAAGAAGGGAGATTGTTTCGTGGCTGAATGAGAAGAATTATTGTAGGCAAACTCGGCTAAGGGAAGTAAGGACACCCAATCGTCTTGTGAAAAGGAGGAGAAACAACGCAGATATTGTTCCAGTGTCTGGTTGGTCCTTTCTGTCTGACCATTAGTCTGCGGATGATAGGCTGAAGAGAATGAAAGTTCAATACCCAAGGATTCACACAAGGATCTCCAGAATCTGGAGGTGAACTGGACCCCTCTGTCTGAGACGATGTTAGCTGGAACCCCATGGAGTCTTATAACCTCTCTGATGAAGATCCGTGCCGTCTCTTGTGCAGAAGGGGTGCCCTTCATAGGAATGAAGTGGGCCATCTTGGACAATCGATCAACGATTACAAAGATAGTACTGTATCCCTCGGATGGGGGCAGTTCCACAATGAAGTCAATTGAAATCATTCTCCATGGTCTGTTCGGGATAGGTAATGGCTTCAACAGACCCCAGGCCCTGGATTTGCTGTTCTTATTACGGATGCAGGTGGTGCACGATTCCACATATCTCCTACAGTCTCTTGCCACCCCCGGCCACCAGAAGGTTCGCTGCACCAATTCAGCAGTCTTGCTGACCCCAAAGTGTCCTGCCAGCATGTGGTCGTGGCACATGCTCAACGTGGTAGTTCGGAGATCCTCTGGCACGAAGACCTTATCATTATACCAGAGTAGCCCTTCCTGTGTCCGTAAAGTGATCCCAGATGGTGTAGAACTCCTCACAGAGGCTTGTTTAATCTGCGTCATTAAGTCCCCTTGTAGGAGAAGGAAATTTCCCGATGACAGGATCGTATCCGGGGGTGAGATGTCTTGGGATTTACTGAACATGCGTGATAGCGCATCTGGCTTTATGTTCTTGGATCCAGGTCTGTATGTCAGGTGGAAGGTAAATCTCGAAAAGAAAAGTGCCCACCTGGCCTGGCGAGGTCTCAATCTCTTTGCTGTTCTTAGATATTCGAGATTCTTGTGATCTGTGTAGATTAAGATTGGATGTGCTGCTCCCTCGAGAAGGTATCTCCATTCTTCTAATGCTGCCTTAATTGCTAAAAGTTCACGATCCCCAACGTCGTAATTCTTCTCCGCGCTAGACAGTTTACGCGAGAAGAACGCAACTGGGTGCAACAGGGCCTTGGGGCCCTGTCTTTGGGACAAGATAGCTCCCACCGCAGTTTCCGAGGCATCCACTTCTAAGACATACGGTAAGGCCGAGTCTGGGTGCTTCAAGACGGGTGCGGATGTGAAAAACCTCTTCAGCGTTTCAAAGGCCGACTGAGCCTCTGGAGACCAGCGGAATCGGGACCCCTGTTTGGTAAGCTGTGTAATGGGGGCAATGATTGCTGAGAACCCCCGAATAAATTTTCGATAAAAGTTTGCAAAGCCTATGAAACGTTGAATACCTTTCTTGTCACATGGAGTAGGCCAGTCCAGGATAGCCGTTACCTTCTGGGGATCCATCCGGATACCTTCGGTGGAAATGATCAGCCCCAGAAATTGGATACTCTGGCGTTCAAACTCGCACTTCTCGGGTTTGGCATATAATCCGTGTTGTCGAAGGCGGGTTAATACACTTCTCACGTGTCTGCGGTGGTGTTCTAGGGAGGAAGAAAAAATTAGCATATCATCAAGGTATACAATGACAAATAAGTCCAGGAAGTCTCTGAGAACATCATTAATGAAATGCTGGAAGGTAGCCGGAGAGTTGCAGAGCCCGAAGGGCATCACGAGATACTCGTAATGCCCAAATCGTGTGCGGAAAGCAGTCTTACTGTCACGTACCTGGCGGTAGAGCCTGATGTGCAGGGAACGGCCTCTCTTGCTCCTCTGATTCTGGCCCCCTGATAGAGTAGACAGGAGGAGCAGAAGTGCAGAGTCGCACAAGTGCCAAACAGTTCGTCTTCACTGTAATGTGGAACAGCGGCAGGTGGCACGGTGCTGGAGCAGGGTTCTCCAATGAGCGGAAGATGCAGGTCGGGAAAGCCGGGTCAAACACTGGCAGGAACGTCAGGAACAGAAGCGGAGGCAGGTGCGTAGTCTGGATGCAGGCAGGGTCGGCAACGGGCTGGCAGCGTGGTAGTAGAAGGAGCAGGCAGATGCGGAGTCAGAACAAGCCGGGTCAGATGCAGGCAGCAGGTAGCAGAGTCAGGGGCAAGCCGGGTCGGTAAACAGGTGCGGGTCTCACGGGTAAAGCAGGCAGGAACACACGGGAACGCTGTAGAACGGACAGCACTGGATGCAAGCACAGACCAGGTTTAAATAGCCCCTTGGTAATGTGCACACAGGTGAACCGAAGGTGTTCTGACAGAGGCTGAGGTCACAGGTCGACTTCTCCGTCGGCCATCTTGAGTACTGGCTAGTCTTCCCTGACAGGCTGAGGTCACAGGTCGACCTCTCCTTCGGCCATCTTGAGTACTGGCTAGTCTTCCCTGACAGGCTGAGGTCACAGGTCGACTTCTCCTTCGGCCATCTTGATTACTGGCTGGTCTTCCCTGACAAAACTACACTTTTTCCGTACAAAAGAGCAACTACTCACAGCTGCCCGGAATAAGGACGCTCTCTAGTTCCAAGGCCACAACTACCAACTTTTCTCTGACCTGGCACCCCTCACCATTGCCAAAAGGTGAGCCATGAAGCCGCAATTACAAATCCTGATCCAACACCAAATAAAATACACCTGGCGATTTCCCTTCTCCCTCCAGTTTACGTATTAGGGGCGGCAACACTCCTCCACATCCCCAGAATCACTTCAACGTCTTCTTGAATCACTTCATCTGTCGCCCCCTTCACACATAACCAAGACTTCATTGCCACGTACTCCAGCCCGCTCTTCAACCCAACCATACACCACCACTCCAAAACGGAACCAATCAGGCCCCTCTTCGATCCGAAAGGGAACCCCAGCTCGCCAAGCAAACCTTTCTGATCCGAAAGCTCACACGTCTCGCTGAACAGAAATTGATCATCCATGGCTTTCTTTTAACACCACTTGATAACTCCTGGTCACACAAGTGTTAACACACAGACTGGAAATAGATGGATTTTATCCTCTTACCGTGACACAGGAGTTAGTGCTCCTATAAGTTCTCTTTTCGTTACGGGACGCACCAAACACAACCCCCTTATTTCTATAAAGGGGCGTATATATATTTTGGATACATTCCTTTTGATATATTCCACTTGTTCCTGTTTTTCTTCTTTTTTTTTTTTTTTTTTGCAGCTAGTTTCCTACCTTATGTTTTTGATTAAGGTTTTGAATATGCTAACTACGGAATTTGTAATAATATGGATAAACATGATCCTCTCTACATTTTTGCATTCCCCCAGATATTTTTGATCTCAACTGTGCCAACTGTCTCATTCCTCCCATTCCTACTCCTTTCCATTCCCTCCTCCACCCCCCTTTTTTTTTTTTTCCTCTCTCCTCCCTACCCTCCCCCTAACCTTCCTCTCATGTTCCCATTCTTTCTGATTTATTGGCACTGAGTTTTCCCACTAAGTGGGACTGTTACCTGTATAGTATAAATGCATACAATGTCCTTAAAGTTAACTGTTTATATGGTTTGAATACTACAGTTCTCTATTTTGTCCCGGTCTGTGGCGGGGAACTGTCACTGCTCCCCCCTATAGGATGCACGTGCTCCCTCTCCAGCTGGCTGGTTTGGAGGTGCGGGCATGTACCTGTTGGGCTAAAATGTCCAACGCACCAAGTGTTTTTACACTTCCTTGTTCTCTCTACAAAACTCTTTCACTGTTCCTTCACTCCCCTCTCTGTTTTTCCTCTCACTTCTCTCTCTGCCTCTTTCCTTGTTCCCCACTAGGTCGGGGGATCGCGTGCCCCTCAAAAATCTTCCCTATAACATCTCTCCCAGAACACATAAATGGCCCCCATCAATATACTCTCCCTTAACATTAAGGGACTTAATTCCGCTAATAAAAGGGTTAAGGCATTTCGAACTTTCGCATCCCTGAAAGCCAACATAGTAGCCCTACAAGAAACTCACTTCTCTACTCAAGCAATGCCCAAATACTTTAGTTCCAAATACCCCCAAGTGTTCACAGCCTCTGCTGCCACAAAGCAACAAGGTGTCCTTGTTGCATTTCATCATGCCCTTCCGTTTATTTTAACGAATGAAATCAAAGACCCTGAAGGTCGTTACATTATCTTAGTTGGACATGTGCAAGATGTGATGACTACTATAGTCTCCTACTATGCCCCTAACACTAACTCCAATCCCTTTTTTACCCACCTACTACAAGTGATAAGATCACACTGTAAGGGCACCCTTTTTCTTTGTGGTGACTCCAACCAAGTACTGCACCCACACCTCGATAAAGCTCCCTATGCTCCTAAACAATATTCCTCTTCTATATCATTTCGCAAACTTTTCCAGCAAGCCTCTTTACTAGATACCTGGAAAGAATGCAATCCTGCTAAGAAAAATTTTACTTTTTATTCCTATCCGCACAAATCCTTTTCGAGGATTGACCATATCTTTATACCAGTTGCATCCTCGCCAACCCTACTCCACTCACACATACACCCAATAACCTGGTCAGACCACTGCGCAGTGATTACTACAGTCTCTTCCCTGATTTCTCAAAGGAAAGATCACACTTGGTGTATAAATGAGGCACACTTAACTAACCAATCCTATTGTTTTGATATACAACTAGCCCTTAAAGAATACATACAACATAACTTCACACCAGGTATCTCTCCTGTTTTATTATGGGAGGCTCACAAACCCGTGATCCGAGGCACCTGTATATCTACATTCACTCATCTCAAAAGAGACAAAAAACTCAGAACCCAGCAATTAGAGGCAGAATTTCACCGCCTTTGCCTTCAATTCCAATCTCTTCCAACTGAACCTAATAGAATTGCGCTAGAAAAGACAAAAATAGAATTGGACCTTATTTTAGCAGAATCAGCAGATAAAACCATCCGTAGATCTAACCATACAATTTATACTAAGGCCAATAAACCTGATACTTTCCTGGCACTAAGACTCCGTCGACCGGAAAGGGTGCATAATCCTATCAGACTCAAGCTGGCTAAGGATAACTTCACGAGTAACCCTGTTAAGGTGCTCGCGGAATTCCGCAGAAAGTTAGCTGACTTATATACCCCAACACGCACCTTCTCCGCGAAACAAGCTGATTCACTCTTTCAAAATATAACATTACCGAAATTATTAGAGACTGACAGAGAGTCTATGGAATGCCCCGTTTTGTCCGAAGAAGTCCTTTTTGCTATAAAATCTCTTAAACCACACAAAAGACCAGGTCCTGACGGTCTCTCTAGTTCTTATTTCAAAAAATTTGCTCCCACCCTAGCCCCCCTTCTCACCAACTCCTTTAATGCCCTCCTAAAACAACACTCCTTTGGTCGAGATACGTTGACAGCCATTATATCTATGAAACCCAAACCTAACACAGACAGTACCTTCTGGTCCAACTACCGACCCATATCTTTACTTAACCTGGACATAAAAATCCTAGCCAAAATTATGGCGTTACGTCTCAACCCAATTATAAGTGGCCTTATACATAAAGACCAAGTTGGCTTCATTTCCAAAACGTCAGGCCAGTGACAACATCCGACGCGTGATTCTACTCCAACATCTAGCCCGAACGCGCCAAATCCCTATGCATCTACTCTCGCTCGACATTCGTAAGGCGTTTGACACTGTCTCTTGGCCTTACCTTAACTATATATTGCAGAGATGGGGATTTGGCCCCAATTTCCTACAATGGGTTAATTCCCTTTATAAGCAACCACAAGCATATGTTAAATACTCTGGATACCGCTCGGAATGCTTTCGGATCCAAAGAGGTACAAGACAAGGGTGCCCCCTCTCCCCCTTATATTCGCATTAACGATAGAACCACTAGCAGCCCTCCTTAGGGCAAGTCCAAACATTAAAGGCCTAGATATAGCTTCCACATCACATAAACTATGTCTATTTGCCGACGACGCACTATTATTTATCACCTCTCCACGAACTACACTCCCGAACCTTATCCATCTTTTAGACAAATTTGCCCAAATATCAGGATTGGAAGTTAATCAGTCCAAATCAAAGGCTCTCAACGTGTCTCTACCACAACTAGATGCTGAACACATACAGGAATTCTTCCCCTTCACCTGGTCCTTATCCTCAATAGCTTACCTTGGTATCAAACTAACTAATGACCCAGCCCACTTATTTAGAGCAAACTACCTCCCTATGTTAAAACATCTAACAGCCCTGTTAGAATCGTGGCGTCCGATATGTATCTCTTGGCTAGGCCGGGTAGCGGCTGTAAAGATGTCTTTGCTTCCAAAACTGCTTTATTTATATAGAGTCCTCCCGATCCCTATTCCCTCATATTATCACCGAATTATCCAGTCACGAGTGTCCAAATATATATGGGGTCCCACTAGACCTAGGGTTTCAAAAACTATACTACTTCGCAGTAAACTCAAGGGGGGTTGGGTCTGCCTAACTTTTTGAGATATTATCACGCTGCCCAGCTGACCCAGATTACACTATACCATGTACAAAATAAAATCCCACTCTGGGTCAGTTTGGAGGCCATCGATCTACATCCTCTCAAAATATCTAACCTACTATGGTTACCCCCTACGACCCGTGGTCCAATCAGTAACCCCATAACTGGACACTCCCTTAAGTTATGGATAAACTCCGAGGTCCTTTTAAGTTACAATCCCCTCATTCCCCGTTACTTTCGTACCTGGGTCATCCGAAATTTTACCCAGCCCAAGTTAACCCTAACTCATTCCAACTCTGGCTTAGGGCGGGATTATACCGCATTTGTGATTTTGCCTCTGGATCCACTATAAAATCGTTCTCATCCCTACAAAACCAAGCAGACATCCCCCCTACAGAAATCTTTAGATATCTACAGATAACCCATTTTATTCAGACCACGATAGGCACTCACACCTCACTAGATGACCTAACCTCTTTTGAAGGGATTTGCAAATCTGACCCTCACGCCCCTGGTCTAATCTCCCTTTTATACGCTCACTTGACCTCTCCCCCAACCAGCCTACCCTCTTATGCTACGCAGTGGTCCAAAGACCTCACATTAGATCTTGATGCAGAGGACTGGTCTGATATCTGGTCCAATACGAAAATATCATCGCAAAACGTAATCGTCCAAGAGGCTAATTACAAAGTACTCATGAGGTGGTACCTGGTTCCTGCCAGGATCTCCAAATTCCTTCCAAATTACCCAGCTACGTGTTTCCGAGGCTGTAATGAGCGGGGTACACATATGCATATATGGTGGACATGCTCAATAGTACAGGAATTTTGGGCTGCGATATTCCAAATGGCCTCCACCCTATTCCAACATAGCATTGAACCTGATCCGGCTTTAGCACTCTTGAATCGTATCCCCACAGATCTCACCAGATTCCAGACCCGTCTCCTCCTTCAGCTTACAACAGCAGCTAAGCAGACGATTGCTAGGGCCTGGAAAACCCCAAAACTCCCTCTAACTGAGGTCAAAAATAGGGTCACTCATGCAATAATCCACAGTAAAATAGAAGCAACGATCCTCGATAAGATTCCCCAACATCTTAAAATCTGGAACCCTTGGATTGAACACTTTCTTCCCCCAGATTTTAATAAGCGCCTTTTAAAACCTTAACCAGATCAGGTTCATTCTTGACAGACTTTTCGACACTTTGGGGGCTCGCGCATCCCCCCCGACCATTCCCCTCCCTCTCCCCATCTTACTCTAATCTCTTCTCATCTCTTCTGAACCTACCACTTTCCTGACTCTCTCTTTTCTACTTACTATCCCTCTTAAGATTATATCAATGATAATATTATATTCAAATAGCAAAAGGTCAACTAGAATTTGACTCTATACATGTTCGCTGACGAACCTTTTATGCGAATATATAAATCCTTCGATAACGCTTTTGCTCTCTTTTTGTTGTTTTGTTTATTACTTGTAAACGTAACAGTTATAATTAACCCGCAACCATCTCTGCGGAAATTTAAGTCTCTAGACTTCTGGTTTACGACATACTTCTGAAATTTGATGTATACTGGATGACTCAGGAGAAAAATATGTATAAATCTCAATGTTAAATGATGCACAAATATTGCCTGTTGAATTTTATGTCTTCTTTTCAATAAAAATTTTTTGAACGAAAAAAATTATATTAATTTCATTTGCATACAGAGTTGCATGACCACGCAATTACCAGTTAAAGTAGCACAGTGTTGAATAGTAAAATATTGCCTTGTCATGAAGGGGGTAAAACCTTCCTGAGGTCAAGTGCTTAATTCCCAACTCTAAGATAAAAGGATTTCTATCTGATCGCTGGGTTAAAAAAAAAAAAAAAAACACTCTAAATCCCCCTTTTTACTTACCTTAAAGGATAAGTTCAATTTAAAAAAATAAAATAAATAAATGCACATTTTTTTGCAGGTAAAACAATGTGCATTTATTATTTTCTGTTGCAGGAGCCTGTAAAGCATTGCACCAGCATACAAGGAAGCCGCTACATTATGACAGGAAGACAACGCTGTGGTAGTTTGTTGAAAGCTACAAGCCGACAGCCACAAAGGCTGCCAGACCTTGTAGTTCTACTCCTGAAGAAGTGAACAAAGAGTCACAAAACGTGTCATGTTTTTGGATGCAGCTTTAGTTTTTTTTTTGTTTACAAACTATTTTTATTATGTAAAAGGTCAAGGTATAAAACAATTACAATGATGGTACAGGTATGTATACAGATATCTATGACAGTAAATGTTGTACAGAAAATAAAAGAGTATTATGGTTAGTCTGATGAAAAAATGCACATTGTTATAATCGGGCCAGTCAAGAGTATTGTCGTGGAGGGGAGAGAGAAGGACAATTACGTATATGTAATAGAAATATTTCTAAATCTGAGAGGTGGTGTCCCAGAGAGACCATTTTTTTTTTATGAAGTGGCATAGAGTCATATAATGTGTGGTGAATTCTTTCAGAGAGTTTGATGTTCGTCATGCGGTTGAGAATTTGTGACCAAGGTACCGTAGTGGAGCGCCAATTGAAGGCTATGGCCCAATGAATAGAGCTGAGGAATGTGTGGATTAGCCTTGTGCTAGTCATTGGAATATCCTGTATAGGGGGAGAATAAAATACAGATCTGGGGTGTAAGAGAAATCTTCCTACCTGATATTTTTTCAATGATTAAGCTAGCCTTATGCCAAGTGTTTTTTATATGGGGACAATCCCAAAAGATATGTAGAAGTGTACCATGGGAGGGGCAACCTCTAAAGCAGAGTGGGGATAGTGAGGGATAGAATGAGTTAAGTTTAGCGGGGGTAAGATACCATCTATAGAGCAATTTGATGGATGATTCTCTGATCGAGGTTGTTTTGGTACATTTATGGAGATTTGTAAAAATAGTATCCCATTGATCAAGAGTAAATGAGGTATTTAAATCTGATTCCCATTGTAGCATGGGATGTGATTTCTCAGGCATATTGGACTCGTTTAAACTTTTATATATTCTGGAGATTAAACCACTATCACGAGGGGAGGAGATACAGATTTGTTCAAATTGTGTAAAGGGGGGATGGAGTGTAAGTGAGTGATATTTTTGATAGAATTGTCTTATATTTCTATAGTTCTCTAGCTCAGTAGGTGGAAAATCAAATTTCATTTGTATACTGGAGAAAGTGAGGAATGAATTGTTGTGGGAGAGAGATTTTAGATGTGTTAGGTTACGTGATTTCCAATTCATTAGACAGTTTTGATCTTGAGCCCTATCCGGGAGGGGAAAACGAGGGTCACCTAGAAAGGAAGCCAAGGGGGGAATGTCAGAGGAAAACTTAAATTTAGAAACTTGTCTGTTCCATAGTTGAAGGGTGTGAGTGATGATGAGGTTTAAGGGTCTTATTTTTTGTGGTGGTATAGTCTTGGACCAGAGAAGTCCTTGTAGATTGTAGGGAAGGATAGATTCTGCTTCGAACCGGAGCCAAGGGATTTGGAGTGAAGGGGCATACCATTGGGTCAATTGGGTAAATCTGGCTAATAGATAATAAAGTCAAAGGTTAGGAATGCTGAGTCCTCCTTTTATTTGGGGTCTAAAGATAAGGGAATAGCTAAATCTGGGTTTCTTGTTTAGCCATTTGAATTTGTTGATCTCTCTCTGTAGAGAATCTAATGTTTTTTTATGTAGAATAAGAAAAAATAAAAGTTTGGGTAATATCATCATTTTTACAGCCACTATTCTGCCCGAGAATGAAATCTGGTATGATGACCAAAGTTTAAGTAGATTTTTAATACTGTTAAATAAGAGTGGGTAGTTTGCTTGGTAAAAAGTTTTATATGAAGGTGTAATTTGGATACCTAGATATCTAAATGAATCTGCATTCCAATTGAATGAGAATTTGTCTTTAAGTATAGCTGTTAAGGCTGGGGGAATATTGATTGGTAAAGCTGAACATTTAGATAGATTTACACCCAGACCTGTCAAGTCGTGGAAGATGGCAAGGGTTTTATTTAGGTTGGGTAGGGAGATTAGAGGGTCGGTTATAAACAAAAGCATGTTATCTGCGTAGAGACTTAGCTTGTATTCTTTGGAACCCTTAAGATATCCTTTAATATCTGTGTTGTTTCTTATAGCGCAGGCAAGGGGTTATATCGCAAGGGCTAAAAGTAGAGGGGATAGGGGGCAACCCTGTCTGGTACCTTTGGTCGGGGGGAAAAAGTCAGAGTTGTTGCCTGGGAGTTTGATACGTGTTTGTGGGTTGTGATAGAGAGCCTTAAAGCCATGTAAGAATTCATTGTTGATGCCATATTTGGGGAGTAGAGTGTCAAGATATGACCAGGAAACGCTGTCAAAAGCTTTCTGTATATCAAGGCTGAGTAATAATGTGGATTTGGAATGTATGTTTGAGTCTTGAATGATATTTGTGGTCAGTCGTATACTGTCTGTTATTTGTCTGTTAGAAATGAAACCTGTTTGGTCAGGATCAACTAATGGAGAGATAACAGCTGATAATCTGTCTGCCAAAATACGGCCAAATATTTTTAAGTCATTGTCAATAACAGATATTGGACGGTAGTTTTAAAGGGGTGGAATGGTCTTTATTTGGTTTGGGAAGAAGGGACATGTTAGCTAAAAGCATTTCAGATGGGAATTGGCAGCCTTGTAAGATATTATTATACAGTTTAGTAAGGTGTGGGGTAATGGTAGGGGCAATTTTTTTATAGTAGGAAGTGGAATAGCCGTCTGGGCCAGGGGCTGTTGATATCTTTAAAGTTCCAATGATTTTGCTAACTTCTGTGTCTGTACAAGGGGCATTGAGAGATTCAATTTGATCCCTGGAAAGAGTGAGTAATGTAATGTTGTTGTAATGTTGTTGAGCCAGTCCAGTGAGGACTGTTTGGGGGATGATTGTGATGTGGAAAGAAGATTTTTAGAAGTCTAAGAATAGTTTCATGACATCTTTGGGATGGGATACCGTATTTCCAGATGGGTTCCTCAATTTGTATGTGTGGGGTGGTTTTGTAGATTGATTAAGTTTTCTAGCGAACATGGTGGAGTATGAATTACTATTGAGTAAGAATCTGGCTTTAGACCATCTGAGGGCCTTTTCGGTGTCCGATGCTAACAATGTGTCTAAAGTAGTGCGTTTCTCTTGAATCTGTTTAAAAAGGTCACTAGATGGGTTTTGGTTGTTTCTGTGATATAAATGGTCTAGATCATTTGTGAGGGATCTAATATCTGCAAGTTTGGATTTGTTTTTAATTGAGGCAATATTTATCAGATGGCCTCTCATTACCGCTTTATGCGCCATCCAGATATTTGTAGGAAACATGTCTGGTGTTACATTATGTGCAAAATATTGCTCAAGGTGAGATAGAATTTGTTGGAGATTATATGGTGATCAGACCAAGGACATGCATGGATATCTGCCTTAGAGGAATTGGCAAGTAGGATTGGGGTGCAGAAGATATAGTCAAGTTGAGCAAAGCTGTTATGCGGGTGGGAATAGAATGTGTAGGATTTGATACCTATATTGTGAGCTCTCCAAATATCTACTAATTGGTTATTATATAGTGATCTGTTCAAAGATTTGGGGAAAGCTTTAGAGGATGGGGCAACTTTGCTTCTGTCCAGAGCCGAATGAGCAGCTAAATTGAAGTCACCACCCACTATTAGATGTGTGGAATGATAGTTGTCTAGTGTATCAAAAAATTTGTTGAAGAAGTTTGAGTGGGCATCATTTGGAGCGTATACTGAGGCAATAGTGACTGAACGTTCCTTTAATTGAGCCTTTCAAAATCAAATAACGACTGTCTGTCTATATATGGCAGCACCCCTGGATTTTGTGTTGTAAGTAGTGCAATAAAATTGGCTGAAACTTTTGTCAAAAAATGTAGGGTGTTTGTCTGTAGCGAAGTGAGTTTCTTGCATTAATATTATATCCGCTCCCAATCTTTTATAGTGGCGAAAAGCTTTCTTTCTCTTGTGAGGTGAATTAATGCCCTGGGCATTGTGAGAAATCACCCTAAGACCCATTGTATTGGTGTTAGAAAGCGATGTTAGTTGTGAGGTAATGGCCATGGATCACAAGGCCTAGGGCAGAGCATATGGCGGTGTGGTATTAGTAATATGGATAACAATGATAACATTAGTAAAGAAAAATTACCTGAGATAGAGAAACATCTAGAGATCACTGTGTTGCCATCTATATTTTCAAAAATACAACATATCAAAATATACATCAAAATTTTGCATAAATATTTTCTTATTGTCCTCTCTATATCAAATAATATATTATATTTATATAGGTGAACGTTGGAGATTTGTGTACCTGAACAGTAGAACCCTATAGATGATAAACTCCTAGATAATAACAGTGCTACTGTGCACAACAATGCACCATCAGAATGCCTTAAGTAAAATAAAGAGAATTTGTTCGACCTTTTCAAAATTTTGTAAAAATAGAATATTTTAGTAAAATTATGAGAAAAATTATTTATAGCTTGGGGCTCAGGGTGAGAAGCACTGCCTGACTGACAATAATATTGTTGTGGACAATACTGTCCATTACTCACAAATGGAGCATCCACCATTAAAACAATGGATAGCAGGATCAATCGTGGAAAAGTGTCCACCTTTTGAACCATGCTTTTGGAGTCCTTTGTGAGTAGGGGGACAAACTAGCAGAGACGGAGCAGATCAGCCTCAGCAAGGATTCTATAAACAAAAATATAAGAGCATGTTGTGACATATGTTGAAAAAATTAGTAGAAAAAAACATCATAAAAGAAAAAAAAAAAAAAAAAAAAAAGGAAAAGAGATTAAATGTATATCATCGCATAAGTTCGCAAAGTAGGAACTGTGATATACCTTCCCAATATCTTTTAAAGATATAGAAGATTTCTGAATGTTGGACGCCATCTTCCTTGTCGACGAAGCGTGGCTGGGGTGGCCCAGATAGGTGAAGTATGAGGAGTGATAGGAGGTCTTGCAACTGCACTTTGGTCAAGGAGACCCAACTTTGATCCTTACAGTGTGTGTTAAATCCTCGCTGAATCGATAAAATTCTTACTTACGGATGGTGAACTGCATCGCATCTCGCATGCGCCCCCACTTAGTTATGCTTATGACTTTAGTTCATCTTAACACCCTATTACTAGGGCAATAGCTTGTTTCAAATCTATTGTGGGGCTACATGTTGCCCGATGAGGTGTACACGTGGCCTTGTGGGGGTAAAGATCAGATACCCAGGACTCTCAAGCAAGGACCCTGGGATATTGTTTCAACTGCTGGGCAGTTCCAGCGTCACTGTAGAAAGCAAGTCTGGCCTGTCTATCTCCAGAGCGCAGTCCTTTGCAGGGTATCTCCGGCGCCCCCCAGGACTCCCAAATACTCAACTCTTGGTCCGCAGAGCTGCCACGGGTGTGTTTGGAATGTGCTGCCGCCTGTCTCACTGTGCACGGCAGCTGAGCGTGGAGAACCAGCAGGTCCCATAGGCCTCAAGATAGCAGATGAAGCTGGTCGCGCAGGGTGACTGGAAGGCCAGGATTCTCCTGACAGACAGGGGTCCGTTCAGGGGATGACCAGGGACCTGGATGGAGGGCCTGTTGGGGGATTCAGTGAGCGCTGGAGCAGGATGGCTGTGGATTCCGGTGGACATGAGCTGATTTAAGTGGTATCTGAATAAAGAAAGGCCACTATTCGATTGCTGTGCACACCTGCTAGTTACAAAGTGAACTACTTTAGTGGTTGTGGGGGGAGGATGTCAGACTGTGCGGCTCACCAGGATCTGTAGAAAGGGAGCTGGGTGTAGCAAGATGGCCCCCGTCTTCCGGGAGTAGGCCGAAGCCGCGGTCTTTCCTAAGTGCGGCCTCCGCACGGGTGAGCCCCGCTCCGTTTGGGCCCCAGCTTACCCCCCAAGGGCCTGAGTTAAATCACAGCCGATATTATGATGGGCAGTCACTTCTAGGGGTATCAGCTTAGGCAAGGGATGGTTCGATGACCAGCTACTCTATGTGCTTCAGATGGGTGGATGCAGCCTGAACGGCAGGCCGCAAGATGATGCTGGGCCACAGAACACCGGATCCGTCAGTTGGAATTCCTCTGATGATTTATCCCGCTGCGGGTCAGATTCCGTGTGAGTAAAGATCGATGGGCCGGGATAGAGTGCCGCACGTCCAGCAGAGACCGGCAGTCAAGTGCGGAGGATACAAGAGGCCTAGCCAGCCTCAAGATGGCGGTGGCCTCGGCAATATGATTCCAGCCAGAGTTCAAGTGCTGGAATAGCAGGCCAGAGTTCCACAATATCCGCTGGGGCTGTTATAGGGGATGCCCAGGGACGGATGGAAGAGGTTTGGAGTAACACCGCAGTGAAATGAGCAGTGGATGGCGGTGGATTGTCGTTGAATGAGCGGAGCTCAGTATCAGCACGTCTTCCCTGCTTCAGATCCGGACACCTGGATGCAGCTTTAGTTTAATCATGTATTGACAGTTGGATTGTATATGGTCAACATAGTTACATAGTTACATAGTAGGTGAGGTTGAAAAAGACACAAGTCCATCAAGTCCAACCTATGTGTGTGATTATATGTCAGTATTACATTGTATATCCCTGTATGTTGCGGTCGTTCAGGTGCTTATCTAATAGTTTTTTTAAACTATCAATGCCCCCCCGCTGAGACCACCACCTGTGGAAGGGAATTCCACATCCTTGCCACTCTTACAGTAAAGAACCCTCTACATAGTTTAAGGTTAAACCTCTTTCCTTCTTATTTTAACGAGTGGCCACGTGTCTTGTTAAACTCCCTTCCACAAAAAAGTTTTATCCCTATTGTGGGGTCACCAGTAGGGATGAGCTTTGAGTTCGAGTCGAACCTATGTTCGACTTGAACAACGCTTGTTCATCGAAATGCGAACGTTATGGGCCGTTCGCGCCAAATTCGAGTGCCGCGTCATGGCCCATAATTCACTGCGGCATCGCAGTGCATTGCTGGCTGATGATTGGCCAAGCATGCACTATGACCAGCATGCTTGGCCAATCACAGCGCCATCTGTACAGAGAGCCGTAATTGGCCAAAGCCAGGGTGGCTTTGGGCAATTATGGCTCAGGGGGTTTAGTACACGCCCCACACTATATAAGGCCGTCTGTGTGGCGGCCTTGTGTTGTGTGTTGTGGCAGCAGAGAGAGATAGACAGAGAGACAGTGTCATTTGATTTAAGTTAGATAGAGTAGGCAGGCGAGTCAGTTAGCTGCACTTACAGTGTATTGTGTATATATATGCATCCTAGGTGTTGTGTATATATATATATATATATATATATATATATATATATATATATATATATGTATATATATATATATACTGTATTCAGTTTAGCTAGATCCGTTCCTGTTATTCTCTTCCTAATATACTGACAGGCAGGCAGGTGTTTTTACAGTATTTACAGTATTTACAGTTAGTGTACTGTGTCCTTTGCACAGTGTGCACCTAAAGCTACCTGAAGAAGATTGCTGGTGTTCTTCTGATCCTATTAATACCACAGGCAGGCAGCTGCAGTATTTACAGTTAGTGTACTGTGTCCTCTGCACAGTGTGCACCTAAAGCTATCTGAAGACAATTGCTAGTGTTCTGATACTATTAATACCACAGGCAGGCAGCTGCAGTATTTACAGTTAGTGTTTTTTGTCCTCTGCACAGTGTGCACCTAAAGCTACCTAAAGAAAATTGCTGGTGTTCTGATCCTATTAATACCACAGGCAGGCAGCTGCAGTATTTACAGCTCGTGTACTGTGTCCTCTGCACAGTGTGCACCTAAAGCTACCTGAAGACAATTGCTGGTGTTCTTCTGATCCTATTAGTACCACAGGCAGGCAGCTGCAGAATTTACAGTTAGTGTACTGTGTCATCTGCACAGTGTGCACCTAAAGCTACCTGAAGACAATTGCTGGTTTTCTTCTGATCCTATTAGTACCACAGGCAGGCAGCTGCAGTATTTACAGTTAATGTACTGTGTCCTCTGCACAGTGTGCACCTAAAGCTACCTGAAGACAATTGCTGTTGTTCTGATCGTATTAATAACACAGGCAGGCAGCTGCAGTATTTACAGTTAGTGTACTGTGTCCTCTGCACAGTGTGCACTTAAAGCTACCTGAAGACAATTGCTGGTGTTCTGATCCTATTAATACCACAGGCAGGCAGCTGCCATATTTACAGTTAGTGTACTGTGTCCTCTGCACAAAAGCTATCTGAAGACAATTGCTGGTGTTCTTCTGATCCTATTAATACCACAGGCAGGCAGCTGCAGTATTTAAAGTTAGTGTACTGTGTCCTCTGCACAGTGTGCACCTAAAGCTACCTGAAGACAATTGCTGGTGTTCTCATACTAATAATACTACAGGCAGGCAGTTGATTCTGCTAGCTGCAGTATAATAAGTATATATACATCCCAGCTTTGTGCAGCTATATCTCACTGCAGGCCATTAGTATGTCTGGAAGGCCAACAAGGAGAGGCAGACAGTCACAAGCCAATAAAAGAGGGCAAGCAGGCTCTGTGTCCAGAGGCAACAGTGCTGGTCATGGACACGGTGCATCCTCATCAGCACGTGGCCGTGGGACACGCTTGTCCTTTTTTTTGGCAGTTGGCCCTGTTGAGCCGCAACATGCGGAAGACTTGGTAGAGTGGATGGCCAAGCCGTCCTCATCCTTCTGATCCTCTCTCACCCAGGCTCAGGGTACTTTGTCTGGCAAAGCAGCTGCCAACGTGGCCTCTTCCCTCAGCTCAATGGCATCAGTCACTCCTTCCCTAGCCCCACCATGTCCTCCTGAGGAGTCCCCCGAACTGTGTTGGGTATATGCTCCAGGAGGATGCCCAGCGTTTTGAAGGCTCCGATGATGGTACCCAGCTAGAGGAAGGCAGTAACGTGAGCCCAGAGAGAGCGGGTGCCCAAAAAGGACAGCAATCTGGCAGTCATGTTCCCCCAGCTGCAGCATACTGCCAGCTTTGCTCCAGTGATGAGGCGGGAGGGGATGGTGAGGAAGTCACTGACTCCACGTGGGTGCCTAATAGAAGAGAGGAGGAGGAGGCACATCTCCAACGAGGCAGGATGCCCTCCAGGGGCCAGCTTAAGGACAGCACACTGTCTGCATCACACCGCAGAGCTCCGCATGTGCAGGGCGCTGCTGTCTCTGCGCATTATTCCAAAAGTTCTTTGATGTGGTCCTTTTTTGAGACGAGTGCATCAGATCGCACCGCTGCTATTTGCAACATATATCTCAAGTGTATCTCGCGTGGCCAATACATCACCCGCTTGGGCACCACATGCTTGACCAGACATATGTCGACCTGCCATGCAGTTCGTTGGCAAGCGTACATAAAAGACCCACACCAAAGAACAAAGTGGACCTCTCCTTGCTCCTCATCAGCTGGGATCTCCAACCCCACTATACCTTCAGTCCTCTCTGAAACCTGCACTGAGAGGAATGAAGGTGTAGAATTAGGTGTGTCACAGCCAAGTACTTGCAGGCAATCAGTACACCGACGTCAGATTGTACCAGGCAAATTTCCCTGCCCCAGCTGCTGCACTGCTGAAAGAAGTTCACTCCCAGCCATCCACATGCCCAGCGGTTGAATGCAAGCTTGGTTAAATTGCTAGCACTTCAACTGCTGCCTTTTGAGTTGGTAGACTCTGCCCCCTTTCCGTGAGTTTGTGGAATGTGCGGTTCCTCAGTAGCAGGTTCCCAAACGCCACTTTTTCTCACGGAAGGTGATTCCGGCTCTCTACCTGCATGTGGAAGGCAATGTCTTGGCCTCGCTGGACAGGGCGGTCAGCGGTAAGGTGCATATTACCGTTGACTCATGGTCCAGCAGGCATGGACAGGGACATTACCTATCTTTCACCGCGCACTGGGTGACTCTTCTGGCAGGTGGGAAGGATGCAGGACAGGGTGCAGTAGTGTTGGAGGTTGTTCTGCCTCCAAAATTATACTAGTGGTGATTCTACCACACCTCTCTCCTCCACTCCCTCCTCTTCTGCCTCCATAGCCTCTTCCTGTGCTGATTTGTCCTCGGAACCAACGATGCTCCGTAGGCGTTCAAGGGGCTACGCAAGCACGCAGGCAAAAAGATGACATGCGGTGCTTGAGCTGGTGTGCTTGGGGGGACAGGAGCCACACTGGGGCAGAGATTCTGTCAGCTCTGCAGGGGCAGGTTCAGAAGTGGTTGACACCATGCCAGCTTAAGCCAGGAATGGTGGTTTGCGACAATGGCACCAACCTCCTCTCCGCCCTCCAACAGGGACAACTGACCCATGTGCCCTGTTTGGCTCACGTCCTTAACTTGGTGGTGCAGCGGTACTTGGGCAGGTACCCGGGCTTACAGGATGTCCTGAGGCAGGCCAGGAAAGTCTATGTGCATTTCCGCAGGTCATATAATGCCAGTGCTCGGCTGGCTGACCTCCAAAAGGAATTTAACCTATCCAAGAACCACCTAATCTGTGACATGCCCACCAGGTGGAACTCAACGTTGGCCATGCTGCAGCGGCTGCACACGCAGCAGAGGGCCATCAATGAGTACCTATGCGACTATGACACTAGGACAGGGTCAGGGGAGCTTGTTTTTTTTTTCCCCACGCCAGTGGGCTATGATCAGGGATGCATGCACTGTCCTGTCACCATTTGAGGAGGCCACGAGGATGGTGAGCAGTGACAGTGCATGCATCAGTGACACTCTCCCTTTTGTCCACCTGTTGGAGCACACGTTACATGGAATAATGGACAGGGCACTTGAGGCAGAACAGAGGGAGGAAGAGGAGGACTTCATTACCTCTCAAGGCCCCCTTTATCCAGACAGTGTTCCTGCGTGCCCGCCGGAAGAGGAGGAGGAGGAGGAGGATTGTGTCAGCATGGAGGTGGAGCCTAGCACTCAGCATCAGCAGCAGTCTTCAAGGGATCATTTACAGTCCGAAGAAACCCATGGACTTGTACATGGCTGGGAGTAGGTGGCTGTGGATCATGTCGTCCTTAGTGACCCAGAGGACTCTGGATCGAATGCCTCAGCAAACCTACGCTGCATGGCCTCCCTGATCCTGCAAAGCCTGCGGAATGATCCTCGTATTCGTGGTATCAAGGGGAGGGATCATTACTGGCTGGAAACCCTCCTTGATCCACGTTACAAGGGTAAGGTTGCGGACCTTATTTTGCCGTCGCAGAGGGAGCAGGGGATGAAACATCTTCAGGAGGCCTTGCAGAAAGGTTTGTGCAACGCGTTTCCAGAGCCTGGGAGGTTACAATTTACTGGTCCTCCTGGACAACGTGTTGCTGAGGCTTCGGTCAGCACAGAAGCAGCAGTGGAGAAGGTGGCCCTCTGACCTGCGTTCAGACAATTTTTTAGTCCGCAGCCCCAAGGTATGATCGGTTCCAGCAACCATCGCCAGAGTCTGATTCACATGGTGCAGGAATGCCTTTGGGGAAGATCAGACTTGGACACCTTTCCCACCGAAACTCCTCTGGGTTACTGGGTCTTGAGGATGGATCACTGGCCAGAGCTTGCACAGTATGCAATTGAGCCACTGGCCTGTCCTGCATCCAGCGTTCTTTTGGAACGCACATTCAGTGGTGATCACTGGATGATCACAGGGTGTGCCTGTCCACCGAATCGGTCGATCGGCTGACCTTCATAAAAATGAATCAGTCTTGGATCACCAGCTACCAAGCACCTGATGCTGATGTAACCAAATAATTTTTTTTTTAATGTGAGATCCCTTCAAGACTGCCTATGCTGATGCTGAGTGACTATCTTGTTATGCTGAGTGACAATCCTCTTCCTCCTCTATTTTTATGCTGATAGCTTGTAAGAACATTTTTGGTTCTGGGCACTGCCATCAGTGGCTAAGGCCCAATTTTTCTGCCCATGTTTAACAGGGGCGTTCAATTACAATTTTTGATGCAATACTTTGCAGCAGGGCTCATTCCTGCGCTCCAACTAGAGTATCTGTGAGGGGTTGCAGTGTTGTGGCACCAGCACCAGTGCCCAAGGCCCAATTTTTCAGCCCCTGTTTAACAGGGGCGTATAATTACAATTTTTGATGCAATACTTTGCAGCAGGGCTCATTCCTGCGCTCCAACTATAGTATCTGTGAGGGGTTGCAGTGTTGTGGCAGCAGTGGCTAAGGCCCAATTTTTCTTCCCCTGTTTAACAGGGGCGTGTAATTACAATTTTTAATGCAATACTTTGCACCAGGGCTCATTCCTGCGCTCCAACTAAAGTATCTGTGAGGGGTTGCAGTGTTGTGTCACCAGCACCAGGGCCGATGGCCCAGTTTTTCAGCCCCTGTTCAACAGGGACATGTAATTACAATTCTTGATCTAATATTTCACAGCAGGGCCAATTCCTGCGCCCACCAAGAGTAACTGTAAGGACTTACAGTGTTGTAGCACCAGCACCACCACCACCACCAAAGGCCCAATTTTTCTACCACTGTTCAACAATGGCATGTAATTACAATTCTTGATCTAATATTTCACAGCAGGGCACCCACCAAGAGTAACTGTGAGGGTTTACAGTGTTGTGGCAACGCCAACACCTAAGGCCCCAATTTCTGCAGAGTATATAGGGCAGGCCCCTACTTTCAAACATCCAACTTACAAACGACTCCTACTAGCAAACGGAAGGAGACAACAGGAAGTGAGATTAAATCTACGCCTAAGAAGGGAAATTCTCTCCTGTAAGAGTTAATATAAGAAAAACGTGTCTCCTCTCTATTGATGCTTTATCACCAATCCTTGTTTCACTAAAAACCCCAAATTTTCAAAAAACATTTGTCATTGGGACAGAAAGTGAGGTGAAATTTTCTGAAGAGGTGCACAGACAGCAAAACAAATGTTACAGGGGTGATAACCCTTCCCTATGTTTTCCAAAAAGATTAAAAATAGATTTTTTGGCTGGAGCTACACTTTAAAAATGTACCAGTTCAAAATTACAAACAGATTCTACTTAACAACAAACCTACAGTCCCTGTCTTGTTTGCACCGCCTGTATACTGCTGTTCAGAGTATATAGGGCCGGGGGGCCCCTTTCCTTTTTTTAATTTGGGTGTGGGGTTCCCCTTAATATCCATACAAGATCCAAAGGGCCTGGTAATGGACTGGGGGGGGTACCCATGCCGTTTGTCTCACTGATTTTCATCCATATTGCCGGGACCAGACATTACATTAAAGCCGCAAGCAGTTTTAAATGACTTTTATTCCTTTACAAATGTCATTTTGTGCAGGGACTGTTCTAAGCATGGGAAACACGCGCCACTTTACAAGAATACTATAGACACCCCCCAGGTATGATATTTAAAGGAATATTTCACTTTTTTTTCACTTTAAGCATCATTAAAATCAGTGCTCCTGAAAAAACGTCCGTTTTTAAAACTTTTTTTTGCATTGATACATGTCCCCTGGGGCAGGACCCGGGTCCCCAAACCCTTTTTAGAACAATAACTTGCATATTAGCCTTTAAAATCAGCACTTTTGATTTTGAACGTTTGAGTCCCATAGACTTTAATGGGGTTCTAAAGTTTGCGCAAATTTTCGGTCCGTTCGCAGGTTCTGGTGCGAATCGAACTGGAGGGTGTTCGGCTCATCCCTAGTCACCAGTACGGTATTTATAAGTTGAAATGATATCCCCTCTCAAGCGTCTCTTCTCCAGAGACAATAAGTTCAGTGCTTGCAACCTTTCCTAATAACTAATATCCTCCAGTCCCTTTATTAGCTTTGTTGCCCTTCTTTGTACTCACTCTATTTCCAGTGCATCCTTCCTGAGGACTGGTGCCCAGAATTGGACAGCATACTCTAGGTGCGGCCGAACCAGGGTCTTGTAGAGCGAGAGAATTATCATTTTATCTCTGGAGTTGATCCACTTTTTAATGCATGCCAATATTCTGTTTGCTTTGTTAGCTGCAGCTTGGCATTGCATGTCATTGCTGAACCTATCATCTACTAGGACCCCCAGGTCCTTTTCCATCCTAGATTCCCCCAGAGGTTCTCCCCCCAGTGTATAGATTGCATTCATTATTTTGCCACCCAAATGCATTATTTTACATTTTTGTACATTAAACCTCATTTGCCATGTAGTTGCCCAACCCATTAATTTGTTCAGATTTTTTTGCAAGGTTTCCACATTCTGTGAAGTTATTGCCCTGCTTAGCTTAGTATCATCCGCAAATACAGAGATTGAACTGTTTACCCCATCCTCCAGGTCGTCTATGAACAAAATAAATAGGATTGGTCCCAGCACAGAACCCTGGGGGACCCCACTATCCAAAATAAAAGAAAAACAAGGGCGCACCAGCCTTGTGCATTAACTTTTTTAAAAAATATTTAATATACAAAGATAAAATGAAACGACTCACAAGCAGTAAATGGAGGAGGCACAACATATAGTGTACCGACAGCTAGCATGCAGCTTGGGATGAGCGATGCCTTCCAAAAGTCGCGGAGAGACGCACAAACATCACAATCAGCTATCACAATCAGCTTACGCGTTTCGAAGGGAACGTCCCTTCTTCATCAGAGCTGTCAGCTATCACAATCACCTTACGCGTTTCGAAGGGAACGTCCCTTCTTCATCAGAGCTATGGGATCCACGGGTCGAGAGCAAGGCTTGGTGCGCTGGCGGACTTCCTCCTGTGAATGCCGCTACTGCGCACAGCCATGTTATCTGGCCGGGTCAGGTGGGCGGAGCGCGATGGCGCTTCGACCTTTGAGATCCGGCCATATTGATAAAGAGGCTTGGCTTGAATTCCGAGCACTTCCGGATGGGCCGACCATAACACTATCACTATATGTGACACCCTATTTTGATTTTCGATTTTTTATTTATTGGTGTTAGCAGTATAACACCGCCCACTGCATTTTTCTTATATTTTACATGTATCTTACACGAATCAACATCAACTTAATAACCGGAAGTGACATCAGTCGGGTACTTCCTGTGTTGTGACACTCCCAGTGTTTAAATAGCGGTGAGGTGGGGGGGCTCTACACCCCAGATATAGGCTCGTTAGCCGAAATATGTTGGGTGGACCCCTTACGATCACCGCAATTGATATATTTTGAGCTGTGTTACGATCTCCTATCATGTGAGTGTCTTTTTTATTATTTTAATAAATGAATGTTTTTTAAAACAATATCATGCCATGTGAGCTTTATTTCTCTCATGGTATCTAAAAACATCCGGTTGGCCTGTTGGAACGTTTGGGGACGTTCGAAGCTGTGACGAGATCCTTCCCCCCCATTTGAAGCTGAGGATACCTGATGATCCATCTTGCCAGTCCTGGTGGCTAAATAAGCTTTTTGAGACTTGTAAGACGTAGGTCTTCTCAAGTCGCCTGTTTCCGGTAAGCCTCCCACGATGCTCCGGTGATGGTCCTGTCACTTATTTAGACGTCCCATTCATTTGGTGTTCTATCTATCCATCTACCAGAAGCTTTCCATTTTTGTCTTCATCATTCAACCCTCAGAGACTTTTGGTGGTGGTTTTCTATTCCCATTAGGAATACAACTGTCAACGTCCATGGACTTTTTTGGTTGATTTTTTACTTATTTAGGATTTGTTTTTGTTCACCACACCTTTTTTTTTTTTCACTGGTTTATTACAATCACTATATCTCATATGTTATTTTGTAGCACTCAGTGCATTTTTGATTGTATTCACGTAATTTTGAATTATTTAGTTTATATCCTGGCCCTTAAGGGGTGGCTAGAGCTTAGTTCACTGTTTTTCAACCTTATAATATTTACACACATAGCGCCACACTATATATTTTCTATTTAGTTATTTCAACCTGTGTCTAAGAGGCATGTTAGCTGCTTACTGTGTAACCATTTTTATAACATCATTGGTGCAGCGCTGTACTCATTCCCCATCGACACCTTTCAGGGGGGAACGGGTACCTGTTTCTGACAGGTACCCTTCCCTACTTCTGGGAGACTGCGCTGTCCCCTCTGAAGTTTGCCCCCCCTCCTCCTTCCTCCACTGGGCCATTCAGAAAGTGCAACGCGCTTCGCACATGTGCAATAGGGAACCGGTCAGTTTCCCTTACCATGAATGATAGTGGCAAAACCCGAGAGCCAATCCGAAAATTGGCTGAGGTGTCGACATCGCTGGATCCCTGGACAGGTAAGTGTCCTAATATTAAAAGTCAGCAGCCACAGTATTTTTAGCTGCTGAGTTTTAATGCTATCATGGGGGGGTCTCACTGTGCCCATCAATTGCAGCCTTACTGTGCCCCATCAAACGCAGTCACTGTGCCCATCAAATGCAGCCACTGTGCCCATCAAATGCAGCCACTATGCCCATCAAATGCAGCCACTGTGCCCATCAAATGCTGCCACTGTGCTATTAATAGCAGCCACTGTGCCCATCAAATGCTGCCACTGTGCTATCAAATGCAGTCACTGTGCCCATCAAATGCAGCCACTGTGCCCATCAAACGCAGCCACTGTGCTCATCAAACGCAGCCACTGTGCCCATCAAACGCAGCCACTGTGCCCATCAAATGCTGCCACTGTGCTATCAAATGCAGCCACTGTGCCCATCAATTGCAGCCACTGTGCCCATCAATTGCAGCCAATGTGCCCATCAATTGCAGCCACTGTGCCCATCAATTTCAGCCACTGTGCCCCATTAAACGCAGCCATTGTGCCCCAAACGCAGCCACTGTGCCCCATCAAACGCAGCCACTGTGCCTCATCAAACGCAGCCACTGTGCCATCAAACGTAGCCATTGTGCCATCAAACGTAGCCATTGTGCCCTCAAACGCAGCCACTGTGCCATCAAACGCAGCCACTGTGCCCTCAAACGCAGCCACTGTGCCCATCAAATGCTGCCACTGTGCCCTCAAACGCAGCCACTGTGTCCATCAAATGCTGCCACTGTGCTATCAAACGCAGCCACTGTGCCCATCAATTGCAGCCACTGTGCCCATCAATTGCAGCCACTGTGCCCATCAAATGCAGCCACTGTGCCCCATCAAATGCAGCCACTGTGCCCCATCAAACGCACCCACTGTGCCATCAAACGTAGCCATTGTGCCATCAAACGTAGCCATTGTGCCATCAAACGCAGCCACTGTGCCCATCAAACGCAGCCACTGTGCCCATCAAATGCAGCCACTGTGCCCAACAAATGCAGCCACCGTGCCCATCAAATGCAGCCACTGTGCCATCAAATGCAGCCACTGTGCCCATCAAGTGCAGCCACTGTGCCCTCAAACGCAGCCACTGTGCCCATCAAATGCTGCCACTGTGCCCATCAAACGCAGCCACTGTGCCCATCAAATGCAGCCACTGTGCCCATCAAATGCAGCCACTGTGCCATCAAATGCAGCCACTGTGCCCATCAAACGCAGCCATTGTGCCATCAAACGCAGCCACTGTGCCCATCAAATGCTGCCACTGTGCCTATCAAATGCTGCTATTGTGTCCATCAAATGCTGCCACTGTGCCCATCAAATGCAGCCACCGTGCCCATCAAATGCAGCCACTGTGCCCATCAAATTCTGCCAGTGCCCATCAAATGCTGCCAGTGCCCATAACACTGATATACTTTATTAAATCACTGTACCTGCTGTCCTGGGGGTTTCCCTCGTGCTCCTCTCTCTCCTCCTGACGTCACAGCCCCAGGGCCGAGGAGAAGATTCACTGCAGGAAAGCAGTGCGGGGGAGGGTAGGCGGAGCTTAAGGCTCCACCTGTCACCCGTTGCTTATGGGGGCGCGAGTGGCACACGCCGCCCCCCCCCCCGCATGAGAGAAAGCACCCCCACCCGTCTTGCTGATTCCCGGCTCCCGCTGCCGCCTCCCGCACACATGCAGCCCACGGCGGCCGGCTTTCTGTAGCGGCACCACTGTGTATGGGCGTGCTTGGCAGAGGATGGGGGCTCTCTCTGACAAGCACGTCCATACACCATGGCGCCGCTACAGAAAGCCGGCCGCCGTGGGCTGCATGTGTGCGGGAGGCGGCAGCAGGAGCCGGGAATCAGCAAGAGGGGTGGGGGGGCTTTCTCTCATGTGGGGGGGCGGCCCTTTTTGCTGCCCCCCGCAAAGTGCCGCCCCTCCTCCTTCCTCCACTGGGCCATTCAGAAAGTGCAACGCGCTTCGCACATGTGCAATAGGGAACCGGTCAGTTTCCCTTACCATGAATGATAGTGGCAAAACCCGAGAGCCAATCCGAAAATTGGCTGAGGTGTCGACATCGCTGGATGCCTGGACAGGTAAGTGTCCTAATATTAAAAGTCAGCAGCCACAGTATTTTTAGCTGCTGAGTTTTAATGCTATCATGGGGGGGGTCTCACTGTGCCCATCAATTGCAGATTTACTGTGCCCCATCAAACGCAGTCACTGTGCCCATCAAATGCAGCCACTGTGCCCATCAAATGCAGCCACTATGCCCATCAAATGCCCATCAAATGCAGCCACTGTGCCCATCAAATGCTGCCACTGTGCTATCAATAGCAGCCACTGTGCCCATCAAATGCTGCCACTGTGCTATCAAATGCAGTCACTGTGCCCATCAAATGCAGCCACTGTGCCCATCAAACGCAGCCACTGTGCCCATCAAACCCAGCCACTGTGCCCATCAAACGCAGCCACTGTGCCCATCAAATGCTGCCACTGTGCTATCAAATGCAGCCACTGTGCCCATCAATTGCAGCCACTGTGCCCATCAATTGCAGCCAATGTGCCCATCAATTGCAGCCACTGTGCCCATCAATTTCAGCCACTGTGCCCCATTAAACGCAGCCATTGTGCCCCAAACGCAGCCACTGTGCCCCATCAAACGCAGCCACTGTGCCCCATCAAACGCAGCCACTGTGCCATCAAACGTAGCCATTGTGCCATCAAACGTAGCCATTGTGCCCTCAAACGCAGCCACTGTGCCATCAAACGCAGCCACTGTGCCCTCAAACGCAGCCACTGTGCCCATCAAATGCTGCCACTGTGCCCTCAAACGCAGCCAGTGTGTCCATCAAATGCTGCCACTGTGCTATCAAACGCAGCCACTGTGCCCATCAATTGCAGCCACTGTGCCCATCAATTGCAGCCACTGTGCCCATCAAATGCAGCCACTGTGCCCCATCAAATGCAGCCACTGTGCCCCATCAAACGCACCCACTGTGCCATCAAATGTAGCCATTGTGCCATCAAACGTAGCCATTGTGCCATCAAACGCAGCCACTGTGCCCATCAAACGCAGCCACTGTGCCCATCAAATGCAGCCACTGTGCCCATCAAATGCAGCCACCGTGCCCATCAAATGCAGCCACTGTGCCATCAAATGCAGCCACTGTGCCCATCAAGTGCAGCCACTGTGCCCTCAAACGCAGCCACTGTGCCCATCAAATGCTGCCACTGTGCCCATCAAACGCAGCCACTGTGCCCATCAAATGCAGCCACCGTGCCCATCAAATGCAGCCACTGTGCCATCAAATGCAGCCACTGTGCCCATCAAACGCAGCCATTGTGCCATCAAATGCAGCCACTGTGCCCATCAAACGTAGCCATTGTGCCATCAAACGTAGCCATTGTGCCCTCAAACGCAGCCACTGTGCCATCAAACACAGCCACTGTGCCCTCAAACGCAGCCACTGTGCCCATCAAATGCTGCCACTGTGCCCTCAAACGCAGCCACTGTGTCCATCAAATGCTGCCACTGTGCTATCAAACGCAGCCACTGTGCCCATCAATTGCAGCCACTGTGCCCATCAATTGCAGTCACTGTGCCCATCAAATGCAGCCACTGTGCCCCATCAAATGCAGCCACTGTGCCCCATCAAACGCACCCACTGTGCCATCAAACGTAGCCATTGTGCCATCAAACGTAGCCATTGTGCCATCAAACGCAGCCACTGTGCCCATCAAACGCAGCCACTGTGCCCATCAAATGCAGCCACTGTGCCCATCAAATGCAGCCACCGTGCCCATCAAATGCAGCCACTGTGCCATCAAATGCAGCCACTGTGCCCATCAAGTGCAGCCACTGTGCCCTCAAACGCAGCAACTGTGCCCATCAAATGCTGCCACTGTGCCCATAAAACGCAGCCACTGTGCCCATCAAATGCAGCCAACGTGCCCATCAAATGCAGCCACTGTGCCATCAAATGCAGCCACTCTGCCCATCAAACGCAGCCATTGTGCCATCAAACGCAGCCACTGTGCCCATCAAACGCTGCCACTGTGCCCATCAAATGCTGCCACTGTGCCTATCAAATGCTGCTACTGTGTCCATCAAATGCTGCCACTGTGCCCATCAAATGCAGCCACCGTGCCCATCAAATGCAGCCACTGTGCCCATCAAATTCTGCCAGTGCCCATCAAATGCTGCCAGTGCCCATAACACTGATATACTTTATTAAATCACTGTACCTGCTGTCCTAGGGGTTTCCCTCGTGCTCCTCTCTCTCCTCCTGACGTCACAGCCCCAGGGCCGAGGAGAAGATTCACTGCAGGAAAGCAGTGCGGGGGAGGGTAGGCGGAGCTTAAGGCTCCACCTGTCACCCGTTGCTTATGGGGGCGCGAATGGCACACGCCGCCCCCCCCCGCATGAGAGAAAGCCCCCCCACCCGTCTTGCTGATTCCCGGCTCCCGCTGCCGCCTCCCGCACACATGCAGCCCACGGCGGCCGGCTTTCTGTAGCGGCACCACTGTGTATGGGCGTGCTTGGCAGAGGATGGGGGCTCTCTCTGACAAGCACGTCCATACACCATGGCGCCGCTACAGAAAGCCGGCCGCCGTGGGCTGCATGTGTGCGGGAGGCGGCAGCAGGAGCCGGGAATCAGCAAGAGGGGTGGGGGGGCTTTCTCTCATGTGGGGGGGCGGCCCTTTTTGCTGCCCCCCGCAAAGTGCCGCCCTAGGCCTAGGCCTTGTCGGCCTAGGCCAACACACAGCCCTGATCATGCCCTCCAAGAGCTTGCATACTATTGATGTTAAACTAACTGGTCTGTAATTCCCAGGGATGTATTTTGGGCCCTTTTTAAATATTGGTGCTACATTGGCTTTTCTCCAATCAGCTGGTACCATTCCAGTCAGTAGACTGTCAGTAAAAATTAGGAACAATGGTCTGGCAATTACTTGACTGAGTTCCCTAAGTACCCTCGGATGCAAGCCATCTGGTCCCGGTGATTTATTAATGTTAAGTTTCCCAAGTCTAATTTTAATTCTGTCCTCTGTTAACCATGGAGGTGCTTCCTGTGACGTGTTATAAGGATAAACACTGCAGTTTTGGTTACTAAAGCCCCCTGATTTCCTCGTGAAGACTGAGGAGAAGAATAAAATCAATACCTTTGCCATCTCCCCATCATTTGTAACCAGATGTCCTTCCTCATTCTTTATGGGGCCGATATGGTCTGTCCTCCCTTTTTACTGTTTACATACTGTCTTTCGTGTTCTATCTTAGCCGCCCTAATTGCACCCTTACATTTCTTGTCGCATTCTTTATAAAGTCTGAATGCTGATGATGATCCCTCAGCCTTGTATTTTTTGAAGGCCTTCTCCTTTGCTTTTATATGCATTTTTACATTGGAGTTAAGCCATCCAGGACTTTTGTTCGCTCTTTTAAATTTATTAGCCAGTGGGATGCATTGGCTAATACCCTTATTTAATATGCTCTTAAAGCAAACCCATCTCTCCTCCGTGTTCTTTGTTCCTAAGATTTTATCCCAATTCATGCCTTCTAGCAAGGTTCATAGTTTAGAGAATTTGGCTCTTTTGAAATTTAGGGTCTTTGTATTCCCTTTATGTTTCCTATTTGTGTGATTTATACTGAAGCCAATTGACCTGTGATCGCTGTTTCCTAAATTTGCTCGTATTTCCTCATCCGTGATTAGGTCTGTATTGTTGGTAATCAGTAGATGCAGTAACGCTTTATTTCTAGTTGGTGCGTCTACCATCTGAACCATGAAATTGTCCCGCAAGACATTTAGGAACTGGCGAGCCTTAGACGAATGAGTGGTTCCCTCCGCCCAGTCTATGTCTGGATAATTAAAATCCCCTATTATGATAACACTTCCCATCCTTGCTGCTAATCCAACTTGTGATCCGTCTCCCCCTCCTCCCTCAGGTTAAGGGGCCTATAGCATACTCCCAGTATTATTTTCCCCTTTACCCCTTTATTTACCCATAAGGGTTCCACCTCTTTCCTAGCTCTCTTAGTTTAGACCGGTCGCATACTATCCTCTTACCATACCACTAATGCCCCCAATACACCCCCCTGGAATATGTTCCGCGCTGACTATCTCTACCTCTGGGCCCCCCCGTCGCTTAGTTTAAAAACCCCTCTAACATTTTGGTCATCTTTATTCCCAGCTGATCTGCACCCTCCTCATTTAGGTGCAGTCCGTCTCTTCTGTAGTACTGGTGATCGACTGAGAAGTCGGCCCAGTCCTCCAGGAACCCAAACCCCTCCTTACTACACCAGCTCCTCAGCCACTTGTTTACTTCCCTAATCTCTCTCTGCTTTTCTGGTGTGGCTCTATGTTCCTAAGAATACTACTTTGGAGGTCCTTTTCCTCAATTTAGCTCCCAAATTATATTATATTTAATTATGTATGAAATGCATTTATATGGATTCATTACAAATCGGCTTGTTACCATTTTATCCTCTTTTTGTACGCAATATTTATTCATTAATTAAGCAACATTGTTGGAAACTAGTTATTTATCTGTCGTATGTGTTGTGCCTCATTTAAATGGATGTAATAATGAAGGGATGTAGGCACATCACTACGTGCACCAGGCCACATTCTATTCTGTTACATAAATATCAGTGTGGTGGCTTCCTGCGATGTGTGTCTATAAGGGGAGGTTAATCCAATACACAGAGTAATACTAATGTTCAAGATATGTGTGTCTAGGGAAGACACATGGGACTTGTGAAGAATAGGACGTTTTGCATTCCTGTCTTGCAACACTAATTAATTCAGAGTGAGGGATCATGACTATGGTGTCATGGCATGGCATGAAGTAGTTAATGTAATAGGAGCCAAACTGTGGACAATTAATTTTATGGCTTGTGGTTTCTAACCTGCCCTCTAGGGCATCACCCGCAAGCTGTCTCTATTGGAAGCCTTACCCTCTATTCCTGTTCTGCTGCTGGTGACAACTATAAAAATTTTGGACTTGCCATCAATAGCATTAATGACAATGGTCACAGGACAAACAAAGGGTGAATCTCCTTAGCAGGGGCTCGGCAATAAACACTTGATTGGTGTTTTAACATTTTCACTTTTCATCCAAAACTGTGGTTATAGATACACTTCAATTAAATTCAGTTTGGCCTTAAGTGAACAATTACTCTCAAAATAGGTTGGCATTTCTGTCAAAGAGGCATCCTAAAAAGGATGAGCCTGAGTTTGACCCAAATACCTGTTTGGCCAAACCTGGAAGGAAGCTGTCAGTGCCAGCCCAATCAGCTGCTGACAGGGCATTTCCTGGCCCACAACTGCCTGTACACATATATTGTAATATGACAATGCAGAACTACAGGTTTGGGAACACTCCAGCAGCAACTGATTAGTCTGGCACTACATTACACGCAGTTGCAGAGCAGTTGAAGCGTGGCCCCATTCACTGTTATTTTTAATACTGTTGGGACATTGATTTCTGATACTGTTGGGGCACTGAGATTAAAGTAGTTTTAAAAGCAGAAGGTTTTTTTTAACCTTAATGTATTCTATGCATTAAGGTAAAAAACCTTTTGGGTGCAGCCCCCCTTATACTTACCCAAGCTCCATCTCAATCCAGCGATGTGCACGAGAGCACCAGCTCTCCCGGGTCTCTCTCTCTTCATTGGCTCACACTGCAGATATAGGTGGTATCTGAAGATCTACATATTATGAGCAAGGAAAATGCGGGTATAGGATATAGGCTTTGAATATCCAAGGATACACTCTCTTTAGGAGGGACAGGGTAAACCTATATCTGAAAGTGAGTGTAAGAGAGGATATCAGCAATTTGAGTGGTGATGGAGCTGGAGCTGTATGCAACTGCTGCAAATAGGGGGAATAATTATGGGAGTTAGCTGAGGAACAGCAAAATATTATTAAGGGGGACTTAAATTATCCAGGCGTTGATTGGACAAATTGTACTGCATGCTCAACCAAGGCTTGCTAGTTCGTGAACACTCTGCAGGATAATTTTAGGGGTCAAATGGTAAAAGTCCCAACTAGAAAAAACCTCCTTGCTAGATCTGGTGATTTCTAATATTACAGTGCTCATTTCAGACATGCAAGTTAGGGAAAACTTAGGAAAAGCCTTCCACAGTAATTAAGTTGGACGCGAGTTACCGAAAAGAGAAATACCATTAAAACTCTGAACTTCAAAAATGTTGAGATTCTTGTTAAGTGATACTAATTGGGACCAAATGTTCTTAACAAAGAAGGGTGAAATTGGGCATGTTTCAAGGATATGTTAAACAATAGCATTTGCTATTGCATGTCATTGAGTAACAAAGAAAACAAAAGCTAAACCAGTGTGGTGTAATTCTTGTCTTAAAAAGCAAATTAAGGAGAAAAAAATAGACTTTGAAAAATACAAAATGGAAGGGACATCTTCTGCATTTAATGGTTCCAAAAAAATGTACTGGGAAATGCAAAAAGTATATTAAGGCAGCTAAAATAGATTATGAGCAGCACATCTGGTCAAAGTGCAGCCCCACTATCAGCATGCCCCTCTGAGTCTGTCAGCTTCATCACTGAGAGGCATGCTGATAGATGTCCATGTGTAGAGCTGCAAGAACTGGAAGGTGAGAGCCTGAGGTGATGATTGGTACAGCAAGGAGGTTCTGGTGAGAAGGTGTTGCCTAGGCGATGTCCCAACATTCTCCCACCACTCACTGGCCAAGTTCTTGCAGTGTTAGCGCATGCACACTACAAATCCCTGGAGCCGTGCACCTGTTCTTTACCCCAGGTCAGGAGCTGCAAAAATTCCCATTATACCAATCTTAAGCTCTCTCCTTTAAGTCGTAATACTTTTCAGAGGGCATTTGACAGGCAATGAGGAGGTGTTACATTATATTTGTACTACCCCCCGACAGCGCATCTTAAAGAAACCTATTTCATAAGCAGTTGTACCTATTTCTCTATTATTCTTAGTGCCAGGTGTTTGTTTTCTATATGTTTACTTATTTATTGTTATTATTATTATTGAGCAAAATTAAGCTTGCTCCTCCACAACAGTCCCAGTTTCTCATACGGCCCCATGGGAAAATGAATTTATGAAAGACTGCTCTTGTAAGACCACCAGTTCTTAGGTGGGGTAGGTGGTGGGGCACTTGTGGTTGGAGTATTAGGTCCCCAGGCAGACATACTACGGTGATCCACTAACACCTTGTAGCCAAGGTGTACCTTTTTGTTAAGAGCTGCTCTTTTGTTAATGAAGAGCCCCCCAAGAGGTCCACACAGTTTTATTGTTCTACTGCAGTGCCCATCTCTTCCAAGCACTGGGGTTCAGCCTTGGCCACACAGTGGTACAGTTATTTGTGAAAACCATGCATAAAACAATCCAGGGTGGCCTGCACCACAGTCTTAGTGGGGGTACCTTAGTACCTCAGATTGCAGCCATTCTTGGAGCAGATACACCAGGCTACATGTGCAAGTTTAGGCTTGTCAAACATGATGGTCAAATACGATTCACCCTCATGTTGAGAGTCAAACCCAGCCTGGCTAATATTCCAACCTTCAGCAGCTTGTAGTCATGTGTTGGTTCTGGGGCCAAAGTCAAAGTACACCTGCTGGTGATCTGTGATCAAAAAGGAGGCCACCATATTCACCCAAGTAAAATGAACAAAATTCCGCCGCGCTAATAACGTGAAACAAAACACACAAGTAAAGTGCAAAAAATTTAAAACAATGATGCAAGTGCACATTGAAAACATAAGATGAGAGCAAAAATCCCAATCATAAGATGCGTACACCACTGTGTGATAGAAGGTGTCAAAAAAAACCTAAATTCACTACATGGGCCATCACCAACAACTGAATGGACTCTTACTAGAATCAATGGACTCTATTACGAAGTTGGATTAGCCTGCAAACAGTATCCCATTATACAATGCTAAGACCCAGGTAGTTTAATCAGATCCTCATGATATTTCCCATTCACCAATGGTATATAATGGTACTGTATATATGGTATATATTATACATGGCAACAGTAGTGATGCACGATCCCTGCACAATCCATGGGCTGACTGCTGGCAAAACATGGACCTCTGGGTCACTGTTATTGCTATTTACATATAGTTACATAGTAGGTAAGGTTGAATAAAGACAACAGTATATCCAGTCCAATCTGTGTAGGTGTACGTGTGTCAGCGTCAATAATCATTTCCTATAGCCCTGTATGTTGTGTTCTTTAAGATGCATGTCCAAAAGTCTTTTAAAAATATCCATACTCCCCGCTGAAACCACCACTTGTGGAAGAGTTCCACATTCTTACCACCCTGACAGTGAAAAACCCCCTGCGCTGCTTGTTAATATATCTAAAGATTTCCTGGGGATTTATTTTACTCACCTCTGCTACACTCGGGCGGACTTTTCAACCAGACTGGTCCGACAGAGCGAATCCGTCAGACAATCCGACCGTGTGTGGGCTTTATCGGACCTGCAGCAGACTTTTTCGGTCGAAAATCAGACGGACTTTAGATTTAAAACATGTTTCAAATCTTTCCGACGGAGTCTAAAAATCCATTCGTCTGTATGCTAGTCCGATGGACGAAAACCGATGCTAGGGCAGCTATTGACTACTGGCTATGAACTTCCTTATTTTAGTCCGGTCATACGTCATCACGTACGAATCTGTCGGACTTTAGTGTGATCGTGTGTAGGCAAGTCCGTTCGTTCTAAAGTATGTTGAAAGTCCGTCAAAAGTCCGTCGTACCTTTGATGCCGAAAAGTCCGCCCGTGTATACACGGCATTACACTTCTTATTGCATTCCTTGTAGTGTTGGAATGCTGACAATGTCTCCTCTGCTTTATGGTTTTTTAAAGGCCACTTTTTCTCTCCAATAACAATTTGTACGTTATGGTTTAGCCCCCCAGGTTTAACCTTCGCTCTTCTATATTTATTTCCCATAGAAATGCACAGTGAGATACTTTTGTTTAATATGTTCCTAAAACATTCCCTTGTTTCCTCTGTGTTCAATGTTTCTAGGATTGATCCAAATGATGTCTTGTAGTTTGGGCACAGTTTAGAAAAGTCTATTGTGATTTAGAGTTCTTGTGCTATTTGTTTACTTGCTTTGTTGGGTGAGTTGTACAAATAAATATTCTCTCTTCAGACTTTGGAATCAGTGAACCCAAACATCAGTGGCTCCTTCAGTAAGGTTAAAGGCTACAATCATATAGATATATATTGTACAGAGTCATCCAAAGGCAGGGCTAAAAGGAGGTTAAAAGACAGGCACTATTAAGCACATAGACAGTGTTGGAGTAATATAGTCAGGCATCAGGAAGGCTCTAGAGCTGCTAGGAAGCAGGAAGACTATATAAAAGCCAGAAAACTACCTATATAGCACCAGATTGTGCAAAATGTTCTTTTTACCTTTGCCTTGTAACGCTCACCCCCAGAGGGGGTGTTGCATATAACCCAGGTCTCCCTAGCTAGTACAGAGCATGCCAGCTACAATCACAGTTCCATGCACACCAACAATACAGGCTCATACACGTGGATGTCTTTTTAGAATTTATTACTATATAACTTGAAACAGGAGATGGGTTCTGGGGTTTCAGGATACTCCAAAAAAGGTAGTAGCAATCAATAGGAGGACAAACTTCTTAAAATAAATTCTTATATCAACAGGCACACATTAAAGTCCTTACATCAGGCCTTACTCAGAATGTACCAGGAGATGTCTGCCACCCAGCTTCCACAGTTAGATCCTCAGTAAGGGAGATAAGAGATCCTTCTCCAGACCAGGATTTCAAAGCAGTGCCCTACAGCAAAAAGCATTTAGCAATCCTCTCCAAGCCCACAGCCCAGATTCTGCTGAGGCCCAGACTACAATTTCTGTCTCTTTCTAGCTTCCTCCTAGGGGCAGCAGCCCAAGGAGACTGGAACCCTCCCTGAAGAGGAAAGAACAATCTGCAAGGCCTCTCAAACATTATCACCTACCTAGCCACCTTCAGGTTGTTTCGTTCCAGGGATTGGCTGGGGCATAATAAATATTTATACTGGACATTTGACTTGCCTTGCCCTATATTCTGGAATCTTCTTCTAAAGGCAGGTGATAGAAATCCAAAACCCAGCTTAGAAAGCCCTGATCAGACAAAATTAATAGATCACTGCTTCTCTGACAACAGTGAAACCCACAGCTAAATTTAACCTGACAGCCTATCGAGAGGAGGGCGCAACACACTTAAGAAGGCTGCATTGAGGCTGCAGATGGGCACAGATCAGACTGTTTTGAGGCTGCAAATGGGCACAGATCAGGCTGCATTGAGGCTGCAGATGGGCACAGATCAGGCTGCATTGAGGCTGCAGATGGGCACAGATCAGGCTGCATTGATGCTGCAGATGGGCACAGATCAGGCTGCATTGAGGCTGCAGATGGGCACAGATCAGGCTGCATTGAGGCTGCAGATGGGCACAGATCAGGCTGCATTGATGCTGCAGATGGGCACTGAGCAGGCTGCATTGAGGCTGCAGATGGGCACAGATCAGGCTGCAGATGGGCACTAATCAGGCTGCATTGAGGCTGCAGATGTGCACAGATCAGGCTGCATTGAGGCTGCAGATGGGCACTAATCAGGCTGCATTGAGGCTGCAGATGGGCACAGATCAGGCTGCACTGAGGCTGCAGATGGGCACTAATCAGGCTGCATTGATGGGCACTGACCATTATTTTGCTTCAAAGTGGTTTATTTAAAAAAAAAAAGTTTTTTCCCTGAAACTTCCCTCTCTAAATTGAAGGTGCGTGTTATATGCCTGTGCGTGTTATACGCAGATAAATATGGTAAATATTCAGACTGCTGGTTTGCATCCTCCAAACACACTTTATTCTGGAGCCCTCCAGAATGCAAGTGAGAGCAATCAAACTTGCAGCCTGCAGGGCATAGAACAGCCCAAAGCAATCACAAACCGCTCTACTGATTACAGAACTACATTTACCTAACTTTCCTAGCAGGCTATCTGAGAGGTTAATCTGACTCCACTCTGTCTGAAACAAAAAAAAGTTTTGCCTTTACCTTTAGTTATACTTTAGCTCTATGACATGTTTAGCACAGATATACTAATTGGAAAGTTATTTTTTATTGTACTGAAGCATGTGACTAGTGCAAGGAACAACCAGGATTCATTGCTCAATAGATGGAAACATCTTTTCTAAACAGGACTAAAAAGGTCATAAAACTATTACATAAACTTACAGCACAGATGGAAGGTGTCAAACTGGGCTAGGAAGAGTACTATGTAATAGAATGTACAAAATAAACATTTAGCCAGCACATGAATATGCTTAAAAGAACCCACAAAAATATAAGGCTCACAATTAAATATATGTTTTTTTTCAGTTTTCAGTTTTTTTCAGTTTTGCTGCATTACTGAATATCTCAGATATATTAAACAGATATGATTTTATTACCATTGTTTAAGTTTACGTACATAGCAATACACAGAAGCCTAATAAAACAATGTTAGCATAATGAAGAATGCAAAGCTTTTTCAAAGGATGGTTGTAATATGGAAAATTATATTTTCTAGGATTATAAGGACCTATTTTAATAATACTATATATTTGGAAATGTTGTATTTTAGATAAAGGAGTTTATTTTAAATTGTGGGAATTGAGCGTGGTGAGTGCAGCACAATAAAGTGATACCTTCATCCTATCAATTCCAAAACATGTAAAAGTGTGAGGGAGAATTTGTGGATTTTGTTGGTACCATCATAGATTACACATAATCCAACACTTAAAAGTATACATAAATCTCTTTATTAACACAAAATTCAAATGAGTTAAAAACACACATAGTTATACATATCAACTCTCAAAAGCTACCATGAGTTTCCAACTATGATTACTGATCACAAGTATGTAATGGTAGGGTCAGTCAATATGCTGAAAATGCAGAGGGATAGGGCATGGACAGCTAAGTTCATATCTCTACATGTTTCATGGTCTGTTACCGCTTCTTGAAGAGTTTAGGGAGCATATTAACCACTCGCCGACTGCCTTCCGCAGATATACTGCGACAAGGCGGCTCGGTTGCGCAAACCGACATACCTATATGTTGGTCTGTGCATGTGATAGTGTGGGCGCGGCCGCTTCATACTTGGGGGAGCACGCATGTGGGTTCCGTTAGACTCGACTCGATGTCCACCAGCCACCCGCAATTGCGGTACAGAGCAGACATGGGGGTAAGTCACACATGTGCAAGTCACAAGCAAGTCTCAAGTCTTAACCTTCAAGTCATAAGCAAGTCCCAAGTCACTGTGGCGAAAAGCAAGCAAGTCAAGTCGAGTCCCTGCTAGAAGTCAAGCAAGTCAAGTCAAGTCATTTATTTTGGTCAAGTCACAAATTAAGTCAAAATACTGATCTACCCCATTTCCATCCTTTAAATGAGTTAAAAGTCAGTTTTCAGGAAAGGTTTTGTTTTATTTTCAACATTAACAAAACAGCTTAGTGCTTTTTTCTTGGCATATTAAAGAAACACTTTGAATGCCCAAATAGCAGACAAGGAGCAGAACACTCAGCAATTAAATGGCCAACAAGCCTGAAAAAAATGTAGTCCTTGCTGAGGGGGAAAATAACTAAGCTCAAAGTTTGAACTTGACACAATGCCAATATCTGGACACTTGAATGGTGATGAGAATAATAGTATTCCCATCACCATTCTTCAAGTGTCCAGATATTGGCAATTTGGCATTGTGTCAAGTTCAAACTTTGAGCTTAGTTATTAGAATAGAAAAAAGACGGAGAAACACCCGCGCAATGGGATGCATGCAATGGAATAAAAATTTAAAAATTAAAGAATGTTGTTGGAACTGCTGCCACTACCGATTACTTCCACTAGGTGGAGTAAGATATTAGAGAAAAGGAATAGAAGTAAATAGCGCTGTTTCCAAGCCTGGTGAATTCAAATGTGTTATAAAGGTCCTGGATGTGCATAAGTCAAGTTGGTTGTCTGACTTAATAAAGTGCAGTGTGTGCTCTAAAAAAGATATAACTTAATCCGTATAAACATAATATATCCATATATAAATGAACCCTATTTTTAAATTAAAAATATTTGTGCAAAATTATGTGATCCATAACGTAAATCGATAATGTACATATGAAGTGAACAAACAAATATATATAATCAAGTGCTTTCAGTGCTGCTAGGATCTGGTGAGTGCAATCAATCACTATTAGAACACGGATTAAGGCACGCACTGAAAGGTTTACTTATTGGAATATCCATCAGAATCCAGGGGTTTTTTTTGTAGCAGCACTGAAAGCACTTGATTATATATATTTGTTTGTTCACTACATATGTACATTATCGATTACGTTATGGATCACATAATTTTGCACAAATATTTTTAATTTAAAAATAGGTTTCATTTATATATGGATATATTATATTTATACGGATTAAGTTATATCTTTTTTGGAGCACACACTGCACTTTATTAAGTCAGACAACCAACTTGACTTATGCACATCCAGGACCTTTATAGTAATTCCACGGGATAAACATTCACTAAATACTATAGGCAACATCTTTACAATCTTTCCCACGCCATACTGCCCTCCCACTAAGGGAATAACAAATTTGAATTCACCAGGCTTGGAAACAGCGCCTAACTTCTATTCCTTTTTTCTTAGTTATTAGAATAGCCACTTAAAATGCATTGCATTTGCAAAAAATAGTATTCTCACTTCTCAGAATACTATTTTTTGCAAATGCAATGCATGTTAAGTGGCTATTCTAAGAATAGCCACCTAAAATGCATTGCATTTGCAAAAAATTAAATTTGAAAGTACTTTCTCGCTCAGTTGTGAGCGATGGGGTCGCATTATCACCCCACCATGGCTAAACACACGTTCAACAGGTGCGCTTGATGCAGGGACTGACATTACTCTTACCGCTACCCTGAACAAAGAGGGGAGCATGTGCCTGTTCATGGCCCAAAACTGAAGGCAGCTCTGTCCATCACAAATGTCTAAATACTGGTTCAGCTGAATTTGGGGACTGGAACATGAATCTCTCTTCTGTTTTTTGCGGTATGCTGTGAACAGCCCAGATTGACTCTCTGACTCTGCCACTGGCATTTGCTCGTCTTCATCGGTGGTTGTTGGGGTGGGCTTGCAGTCCTCTTTGAGAATCAAGTCTGAAAAACACAAGCATAAAACAGTGACTCAATGCACTCAGGTGTTATTACTGCAAACGGGTTATTACCAAAAACATAACATACTTTTTATCATCGCAGACACAGCCTCCTTGACATTTTCGGTAGCCAAAACATCATGGGTCAACCACATGGTGCCAAATGAAGGATCCAGCAGAGCAGCTTTTAGGTATAGAGGGTCAGAGAAGGGTAAGGTTGCTACATCATTCTGTTCATCTGCCATCCTCACATTGACAAAGATCCCTTCGAATCGTCTTTGGAGTGATTCTTGCAGGCTACGGATCAAGCCACCAAGGTAGCGCACGCTCTCTTTATGATTTTCCAAGTGGTGATTCAGAGAAAGAATACAGGGTACAACAGCACTTATTGTCACAAGTTTTTCTCCCTGTGAGAGGTCTGTGGCTTCTCCAAAAGGTTGAAGGACATCCACGAGTTCCTTAATCTGATTCCACTCTCTAGCTGTGAATACAGTCTCTTTGTGTCCCCCATCTTCAAGCATTCTAGTCAGTTTCAGCTGGTCACAGCTGACCACTGATTTCAATTGCCTCAGTGTGGAATTCCAGCGTGTGGTAACAGAGGCAGGGATTCCACGCTGTCCAAACTCCTCCTCAAATTTTTCCTTGAAAGAGGTGCTTGTGTGTAACAAGGAGCTCAACCTGGAAGCTTTGGCGAGAGCTGCATTGACTAATTTAGTCTCTTTAAGTCCATCACCTATTACCAATTGAAGCGTGTGTGCAAAACATTGAAGTCTAGTCTGGGTTTTTGCACTCAAATAATTGTCAAACATCTCCTGTTCTTCCACTGACAGGTCATTCCAAATGTCTGAATCATCAAGGTCATCGTCTTCATCTAGCTGTCCTGGAAAACATGTAGTGAATGCTTTTTTCATGTTTGCGGCGTTGTCACAAATGATGTGGTCTACCTTTTTTTTAATCTTGTACTCTTCACATATATGCTCAAATTCCTCACAAATTCTTTCCCCTGTATGGGGACCTTTGAAGCGGTTGCACGCAAGCAACTGTGATTTTAACTGAAGACGGTCATCCTCAATGTTGATCCAGTGCACTGTGACTCCAAGAAAGCCTCTCATCCTGCGGTCTGACCATATATCTACAGTCACTGACAGATGATCTACCACTTCGAGTTCATTTTTCAGCTTCATTTTCCTATCTGCCACCAGATTGTCAAGCTTGCCAGTAATTGTTCTTCTACTTACTGGAGAGTACTTGTTGTCTACTATTGACAAAAAGCGACGAAAGCTTTGATGTTCAATGATGGACAGTGGCATGTTGCAGTTTATAATGAGGTCTGACAGGATTGAGTTTGTAATTGCCTTTTGCTGCTGGTGGTTGCAGTGGTATTGCTGCACAGTCCCCTGTGCGATGAATTGTGAGATTTGAGGCTGGGTATCATCAAAAGTCCCTTTGGTATGGATGTACTCTTCATATCTATAGAGTAAACAGAAGAGAGATAGAAAAAAAAGTTAGCTATGTGATTTATTGATTTGAACAACAATACACTCTGCTCCCACCTAAAGTGGGATGTAGGCCTAATTTGCATATATATATATATATATATATATATATATATATATATATATATATATATACACACATACACGTGACGTTACTGTACCTACTTTTCTTTGTGGGTTTTGTAGTGACGGATGAAGTTGGATGTTGTGGTGGACGTGTCTCTTATTTTTGAGTTGCAGACCTTGCATATCGCCGTTCTCTTCTTTTCACAAACATCTAAAACATAATCCTTAAATCCAAATTTAATTATTTTTGGAATCGCTCCCTCCATTATAGCTGCCTTGTGCGTTGATCTGTCAGGGGTGGATCCAGAGTTTGCTGTCGGGATGGCCCGGGCACTGCCAGAAAATAAGGTGTTGCTGCTGCTTAGTACACTAGTACTTACAGAACTATTTTTAATGTATTATATATATACGGTCCTAACCTAACCTTGTTTAAAACAGTGACACGTTTATCATTCCAGATTAGAATATTACATTAGTGACTCATAGCGACACTTTTGGGCACCAGTGACACCAATACAGTGACCAGTGCTAAAGTTTGCATTGATTTCAGCATGCATGGACTGGAGCATTGCAGTACATGAACTTTCACTGGATGTGGACTGTTTAATGAGTTTGTAGTACGCATGGAGAACTTAATTCAGCAATATGATTTTTATGTAATATACACGTTGAGCACTGCCACTTTGTACTTCGCACAAGTAATAGTTAATTAGTGAAGGACTCAGGAAGGAACTGGTCTGGGACTGAGGATCAGTGCAGTGGCCGTCGCAGCGCAGGAGAAAAAAAGCACGAGGAGGAGGAGAAAACAAGGAAAGAAGGTTTGTACCTACCTAGGTTTCATAGTTTTAGCATGTGCAATGATATTGATGATTGATTGATTGCATCTGCAATCATATCTGCGTCCTGTAATCATCAGTACAGGCCAGGCCAGGGCCCTGCTAGCTGCAGATTTGCAGAAGCTGCAGGTCTGTTTGATGCAGTGCCAAGCAAGCTAATGCTTCCCTGCAAAGTTTGCAGGGAAGCATTTGCTTGGCACTGCATCAAACAAACCTGCAGCTTCTGCAAATCTGTTTCCTCCTCCTTGGCTCCGGGCTCTGTGCTTTTTCTTCTGTGCTGCAACGACCACTGCACTGTCCCCCATTCTCAGACCAGTTTCTCCCTGAGTCGTGTGACTGTCCCTGCTCCAGTGCCCCCTCAGTAGAAGAATAATAGTCTGCCATGACTTACTCTATGGCTGCTGGACTGGACTCCACTCAGATTCAGTCGGCTAGGCTTGGCTGGCTCCTTGGGCAACTTCCAGTTCCTTCTTCCTCCCCCACGTGAGGCCCGCGACTCACGCTGCTGGCTCTGCACACTTGCACAGAAGCCCAGCCCCTCCCTCAGAGATCACTCCGCAGTAGGAGGGGGGCGGCGCCGCGGCCTGGCCGGACGGAATACAGAGACCTGTACAGCCTAGGAGGAGAGACTGCAGCGCAGTCATCATCAAATAAAAAAAAAGTCTGCGGCGGCCGCGAACACTGCAAGCGCCGCTCGCGGACACCTATGCGATCCCCGCCCACAATGTTAGCAAGCTGTATTTGTGCGGGCAGAAGCCGGGACTCGGGGGAGATTTCTTTTGTGGGGGGGGGCGGCTTTTGCCTAGGCCAAGACACAGCACTGGTGGTGCCAAGTCATTGCAAGTCATTGCAAGTCAAATAGCCCAAGTCAAAGTCAAGTCGCAAGTCATTAGTGGCAAGTCAAAGTCAAGTCGAGTCATTTATTTAATTTTGTCAAGCAAGTCGCAAGTCCTCAAACAGGTGACTCGAGTCCGACTCGAGTCAAGTCATGTGACTCGAGTCCCCCACCTCTGGTACAGAGAGGCAGAACAGGGATCTAAACAAGGCGGATCCCCCGTTCTGACATTGTACAACACTGAGATCAGCTGTTATTAGTGATCAGGAATAGCGATCTCTGTGTTGTCCCAGTGAGCCCATCCCCCACACAGTTAGAACACACCCAGGGAACACAGTTAACCCCTTGATCACCTCCTAGTGTTAACCCCTTCTCTACCAGTGTCATTTATACATTGATCAGTGCATTTTTTTAGCACTGATCACTGTATTGGTGTCACTAGTCCACAAAAAGTGTCACTTAGGGTCAGATTTGTCTGCCGCAATGTTGCAGTGCCGCTAGTAATCGTGGTTTACTGCCATTATCAGTAAAAACAATAAAAAAATTTAAAGTCCCTAAATCTATCCCCTATTTTATAGACGCTATAAATAGACACTTATATGTAGCACAATACATATTGGCCTAAACTAATGAAGAAATTCAATTTTTGACATTTTTATTTTAGATGCGTATTATAGCAGAAAGTAAAATATTTAGGTTTCTTTTTCAAAATTGATGATTTTTTTTTTTGTTTATAGCGCAAAAAATAAAAACCGCAGATGTGATCTAATACCACTAAAAGAAAGCTCTATTTGTGGGAAAAAAAGGACATCAGTTTTGTTTGGTTACAACATTGCATGCCTGCGCAATTGTCAGTTAAAGTTACGCAGTGCTGTAACGCAAAAAATGGCCTGGTCATTAAGGGGGTAAATCCTCCTGGGGCTGAAGTAGTTAAAATCTCTACAACAAATTATATACATACTTGTTAGATTCTGTATAATTAGAACATGCAATATAAACACATGTTAATGTGAGTCACAGAAGATGCATGGCTGGATAACCCCTTCAAAACCACCTACCCGAAGGATGCGCACCAGGGGGCCAAAACCTTCACCCGGTGGACATGGGGGCAGCAACAATGGTAACAACTGAAAAAGCAAAAATAAAACATCCTCAAAACCATATTGGAGTATAATACCCTATATAATACCCATAAGAAAGGATTTACTCTCACCAATCTTACTAATCTCTGTCAAAAAGTAGAGAATATTACATAGGCAGATTTGTGAAGAGATAGGAGTGAGCCAAAGGTGTCAAGCACATGAAACACAGCTTCCATCTGCTAAAGGGTCCTTTAAATGCTGACCGGCCAACAACCAAGCAGTGTCAAAAATGCATAATCGTGGGTCCCAACAAAGGAAGTGAAATAAATAGCATACAGCCTGCTCACTGTATACACAACACACATAAGCCACAGTCCCTGTAACCAAAAAAAAATCTTTAAAGTAGAACTTAAAGGCAAAAGTTTTTTTTTTTGCCATTTTGCCATTTTTTACCATTTTGGATAGAGTAAGGGAGGGTTATAAGCCCTGTCAGGTTTGCCTTTGCTATCTGTGTCCCATTAGGGATATTTCCCTTCACTGTCCCATAGCCAAAGCAGGAAGTGAGAAGAGAGCCCTCCAAAGTTAGGGAATCCCTGGTTGTCACCAGGGTCACTAGAACTAGGGTCCCCATTGGAAGATGTCCCTTCTATTTCTGTTCTGTTCTGGGGACAACCGAAAATGTGGAATTTTCCTTAACTTTCACTTTAGGTGATAACGGTAAATAGGACAAATAGAGAGGGTGAATTTCCCTAATGGTGATGGGGATGGCAATAAAAATCTGGCAGGGGTTTTAATCCCTCTCCACCCTATCCAAAATGCTTTTAGTTATACTTTTATTACTGTGCCACAAGCAAGAACCTCACAGCCACATAAAAACTTTAGCACCATGATTTTTATAGTCCATGTCCAGCCCAAACTTTTTTCTTTCTAATGCTCTGTACACACGATAGGATTTTCCAATGGAAAATGTGTGATAGGACCTTGTTGTCAGAAATTCTGTCCGTGTGTGGGCTCCATCACACATTTTCCATAGGAATTTCCGACACACAAAGTTCGAGAGCTTGCTATAAAATTTTTCAACAACAAAATCCGTTGTCGGAAATTCCAATCGTGTGTACAGGCTAGAGCCCTTGTTAGATTTTTATTTCTGTGTCCCTGGGCACAATTCACAAAACAATATTTTACTGCATCCAAGTATGTGGTAATATAACACACAGAGTTTCGAGAAAAAAAAAAATGTAATTCAGGAAGAAACTCTCCTTAAAATTGAGTTAAGTATACAGCTCCATGATTAGTGCCTTGGATGACCGGAACTTCTGCAGGGTATCAGAATCTGTATATTTATTCAGCAATGTATGCTCCTTAAGGCCTCTTTCACACGGGGCAGATCAGTCATGATCCGCCCCGTGAACATCCGCTTGCTCAGCGGGGATAGCTCCGCCGATCCCCGCTGAGCAGGAAGATGACAGGTGCATCGCTGCAAACTGTGCAGCGACGGACCTGTCAGAGCGCCGCTCTCCCCTATGGGGGGATCGGATGATGACGGTCGGTAGTGTCCGTCGTCATCCGATCCGATCCGAAAACGGAGGAAAAAGTAGGTTTTTCCTCCGTTACACTTTTCGGATCGGAGCGGGTCGGATGTCAGCGGACATGTCACCGCTGACATCCGACGCTCCATAGGGATGACTGTATGTCTGTTTTTCATCCGAAAGCGGAAGGATGAAAAACGGACATACGGATCGTCCGTGTGAAAGAGGCCTAAAGCATATTTTCTTTAAAATGATCACTTTAGATCTTCTCCTCCTCCTCTTCTGCATTACTTTTAATTCCAGAAGACTGAATTCAAAGGACCACTACCTAATTACCGCATGTATTTATTTATTTATTTCCTTCTGTGAATTGACTTTAAAGCGGTAGTAAACTGCATAAAAAAAAATTGGGTCCCGAGCAGTTTAAGTCATAATGGGCTAGTATTAATTGCATACTGGCCCATTATGACAGACTTACCTGTAAATGAAGCCCTTCAGCGGCACACTGTCATTACTAAAGGTGCTTCCATCTTCAACCGGTCTTTTTTCCCGGGTTCGTGAGCTTCGGTAATATGAATGGCCAAGCCGGCGGTGACGTCACTCCTGCACATATGCGCGGGAGTCGCTGTTTACTCTGGAGGAATTAAACGGGTAGACCGTTCCTTTAGAGCGCATGCGCCGGTGAGGTGACTGGCTGCAGCTAAAGTAAATATCTGCTAAATGTTGCAGTTTAGCAGATATTTACTGTACTTATAGGTAAGCCTTATTATAGGCTTACCTATAGGTAAACATCCTACATGGGAGTTTACTCCCACTTTGATGCCTTTCTATGAGGTATTTAACAAGCATTTTTGCTGTTTGCGCTAAATACCGCAAATGAGCAATCATGGATTTACATTTTCGTTATGGCATGTGTTAAGTGGTCACATGACCATCATAATGCATGCGATAACCTTTAGTGAATTCCTGGGTGTTACAGCTTTTTTCCTCACTTCATGTCTGGTAAAACCACTGTCAGCAGAATGCAGGATGAAGAGAGCAGTAAAAACCCAACTGAGTTCTAATCTCTGCCCCCCATCCTAACTGGAAAAACCATTTTGAACACTTTGAGCTTACCGTAAAGATGAATTTCATTAAAATAATCAGGAACTACTAAGCAACTGTCAGCTGTTGAGACAATGAACATTTTGGTGAGGAGTAAAAACAACATGGCATACAGTGTGCAGATGTCTGGATTATGTATTGTACATACTTCAGTGGTTAGGAAGAATGTTATGTATAGGCCAGTGTACAAAAGTGTTGTGGCTGGGAATGGGATGTGCAAATGCCAAATGTACTGTATGTAACATACAACATCAGGGGTTATGTATCGTACTGTGTATAATGAGTATGGCGGTCATGGAAATGTAATTTGCATAGCATGCCTCATAATTCTGACTACTGCATGCTACATGTTGTGCTGCACATTGCACACTCCTGACTGCTGTGCTTCCAGCATGCAAAGTGTAGAGTTCAGGAGTGATTAACACCCAGCACTCCTTGCACCCCTCTTTCTCTTTTGCTCATCTCTGCACCCTATTTTTGCCACTACACCACAAGCCCCCTTTAACACCTCTTCCCCTGCACACTGCTTACATCACTGCACCCCCCACATCTATGCTACCATTTCCCCCCCCCAAACATCTCTGCACCACTATACACCCTTGCACACATCTGCCACCACTTTATCCCTTCATATCCCTCTGAACCCTTCGAATGAAACCGCAAGAGAAGTTTGTCCTGTATACCTCGGGAGATGTTGAGGGACTGGGCATAACTTGCCATCGATGTGGAGGATTGGCCGTGCATCTTAGTCCATTCGGCCAATGTCCGCAGTGTGGAGAGTACTTGTTTGTGGTGGAGCCACCTACCATGCCAGCCCGTGCCTGTCGGATGGATTGGGTGACAGGTATCGCTACAGTGGAAGCTGCTAAAACTACAGAGAGAGAGTGACGGGCCGCTACTTTGCCTGTTGCTACCGACAATGTTTCAGAAAGAGACACTGCTGCTGTTGTCTCATCAGGGGACATTACTTTGATTCCTGAGTCCACTACACCTACTCCTATGGTGGCTGCTCAGAAGAAGGTGGGCTATGTGAAGGCTTCCCGCGGCCGTGGTCGAGGCCTACCCCAGAGGTTACCTGAGCCGGAGCTACCGGAGTCTACGCCTGGAATGGGTAAGCCACTGTTGGGGACTGTAAATAAATATTTGCCAGCGGAAGAATTGAGAGACTCGGAAAGAGAATCCATGTCGGATCTTTCCGGGGATGATGATTTATTTGAAACCATGTCGCAAGAGCTATTGTGGTCACAAGGCGAGGATGTTGCCTCCACAATGACCCTTCCTGAATGGACTGTCATGAGTTCAGGGAAAACATCACCCTGTGTGGAGAAGCACAGTGCTGTTGCTGGGACTTTGTCAAAAGTTATTGATTCGCTACAGACACCGGCTGGGTCTATGGTGAAAAAGTAATTAAATTCCTGTGTACCGCCTGGTATGGAGAGACACATCTTTGCCAAAATTTGCTCGCTTGCAAAGGATGTTAAACAAGCGTGTGGCCGCAGAGTATGGATTGGTGTTCCCCTATGTGCCCCAGGATGTCATGCGGGAGATTGAAGCTAATCGGGAGCTTTGGTACAGTGACGCTATTTGGTACTACTTGTCTGTGCCTAAGCCTTTTAGAAAGACTGGATGTTCTGTCTGGATGGATGAACGTTTCAATGGATGCTTTGTATATTGGAACTATGGTGGGCATATCTATGCTGATAAAGTGGTAATCTGCAGACCGGAAAAGGACAATGCTGTATATTTTATTACCACTGTGGATAAAGAAGGAAAATATGTGACTTTACCAGATCCTCGGTTTTACTGGTAATTATGGACACTGTCACTTTGAAGTTACCTAGTTAGATAGCGACAGGGTAAAGAGATCTGCGTGGTAAAGATCTGCAGATCCTGTTCTGTGTTTAAATCCAAGGACTTCTGTTTGCTAGCCGGATTTCTTTTATAAGAAAAGTTCTTATGCAGGGATGGACTCCAAAAGTATATATTTTTTCTAATATAAATCATAGGAAGAGAGTCTCCTTTTAAATGAGGCTTTGCTCCGGGTGTTGCGCAGGATGTATATATGTGTGTTTAAATATGTTTCCTTTTCAGCGATCATCGGATCATATGTATAGCTGGGAGGCTTTTCAGATAGTTAGTTAGTGAGGTTGTGTACAATTATATTGTGGTTTTGTTCGTGGCTGTGAACATAATGTTTTATAAGATATAAGTCTCATAATGTCTTTAAACTGTCCTTTCTCTCTCTCTTTGCCTATCTAAAGTTATGAGAAACTTAAATGCTTACTCTCAGGCTTGAGAGTTACTGTTACTGTGTTGGGACAGACGTTAGGGACAACGTCTATTGTAGTGGGGGGAGTATGTAGCGCTGGTAGATTTACAATCTACCGCAGGTTAGGTAAATTTAGTAAATTGTGTGTTAGGAAGGTTAAAAGTTTGCCTCTGTTCCAGCTTGGCTGATGTTGTGTGTGCTTCCGTGCTGACCGGTGGGTGTCGCTGTTGCTACTGGTCAGTGTTGGAAAGGCAACGTGTCGAAGTGTGTAGATGTTCCTCTGTCTCGGAGACAAGCTCGGTGGAGGTGGTCCTCCGAGTTGCATGCTGGGAAGAGGGTATTTATGGGACAGACGCCATGTTCTGGGTGTGTTTTTTTGCAGCCACCTGCTGGCCCTTCTGGCCGACAGGTATGCATTAAGGAGCTACCTTGTGGTCCTCCGATCGGGAGGCCCATGATACAGCTGCGCAGGGGTAGGTCCAGAGGCGTGTCTGGGGCCTACCACTGCGGCCGAGGAATGGTCCTGAGCTGTCAGTCCTGTGTGACAAAGCTGGGCAGCCGAGGAGATCCCAAGGGAGGACCTGTCTTGGAGAGATCACGCAGCGTGCTGGTCTATAGAGGGGCCTGGTGACTCGGTTGAAGGACGTATCCAAAATAAGTAACTATACAGCATAGTGTTGCCGATTCGGCTTAAAGGTTCAGGCACTGTGACTGACTTTCACTGCAGAAAAATCTGATACATCCTGTGGCAAAGGATCATACGGATTTACCCCCCAAACAAGTCTGTGGCAGAGACTTTTGATTCGTGATGCGTGCTGGCTGTTAGACCGGTGAGAGAGGTCTATCCAGATGAGCAAGGAGTGTGTCCCACGAGGGGAGCGCATTCCACCTAGACCCGGTGCCGGTGAAACAGAGGGAAGCAAGGTGAAGGTAACAGACCCGCTTAAACCAGCAGCTCCACCGTGAGTTACTGCTACATACCTCACCTATCTCAGAGGTGGAGATGAGTGATTTCCATCTGTGAATTGTGTGAACTGTCTGGCAACAGAAGTGCTGTACTCCTGCGACCTGTGTGGCACCCCAAAGCAGACAGGGATCCTAAACACTGGTGTGGAATTGGTATACTGGCAATGGGGCAACATCCTATTATCATCATATCATAATTATGGACAGTTTTTCATTTTATTTTGTTTTGCTGAAGAAAGCTGTTTTTTGTTTGCGTGTTTTTGAGTGGACAATAAAGACTATTTACTTTTACAAACGGCTAGCTGGTGATTCTGGGCTCTCCATTTTCTACGGTATATATGTGTCACCTAGGTTTCTTACCTAGACTTGGTGAGGGGCTCCAGAGTATATGACTGATAAACTTTTTATTTTCTCAAAATCTTGTTCTGGGTCCTGGAGTCTAGATACTCTGTAGAGCTCTGGGTGGGATACAGCATTCATTCCTAGGGCATCCATTCTTAGGTCCACATTTTATCTGGTAGCCAGACCTTATTGTTTACTGATGCTTAGGACTCTCACTGTCTGCTGTGTTTGAAAATTCAGTGACTGCATCAACTGTAGCAGTGTGCTACTGGACTCCTGCTTCCATGCTGGGACTAACAATCAGTGGTGTCTCCAGCTTTCATATTTAACGGGGCACATGGGGGGGGGACAGGGACAAAAGTAGGGGGCCAACTATAAAATGGAATTATATATATATCCTGGGGCCCTTTACTTCTGTTGCAGGGCCCTTTATTACGATCCTGCAATGGGACCCTTTCACATGTGCTGAAGTGAGCCCCCTTCTTACTGTATTGGGGTCCCCCAGGGTGGCAGAAAACAAGAGATATGTCACCTGCACACAAGGAAAATATAAGGGTCCAAAGCAGTGGGAAAACTACCAGGGTTACAAAGGTAGCACTTGCGAACGGGCCCTGGCATTCTGCCACTGTGGGGTTCCCCAGCCTCCTCTTGCTGGCCTGCCCCTGCTACTGACAGTGCTGGCCTGGCGTCTGTCTCCTTGACAGTGGCAGCAGTCTATTAGGACCTAGTGCTGGTGACATTATGGGTGCATGCAGGGGAAGGCTGGCACTATTGGTTGTAGATAGCTGAGCCCCCAGCTGGTCACCTAGCAGCATTAATGCTGTATAACCTTCTCTGTTGACATGCTGATTGGGCTGTGATCCAGGTGATGTTCCCAGTCAGATCTAATAAACACAGTATTTATTAGAATCAAGAGTACAACCACATATATATCTACAGTGTGTGTGTGTAAATATAAATATATATACAGTCAGGTCCATAAATATTGGGGCATCTACACAATTCTAATCTTTTTGGCTCTATACACCACCACATTGGATTTGAAATGAAACGAACAAGATGTGCTTTAACTGCAGACTTCCAGCTTTAATTTGAGGGTATTTACATCCAAATCAGGTCAACGGTGTAGGAATTAGAACAGTTTGTATTTGTGCTTCCCTCTTTTTAAGGGACCAAAAGTAATGGGACAATTGGCTGCTCAGCTGTTCCATGGCCAGGTGTGTGTTAATCCCTCATTATCACATTTACAAGGAGCAGATAAAAGGTCCAGAGTTAATTTCAAGTGTGCTATTTGCATTTGGAATCTGTTGCTGTCAACTCTCAATATGAGATCCAAAGAACTGTCACTATCAGTGAAGCAAGCCATCATTAGGCTGAAAAAACAAAACAAACCCATCGGAGAGATAGCAAAAACATTAGGTATGGCCAAATCAACAGTTTGAACATCCTTAAAAAGAAAGAACGCACCGGTGAGTTCAGCAACACCAAAAGACCCGGAAGACCACGGAAAACAACTGTGGTGGATGACCGAAGAATTCTTTCCCTGGTAAAGAAAACACCCTTCACAACAGTTGGCCAGATCAAGAACACTCTCCAAGAGGTAGGTGTATGTGTGTCAAAGTCAACAATCAAGAGAAGACTTCACCAGAGTGAATACATAGGGTTCACCACAAGATGTAAACCATTGGTGAGCCTCAAAAACAGGAAGGCCAGATTAGAGTTTGCCAAACAACATCTAAAAAAGCCTTCACAATTCTGGAACAACATCCTATGGACCAGGGGCGTTGCTAGGTCTGCAAAAGATCTGGGGCTAGAGCCCATAGCAGCGGTCACCAACCTTTTTGCAGACCCGGGGGAGGGGGGGCTGGTGGTAAGCAATTTTATGCGGGCAAAGGATGGTGTTGGCGTTTCAATCATCATGGCACCATGGTTGATATGGTGTCGGGGTGATCGAGGTGCATTGTTTCTATTGTTACATTCTAATATATAATGAAGTGGTTCAACTCACCATAATGCAGAATCAGTGAGAGCCCTGGGTTTGTCACTTGCCACATCTCCTGCCACCAGATGCATCATGTCACTTGCCACCATCGCCTGTCAGCAGATGCAGCTTTTTAACTTGCTACCTTCACCTGCCACTAGATGTGGATTGTCGCTTGCCATGTCGCCTGCCACCAGATGTGGATTGTCACTTGCTACATCACCTGCCACCGTTTGCAGATTGTCACGTCACCTGCCACAATTTGCAGATTGACACTTGCCACGTCGCCTGCCACCATTTGCAGATTGTCACTTGCCACGTCACCTGCCACCATTTGCAGATTGTCACTTGCCACGTCACCTGCCACCATTTGCAGACTGTCACTTGCCACATCACCTGCCACTAGATGTGGGTTGTCACTTGCCAACTGATGTGGATTGACACTTGCCATGCCAGCCAGTGCCACCAAATGGCCATTGTCGCTGCATTGGTGGCAGGCTAGCAGCACTGGTCCATGAGGGCAGGAGAGCGGCGATGCGGGGCGGGCAGTGAGAGATAATGTAATCTCTCTGCTCCCCGCCGCACCTCTGACATTGAAGAGGCCCGTGCTGTGCGGGCGAAAGAGCACTGATGTGTGGTGGGCAGTGAGAGACGGTGTCAGTAGGGCAGAGGAGTAGGGCAGAGGACGGTGTCAGTAGGGCAGTAGACGGTGTCAGTAATGGAAGGTGTCAGTATCGCAGTGGACGATGTCAGTAGGGCAGTGGACGGTGTCAGTAGGGCAGTGGACGGTGTTAGTAGGGCAGGGGACGGTGTCAGTAGGGCAGTGGATGGTGTCAGTAGGGCAGTGGACGGTGTCAGTAGGGCAGAGGATGGTGTCAGTAGGGCAGAGGACGGTGTCAGTAGGGCAGAGGACGGTGTCAGTAGGGCAGAGGACGGTGTCAGTAGGGCAGAGGATGGTGTAAGAAGGGCAGTAGACGGTGTCAGTATTGCAGTGAAAGGTGTCAGTATCGCAGTGGACGGTGTCAGTAGGGCAGAGGACGGTGTCAGTAGGGCAGAGGATGGTGTCAGCAGGGCAGAGGACGGTGTCAGTAGGGCAGTGGAGTAGGGCAGTGGACGGTGTCAGTAGGGCAGTGGACGGTGTCAGTAGGGCAGTGGACGGTGTCAGTAGGGCAGAGGACGGTGTCAGTAGGGCAGAGGACGGTGTCAGTAGGGCAGAGGACGGTGTCAGTAGGGCAGTGGACGGTGTCAGTAGGGCAGTGGACGGTGTCAGTAGGGCAGAGGACGGTGTCAGTAGGGCAGAGGACGGTGTCAGTAGGGCAGAGGACGGTGTCAGTAGGGCAGTAGACGGTGTCAGTAGGGCAGTGAACGGTGTCAGTAGAGTAGAGGACGGTGTCAGTAGAGTAGAGGACGGTGTCAGTAGAGTAGAGGACGGTGTCAGTAGAGTAGAGGACAGTGTTAGTAGAGTACAGTGTCAGTAGGGCAGTGGACGGTGTCAGTAGAGCAGAGGACGGTGTTAGAAGGGCAGTGGAAGGTCTCAGTATTGCAGTGGAAGGTGTCAGTAGGGCAGAGGACGGTGTCAGTAGGGCAGAGGACGGTGTCAGTAGGGCAGAGGACGGTGTCAGTAGGGCAGTGGAGTAGGGCAGAGGAGAGGACGGTGTCAGTAGGGCAGTGGACGGTGTCAGTAAAGCAGTGGATGGTGTCAGTAGGGCAGAGGACGGTGTCAGTAGGGCAGAGGACGGTGTCAGTAGGGCAGAGGACGGTGTCAGTAGGGCAGTGGATGGTGTCAGTAGAGTAGAGGACGGTGTCAGTAGAGTAGAGGACGGTGTCAGTAGAGTAGAGGACGGTGTCAGTAGAGTAGAGGACGGTGTCAGTAGGGCAGAGGACGGTGTCAGTAGGGCAGAGGACGGTGTCAGTAGGGCAGTGGACGGTGTCAGTAGGGCAGTGGACGGTGTCAGTAGGGCAGTGGACGGTGTCAGTAGGGCAGAGGACGGTGTCAGTAGGGCAGAGGTTGGAGGTAGGCAAGTGTACACAGACACAAATCCGTTTACATCTGCCGCTCCATAGAATTGAATGGAGGGTCAGATTGGGTCCACCTGAAAAACAGACAGGCGGACCTGATTGGTTAGTTGCCATAGAATTCTATTATATACTGCAGATGTGATGGATGTACTTTGTGAAAGCACACCAAACCTGCAGGTAATAACAGAAGTCTATGGCTCAGTGCAGGCAACCCGCAGCTGCACCTGTGGATGAGTTTAAAAGCAGCTCAGTGTAGAAAACAGACATGTCCATTGCTGTTTGATTTTATAAAAAAACTGACCTCAATCTTCATGGCTGCTGCTGTCCCCCAGGGCGGGTATGGCTGGTGGCTGCTGGTGCTGTCCCCCAGGGCGGGCATGGCTGGCGGCAGCTGCTGCTGTCCCCCAGGGCGGGGATGGCTGGCGCATGCTGCTGTCCCCCAGGGCGAGTATGGCTGGTGGCGGCTGCTGCTGTCCCCCAGGGCGGGTATGGCTGGTGGCGGCTGCTGTCCCCCAGGGCGGGTATGGCTGGCGGCTGCTGCTGTCCCCCAGGGTGGGTATGGCTGGCGGCTGCTGCTGTCCTCCAGGGCGGGTATGGCTGGCGGCTGCTGCTGTCCCCCAGGGCGAGTATGGCTGGTGGCGGCTGCTGCTGTCCCCCAGGGCGGGTATGGCTGGTGGCGGCTGCTGCTGTCCCCCAGGGCGGGTATGGCTGGCGGCTGCTGCTGTCCCCCAGGGCGGGTATGGCTGGCGGCTGCTGCTGTCCCCCAGGGCGGATATGGCTGGCGGCTGCTGCTGTCCTCCAGGGCGGGTATGGCTGGCGGCTGCTGCTGTCCCCCAGGGCGGGTATGGCTGGCGGCTGCTGCTGTCCCCCAGGGCGGGTATGGCTGGCGGCTGCTGCTGTCCCCCAGGGCGGGTATGGCTGGCGGCTGCTGCTGTCCCCCAGGGCGGGTATGGCTGGTGGCTGCTGCTGTCCTCCAGGGCGGGTATGGCTGGTGGCTGCTGCTGTCCTCCAGGGCGGGTATGGCTGGCGGCTGCTGCTGTCCCCCAGGGCGGGTATGGCTGGCGGCTGCTGCTGTCCCCCAGGGCGGGTATGGCTGGCGGCTGCTGCTGTCCCCCAGGGCGGGTATGGCTGGCGGCTGCTGCTGTCCTCCAGGGCGGGTATGGCTGGCGGCTGCTGCTGTCCCCCAGGGCGGGTATGGCTGGCGGCTGCTGCTGTCCTCCAGGGCGGGTATGGCTGGCGGCTGCTGCTGTCCCCCAGGGCGGGTATGGCTGGCGGCTGCTGCTGTCCCCCAGGGCAGGTATGGCTGGCGGCTGCTGCTGTCCTCCAGGGCGGGTATGGCTGGTGGCTGCTGCTGTCCCCCAGGGCGGGTATGGCTGGCGGCTGCTGCTGTCCCCCAGGGCGGGTATGGCTGGCGGCTGCTGCTGTCCCCCAGGCAGTTATAACCACCCTGGGGGACAGCAAGCCAGCCATACCCACATGTGGCCCGCGGGCCAGTGGCTGAGCGCCCCTAATATAATGCGACAGGGAGGTGGAACGGGCTCCTGGAGCATGGGCCCAGCACTATGCCATTATGTCCACAGAAGGCCGACTGCTGCCTGCACACTACAAGTCCCAGCATGTTCAGAACTTATCCCTTCCACATGCTGGCTCCTGTCACTCCAGGGGGAATCCAGGGAAGTCTCAGTCCTCCTCCCTTTTAATAGAAGCCCCCAGCCCTGTCAGTTTCCTGGACAGTAGAATGTACTCAGTCACCCCAATCCTCTGCTCTCATCATAAATATGCTTTCTTGTAGGATCTACTGCACCCCCTTAGAGAGCATTTCCCCCGGCCGGACCCTTGCCATTACTGAGGACAGGTGGGGGGTGAGAGGGAAAAAACAAAGCCAGGAGAGATCAGCAGGGAATGAATTGGAGCAAACGGTGAGGAGACCAGCGAGAAGGCAGGACCAGCTCACGGAGGGGACGGGACCAGCTCGCGGAGGGGGCGGGGCCAACTCGTGGAGGGGGCGGGGCCAATTCACGGAGGGGGCGGGGCCAATTCGCGGAGGGGGCGGGGGGCAACTCACGGAGGTGCATGGATAGGGAGGACAGGTGGTTGGGAGGCAGTGTCATTCTAATCAAGAGAACAGCCCCTTAGCAGATGACCCGCCTCCTCCACTCAGCAGCGTTCCAATGCAGGAGAGGGGAGTGGTTTGTCCTATAACACACTGACCCTCATGCGAGTCCGCTACCCTAACACACAGCAGCGACATAAAACCAAATGCAACAGAGAGCCACAGGCCCCCCTGAAGCATGGGCGGGGTCACAGTTGCAGCTCCTCATGTTACGCCCTTTGTCCCAGCCAGCAATGTATGAATGTCTCCACTGGTTGGATGACAGAGGGGCGGGTCTGGGTAGCAGTCCCGCCCATACCCGACATCACACTCTCAATTTGACAGGTGAAGTCTTCCTTCCTGACTGCACAGTGTACATCCAGCCAGCTTGTCCATCAATCCCTGGCTGTGCTGGATGATCACACTGCTGCAGGTCCTACTGAGCCAAAACCACATAATCAACAGACTTATGCGGACAATGCACCTGCAGGGTGGGTTAGAGACTCGGGGCTATGGGCTCCAGATTCGGGGCTCCAGCCTCGATAGCCACCCCCTGGCGACGCCTATGCTATGGACAGATGAGACCAAGATCAACTTATACCAGAGTGATGGGAAAGGAAGGAAGGAAAGGAACTGCTCATGATTCAAAGCATACCACCTCATCAGTGAAGCATGGTGGTGGTAGTGTCATGGCGTGGGCATGTATGGCTGCCAATGGAACTGGTTCTCTTGTATTTATTGATGATGTGACTGCTGACAAAAGCAGCAGGATGAATTCTGAGGTGTTTCAGGCAAAATGTGACTGCTGACAAAAGCAGCAGGATGATTTCTGAGGTGTTTCGGGCAAAATGATCTTCTCATATTCAGCAAAATGCTTTAGAACTCATTGGACGGCGCTTCACAGTGCAGATGGACAATGACCCGAAGCATACTGCAAAAGCAAAGAAAGAGTTTTTTAAAGGAAAGAAGTGGAATGTTATGCAATGGCCAAGTCAATCACCTGACCTGAATCTGATTGAGCATGCTTTTCACTTGCTGAAAACAAAACTGAAGGGAAAATGCCCCAAGAACAAGCAGGAACTGAAGACAGTTGCAGTAGAGGCCTGGCAGAGCATCACCAGGGATGAAACCCAGCGTCTGGTGATGTCTATGCATTCCAGACTTCAGGCTGTAATTGACTGCAAAGGATTTGCAACCAAGTGTTAAAAAGTGAAAGTTTGATGGATGATTGTTAATCTATCCCATTACTTTTGGTCCCTTAAAAAGTGGGAGACACAATAACAAACTGTTGTAATTCCTACACCATTCACCCGATTTGGATGTAAATACCCTCAAATTAAAGCTAAAAGTCTTCAGTTAAAGCACATCTTGTCTGTTTCATTTCAAATCCATTGTGGTGGTGTATAGAGCCAAAAAGATTAGAATTATGTAGATGTCCCAATATTTATGGACCTGACTGTATATATATATATATATATATATAGGGCTTTTTTTCAGCGGGAACGCGGGGGAACGCAGTTCCGGCACCCCCACCACTGAATGTATGTAATAGCATGGGGTGTGCTGGAGGGTCTATTGATGTTGGCTGCTGGGGGATCTATTGTCACTGGTGGGGATCTGATTTTGTGTGAGGGTCTATTGTTGCTGATAGGGAATAGGAAGAGGTCTATTTTTACTGGCTGCTGGAGGATCTATTGATGCTAGCTGCTTGGAGATCTGTTGTTGCTGCTGGGGGGGAGGGTCTAATGTTGCTTGGGTGGATATTTTGTTACTGGGTGTGATATTTTGTTGTGGGTGGGTCAATGTTGCTGGGGGAGTCTATTATTGTGTGGGGATCTATTGCTGGGATTCTATTCCTGGCTGCAGGGGATCTATTTCACTGCTTTTCTTTTTATCATTAACATGTTCCATACAAATGATTTAGCACCACAAAATGATACTTGGTTCTGTATTCTCTAAAAGGGGCAGTATTGGTAGGTGGGTAGGGGTTGAAATCAAGGGACGGTGGTCAGAGGTGGGTAGGGGCAGAGACAAGGGGTGAATCAGACGGGGGGAGTTCCTGCACCTTTTCTCTGAGAAAAAAAACCCTGTATATATATATATATATATATATATATATATATATAAAATCAACCGTATGTTTAGCAGCCATGTGGGCTCCATGCCAGTAAGGTGTGGGCTTTGATCATATTTAACATTAGATTTGACTAGGAGCATCACCTGGAATGCATCCCAATCAGCATGTCAGAGAAGGCTCCACTGCTGCTGAGCAACCTGCAGGGAGCTCAACCGTGTACAACCATTAGAAATGGTTGGGATCGGAAACCGACACTCCACACAGCTAATCACAGGCAGTGAGACATTTCCTGATCTGTGAAGCTGCAAACCGGGAAATGACTCACTGCCTGTGATTAGCCATGTGGAGTGTCGGTTTCCTGGCAGGATCGGTCACGTGAGATTTCAAACACACCCGAGCCCATTTATGACAACCAATTGTGCTGACCCTCCTGTGCATGAGCCCATCAGCCCCATAATGTAATCAGCACTGGATCCTAATGTACTGCTGTCACTGCCATGGAGACAGAGACCAGCGCTCTCAATAGCCGGGACAGGACAGTAACCCTGGTAGTTCTGCCGCAGGTCCACAGTGGGAGGATTCCCCCATCCACCTGGAATGTGTAGATGGGGGAATTCGAAATGGTTTTTTTTTTTCATTCAACCTAATGAATGAAAAAAGTGATCAATGTATGGACTGCCGCAGGAACTGGCTGACATTTGAACCATTAATGAGCAGGCTAAATGTACCAAGTTGATCGATCGACCTGGGTACAACAAGCCTGCTGGATACTCTAATGCCGCGTACACACGATCGCACATTCCGACAACAAAATCCATGGTTTTTTTCCGACGGATGTTGGCTCAAACTTGTCTTGCATACACACGGTCACACAAATCTTGACCGAAATTCCAAACGTCAAGAACACGGTGACGTACAACACGTACGATGAGCCGAGAAAAATGAAGTTCAATAGCTAATGCGGCTCTTCTGGATGATTCCAAGCATGCGAGGAATTTTGTGCGTCGGAATTGTGTACACACGATCGGAATTTCTGACAATGGATTTTGTTGTCATAAAATTTGAGATCCAGATCTCAAATTTTGTTTGTCGGAAATTCAGACGTAAAATGTCCGATGGAGCCTACACTCGTAATTTCCGACAACAAGCTCCCATCGAATATATTTCCCGTTGAAAAATCCGACCGTGTGTACACGGCATGATTATCATTAGCGGTCCTATAGCCGCTAGTAAAAATCACTGTTTGTTGGGAGAATTGCTGGGTGGAAGGGATTCCCCTGTCACCACTGACTGTGTTCATGAGGGAATCATGCAAATTTCTTTCCTGCAATCTGTGGTTGCAGAAAAGAAATTTGTACTGGTGTTGTGACAAACTGCTCAACCTGGCAGAATCTGCAACCCACGTCACTTCCTGTGATGTATAATCAGCTGTATGGGCAAATCGCCTGCACTGCACATGTGTCATACCTGCCTTCAGTGGTTGACGTCGTTACACAGACAAATATGCCTTACAGAATGCACGACTGACTACTGCGCATGCGCATGCCAGAAATCAGTGACCACTTACGAAAATTACATTGTATGGCTGGCACAATGCTCAACTGACTACTGCGCATGTGCACAGCAAAAAGCACATAACCCTTATGAAAATTACATTGTTAAGAATACCTAAAAAAAGAAAATTAACTGCACCTGAGTGCACTCTTACAAATGATTTACTGCATATCACATTCTCAAACAGCAAGGATGTTAATTTTGTGACATGTAATAAAAATTGTTGTTGTTTGACAATGTGATATGCAGTCAATCATATACAGTCTATTACCAGCCTAACTGAAAGTGAAAGTTTGTGAAGGTCCTGAAGGTCCTGGAAGAACAGGAGGGAGACAGATGGGGGAGAGAAGGGAGATAGGGACAGTTCATTGATCAAAATGTACTGCAGTGTACACTTACCCACGGATCCAGGCTCAGACAGGAATCATTGACACAACCAGGAATATTCTGCAGCTGCTGATTTTCATATTTCCTGCCCACACATCCTCTTTCTTTCAGGCATAGCTGCACGCCGAGGATCATGTGAGTGGGACTGGAAGACACAGGAGAAACAGAGGTGGGAGGAGGAGGAGGAGCTGTATTCCTCTCTGCTCTCCCGTTCCGTGAGGGGAGTGGGGGGGGCGGGGTGGCTGGGCTGTTTAACAGTGTCATCATAGACATGTGGCTCAGCCTTGGTACTTGCAGGCTGATTCTTCTGTCCTATGGATGGGAGAAATCAGTCTGTTTTTTTAAGCTGTCACTGAGATCATGGGAGGCTTGGGACCCCCCACAGTGGTGGAACTTGCTCTCCTCCCTGCCAATGAGGATACAGGGGGAGGGAGCAGATCGGGTTGCCGTTCATATTATAGACAGTGTCAGTAAATCGAGGGGGTGGGAGAAATCCCCTGCAGGAGCTGACAGGGACGATGTCAGGAGAGCCTGACTTATTCCAGCGGCAGCCAGAGCAATGTGTGGGGCCACGGGCACCCACCCCAAATACAAACCATGAGTCCTTTTAATTGGGGGGGCACATGGGGGGGCACAGTATAATGTTGGGGGGTCAGGGGCCCCTCTGGCCCCACCCTAGTGATGCCACTACTAACAATGGAGGATCATGCACCTAGTCACAGATTACAGTTACAGTCCATTTTACTTGAAGAGGGTGAGAAAAAGGGAAACTTTTATGTCTTTGAGCGCAGGGATTTGTGGAAACCCAGGGGGTTGTGGGAACCCATGAGATTATGGAAAAGGTGGCATGTTGAGTCGAGGGGCACTCTGTTAAAGGTATTATCCTGGGCATCCAGAGGTGGGGTATCTCATGGCTGGCATGGCAATTGTTTATGATTTTCTATTTTCATCTCTTTAACTGTTTTGATGATACAGATTATAAATGCACATATACCACGCTGTCAGAAAACAAGATAAGGTTGCAGAAAAGTGACAAATAGAAAAAAATGTGCAGCGCTAAACAATCATTAAACCATAACAAGCAATAAATATACTTGATAATGTGCACAGTGAATAGAGCACAAAATGTCCATAAACAGAGAAAACAGAAACTTCAAAGTGCAATATCTAAAAAGATCAGTGATAATCTGCAACTTCATATGTGTGCAAAAGATATGGTGACAATCTTCAACTTCTTTTTCAAATATAAATTTTATTAACACCTACAACGGGCAAAAAACAAATCAATACAGCCAATATATACATCGGATATCACTGTAAACTTTATCTACATATCTATACAGGTATTCACTAAGGTATCGAATGGGACATAATATAAATTAAGAATCCAATAGATATTACTGTTTACTGCCAACTCGAATAAAAAAGAAAAAACTTAAATACAAGACTCGAAGCTGCCTGCCTCTATTTTCCTATATTCAAGCTAAAAAAAAAAAAAGAGGGACAAGGGAGGGGTATAAAGGGAAGGGGAGGCTTGGTTTTCGTTGTCTCCGAATAACTGAGGTACTCGAGGTATATTCAGAATTAGCTTCCACTTCCCAAAAGGGCCATGCCTTCTGCAGACAAGACAAACTGTTTCTACTGTTTCCAAGTTGTAGGGTACTTTTCCTGTTGGTGTTGTGTAGTCAATACAAACTCTTCCATTTTACTTATATTATCCACTTTACATAGCCAATCTGCCACCGTCGGTGGTGTCTGTTTCTTCCAGTGAAGTGGAATGCAACACTTTGCAGCATTTAGGAGGTGTCTTAAGATAGACTTTTGGTAGCTTTTGGCAGAAATATTAGACACGTGTAAAAGAAAGAAAGCCGGATCACCAGAAATCTTATCGTCCGTGAACTTTTGAGTCACTTCTTGGACTACCATCCAAAAATAGGATAATTTAGGACAGGACCAAAATATATGCAGTAGAGTTCCTCTTTCCCCCAAACATCGCCAACAGCGATCAGTGGTATCAGGGTAATACCGATGTAGAAGATGGGGGGTGCGATACCATCTCGTCATAATTTTATAATTGGACTCTTGGATTTTCGTACTGTTGTTTTTGAGTAGGTGTAAATTTCCGCTTCAGGTCTTGTTCCCATTTATCCAAAGATGGCAGATGTGGCGGAACCGCTGGACAATTCAGTAAAGAGTACATTTTAGAGAGTACTTGTGTTATGACACCTTCCTCGGAACAATATTTCTCCAGCATCGTCAAAGGACGAACGAAACAAATTGAATCAGGCAAGGTGTCAAAAAAGTGTCGCAGCTGAAGTGCCGGCCAAAAAGGCAGCATAAAAGGGCCTGGCTCCGCCATCAGTTCCTCTATAGGGGGCCATCTGCCATCTATTAGAAAGTGGGACGCCTGAGTTTTTCCCAACTGCCGTAAGGTTCTAAATGTATTAGGGCAAAGGCCTGGGAAGAAGTTCGGATTTCCCAAGATAGGGAATAATGGGGAGTCCGGTGAAAAAAGAGAAAGTTGTTTACTAACGTGTGTGCCTATATAGAGCGTCGCGCCTATTATAGGATGACTTTTCAAGGGTGACTGAAGATGATCATAACACCACAGGGTCCCTGAGAGCAAGGTATGTGTCTGGGCTTGTTCTATCTGGGCCCACATTTTAAATTGACTATGACGGCACCAGTCTATAATCCTACTCAAATAAGTCGCCTGATAATATTTCCTGACGTCTGGAAGGGCTAGGCCGCCGTGTTGCTTAGGTAGTGTCAGTAAACGAAGAGGGAGACGTGGTTTCTTATACGCCCAAACAAACTTAACAAAAAGCTTATTGACCTGTTTGAAGTAAGCAAGAGGGATCTTAATTGGTAAAGCCTGGAACAGGTAAAGAAACTTAGGTAATATAGACATTTTCAATAAATTAATTCTGCCAAGCCTAGAATGTAGACCTTTGTTCCAGGTATCTAAGAGCAGGTGGGTTCTAGATAGCAGTGGCGGGAAGTTAAGCTCAAATACAGGAGATAAAGTTGTAGGGATATAGGTGCCCAAGTACTTTAGGGCCATCGCATGTTGATTGCTTCCGACAGTCAAACAATGTATATCTGGGTTCAAATGAATTCTGCTCAAAAATGGTTCTAATGATAGAGCGAAAAACAAAGGGGAAAGCGGCACCCCTTTCTTGTGCCATTTACTATAGAAAAAGAGTCAGACAGTACTCCATTAACTTTAACCTGGCCTGTGGGATGAGAATACACTTTAATAATCCAGTTAATAATAGTTTCCCCGAAGCCTAGGTGTCGAAGGATCGTGAACATATATTGCCAGTTCACTTGATCAAATGCTTTTTCAGCATCTGTACTAAGGAAAACGCAGAGTGTATTGGTGGAACTGGCTACATGGAGTAGGTTGAGTACTTTCGTCGTATTATCCCTAGCTTCCCTAGTGGGAATAAAGCCTATCTGGTCCAGATGTACCAGGTCCGGCAAATGCTCAGCTATGCGGGTTGCCAGGATCTTAGTGAATAGCTTAAGATCAACATTTAGAAGCAAAATTGGCCTATAACTGCTATACGAAGTTGGGTCCTTGCCCTCTTTCGGGATAACAGAAACATGAGCCTTCAAGGTATCTCTAGGTAAAGTTACATCATTGCCAAGACCATTAACCACTTGCTGCCCGCCCGCCGTCATATGACGGCGGGACGGTGCAGCTGTTATCCTGGGCCGCCATAATATGACAGCGCAGCCTTCCAGGCAGCCCAGGGGGCGCGCGCGCCGCATCACTCGGGTCCCGGTGCGATGTCCGCCGGGCACCCGCGATTGCCCGGTAACCGAGCAGGACCGTGGATCTGTATGTGTAAACACACAGATATACGTCCTGTCAGATGGGAGGAGACCCATGGTGTGTTCCTTGTACAGAGAAACACCGATCGGTCTCCTCCCCTTGTGAATCCCCTCCCCACACAGTTGGAATCACTCCCTAGCAACACATTAACCCCTACAGCGCCCCCTCCTGGTTAACCCCTTCATTGCCAGTCACATTTATACAGTAATCAATGCATTTTTATAGCACGGATCGCTGTATAAATGTGAATGGTCCCAAAAATGTGTCAAAACTGTCCGATGTGTCCGGCGCAATATCGCAGTCACAATAAAAATCGCAGATAGCCGCCATTACTAGTAAAAAAAAAAAATAATAAAAATGCTATAAATCTATCCCCTTATATTGTAGACGCTATAACTTTTGCGCAAACCAATAAATATATTGCTTATTGCAATATTTTTTACCAAAAATATGTAGAAGATTACGTATCGGCCTAAAATGAGGAAAAAATTTGTTTAAAAAAAAAAAAATTTGCATACTTATTATAGCAAAAAGTAAAAAATATTGTGTTTTTTCAAACTTGTCACTCTTGTTTTGTTTATAGCACAAGGAATAAAAACTGCAGGGGTGATCAAATACCACCAAAAGAAAGCTCTATTAGTGGGGAAAAAATGATAAAAATTTCATTTGGGTACAGTGTAGTATGACTGCGCAATTGTTATTCAAATTGCGACAGCGCTGAAAGCTGAAAATTGGCTTGGGCAGGAAGGGGGTGAAAATGCCCTGTATGGAAGTAGTTAAACAAATTCACCATATGAGGGCCTAAGATAGGAAACAACGTCCGGTAATATTGAAGAGTAAGACCATCTGGACCCGGGGCTTTACCCGGTTTGGTGGAGCCCACTGCCAGTTCCAATTCCTCTAAACTTATTGGCGCATCCAAGTCTGCTCTAATTTCCGTTGAGATTGTGGGCAGCTGAGAGGAATGAACATACTCATCTAATAAAATTTGAGACTTCATGACACCGGGTAGATTATAAAGAGATGCATAAAAATCTTTGAAAACTTCAGATATTTGCTCTGGTAGAGTAATCTTCTGAGCATTCAGAGACATAATGTGTGGAATATATGATTGGAGTCTATGTTCTCTAATCGATCTAGCTAAAGTTTTCCCACATTTATCTCCGTGTTCAAAACTAATCTTTCTACATCTCTGTAATGTTGCTTTGGCCTTATACCGAAATATGTCATTAATCGGAGTGCGAAACATAGTGAGTTCTTTTTCCAAAATTGAGGAGGGTGCATGCTTATGTTGAGATTCTGTAATTTGGAGCTTAGTCAGTAATAGTTTTAATTGCTTCTCTCTCCCTTTTTTGAGTCTGGACCCATGCTTAATGAAAATGCCTCTAATGACTGCCTTATGAGCCTCCCATACAATGCCCGGCTACTATCTGGGGTTTGGTTCGTCTGAAAATATAAGGGCAATTCTTTCATAATTTCTACGAGTATTTCTGATATTTGGAGGAGGCTTTCATTTAGCTTCCATATGCGTGATCCTTTAGAAGAGGCTTGCGACAGAACGTATGTCAATAGGATGGGGGCATGGTCAGACCACATGATCAACTCGATAGAGGTTTCGTGAACCGCATGTAAGTGAGCGTGAGGGATCAAAAAGTAATCGATTCTCGAATAAACTTTATGGGGAGAAGAATAAAATGAATAATCTCTTTCTCCCGAGTGTTGGAGTTGCCACACATCAATTAGCTGGGCCCTGTGTATACATTGTGTGATTCGTTTATGAGAGCTTACGGGGATAGAGGATGAACTCGAAGATGTATCTACTTTAGGGGTCAAGGGGACATTAAAGTCACCGCCTAAGATCAATTGACCATCTGTAAAATCCGATAACTTGGTCAACATCTGACAGATAAAGACATCCTGGTGATCATTAGGCGCATAAATTGTTGCCAACGTCAACAATGTCAACGTGCAAAGCGACCTCCTGCGTCTAGCAAAGTTGCAGTACAAGTCCATGGAAGTTTACTTGATATCAAAATAGATACACCCTTGGACTTAGCTGTCCTATTAGTAGAGTGATAGGTCACTGGAAAAAATCTATTTTTAAGTACCGGCAACTTGTCGTCTCTGAAGTGAGTCTCCTGTATAAATGCTATGTCAATACCAGAGGCCTTCAAGTCATGTAATAGCATATTTCTTTTCTCAGGTATATTTAGGCCCTTAGCATTAAGAGAGAACACCTTAAGGTTATCCATTGCCAACTAGGAGAGGAATAGGGAAGGAAAGGGAAAAAAAAATCTTCAACTTCATATGTGTGCATAAGGTATAGTGACAATCTTCAACTTCATATGTGTACATGAGATATGATGATAATTGGTTTGATAGTAGATCCATCACCAGAAACACTAAAATGCTTACTGGAGGGATTGAACTCAAATAGGTATACACCTAGTGAGTCCCCTAGTCAGACAGGGACTGTAGATTTGTTGTTAAGTAGAATCTGTTTGTAATTTTCAACTGGTACATTTTTAAAGTGTAGCTCCAGCCAAAAAATCTATTTTTAAGCTTTTTGGAAAACATAGGGAAGGGTTATCACCCCTGTGACATTTGTTTTGCTGTCTGTGCTCCTCTTCAGAAGATTTCACCTCACTTTCTATCCAAATGACAAATGTTTTTAGAAAATTTGGGGTTTTTAGTGGGGGCCTGCCCTATATACAAGAATTGTAATTACATGCCCCTGTTGAACAGGGGCAGAAAAATTGGGCCTTTGGTGATGGTGGTGGTGCTGGTGCCACAACACTGTAAGTTTTCACAGTTACTCTTGGTGGGCGCTGGAACGGGCCCTGCTGTGAAATATTAGATCAAGAATTGTAAGTACATGCACCTGTTGAACAGGGGCAGCAAAATTGGGCCTTTGGTGGTGGTGGTGTTGGTGCCACAACACTGTAAGTCCTCACAGTTACTCTTGGTGGGCGCTGGAACAGGCCCTGCTGTGAAATATTAGATCAAGAATTGTAATTACAGGTCCCTGTTGAACAGGGACAGAAAAATTGGGCCTAAGGCACTGGTGCCACAAAACTGCAACCCCTCACAGATACTCTAGTTGGAGCGCAGGAACTAGCCCTGCTGCAAAGAATTGCATCAAAAAATGTAATTACATGCCCCTGTTAAACATGGGAAGAAAAAAATGGGCTTTAGGCACTGGTGCCACAACACTGCAACCCCTCACAGATACTCTAGTTGAAGTGCAGGAACAAGCCCTGCTGCAAGGAATTACATCAAAAATTGTAATTACACGCCCCTGTTAAACAGGGGCTAAGAAATTGGGCCTTAGGCACTGGTCCCACAACACTGCAACCCCTCACAGATACTCTAGTTGGAGCGCAGGAACGAGCCCTGCTGCAAAGAATTGCATCAAAAAATTGTAATTACATGCCCCTGTTAAACAGGGGCTGAAAAATTGGGCCTTAGGCACTGGTGCTGGTGCCACAACACTGCAACCCCTCACAGATACTCTAGTTGGAGTGCAGGAACAAGCCCTGCTGCAAAGAATTGCATCAAAAATTGTAATTACACGCCCCTGTTAAACAGGGGCTAAAAAATTGGGCCTTAGCCACTGGTGGCGGCACCCAGAAACAAAAAAATTCTTACAAGCTATCAGCATGATCATTGAGGAGGAAGAAGATAGTCACTCAGCATAACAGGATAGTCACTCAGCATCAGCATAGCCAGTCTTGAAGGGATCTGACATTTCAAGAAAAATTTATTTGGTTACATCAACATCAGGTGCTTGGTATCTGGTGGTGATCCAAGACTGATTCATTTTTATGAAGGTCAGTAGATCGACCGAGTCGGTGGACAGGCGCACCCTGTGATCGGTTACAAAGCCTCCAGCAGCACTGAATGTGCGTTCCGAAAGAACGCTGGATGCAGGACAGGCCAGTAGCTCAATTGCATACTGTGCAAGCTCTGGCCAGTGATCCATCCTCAAGACCCAGTAACCCAGAGGATTTTTGTGGGAAAGGTGTCCAAGTCAGATCTTGCCCCTAGGTATTCCTGCACCATGTAAAACAGACGCTGGCGATGGTCGCTGGAACCGATCATACCTTGGGGCTGCGGACTAAAAAATTCTCTGAACGCATCGGTCAGATGGCCACCTTCTCCACCGCTCCTTCTTTGACTGACCAAAGCCTCGGCAACACGTTGTCCAGGAACAGGAGTTTGTAACCTCCCAGTCTCTGGGAACGTGTTACACAGACCTTTCTGCAAGGCCTCCAGAAGATGTTTCATCCTCTGTTCCCTCTGCAACGGCAAGATAAGGTCTTCAACCTTACTCTTGTAACGTGGATCAAGGAGGGTTGCCAGCCAGTATTGATCCCTCTCCTTGATACCACGAATACGAGGATCCTTCCGCAGGCTTTGCAGGATCAGGGAGGCCATGCAGCGTAGGTTTGCTGAGGCATTCGGTCCAGAGTCCTCTGGGTCACTAAGGACGACATGATCCACAGCCTCCTCCTCCCAGCCACGTACAAGTCCATGGGTTTCTTGGGACTGTAAATGATCTCTTAAAGACTGCTGCTGATGCTGAGTGCCAGGCTCCACCTCCATGCTGACACAATCCTCCTCCTCCTCCTCCTTGTCCTCTTCCTGTGTGATCGGCAGGCACGCAGGAACACTGTCTGGATAAAGGGGGCCTTGAGAGGTAAGGAAGTCCTCCTCTTCCTGCCTCTGTTCTGCCTCAAGTGCCCTGTCCATTATTCCACGCAGCGTGTGCTCCAACAGGTGGACAAGGGGGACAGTGTCACTGATGCATGCACTGTCACTGCTCATTTGTGACCTCCACAAAATGGTGACAGGACAGTGCATGCATCCCTGATCATGGTCCACTGGCGTGGGGAAAAAACCAAGCTCCCCTGACCCTGTCCTGGTGCCATAGTCGCACAGGTACTCATTGATGGCCCTCTGCTGTGTGTGCAGCCGCTGCAGCATGGCCAATGTTGAGTTCCACCTGATGGGCATGTCACAGATTACGCGGTTCTTGGGCAGGTTAAATTCCTTTTGGAGGTCTGCCAGCCGAGCACTGGCATTATATGACTGGCGGAAATGCACATAGGCTTTCCAGGCCTGCCTCAGGACATCCTGTAAGCCCGGGTACCTGCCCAAGAACCGCTGCACCACCAAGTTAAGGACGTGAGCCAAACAGGGCACACCATTCCTGCCTTAAGCTGGCGTGGTGTCAACCACCTCTGAACCTGCCCCTGCAGAGCTGACAGAATCTCTGCACCAGTGTGGCTCCTGTCCCCCAAGCACACCAGCTCAAGCACCGCATGGCATCTTTTGGCCTGCGTACTTGCGTAGCCCCTTGAATGCCTACGGAGCACCTCTGGTTTCCGAGGACAAAGCACAGGAAGAGGCCATGTAGGAAGAAGAAGAGGAGGGGGTGGAGGAGAGAGGTATGCAGAATCACCAGTAGTGGCATTTTGGAGGTGTGGTGGCGGAACAACCTCCAACACTACTGCACCTTGTCCTGCATCCTTCCCAGCTGCCAGCAGAGTCAACCAATGCGCCGTGAAACTTAGGTAATGTCCATGCCTGCTGGACCATGAGTCAGCGGTAATATGCACCTTACCGCTGACCGCCCTGTCCAGCGAGGCCAAGACATTGCCTTCCACATGCCGTTAGAGAGCCAGAATCGCCTTCCATGAGAAAAAGTGGCGTTTGGGAACCTGCCACTGAAAAGGCAGCAGTTGAAGTGCTAGAAATTTTGCCAAGCTAGCATTCAACCGCTGGGCATATGGATGGCTGGGAGCGAACTTCTTTCTGTGGTGCAGCAGCTGGGGCAGGGAAATTTGCCTGGTACAATCTGACGTCGGTGTACCGATAGCAAATTGCCCGCAAGTACATGGCTGTGACACACCTAATTCTACACCTTCTTTCCTCTCAGTGCAGGTCTCAGAGAGGATTGAAGGTATAGTGGGGTTGGAGATCCCAGCTGATGAGGAGCAAGGAGAGGTCCTCTTTGTTCTTTGTTGTGGGTCTTTTAGGTACGCTTGCCAACAAACTGCATGGCAGGTCAACATATGTCCGGTCAAGCATGTGGTACCCAAGCAGGAGATGTTTTGGCCACGCGAGATATGCTTGAGACATATGTTGCAAATAGCAGTGGTGGGATCTAATGCACTCATTTTAAAAAAGGCCCACACCAAAGAACTTTTGGAATAACACACAGAGACAGCAGTGCCCTGCACATGCGGAGCTCTGCAGTGTGATGCAGTCAGTGTGCTGCCCTAAGGCTGGCCCCTGGAGGGCATCCTGCCTCGTTGGTAATGTGCCTCCTCCTCCTCACTCCTATCAGGCACCCACGTGGAGTCAGTGACCTCATCATCCCCTCCCTCCTCATCAGTGGAGCAAAGCTGGCAGTATGCTGCAGCAAGGGGAACATGACTGCCATATTTCTGTCCTTCTTGGGTACCCCCTCTGTCTGGGCTTACGTTACTGTCTTCCTCTAGCTGAGTACCATCTTCGGAGCCTTCAAAACACTGGGCATCCTCCTGGAGCATGTACCCAACACTGTGGTCAAACAGTTTGGGGACTCCTCAGGAGGACATGGTGGGGTTAGGGAAGGAGTCACTGATGCCATTGAGATAAGGGAAGAGGCCGCGTTGGCAGCTGCTTTGCCAGACAAAGTACCCTGAGCCTGGGTGAGAGAGGATGAGGAGGATGAGGATGACTTGGTCATTCACTCGAGCAAGTCTTCCGCATGTTGCGGCTCAACATGGCCAGCTGCCAAAAAAAAGGCCAAGCGTGTCCCGCGGCCACGTGCTGATGAGGATGCACCGTGTCCACGACCAGCACTGTTGCTTCTAGACACAGAGCCTGCTTGCCCTCTTTTATTGGCTTGTGACTGTCTGCCTCTCCTTGTTGGCCTTCCAGACATACTATTGGCCTGCGGTGAGATGTAGCTGCACAAAACTGGGATGTATATATATACCTATTATACTGCAGCTAGCAGAATCAGCTGCCTGCCTGTAGTATTATTAGTATGAGAACACCTGCACTTGTCTTCAGGTAGCTATACTGTAGGTGCAACTGTGCAGGGTGCACAGTACAGTAACTGGAAATACGTCAAGAGCCCACACAAGCACCTGGCTTCAGGTAGCTATACTGTAGGTGCAACTGTGCAGGGTACACAGTACAGTAACTGAAAATACGTCAAGAGCCCACACAAGCACCTGGCTTCAGGTAGTTATACTGTAGGTGCAACTGTGCAGGGTACACAGTACAGTAACTGGAAATACGTCAAGAGCCTACACAAGCACCTGGCTTCAGGTAGTTATACTGTAGGTGCAACTGTGCAGGGTACACAGTACAGTAACTGGAAATACGTCAAGACCCTACACAAGCACCTGGCTTCACGTAGTTATACTGTAGGTGCAACCGTGCAGGGTACACAGTACTGTAACTGGAAATACATCAAGAGCCCACACAAGCACCTGGCTTCAGGTAGCTATACTGTAGGTGCAACTGTGCAGGGTACACAGTACAGTAACTGGAAATACTGTAAAAACACCTGCCTGCCTGTCATTATATTTGGAAGAGAAGAACAGGATCTAGCTAAACTGAATACAGTGTATATATATATATATATATATATATATATATATATATATATATATATGTATATATATATATATATATGTATATATATATATATATATATACAACACCTGGGATGCATATATATACACAATACACTGCAAGTGCAGCTAACTGACTCGACCTACCTACTCTATCTAACTTAAATCAAATGACACTGTCTCTCTGTCTATCTATCTCTCTCCACCGCAACACACTACACAGGGCCGACGTACAGGCGGCCTTATATAGTGTGGGGCGTGTACTAAACCCCCTGAGCCATAATTGGCCACAGCCTCCCTGGCTTTGGCCAATTACGGCTCTCTGTACACACGACGCTGTAATTGGCCACGCATACGGGTCATAGTGCATGCTTGGCCAATCATCAGCCAGCAATGCACTGCGATGCCGCAGTGAATTATGGGCCATGACACGCCACTCGAATTTGGCGCGAACGGCCCATAACGTTCGTAATTCGGCGTACGACCGAACACACGATGTTCGAGTCGAACATGCGTTCGACTCGAACACGAAGCTCATCCCTAGTAGTAACGCCTGTTTGTGGAGACTGCTGACACAGTTAGTGCCGGTTCACACAGGGGGGCACGACTTGCAGGTCGCCTCACCGAGGCGACCTGCACACAACTTCAGCAGCGACTTGCAAAACGACTTCTGTATAGAAGTCAATGCAAGTTGCCTGAAGTCGCCCCAGAAATACTACAGGAACCTTTTTCTAAGTTGGAGCGACTTGCGTCGCTCCTATTAGAATGGTTCCGTAGTACAGAATGGGAGAACCTAGCCGCCTGACAAGTCGCCCCTATGTGAACCGGCACTTAGGATTTACCCTCACTTTGTAGAGATTTCTACTCACTCCTTGTTAACTCCGTGGGTCATGAAATGAAGATAATCTCAATAAAGTGGAACTAAAGTGTATCTGAGCACCACAAACCGAAAATGCAATTTAATACATTTTTACTGTTCAGAGCAAACACCCATCTATCTGTGTCTCAATTCTTTATTTTGTTAAGAAATACATTTGAAAAACACTCCTTAGCATTTCTAGCTATGGCCATCTTTACTAAGAGCAGATGATTCATGTAGCATTTACTTTCTGGAACCCATCTGCCCTTCACATCCAGGCAGGAGGGGTTGCTTAGCTGTGAAAACCCCTCTTCCCCTCCTCCAGATGAAAGAAAAGAAAAATACTCATAAAGACTCCTGGGATATATGCCATCATTTTGGCCTAGGCCAGAAACCAGGAAGCAACTGAAGAAATGTATAAAAAAAAATTAAAACAAATAAATAAAATATACCTTCCTATCTATATACTAATTCTAGCAGCATAAGGATTAAAATAGTTAATGTTGATTGAGAGAGTTTATTTCCACAATAACCCCTTGGCGCCAACGTAACACAAATATGCGGCCCCACTGCACTGGGCTTTTTGCCGTGGGGCCACTAATTTGCGTACTGCCCTCCCAGCACAGTGACCGGTGTCTCACCGACCGATTCCAGGTCACCTGATCATTGTGATCAGTCACTGTGAAGCCTGACCCTGTGCTTTCTGTTTCTGTGAATGGACAAGAAAGATACAGTGCAAAGATAGAAAAAAGAAGTGTGTAGAAAAAAATAAATAATAATAATTAAAAAAATAAAATAACTTAAAAAAAAAGAAAAAAAGAAAAAAAGTGTCTCTCTTCCTATTCCCTTGTGTGACTCAAAATAAGCAAGAAATTAAACCTATTATATTATAAACATAAATATTAAAGTGTACTCATATAATTGATTCAATAAAGTGTTTCACTCAAAATACAATGCTCTCTGAGTGATATATAGACCATACAATAAAGTGCTTTGTGCTGTGCAACAAATAATTACTATGTGCAAAATATCAGTAAAAACCATTATTGAAAAATAATGTGCACCGTGCTCAAAAATATGATTGTAAATGTCAAATGTCCAAAGTCCTTAAGTGTTCAAAAAGTAGAAATAAAGAAAAAGAAAAGGGAAAAGTCTCCACCAGCCAAACCAAACGGACTCACCAGATGAAATGGCTGATCAGATTATAGATCAGCAAATGCGCTCTGCACCACACTCAATCTCCACCATCCAGTTCCTCACCAGTAGATCCGTTCAGTCATAGTACAACAGGGCATGGGAATATGCAAATAGGAAAAACTCCCATAGCGTTAACCAGTTTAAAATATTGCACTTTATTAAAATCAAATCAGATCCACTCACGTGATTCTAGTTTCTTCCCCACACTAGGTTGTAATTGCCTGTAATCTGTTCTATCTGCCTGTTGCCTCTGGCCAAGCCGCGAGCATGAATCAGGCGTGTGCGTTTGTTGATCTATAATCTGATCAGCCATTTCATCTGGTGAGTCAGTTTGGTTTGGCTGGTGGAGGATTCACACTGGGTATTACTTGATGACATTTGGAATGCTGAAGAGCTAAAGATCTTACTTTTTGGACTTTTCGGGGGGGTTTTTTCCCTTTATTTCTACTTTTTGAACACTTTGCTTTTTTGGATTGGACATTGAAATAATCATATTTTTGAGCATGGTGCACCTTATTTTTTAATAATGGTCTTTACTGTTATTTTGCACATAGTAATTATTTGTTGTAGTACATATCTTATTGTCTTTTTGCACAGCACAAAGCACTTTATTATATGGTCTATATATCACTCAGGGAACATTGTATTTTTATTGAATCGATTATATATCAGTACACTTTAATAATTATGTTTATAATATAATAGGTTTAATTTCTTGCTTATTTTGAGTCACACAAGGGAATAGGAACAGCGCCACTTTTATTTCTTTTTTTTCACTGTTTATTGGTTTATTATCACCAATTTGGAGTGGCAGCGGCCAACACTCCTTGGTACCCTTGTCCATTTATATCTATAGGCGTGGTATCATTGTGATTATAACTTTAAAAGAATCCCTAGATCAAGGTTTGATCCAGGTCAATGCCAGGGTTAGTGTTTGGGTTAAAGTCAGGTTCAAAGGTTAAGGTTAAAGGTCAATGTCTGGGTCAGTATTTTTTTGGACGGGGTTTTTTTTTTTTATTAGCCTCAGTATCAGTGTGTTTTAGGTAGGTAAAAAAAAAGCAAAATGCGCACTCTTGTTTCTGGGCTCTACTATGGATACAAACAACAACTAACATACACATATGTGGGATCTCTGCGATCATCAGGAGTGGGAGAAATTGTTTTGGTTTGTTTTTTGGTGGTAGGTTACGGTAGTAGCAAGAAAAATACAGCTAAATTAAAAAAAAAATTTTTTTTTACTATTTTGGGCCAGTTTTAAAAAATCAGGAGATATCTGTTACCATTTACCACCAAATAACGAAATTGGTTGGGACTTTATATGAAGCATAGCTAAGAAAATAGAAATATGCAGTCACATGCTAATAATTTCATTATGTGATTTTATATACAGTATATAATAGGGATGCAGGCAGATGAACCTACCCACTCATTGCCTCATTTAAAGTTCCAAACTCCCCTTTCCCCTCTTTCTTTGTAATGACTTAGGGATGGAAGCACATTAGATAAGGTAGCATATGTATTCTATCTGTTACTGGTTATATACATTGCATTGTGACTCCTGCTCGACACTCTGGACTATAAGGTCTAACTTTTTATTTATTGATGTGCCATCACTGGAGGTGCCTGGGTTCTTGCATCTCTGGGAGCTGCGATGTGCAGCGTGGCCTTTCCCTCCTCCTCTCTCCTATGGTTTCAGGGTGGTGGGCAGGAACCAAACGCACGTCGACGCCACGCTTCATGGCGTGGTGTTCCCCATCAGCGTTTAAAATGAGGGGAGAACTTGAGCGCCAATTGCCAAGTGATGCTAGACGTCTGGGCATTGACGCCATCTCCTCCTCCCTTATAACCCAGCGTGACGTTGGCATCATACCGTGGCTGCCCTTGGCCATTAAGACTGCACGCAGGTGGAGCACACATCTTTATTTACCCCTCAGAACGCAACACATTGGCTCTCACGAATTCCCTTTTTGAGACTTAAGGTAACATTTTTCTTGGTATTGCGGTTCACTCACTAGGGCTATTTATTTATCAATCTCCCACATTCACACTTATTTTCCACTCAGCTATTTGGCTTTATTATATGCCCCTTGGGTAGTAGTCCTCTATCTGTCCAAGGGTAATTTTACACATAAATATACTTACCATATCTCACAAAAGTGAGTACACCCCTCACATTTTTGTAAATATTTTACTATATCTTTTCATGTGACAACACTGAAGAAATGAGACTTTGCTACAATATAAAGTAGTGAGTGTACAGCTGGTATAACAGTGTAAATTTGCTGTCCCCTCAAAATAACTCAACACACAGCCATTAATGTCTAAACCTCTGGCAACAAAAGTGAGTACACCCCTAACTGAAAATGTCCAAATTGGGCCCAATTAGCCATTTCCCCTCCCCAGTGTCATGTGACTCATTAGTGTTACAAGGTCTCAGGTGTGAATGGGGAGCAGGTGTGTTAAATTTGGTGTTATTGCTCTCACTCTCTCATACTGGTCACTAGAAGTTCAACATGGCACCTCATGGCAAAGAACTCTCTGAGGATCTAAAAAAAAAGAATTGTTGCTCTACATAAAGATGGCCTAGGCTATAAGAAGGTTACCAAGACCCTGAAACTGAGCTGCAGCACGGTGGCTAAGACCATACAGCGGTTTAACAGGACAGGTTCCACTCAGAACAGGCCTCGCCATGGTCGACCAAAGGAGTTGAGTGCACATGCTCAGCATCATATCCATTGTCTTTGGGAAATAGATGTATGAGTGCTGCCAGCATTGCCGCAGAGGTTGAAGGGGTGGGGGGTCATCCTGTCAGTGCTCAGACCATACGCCGCACACATCAAATTGGTCTGCATGGCTGTCATCCCAGAAGGAAACCTCTTCTAAAGATTATGCACAAGAAAGCCCCCAAACAGTTTGCTGAAGACAAGCAGACTAAGGACTTGGATTACTGGAACCATGTCCTATGGTCTAATGAGACCAAGATAAACTTATTTGGTTCAGATGGTGTCAAGCATGTGTGACGGCAACCAGGTGAAGAGTACGAAGACAAGTGTGTCTTGCCTACAGTCAAGCATGGTGGTAGGAGTGTCATGGTCTGGGGCTGCATGAGTGCTGCCGGCACTGGAGAGCTACAGTTCATTGAGGGAACCATGAATGCCAACATGTACTGTGGCATACTGAAGCAGAGCATGATCCCCTCCCTTTGAAGACTGGGCCGCAGGGCAGTATTCCAACATGATAACGACCCCAAACACACCTCCAAGGTGAACACTGCCTTGCTTAAGAAGCTGAGGGTAAAGGTGAAGGACTGGCCAAGCATGTCTCCAGACCTAAACCCTATTGAGTATCTGTGGGGCATCCACAAATGGAAGGTGGAAGAGTACAAGGTCTCTAACCATCCACCAGATTTGATTATGCTTATCATGAATTGGAACAATTTTACTACTATATACTAATGTATCTATTACCAATGGATTATCTCCTTTATTCAATGTATATCTTTTTGGAATCCATTAGCATGCAATTGTATATTTCTATTTTCTTAGCTGTGCTTCATATAAAGTCCCAACCAATTTCCTTATTTGATTTTATATATATAATAGGGATGGAGGCAGATGAACCTACCCACTTATTGCCTCATTTAAAGTCCCAAACTCCCCTTTCCCCACCATTTACCACCAAATGAAAGCTCAATTTGGCATGAAAAAAGACAAGGTATAATTCACCTGGATGCACAAAGTAATTGTCATGATATGTACAATTTTACTAACACATGTCAAAGTTGCAAAAAAGTGCTTAGGCATTAGGATTTGTTTTACCCTTAGGAGTGAAGGGGTTAATGAGGGCATTTTAAAGCAATACAAAAAAAAACCTGAAAGACATTTTAGCCCATTCCACTCTACCCAAAATTTAAAAAAGGGGTTTTGGTTCAACTTTCATTTTCAGCGGGCTATTTATAAATGTTTGCACACAACTTTCATCCGAGATTCACACATTTTTTGTAATTGGATTCCATTGGGAAATGTGTGAATCCTAGGTGAACGTTGTATGAAAACATTTATAAATAGACCTCTAAGTGTGCATGCATTTGTGACAACTATCTAGAAAAGGCCTTGACTTCTTGTACAAAAGGTTTATTGAGCATAAAGACCATCAATAGTACAGAAAAAGAATAACATAAATGAACACATTGCATGTATATTTTTATATAGTTGAAATAACACCAGAAATAATTCGGGATACAAAGACTATCAACATATCCCGAGTGAACAAGGAGCGTTCTAGAAGGTTAGTAAACATGGTGAAGTATTTACACCCTGGATCGTAGAAGCATAGCGATACCAGTAGCGGACATTATAAAGCGTATAAATCAAGAGAGGATACGCTATAGAACCTTACAGTAATAAACAAAACTCTAGAAAGGCAATATGTGTTCGTAAGCATTTTGTCATCATGCATCCTGACCCAGCAGGACTAAGCCTGCGGGTCAGAGGGCGTATAAAGGAGACAAGAATTGTAGAAAGAAAAAGGACAGAAGAGAGGTAAAATACATATTTAGAATAGGAATGAAAGGGAGAAAGAAAAAAAAAACAGAGAGAGACAGCTGAGAGGAGGGGGGGGGCAGGCCTTGACTTCTTTTAACCTTTATCCACTTCTGCAACACCCAGCCTTTGGTATTATTGGCACCAACATTGCAGTGTCCATTCTGTACTTTACAAACAATGAAAGAGGAACACAAAGTTACAAAGAAAACCCACAAACATGTTACTGCAGTGTCAGCACCACTTTATGCTATTCACTAGTATTCTTTTACTTTATTTTATCATATTTTCCTCATGCTTGAATGAAAAACATCTTTATACTGAGAGATCCATGTGTCAGCATTATTTAAATGAAAACAAAATGTGTTGTTTAATAGAAGTGTCTGTAAGCTATTGAGATACTTGTGAAAAAATCAATTACAGTTTTGCCCTTTTTGTATTATTCACTTAAAGTTTTGTCAAAAGCATGTCAAGCCGAAACACATATTCTACCACAGGAGTACTTTGATGCATATGGATTCACTTGCCACTAAGTATTTTAGCTTGAAGGTCCGAGGATCTGTTAAGATTGATCTTGGCAAGCCGGTACCCAGCAGTTCAGGGCCACAGTCCAATACAGCAACATGAAAGAATTACAAGATTTGACAAGACATGTGATAATGTGTGTTTTTTTTTATGGTATTCGTTTTCTACTGGGCAAAGTAAGGGTATCTTTGAAATTTTGATTAAAACACAGTAATAATTACACAGTAGTGTGCCATGGGTTATAGCTTAACAGCTGACTTGGATTACTGAAATCTGCTCATTAAGTGTAGTCTGTCTCCTTGGGTAATGTGGACAGAGAAGGGAATTTCCTGCTTCCTCACAGCAGTACAGAAAGGTTATTATTCACATACTACAAACACACAGACACACAGTGCTGTATACCTTTGGGAAACCTGTACCACCTCCCTCTCTGCTCTCCTCATGTGCCTGTTATTATTTTCACTGCTCTACTGCTACCATTTATTTTTATACCCACTCTCCTCATTGTGACCATTCTCCTGCTCTTCTCTTCATGTACTGTATATTGTTCTGCCTCCAGCAGGATATTGTTTAAGTTTTTTGTCTGCAGTATCAGATTTGACCACAAGATGTAGCCAGTGGTAAATTTATTGTTTTCACATAATCTAAAAACTGTTCAGCTTTAACAAAAATACCCATCATTCTTCAGTCTAAGGAAGAGAGAGTTACGCAAGCTATCACTACCTACTAGACATATGCACACTGAAATATTTTGTTTCGGAATTTAGGTTTCGTCCGAAAAATAAATTTATTTAGTTACTCTCAAAATTCGTTTTTATTTATTTAGTTTCGTTAAAAAATGCATTCGTCTGAAAATCCGAATTAATTAAGGTCGAATCTGTCAATTGAAGGCTTATGGTGTCTGTCAGATGTTCTAAAAAGATTAGACGAAGCAGCTAAACTGTACGACGCTGTGATCGTACGTTTCCGGTCGAATGCTCCACCCACAAGCTATAGTAAAATTCTAATGTTGTTTGACTATTGACAAATATAACTAATAATTATTATTACTAGTCAAACAACATTAGAATTCTTCTATAGCCTGTGGGCGGAGCATTTGACCGTAAATGTCCGCTCACGGCGATCATATGTTTTTAGCTTCATGTCTCTATAATGTCAAATCTTTTCTCTCTATGTCGAATAATCTTGGACTAATAGAGTTAGTTTAGGCACATTCAACCACAGGTTCGATAGACACAGATCACTATTGTCACCATCATGTCAAATCTTCTATCTATCTATATCGAACTGTTGTCGCAACGATACGAAAATATAATGGATACGAAAATAAAGCTTTTTTTTATTTCGGATCTTTCGGATTTCGGGTTCTGGGAGTTCGTTATTGTTTGTTAGAATGAACACGAAAATCCCTGAAATTCGGACCAAAATGCATTTGGACGAAAACGAATGCACATGTCTACTACCTACTGGTGGTGCTCTGTGTATCTCCTCTACCTGTCTGCAATTTACATTTACACTATGCATAATGCCTCTGTGTGCAATGGAAGGACGCCTCTGATTGCATATAAACGCAGATGCAAATTATTATTATATTATAATTCATTTATCATATCATTTAATGATAATTATTATTATCATAGTGTAAATGTAGCACGTTGCTATCCGGTCTGTGTGCGTAGTCTTGACTGTAATGAGGGGGAGGATGGTAGGACCCCTGTTATGGAGGACAGATAGCTGGGGCCATCGGGGTAGAGATGGCAGTTTTTTATTTATTTATTTATTTATTTATTTATTTATTATTTATTTTCTATCACGTGACATTTTCTGTGTCAATGTGTCAGAAAATAAACCAGTGTTCTGTGTTGTTTGTCTGGGCTGGTTCACACCACATGCATCTTATGATTCAGCTGCATCAAAAACACATGGAAAAATGTATGGTAAGTTGTCCTGAATTGAGACAAATCCACAGGTAAGCTTCAAAAATACAGCGGAACGCATCAAAACGAATGGAAAAAAAAACGTGAACCCAGATGTCCTGAACTGAAAAAAATGCACAAGTAAGTTTAAAAAATGCAGCAAAACACACGAAAAGCACATGGAAAACATATGGGAGCCCAGATGTCTTGAATTGAGAAAAATGCACTTGTAAGTTTAAAGAATGCAGCAAAACGCATCAAGAATGCATGGAAAATGTATGGGAAATCAGATGCTCTGAATAGAGAAAAAGGCACAGGTAAGCTTCAGAAATGCAGCTGAACACAGAAAATGTGGTGTCAACTGGCCCTTCTTGTCTGTCCACCCCGACCACTGACACCACACACTGACACTCACCTAACCCCAAACAATGACATCTCAAATTGACATCCACCTACCCTCAACCACTGATAACCACCTACCCCCAACCACTGATACCCCAAACCGACACCAAAATACATCCAACCACTGACACTCACCTATACCCAACCCCTGACACCACAAACTGATCTCCACCTACCTCCAACCATTAACACTTACCTACTTGCAAATACTGACACCCCAAACTGACACCCACCTAACCCCAACCACTGACAACTCAAATTGACACCCACCTAGCCCTAAGCACTGACAATCACCTACTTAAAACCACTGACATCTCAAATTGACACCAAGCTACTCCCAATCACTGATACCCTAAACCATCACCAAACTACCCCCAACCACCGACACCCATCCACCCCCCAGCACTGACACCCTAGACTGATACTGACCTACGCCCATCCACTGACAACCCAGAATGACAACCATCTATTCCCAACTACTGACACCCAGGGGCGGACTGACCATTAAGCCACTCGGGCACTGCCCGAGGGCCCTGGGCCACTAGGGGGCCCCATCAGGGTTGCCAGCCTCAGTAAAACCAGGGACAGTATGTATAAATCTGTGTCTGTGTATACTGTATGTACATGTATGTGTATACTGTGTGATTGTATACTGTGTGTGTATACTGTGTGGCCCCATAATCTCTGATTGCCTGGGGGCCCCATGAGTTATCAGTCCGCCCCTGCTGACACCCCAAACTGACACCCACCTACCCTCAAGCACTGAGACTCAAAACTAAAACCCACCAACCACTGTATGTGGGTGTCAGTGGTTTGTTTAAGTTGGGTGTCAATTTGAGATGTCAGTGGTTGGTGGGTTTTAGTGACACCCATTCATCCCCAACCACAGAAACCCTAAATTGACAGCCACCTACCTCTAACCACTGACACTCACCTACACCCAACCACCGACACCCCAAACTGACACCTACCTAACCCCAACCACTGACATATGAAATTGACACCCACCTATCCCCAAGCACTGACACCCACCTACTCTCAGCCACTGATACCACAAACCAGGGGTGTAACTATAGGAGTCACACTTGTGACCCGGCCTCCTCCTGCTGCTCTCCTGTCAGGTTTGTCTGCTCCTTTATTTGAGGGGCAACATTGCCGAGCGGCTTTTACAAGAATCAATGCCCTCCATTGTCCTCCTGGCTTCTACAGCTACATGCCTGTGGGAGGGAGAGGAGGAGAAGCGGGCTTTCAGCAGCTGCAGGAGCCAGGAGAATAATGGAGAGGATCGGTGCTTCTATAAGACCCTCTGCCGCGCTGCCCCTTCCTATCCAGTCTGGTGCCTGGGTCATTGGTCTGCCTCTCAACTCCGTCCCCGGCTCCTGCTGCAGGTAAGTCTTGCTTCCTGGTGGAGTGTGAAAATGCATTCTCTGCCCCCTGCTGTCACACTGCTCCCTCTTGTCACACTCCCCCCTCCTGTCACCCCCTCCTGTCACACTGCCCCCTTGCTGTCATAATGCCCCCCTCCTGTCACACTGCCCTCCTCCTGTCACACTGCCCCCCTGCTGCCACACTGCCCCCTGTCATACTGCCCCCCTTCTGTCACACTGCCCCCCCTGCTATCATACTGCCCCCCTGCTGTCTCACTGCCCTCCCAATGCATACTGCCCCCTTCCTGTCATACTGCCCCCCTTGTCATACTGTCCCTCTGCTGTGATAGTGCCCCCCATTCTGGCACACTGCCCCATCATACTGCCCGATTCCTGTCACACTGACCCCTCCTGTCACACTGCTGCCCCCTGCTATCACACTGCCCTCTCCTGTCACACTGCCCCTCCTTCTGTCATACTGCCCCCCTCCTGTCACACTGCCTCTCCTACTGTCATATTGCCCCCCTCCCCTCCTGTAACACTTCCCCATCATACAGCCCCCCTCCTTTCTTATTGCCCTGCCTCCTGTCGCATTGCCCCCCTCATGTCACACTGCCCACCCCTCATGTCACACTGCCCCTCCTGTCATACTGCCCACTCTTCATACTGCCCACTCCTGTCCTGTCATACTGCCCATCTCCTGTCACACTGCCGCCTGGTCATACTGTCCCCTTGCTGTCACACTGCCGCCCCTTCCTGTCACACCACCCCCCTCCTGTCATACTTCCACCTGTCGGGCACCGGGGGGGTCCGATCGGACCCCTCACCCGCGGGAGGCAAGTAAAGTACCTGTACGTTACTTTGCCTGCCCGTGCCATTCTGCCGTCGTGAGGCGGTCGGAAACTTTTTAAGGGGGGGATTATAAAATAATTTAAGGACACACATACCATTTGGACACATTTTGGGGGGGCTTGTAAATTAATTTAAGGACACACATACCATTTGGACACATTTTAAGGGGGGGGGGGGGCTTATAAATTAATTTAAGGACACACATACCATTTGGACACATTTTAAGGGGATGGCTTATAAATTAATTTAAGGACACACATACCATTTGGACACATTTTAAGGGGGGGCTTATAAATTAATTTAAGGACACACAGACCATTTGGAAACATTTTAAGGGGATGTTTAGGGTAAAGCACTACAATGAAGCTGACAAAATACATTGTTAAGTGACTAGACTAGGTGGATATGGGCCCAGCATAGCATGCTGGGGTGGTTAGTGAAGGCAAATATGCATGAAGGACAAAAAGGAGCATTAAAAGATTACAGCATGCATGAGGACAAAGGGGACATTCACAGCATATTGCAATCATGGTAATTAGGGATTGAGGAAAGAAATACAATACATTAGCAAACATTAAATACAATAAAATATGATGTTAAATGATAAATCTTACCTTAATATAGTCCTTCAAACAATCAAATGCTTTGGCTGCATCTAATGAGAGGAGGGCTCTCTTACCGCTGTTTTCTATGGGTAATTGCATATTTAAATACACTCGTCTTATGTTTGTACTTGTAGATCTATCTGGGATAAACCCGGTTTGGTCTATATGTATTAATTTAGAAATTATTTTCTTTAGCCTTGTTGCCAAAGCTTTTGCCAGGATCTTCACGTCCACACATAACAGCGATATAGGCCTATATGAAGTCACATCTAGTGGATTTTTCCCCTTCTTCAGCAAGATTATTATAATGGCTACTGCCATAGATGTGGGTAGTTTTCTGTCCTCCATAGCTCCATTAAACACCTCCAGAAGTATAGGAAGTAAAACGACCCCATATTTTTTAAATATTTCTATGGGTAGATCATCAGGGCCCGGTGCTTTCTGGTTCACCATGTCTGCTACTACCCTTTGCAACTCATAGCATTTCCCGATCTTCTTTTGATATGGCACTATATGTGGAAGGTACTAGCTGAATTTCAATTTGGCTCTAACTTTGTCCACTGGCTGAGCCTATTATATGACAACCCAAGAGTCAAGGTTAGAGTCAATGGTGAGTGCTCAGAGTGGTATCAATTAGGAAGGGGAATGAGGCAGGGGTGCCCTTTGTTGCCCCTGCTTTTTGCCCTTGCAATGGAGCCTTTGGCTATTGCGCTAAAGACCACTCAGGGGGTACAGGGCTTTAAAAGAAGGAGGGAACAGGAGAAAATCGCTATGTATGTGGATGACATTTTATTATTTCTGGGGGACACACAGGATTCCTTGAGGATAGCCATGGGTATAGTTGAGGAATTCGGCCATTTTTCTGGGCTAACAATTAAATTGGGAAAAATCAGTAATTTTGCCAATAGACCCTCTCACAGAGTCACTCCCATACCAAACACCCCAAGTTAAAGTAGTAAGCCAAATGAAATATCTGGGTATTACCATCTCAAGAGATCCAGGGCAATATATAACTGGAAACCTGGTCCCACTCATGATTTGGGGTCGGTTGCCTCTCTCGGTCGCCGGGTGCTGCAATTTAATCAAGATGGTCTGGCTGCCACAAATTTTATACATATTACATAACTCTCCAGTGTGGATTCCTAAGCATTGGTTTAATAAAATGGACAGCGTGTTCAGAGAGTTAATTTGGAAAAACTGGGTGGCAAGGATCAGCTTGCAGGCGCTGCGACGGCCGGGAGAGAAGGGTGGGATAGGAGTGCCGGACCCTCGATGCTACTTCCTAGCATCTCAAATGCAACATGTGGGGGGAAGTAATAGGCCAGGGAATAAGGTAGCAGGGTGTAATGTACTACTGAATGATACCAATCATGATACAGTAGTAGAAGCGTTGGAGGCGGACTCCTTCGGTACCAAGTGCCCCACCACTCGGATGATGGTCAAGGGCTGGGTAAATGTTAAAAAATAATAGGCTATGCGGGCTTCTCAGAGTTTTCACCATTATGGGATAACAACAATCTTAATGAACTTTAAAAAATGGGGATTATTGAAGAGTGGGATCGTCAAGACATTCATTGTTTGTCACAGCTATATAAGGCGGGGAGACTAAAATCATTCCAGGAGTTAGTGAAAGAATATGCGATTCCTAATCGATCATTCTATAGGTATTTGCAAATTAGGCATGCCTTATGCCCCGTACACACGGTCGGACATTGATCGGACATTCCGACAACAAAATCCTAGGATTTTTTCCGACGGATGTTGGCTCAAACTTGTCTTGCATATACACGGTCACACAAAGTTGTCGGAAAATCCGATCATTCTGAACGCAGTGACGTAAAACACGTACGTCAGGACTATAAACGGGCAGTAGCAAATAGCTTTCATCTCTTAATTTATTCTGAGCATACGTGGCACTTTGTGCGTCGGATTTGTGTACACACGATTGGAATTTCCGACAACGGATTTTGTTGTCGAAAAATTTTATAGCAAGCTCTCAAACTTTGTGTGTCGGAAAATCCGATGGAAAATGTGTGATGGAGCCCACACACGGTTGGATTTTCCGACAACAAGGTCCTATCACACATTTTCCATCGGAAAATCTGACCGTGTGTACGGGGCATTAGAAGCACAATTTAGTGGGAAGGAACCAGTGTGGTGTGATATGACCTCCCTGAGGAAGTTAGCTAATGCTAACTCTACAAAAGGACTAATTTCTGATATATATGAAAGTTTGAATGTATCAGGTCAAGAGAGTATGGTGGAAAATAAAAATAGGATTAAATGGGAGGGAGATGTTGGGCCACTGTCGGATAGCCAATGGGAGTATGTTCTGACATTATGGCCCAGGATCTCCCTCTCTCCCTCACAGATAGTTTCTCATCTATATCTGGCATACAGGACATATTATACACCATTGAAGCTGTTCAGGATCGGTAAGAAGCCTGATGCGAAGTGCCAAAGATGTGGGGGAGGAAGAGGAGATTTGGTGCACATGTTCTGGTGATGTCCCAAGCTGTATAGATATTGGAGGGGTATAGTGGATAAAATCAACTCTGTGTTTGGGACATCGCTGGGCAAGGAGGTCAGGACATGCTTATTGGGCTTGATGGAGGAACAAGAGATCTTGAGGGATACACAGACCGCAATAATCAGATGTTTGTTTCAGGGTAAAAAACTTATTGCTCGGAATTGGCAGAGAAAAGATCCCCCAACGGTAGTAGAGTGGATGAAAGAAGTAAGGGAGGTGATTAGTAGAGAGAAATATATCTATAAGAAAAGGGGTAACCATAAAAAATTTGAAAAAATATGGAAGTTATGGGTGAATCTGGAGGAGCTCAGAATGGAAGGTGTGTAGGACGAATGTGGAAGTGGGAGGGATGGTTGGTGGGTGTTTAGAGGGGGGTGAGGTTGGGGGATTTGGGGGGAGGGGATATCTGGGGATGTAAATTGGGGGGGGGAAGGGGGGGAAAGGGTAGGGGGAACGGGGGATTAGCTAAAAGGAAAATAATTTTTTTTTTCTTTTTGTATATTATTGTTTACGGATGTTTTGATTTGGTGTATAAATGAGATAAATATAATGTCTGGATAGAAGATGGCATCTTATCTTATTTTCTCTTGTTTTTAATGACATTTTTTCAATAAAAAGATATTAATCAAAAATATAGTCCTTCTGCAGGACCTGAATTATAGCAGAACAGGTCTCTGGGATAATGATCCCCAGAGCCTAGGGGGAGATGCCTGTCCAGAACTTAAGGTCCTGCAGGCTTCTCCCAGTCACCAAGTACCACAACGTGGCGACTATCCTCTGCTCCGGAGTGATGGCTTGCCTCATGCAGGTATCCTGCCTGCTGATACAAGGGGTCAGTAAAGCCAACAAACTGTGAAAAACGGGGTCCGTCATCCTGAGAAAGTTCCTGAAATCGTCAGGATTATTCTCACGGATCTCACGAAGCAAACTCATGTGAGAGAATTGGTCACGCTGGAGCAACCAATTCCTGGTCCATAAACTCCTCCCCACCCTGTTCATGGACTGGGCTTGGGTCAAAGAATTAACTACAACACCAAGCCCAAGCAAAGCACGAACTCTACGACAAGTACGTACACGCAACATGGCTTCAAAACGGTCGGCTGGTCAGTACGAACTTAAACAAAACGCACTGAAGAACAGCAAGGCCTGTGAAGAGCGAGCTGAAAATCAGCAACGAGCGGACAAGAATGCACTGAATAAACCAATGCGAACTGACTACACGCACTGAAAAGCAGATACAAACACCACAAGCACAAACTGAACAACAGTTAAACGATCTGAAAAAACACGAGTCTGAAAAGCACGAATCGTCTCTCACCAAACTTCTACTAACACAAGATAAACACGAAATTAGCAGAAGGGGCCCAAAGGATGGCACACTTGCAATTGAACTTCCGTTTTATAGTCTCGTTGGACCTGGTGTACGTCACCGCGTTATAGACGGTCGGACTTTGGTGTGATCGTGTGTAGGCAAGTCCGTTTCAGCGGAACTCCGTTGAAAAGTCCTTCGGAGTTGAGTCAGACGAAAGGTCTGCTCGTGTGTACACTGCATTAGAGAGACAGATGCAGCCTGGGAACTCATACTCCATCTTAGAGACTGAAAGAAAGAACCAGCTATCAGAGCACACGCTAGACTAAAACTTGCATCTCCTAAACGCGGCATTGTTGGTGAGAATTACTTATCGCCATCTATAGCCTAGCTTTCATTGTATTTTCTGTATATTTCATGTACTGATTATAGTTTCACCCACCCTGTTTTCTTAATAAAGCTTCAAAATAACACTCAGTCTGGCTTATTGCAGAATAGGAGGGTTTAGCTGCATGTCTATTTACACACAGTCAATAGTTTAAGGTAAGGGACGATTGGTTTTGGGACTTTGAATATACCATTGTGTTCACTTTACTCTTAACGAACAAAAACTATATAATAGGATTTATCTAAAAAACGTTATCTTTTATTTTGTACAGTATAAAAACACATATTACTATCTGTGTAATACATTACAACAATAAACATGCTAAATCTGAGAAGGTCAACATGTTTCGCAGATCATGCGCTTCCTCAGGACCAACAGAGTTTAGTACATTGAAAGAATCAATTCACAAGTAGTTAAAAACAAATCTACAAAGAAAGAAAAGGAATACATAAATGATGACAGACAATACAATATATTCATATAACACTTTCACAGGTCAGATTGCCATTTTTATCCAAACATGATCGTACAAAGTTCATTACATTCCTCAAAAAAAAGGGGGGGTATTCATTTGTATATTGTATATTTAATATTAGTCCATCATTGGGGAAAGTAGGGTACTTACCCAAGATGGATGCAGTGTAGCATGCTCAGTATATGTGGAGAGAGAAATCAGTGGACTTGAAGATAGCCTGCCGGCCCATGGGAGGGTAACCCTCAGGTACATACAATATATAAACCGAATAAGCTATAACAACCAAATTAGAAGAAATAACTTATTTGTGGCCCATATCGACATTTATGTAAAAAAGATACAGGTTTAATGACTTCTCCACATACTATAAAGACTTATTTATAAAGTAAACGCTGACCCTTAGCCTAAATTGATATAGGTGTGGCATTGATTTAAAGGGTAGAGTCCAGGTAGATTAAAGTGCATAGTCTAAGATTGAAGAGCTCATCAAGCTAAATCAACAGAAAGATGATTCATATAAAAGTATCTGTCAGCCTTCATTGGGAATAAATTGTTCAGGTAGCAAGAAACACATCAATGCTTACCCTCTCGTGGAAAATAGAGATGTAACATATAGGTTAGCAGTAGTTCACATATCCTATAGGGATCACACTGCCTTAAGCTATAGCAAGCGAACGTCAATCACAATTTGATGAGAATAGTGACATCCATATAGGAATAAACCAAATTGAACATGAAAGGGTTCAACAACAAGCAAAGAATTAAGATAGGAAGTCATTCACAGACCCAAACATCAGACTACAAGGCCCATAGAGTAAAGTAATAAACGGTAGCTACCCTGTATAGGAATCAAAAGTAGTTTGTCTCACCCCTTCCTCCAAGGTAGCAGCTGCAGCCCCGAATGAGGGTGAGGTACTATTTGTACCTGTTTAAGGGTCCTCCAGGGGCCGTCAGGTGTGCCGCGGGTGGGGCCAATAGAACAGTCCCATGACTGCCCGTGTCATTCCTGGAGGGCCTCTCCTCCCTCCTCTATGCTAGACCCCATGAAAGTGGCAGACCAGGGGTCTGTCATGCGGGGAATAGCTGCCAGGGAGGACCCACAAGACTCCACTCCTAGTCTGTACACCCACAGTAGACGCAGGTGTACCAAGGTGGCGTCAAAACTGAAAGTGTGTAACCAGAAACCCGGTAAACCAGAAATGCTGATAGACATGTCCTGTACACCCAAAATTTGGCTGTACCAGTATGGCGCCCGGGCGCCAAACAAAATGAAAAAACAAAAGCACAGCTCATTAGTGTTCCTCCTGGGGGTACACCTAGTACTATATTTACAAAGCCGCTGGAGCCCCTTGGGACATGACATGCTGCTACACACTGGCAGCCAGATGAATATCTTCAGTGCTGTTATGTAGCCTTATTAAGTCCCTTGGTTTTCAAGTTTTATTTGGGTCCACATTCTGGTCCTTTTGTTCCCTCTGTGACCCCCAGTTGCTTGTGGTCCTGACTTGCACTGTTAGCCTTTGAGGACTTCACCACCATTTTCTGGGTGAATTGGGCTAGAAGCATTGCCCTGGGAGTGGAGACACAGAAGGCCTGTACTTCCATAAGACAGCTCCCCTGAAGAAGCCCGATCTAAACATGGTGAAACATGTCGGGATTTTCTATCATGCTGTCCTGTTTAACATCGTAATATCAGTACCGTACATGCCTGTGTCATTTGTTTTTATATATTTTTTGTTTTGCTCCTCAAAATAAGAAATAAATCTCTTTTTACTGAATATATTTGATGATATATTTTTTGCACCACCAAAAATCCCCACTCCACCTTCCTATTGTTTCTATAGTTACAAAGGGCAGTCCCTTTGGGCTATTGAACTCTATGTAGTTCGAGTAGCGCTTGTTATTTGGAGGATAGACTGCTCCAGCCTTAGGGATTTGGCTGGTGTTAGCCGTTATACAAACCTTTTTTGGATTAATAACCAAACGCAGTTCTGTGGACATTTCCAGCCTCCTTATACCCCCTGGATACTACCGTACTATGCTTTTATAGAGTGACAGCTAAAGACACCTGCCAAGTATTTACAAGTATTTGGGAAAAATATCACCCTACTCACATGGTGGTATTGATGCCCAGTGGGAAACCTTTTGTCTTCATTTGCATATGTATTTATGCTGACAAGTGAGACCTGTTTCTTTAAGCAACCCTGCGTGTGTTCTGACAAAGCAAAACAGCGAAATGCGTTGACGCATGGGGGCTCACTGCATTTACACGGTGCAAACGTTTCCATCTGTGCCATGTATATTATGTGTACAACGTTTTACGCATGTTTTTAACGTCTATTGCTCTTTGCTCTGTTTGCACAATCAATTTTTGTATCAATAAAGCTTATGTTTTTTAATTATACACCATCTAATCTGCCTCTAAAGTTCAACCTAGGGTTCATTGTGACCCCTCCCCCCTTCTCTTGTTCCTATAATTACAATTTACAGATGTGGCAATAAGAGTGTGCTTACTTTATTTGTTAACAGAATGTGTACAATAAGTACATAAACAATATATAATAATCAATGATAGCGCTTACTTTTCCTTATCATATAGTAACCCAGGGTGTGTTATCTGAGTAGCATCCTGCCTGATAAGATTTCTAATATGGAATCTCATGCCTATATGACAGGTGTAGCAGGAATTATCTGATAGAAAAGGGATGAGTTATTATGGTGTAAGAAAAGAGGCAAAACTAAGTGACTACTTTGAACCCCAGCGGTTTTAGGGAATAAATTCACATTTGCTGCATTTAAAAGTGCCTTTCGGAAGGGATCCACAGGGATCTCCAGAGCCACCAGAAGAGAAATGACTGGATACGAGTGTATCCTTGATGGATTTATTACGACAAAATGTGATATGTGGTTTATCATCCATGAAGCGTGCAACAACAGGGTCACCCATTAGAATGTGCCAGTGTTTATCCAGAATTTGCCTTATCTAGTCAGACTGACATATTCTCTGCGATGTATCAGCTGACGTGCCTTAGAACAGAAGTAAGACTCTTGGACTATCCCTTGCCTGCTGATTAGGGATGAGGAGAACACCCCCCTGTTCGGTCATCACCAGAACCTACGAACGGACCGAAACTTCGCACAAACGTTAGAACCCCATTGAAGTCTATGGGACTCGAATGTTCGAAATCAAAAGTGCTAATTTTAAAGGCTAATTTGCATGGTATTGTCCTAAAAAGGGTTTGGGGACCCGGGTCCTGCCCCAGGGGACATGTATCAATGTAAAAAAAGTTTTAAAAAAGGTAGTTTTTTCAGGAGCAGTGATTTTAACCACTTCCCTACCCAGCCATAGTCATATGACGTCCTGGGTTGGGATCTCCCATCCTGGGTGGACGTCATATGATGTCCTGGGATTCCCGGCCGTCTAGGGGGCGCGCGCCGGGCACCCGCGATTGCCCGTTAACCAGGCCGGACTGTGGATCTGTGTGTGTAAACACACAGATCCACAGCCTGTCAGCTCTGAGGCGAGCGATCTGTGTTCCCAGAACGGAGGAACACTGATCGGTCTCCTCCCCTTGTGCGTCCCCTCCCCCTACAGTTAGAATCATTCCCTAGGAAACATATTAACCCCTCCCCGCCCCCTAGTGGTTAACCTCTTCACTGCCTGTCACATTTACACAGTAATCAATGCAATTTTATAGCATTGATCGCTGTATAAATGTGAATGGTCCCAAAAATGTGTCAAAAGTGTCTGATGTGTCTATCATAATGTCGCAGTCACGAAAAAAATCGCGATCGCCGCTAAAAAAATATAAATAATTTTTTTTTTTAAATGCCATAAATCTATCCTGTATTTTGTAGACGCTATAACTTTTGCGCAAACCAATCAATATACACTTATTGCGATTTTTTTTACCAAAAATATGTAGAAGAATACGTATCGGCCGAAACTGAGGAAAAAATTTGTTTTTTAAAAAAAAAATTGGGATATTTATTATAGCAAAAAGTAAATAATATTGTGTTTTTTTCAAAATTGTCACTTTTCTTTTGTTTATAGCGCAAAAAATAAAAACCGCAGAGGCGATCAAATACCACCAAAAGAAAGCTCTATTTGTGGGGAAAAAAAGGACGTTGGCTACAACATTGCACGACTGCGCAATTGATGTTTAAAGTGTGACAGCGCTGAAAACTAAAAATTGGCCTGGGAAGGAAGGGGGTGAAATTGCCCTGTATTGAACCGGTTAATGATGCCTAAAGTGAAAAAAAAGTGAAATATTCCTTTAAATATCGTACATGGGGGGTGTCTATAGTATGCATGTAAAGTGGCGCGTGTTTCCTGTGCTTAGAACAGTCCTTGTACAAAATGACATTTTTAAAGGAATAAAAGTCATTTAAAACTGCTTAATGTAATTTCGGGTCCCGACAATATGGATGAAAATCAGTGAGACAAACGGCATGGGTACCCCCCCAGTTCATTACCAGGCCCTTTGGGTCTTGTATGGATATTAAGGGGAACCCTGCACCCAAATTAAAAAAAAGGAAGGGCGTGGGGCCCCCAGGCCCTATATACTCTGAACAGCAGTATACAGGCGGTGCAAACAAGAAAGGGACTGTAGGTTTGTTGTTAAGTAAAATCTGTCCGTAATTTTGAACTGGTACATTTTTAAAGTGTAGCTTCAGCCAAAAAATCTATTTTTAAGCTTTTTGGAAAACATAGGGAAGGGTTATCACTCCTGTGACATTTGTTTTGCTGTCTGTGCTCCTCTTCAGAAGATTTCACCTCACTTTCTGTCACAATGACAAATGTTTTTACAAAATGTGGGGTTTTTAGTGAAACAAGGATTGGTGATAAAGCATCAGTGGAAAGGAGAAACGTTTTTCCCATATTAACTCTTACAGGAGAGAATGTCCCTTCCTAGGGGTAGATTTTATCTAACTTCCTGTTATCTCCTTCCGTTTGCAAGTAGGATTCGTTTGTAAGGTGGATGTTTGAAAGTAGGGGCCTGCCCTATATACTCTGCAGAAATTGTGGCCTTAGGTGTTGGTGTTGCCACAACACTGTAAGCCCTCACAGGGCCCTGCTGTGAAATATTAGATCAAGAATTGTTAAAAAGGGGCAGAAAAATTTGGCCTTTGGTGATGGTGGCTGTGCTGGTGCCACAACACTGTAAGTCCTCACAGTTACTCTTGGTGGGTGCTGGAACGGGCCCTGCTGTGAAATATTAGATCAAGAATTGTAATTACATGCACCTGTTGAACAGGGGCAGAAAAATTGGGCCTTTGGTGGTGGTGGTGGTGCTGGTGCCACAACACTGTAAGTCCTCACAGTTACTCTTGGTGGGCGCTGGAATGGGCCCTGCTGTGAAATATTAGATCAAGAATTGTAATTACATGTCCCTGTTGAACAGGGACAGAAAAATTGGGCCTTAGGCACTGGTGCTGGTGCCACAACACTGCAACCCCTCACAGATACTCTAGTTGGAGCGCAGGAACGAGCCCTGCTGCAAAGAGTTGCATCAAAAACTGTAATTACACGCCCCTGTTAAACAGGGGCTGAAAAATTGGGCCTTAGGCACTGGTGCCACAACACTGCAACCCCTCACAGACACTCTAGTTGGAGCACAGGAACGAGCCCTGCTGCAAAGAATTGCATCAAAAATTGTAATTACACGCCCCTGTTAAACAGGGGCTGAAAAATTGGGCCTTAGCCACTGGTGGCGGCGCCCAGAAACCAAAATATTCTTACAAGCTATCAGCATAATCATTGAGGAGGAAGAGGATAGTCACTCAGCATAACAGGATAGTCACTCAGCATCAGCATAGGCAGTCTTGAAGGGATCTGTTATTTTAAAAAAAATGTATTCGGTTACATCAGCATCAGGTGCTTGGTAGCTGGTGGTGAACCAAGACTGATTCATTTTTATGAAGGTCAGTCGATCGACCGAGTCGGTGGACAGGCGCACCCTGTGATCGGTCACAAAGCCTCCAGCAGCACTGAATGTGCGTTCCGAAAGAATGCTGGATGCAGGACAGGCCAGCAGCTCAATTGCATGCTGTGCAAGCTCTGGTCAGTGATCCATCCCCAAGACCCAGTAACCCAGAGGATTTTCGGTGGGAAAGGTGTCCAAGTCAGATCTTGTCCCTAGGTATTCCTGCACCATGTAAAACAGACGCTGGCGACGGTTGCTGGAACCGAACATACCTTGGGGCTGCGGACTAAAAAATTCTCTGAACGCATTTGTCAGACGGCCACCTTCTCCACCGCTCCTTCTTTGACTGACCGAAGCCTCGGCAACACGTTGTCCAGGAACAGGAGTTTGTAACCTCCCAGTCTCTGGGAACGCGATGCACAGACCTTTCTGCAAGGCCTCCCGAAGATGTTTCATCCTCTGCTCGCTCTGCAACGGCAAGATAAGGTCTGCAACCTTACTCTTGTAACGTGGATCAAGGAGGGTTGCCAGCCAGTATTGATCTCTCTCCTTGATACCACGAATACGAGGATCCTTCCGCAGGCTTTGCAGGATCAGGGAGGCCATGCAGCGTAGGTTTGCTGAGGCATTCGGTCCGGAGTCCTCTGGGTCACTAAGATGACATGATCCACAGCCACCTCCTCCCAGCCACGTACAAGTCCATTGGGACTGCAAATGATTCATTAAAGACTGCTGCTGATGCTGAGTGCTAGGCTCCACCTCCATGCTGATGACACAATCCTCCTCCTCCTCGTCCTCTTCCTGTGTGATCGGCGGGCACGCAGGAACACTGTCTGCATAAAGGGGGCCTTGGGAGCTAAGGAAGTCCTCCTCTTCCTGCCTCTGTTCTGCCTCAAGTGCCCTGTCAATTATTCCACGCAGCGTGTGCTCCAACAGGTGGACAAGGGGGACAGTGTCACTGATACATGCACTGTCACTGCTCACCATTCTCGTGGCCTCCTCAAATGGTGACAGGACAGTGCATGCATCCCTGATCATGGCCCACTGGCGTAGGGAAAAAAAACAAGCTCCCCTGACCCTGTCCTGGTGCCATAGTCGCACAGGTACTCATTGATGGCCCTCTGCTGCATGTGCAGCCGCTGCAGCATGGCCAACGTTGAGTTCCACCTGGTGGGTATGTCACAGATTAGGCGGTTCTTGTGCAGGTTAAGATCCTTTTGGAGGTGACCGGTGGAAAAGCACACAGACTTTCCTGGCCTGCCTCAAGACATCCTGTAAGCCCGGGTACCTGCCCAAGAACCGCTGCACCACCAAGTTAAGGACGTGAGCCAAACAGGGCACATGGGTCAGTTGTCCCTTTTGGAGGGCAGAGAGAAGGTTGGTGCCATTGTCGCAAACCACCATTCCTGCCTTAAGTTGGCGTGGCGTCAACCACCTCTGAACCTGCCCCTGCAGAGCTGACAGAATCTCTGCCCCAGTGTGGCTCCTGTCCCCCAAGCACACCAGCTCAAGCACCGCATGGCATCTTTTGGCCTGCGTACTTGCGTAGCCCCTTGAACGGCTACGGAGCACCGCTGGTTCCGAGGACAAAGCACAGGAAGAGGCCATGGAGGAAGAAGAAGAGGAGGGGGTGGAGGAAAGAGGTGTGTCGGAATCACCAGTACTAGCATTTTGGAGGCGTGGTGGCGGAACAACCTCCAACACTACTGCACCTTGTCCACCATCCTTCCCAGCTGCCAGCAGAGTCACCCAATGCGCCGTGAAACTTAGGTAACATCCCTGTCCATGCCTGCTGGACCATGAGTCAGCAGTAATATGCACCTTACCGCTGACCGCCCTGTCCAGTGAGGCCAAGACATTGCCTTCCACATGCCAGTAGGGAGCCGGAATCGCCTTCCGTGAGAAAATGTGGCATTTGGGAACCTGCCACTGAGGAACCGCACGTTCCACAAACTCACGGAAGGGGGCAGAGTCTACCAACTGAAAAGGTAGCAGTTGAAGTGCTAGCAATTTTGCCAAGCTAGCATTCAACCGCTGGACATGTGGATGGCTGGGAGCGAACTTCTTACTGCGGTGCAGCAGCTGGGGCAGGGAAATCTGCCTGGTACAATCTGATGTCGGTGTACCGATAGCAGATTGCCCACAAGTACTTGGCTGTGACACACCTAATTCTACATCTTCATTCCTCTCAGTGCAGGTCTCAGAGAGGACTGAAGGTATAGTGGGGTTAGAGATCCCAGCTGATGAGGAGCAAGGAGAGGTCCTCTTTGTTCTTTGGTGTGGGTCTTTTAGGAACGCTTGCCAACAAACTGCAAGCAGGTCAACATATGTCTGGTCAAGCATGTGGTGCCCAAGCAGGAGATGTTTTGGCCACACGAGATACGCTTGAGACATATGTTGCAAATAGCAGCGGTGGGATCTGATGCACTCATCTCAAATAAGGCCCACACCAAAGAATTTTTGGTATAATGCGCAGAGACAGCAGCGCCCTGCACATGCAGAGCTCTGCGGTGTGATGCAGTCAGTGTGCTGCCCTTAGGCTGGCCCCTGGAGGGCATCCTGCCTCGTTGGTGATGTGCCTCCTCCTCCACCTCTCTCCTATCAGGCACCCACGTGGAGTCAGTGACTTCATCATTCCCTCCCTCCTCATCACTGGAGCAAATGTGGCAGTATGCTGCAGCAGGGGGAACATGACTGCCAGATTGCTGTCCTTCTTGGGCACCCCCTCTGTCTGGGCTCACATTACTGCCTTCCTCTAGCTGAGTACCATCAACGGAGCCTTCAAAATGCTGGGCATCCTCCTGGAGCATGTACCCAACACTGTGGTCAAACAGTTTGGGGGACTCCTCAGGAGGACATGGTGGGGCTAGGGAAGGAGTCACTGATGCCATTGAGCCGAGGGAAGAGGCCGCGTTGGCAGCTGCTTTGCCTGGCAAAGTACCCTGAGTCTGAGTGAGAGAGGATGAGGAGGATAAGGACAGTTTGGTCATCCACTCGACTATGTCTTCCGCATGTTGCGGCTCAACACGGCCAGCTGACGAAAAAAAGGCCAAGCGTGTCCCAAGGCCATGTGCTGATGAGGATGCACCGCGTCCACGACCAGCACTGTTGCCTCTAGACACAGAGCCTGCTTGCTCTCTTTGATTGGCTTGTGACTGTCTGCCTCTCCTTGTTGGCCTTCCAGACATACTATTGGCCTGCAGTGAGATGTAGTTGCACAAAACTGGGATGTATATATATATACAGATTATACTGCAGCTAGCAGAATCAACTGCCTGCCTGTAGTATTATTAGTATGAGAACACCTGCACTTGTCTTCAGGTAGCTATACTGCAGGTGCAACTGTGCAGGGTACACAGTACAGTAACTGTAAATACATTAAGAGCCCACACAAGCACCTGGCTTCAGGTAGCTATACTGTAGGCGCAACTGTGCAGAGTACACAGTACAGTAACTGGAAATACGTCAAGAGCCCACACAAGCACCTGACTTCAGGTATTTATACTGTAGGTGCAACTGTGCAGGGTACACAGTACAGTAACTGGAAATACGTAAAGAGCCTACACAAGCACATGGCTTCAGGTAGTTATACTGTAGGTGCAACTGTGCAGGGTACACAGTACAGTGACTGGAAATACGTCAAGAGCCTACACAAGCATCTGGCTTCAGGTAGTTTTACTGTAGGTGCAACTGTGCAGGGTACACAGTACAGTAACTGGAAATACGCCAAGAGCGCACACAAGCACCTGGCTTCAAGGAGCTATACTGTAGGTGCAACTGTGAAGGGTACACAGTACAGTAACTGGAAATATGTCAAGAGCCTACACAAGCACCTGGCTTCAGGTAGTTATACTGTAGGTGCAACTGTGCAAGGTACACAGTACAGTAACTGGAAATACGTCAAGAGCCTACACAAGCACCTGGCTTCAGGTAGCTATACTGTAGATGCAACTGTGCAGGGTACACAGTACAGTAACTGTAAATACGTCAAGAGCCTACATAATCACCTGGCTTCAGGTAGCTATACTGTAGGTGCAACTGTGCAGGGTACACAGTACAGTAACTGGAAATACGTCAAGAGCCTACACAAGCACCTGGCTTCAGGTAGCTATACGGTAGGTGCAACTGTGCAGGGTACACAGTACAGTAAGTGGAAATACGTCAAGAGCCTACACAAGCACCTGGCTTCAGGTAGCTATACTGTAGGTGCAACTGTGCAGGGTACACAGTACAGTAACTGGAAATACCTTAAAAACACCTGCCTGCCTGTCAGTATATTAGGAAGAGAAGAACAGGATCTAGCTAAACTGAATAGTGTGTATATATATATTTATATATATATATATATATATATATATATATATATATATATATATATATATATACAACACCTGGGATGCATATATATACACAATACACTGCAAGTGCAGCTAACTGACTCGACCTGCCTACTCTATCTAACTTACATCAAATGACACTGTCTCTCTGTCTATCTATCTCTCTCCACCGCAACACACTACACAGGGCCGACGTGCAGGCGGCCTTATAAAGTATGGGGCGTGTGCTAAACCCCCTGAGCCATAATTGGCCAAAGCCTCCCTGGCTTTGGCCAATTACAGCTCTCTGTACACACGGCGCTGTGATTGGCCAAGCATGCGGGTCATAGTGCATGCTTGGCCAATCATCAGTCAGCAATGCACTGCGATGCTGTAGTGAATTGTGGGCCGTGACGCGCCACTCAATTTTGGTGCGAACTGCCCATAACGTTCGTAATTCGGTGAACGACTGAACACACGAAGCTCATCCCTATTGCTGATAGACTGCTTTAAGCCACTTACATCTTTATCCTCTTTGCAGAAATCTCTGTTGTAACTCAGGTGCCTGCTTTTCAAAATCTACATAATTTGTACAATTCCTATGAATCCTCATATATTGATCTCGGTTTATACTTCTGACAAGATGCCTAGGATGAGCACGGTCAAAATGTAGATGGGAATTACCTGCCATAGGTTTTCTGAATAGGTCAGTTTGTATATAGTTCTCAGAATTCTTCTTTACTGTAAGATCCAAAAAGCTAGGGTGTTTTTATGTATCGATAAAGTGAATTTAAGGTTGAATGCATTATGGTTGAGTCTATGCAAGAAGGCCTCAAAGCTATCTACTGAACCTGACCATAGAACAAAAATATAATCAATGCACTTACGCCACAAAACAGAGTGGCACAAGTACATCGACAAATCATCACTCGACAAAACAACGCGCCCCCCCCCCAGGAGGTAGTGGGAGCCTAGAAACAGAAAGACATTGTGAGTAAATACAAATTCAAGCAAACTTGAATCAGCTTCTAACTTCAACTTGTTCAAGTAAGCTTTGACAAAAAAAAACTGGAAACTGATTGGTTTCTATGCAGAGCTAAACCAGATTTTGTATGCTCCAGTTTTAGTAAATCAACCCCATTATTAAATAGCTTCATAGAATATAAATCCACTTTTTGTGTACTAAATGCCTTTGCAAGCCCAAATGTCACCTTTTGAAAGTAATGGTGACATCATCAATGTGCTGCACATAGGTTGTGTAGAGAGCAGAGCTTTCAAAGGTACACCCACTACAGGTTGCCTGCAGAAAAATACAGGAAGGGGGCAGATACGAGACCAGTTTTGCTGCATAAGAAGAGTCTGTTCTTAATAAGGTAAGCTTCTGCACAGAGGCAAAAATTTACACCGGATTACACACTGTATTTTTTCTTTATATGTTCAGTTTTGAAACTTGTATTTTTATACCCCAAACTTTTTTCTTTTAGCTTTGGATAATTTATTTAGTTAGATAATAATTAATTAATTAATTAATTTATTTATTTATTTATTTATTTATTTATTTATTTCTTGTCTGTCTCCTGTTGTGGATGTTTCCTTTCACCTTCTAACCTAAGGATGCAATGCAAAGTGAGAGAAAATCTCTACAAAGTGATTTGAATTAGGCCTCCTAGGCAGTTGTCACCAGTACAGTTTTTTCTCTTAACGCCATGGACTTTTTTATTACTATTATTTGGCCCTCTGCAATGTGTTAGGCAATATAGTTATAATATTGTACTATGAGTATTAAACTGCCTATTTTCAGTTAATCAGTATCTAGAGAAAACGGAAAATTTCCTATCAAATACTTACCATAATTTTCCTTTCCTGATAGACTCCAAGGGAGCAACGTGTGGGTTGGCCCCGCCTCCATAACTACCCTATAGTACACCTCTCCCATAAATCTTTGCTCTAGGCTGCTATTCATGTTCTGTAACTAGCCTACTCCAGACATTTGGGAGAGAACTCCTGCTGCCATGGAGTCTATCATGAAAGGAAAATTATGGTAAGTATTTGATAGGAAATTTTCAGTTTTCCTGACAGACTCCATGGCAGCAACGTGTGGAAAATAACTCGCCATACACACCCGGGTGGGCAAAATGTTGAGCAAAGAAACCAAAAATGTATTTAACATTGTCAACCGACAACACTTTTAAACCAAAACTAATAGATGACAAGGCAGCTGGTTCAACACAATAGTGAGAAACAAATGTGATAATAGAAGACCAGGAGGCCACTCTACAGATGATATCGGGAGCGACATGCCGAGAAGCTGTCCAAGAGGTCGAGATACTGCGAGTCGAATGAGCTGTTACTGCCTCAGGAGGAGCCAAGCCCTTTGCTCTGTAAGCCCTTTGAATGGTTTGTACAATCCAAGCAGAGATAGTTCTAACCTAAGCCCGCATCCCTTTGTTTTTAACATGAAGCAGGATAAAAAGAAACTCTGATTGTCTGAAATGAGCCGTAACCTCCAAGTACTGCTTCAGAGTGTGGCCCACATCAAGAGGATGGACAGTCTGACCTTCTGATGACCTGAAAGTGGGAAGCACAATCTCTTGATTTTCATGGAAGACTGAGGTCACTTTAGGGTTTGACCCCAACATGGGAATCAACACCGCACTAACAGTGAAAAAAGTTAGAAAAGGCTCCTCCGAACCTAGATTACTAATTTCAGAGATCCTTTTGGCTGAAGTCACAGCTACCAGGAAAGTAGTCTTGAGTGTGAGATCTTTTGCTGAAAGAGGTTTGCCAGGATCTGATCCGAGATTGGAGAGGAAATCCAGAACAAGAGGGAGATCCCATTTGGGAAACCTTGGCTTCCTCTGAGGCCTAAGCCTGAAAGCAGGTAGGTAGGTAGGATGGACAAGGATGTAGAGTTGTGCCTTGAGATAGTAGATCCTGCCTGAGAGGTAAGGGAACTAGGTCTCGATAACTGAGGAGTGTTAACAGAGGGAAACAAGGCCTGTTGGGCCAAAAAGGAATCACCGCTATGATCTCCACCTTCTCTGTTTTGAGCCTCCTGAGAAATTGAAGTATTACCGGTACCGGAAGGAAGGCATAGACTTTCTGAAACCTCCACTGGTCCGTGAGAGCATCTATCCCAAACGCCTGAGGGTCTTGGGACTTTGAATAGTATTGGGTCATTTTGTAATAGCATGGGGAAGCAAACAGGTCTACCTCTGGAGACACTCCCAGGCTCAGGAGCCATTCAAACACCTCTATGTGGAGAGACCACTCATTGTTGTTCATTTGAACACGAGAGGAAGTCCACCTGTACATTCTGAATCCCTGGAATGTATACCGCAGAGATGTTGGACAAGTTCTTCTGAGCCCAGCTCATTATTGGCTCCACCTCCTGAAGCAGGGACCAGCTGCAAGTTCTGCCCTGCTTCCTTACATAGGCGACCGTGGTTGTATTGTCCAATCTGAGCATTACTGACAAATTCATTATTAGGTGGCAAAATGACAGGAGTGCCTGAAAGGCGGCCCTCAGTTCAAGTTTGTTGGAGACAATCCCCAGAGAAGGGGAATTCCATCTGCCCTGAGCCACTTCCATCAGGCAATGAGCGCCCCAGCCCCGATTGCTGGCATCTGAGGTTATGGTGACCCATGTGATGGGGACGATTGAATGGCAAGTGCGCAGATTTTTCCCTTGAAGCCACCAAAGTAGAGATACTTTCATAGTTGGAGTAAGGAATATGCGCTGTTTTTTGCTGGAAGAATTCCATTGATGTAGGAACCCTTTTTGGATAGGCCGTGTGTGCCATTGTGCCCACTTCACCATGGGAATAGTGGCTGTCATCGTGCCGATCACTTTCAAACATTGGAGAGTGGAGAGATGAGATGCAGCGAGGTTTGAGCAGATTCTGTCTCGAATTACTCCAATCTTCTCTTCTGGAAGGGAGATCGTGCCTTCCACCGTATTGAAGTTAGCCCTTACAAACACAAGTGATTGTGTTGGCTCTAGATGGCTCTTCTCCAGATTCAGGAGCCACCCAAATTCTTGAAGGGTGGATATCACTAGGCTTCTGTGCTCTAAAATGTGATCTTTGTCTTGAGCTAGGAGAAGAAGGTGTCCAGATAATGGTGGAGACGAACCCCTTTGACCCGAAGAAGAGCAACAACAGAAAGTAGAACCTTGGAAAAGACTTGAGGTGACATTGTTAGACCAAAGGGGAGACATGTGAATTGAAGGTGCTGTTTGCCTACCGCAAGGCGGAGGAATTTCTTGAAGTCTGCTGCCACTGGAACATGAAAGTAGGTGTCTTTTAGATCGGCTGATACCAACCAATTCTCCCAGATGCACTGACTGTTGGATTGTAAGTAAAAATTCCATTATGAACTTTTCTTTTGGATAAAGAAATTGAGATGGATCAAGTCTATGACTGGTCTCTATGTGCCATTTTTTTTCTGAATCATGAACAGAGGAGAATACATGCCGCTGCCTCGCTCGCCTTCTGGAACAGGGATGACTGCGCCTTGATCCAATAGCAATAGCTTAGTAAGTTAACAGGACCCGCTTTTTCTCCTCTGAGTCTGGAAGAGTCGTGGGGATGAATCTGAGTCTTCTGGTACTGTTGAAGACCCAGGTGTGACTGGAAGAGACCGTTTTGATGGTTCAGAAACCCTGGATTGAGGCCGCCCAGACATGCCGGAAGTGAAGAAGACGAGCCCCCACCTGGCATGCCTGAGCAGGCCCAATCTCAAAAGGATTTAGTGGAATCCTGGTTGCCAGAGGAACCACCTTTTGTGGGTTTTTTGAAGGAGGACTGCCTGGATTTCCAAGATCTTGAAAACTCCCGACCAGGCCTGTAACTGCGCGCTTCCCTGGCGCGATCAGAATTTTGTCTCCTTGGAAAGGATCGCTTCTGGTTCTGTAAGTGCCGATCCTGAGGGAGGAAATCTGATTTACCACCCATGGCCCGGGTTATAGCACTATCAAGCTTATTGCAAAAAAGAGAACTTCCCTCAAAGGGAATTCGGCACCAAGCTTGTTTAGAAACTGGATCCGCCAACCATGGGCGGAGCCATAAAGCATGATGTGCTGAAACAGCTGCCAACATAACTCGGGACATCAGGCGAATAACATCAGTAGAAGCCTCCCCAAGAAAGGCGGACTCCAGCCTCATCTCCTGGATAGGTGAACTCTTCACCACTTCACTGGAGAAACCTCTTAGTGTCTCATCAACGCTGTCAGACCAGATTTCCATGGCTTTGGATACTGCAGCTACAGTGAGTACTGGTTTGCAAGCCATTCCTGTTGTCAGGTAAATCCTTTTCAGATCAGAGTCGATCCGTCTCTCCAAGGGATCTTTAAAAGAAACCGTATCTTTCAAGGGAAGTGTTACATATCTCACTAATCTCATAAGTGCTGCGTCCACCAACGGAGCTGATTCAAGGTGTTTAACATCCTCTTCCTTAAAAGGATACAACTTCAGAACTTTTGATTGCATGGAACTTTTCTTTTCCATCTTGCTCCACTCATCAGAGATGATTCCACCCAGTTCAGAGAAAAAGGGAAAATATTGACACTCCTTATTGAGCTGTTTGAAACATTTTCTCTGCTTTGGAGGAGAAGTAACAGGGTCTTCCCAACTCAGAGCCTCTCTCACAGCTTTCACCAAAGAGGGAACCAAAGCATATTCAAAGTCCAAACTTGGATCTTCTAGATCTGATTCGCTGTCTGAGAGAGGAGCAGAAGGACAACTTGGCTGGGAGGAATCCCATTTCTCTTGGGCCAGATCTTCTCCTAATGTAGGGTGTAATGGCTCTGGTGGGGAATCACAAGGCTGATGAGCCTCCCTCTCCTGTAGAGATTCTCTCAAAACCCGCCTTACCATAGATTCAAGACGCTGGTCTGCACCATCCCTCTCATCTGCAGCTTTAGAAAAGCAGTGAGATTTGTCAGCCAGAACAGGAGCCCTACACCCCCAGCATGACTTTTGTAACCTCTTGCTAGAGCGAGATGAGGGGAGGTGCGGAAGATCTCTACTATGCTGTTTAGATCTGGAAGGAGTTCTATGATGGCTGGACTTGGAGGAAGATTACCGGTGGTGCGACTTTGAAGACCCACTCCCTTTACGGGAACTACTTTGTGGATCAGACCTTGAAGGGCTGTGAGAAATAAAGCAGAAAAGAGAAGACAGGAATCAGCTGGTGACCTAATACCCTGTTCTCTCCCCCCCTTGAACAGGCAGGAAGGTATAAACTACAAACATACCTGTTTCAAGAGGGCTGGCCACCAGGAGGCAGTGAGGGATACATGGTATCAGCAGGAAACTGCAGGGCTAAATAGGAGTCAGCTGCCAGGCAGAGAACCTACCCTCACCCCATAGAGACAGTGCTTACCTGGAACGCTACACCAGAAGCCCAGGGAAGTCACCGCACAGCCCACAATCATTCCCAGAGCTCTGTAGGCTACACCAAGATTTAAAGGTGGCATTGTGTAATGTCACCACCATGTCAGACGCAAGACGCTCACGCGCATGCACGAACCAAGCCTCGGTTTTTGTTTCGGGTACACGCATGCGCAGAGCGCACGCCGATACCCAGAAGGGAGAGGGTGGCAGCTGGAACGCAGGAAGAGCCAGCGCCATGCCCAGGAACACCAGCAGAGGAAAAGACAAGAAAGCAAGGTACATACAACATACAAACACTGCTGCCATGTAAATAGATACGATCTTACCACTCCACCTATGATCACTTGGGCCAGGGGGACCGACACACACCAGACTTTATAGCAAATAATGGCCGCCTGATAATGATAGCCAAACAGGCCGTGCGTACTCTAATGATCAAATATTTAAATCTTCAGCGCTACTCTGCGAAACTACTCCATACCCTGCTTAACAGTCAGGGCCTATTGGAGGAAATTAAACTGGCGCTCGGCCGTACCTGATCGCAGGGGCGTCATCTTCAGGTGGAGAACCACAACATGGTCCTACAAAAGGAACATGCATAGCAGCCTAGAGCAAAGTTTTATGGGAGAGGTGTCCTATAGGGTAGTTATGGAGGCAGGTCTAACCCACACGTTGCTGCCATGGAGTCTGTCAGAACATGAGAATGATCTAAAATGCCATTTTTAAATAACCAGTATAGCTATATATTGTAGGTAATCCTGGATATAGAAATATTTTTGAATATGTATTTTGAATTATCCCATGGGGTCCAAGACATACCTTTACTATAAAGAAATATATTCTTGTTAGACTCCCTACCCAGCACTAGACATCCCGTAGTTCTTGATTTCAGATTTCCACTGTTCCTAGACAATGATAGATTGCTAGCATATAAGTAGCATGAGTCATACAACTCGCTAGAGGGTTGAGTATTATGGTCGCAAACAAAATAAATAGCAAATTTGAATAGTTCTGTCAGGGAAGTTTCAGATTTCATTCATAAACATCAGTGGTTTTACACAAAGCACTAAAATGATAAGTAATATATTTCTAACATGTAGAAAGTAAAGACTTGTGGTACAAGGGCGTCTGAGTTGTACTTCATTTAAAAACATCTTAATATAACACAGCACATACTGTATAAAAAGCCTTTGAGAGTACTTATACATTTGTTTTGACCTGAAGCAGTAAGGATATTCACACAACTTGCTCTGATGAAGGTTTCTTAGCCAAAGCGTGTCAGCCTATAGCCTGTACCCGTGTACCCATGTAACCAACAAAGAACTTTTATTCAAGAGCATCCAAGTTGCAAGCCTTCCTGTTTTAGAAATTCACACAACTTGGGTTTAACTGCTGCAGGATATATTGATTTAAAGTGCATCCAAAGCCAAAACCTTTGGAGTTAGTTCCCCTGTCAAAGTTTTTTGCAGTAAATGTGCAGCACTAGATAAAAGTAATACGGTATTATAGCAGACATATATGCAAAGAACATAATGCTTCTGAGATGCAAATATAAATAGTTAAAAGAAGTCCATATAGTGAAAAAATTAATTCAGCGTGTGACAGTTGTGCTATCAGCTCACCAGAAACAACAGATATTTAGGCATAATCAGACAACCACTGGGTATCACCAAGGTGCCTAAGAAAATCTCCACTCGTGAGCCTTCACGCAAACAATGCACTCACCAGCTGAAGTATTTATGCAAGCCTCAATCAATGGTCATTACTAGGGATGACCTGAACACCCCCCGGTTCGGTTCGCAAAAATTTGCACGAACTTTAGAACCCCATTGACGTCTATGGGACTCAAACGTTCGAAATCAAAAGTGCTCATTTTAAAGGCTAATTTGCATGGTATTGTCCTAAAAAGGGTTTGGGGACCCGGGTCCTGCCCCAGGGGACATGTCTCAATGCAAAAAAAACTTTTAAAAACGGCTGTTTTTTCGGGAGCAGTGATTTTAATGATGCTTAAAGTAAAAAAATAAAAAGTGAAATATTCCTTTAAATATCGTACCTCGGGGGTGTCTATAGTATGCCTGTAAAGTGGCGCGTGTTTCCCGTGCTTAGAACAGTCCCTGCACAAAAAGTCATTTTTAAAGGAAAAAAAGTCATTTAAAACTGCTTGCGGCTTTAATGTAATGTCGGGTCCTGGCAATATGGATGAAAATCAGTGAGACAAATGGCATGGGTACCCCCCAGTCTATTACCAGGCCCTTTGGGTCTTGTATGGATATTAAGGGGAACCCCGCACCCAATTTAAAAAAGTAAACAGCAGTATACAGGCTCTGTACTCTGAACAGCAGTATACAGGCGGTGCAAACAAGACAGGGACTGTAGGTTTGTTGTTAAGTAGAATCTGTTTGTAATTTTGAACTGGTACATTTTTAACGTGTTTAGCTCCAGCCAAAAAGTCTATTTTAAGCTTTTTGGAAAACATAGGGAAGGGTTATCACCCCTGTGACATTTGTTTTGATGTCTGTGCTCCTCTTCAGAAGATTTCACCTCACTTTTTGTCCCAATGACAAATGTTTTTTGAAAATTTGGGTTTTTTGTGAAACAAGGATTGGTGATAAAGCATCAGTGGAAAGGAGAAATGTTTTTCCCATATTAACTCTTACAGGAGAGAATTTCCCTTCCTAGGGGTAGATTTCATCTCACTTCCTGTTGTCTCCTTCCGTTTGCAAGTAGGAGTCGTTTGTAAGTTGGATGTTTGAAAGTAGGGGCCTGCCCTATATACTCAGCAGAAATTTGGGCCTTCGGTGTTGTTGTGGCCACAACACTGTAAGCCCTCACAGGGCCCTGCTGTGAAATATTAGATCAAGAATTGTAATTACAGGGTCAGAAAAATTGGGCCTTAGGCACTGGTGCTGATGCCACAACACTGCAACCCCTCACAGATACTCTAGTTGGAACGCAGAAACAAGCCCTGCTGCAAAGTATTGCATCAAAAATTGTAATTACACGCCCCTGTTAAACAGGGGCTGAAAAATTGGGCCTTAGGCACTGGTGCCGCAACACTGCAACCCCTCACAGATACTCTAGTTGAAACACAGGAACGAGCCCTGCTGCAAAGTATTGCATCAAAAATTGTAAGTACACGCCCCTGTTAAACAGGGGCTAAAAAATTGGGCCTTAGGCACTCGTGCTGGTGCCACAACACTGCAACCCCTCACAGATGCTCTAGTTGGAACGCAGAAACGAGCCCTGCTTCAAAGTATTGCATCAAAAATTGTAATTACACGCCCCTGTTAAACATGGGATGAAAAATTAGGCCTTAAGCACTGGTGCTGGTGCCACAACACTGCAAAACCTCACAGATACTCTAGTTGTAAGGCAGGAACGAGCCCTGCTGCAAAGTATTGCATCAAAAATTGTAATTACACGCCCCTGTTAAACAGGGGCTGAAAAATTGGGCCTTAGGCATTGGTGCTGGTGCCACAACACTGCAACCCCTCACAGATACTCTAGTTGAAATGCAGGAATGAGCCCTGCTGCAAAGTATTGCATCAAAAATTAAAATTACACGCCCCTGTTAAACAGGGGCTGAAAAATTGGGCCTTAGGCACTGGTGGCGGCGCCCAGAACCAAAAATGTTCTTACAAGCTATCAGCGTGATCATTGAGGAAGAATAATTACTCAGGATAGTCACTAAGCATCAGCATAGGCAGTCTTTGAAGGGATCTGGGATTTAAAAAAAAAATATTAGGTTACATCAGCATCAGGTGCTTGGTAGCTGGTGGTGATCCAAAACTGATTCATTTTTATGAAGGTCAGTCGATCAACGGAGTCAGTGGACAGACGCACCCTGTGATCGGTTACAAAGCCTCCAGCAGCACTAAATGTGCGTTCCGAAAGACCGCTGGATGCAGGACAGGCCAGTAGCACAATTGCATACTGTGCAAGCTCTGGCCAGTGATCCATCCTCAAGACCCAGTAACCCAGAGGATTTTCGGTGGGAAAGGTGTCCAAGTCAGATCTTGCCCTTAGGTATTCCTGCACCATGTAAAACAGATGCTGGCGATGGTTGCTGGAACCAATCATACCTTGGGGCTGCGGACTAAAAAATTGTTTGAACGCATCGGACAGATGGCCACCTTCTCCACCACTCCTTCTTTGACTGACCGAAGCCTCAGCAACACGTTGTCCAGAAACAGGAGTTTGTAACCTCCCAGTCTCTGGGAACGCGTTGCACAGACCTTTCTGCAAGGCCTCCCGAAGATGTTTCATCCTCTGCTCCCTCTGGGACGGCAAGATAAGGTCCGCAACCTTACCCTTGTAACGTGGATCAAGGAGGGTTGCCAGCCAGTATTGGTCCTTCTCCTTGATACCACAAATACTAGTATACTTCCACAGGCTTTGCAGGATCAGGGAGGCCATGCAGCGTAGGTTTGCTGAGGCATTCTGTCCAGAGTCCTCTGGGTCACTAAGGACGACATGGTCCGCAGCCACCTCCTCCCAGCCACGTACAAGTCCATGTGTTTCTTGGGACTGATCCCTTAAAGACTGCTGCTGATGCTGAGTGCCAGGCTCCACCTCCATACTGACACAATCCTCCTTCTCCTCCTCCTCCTCCTCCTCTTCGTCCTCTTCCTGTGTAATCGGCGGGCACGCAGGAACACTGTCAGGGTAAAGGGGGCCTTGAGAGCTAAGAAAATCCTCCTCTTCCTGCCTCTGTTCTGCCTCAAGTGCCCTGTCCATTATTCCACGCAGCGTGTGCTCCAACAGGTGGACAAGGGGGACAGTGTCACTGATGCATGCACTGTCACTGCTCACCATCCTCGTGGCCTCCTCAAATGGTGACAGGACAGTGCATGCATCCCTGATCATGGCCCACTGGTGCCATAGTCGCACAGGTACTCATTGATGGCCCTCTGCTGCGTGTGCAGCCACTGCAGCATGGCCAACGTTGAGTTCCACCTGGTGGGCATGTCACAGATTAGGCGGTTCTTTTGGAGGTCCGCCAGCCGAGCACTGGCATTATATGACCGGCGGAAATGCACACAGACTTTCCTGGCCTGCCTCAGGACATTCTGTAAGCCCAGGTACCTGCCCAAGAACCGCTGCACCACCAAGTTAAGGACGTGAGCCAAACAGGGCACATGGGTCATTTGTCCCTGTCGGAGGGCAGAGAGGAGGTTGGTGCCATTGTCGCAAACCACCATTCCTGCCTTAAGTTGGCGTGGTGTCAACCACCTCTGAACCTGCCCCTGCAGAGCTGACAGAACCTCTGCCCCAGTGTGGCTCCTGTCCCCCAAGCACACCAGCTCAAGCACCGCATGGCATCTTTTGGCCTGCGTACTTGCGTAGCCCCTTGAACGGCTACGGAGCACCGCTGGTTCCGAGGACAAAGCACAGGAAGAGGCCATGGAGGAAGAAGAAGAGGAGGGGGTGGAGGAGAGAGGTGTGTCACAATCATTAGTAGTGGCATTTTGGAGGCGTGGTGGCGGAACAACCTCCAACACTACTGCACCTTGTCCTGCATCCTTCCCAGCTGCCAGCAGAGTCACCCAATGCGCCGTGAAACTTAGGTAACGTCCCTGTCCATGCCTACTGGACCATGAGTCAGCGGTAATATGCACCATACCGCTGACCGCCCTGTCCAGCGAGGCATGGGCATCGCCTTCCACATGCCGGTAGAGAGCCGGAATACCTGCCACTGAGGAACCGAACATTCAACAAACTCATGGAAGGGGGCAGAGTCTACCAACTGAAAAGGCAGCAGTTGAAGTGCTAGCAATTTTGCCAAGCTAGCAATCACCCGCTGGGCATGTGGATGGCTGGGAGCAAACTTTTTTCGGTGGTGCAGCAGCTGGGGCAGGGAAATTTGCCTGGTACAATCTGACGTCGGTGTACCAAAAGCAGATTGCCCACAAGTACTTGGCTGAGACACACCTAATTCTACACCTTCATTCCTCTCTGTGCAGGTCTCAGAGAGTACTGAAGGTATAGTGGGGTTGGAGATCTCAGCTGATGAGGAGCAAGGAGAGGTCCTCTTTGTTCTTTGGTGTGTGTCTTTTAGATACGCTTACCAATGAACTGCATGGCAGGTCAACATATGTCTGGTCAAGCATGTGGTACCCAAGCGGGAGATGTTTTGGCCACGCGAGATACGCTTGAGACATATGTTGCATATAGCAGCGGTGCGATCTGATGCATTTATCTCAAAAAAGGCCCACACCAAAGAACTTTTTGAATAACGCGCAGAGACAGCAGCGCCCTGCACATGTGGAGCTTTGGGGTGTGATGCAGTCAATGTGCTGCCCTTAGGCTGGCCCCTGGAGGGCATCCTGCCTCGTTGGTGATGTGCCGCCTCCTCCTCCTCCTCCTTCTCCTCTCTCCTTTCAGGCACCCACATTGAGTCAGTGACCTCATCATCCCCTCCCTCCTCATCACTGGAGCAAACCTGGCAGTATGCTGCAGCAGGGGGAGCATGACTGCCAGATTGCTGTCCTTCTTGGGCACCCCCTCTGTCCGTGTGCATGTTACTGCCTTCATCGAGCTCAGTATCATCATCAGAGCCTTCCAAACGCTGGGCATCCTCCTGGAGCATGTACCCAACACTGTAGTCAAACAGTTCGAGGGACTCCTCAGGAGGACATGGTGGGACTAGGGAAGGAGTCACTGATGACATTGAGCCGAGGGAAGAGGCCGCTGCTTTGCCAGACAAATACCTTGAGCATGGGTGAGAGAGGATGAGGAGGATGAGGACGGCTTGGTCATCCACTCGACCAAGTCTTCCGCATGTTGCGGCTCAACACGGCCAGCTGCCGAAAAAAAGGCCAAGCGTGTCCCACGGCCACGTGCTGATGAGGATGCACCGTCTCCACGACCAGCACTAGACACAGAGCCTGCTTGCCCTCTCTTATTAGCTTGTGACTGTCTGCCTCTCCTTCTTGGCCTTCCAGACATACTAATGGCCTGTAGCTGCACTAAGCTGGGATATATATATATATATATATATATATATATATATATATATATATATATATATATGTGTGTACTGATACTGCAGCTATCAAAATCAACTGCCTGCCTGTAGTATGAGAACACCACCAACCTTCTACAGGTAGCTTTAGCTGAACACTGTGCAGAGCTACAAAAAAATAACTTGTAGGTTTAGCTGAACACTGTGAGGAGGACGCACCACACTAACATGTAGTTTTAGCTGAACACTGTGAGTAGGACGCACTGCACTAACTTGTAGCTTTAGATGAACACTGTGCAGAGGTCTCACTACACTAACTTGTAGGTTTAGCTGAACACTGTGAGCAGGACGCACTGCACTAACTTGTAGCTTTAGATGAACACTGTGCAGAGGTCTCACTACACTAACTTGTAGGTTTAGCTGAACACTGCGAGGAGGACGCAGCACACTAACTTGTAGTTTTAGCTGAACACTGTGAGCAGGACGCACTGCACTAACTTGTAGCTTTAGATGAACACTGTGCAGAGGTCTCACTACACTAACTTGTAGGTTTAGCTGAACATTGTGAGGACGCACCACACTAACTTGTAGTTTTAGCTGAACACTGTGAGCAGGACGCACTGCACTAACTTGTAGCTTTAGATGAACACTGTGCAGAGCTCTCACTACACTAACTTGTAGTTTTAGCTGAACACTGTGAGCAGGACGCACTGCACTAACTTGTAGCTTTAGATGAACACTGTGCAGAGGTCTCACTTCACTGACTTGTAGGTTTAGCTAAATACTGTGAGGAGGACGCACCACACTAACTTGTAGTTTTAGCTGAACACTGTGAGCAGGACGCACTGCACTAACTTGTAGCTTTAGATGAACACTGTGCAGAGGTCTCACTACACTAACTTGTAGTTTTAGCTGAACACAGTGAGCAGGACGCACTGCACTAACTTGTAGCTTTAGATGAACACTGAGCAGAGGTCTCACTACACTAACTTGTAGGTTTAGCTGAACACTGTGAGGAGGACGCACCACACTAACTTGTAGTTTTAGCTGAACACTGTGAGCAGGACGCACTGCACTAACTTGTAGCTTTAGATGAACACTGTGCAGAGGTCTCACTACACTAGCTTGTAACGGGGTCGCTGTGAGTGTTTTTCTCCTGCTGTGAGTACTCTGCTTCGCCCCCACCACTTCACTCACTGCCTCCTGCTGTGAGCACTGTGTACTGCCCTGACCACCTCACCCACCATCTCCTGCTGGGGTAGTTTTTTGGCAAGGATCTCCTGTGATGGTCTCCTGTTGTTCCAAGGCTGACTGCATCCCATTTCAAGTGCTCTTCATATGTTGAAACTTAGAGCGGCGGCCAGGTGCGTGACGTGATGCGCACGTAGTGGGGGAGGGGCCTGATGGCGGAGCCGAGGAAGCGGGCGGCTGTGCGGCTCTGGTGACCGAGGCTGCCTGCGAGGTGGAGCTGACAGCGCGCCGCATACAGAGCAGTGGCGGCGGCGTTGGCCGGCACGCCTCGGACCGCCTGGACCCCCCGCGGTGTTTTCGCCTCCACGCTTCCCCCCCGGCCCTCCTTGCACTGCTGTGGGAACGCACCGGCCTCTTTCAGGGATCCCGGACGGCCTCGCATTCCGGTGCCTCCCCCCCCCATATTGATACACCAATATTCCTCGGAAACCCAGATGAAGGAATGCGCTATGCATGGTAGGATTACAACACAATCAACAATCGCAAATGCACCCACAATTTTCAGGGACGCAAGGCCTATTCCGTGGCTGAGTCGGTAAGCTAATGAGGGATCCCTGGTGAACTCAGGCAAGTAAATGTAACATTACTATACTGCATAAATCGTGGATCAGGAAAGAACCCTGCAAACATGTAATGGTGGGACCATACAGCTGCTAGGTATCAATCCAGGAGAGACTGCATATATTGTGACCTCTGTTTCTGTGTATAAAAAAAAAAAAAAAAAAAAAAAAAAAAGAGGGGAGAAAGGGGGGACTGTGGGACGGTTTCGCCTCCTGTCTCCTTGTTTCCCTGTTTTGGCCCCCCCCCCCTCCCCCCCCTCCCCCCCCCCCCCCCCCCTTCCTGCTGAAGATCACAGTGAGGAGAAATAGATATAAGGGATCTGATAGTGGGTGGTGCGGCGGGTGGGGTTGGTGGGGGCGGGTGGAGGGGGGTGGTAGTAGAGATAGAGGATAACAAACATGCGAGGGCGCCCTCAAAGGGGAGTGGAGGGGAAGCAGCCTAGAGAGAGCCTGAACACTAGCTCTATTCAGAAATTCCTGAAGGAGACAAGTCAGGGAAGCCCAAAAAACCCCGCTCACGATAACAACCAGCAAAGTGGGAAAGAAAAGAAGAAAGAAAAAACGAAAAGCCAAGGGGCGGTCGGGGGATCAACCAGGGGAGAAAGTGGAACCCCAATTATGATGGAAGACCCCAGTATGGACTCACCACTAACCAAGATAGAACTCCTAGAAATGTTCGCCAAACTGGAAGTGGTAATTAGAACAGAAATTCACAACGTCAGAACTGACATGGGTCATTTACTGAAACGGGTAGAATCAGCAGAAGAGGCCTCAGATAAGCAGAACAGAGAAATAATCAGCCTAAAACAACAGGTAAAAGACTTACAACTAGCCCAACGGGATATGTGTTACAAACTAGAAGCGCAAGAAAACCAGAATCGCAGACAAAACTTGAGGCTGCGTGCCCTCCCTGAACAACGAGATGAAGATCTGCAGACTAAAATGAAAGCTATCTTCAACCCGATTCTGGGCCGAAATCCAGACGACGAACTGAAGATCGACAGGGTTCACAGACTAAGGAAACCCCCAAGTGTTAGCGAGGATAAACCCAGGGATATAATTATAAGGTTCCACCATTACGAAGACAAAGCAAAAATATGGAGTAATCTCAGGAAAGCACAACCAGTTAAATTTGAGGGGGTTGAAATCCAGTTCTATGCGGACATTTCAGCTGAGACTTTGGCCTGGAGAAGGCAGTTGCGACCCCTCCTGGAAGAATTGAGAAAAGCTAACATGAAATATAGTTGGGGTTTCCCAACTTCACTGATTGTAGTGAAAGCGGGTAGAACAAGCAGACTGAAACATATAGACAATATGCAGGATTTCTGCAATGATTTAAATATCCCTGTTCCAAACATATTCAAATAATGGGTGCAAAGCACGGCTGTGGGTTGGATGTCTGGAATTGTGGGGGGGGGGGGGTTGGGGGGCTGGGCTGGGGGGGTGCGTGGGTGGGAGGGGGAGGACGCCTGGGGTGGTGATGGGCGGCCGTATAGGTGCCCGCTCGCGGTGCCCCCCCCCCCTCCTTCCTCTCGGACTGGGGGGGGGGGGCATGGCGACCGAGGCGATCCGCCATCAGAGTCGCACCCCAAGGGGGTGGCCGGTCGCATGTCGAGAGAAGCAATATCTCTGGGCAGTAGACACACTGCTGGTTTTGGGCAGGGGGGGAGGGGGGGAGGGATGGGGGGAGTATGGGGGGGGATGGAGGGTGGGGGGATTGGGGTGGAGGGGGGTTGGGGAGGTAGAGAGAGGGGGAGGGCCCGGCAGATAAATACAAGTTGTGAATCTAGCTTGCAGCATTATGTACAACCAAATGACAGAGTTTACATGTTTTACTTATAATGTTAAGGGACTAAACTCCCCCCTTAAACGACATAAAGTCTTGCGAGAACTAGAACAACTTAAGGCAGATGTAGTGTTCCTTCAAGAGACCCACTTTTCACAAGACTCTCACATTAGATTATTTTCTAAATGCTTCCCCAACTGGTTTTATAGCGACTCTCCTATTAAGAGAGCCAAAGGGGTTGCAATTGGGTTTTCAAAGAGGACTAGGTTTACAGTTTTAGAAAGATGTGAGGATAGGGACGGTCGCTATCTTTTTCTGAAAATTAAAATAGGAGAAAGGGTTTTTACTCTGGTGAATATCTACTGCCCAAATAATAACCCAGCAAAATTTTTGCTATGCATTTTAAACAAGTTGGCAGATTTCAGGACAGGACAGGTGATAATGGCCGGTGATTTGAACCTTTGTCTAGATCCTGTGATGGATAGCACAGTCGGTAACCAGAGAATGAGTGGGAGACTATCTAAAAAAATTAGTCAGAAACTGCATAACTGCCACTTGCTAGATGTCTGGAGGGTACAACATGCAAAAAGTAGAGATTACACTTTTTTTTCCTCTGTACATGGGTCCTACTCCCGCCTCGATTACTTTTTGGTAGACCATAGGCTATTGGATTGTGTCAAAGAGACGGAGATAGGAGTGGCTACACTCTCTGACCACGCGCCGGTATCGATGAGGGTGGTGACTCCGGGATTCCGGAGATCACCATTCTCATGGCAACTAGACGACAAACTAATAGATAATCCAACCATTTACAGTAAGATACAGGAGGAAATAACGGGCTTCCTCAAGATAAATGACACTGGAGAGGTTTCAGGTTCAGTTCTGTGGGAGGCGTTGAAAGCTTACATAAGGGGCATACTGATCTCTTTAGAAGCCAAGGAGAAAAAAGAAGGGAAGAAGAGAAGGGTGGAGCTAATTGATGAAATACATCAGCTGGAACAAATACACAAATCGGCCAATGGGGGCCATAACCTATCCCTAATGCAGTTAGTTCACAAAAGAGAAGAACTAAAAGATTTAATAGAATTGGAATCAAAACGCATTTTGTATAAGGGCGCAAAAAACAGATTTAGGTGGGGCAACAAAATAGGGAAACACCTGGCATTAGTGGTTAGAAAAAAAAGGGACACGAATTTTATAGAGAGGATTCAAAACAAAAAAGGGATATTTAAATATACCTCTAGCGATATAGCTGCAGAGTTTCAAAATTATTTTTCAGCCCTATATAAAGTCAGGCAAAGTGAAGCTAGTATTCTGGGTAAGGAAGAAAAATCTGATGAATTTTTAAGAGAGGCAGGTCTACCAAGCCTCGCGGATAATGAGGCAAAAGAATTAGAAGAACCCATTACGGTGGAGGAGATTGAGCGGGCTTTGAAGGCTTCTCCCTCTGGGAAAAGCCCGGGACTCGATGGCTTCACTAATTATTTTTATAAAAAATTCAAAGATACTCTGACCCCCAAGCTCTGTCAGATCTGGAACAAGATAGGAAGTCAGGAGGAATTCTGCGAAGGAGCACTGATGGCATCGATTGCATTAATACCTAAGGAGGCGAAAGATAGCTCATTGTGTTCGAGCTATAGGCCGATCGCCTTACTTAACACCGATACAAAGTTATACGCTAAGGTTATAGCTAATAGGCTAAAGGATAAAATGTCATACTGGATACACCCCGACCAGACTGGCTTTGTTCCAGGCAGAGAGGGGAGGGATAATGGAGTGAGATCACTATTGATTATGGGGGTGATGAAAGCGAAAGGGACCCCCGGTCTGCTACTGTCGTTGGATGCAGAGAAAGCCTTCGACAGAGTAGACTGGGGGTTCATGATAAAGACTTTGAAGGCGATTGGACTGGGCGACACCATGGTAAATTGGATCATGGCTCTTTACAAAGCCCCATCTGCATTAGTCAAAGTGAACGGTATACTTTCAGGAGAAGTTAGGATGGAAAACGGAACTAGACAGGGATGTCCCCTGTCCCCTCTTCTGTTTTCCCTAACTTTAGAACCCCTATTAGCGGTAATCAGGAAAAACCCAGATATACGTGGATGTATAGTGGAAGGCGATGAACACAAGCTCTCGGCGTTCGCCGATGATGTACTATTTTATCTAGCCAACCCAAGGATCTCACTCCCGAATCTCCTGGCTACGCTGAGGAGATACGGGGAATTGTCAAATTATAAAGTGAACCTTAGTAAATCAGCAGCCTTAAATATTAATATAAAGAAACAAGAGATAATTAAACTTAAAGAATACTTCCAATTTCCGTGGCGGGAAAAGATAGACTACTTAGGAATTGTATTAACAAAATCTCTTAGGAAATTATATCAATGGAACTTTATACCCCTCCTTGAAGAAATTAAGCAAGAAACAAAGAAAAGTATGTACTTCCCTTTATCTTGGTTTGGCCGAGTCAATTTTGTTAAAATGATTCTAGCCCCGAAGATCCTATACAAAATGCAGTTATTGCCAATTCCGTTAGCACCATCTTTTTTTAGAACTTTGAATAACATCATTTCCAAGTTTATTTGGAAAAATAAGAGGCCACGGATTGCCTTTGGGGTCATGTGCAGGGACAAAACACAGGGTGGTCTGGCGCTTCCAGACTTCAAGATTTATCACAGAGCAATAGTCCTCTCACGAATGTTAGTTTGGGGTAAAGAATCAATAGGGAAAAGGTGGGGGAAATTAGAAAGAGATTTGAACACAAATATAAGTCATTTAATTTGGAACCCTCCACAGGTTAGGGAACTAAGTCCAAATACACATATAATAACACGGTACACTTTCAGGGTTTGGGATCAATTACACAGACAGAAGGCATGGGAATTCAATTCACCCTTCATATATTTGAAGGAAAATAAGTTTTTTCCACCAGGATTAAAAGAGGTAGGAGGGAATTGGATAGGGAACCACGATTTACAGTTATTAGATATCACAAGAAAGGGTAAAATTATTTCTTTTCAGGAGTTGTCTCTGCTAAATGACCTAAAGAACATAGATATATGGAGGTACAATCAGTTGGCCTCCTTTATTAAAAGTTTACCAGGATCAATCAGGGACAAGGAGAATCTCAGACCTATTGAGAAATTATTTTTGAAAAATAAAATTAAAATAAAAGAATTATATCAAATAGTGCGGGATGATGGCGTTGATACCAAACCGTTATACTGCAATAAATGGGAGTCTGAGTTGGGTACATTACCAAGCGACGTATCATGGCTAAACATCTTTAATGCGACACATAAGTCGGCAGTTGATGTGAGCACAATTGAATCAAATTTTAAATGTTTGGCCAGATGGTACATGACACCAGATAGGCTAAACAAGATGCAGGGAGAAGTCTCTGGTAACTGCTGGAGGGGATGTCCCGCCAGGGGATCGATGGCTCACCTTTGGTGGGAATGTCCAACTGTCAAAAAATTTTGGCAAGAAGTCCTTAAGATAATACACGAGATAACGGGGTCAGTGATCAGAGAAGATCCTTGGGTTTGCTTGTTTCATGGGACGGAGGGTCGGACGAGCAAGTACAATGCCTCCCTGATGCCTATTCTCCTAAACACGGCTAAAAGTCTAATACCCAAAAAGTGGCAGGAGATGGCAGGTCCAGGTATTCGAGAATGGTTGATTAGAGTCAACGAAATCTTTATTCTTGAGGCTGGCGATGACGAGGATCTCTCGGTAGAGGTAGAGGAAGCCCGGGAGGGATCAAAATGGGCGAAATGGTTAGCCTATAAAAAAACATGGTTGTATGCGGAAAAGTTTATATGAGGTTGCAAATACTAGAGTTGTTATCGCTGGGTAATTAGGGTGGGAAGGGAAACTGGGGGGGGGAATCTGGGTGGGAGGGGGGAAGGGACTAAGTAACTGAAATAATTCTAATGGGGTTAAGGATAGTTGGAGTTTATATTGGAATGTCATAATAAAGCTTTTTTTATTTATTTATCTCAAAGGTAATAAGAATACTATTTCTGCTACCATGATGTGAAGTTATAATGGGAAGAAATGACCTAATATGGTGATCTAAACCCTCTCATTGTAAAAGCTGAAGTAGCAGGAAAAAAAAAAAAAAAAAAAAAAAAAAAAAAAGAAACTTAGAGCAATACCTATTAACTTTTTTATGACCGTTGCAGGTTGCTTTTAATACACCCTGAGCGCTGGGCTGTATTTGTGTTCTTTTTGTTATGATCTGTATTTACCAGCTACGGTTGGTCTGGCTGCACGGATGGTCTCTGATTGTTTTCTTCCTCTACTCTTTTGTACAAGTTATTCGATATTTATTTACAATGTTCTAGTACATGGCATGGTTTATACACAAGTTATATATTACATGTCCTGCTTGGAGCTCTCTGGGTAGTCTATCATTGGCGCTGGGTTATTGCTGTGTATATATATACACTGTAAGTGCAGCTAACTCACTGATTGTCCTGCCTAATCTATCTAACTCAAATTAAATGATACTGTCTCTCTGTCTATCTATCTCTCTTTCAACGCCGGAACACACACTACACAGGGCCGCCGTGCAGGCGGCCTTATATAGTGTGGGGCATGTTCTAAACCCCCTGAGCCATAATTGGCCAAAGCCCTGGCTTTGGCCAATTACAGCTCTCTCTACCGGCGGCGCTGATGATTGGCCAAGCATGCGGGTCATAGTGCATGCTTGGCCAATCATCAGCCAGCAATGCACTGCGATGCCGCAGTGAATTATGGGCCGTGACACGCCACACGAATTTGGCGCAAACGGCCCATAACGTTCGGAATTCGGCGAACGACCGAACAAGCCAATGTTTGAGTCAAACATGGGTTCGACTCGAACACAAAGCTCATCCCTAGTAGTGATAGATGCACCAGCAGATTTAGATGAATTTCACTAAAAAATTAAATTTCAACTCCAGCTAACATTTTTTAAGCAGTTGCAGAAACATTTTTTTTCCTTCTGGGAAATAAATAAATAAAACCTGACAATTGTGAGCACCTCTGTGAGTGTTAAATGGTTTGTCTCCACACTTTAAGAAACACTTTTGCTGTATAGCTTAGTCTGTTAAAGAAGGTTGAAAAATAACACACTTACTGGCAGCATCAACATGTAAAGGGGCTTGTGGTTAACTGAGTGTTGGCGCCAAAGAGTACAAGTGTCTGCAATGCTTCTTCATTAATAGAACAACAAGCTAACCGGCTAGTATCCTTCTACCTCTGCCATATTGTGCCTAACTCCATGTCAGAGACCTTACCATGACAACCCCATCCACAGAATAGACGTATAGTTGCTGCATTTTACTGATGTTACTTCAGAAGATGTCATTTACAGTCACATCACATATACTGTACATACTATCCGGGGTCACTTGACAGTAATTTGTCAATCACATAAAGTGGTAGATCCGCAGCAGTCACATGTGAAAACAGCATACAGCACTTCACCTTTAAGCCATCTTCTGTTTACACAGTCTCTTTTCTTCCCAGGGTCATTAGTATACTCACTCAGAGTGCTCTGACTTGCCATTGGCTCTATTTATTCAGCTCACAACTCCCTGCTTGTAATTCCAGAGACAGGATCACTGCAGCCACACCTCTAGCTTTAGTACACTTCTCCCAGGCCCTCCAGGGGAATATGACTCACTGCAGAAAACACTTGGCCAGGCCTGAAAGTTCTTTCACAACCCGCTCTTGCCTCCACCAACCATAAGAGACAGGAAGACTATAGCTGACTATTCTGTCTCACCATGTCCTCCCACCCTATCCGGGGACTCTGCATTAACTGACTACATCTACATACTGGTGGGTAGGGTGCCCACATGTCCCGGATTGCCCGGAACAATCCCGCAATTAGCAGGTCTGTCCTGAAATTGACAGAGCGAGCAAACCCCACCATAGCTCTGCCTCCAGCTCCATCTGAGACTCTGGCCACTGGATGCTAAAGACCGCCTGGCGGCTAGCAACCGGTGACCTCACAGCCGCGACTGACTATGCCCAACAAGCAAAGCGGAGGAGAAGTTAACATTCTCCTCCTCTGCACCGAACGCTCTCCACCATGCCGGACGAGGCTGTCAGCGGGGCAGCCCCAAAGACATTAATCCACAGACACTGCAGTCTGGGTTAGGATCTCTGTGTACAGTGATTAGGAAAAAGGTAAAAAGCGCCCCCCAGCACATTTCCGACCCCCACCTCTCTACTAGCACAAGTCGAAGGGGAAGGGGTCATTAGTAGGGGGGGTCTGTACCGAGGGTGGTTCTGTACGTAGTGGGGGATCCATACTGAGGGAGGGGGGTCTGTACTTAGTGGGGAGGTCAGTACTGAGGGAGGGGGGTCAATACTGAGGATAGGGGGTCTATTCTTAGTCAGGGGGGTCTAAACTGATGGAGGAGGGGTCTTCATTTAGTGGGGGAACTATACTGAGGGGGGTGCGTACTGAGGGAGGGTGGTCTATACTTAATGGAGAGGGGGGACCGTACTGAGCGAGGGGGTCTATATTTAGTGGAGAGGGGGGTCCGTACTGAGGGAGGGGGTCTATAGTTAGTGGAGAGGGGGGTCCGTACTGAGGGAGGGAATCTATACTTAGTGGAGGGGGGGTCCGTACTGAGGCAGGGGGTCTATAGTTAGTGGAGGGGGTCCATACTGAGGGAGGGGGGTCTGTACTGAGGGAGGGGGGTCTGTACTGAGGGAGGGGGGTCTATACATAGTGGTGAGGGGGGTCCGTACTGAGGGAGGTGATCTATACATAGTGGAGGGGGGTCCGTACTGAGGGAGGGGGTCTATAGTTAGTGGAAGGGGGGTCCATACTGAGGGAGGGGGTCTATAGTTAGTGGAGGGGGGTCCGTACAGAGGGAGGGGGGTCTATACATAGTGGAGAAAGGGGGTCCGTACTGAGGGAGGGGGTCTATAGTTAGTGGAGGGGGGATCCATACTGAGGGAGGGGGTCTATAGTTAGTGAAGAGGGGGGTCTGTACTGAGGGAGGGTGTTCCATAGTTAGTGGAGAAGGGGGTCTGTACTAAGGGAGGGGGGTCTATTATTACAATGAAATAATAGAAATACATTTCAAGCATGGTGTTGGGATGATATAAGTGCTAAAATCAGCCATTCCCCGACAAATCACTCGCCGCCGAAATCTCGTCAACCCCGAGACTACATTCAAAACAACAAACCCCCCCCGGTCCTTGGCAAAATTGTCCCTTAATGGCAGTTTGGAAATGTGGTCACCCTACTGGTGGGGTATCTTGCTCCAATGCCCCAACTTCAACTAGGTACCACACAACCTAGCTTTTACAGTATATGGGCACTGAATATACCATAGCTCCCAACTGTCTCTTATTTCAAGGGACTGTCCCTGATATGGAACAAAGTCCCTCTGATCCTCTTTCCTCCTCATGTGTCCCTCATTTTGGTCAGATCTATGTACAGTGCCTGGAAAAAGTATTAATACCCATGACATTTCCCACCTTTTGTCATGTTACAGCCAAAAACGTAAATGTATTTTATTGGGTTTTTATGTGATATCGACCAACACAAAGTGGCACATAATTGTGAAGTGAAAGGAAAATGATAAATGTTTTTCAAAAATGTTTACAAATAAATATCTGAAAAGTGTGGCATGCATTTGTATTCAGCCCCCTTTACTTTGATACCCCTAACTAAAATCTAGTGGAGCCAATTGCCTTCAGAAGTCACCTAATTAGTAAATAGAGTCCACCTGTGTGTAATTTAATCTCAGTAAAAATACAGCTGTTCCGTGAAGCCCTCAAAGGTTTGTTAGAGAAACTTAGTGAACAAACAGCATCATGAAGGCCAAGGAACACACCAGACAGGTCAGGGATAAAGTTTTGGTGATGTTTAAAGCAGGGTTAGGTTAAAAAAAATTCAAAGCTTTGAACATCTTACGGAGCACTGATTAATCCGTCATCCAAAAATGGTAAGAGTATGGCACAACTGCAAACCTACCAAAACATGGCCATCCACCTAAACTGACAGAGCATTAATCAGAAGCAGCCAAGAGGCCAATGGTAACTCTGGAGGAGCTGCAGAGATCCACAGCTGAGGTGGGAGAATCTGTCCAAAGGACAACTATTAGTCATGCACTCCACAAATCTAGCCTTTATGGAAGATTGGCAAGAAGAAACACATTGTTGAAAGAAAGCCGCAAGAAGTCCCTTTTGGAGTTTGCGAGAAGCCATGTGGGGGACACAGCAAACACGTGCAAGAAGGTGCTCTGGTCAGATGATACCAAAATGTAACTTTTTGGCCTAAAAGCAAAATGCTGTGTGTAGCGGAAAACGAAAACTTCACATCACCCTGAACACACCATCCCCACCGTGAAACATGGTGGTTGTGGCAGCATCATGTTGAGGGGATGCTTTCTTCAGTAGGTACAGAGAAGCTGGTCAGAGTTGATGGGAAGATGGATGGAGCCAAATACAGGGCAATCTTATAAGAAAATATGTTAGAGTCTGCAAAAGACTAGAGACTAGGGCAGAGGTTCACCTTCCAGCAGGACAACGACTCTAAACATACAGCCAGAGCTACAATGGAATGGTTTAGATCAAAGCATATTCATGTGTTAGAATGGCCCAGTCAAAGTCCAGACCTAAATCCATTTGAGAATCTGCGGCAAGACTTGAAAATTGCTGTTCACAGACGCTCTCCATCCAATCTGACAAAGCTTGAGCTATTTTGCAAAGAAGAATGAGCAAAAATATCACTCTCTAGATGTGCAAAGCTGGTAGAGACATCCCCAAAAAGACTTGCAGCTGTAATTGCAGTGAAAGGTGGTTCTACAAAGTATTGACAGGGGGGGCTGAAAACAAATGCATGGTGCTAAACCATTCATGCAGTTTCTAAATTTCTGCATTGGTAAATTTCAAAAGCCAATAAAAAGGAATTGTAGCGGTTAAAAAAAATTAACTTGTGCGTTTAACTAATCATGTTTTTTGTTAAATTTTCCTTTACATTGGCGTGGCAGGGTGTGTTTTCTATGCCTACATACTTTTGCTAATAGGTGTCCCTTGTTCCTATTGCAAAAAGTTGGGAGATATGCTATACTTACATGCTATTACATCACTGAGGAGGGACTTCTCTAAAAGAGAAGCTGCCACTTAGTTTCCCCTTTAGAATGCTATAATGGGAACAGAGCCATCTAGTGAACCGCCAGCTAACTGCACTTGTTAACAAACAGGTAAAAATAAAAAGCCTAAAAACATTAATACAGCCACAAACATTTAAGAATTGGCAAGCTGCAATATTATAGTTTTTTTTTCATTATTAAATACTACTCTAAGCGACGGCTCCCAACTTATTTAACTTCTTTAAGTCATTTAGGATCTAGGGTGCGCACGTGTCCCAGATTGACGGACTATCCCGTATTTGACATCTCTTTCCCCGGTCCCAGGCACCTTCGTTCTGGTACATTACAGTGTCCCAGAATGAAACTGACACTGGAAACATTCAGGAATTCATGGAACAGGGGCAGACTGAGCCGCCATAGCGCTGGCTCTGGCTCCATCTCCACCTTCACCTGACCTTACTCCTGATCACTGGTTGCTATAGCTGCCTGGCGTCTAGCAACCAATGATGTCACGGTCGTGACTCCCTCCCTGCCTAGCATTGAAAGCGGAGGAAGATTTCACTTGCTTCTCTGTGCTAGTGCTCCTGGGGCCCAAAGCAGCTGCCCTTTGAGCTGAGCCCTGCCACCACCCCCTTATCATGCTCTCAGCCTAGAGAGTGACAGTCCCGCTGGTCTAGTGGTGGCAGGGGGCAGGGCAGCATAAGCAGAGCTAAGGCTGGCGCCAACAGTAGCAGCATCTTGAAACAGCAAGCAGTGGCCCCGGTGAGCAGTACGAGGCTGGCTACAACCAACAGCCCAGGAGGGAGTGGGAGAAGACCTCACTGCTGGCCACCCTGAGCAGCAGTGGGTGCAGCATCCCCAGAACCTCCCAGAGCCTGCACACTTTCTCCAGCCTCCTCTCCTAGCTGTCACTGTCATCAACAAGAAGGAAGACAGGCTGACCAAGGGCCCAGAGGACTAGGATGGGCGGGAGATAGGTACATCACACACACACCTACCCACAGACAGGGGCTGGCACAGGAGGGACTGCAGGCAGGGGATAGGGAGTCACTTTCACCCACCCCCCTCTCTCTTTCCCACCCCCCTCTCTCATACCCCCTCCCCCTCTCTCTCAGGCCCCCTCTCACCCCCCCGCTCTCACCCACCCCCTCTATCTCTCCCATCCCCCCTCTCTCAAACCCCATCCCCCTTTCTCTCCCCCCTCCCTCCCCCTCTCTCCCCCCATCTCACCTACCCACCTCTCTCTCTCCCATCTCCCTCTCTCATACCCCCTCTCTTTCCCCCTCTCTCCCCTTCCCCCTCTCTCCCATCCCCCTCTCTCTCTCTCACCCCCTCTCTCCCATCCCCCTCTTACTCCCACCACCTCTCTCACCCCCCTTCACGCTCTCTCTCTCTGACTCACCCATTCCCTCACCAGGTCCCAGCATGAGCCCTTCAGAGCTGAGGATGTGACAAGCCCCCCCCCCGATAGGAATCAGGTAGGTGAGTGTAGTGAACAATGTATGTCCTTTTTTTTACTCCTGATCCCTCAGGTTATTTGTATTCCATTTGTAGTATAAAGTACAGGGTTTTATATACAACTTTAGTGCCTTGGATATAAAAAGCATTTGTTTCATATATGTTAGCCCAACATTGTAAGAACAATTACACTCTTCGACTCTAAGTGGCTGCCTGCAATGTTGGGCTAACATACATGAAACAAATGCTTAAATAGGTAAGGAGCGGGACCACCTAGCGATGTCACATGGTGGCACCACCCCCTTGTGATGTCACCGACTGGTGCATACTGAGGGGTGTCCCTGAATGGCAGTTTGGAAATGTGGTCACCCTACTTAGGATCTAATGTGACCTGAACAAAGACTTTATCAATAAAGCACCATCACATCACACAGTGTTCTGCATATGCCACATGTGGAAAAATAAACCTAGTCTCAAAGTTATTTATAAATGACCCCACAAAAGGAAAGAAAACATTGAATTTGATCACAACTCCCTTACATTGTAAGAAAATTGTCCTAAAACATTAAATAATTGTTAGTCAAATCAGTTCAAACAGATGTCTAAACAATCTGTGTAGAAGCATTGCTGCAGTTATGTGCCACATAACTAAAAGAGTGTCCGGTAGCACAACATTAAATCTTAGGCTGAAAAAGCCATGACCAATATCAAGTTGATAGAATGACTTGCAGTAAAATGTCCTCAAGGTGAATGCAGCAAGCATATGGATAGAATATACACAACAATGTTAGTTTCTTAAGGGAGAAATAAAACTTTAGAATGTAGAAGTACACCAAAACACAGAAAGAGTGACTTGTTAATACTGTAAATAGAATAACTTGAAAAAAAAATAAAAATTGGGATTCCATCCAGAGATACTGGGCCGTCTTTATGAATTATCAAACAGATGGAAAACTGTAATAAAATGACATGACAAGAACCCTTTGGAAGTCGATCAAGTCAAATATTATGCCTGGAAAAGGTCTTGAAGTGAGAAACATTGCTTTAGCACACACAGAATATTCCAAACTACAGAATCCCTTGTCTGTATTTGTAAAAACATTATTATTGCAAAATATGTTGTAATCTGAAAGCTATGCTTTTAATACGTGTAATACGTGTAATAATTGTTTAAAGGGTAAGTTCACCTTTTGAATCAAAAATAATAATAATTATTATTTTTTTAATAGGAGCCTGGAAAGCACTGCACCCATGATCAGAAGATCACAGGTGCCATGCAGGACTCATGCAGACTGGTCAGTGTATCTATCTGCTTTTACCTCATACGAGCAGGCAGTTACACACTGGCAGGAAGAGACAAACTAACTAGAGCACTTAACAGCCGGAAAGGCTGTCTGTACTTGTAGGTTTCCATTCACAAAACTCTGTCAATGAATGACGCGGCTGTGTGGGTGGAGCCCCCAATTGGTCACATTTTTTAGTAAATAGTGACAGTGAGCAGGGGGAAGAATATCCCTCGCTTGCTGTCACCAGATGCAGTGGATCGGGGAGATGCTGCAGGCAAGGGGAACAAGTTCCACCCTAAAAACCTGTAACATGTTCCCAAAGGTGAACTTATCCTTTAACCATTTGCCTACCAGGTCGGCCCGTTCCCACAAATCACCGTAGCTGTACGTCAGCTCCTTTAAGGAGATATAGCAGGCGCGTGTCCGCTGTATGGCGGGGACCCGGTGCGAGTGGCCGGCGGCCGCAATGAACGAGAGCCAATACAGGGATCTGTCAATGTAAACGGACAGATCCAGGTTCTGACAGGGGAGCTGAAAGTGATCATCTGTTCCTAGTGATTAGGAACAGCGATTTGTCTCTCCTCCTCCAGACAACCCATACAGTTAGAAACACTCCCAGGAAACACACTTAACCCCTTGATCGCCCCTTAGTGTTAACCCTTTCCCTGCCAGTGACGTTTATACAGTAATCAGTGGCTATTTTTAGCTCTGATCGCTGTATAAATGTTAATGGTCCCAAAAAAGGGTCAAAAGTGTCCGATCTGTCCGCCGTGTTCGATACGGAGTGCTGTATAGCAAAAAATGGCCTGGTCATTAAGGGAGCAATTCCTTCCGGTCTGTAAGTGGTTAAGTATGTGATTTCCATTTTTTTCATACACCTTTATTTAAATAATTTTTTATATTTAGGGTTTTTACACACGTGGTTTTTACACACGTGGTTATGAGCAATGCACATTAACGCACCTATAGCATTTATAATGTGTTTTTGACCTGTTTTTGTTGTGTTTTTGAAGCGTTGAAAAAGAATCAAGAATGCTTTGGGTGTACTGGTTGCATCCCATAGCCCTGCTGGTAATTTCCAAGGGGCATTTCCATACTCTTCTCTATGAATTGTTACCACAAGGCCACTCTATATAAACATGAAATGGCTAGAGCTACTCTGTCTTAGATCTCAATTATTTCCCAGTGCATTCTGGGATACAGGAACCTCCACTGTTTCTCCCCCAAACCCCGACTAACCATTTATAAATGCTCACTAATACACCATAAATGCTATAGTTAAGGTGCAGTTATGGTGCATTAACATTTAATGGTGCTTCATGAAATCAATGGAGGCAGCTGATAAGCATTGATGCCTCATGAAAGTGGCATGGTGCCTAAAGTGTTACTAAACACACAGCAGTATAATCAGTTTGTATATGCAATAAAGCATGCTTGTTATACTCATTGTAAAACCTATGTGTAAAAGGGCTGTTTGATCCTGTCTTCTCTGATTCTCCCTTTCTTCCACTGTCCCCAATCCATCTCTTGATAAAACAGGGCATGCTGCACATGCTCAGTTTGGTGTGTATTGCTAGAGAGTTTATTTTCTTGGGAGCGTGCATGTGATCAGCACATGGCCAATCATCACTGTCCAGACAGAGGGTCAGGGATCCTGCAGCCTCGTAGGACAATCAAGGGAGAACGAAAACTCCTCCAACAAGCTGTAAACAGACACTGATAGAAGTCACAAGACTGCTATATACTGCTGATGAGAAAAGGTATTTAGTAGTTTATATTTACTCACAGGGGACTACAAGTCCCCTGATGAAGTCACGTGTTGTGATGTAACGCGTAGGGCATGGCCGGAAGTTCGAGAAACCGGAAGTGACACAAGGAGCGTGTTTGACACGAGGTTACACACAGATAAGCTTGTTTTTATTATTTTAATGTAAGAGGCCATTTAGTATCTTTAATAAATTGCATAATTTTTACATATTACACTATGGGAGGACTGTTTTCTTTCATTTTCCCTAATGGTGAATGCTGACCGCCCACCATGGAACCACGGGACTTGGAGGCTAACCCAGCTCACAACAGAGAGAAAATTTGTCCATTAGAACGTGACCCATAGCCATAATTGTTTACACGGACATCAATCAAGAATACGGATGCCATACATTTGATCCCACCCCAGGATATTGATCTGAGGCTTATCTCTCTCCTTTTGGAGGTAAGAGCTCTGTGAGCATTACGTGGCTGTTTAGTCATGAAGATCTATATTATTTTCAATACACAGATGTTAATTTATAAGACTGGTCACCGATATGGACATTTATGGTTATCATCACTAATTAATCATCTTGATATGGACACTCATATTTATTGTCACTAATTTATCACCTTGATTTTGATTTTTTGATATATAAATATATATATATATATATATACACTTTAATTTGGAGTTTATCAACTGTGTTCATTTTATATACACATTTTGGATTATTTTATTATCTATGTGTTAGAAATCTGCGCAGATCACCACCATTATTATATATTTACTAAAATAAATGCATTTCCATGTTCTGTGTACTGTGGGAGACCAGATATAGTTAATGCAGTCCTGGGTTTAGTAACACTTTAATTTTTAACAAAGCACCAACCACACTACCTCACTTGTGTGTACTGCAGTGTGTGGTGCCCATTCTACAAACACAGGGTATTGATGCACGTGTGAATGAGCCCTAACTTACAGACCAATCTGTGTCACTGACACATGTTGGGATAAACTGTAAACCCTGTCTGAGGTATTTGAGCATATGCTGGAGCAGAGGAATCAGCACAAGGGACACATCCTACTGACTGTACGTTATGTGCCTTGTGCTGATTTTCCATTTTTTTTATTTTAGCTACTACACTGGCTTTAAACATTCCAATTCTTATTCTAATATATTTATGCAGAAACTCTGGTACAAATGATCATGTTACCAGTTCACAATCTGATAACTTTGTGTTACCAGTGCACAATCTGATAACTTTGTGTTACCAGTTTGCACTCTACTAACTGTAGATGAAAGCACACAAACTGCATGAAAGTGAAAAAAGGCAGAAGAACCCTAATGGAGAAGATGAGTAGGTGACAGCCTGCAGTAGAGAGCCAGAGGGTGAAGGAGCCACAGTGTAGCTGTGAAAAAATGACATTTACAGCACAAAAGCATGTGGAGAAGAAGGCATAGTTGAGTAGAAAAAAATAGGCCACAGCATTCAGCTTGCTGTATATTAGGTTGACCAGACGTCCCCAGTTTCGGGGGACAGTCCCCGGACTGAGGACACTGTCCCCGGACCAAGTCTGTCATTGGTTTTGTCAACGGATTGGAACTCTCCATCCAGTAAATCTGTCCTGACTTCTGGGGATGGAGCTAGTGCTGCACCAGGACTCTGTTCCACTCAATGGGCCATCCTCAACCCAGTGAGGATTCCTTTCGGCTGCGCCTCTCTTTGCCTTCAGCTCTCCCCCCGCCCGGTGCCTCTCACACCCCCCCGACCACCACTATGATCTCCTTTGCAGTCATTGGTTGCTGTCCTAGCAACCAATTACATTCTTTCTGCTGTTCAAGCTGCATAGTGGGAGGTAAATAGCCCTAGAGCGGCTCCACCTCCCAGTTTCACCCCCCCCCCAGCTTGGCTCTCACACTTCCCTCCATGTTTGTAGATGTTTTGACGGGGGCGCTGATATAAGGGGGGGTTTCTCTGATCTCTGGAAGTCTCTAAGGAAGATGGTGGGGGGGGGACTGATATAAGGGGGTGTCTCTCTGACCTCTGTAAGTCTCTGAGGAAGGGGGTGGGGGGCACTGATATAAGGGAACTGTGAGCTAATGAGGGTCTCTAAGAGGGGACACTGACTGCTGATCTAATGGTTAGTGATCAACCATTAGATCAGCAGCACCCCTCCTAGAGACCTCCATTAGCTCAAAGCCCCCTTATATCAGTGCTCCCCAACCCCTTCCTTAGAGACTTCCAGAGATCAGAGAGACCCCCCCTTATATCAGTGCCCCCCTTCCTTATCAGTAATGGCTGTCAGTGTTCCCTATCAGTGCCCATTATTGCCATATATAAGTGCCCATCATTGCCACACATCAATGCCTATCATTGCCACCTATTAGTGCCCATCATTGCCACATATCGGTGCCACGTATCAGTGCCCATCATTGCCACCTATCAGTGCCCAACATTGCCACATATCAGTGCCACCAATCAGTGGCCATCATTGCCACATATCAGTGCCGCCTATCAGTGCCCATCATTGCCGCCTATCAGTGCCCATCAATGCCACATATCAATGCCACCTATCAGTGCCCATCATTGCAGCCTATCAGTGCCCATCTTTACCACATATCATTGCCACATATCAGTGCCGCCTATCATTGCCCGTGATTGCCACATATTAGTGCCCATCATTGCCACATATCAGTGCCGCCCATCAGTGCCCATCATTGTCGCATATCATTGCCACCTGTCAGTGCCCATCATTGCAGTATATCAGTGACCATCATTGCCCCCTATCAGTGCCCATCAATGCCCCATATCATACCGCCTATCAGTGCCCATCAGTGAAGCCTATCAGTTCCCATCATTGCCGCATATGGGTGCCCACCATTACTGCCTATCAGTGTCTCCTATCAGTGCCCATCATTGCCACCTATCAGTGCCCATCATTGCCGCGTATCAGTGCAGCCTCATCAGTGCACATCAGTGAACCAAAATTCTATGGTAAGAATAAAATACAAAATATGATTTTAAAAGTTTTTTCTCTTCTTAACATTTGGTAGTCCTATACCAAAAAATTCTAAGAAGTATCTTTTTTTTAATCTCAGGGGCAAAATGTTAGAAATATTGTATATATCATACAATCATTCCATAAATACATACCACATACACTGCATACATAATTTGAGGAAAATATGCATATAAAATAGTTAACCATTTGCCAATAAAAAGAAACATGACCCCGGATTTCATTTGAAAAATCTGGTCACCTTACTGTATATACCCAGGATGGAGATAGATGCACAGAGAAATAGTGGAACAGTGCAGATGACAGCACAAAGTCAGAAACAAAGGGGTTGATTTACTAAAGGCAAATTGACTGTGCACTTTGCAAAGTGAAGTTGCACTCTGCAAGAGCGGTTGCTCCAGAACTCAGTAAATGCTCGGGAGCTCTGCTGACTTCCATCATCCAACCATGTGCAAGCAAAATTCCTGTGTTTTTTATTTTTCTTGCATGTGATTGGGTATTCTTTGCAAAGTAAAGCTTTACCTCATTTACTAATCTCTGGAGCAAATGCACCTGCAGAGTGCAACTGCACTTTGCAAAGTGCATAGTCTAGTTGCCTTTAGAAAATTAACCCCAAAGAGCCAGGTGAAAAAGCAGGCTCAAAAGGAATGGAACAGTGCAGATAACAGCACACAGCCGGTGTTGCAGAACTAGGTGAAGAAGGACCCGCAATGGAAGATTGGAACTGTATGAATGAGACTACATGGTCAGCAACAGATATCAAGTGGTGGACCCCAGTGCATGTGTTAAACTGTAGACACAACACTCAATGTAGATGACAACACACAGGTTGCACACCTGCTGTACAGAGTCAGGTGAAAAAGGTTCCACAGTGGAACAGAGCATTGCAGATAGCAGCACAAAGCCAGGTACTGAGCGCCAGTAAAGAAATTGAGAAATGAAGATGGCAGCACACCACCCAGCAAATGGAGAAAGAGCTACAGTGGAGGTTTAAAACAGTGCAGATGCCAAAATGGAATGGGCAACTCTCTAGAACAGCACAGGCAGCAGTCTGTTACCTATGGGGAAAAGTAAAAGAAAAAGTGGAACAGTACTGATGACAACATGTAGCTGTCATCAGAATAAGAGCAGAAAGGGAGGTGGCACATGATTCCTGCGGGTATAAAGCATAATGGTGGTTATTTACAAAAGGCAAATCCACTTTGCACTACAAATGCAAAGTGCACTTGAAATTGCACTGAAAGTGCACTTGGAAGTGCAGTCGCTGTAAATCTGAGGGGTAGATCTAAAATGAGGGGAAGCTCTGCTGATTATATAATCGAATCATGTGCAAGCTAAAATGCTGTTTTTTGACCCCTATGATAAGGGGGTCTCAGGGGATTTGGGGAGAGAAGGGGGGAGAGGGTGGGAAGGGAGTACTACATAGGTTTGATAATGCTCACTTGGGGAGGGGGGAGGGGGGCTGGTTGGATGTGGTGGGGGAGATCAATGAGGTCACGAGGAAAGCTCCTAGGGCTGGCCAAGATAGGCAATGGGGTGGGGATAATGGCTCAAATGTAGTAAGGGTTAAAGATTTCAGAACACAGTTAATGGATGTGGTAACGTTGAAAGCAAACAAGAAGATGCACTTAAATAGTACAAAGACAGGACAGGGATTAAAAATAGCACAGAATAGGTCTGGGGAGGAGGCGCGAGGGGACGGGATGAGTCTCCTTCTGCTTCCGACCTGTGCCCCTTTTTCACAAAAGATTGACGAAAGTAACACTGATGGGTATTTTTCTTTAATCTTATTTTTTTTTGGGGTTTATTGGTGAACCGAGGTAGAGGGTTAAGGGATCCTTGGCGGGGAGGGCACGGGTACCAGTATGCTTTTGTGATAATAGTGAAGGGTTGTTTTCCTTTGTTTCCTTTTTCTTTATTTAATGTTAAGGTATTGACGCAGTCTCCTCTTGTGGCCCTGTTGTATACATCATTAAGTTGGGAATTAATCCCTCTACGGTTTCGTTATTATTGGTATTTTCTTATGCTAAGTGTTTTATGCAGGTTAAGGTGTTTGGTATAACCTCATGGAATATAAGGGGGATGAGCGATCCTATTAAAAAGGCCACGGTTTTTTCGGAACTGGAAGCTTGTGGTACAGAAGTGATATGCCTGCAGGAAACACACCTGACAAACGAGACTAAAACACAAATTAAAAATAAAAAATTCCAGACACAGTATCATTCTGTGTACTCCTCTTACTCAAGAGGTGTGAGTATTTTGGTTAAGCGCGGGTTGACGTTTTCCTGCAGGGATGTCAGTATCGACCAGCTGGGTTGCTTTATTTTTTTGTATTGTTTAATTGAGGGTAGCCCTTTTGTTATAGTAAACTTGTATATCCCTCCTCCATTTAGGATGGACGTTCTGCTACAGCTGGTAAGGTTTATGGAAGATAAAGAAGGGGTGCCTGTTATTGGAGTAGGGGACTTTAATGCCGTACTGAATAACAGGCTAGATAGGTTTCCCCCTGGGCAGGAGGGAAGTAGTGTGTCTGAGGGCAGATTGGCCCAGTTTCTGGAGGAGATGGGGTGGTGTGACCTATGGAGAGTGCGCTTCCCTAATATATACCAATACTCTTGTTTCTCGGGGACCCACCACACCCTCTCCCGTATTGACTTGGCCATCGGCAATCAGGAAATCCAGCCTTTTATTAAGAAAATTGAATACCGTCCAAGGGGGGTGTCGGACCATTCCCCGCTGATAGTAAAAATAGGGGTGCAGGGCTGTGATACCCAGAGGGTATGGTCATTAAACCCAACATGGTTGGAGGTAATTGGGAATAAGGAGGAAATTAAGGCAAGGTTAAGTGAGTTTATTGAACATAATGCTGGCTCTGTGTCTGAAGGGGTGGTTTGGGATTCCTTAAAAGCGTACCTGAGAGGGCTCCTGATCCAACAGATATCAATAGCAAAGAAACAATCAAGGGTAAGGGGGGAGGCTATCAGAGATGAAGTGATGGTAGCAGAAAGAAAGTACGTGGCGGATCCAAGCCCGGTAAATCAAGAGTGTTGGATAAGGAAACAACAGGATTATAAAAGGGAAAGTATTAGAGTTGCAGAAAATAGGAAACTTTTCCAGAGACAGAGGAATTTTGGGGAGGGGGAGAGTGTTGGCCGGTTGTTGGCCATGCTGGCCAGCACCAATGCACCCTCCTCAACAATCCCTCTAATTAGGACACCAGAGGGGGTGATTTCATCGGACTCAGGGGTAATAAGGGAAAGGTTCTTTGAGTATTATAAAGAGCTGTATAGGTCACAACATTGGGCAGAAAGGGGTGAGATGGAAAAATTCTTGGACGGCGCTGAGATGCCGGGCCTTTCGGCTGCAGATAGGACAAGTCTAGAAGCCCCTATAACTCTGGAGGAAATGTGGCAAGCTATATCAGATATGCCTAATCGGAAAGCTCCGGGCCCAGATGGTCTTCCAGTTGAAATCTATAAACAATATGGGGAGGTGCTGGTCCCGGAGCTTCTGAAGACATTGAACTGGTCGGCGACCGTCGGGGGTCTACCATCTTCGATGTCCGAAGCAACAATAGTTTTAATCCAGAAGGAAGGGAAAGATCAAGTAGACACATCTTCATATAGGCCAATCTCTTTGTTAGGGTCTGACGTTAAGATTTTGGCAAAAGTCCTGGCAGCTAGGCTAAATAAGTGCATTGCTACCCTGGTACACCCAGACCAATCTGGGTTTATACAGAACAGAGCTACTAGCAAAAATATCAGAAGGACATTCCTGAATCTTCAGACCCCGACTGCAAACACAGGATCCAGAGCTGTCCTATCTTTGGATATTGCCAAAGCATTTGACACTCTGGAGTGGGGCTATCTGTGGTGGGTTCTGGAGAGGTTTGGTGTCGGCCCGGGGTTTATTGGGTGGCTTAAAATACTGTATCAACATCCTAGCGCCAGATTAAAAATCAATAACGCATACTCGCGGAAGATATCCATTGGGAGGGGAACTAGGCAGGGTTGTCCGCTTTCACCCCTGCTGTTCGCCCTGGCAATGGAGCCCTTTGCGGAAGTTGTGAGAAAAGCTGTCGGTTTGCAGGGATTTAAGAGGAAAGGGGGAGAAGAAAAAATAGCCCTATATGCTGACGACGTTTTAATATTTCTGGGGGACACAGGGCCCTCATTAATAAAAGCAATGCAGCTGGTGGAAGGTTTTGGGAGGATATCGGGGCTGAGGGTCAATTGGGAGAAGTCGGTCCTCCTCCCGGTTGACTCGGCTAGTGCCCTGCTGCCACAGGGAGTACCCCGAGTTAAAATAGTGGAAAAATTTAAGTATTTGGGAATAGTGATCTCTGGTTCCCCTGACCAGTTTATTAGAGATAACTTAGTCCCAATCCTAGAAAGATTTAAAAGGAAAAAGGATATCTGGTGCCGGCTCCCTCTGTCGGTAGCAGGCCGGATAAACCTGATTAAAATTATTTGGATGCCGCAGTTAATGTACATACTCCACAACTCTCCGGTCTGGATAAAAAGAGACTGGTTCGTTAAAATAAATTCCCTTTTCCGTGAGTTAATATGGAAAAAAGGGCAGGCTAGGATTAGTCTACAGACATTGCAACGCTTGACGGGGGAGGGAGGTTTGGCGGTTCCTCACCCATATAAGTACTTTCTTTCTGCACAATTACAACAGCTGGGAGGATGTGAAAAGAGGGGGGAGATGAACAACAGCAGGGAAATTATGCTATCAGGTAACCCGCACAATTCCTTGGCAGGGGCATTAGAGGCTGAAGCTATCCACTGCGCGCTACCAACATACAAATTGGTGGCAAAAATCTGGCGGGTAGTGAAGGCGGAGTTGGGATATGAGGGCTTTACGGAGTTCTCACCTTTATGGAACAATAAGCAGCTGAAGGAACTCGATTTTGTTGGGAAAAACAGGTGGTGGGAAGAGTGTGGTTTGGTCCGGTTGGCCCAATTGTATAAGGATAAGGTCCTCAAGTCCTTTCTGGAGCTAAGAAGTGAATTTGGAATTCCAAACGAATCCTTTTACTACTACCTCCAGATCAGACATGCCCTAGATAAACAGTTTAAGTCCAGGACGATGGAATGGAGCAAGGCCCCCCTCCTTAATAGTGTGGTATTAACATCTAATTTTAAGGGAATGATTTCAAGGATCTATGGACAACTGATGGCCAGAATGGCAAATACTCAAACGCTCTGGCGGGCCAGGGAGGGATGGGAGGCGGATGCGGGGGAGTTGACAGACGACCAGTGGAATAGAATACTGGCGTTAGGCCCTCTGGTGTCGGTCTCTCCGTCGCAGCGGGTGTCCCACCTCTTGCTGATACACAGAGCTTATTACACCCCAAAGAAGTTGTTTAGGTTTGGTCGTAGACTAGATGAGAAATGTCCTAGATGTGGTGAGACGGGCGATCTCATACATATGGTGTGGAGATGCCCGAAATTAGCCAGATACTGGACCGAGATACTGAAGATCATCGAATCTAGGTTCAGGATAAGTCTGGATTTGGAGGCTAAGGTGTGCGTGCTGGGCTTGATTGGCCAGAGAATGGGAAATAAGCTAAAAATTACAGCAGTGGTTAGATGCCTCTATCAAGCGAGGAAACTGATAGCCCAGTCCTGGCTATCGGCGGCCCCTCCTACCCCGGAAGACTGGGTTAGAACTATGAATGGACTGGTGAGAACAGAGAGAATAACTTATATTAGAAGAGGAAGCTATGGGAAGTTCAGGAATATATGGGATCCGTGGATCCAAGAGATGGGTATTGACCGGGGGTGCCTGTAGACGGGGTATGGACTGGGGGTTCCCGCAGGCCGGGCCGTAAAGGGTCTCGAGACTAGGTGTGTGGGAAAGGTATGAAAGGGCAATTGGTAAATCTCGAATTATCTTTCAACGGTAGACTAACTTACTGAGGCATGGTGTTAGAGTTTCTCCTGATAGAGCCAGTGGGTTGGGGGGGAGGGGGGTGGGCACAAAGGGTTTGGATAAAATATTAAAAGGTATGATGGTATTTGTGTGAGATACTAGAGGGGGTCGTCCAGGCCCCTGAAAATGATTTTATACTCGTATTAAATTGGGATGTTGTAATATGTATTTGTATACCTTGAAAAATTAATAAAAAGGATTGAAAAAAAAAAAAAAAAAAATGCTGTTTTTTATCTTCCTTGCATGTCCCCCTTGGATCTACAGCGACTGCACTTCCAAGTGCACTTTCAGTGCAATTTCAAGTGCACTTTGCACTTGTAGTTTGCATTTGTAGTGCAAAGTGGATTCGCCTTTCGTAAATAACTCCCATTGCATATACTGCTAACAATAAAACAGGACATGCTTGCTTTAAATTATACAGAAGGTTAACTGTCTGTTTACAATGTAAATTGTAATATCCATTGTGTTTTTACCATAGTTGTCCATGTTGTGAAGCTCTAATAATGATCCTACTTTAAAATATATGTAAGTCAATATATAGCAACCACAAATCCTTGATTGTACATTTGTTTCCTTTCAAAAAACGTGCAGTAGAATTATAAAACAATTTTGATTATAAAGAATTTTGATTATAGAGAATGTGTTACCTAAATTTGTTTTGTTTAGTGTATGGAGTATGAAATGGTTGGAAACCATTGAATGTGTTTATGGCTATCTGTGTCCTCTTTGTGAACATTCACCTTTTCTATTTTACAGTTGTCAACAGAACAGTAGATGAGGGGATATATTTCTATGAGGACACTTTTTCACTGACAAAAATGTATAAGGTTAATTCCCCTCACTTTCTGTTGCATTTCCATTACAGAAAGTATGGGGATCTTACACCAACGGGACAAAGGACAGCAAAAAATAATCTTGATAAGTAGATGAAGAGGTGGAGTGTTGAATCCCTGGTTTGGGTTAAATGTGGAGCTCACAGTGGGCAACTCTCTAAGGTGCATGGACCATGGTTAGACCATTTGGATGTTATATTGAAAGATTGTAGGAAGAAGAGCGCCACACTGTTTTTATAGTCCAAAAATGATTTATTGGTCACAAATTTTGTTCAGAATAGCCAGCATGTTTTGCGGGTTCTACTGGCTTCTTTTCATCAGGGCTTGAAAGTTATATGACCTGAGATTACCTGGATGGTGAATTAATATCCTGCAATTGAAATTAGGTCAATAGTACAAAGCCCGATTGGTTTGAATGAAGTAGAGGATGCTAGTTCACAGAGTTGAGTTAAATTAGTGGAGGTCCATGCTTTAAAAGATTTAGGGGAAGACCAAGCAGGATAGAAAAGTGGATTTTTCAGAAATGATAAAAGAGGTATATGGGGAGATTGTAGTCCATTTACTAATTTAAATTTTTCCCAAATGGCTAGTTTTTTACGGTCAGAGGAAATAGACCATACGAGGTTGGTTATTGAAAGTGGGTCACAATCAATTGATTACAGCGCAACCCAAAGCAGAATTTCAAGTTTTGCGTGACATTTAGGGCTATGGGTTAATTGAGCTGCATGGTAATAGGTGGTAAAATTAGGAAACCCTAGTCCCCCTTTGGGCTTTGGAAGGTAAAGAGTGTGTTTGGGCAGACGGGGTTTCAAGGAGTCCCAAACAAAAGTTAATGCCTTATGTTGTAGTATTCTGAGAAAGTATGCTGGAATAGGGATAGGTAAAACTCGAAAAAGATAAAGAATTTTGGGCAGTATAGTCATCTTTATTACGTTAATTTTACCTATCCAAGATCATGGTGGAGAGGACCATTGTGTCAGAAGATTAGATATTTGACGCAAAATTGGAGGATAATTGGTAGTGAAAATATCACAAAGATTGGTGTGAGAGTTATCCCTAGGTAAAGAAGGTGTGAAGTGGACCATCAGAAAAGGAGGGATGTTTGCGCTTGTTGTAAAATATGAGGAGGTAAAGATATATTTAAGGCTATAGATTTTTTGAGAGTTAATGATTAGACCAGATACGTGGGCAAATTGATAAAGTTTACTTATAAGATTAGGAGCAGAAATATGAGGGGATGACATAAAGATTAAGATATTATCAGCAAATAGGCAAAGTTTATGTTGGTGACCAGATAAATCTAGACCTTTATTAGAGGGGTCAGTACGGATTGATTGAGCAAGGGGTTCAATAAGTAGGGCAAATAAGAATGGGGAAAGTGTACATCACTGACACGTACCCCTACAGATGTCAAATAGGTTTGATTTATATCCAGCATATTTAACATAAGCTTTGGGATTTTTGTATCATGAGGAGACGCAGCTAAGAAAATGAGGACCAAATCCCCAATGCTGCAGGACAAAATGTAGGTAATGCCACAAAACTGTATCCATTGCTTTTCTGATATCCAAAGATAAGAGACAGATGGGTATTTATCGTGATTTAGCTGCTTGAATTAGTAAAGTAGACCTGCGTACATTATCTGCCACTTGACGCTATGGGATAAAGCCAACCTGGTTCTCTTTATTTATTAAAGAACCTAATACATTATTTAAGCGGGTCGCTAAGACTTTCGCTAGTAACTTAATGTCAAGGTTGAGTAAGGATATGGGTCTATAGCTAGAACAATATGTATCGTCTGACTGAGGTTTTTTGGATCATTGAAATTATAGCCGTTAGGGGCAAAAGGATTGATCGTTGAGAGAATTAAATGTAGGGGTGCAACGGATCAAAAAACTCACGGTTCGGATCGTTCCTCGGATCAGGAGTCACGGTTTGGATCATTTTCGGATCAACAAAAAAAAATCTCCCCCACTGTAATATCCACAATCTCCCCCACTGTAATAATATATTAGCAGGGTATGGCAGAGTATTGCAGGGTATTGGCAGGGTATTGGCGGGTATATTGGCAGAGTATTGGCAGAATATTGGCAGGGTATTGGCAGGGTATGGCAGAGTATTGGCAGGGTATGGCAGAGTATTGACAGGGTATGGCAGAGTATTGGCACAGTATGGAAGAGTATTGCAGAGTATTGGCAGGGTATGGAAGAGTATTTTCAGGGCATTGCAGAGTATTGGCAGGGCATTGCAGAGTATTGGCAGGGCATTGCAGAGTATTGGCACTGCTGCCATCCGAACTCTCCCCTCCACTGTACAGATCAGTACACAGAGGGGAGAGAGGAACCGGCGTCATGACATGACGCCGGTTTGTTACAAGTGATCGCTCTGTCATTTGACGGAGAGATCACGTGGTAAACGGCCGCAGGGTGTACCAAGTTGGCTGCCGCTCCGGAGCTAGGCCGAAGCCGCGGCCTTTCCTATGGTCAAGGCCACAGAGCGCTCCGCGGATCGCGGGTGTCCCGATCCGCGGGGGTTGATCCGTACAGATCACGGATCGATGACACCCCTAATTAAATGCGTCTGTTAACATTGGAGCAAGGATATGAGAGAATTTCTTATAGTATAGGGCAGAGAAGCCATCTGGGCCTGAACGATTATTTGGTTTAGGAGAGTTAATTTCGATAGCTGTAATGGGGCTTTCAAGACAATTGCGTTGTTCTAAAGGAATAGTAGGGAGTTTGATTTGTGAGAAAAATGATTCTGCTGAAGTGTGATCAAAATATCCTTCCTTTTTATATAAGGAGGTAAGATGTTTTTGAAAGGTGTGGAGGATGTTTACTGATTATTATTAAATGTATCATGAGATAATTTCAGTCGAATCGGTTTAAAGGGGAGAATTTGTGCTCGGGCTAAAAGAGTGTCTGGTTTATTCACTTTAAGATAAAATTTATGTTTAGACTTACATAACATTTTATCTACAGATTCTGATAAAAAAATTCAAGGTTTAAATGTGCTTTATCAAACTGTAATTTAGTCATAGGGGTAGGATTGGATTGAGAGATTGTGTGGCATGTATTTAATTATGCTTCTAATTTTTGTTTTAGTTGTTGTTTTTCTCTTTTAAGAAATGAGGCTTGGTGTATACAAACCCCACGGAGAACAGGTTTATGAGCTTCCCATAGGGTCAGTGGGGATATATCAGGGGTCTCATCATTGGCCAGGTAATCTTTTATGGCTATTTCTAGATCAGGGGAGTGTGATGGATGAGATAGGATTGAGTCAATTAATATGTAGAACCTTGTGTTTTGGGTATTAGAGAAGTGAAAGTACAGCACAGTGGTCAGTCCATTTAAAAGGGATAATAGATGAAGAAAAGAGTTCAGGGATCATGCTTATTGAGATCAAAATGTGATTAATACAGGAAAATGATTTATGGGGATGAGAATAAAAAGTAAATTGGCGCCTAGCAGGATTGATTTCATGCCAAGAATCTAATAAAGAGTGTTGTTGAAGAAGTTGTTGGAACTTACCAGATTGAGAACTAGATGCAATAGGAGTTGGGGATTTATCTAGAAAAGGATAAAGGACTTGATTTGAATCTCCACAGATTAAAAGTGTGCCCATTTTATGAGTATCAATTACCTGTAATAAATGGGAGAGGAATGAGGATGAAGTTTTGTTAGGAGCATAGTAGGATACCACTGCGATTAGAGAATCGAATAGATATCCCGTAAATATAAGATAGCAACCTTCTCGGTCTTTGATCTCTGTCAGAAGGGAAAAGGGTGTAGTACGATGAAACGCTATTAGCACCCCTCATTCTTTCGTTTTGGCAGAGGCTGTGAAAACTTGCAGATAAGCTGAACCAAAATATTTAGGGAAACGTACATCTTCGCCAGCACACCATGGATCAGCAATAAGTTGTCCTAGAAGGTTTTAATGAAAGGAAGTCACATCACAAAGAAAGGTGCAACGGTTTCTGGGCCGCGCAGGACCCCTTCGTCAGGCATGTGATGATCATCACATGCCTGACGAAGGGCTCCTGTGCAGCCCCGAAACATTGCACCTTTCTTTGTGATGTGACTTCCTTTCATTAAAACCTTCTTGGACAACTTATTGCTGATCCATGGTGTGCTGGCGAAGATGTACGTTTGTTTAATGCTTCCAGGACCCAAATGGTAATCGCTGCAGCACCCACCATTTTATGAGCCATTTTACCAGGAACATATGAGATAGGAATATTGAATAGACCAAAATATTTAGGGGTCACCTTATCTGCGAAATGGTTTTCTTGGAGGCATACAACATGTGCTTTTGAGGAAGCTAAGGAGCGAAAAACTTTAGTTCTCTTTTGTGGGATATTTAGACCTTGTACGTTTAACGTGAGGACATTTAAGAGGGCCATCGGTAAATCTTAAAGGAAATATTGTAATATGCTGCATTCATAGATTGTGAGTCCACAATTACCCCGGGGGGGGGGGGGGGCAAGAACCAAGAGGGGAGTAGAGACAGACTAAAAAGGAAGCCAGAGAGGATAGGAGTCATATAGTCAAATAATAGTAAGTAATTTGTGCGAATAAGAAAAGTAAAAACTCAGAGGCCTAGTATCTATCCGAGGAGGTCCTCCAATAATGATCAGAATGGAGGTTTATCCTAGGACAGAAAGATAGGGGGAGCAGTGACAACTTTCTCGAGACCCCAACGGTCTAGATATATATACAGAAAAAGAGAAATACTTGGACACCCAAGTTCGACTGTTGAGAAAAAAAAAACGAGCAAGGGTAAAAAAAATAAAGCTTAATTAGCTATTAACAACTATACTGTAAGGTGAGTATATATACCTACAGGTAACCCTAGGGAAAAAATACATTAAAATAAGATACTGTATAGTTTGCATAGCAATATTACGTATCATAGGATTGTCAATAATGAAGAAGGAAAATAGTGATATTGATAAACAGTATCATTAAATATAAAACAATAGAAGTACTTCAATTTAAAAAATAACTAGATTTTATAAATATAAGTAAATAAGGTAATAATCAAAACAATAGGTATCTCATTGGTTAAAGGGGGGGAGGAAAAAAGGGGGTAAATAGATAAAACATAAAATATGTTTCTCTGAGGTTGTGGAGGTTGAAAGGGAAAGTTCAAAACTTAATAGAACAGTATTATTTTTAATAAGTTCAGTCAGATTATACTGAAGGTGGTAAATTACTTGTGACCAAAGAAAGGCAAAGCCTTAAGATTGAATACACTTCAAGATGAGGAGTGAAAGTCATTCAGTCCATTGTGTCTACAGGATCTATATCAGGAGAATTGAATCGACTTCTTGAGGAATCGACTTCGAGGAATTTTGTCGGCCTCTATCTTTTTCAGATTTGGAGGATTCTTGAGGGGAGCTGGATGTTGTGCGTCAACAAGGGCTAGTTGAAGATCTTTCGATAAGTTGTAGTTTTTGTAGAGTGTTTTGTAGTTCATCTGAGGATATACAGGAATGTTTGACACCTTGATAGGTAAAGCGGATAGAAAGTGGGAATCCCCATTGATAAGGGATCTGGCGTTGCTGTAGATTATGAAGTAAGGGTTTCAATGCATGTCATTTAGCCACAGTAATTGGGGAAAGGTCAGCAAAAAGCTGATAAGGATGATCTTGAAAGATGAGGGAATCTTTTCCTCTAGCTGCAGCCATGAGTTGTTCTTTGGTGCGATAGAAGTGGAATAATATCACGAGGGGGACCTTCTGGTTTGTGTGGTGTTAAAGCTCTGTGAATCCTATCCACCTCCAAACGATCGACCGGGATTGACGGTAGTAGTTCTTGGAAAAGTAGAATGAAGGTCAACAATAGTCTCAGTTATTCCTTGTATATGAAGATTTGATCGACGTACTCTAATTTTAAAGTCCTCTAAGCATGATTGCAGAATAAGGTTTTCTTCCTTAAGAGTCTCTAATTCAATACCATGGGACAGTACATTCGTTTCCATGTCATCCACTCTGATTTCTAGGTCAGAAGTGCGCTGGCCTAACTCACGGATTTCTTTTGTGAGACTTTCAGTTATATAGTCTGAGGTCTGCTATAAGAGTTTCTGTAACATTTTTTCTATTTATCTCAAAATATTTGGATGTAGGGAATCTGTTTGTTTTTCTTGTGAGGTGGTGCTGTATTCACAGTCAGAGTCAATATAGGTATCCTGAGGTAACTGCAGTTGCTTAGCAGCACAAGATGTGCCTGTGTGTGAGGAAGGAGGCTGTGCCATTTTACAGGGGCCTCTTGACTGTGTATCCTTGGCACTCTTTAGTTTATTTTTACCTCGGGCGGCACCAAAGACCATTTATTTATCCCAGGGTCACTGAGGAGGCTTATGGTAAGATTATTTTCAGTTTACAATGCCTTGCGGGTGTCTTTATCAGCCGAGGAGGCCCGAGAGATGTGGAGCTTCAGCTGGACATGTCTGTCGCCGGCGACTTTGCTTCCTCCCCTCCCCTAAATAAGAGTTTTACTCAGTTTGTGAATAAATCATGATTGGCAAATAAAAACACATATAACAAATGAGAAAACAGAAGGAAACAATACTTAGAACACATTTTCCAAATGAAAAGAAACATTTTAAGATATATTAACAGATTCCCTGACCTAATAATGATGTATCTCAAGGGTGTTAAAGCAACACATGTATAAGTAGTTTACTCTTACACTTATGTGCTTGGTTGAGATTTTATGTTTTCTTCATTCACTCTTTCTCCTCCTTTTTGTAAAGCTTTCATTTAAAGCCAGACGATTTGGCAACCTAATCCCAGGTTATTAAAGGTGTTCATGCCAAGATTTTCTAGATCGTATGCCAGCACAATTATCATGTTTTAAATGGAATGTCTTTGTAAGGGACTTTAAGTAAGGCAGCAGGGACATGTAAAAAAAGATAGGCTAAAATGTTATTTTCCTTTTTTAACAACAATTAAAATACTGTTGACTTTATAATAAAGTATTCCATAGAATTGCAATTGTTAAAGCCCAACTCCAGGAAATGTGAAAGTTTTGTTACGCCTGCACTGCAAGGGTTTACTGCTTGTTTAGTCTAGGGGAGAGTAAAATAACTTTTACTTACCTGATTCTCCACTCTTGCAGCAGGCGGCACTCCCACCTGCTCTGGCGGTGGACTGTCCCTCTGCATCATCACATCCAATGCACTGTAATGGACCCTGCATTGATCTTGGTGGCATCAGGACATTAGACCCTTGGAGTGCATAAGAGAAGAGGTTGCAGGGACTGGTATAGCAGTGCAGAGGAGCAGTGGTTCAGGTAAGTAAATTTACTTTAACCAGTCCCCTAGACCTAAACGAGCAATTAACCTTATAATATGGGTGCAGACACATTGAAAGGGATCATTTTCAAGTTTCCTGGAGTTGGGCTTTAAATTCCCCAGCAATTTTCTCTATTTTATGTCTGATTGATTGTTAATACTGTCTACCTGTGACCTTGATGAAGGCCTCTGCCAAATATTTTTCCTGTTTTGTTGTCATGTTTTTAGAAAACTTTGGGCTTGATTTACTAAAGAATATTTGCGGACACTCGTGCATTGATGTGTCAACAAACTAACTCAATAACTTGCTCACCGTATTTAGTAATTGCATGGAGACAGAATTTATTCTGCACATCAGGTAGAGTGAACATACAGCAAATTCTATAGAAAATGTCTATAAGCACTGTATGCTTCAGCAAAGTGGTGGCATACCTAAAAAAATATATATACTTAAGTTTTTTGAGGCAATAAAACTTTTAGTTCACATTTCAAGTAGGAATAATACTTTGGGGTTGATTTACTAAAACATGAGAGTACAAAATCTAGTGCAGCTGTGCATGGTAGCCAATCAGCTTCTAACTTCAGCTTGTTAAATTAATCTTTGACAATAAAATCTGGAAGCTGATTGGTTTCTATGCAGAACTGCACTAGAATTTGTACTCTCCAGTTTTAGTAAATCAACCCCTTTGTGTAGGACAATGCTGCACACAAGTGCAGAAGTGCAAACTTTTGGCACCTACACAATTCCATATGCCTCTACTGGTTTATTGACATATTAGAGAGCTGATTCTTCCTAGGAAAAAATTACACCTTCTCATATCGCTCAATTGCTCAACTTTGACAATGAGAGACAAAGGAGTTGATTTATCGAGCAAAGTAAAATTTGGAAAATGCATAGTTATTTTGCAAACTAAATTTTGGTAAATATTCAAATAGTAAACCACCCCAATTGTGTTCACATTCTACAAACTCCAGTCTTTAAAAACATATCTGCTTCCCCTGCAGTAACAGCCCACCAAAAGTAATCTATTGATAAGACTATTGAAAGATACGTTATCTGTTGTCTCTCAGGCATATAAAGGACCTGTCTTATCACATTTTGGGGTTGTGTTCGATATGTGCAAAGAGAGATCACACAAATACTTACAAGTATAACATTTATTAAAAGCAATGACAGATAAAGATAAAGAAAATATGCCAAGAATACTTAACTATAGATACTGTTTCGCCATTTAGTGCCCCATAAAGTCGTGGCCAGGTAATCAGACTCTGTTTGCAATATGATCCCTCAAGGACTTGGTCAGTTTACTATTACACATTCCTAACAAATGAGTCATTCAAGATAACCAGAATAACCAGGATATTAGAGACTTTATTCAATATTTGTGAAGCCAACATTAATAATGAATATGAAATATGTAATTTCCCGATCAGCGTCTAAATCAGTACCTGAAAAAAAAGCAAATCAAATATAAAATAAATAAATCAATGATAAATAATTAAATCAGACAATGAAAAATATTAATTTTCCCAATTATTAATTCAGATGCTGTGGCTGACATTGGCACTTAATGTGTGAGTTTTAAATACTCACATAAATAAGTGCAATGTCATTAATACTTCATCAATTGTGGAAATGTCCCTATTGTTCTTATCTTTGTACCTGGAAATCCTACTTGATCCTTTATTAATGTTACCACAAGCAATTTACACATAATAAAAATGTTTCCTATGTATGTCATACTTATGTGATATCCTTTGAGTCAGAAGGCTTTGTCTATTTTATTTTGTGGTAAATTTCTGGAGATGTACAAATTACATAAAATTTATGTTGGGAAAAATTACAGAAAAGTGCATTTCCTAAAAAAATGTACAATACAGGGTAGGTTACAAATGTAGAAACCTCTGAAAGGAAAAATTTGTCCGGGATTCGAAGGTGAAAAGAACAAAGCGTTTTCTGGGACTCAAGTGCTTAAATAATATGTTACACTCACATTTCATATTCCTGATATGTGTCTGTTGAACCATGCTAAAACGTATCCTGTTCTCTTTGTATTGCTTCCTTTGTTTGAAATACCTTGTGAACCTGCCAGTTTCCCTGCTTTCCTATTTCAAATTGACCACGCTAGGCATGAGAGCTCATCCATCCCAGTGCTGTCAGTTTTATAGCTATGCTGGGAGGAAAGCCTGCCTGTCCTCCAATGGCCATAATGTGTGCTGACATACCCACTCCCCCCTGCACAGCCATTCACTGGGAAAATCAGTGTACTGCTTCTTCTTCACCCCTACCTCTCCAAGTCCTTTATGAGAAGAGAGATTAAGTGATCTCTAACAAATATATATATATATTTTCTTATTGTAGAGCACTCGATCCACTCGCACAGTGTCCATAGTGCTAGCTAAATATTTTGAATGGCAGACTAAAAGTAGGATTAGCTTGCTTTGTATTTAATACTTGGTAAAAAAAAAAAGGTCAGTAATTGTCAGCCAACACTTTTAGCATTTTGTGATTCATCTAAAGAAATTGTTCTTGTGAGATCAAACAGAATGCCATGTCCTGTCTGTCACTAAATTATTATTTATGTCATGCGTGAAGCCAGCCATACACCTTTACTTTTTGGTGCATTGCATTCCCACATGTTATGTCAAGGCAGCCCATTCTTTTACATACCAACATATCAGAACAGACACAAAAGCACCTGCCTCTTTTCAGTGAAGTATGCATGGTAGTGCATTACAGTGCGCTGGAGTGTACCGCAACACAGGTGCATTGCCCTAATACATTGGGTTGCTATTGAAAATTAATAGCACTGCAACTCACTTTTAAATTAAAAGCCCTTGATGTGCCTTGTGGCAAAGCATAGGTGTCTCAGGACCCTTAATGTGAACTTTCTTGTCACCAGTCATAGACCCTGCTACTACCAAAAATTGTACTCCAAAGTTCTGTGCTATTCTTAAAGTGATACTAAAGTCTTGTTTAAAAAAAACATGTTATACTTACCTCCTATGTGCAGTTGGTTTTGCACAGGGCAGCTTGTATCCTCCTCTTCTCGGGTCCCTCTTTGCTGCTCCTGGCCCCTCCCTCCTGTTGAGTGGCCTCACAGCAAGCAGCTTGCTATGGGGGCACCTGAGCCGAGCTGCAGCTCCGCGTGTCTATTCAGACACGGAACTGCCATTCAGCCCCGTCCCCTCTCTCCCCTGATTGGCTAACTGAGTTTGATTGACAGCCACAGGAGCCACTGGGTGCTGTGTCTCAGCCTAACAGGTGGGAGAGTCCTGGATGGCTGAGGGATTTGTGGACATCGCTGGACAGAGAGGGGGCTCAGGTAAGTATTAGGGGGTGCTGGGCAGCTGCTACACACAGAAGGCTTTTTATCTTAATGCATAGAATACATTAAGCTAAAGAAATCTTTTGCCTTTACAACTCCTTTAATTTATAATTAAACAAATCTACCAAACATCAAATAAATATAAAACATAAATATATAAACACACATATGTATATGTGCGCACGCCAATACAAGTGCGATTGGCAAAAAACATCAGTTGCAAAATTCAAGTTAACACACTAAAAGTGTAAACAATTAAAGGAGAAGTCCAGCCTGAGCTTTTTAGGCAGGGCTTCTCCTATGGGTCACAGGAGTGCAATTTGTTTTTACAGTCCTGTGATGACCGTCAGTCATCATTTTCTCCCAAGAGGAGAGCTGATGACTGACGGTCAGCAGCTCTCCTCTTGGGATTTGAGAGAACCGAGCCATCGGCAATGTTCTCAGTGCAGAGAGGGCGGGGGAGAGCTGCAGCATCGGTCTGATGCTCCATCCACCGAGGTAAGTATGAATCCAAAAAAAAAAAACCCATACTTCTCTTTTAAGTGTCCAAACCATAAGACAGAAAATGTCCATATACATATTTGATTGGTGCAGAAATTAACAAAATTCAGGGAAATGGTATATTTTGTTTAATTAGAACTTAAGGATAGCACAGCATTTTAGAATACAATTTTTCAGCAGGTACAGTGGGGCAAAAAAGTATTTAGTCAGTCACCCATTGTGCAAGTTCTCCCACTTAAAAAGATGAGAGAGGCCTGTAATTGTCATCATAGGTATACCTCAACTATGAGAGACAAAATGTGGAAACAAATCCAGACAAACACATTGTCTGATTTTTGAAAGAATTTATTTGCAAATTATGGTGGAAAATAAGTATTTTGTCAATATTAAAAGTTCATCTCAATACGTTGTTATATATCCTTTGTTGGCAATGACAGAGGTCAAATGTTTTCTGTAAGTCTTCACAAGGTTGTCACACACTGTTGCTGGTATGTTGGCCCATTCCTCCATGCAGATAGCCCCTCTAGAGCAGTGATGTTTTGGGGCTGTCGCTGGGCAACACGGACTTTCAACTCCCTCCAAAGGTTTTCTATGGGGTTGAGATCTGGAGACTGGCTAGGCCACTCCAGGACCTTGAAATTCTTCTTACGAAGCCACTTCTTTGTTGCCCGGGTGATGTGCTTGGGATCATTGTGATGCTGAAAGACCCAGCCACGTTTCATCTTCAATGCCCTTGCTGATGGGAGGAGGTTTGCACTCAAAATCTCATGATACATGGCCCCATTCATTCTTTCATGTACACGGATCAGTCGTCCTGTTCCCTTTGCAGAGAAACAGCCCCAAAGTATAATGTTGCCACCCCCATGCTTCACAGTAGGTATGGTGTTCTTTGGTTGCAACTCAGCATTCTCTCTCCTCCAAACACGACGAGTTGTGTTTCTACCAAATAGTTCTACTTTGGTTTCATCTGACCATATGAAATTCTCCCAATCCTCTTCTGGATCATCCAAATGCTCTCTAGCAAACCTCAGACGGGCCCAGACATGTACTGGCTTAAGCAGGGGGGCATGTCTGGCACTGCATGATCTGAGTCCCTGGCGGCGTAGTGTGTTACTGATGGTAGCCTTTGTTATGTTGGTCCCAGCTCTCTGCAGGTCATTCACTAGGTCCCCCCATGTGGTTCTGGGATTTTTGCTCACCGTTCTTGTGATCATTTTGAACCCACGGGGTGAGATCTTGCGTGGAGCCCCAGATCGAGGGAGATTATCAGTGGTCTTGTATGTCTTCCATTTTCTAATTATTGCTCCCACAGTTGATTTGTTCACACCAAGCTGCTTGTCTATTGCAGATTCAGTCTTCCCAGCCTGGTGCAGGTCTACAATTTTGTTTCTGGTGTCCTTCAACAGCTCTTTGGTCTTCACCATAGTGAAGTTTGGAGTGTGACTGTTTGAGGTTGTGGACAGGTGTCTTTTATACTGATAACAAGTTCAAACAGGTGCCATTAATACAGGTAATGAGTGGAGGACAGAGGAGCCTCTTAAAGAAGAAGATACAGGTCTGTGAGAGCCAGAAATCTTGCTTGTTTGTAGGTGACCAAATACTTATTTTCCACCATAATTTGCAAATAAATTCTTTCAAAAATCAGACAATGTGATTGTCTGGATTTGTTTCCACATGTTGTCTCTCATAGTTGAGGTATATCTATGATGACAATTACAGGCCTCTCTCATCTTTTTAAGTGGGAGAACTTGCACAATTGGTGGCTGACTAAATACTTTTTTGCCCCACTGTATATATATATATTTATTTTTATTTTTATTTTTTTCACATTCTTTCATATTGGACTGATTTATATAATTAATGATATATGTGCTGATTATTATGTCACACCTATGTGGGTCTGGTTAATACTCACATGTTTACATGGTTTTGCGCCCAATTTTTAACATTTTTTTACTCCCGAATCCCTGGCTATATTATTTAGCAGCCCTACGTCAGTAAATGGTGGATGGTCTTGCTCATGTGTAGGGGGGGAATGGTACCACTCGGGATTCCACATTAGTTGTTCTACAATGTACTAATTCCCAGTCTTTCCGAGAAGGCTTAAAATCAAAGTACTTTGCCAACTTTTACAGGGCCTTTTCAATATATAAACTTATGCACAAAATTTGGTCGAAAGTGAAACAGCTACAAAATGTTATAACAGGTTAAATGGTGTACAGCCCTATTTGAATAAACTATTCCTATCTAATTATCGAGTACTGTTCGTGATGCTTTTTTTATTTGCACTAACACACAACTTTTCAGGACAAGCTTTCGGGGTATGTCACCTTCTTCAAGGTCCCAGCAGTACTAATTTACAAAGGTTTTAGCAGAATGTTAAAAAAAAATAATCTCTGAAGGAAAGGAAAATAAAAAAAACAAACACACATACAAACAAACGTACACAATGGTAATAAAACTAGCTTAGTTCTCCATCGGGCCTACAGAACTCCTATTCAACTGTATAAATGGGGTAGGAGGGACTCCCCCTTGTGTCCAAAATGCCAAATCCACACTGGCACTCTGATACACCTATTGTGGGAATGTCCAAAATTGGTTAGATACTGGCAAGATGTGATTAGAGTCATTAATGGTATCTATCAGTTACAGTTACAACTGTGCCTGGTTACTTGTTTGCTTGGTAACCTAGAAGAGGAATTAAATATTATACTCTCCGCATACCTATGTTGCTTTACTTAGGCTACTATATCTTGCTAATAAATTGATAGCACACTCCTAGCTCTCTCCTCGGGTGCCTACGACATGCCTACAATCAGTTAATGCTATACTGATTAGAGAGAAGTATGCAAATCAGCATAGGAATGCAAGTGGCAAATTCACGAAAATCTGGCAGGAATGGCTAGACACCCCTGTGGTGGCTCCGCCTCAGTTGGTCTGTAATAGATTACTTCAGATGTGAGAGCATCATCTTGGATTATTTGGATGGCTGGGTGGGGGGGACAGATGGACAAGGTGAAGCGATGATCAGTCTATCATATACCTGTGGTTACCGGAGACGCCGCTGTGCTCAGCTGTGCCTTCTCCCCAGTGCCCTGTCTGAGGGGACATGTGCAACAGCCCCTCTGCGGTTGCCGGTTATGCCGCTGTGCTCGACTGTGCCTTTACCCCAGTGCCCTGTCTGAGAGGACGTGTGCGGCAGCCCATCTGCATTGGCCTGGGGAGCTGCTGGGCTCAGTCGTGGTGACAGTGTGGAGGAGCAGCTGTAGAGGAGAGATGTGTGACAGAGAGAGGCCGTGATGTATTAAAGACCCTGGGGAATGGGGGGGCATGGCTTGATGTTGGAGAGAGTGGACATGTAGAGGCACAGCTCCGGCTAACAAACGGCATCCTAAAGCTATCCTAGGTCCATTCTCCTCTGGATCAGAACCAATTTACTCCCCACAGCCGTGGGAACACTTCAGGCTGGCATCCATGGTAAAATACGGGTGACCCGCGCCTACATCTGCGGCAGGACAGCTAGAACGTGTCGGTTCCCTAGAGGATGTTGTACACCCTTATCTGTTAATGTACGGGATCACACAGGTGAAATGGCGGCCCTCCACGCAAAAATCGACAATTTGGAAAATTGTTCTCGTAGGAACAATCTCCGCTTTGTGGGGTTCCCGGAGTGGGAGGAGGGCTTTCACCCAGAAAAATTCCTGTACACCTGGTTGAAGGACACTTTTGGGACAGATGCACCCCCCTTTTCTTATGTTATTGAGCATGCACATCGCACCCCTCCGTGTTCCCCTCCTTCTGGAGCTCCCCCCATGCTCCATAATTGCACGGATCCTTAACTTTCGAGATAAGGTTACCATTTTACGTCTTGCAAGAGAGAAAGACCCACTGAAATACAATGGAAACACCATTTCGGTATACCCTGTCTTTTCAGCAGACGTCCAACGACAACGCATCTCCTTTGCGGCGGTGAAGGCCTGTCTGCGCACTGAGGGCCTCCCCTACGCCATGCTTTTCCCCGCTAGATTGTGTATTATCCATGATGGCAAGGCTCACTTCTACACAAACCCTAAGGAAGCCATGGCGTGGCTAAACAATTGTTATGGAGCTGTACCGAGAAGCAAGGCTGTTTAATCACAAGTAGCCAAGTTCCCTGCACATACCTATATGTTACCACATGGCAGTTTCATCATCCCTTATATCCATGGGCAGATGGAGGGACCACATACTATGCCATTAGTTGTCTATGATCCTCAGGAAGCATGCTGCCCCTTCTCCTACTGGTTCCAGAACTGGAATCCTAACGTTTACAGCCTGTCCACATTGGACCAATCCAGACTGGACCCTTTCACAATCCTCAAGGTCAAACTCCTTATGCTACAGACGATATACTGTCACTCACATATCCTTCCAATTACAAGTCCTGACTATCCTGAAGCTGGACCACTTTAATGCTGAGGCATTTTTCCCCTCTCTCCTGTTGTGTTGTTCGGGAGCCAAACCAGACACCATAACACCTCTGTACCAGTTGGTGGCAAAGCCACGGAACAGTTCTCACTTCGTTTAAGTGAAGGTTTTTTTCCATTCAGGGATCCAAGGCTCGCTATGTTTGGGATGGCCAATCGGGGTGGGGGGTACAGGGTTTTTCAGGGACTTCCTAACCTTTTCTTTTTTTGGCTGTTCTTATTTTTGGTTTGGTTTTTGAAAACTCTTTTTCTTGTAATTTGGTTTTTCATGTGTATTTGTGCTGCCTTTAACCTGAATAGTGCCTTGCACCTGTTATTATTATATGTCTCTGCTCATATATATCCCAAATGGCATGGCATGCAATGTTGTGCCTCTGCCACCAGCCCTAAGGATATATACTTTGCACTGTTTGCTGTGCCATTGCCACACCACTAAAAATAATCTCCTGGAATACTAGAGGATTGAACTCATCTCAGAAGTGATCCCTAGTGTTCTCGGTCCTAAAAAAGCAACGACCCCACATTATTTGTCTCCAGGAAATACATCTGGTTGACTCTAAAACATGGTCCCTTAAGCGGCCCTGGCTGGCTCAAGCCCATCATGCTTACTCCAGGGGGGTCTCAGTTTTGTTGGCTAAATCTCTACATGCGGAGGTTTTGCAGCTTAAAACGGACCCAGAAGGCAGGTATATCGTACTTATGATACAAATTGCCTCAGTAACACTCACCTTGGTGACTTTCTATGTACACCCCCATTTTCCCCAGATGTGCTGGTAAAACTGTCACTTATGCTATTATCTAGGCCCCCAGGGCCACTGCTGTATGTGGCTGACTTTAATGCTGTAGTGAGCCCAGCTATGGACCGTCTGGGGCGAGGGGGCAGATCCTTCAATTTCTTTACTGACTGGGCCCAGGTGCATAGACTCATCGAGATATGGAGGTGGAAACATCCAGATATGTGTCAATTTTCTTGCCATTTGGACTCTTTCCACACCATGACTCATATAGACCTGGCATTTGGTACACGAGATATCCTCCCAGTGGTATCTGCCATATCCTACTTACCTATGGGGGTGTCGGATCATGTCCCCCTGGCGGTGGATCTCCTTCTCCTTCTAGGATCAGGCCTGAGTGTGTGGTGCCTGAACTCCTACTGGATGGAAGATGAGATAGTACAGGGAGAATGTAGGAAGGGTATAGTGAACTACTGGACTGAAAATATGGGCACAGTGGACCCGCTTACCGAATGGGAGGCCTTCAATACCACGTTGCGGGGTACTTTTATGTCCATTACTGGCTTTCTACGTAAAAATACCCAACAACATACTGTGGAATTGGAGGCAGCTATGACGTCTGCAGAAAATGCCTATGCCTTTAACCCTAGTCCAGATAAAAGAGATACTTGGCTGCAATATGGCAGAAGGTATGAGCTCCACTTACTGGACTTCACACAAAAACACATGCTACATGCCACACAAAAATCCTTTCAGCATGGTAACAAGGCTGGCTGCCTCTTAGCTTATCTGACTAGACCTGAATGCCCCCCCCCATTTCAATCCCACAAATTATGACTGCACAGGGACAGATTAGTGACGCTCCAAGAGATATCATGAAGACATTTCTGGACTTTTACAAGAACCTGTACTCATCGAGCGCAGAATACACTGACTCCCAACTAAGTGACTACTTGGCCCAGATATCTCTCCCCTCCCTCTCGGTTGAGAACAGTGGAGATGTAGAGGTGCCTCTCTCTGTCAAGGAAATTGCGGTGGCCATTTCGCAACTACCGGCACATAGGACACAAGGCCTAGGTGGCTTCCCTGCTGAGTGGTATTCCCAGTTTCAGCACTTACTATGCCCATCTCTTCTGCAAACTTATAACGAAGCCCTCATCAATGGGATTCTTCCCCCCACAATGAGGGAGGCCTTGATTATTCTGTTACTAAAACCACACAAGGATCTTCTTAAATGTGACTCATATCACCCGATTTATCTTATTAACGTGGATGTTAACATCCTTGCCAAAGTATTGGCCAACTGTCTTAACACCGTAGTTGCAAAACTGGTGTGATGCGATGCGATCAAGGAGGCTTTATACCTGGCAGATCTACGAGAATAAATATTTGTAGACTGTTCCGAAATCTTCAATATCTCCACGAGTGCACACCTACCCGGGACATTGTGTCCCTGGACACATGTAAAGCCTTTGATAGTGTGGAATGGCCCTATCTTTTTCAAGTACTACAGCGGTGTGGCTTATTATTTTGCTTGGATAAGACTCCTTTACACATCCTCACAGGCCCGTATACGAGTTAACTCCCATACTACAGACACCTTTTCCATTACTAGAGGCACTAGGCAGGGGTGTCCGCTGTCACCCCTCCTATTTGCTCTGGCTATGGAGCAGCTAGCTATGCGCATTCGCTGTTCCCAATAGGTCAGGGGCCTCCCTATCGCTGCAATAGAAGAGCGGATCTCGCTATACGTGGACGACAACCTGGTATACCTGGCTGACACCCAAGACTCACTAAAGACGCTGCTACCGGAGATAAATAACTTTGGTGACTACTCTTGGTTTCAGGTGAACTGGGACAAATCTAATCTTTTTCCCCTAGACCCAGATGCAACTGTGCAGATACACCCGGACTTCAGACTACAGGTGGTGTCCTCTTTCAGATACCTGGGGGTTATAGTGCAATTACCCCTGTCCTCCTATATTGCAAACAATTTGTGTCCCCTACTGGCCCAAATACAATTACAGACTAAGCAGTAGAGGGACCTTCTCTTAGACATAATGGGAAGGGCTAACACCCCAAAAATGATCTATCTACGTAAGCTGTTATATGTGCTAGCCAACGCACCATGTAAGATCCCTGGATCCATCTTTAAACGGATAGACACCATATGCACTGCGTTCTTATGGAATGGTAGATCCCCTAGAGTGGCGCTAGAGACATTAAGGTTACCGGCGCATTTGGTGGGTTTAGCGTTCCCTAACTTTTATTTATATTACTTGGCTTCCCAACTGGTCCACATCCATGACTGGCTCCTCCCGCTGCGGCAAATGCCTGCACATCCAGTGAGGGAGCCATTGCCTCCTATGTAGAGGCCTCCATAATATCATATACAGAGGCCGGGCTCCAGTCCACCCAGGCACATCTATGCTAACTACCTCGCTCTCCTTGTTTAAAATAATTGTTGCCAAAATCTCAAAAGAATCGTGGTCAATGTCCCCTAATAACCCTCTGTGGTTTAACCCCACCTTAAAAGAACTATACTCTTTACCTGACCCGCAACGATGGTGCTCCAAGGGAGTTAAATACCTGTGCCATCTATACAACACACAGGGATTTAAATCCTTCAAAAAATATGTGGGTTGATTGTGACCTACCACGCTTATATATGTTCTTCTACTACCAACTCCGACACGCCATCCATGCCCGGTTAGGCTCGTTAGAAAATCCCATCATTATACCTCAGATAGAGAAAGTACTACGACACCCTGACCCCAATAAACTTATTTCCACATACTACGCTGCCCTTATGACTGACTGTAACCCCAGATTTCAAGTGGCTCAGACAAAATGTACCTTTATGGACTCTACGTTTACAGAGGTTGACTGGTCAGAATTCAGTGATGCATATAAGACCTCAGTAATATCATCGAAAGACCGTATCATTACCATTAAAATTTTTCATCTATCCCACCTAACCCCTGCTAGGTTATATAAAACGGGCTTGACTCCCACAGCGGATTGTTTTAGAGGATGTGGCCAGACGGCAGACTTTTTACAATGTTTCTGGACTTGCCCAACAGTTCAGAACTTTTGGACAGAAATAGGGTCTTTCATTTCATCGGCGATAGGCCTCCCAAACATTCTCCACCCCAAGAACTGCCTTCTGGATATTTTTGGGGATCTCCGTATTTCAACTTATGCAAAGAGACTTCTTTATATCTTCCATTTCTATGTGAGAAAAACCATACTATTGTCCTGGAAAGGATCACAGATACCCCTAAAATCCCTTTGGCTAAAACTGAATAATGACTCAATACCTCTATACAAACTTAAGTTTGAGGTTCAGAAAAAGTCCAAAACCTTTCACAAAATATGGGACAGATGGCTGGCCAGCCCTTTAACCCTTACACAAGATGGATAACCTGCTATATAATGTTCCTAACAGATGCAGTGCACCTAAACCATGTACACCCCCCTGGTGGCTATGTAACTAGAGAAGTGCATATTGTTTGTTTTTTGAAGCTTTATACTTAATAACTGCAAGAGACATGTTAAATGAAAATTGTTTATTGATCACTTAAGTGTACCTATGCAATATTTTACAATACTATGAATAACCAAAGTTTTTATTTTGTATGTTGACATAAAAGTCTAGTAAAAATATCTTAAAAAAAAGACCCTGGGGAATGCATGAGTACATTACCAATCCTATGGTGGATCATTATAGCTGCTGTGTGAGAAGCCCCTGGCCTGTTTGAAACAGAGATTTGTTATCTAAAAAGCTAACTAACTGAACTGAATTAAATGCTGTAAAGAGTAAAGGTGAGAATAAACAAGGGATGGATGCGCATACCCCTGTGGCCTTTTTTAAAGCTATATATTAATTGAAATATAAGCAAGCAAACTTGTGTGATTTACATCATGACAAGAAAGAAGGGAGAAGAAGCTGTACAGCAGGAATGTGCACAGGTGCGGCACTCATCAAAAGAGAAAGGGAATCAAGCAGCAGCAAAGCTAGAGCAATTTGCACATACACCTGCAAAGGGGGGGGGGGCAGGCTCCAACCACACAAATCAGAACCCAAACAGGGGCGCCATCTGTAAGGAAAAGTCAGGGGATGAATGCTGGAGCAGATCAAACAGCAGAATGATCAATGCTACTCTCTGAAGCCAGCGCTCTAATAGAGGAGCCATCTTAGAAAGAAGTATTGCATGCAGTGAATTCATGCAAATCTACCATGCTTGAAATATCTGATCAACCAAAGGGTATGAGAGAAGAAATACATTTTTTAAGACATGATGCACAAAAATATGTGAAGGAACTACAGCCCTGGAGGGGAGGATTAGTCTGATATACAATGAAATGAATCCATTAAAACAAGAAATGAAAGCAATTAGTGAAAAAGTCAACTTGTGTCAGGCCACCCGAGGCCAGGTGACAGATGCACGCTGTTGGGATGAGGAGTGCACCGCTAAGGTAGTGGATCTTATGGCTGACTGCCGTGGATGGAGCTCTGGGTGGTTCAGGAAGGCAGGTCCTCTGGAGCACCAACACGGATCACACTGGGAGCTAGAGCATGAGATACCCAAGGGCGCGGAGTCTAGGAGCCAGCAGGTGTTCACCAGAGCCCCTAGTGGTGGGGATGAACTAGGTCGCCACCCCCAGGGTCTCCCAGCTCATGGTAGGCTACTGAAGGATAGAGAGGAAGCAGCAGATCAGGACAACAGGGGATAGTCAGGAGATAAGCCAAAAGGTCAGGGCAACTAGCAGACAGGGATAGTCAAAGAACATGCCAAAGGTCAGGGTATGAAGCAGACAAGGATAGTCAAGAGCAAGCCAAGGGTGGTTAACAGAATCAGACATAGAGCACACGGCAAGAAGCACACAGAAAGCCAAACACACAATATTGTTCAGCGAGGATTGCTTGCAGTGCACAGGTTAATATAGTGTTCCCAGTTAGAGGCTGGGGTGGAGCCAGGGTGGAGGGAAGATTACTTAAGCAGACAGGTGTGGGAGTGCAGGCCTTAAGGCTGATACACAACCAGACAGGCAGGGCATGAAAGTATTACTGTAGATTCATGACAATTTGTATGCCTTCAAAATGGAGAATATGGAAAATGGACTACGTAGGAACAACATGAGAATTGTAGGACTCCCTGAGCGATGTGAGGGCTCAAACCTTACAGGATTCATGGAAAAATTGCCTCTAGAATTTTTTGGAAAATACTGTGTTTACGGCGTATAACAAGCACTTTTCTCCCCTTAAAATCAGGGGAAAATAGTGGGTGGGTATTATACACCCATCCTTGCTGTCTCTGAGGGAAGAGGAGCGAGCGCCGCTGAATTACATAGAGCCGCGATCTTCTGTGTACCCGGCGCTCCATCCTTTGGCCCCGCATTGGGTCACTGTTCTGTCTATCATAAGATCAGGGCCAGGAGGTGTGGCTGTGAGTGACAGAGCGCCGGGTACACAGGAAATCACGGCTGCGTAATTCAGCAGCGCTTGCGCCTCCTCTTTTCTCAGAGACAGCAAGGATAATCCAACACTGGCAAAACTGCAATGATGGGAAAGGTGAGGCTGCAGATGGGCACTTAACAGGCTGCATTGTTGGTCAATTTATAGGCTGCAGATGGGCACTGAACAGGCTGCATTGTTGGGTAATTTAATGGCTGCAGATGGGCACTTAGCAGGGTGCATTGTTGGGCAATTTAATGGCTGCAGATGAGCACTGAGGAGGGTGCATTGATGGGCAATTTAGAGGCTGCAGATGGGCACTGAGCAGGGTGCATTGATGAGCTGTCACCCTAATTTTGCTTCAAAGTTCTTTCTTTTTTTTCCCTTAAACTTCCCTCCTAAAATTGTGGTGCGTGTTATACACCTGTGCGTGTTATACACAGATAAATACGGTAATATTTTTCATAATTTTTTGCTATAGAGAGGGAGCATAGAATCCCCTACAGGGTGCCACTGAGGTCAGCCTAGGCCTTTCCTGGTTAAGATGCTCTTTTATAAGGACAAGGACATTATATTGCAAAAGGCAAGAGAAAAGAGAGATATAGTTTACACTGGAACTAGAGTTTCAACATATCCAGATTGTTCTCCAGATTTACAGAAGAAAGGGGCCTCATTTGTGTAGATTAAAAAGAGACTGCAACACTTGAAAATCACATACGCCATGCTGTACGGTTGCGCATAACAGCCTTTGGTGAAGAACTTTTTTTTTTATTTCAAAGTATTTTATTTTGAAAAGCAAGATAAGTACATATGGAGACGACATTACAAATATTGAAGAAGAATACTATTACTTAAAATGCGACTCAAGAGTAATGATTGGTCGTTAAACCTGAGAGGAGAACTAGCGAACTAGGCAGTGAACAAACTTGGATTAACTAGGACCAGAAGCAGGTTTCCAGATAGTCGGGATGAGGAATCCTTCGTCCCCTGGCACCCCTAATGGGAACTAACTGTGCCAGATTGGAAGATCCCAAAAACCGACCCCAGCTGAAATATATGAAGTAAGGGGCGGGAATTACCAAGTTTCTAGGTAAACGTATTAAACTTCTCCAACAAACAAAATGAATTAGTATAAGGCAGGCTGTCATTTTCCACTTAAAGCTGTTGTCATTTGGGCAAACTTTTTTTTAATACATCAAATAAAGCACTGACAAGGGCAGAAAAAGATGAAGGGAAATTACGGGCTAATTGAATATGAAATTTAATGAGGTGTCTAAGCCAAGTAGTGGATTTGATTTAAAACAGCGTTGTTTCTCCTATTGAGAATAGAAAGGAGCGGAAGTGGGAAGCTATAGTTTTTTCTTTTCTTCTTTACTTTCTGTTATTTGCCCCTTTTTTTTGGGGGGGGGGGTGGAGTCTTTTCCCTCTCCAGGAATGATATTTTTTATCTTTCCTTTTTTTCTTTTCCATTTTGCACATTTTTGCTGCAAATTTTATTTTTTTATTTTTTTTAATACTATAGGAATATAGATGAAAAAGGGCAGGGAAGAGAAAGGTTAGATATCACATTGATCACATATGAAGTCCACTTTAAATGCCCCTTGTGTGGGCCCAAGGAGGGCCAGGTGTGGAGGATGATTTATTTTATGTGTGTTTTTTTTTTTTTATTCCTTTTTTTCTCTTTTTTTTTTGTATTCCATTTTTTCTGTTCCCTGGCCAAGTAACGGCTGGGCAAGAAAGAGAAAAAGTTATTTTTATGTTTGTTTATTGAGTGTTTTAATAGATATACAAATGCACTACAATGGAAAAAGAAATTTGTGTGTAAATACGTTGCTGGTATACAAAGTACATATTATATTGTACACATAGATATAATGTATCACAAAAAAAATCTGCGCTAACCCTGACTATTATCTTGTGACTTAATGTGAAATAATGAACAATAAATTATTTCCACTTAAGAAAATAAACTAAAATCATAACAATATATGAACAATAAAAAAATTGAAAAAAATGAATAGAACAAATGACAAATAGTGCTGCAACCTTCAAAAAAACGAGAATTTACAGTTTTAACAATAAGGTGAAAGCACTCAGGTGCGCTACTATTGTCAAACCCACCAGAATAAGGGAACTTCCTTATCCTGGGTGTGCATATAAAAAATACCTTTAAAATAAGTAACACAATCTTAGTGAATTAAACACAGATGTTTTGCTTTCCAAAAGGAAACAGATGAGAGATAACAATGTAACAAAGTCCCCTTGAGAAATGGATAATTGAACAAAGTCCTCCTATTCAAAGCTGCATCCGCACAAGATACTCCACTTACATTAGGGTAGCGATGTGATAAGGTGATAAGGTCCCGTGAGCTCCGGTGAGCTGGAACAGCTGATCGGAGGAAACAGCTGATCTGGTTGCCCAGAGTCTGGGCAACCAGATCAGCTGTTTCCTCCGATCAGCTGTTCCAGCTCACGAGAGCTCACGGGACCTTATCACATCGCTACCCTGGTGTCAGTGGAGGATCTTGTGCGGATGCAGCTTTGAATAGGAGGACTTCACTGGCCGCTCCTGTCCGTGGGATTCGCTATATCGGAGCCTGTAAGACCCCCGTAATAGGGGTCCGACACATCTGGTAAGCAGCCACCCCCCTCTTTTTTTCAATTTATTACAAGATCCTGGTACTTAGAGAAGGGACCATCTCATCTAGGAAAGTACACATTTGGACTGTGGTTTAAAATCCCTTTGTTCAATTATCCATTTCTCAAGGGGACTTTGTTACATTGTTATCTCTCATCTGTTTCCTTTTGGAAAGCAAAACATCTGTGTTTAATTTGCTGAGATTTTGTTACTTATTTTAAAGGTATTATTTATATGCACACCCAGGATAAGGAAGTTCCCTTATTCTGGTGGGTTTGACAATATTAGCGCACCTGAGTGCTTTCACCACACATAGATATGAATAAGAATAATAGAGTTAGGTAAAAAAGAGAGTTAAGAGGGATTTATTGTTTAATAACATGAAAAGAAAACACAGTATAGATTATGATATGTTTTCAATTTTTGATTTTGAGGATGCAAGCTAAATTTATAAACATATGCTCTTGGAATGTCCGAGGGCTGTGAGATTCGATAAAGAGAAAAGCCAGTACTTTTCCAGTATAGAGATGTATAATGCTGTGGTACTCTGTCTGCATAAGACGCATTTTACAAAGGAAACAACTTGGTATTTAAAACAGAAGAATTTTCAAACCCATTCAGTGCACACTTCATATTCAAGAAGTGTGAGCATTCTGATTGGTGCTGGGGTTGCATTCTCCTGCAGACGGGCTGTCGTAGATGATGAAGACAGGTGTATTTTCCTTTATTGTACTCTTGAAATTATGGGATGTATTTTGGCTAACATTCACATGCCGCCTCCATTTAAATCTGAAGTAATATATCATTTGATATCATTTATCTCTCATAAACCCAACGTCCCAATTTTGGTGGTGGGAGACTTCAATGCAGTATTGGATGGGAAGATAGACAGGTATCCATTAGGAAGGTCACTGGATCAAGGGACCGATAGAATGTTTTATCAGCTATTAAATGAAATAGGGTTGAAAGATATATGGAGGTTGAGAAACCCAATGGAACAACAATACTCGTGTTTTTCAAAGACTTATTATACAGGATACACAGGATTGATCTAGCTCTAGGCAGTGAAGATATATTATGTCATATTAAGAACATTAAATATATGCCCAGGGGTCTATTAGATCACTCACCATTGATGCTAACAATATGACAAGGAGAAGATCACTATAAAGGGGAGTGGAAAAAAAGCCCTTTTTGGTTGGAACTGGTGGGAGACCCTGAGGGAACAGTATTAGCTATAAGAGAGTATGTGAATATCATTTTTTTTTTAATCATTAATCTTTTATTTAATTTTCCAAGTAATCGAATCCAAATTCATGTAAATATAGCTTCAGTTATTCAATAACATTTGTGCTAAACAAATCATTTGGTTAAAAAAAAAAGCAAAATAAAACAAAATGAGATACTTCCGTGTATCGAATCATATCTAAGGTATAATGGTAATAAGTCAACAATATAAGATTAATTACAAGATATCAATCTTCGCTTACCCCAATCGGGTTCAAGCTGTAAGCGGAGATCAATTATTAAACATTTATAGTGAATAATTTAGAGCTAACTTATTCTTGAATTTCAGGATAAATTCAAAGGTTATGTTATAATATCCAAAATTAATTAATTAAAGTTTACAGGTTTGTAAATAATGAGAGGCTCTAGGGTGAGCAATCCAGGCTTGCCATTTTTTTGAATGTAATCATATGATAATTTTTATAGGCCAACATCAATTCATATTGTGCTTGTATATTTAATCTAATAATAACAGTGGTTAAGTTTGGAGCTTCACAGTATTTCCATAGAGTGGAGATTGAGATTCTAGCAGCAATTAGTATGTGGGTTATTATTGTTCTAAACATGCTCGGATAGGAATCTAAATTTAATCTTAGGAGGGCCATTGCTGGAGTAAGTTCAATAAGATTACCAGTAAGATTTGCTATAAATTTTGATATAGTTTTCCTAAAACTTTATAAATTCCTACAACTCCAGAGGGTATGAAGTAGATTTCCTATGTGTTCATTACATCTCCAGCATAAGGGTGAAGAAGAAGGATACATTTTAGTTAGTTTATAAGGTGTAAGATACCATCTGTTCATTATTTTTTGGGAATTGTCCCAATGCTCTATGCAAGAGGAGGGCTTTTTAAAAATTAATATTGCTTTCCTCCATTGTTCTCCTGTATAGGTCTGCAATAAATCCTTTTCCCATTTAATCATATGAGGGCTTTTGTATTCTAAAGGATATTCAGAGAGGAGTTCATAGAATAGTGAAATCCCTTTCCTCTTTTGATTCCTATGGTTAGATAGAAATTCCCAGACAGTTGAAAAAAATTCTATCTTATCATTTGGATTAAAGTTTTTTAAGCGGGAGCATTTTTCAATTTTACTCGATACTATTGTTTTATAATTTGAGGGTAAATCCTTATACATATTGTAACCATGTATAATCCAATCTCTTGTCTTAATGCGGATTTTACAATAATCTACTATTCTCACAGGGAGATATAATAAAGATTTATCACTCCAACTTTTAGTTTTGTACAGGATATGTTTCCATGCCATTAAAGTGGCTTTAATACTAAGTAAGTTAGGAATATCAATTTTTTTTAGAGAATAGGAAGCCAGCAATAATGCATACATATTGTGTCCCAAAGTTACTTCTAGTTCGATATCGACCCATAATTTATCCTCCGAAGAGGGGAACCAATGCTTCATCTGGTCCATTAAGGATGTATAATAGTAGTTTCTTATGTTTGGTAAACCCATTCCACCTACTAACTTGGAGAAAATCAATACAGAAAATGGCACTCTAGGTTTCTTCCCATTCCATATGAATCCTTTGAGTTTAGTGTCAATTTGCGTAAAAAATTTGTTAGGGATCAAGATAGGGAGGGTATGGAAGTAATATAAATTGTTACCATTTTGAATGCCGCTATTTTATCTACCCATGAGAGTTTTGTTTTCTGAAAATTCTGTAAGCTTTGTGGATTGTTTCTAATAACATCGGAAAATTAGTTCCATATAATTTGGAGGAAGGGTAGGCAAGATTGACTAAACAGGATATAGATGATTCCTCCCAATTAAAATCATATTTTCCACGCAAATTAACTACAGTATCATCAGAAAGATTCATAGGTAGTACATGACATTTATTACAGTTGATCTTATAATAGGATGCAATTCCATGCAATTCTAAAACTTTGTGTACGACTGGTAACGAAGTATCAGGATTGGTTATTGAGATTATAACATTGTCCGCAAATAATCCTATTTTATGCTCATATTGTCCTATTTTGATCCCTTTTATATCTGAGTTTGATCGTATGGATTCCACTAAAGGTTCAATAGCTAAGGAAAAAAAAAGGGGGGATAGGGGGCACCCTTGTCTCATTCCATTAGGTAAATCAAAACTTTTTGATATTATACCTGAGGTGAAGACCTTTGCTGAGGGTTGTGTAAAGAGTGCCATTATGGCTGAAGGCATAAATCCATTAAATCTGAATTTCGTAAGTGAATTTGAGATAAATTCCCAATGCATCCTGTCGAATGCCTTTTCGGCATCAAGAGTGAGAAAAAGAGAAGGCATTCGACCATTTTCTATCTTCTCGTGCCATCCGGAGCTTGTCTTCGCTTCACAAAAAATCTGGTTGAGGTTTATGAGAGATGATGTTATGTTTAATAATCTATTGGCCAGGATTTTTGCAGATATCTTCAGATCTGTGTTTAACAATGATATTGGTCTATAGTTTTTAGGGATGAGGGGTCTTTGTCTGGTTTAGGAATAGTAATTATGACTGCTTCTAGCATTTCCTTGGGGAATTGTCTGGTGTTTGCAATTTGATTAAATAATGTATTTAAAGTGGAGTTCCACCCACTTTTACAACTCTTCAGCATCCCTCACTAAACTGTGCACAAATTGGATTTTTTTTTATTTTTTTTCAGCACCTACTGTATATCTGCTGTATTTATTTTTCACTTCCTCCTCCCTGGCCCTGGCCCATCGCATCATTTCCTGTTTGCAATGCCTTCTGGGAAGGGGCGGCAACTTCCTCTGAAATTGCCGTTGCTATGGAAACCTGACCTGAAACCTATTACACCGCTTGTGCTGCACTGAGCATGTGCGAGATCTGCATGGATGAGATCCAGGAAGAAATACAGTCTGGCTTCAGATGCCCACACTTAAGATGTCCATGACCTGCTGTAAGTTTATAAAATAACAAACTACTGCTATAAACTAACAAAACAGACCTTAGTTTACAGACTAACTTTACTAGAATACATTAAGCTTGTGTATTATAGGGGTATTTTTATTTAAAAAGTATAATTTCGGCCGGAACACCACTTTAATTGTGGAACTAAGATATCTGCACATGCATTATAATATTCTGCAGACAGACCATCAATTCCTGGTACTTTATTTTTAGGTAGGGATTTTATTACAGTAACAATTTCTTCTCGTGATATAGGCTCATTGATTTGTTCAAGAGTGATAGTATCAATTTTAGGTAGATTAACCAAGTCTAAAATACTCGTTATACTAGCGGGTGTAGGTTGCAGAGTGTTTTTATCTTTTTTAAGATTATATAATGATTCGTAGTAATCTGAAAATGAATCCGCATATTGCATTAACTGATCCAATACTTGAAAAAAATGTATTTTAGCAAATACAGCCCTGGGAATTCTGCCCGGCAAATATGAGGGCTTAGGAAGTCTGTGTGCTCGGTCAATTGCTATCTCCTGTTGAGGGACAGTAGATAATAATGCTGTAATAATTTCTTTTAAGAATTTCTTCAAGTCTGGAGGTTTTACATTCTCTGGGATGCCTCGGAACTTAACATTGTTCCTTCTAGCTCGATCTTCCAAATCTGTCACTTTCAGTTTAAGATTTTTTAATTCTTCTTCCACATCAAAATGGGCTTCAACCAGATCATTGTGTGCGTCAGTGAATTCACACAATTTGTTTTCAACATAGTCTACTCTGTCACCAATTTCCACTATGTCTCTTTTAGATTGTTGCATGAAATTAATCATGTCTTGTTGCAGGGCTCCCCTTAAAGACATTACAATTTCTTTAATGGTCGAATCTGAGACAGGCTGCCCTGTGGTAGGAATGGCATTCAGTTTAGCGTCATAAGGATTTTCACACAAAGTAATATCAGGACCATGTAAATTTCCAGTCAGATTTACCTCAGGTTTGTCCAGTTTTCTTTTCTGTTTAGGTGGGTAATTAGTGTCATCCTGAGATTTTTCATTGTCACTAGAATGTATTTCCATTTGTACTTTTACATTCTCCTCAGCTTGTACTGCTATACTGCTTGCGCCTTGCTGTGAGGAAAGTCCAGTGCCATCTTCCATTCTCTGAGTCCCGGCCGAATGCCAGTATTCACTCAATTTGCAGGGTGAGTCTCTTTTCTTTTTTCCCCCCGTGATGTCTGTCAGGTTCCCTTTACTTTCAGGGTTATTTCATGTGTCCAGGGCTGCTTTAAATGGCTTCTAGCCGCTTCAGGGAGTTCCGTTGTCACGGAGCCGATTTATTATGCAGCCATCTTCCCTCACCGCAGGTCACGCCCCCTGTGAATATCAATTTTGAGGAGAAGAAACAAAGCATTACTAGACCTACTGATTACCAACAATACAGACCTGTTCACGGATGTGGAAATAAGGGGCAATTTAGGAAACAGCGATCACAGGTCAAATAGCTTCAGTACAGTATAAATCACACAAATAAGAAACATAAGGGGAATACAAAGACACTGAATTTCAAAAGAGCCAACTTCCCTAAACTATGAACCTTGCTAGAAGGTATAAATTTGGATTAAATCTTAGGAACAAAGAACGTGGAGGAGAGAGCATATCATATAAGGGCTTTAGCCAGTGCATCCTATTGGGAAATAAATTTAAAAGAGTGAACAAAAGTCCTGGATGGCTTAACTCCAATGTAAAAATGCATATAAAAGCAAAGGAGGAGGCCTTCAAAAAATACAAGGCTGAGTGATCAGCATTCAGACTTTACAAAGAATGCAACAAGAAATGTAAGGGTGCAATTAAGGCTAAGATAGAACACAAAAGACACATAGCGGAGGAGAGCAAAAAAAATCCCAAGAAATTCTTTAAGTATATAAACAGTAAAAGAGGGAGGACAGACCATATTGGCCCTATAAAGAATGAGGAAGGAAATCTGGTTACAAAGAATGGTGAGATGGCAAATTTATTCTTCTTCTCAGTCTTCACAAGGGAATCGGGGGCTTTAGTAACCAAAACTGCAGTGTTTATTCCCATGACACATCACAGGAAGCACCCTCAAGGCTAATAGAGGACAGAATTAGAAAGAGACTTTGAAAACCTAACGTTAATAAGTCACCGGGACCAGATGGCTTGCACCCGAGGGTCCTTAGGGAACTCAGTCAAGTAATTGCCAGACCATTGTTTTCTAATTTTTACTGACAGTCTACTGACTGGAATGGTACCAGCTGATTGGAGAAAAGCCAATGTAGCACCAATATTTAAAAAAGAGACAAAATACATCCCTGGGAATTACAGACCAGTTAGCCTAACATCAATAGTATGCAAGCTCTTGGAGGAGATGATAAGGGACTATATACAAGATTTTAGTAATGAAAATGGTATTATTAGCAGTAATCAGCATGGATTCATGAAGAATCGTTCTTGCCAAACCAATCTATTAACCTTCTATGAGGAGGTGAGCTGCCATCTAGATAAAGAGAGGCCTGTAGACATGGTGTATCTGGATTTTGCAAAAGCATTTGACACAGTTCCCCATAAACGTTTACTGTACAAAGTAAGGTCTGTTGGCATGGACTATAGAGTGAATACATGGAGTGAAAACTGGCTACAAAGGTGAGTTCAGAGGGTGGTGATAAATGGGGAGTACTCAGAATGGTCAGGGGTGGAAAGTGGGGTCCCCCAGGGTTCTGTCCTGGGACCAATCCTATTTAATTTGTTCATAAACGACCTGGAGAATGGGGTAAACAGTTAAATCTCTGTATTTGCAGACGATACTAAGAAAAGCAGGGTAATAACTACTCTGCAGGATGTGGAAACCTTGCAAGTAGATATGAACAAATTAATGGAGTGGGCAACTACATGGCAGATGAGGTTTAATGTGGAAAAATGTAAAATAATGCATTTGGGTGGCAAAAATAGGAATGCAATCTACTCACTGGGGGGAGAACCTCTGGGGAAATCAAGGATGGAAAAGAACCTGGGGGTCCTAGTAGATGATGGCATGCAATGCCAAGCTGCTGCTAACAAAGCAAACAGAATATTGGCATGCGTTAAAAGGGATTAACTCAAGAGATAAAGCAATAATTCTCCCACTCTACAAGATTCTCGTCCGGCCTTACCTGGAGTATGCTGTGCAGTTCTGGGCACCAGTCCTCAGGAAGGGTATACTGGAAATGGAGCGAGTACAAAGAAGGGCAACAAAGCTAATAAAGCGACTAGAGGATATTAGATATGAAGAAAGGTTGCAAGCACTAAACTTATTCTCTCTAGAGAAGAGATGCTTAAGAGGGGATATGATTTTAATTTACAAATACCATACTGGTGACCCTACAATAGGGATAAAACTTTTCCACATAAGGGAGTTTAATAAGACACGTGGCCACTAATTAAAATTAGAAGAAAATAAGTTTAACCTTAAACTGCGTAGAAAGTTCTTTACTGTAGGAGCGGCAAGTATGTGGAATTCCCTTCCACAGGCGGTGGTTACAGCGGAGAGCATCGATAGTTTCAAAAAACTATTGGATAAGCACCTGAACGATCACAACATACAGGGATATACAATGTAATACTGACATATCATCACACACATAGGTTGGACTTGATGGACTTGTGTCTTTTTTCAACCTCACCTACTATGTAACTATGTAAGAACAGCACTGAACCACAGACATAAAAATGAACCTCAGGTAAATAACAATAACACTTTAATCCATTGGAAGTGAAGATAAACACCAGAGCATACAGCAGTCTGAGAGCCATCATCCAAAGACCTGGAATGGAAAGCTGACAGTATCTGGAGGCTGAAGCCACATTGATGTCACAGGGGTTCAGAAAGGAAAATGCTGAGCTGTGGAGCAGATGACAGGAGGCCCGACTGGGAGCATAGAACAAGGGGTCCAATGGAGAGGAAGCCGCAACTGTAGCCACGGGAGCTGTGGGAGCCGGGAACCAACAATCGCTCGAGCTGTGTCCAATGCCCAGAAGTGACTTTACAGCCTGGCAGAAGTCAGACAGGAAGATCTAGAGACTATGGGCAAAGCCTTGCTGCTATGCTATCCAGAGTCGCTGATGACAGAAAGGCAAAGGGGATCATACACTGCCGACAGGATGAACTACATGTTTCGGGGTCTCACCCCTTCTTAAGGTTAATTGTTTAGTCGGCAAAAGATGACAGATGAAATAGGAAGAAACAGAAAGTGAGGTGGCAGGCAGTGGAGGGGCTGAGCACCCTTGTCATCCATGATGCCCCACCCTCACATATAATCAAAAAATCACCTAGTACTCAAATATATAAAAAATATATATATATAAAAAGGAAAAAATATAAATGGAAAAAATAATAGATATTAATACATAATAATAAAAATGAAAAATATATTAAAACTGATTAAAAAAACAATTCCTCTCTATTGGACCCCTTGTTCTATGGTCCCGGCCGGGCCCCCCTGCCAGTGGTGCTCCTGTCATCTCCTGCTCCACGGCTCAGCGTTTTCCCTCCTGAGCCCCTGTGACATCCATGTGGCTCCAGCCTCCAGGTACTGTCAGCTCTTTATTCCAGGTCTTTGGATTATTGTTCTCAGACTACTGTATGCTCTGGTGTTTATGTTCACTTCCAATGGATGTTATTGTTATTTACCTGAGGTTCATTTTTATGTCTGTGGTTTGTTTGTTTCCATCTCATTGGTCTATGAGTCTAGGACAGCAGCGACCACAGCTTTATTCATTTTCTCTATCTACTTGGGACTTTGTCCATGCGCCTGGGTATTTGTTTTAGAATATCAATTTCGGCACAGCACTTTTGGGGGTGGTCTGGGATTCGCTTAAAGCCTTCCTTAGGGGTATACTGATACAGCTTGTGGCGAAAATAAAGAAGCAAACAAAAGAACAAGAGGTGACTGCTATGCAAAGGGTTATGGAGGCAGAAAGACAATATATAAAAGTACCATCTGCCTAAGTGTTAGCTGACTGGGTAAATGAACAACAGCAATATAAGCAAACATTTCTGACAAAGACAGAAAATAAGCGGTTGTTTCAGAGACAAAATTTCTTCAAAGAGGGAGAGAGTGTAGGACATTTATTGGCTCTATTGGTAAGAGCAAAGGAGTCTACCATGGTTATACCAACAATTAAGGCAGGAGATAGAAGGGTAACTGCATATACACCTGAAATTATAGATGAATTTAATTTGATGAATATTATGAAACGTTGTATAGTACCCAGGGTCAAAAGGTAGAGGAGGAGATGTGGAGTTTCTTTTGGGATTTGGAGATTCCACCTCTCTAATGAAGAAAGGGAGATGTTGGATGCCCCCATAGTTGTGGAAGAACTTCGACAGGCAGTAGCAGCACTGGCGAACCAGAAGTCTCCTGGGCCAGGGGGGTTTGCCGGCAGAGATATATAAAAAATATGAAGAGGTAATGCTTCACCGAGCTGTTGAAAGTATTTAATGGAGCGATGGAAGAGGATAGGCTACCTGCATCAATGATGAAATCTAACATCACAGTTTTGCCAAAAGAGGGGAAGGATCCACTTAACCCTTCTTCCTACAGACCAATATCCCTGCTGGGTACAGATGTAAAGATCCTAGCAGGGATACTGACCACCAGGTTAAAGAAGATAATACAAAAATTTGTGCATCCTGATCAATTAGAATTTATACTGAGTAGGGCAACTATCATAAATATAAGGCAGGTATGCTTAAACCTGCAAGTTCGGATGATTAACACAGGATCAAGAGCCATATTATCATTAGATGTGACTAACAGACATGGGGGTAAGTCACACATGTGCAAGTCACAAGCAAGTCTCAAGTCTTAACCTTCAAGTCATAAGCAAGTCCCAAGTCACTGTGGCGAAAAGCAAGCAAGTCAAGTCGAGTCCCTGCTAGAAGTCAAGCAAGTCAAGTCAAGTCATTTATTTTGGTCAAGTCACAAATTAAGTCAAAATACTGATCTACCCCATTTCCATCCTTTAAATGAGTTAAAAGTCAGTTTTCAGGAAAGGTTTTGTTTTATTTTCAACATTAACAAAACAGCTTAGTGCTTTTTTCTTGGCATATTAAAGAAACACTTTGAATGCCCAAATAGCAGACAAGGAGCAGAACACTCAGCAATTAAATGGCCAACAAGCCTGAAAAAAATGTAGTCCTTGCTGAGGGGGAAAATAACTAAGCTCAAAGTTTGAACTTGACACAATGCCAATATCTGGACACTTGAATGGTGATGAGAATAATAGTATTCCCATCACCATTCTTCAAGTGTCCAGATATTGGCAATTTGGCATTGTGTCAAGTTCAAACTTTGAGCTTAGTTATTAGAATAGAAAAAAGACGGAGAAACACCCGCGCAATGGGATGCATGCAATGGAATAAAAATTTAAAAATTAAAGAATGTTGTTGGAACTGCTGCCACTACCGATTACTTCCACTAGGTGGAGTAAGATATTAGAGAAAAGGAATAGAAGTAAATAGCGCTGTTTCCAAGCCTGGTGAATTCAAATGTGTTATAAAGGTCCTGGATGTGCATAAGTCAAGTTGGTTGTCTGACTTAATAAAGTGCAGTGTGTGCTCTAAAAAAGATATAACTTAATCCGTATAAACATAATATATCCATATATAAATGAACCCTATTTTTAAATTAAAAATATTTGTGCAAAATTATGTGATCCATAACGTAAATCGATAATGTACATATGAAGTGAACAAACAAATATATATAATCAAGTGCTTTCAGTGCTGCTAGGATCTGGTGAGTGCAATCAATCACTATTAGAACACGGATTAAGGCACGCACTGAAAGGTTTACTTATTGGAATATCCATCAGAATCCAGGGGTTTTTTTTGTAGCAGCACTGAAAGCACTTGATTATATATATTTGTTTGTTCACTACATATGTACATTATCGATTACGTTATGGATCACATAATTTTGCACAAATATTTTTAATTTAAAAATAGGTTTCATTTATATATGGATATATTATATTTATACGGATTAAGTTATATCTTTTTTGGAGCACACACTGCACTTTATTAAGTCAGACAACCAACTTGACTTATGCACATCCAGGACCTTTATAGTAATTCCACGGGATAAACATTCACTAAATACTATAGGCAACATCTTTACAATCTTTCCCACGCCATACTGCCCTCCCACTAAGGGAATAACAAATTTGAATTCACCAGGCTTGGAAACAGCGCCTAACTTCTATTCCTTTTTTCTTAGTTATTAGAATAGCCACTTAAAATGCATTGCATTTGCAAAAAATAGTATTCTCACTTCTCAGAATACTATTTTTTGCAAATGCAATGCATGTTAAGTGGCTATTCTAAGAATAGCCACCTAAAATGCATTGCATTTGCAAAAAATTAAATTTGAAAGTACTTTCTCGCTCAGTTGTGAGCGATGGGGTCGCATTATCACCCCACCATGGCTAAACACACGTTCAACAGGTGCGCTTGATGCAGGGACTGACATTACTCTTACCGCTACCCTGAACAAAGAGGGGAGCATGTGCCTGTTCATGGCCCAAAACTGAAGGCAGCTCTGTCCATCACAAATGTCTAAATACTGGTTCAGCTGAATTTGGGGACTGGAACATGAATCTCTCTTCTGTTTTTTGCGGTATGCTGTGAACAGCCCAGATTGACTCTCTGACTCTGCCACTGGCATTTGCTCGTCTTCATCGGTGGTTGTTGGGGTGGGCTTGCAGTCCTCTTTGAGAATCAAGTCTGAAAAACACAAGCATAAAACAGTGACTCAATGCACTCAGGTGTTATTACTGCAAACGGGTTATTACCAAAAACATAACATACTTTTTATCATCGCAGACACAGCCTCCTTGACATTTTCGGTAGCCAAAACATCATGGGTCAACCACATGGTGCCAAATGAAGGATCCAGCAGAGCAGCTTTTAGGTATAGAGGGTCAGAGAAGGGTAAGGTTGCTACATCATTCTGTTCATCTGCCATCCTCACATTGACAAAGATCCCTTCGAATCGTCTTTGGAGTGATTCTTGCAGGCTACGGATCAAGCCACCAAGGTAGCGCACGCTCTCTTTATGATTTTCCAAGTGGTGATTCAGAGAAAGAATACAGGGTACAACAGCACTTATTGTCACAAGTTTTTCTCCCTGTGAGAGGTCTGTGGCTTCTCCAAAAGGTTGAAGGACATCCACGAGTTCCTTAATCTGATTCCACTCTCTAGCTGTGAATACAGTCTCTTTGTGTCCCCCATCTTCAAGCATTCTAGTCAGTTTCAGCTGGTCACAGCTGACCACTGATTTCAATTGCCTCAGTGTGGAATTCCAGCGTGTGGTAACAGAGGCAGGGATTCCACGCTGTCCAAACTCCTCCTCAAATTTTTCCTTGAAAGAGGTGCTTGTGTGTAACAAGGAGCTCAACCTGGAAGCTTTGGCGAGAGCTGCATTGACTAATTTAGTCTCTTTAAGTCCATCACCTATTACCAATTGAAGCGTGTGTGCAAAACATTGAAGTCTAGTCTGGGTTTTTGCACTCAAATAATTGTCAAACATCTCCTGTTCTTCCACTGACAGGTCATTCCAAATGTCTGAATCATCAAGGTCATCGTCTTCATCTAGCTGTCCTGGAAAACATGTAGTGAATGCTTTTTTCATGTTTGCGGCGTTGTCACAAATGATGTGGTCTACCTTTTTTTTAATCTTGTACTCTTCACATATATGCTCAAATTCCTCACAAATTCTTTCCCCTGTATGGGGACCTTTGAAGCGGTTGCACGCAAGCAACTGTGATTTTAACTGAAGACGGTCATCCTCAATGTTGATCCAGTGCACTGTGACTCCAAGAAAGCCTCTCATCCTGCGGTCTGACCATATATCTACAGTCACTGACAGATGATCTACCACTTCGAGTTCATTTTTCAGCTTCATTTTCCTATCTGCCACCAGATTGTCAAGCTTGCCAGTAATTGTTCTTCTACTTACTGGAGAGTACTTGTTGTCTACTATTGACAAAAAGCGACGAAAGCTTTGATGTTCAATGATGGACAGTGGCATGTTGCAGTTTATAATGAGGTCTGACAGGATTGAGTTTGTAATTGCCTTTTGCTGCTGGTGGTTGCAGTGGTATTGCTGCACAGTCCCCTGTGCGATGAATTGTGAGATTTGAGGCTGGGTATCATCAAAAGTCCCTTTGGTATGGATGTACTCTTCATATCTATAGAGTAAACAGAAGAGAGATAGAAAAAAAAGTTAGCTATGTGATTTATTGATTTGAACAACAATACACTCTGCTCCCACCTAAAGTGGGATGTAGGCCTAATTTGCATATATATATATATATATATATATATATATATATATATATATATATATATACACACATACACGTGACGTTACTGTACCTACTTTTCTTTGTGGGTTTTGTAGTGACGGATGAAGTTGGATGTTGTGGTGGACGTGTCTCTTATTTTTGAGTTGCAGACCTTGCATATCGCCGTTCTCTTCTTTTCACAAACATCTAAAACATAATCCTTAAATCCAAATTTAATTATTTTTGGAATCGCTCCCTCCATTATAGCTGCCTTGTGCGTTGATCTGTCAGGGGTGGATCCAGAGTTTGCTGTCGGGATGGCCCGGGCACTGCCAGAAAATAAGGTGTTGCTGCTGCTTAGTACACTAGTACTTACAGAACTATTTTTAATGTATTATATATATACGGTCCTAACCTAACCTTGTTTAAAACAGTGACACGTTTATCATTCCAGATTAGAATATTACATTAGTGACTCATAGCGACACTTTTGGGCACCAGTGACACCAATACAGTGACCAGTGCTAAAGTTTGCATTGATTTCAGCATGCATGGACTGGAGCATTGCAGTACATGAACTTTCACTGGATGTGGACTGTTTAATGAGTTTGTAGTACGCATGGAGAACTTAATTCAGCAATATGATTTTTATGTAATATACACGTTGAGCACTGCCACTTTGTACTTCGCACAAGTAATAGTTAATTAGTGAAGGACTCAGGAAGGAACTGGTCTGGGACTGAGGATCAGTGCAGTGGCCGTCGCAGCGCAGGAGAAAAAAAGCACGAGGAGGAGGAGAAAACAAGGAAAGAAGGTTTGTACCTACCTAGGTTTCATAGTTTTAGCATGTGCAATGATATTGATGATTGATTGATTGCATCTGCAATCATATCTGCGTCCTGTAATCATCAGTACAGGCCAGGCCAGGGCCCTGCTAGCTGCAGATTTGCAGAAGCTGCAGGTCTGTTTGATGCAGTGCCAAGCAAGCTAATGCTTCCCTGCAAAGTTTGCAGGGAAGCATTTGCTTGGCACTGCATCAAACAAACCTGCAGCTTCTGCAAATCTGTTTCCTCCTCCTTGGCTCCGGGCTCTGTGCTTTTTCTTCTGTGCTGCAACGACCACTGCACTGTCCCCCATTCTCAGACCAGTTTCTCCCTGAGTCGTGTGACTGTCCCTGCTCCAGTGCCCCCTCAGTAGAAGAATAATAGTCTGCCATGACTTACTCTATGGCTGCTGGACTGGACTCCACTCAGATTCAGTCGGCTAGGCTTGGCTGGCTCCTTGGGCAACTTCCAGTTCCTTCTTCCTCCCCCACGTGAGGCCCGCGACTCACGCTGCTGGCTCTGCACACTTGCACAGAAGCCCAGCCCCTCCCTCAGAGATCACTCCGCAGTAGGAGGGGGGCGGCGCCGCGGCCTGGCCGGACGGAATACAGAGACCTGTACAGCCTAGGAGGAGAGACTGCAGCGCAGTCATCATCAAATAAAAAAAAAGTCTGCGGCGGCCGCGAACACTGCAAGCGCCGCTCGCGGACACCTATGCGATCCCCGCCCACAATGTTAGCAAGCTGTATTTGTGCGGGCAGAAGCCGGGACTCGGGGGAGATTTCTTTTGTGGGGGGGGGCGGCTTTTGCCTAGGCCAAGACACAGCACTGGTGGTGCCAAGTCATTGCAAGTCATTGCAAGTCAAATAGCCCAAGTCAAAGTCAAGTCGCAAGTCATTAGTGGCAAGTCAAAGTCAAGTCGAGTCATTTATTTAATTTTGTCAAGCAAGTCGCAAGTCCTCAAACAGGTGACTCGAGTCCGACTCGAGTCAAGTCATGTGACTCGAGTCCCCCACCTCTGGTGACTAAGGCTTTTGATAGCCTGGAGTGGCAGGTCTTAGCGGCTTTTCGGTTTGGCCCAGGGTTTGTTAAATGGATGAAACTGTTATATGGGGAATTTAAGGCGAAAGATAAAATAGATAACAAGTGTTCAGAAACATTTCAGTTGACCTGGGGACGAGACAGGGGTGTCCTTTATCTAATAGCCATAGCTATTAGATTGTCTGTAAATATGCAAGGGTTTAAGAGAATATTGGGAGAGGAGAAAATAGCGTTATACGCAAATGATATACTTTTATTTTTAGTGGATACTCAATCCTCTTTAAGTGCAGCGATGTATGTGATAGAAGACTTTGGATGGCTTTTTGGTTTGAATATAAACTGGGAGAAGTCAATGCTCCTACCAGTAGACCCTATGGAGGTTCCCTTGCCTGTTGGGGTTCCACAGATGGAAATAGTCAATAAAATTAAGTACCTGGGAGTATATATAACCATAAACCCAAAACAGTATATTAGTAATAATCTAGCTCTGTTAATAGATAGCTTTAAATGTAGGGGAAATGTGTGGCGCCGATTACCTTTGTCATTGGCAGGTAGATGTAATTTGATAAAGATGATCTGGATGCCGCAACTCCTATATATACTACATAACTCACCACTTTGGATACCGAAACATTGGTTATCGAAAGATAGATGTAATTTTTAGGGAGCTAATATGGAAGAGAAAACAACCTAAGATAGGACTACGGGTGTTACAGCTGCTGAATGACAAAGGGGGGTTGGCAGTGCCCCACCCCTGGAACTACGTTTTGGCAGAACAATTACAACACTCGAGGGGATGTAACCTTCCCATGGAGGGGATTTGAATGGGAAAATTCTGCTCCTAGAAACAAACCATAACACATTAATAAGGTCTTTAGAAGCCAAATCTTTTGTATTTAAGTCCCCTACCTTTGAATTGATCAAAAAGCTATGGACGGTAGCTAAGGGGATGTTGGGATATCAGGGTTACACTGAATCTCACCCATATGGGATAATAAACATCTATAGGAAATTGAAAATATAGAGAAAAGGAAGGAATGGGAGAGGTGTAGTTTGGTGTGACTGGCCCAACTGTATAGAGAGACAACTCTTAAATCATTTCAGGAGCTTAGAGAGGAATATGAAATATCGAGACAGTCTTTCTATAAATACTTACAAATTAGACATGCATTGGATAAACAATTTAAAGAAAAGCCACTGGAATGGAGTGGGATTATTTTTCTCCATAAAATGATTGATGCAAATTTGTCTAGAGGGCTGATATTGGAAATTTATGGAAATATATGTGAAGTGGCGATAAATGGGAAAGAAGAACTTCCCTGTAGGCGTCGGTGGGTGGAAAATCTAGGTGACGTAACAGAGGAGAAGTAGAGATGTATATTAGATGCTGGGCCACTGGTGTCCTTATCCCTGTCACAGAGAACTATACATTTGTTGCTACTTCACAGAGCGTATTATACCCCCCCCCCCAAAGTTATTCTTGTTTGGGCAGACACTAAATGCCCATGATGAGGGGATTTGAATGAAGATCTTATACATATGTTGTGGAGGTGCCCAAAACTACATAGATATTGGGGGGGGGGGGTGTATTGACATCATAAAATAAATTTTTGGAGTTGCCCTTGAGTTAAATCCAATAACATGTATTTTGGGGTCTATAGGGGAAAAGGGTATAGCAAATAGAAGGCAAAAGCGTTAATTAGGTGTTTGTTCCTAGCACGGAAATTAATAGCGAGAAAATGGTTAGCAATAAACCGACCAACCCATATAGAATAGATAAAATAAGTAGATGATACAATTAGGAAAGAAAGATCTGTATATATTAAAAGAGGAAATGCTGAGGTATTTAAGAAAATATGAGAACCTTGGTTAAACAGGGAAAATAATTATTAAGACAAAGAGATAAATTAGAATAATAATAAGAAATGAGTAAAATGGAGGAATGTGTGGAAGAATAGAAGATGGAACTATTGAATGAAGATAAACAAACTCTCTTTAAGCTTTTTTATATAGGGATTTTTATGTGTAGAAAATGTACTGTAAAGGTATATAATGATATAAGAAGTAGTGCATTATGACTATATAAGTAAAATGTGTATTAGATAATTGTGGTGAATGTTTGTGTTTGTAAAAGAGAAAAGTTTTCCAAATAAAGATTGCTTGATTCAAAAAGAATGGATTGACCATATAGGTATTACCTTGTGATACAAACGCCTTATATATCAACATCCGGCATGCCTGGCAAGATATGAAAAAGTGTGGGGAGGATGGCTGAATACGCCTCAGTAAGCACCCATGGATCTGATGTTACATAGAGTATAATATAATGCATTTACTATCTGTAGGGCAATTCTTTGCAGGAAAGAAACTCACTTGATTCCCCCATTCAGTGTTAATGAGGAAATCCCTCCCAGGAGCTATTGTGTTCTCCCAGCTGGGGGCGGCGATGGGAGCTTTCTGCAGTGGGAGAGCACAGTGATTACTGCTAGTGGCTATAATAGCTGCTAGCAATAATCAAATGTAAAATCTGACAGGCTGGTTGTACCCAAGTTAATGGATTGATCAACTTGAGTACATTCAGCCTGCACATATATGGTTCGGATCTCAGCCAGTCCCTGTTGAACTGCCCGAGATTCGAACCTATGGCCGGCCTTACTTTTGCAATACATTCACTAATGGTAAAACAATTGTAAATGTAATATGCATGCAGCTGAAAGATTCACATGCAGTAAATGTTTAGTGAATGTTAAATTCCATGCTTTAAAAAGTTAAGCCTCTTATTTTTCTTCTTCAATCTATGCCTAAAGATGATAACCAAGTGTTTTTGCAAGCCTGCACCTCATAATATATTTAATTATGCATACAAAAGGTATACCCTACAGTTGTAGATTTTCACTACTTTTCTACAGAATGGCAAATGAGAAATTTTAAGGTTCATTGAGATATGTACAAATGGACAATATCTATCCACGTATGTATTATGCTCATAAATGATCAGCTGTCCTACATATGCAGAGCGTTAGTTCAATTGCACATAGAAAGTATGAAGACAGCTTTGGTCACGACCAAAAGAAATTATGCACAGTTGACAACGTAAAATATGTCAAGTTTCACATATGCATGCTGCACTATGAACAAAAACACTTTTTAATTTTATCTTATGCTTACCTCTCAGCATTTTTGTTGGCTCAGGACACACTCACAAATATAAACAGATGAATTTTGCTCATGTTCCAACAATCTGCATAGACGAGTTCAAGTATCTGGGCAAATGACCAGACGCAAGTTAACATGAAACAGAAAATATTATACTTGGTCGTAAACACAACAAGGATTAACATAGAAAGGATGGATATGGTTATGCTGAAATCAGCAAGGAGATGGGGACTTCTGGAAGCCATCAGAGATGTGGATCTATAAATATCTTTATTGGATAATGAGAGCCAAATGGGAAACAATGGGAATGTATCTCTCTGTGTCTCTCTACAAAAAAAAATATAATTTAAAGGTTTGATATTTGTTAGTTTTTTCAGTTAGATTTCTTTGTATAGGCAAGTATAACTATTCCCCTACACTTTACGCTATACAGTGTGTACTATTGTAACTTTAGTATAAACACACTTTATATACACTTTTTATTTTATGTTATTAAAATATTTATTTCATTTCAGACTGCAGCAAACTCATTTTTTACTTGTGGGCAGAAATTTAACCCCCTGATTCATGTACCGGTAATTGCTTTTTTAAAAAGTCTCCACACAATTTAAGGTGTAATTGTAAGCATATCCAGTGATGTCCTTGGGTTTACTGCAGTAAACAATTTCTTCTTTGGTGAAATACTTATCAAGGGTGCTATACATCTGGACATATGGATATTGTAGGGGGGATGTTTGGTGCTTAAGGGAAGATAGCTATTTAACCACTTTCTGCCCACGCTATAGCCGAATGACGGGTACAGCGCAGGCTTCCAGTGCTGAGGGAGGCATTAATAGACGGCACACTCTGTGATTGCTTCCAACTCGGCTGATCACAGAACAGAGTAAAGGGCCAATCACAGTGGGCCCTTTACCATGTGATCAGCTGTCAAACAATGGTTATCGGCTTTTTTTCTCTGGTAAACGGCTTTTGTTACAGGCACATTGGTCCCGGCCTCGGTGCCTGCCAGTGCAGCTAATCAGTGTCTATCAGTGCCCACCAGTGCCACCTATCAGTGCCCATCAATGCCCACCAGTGCCACCTATCAGTGCCCACCAGTGCTGCCAAACAGTGCCCACCAGTGCTGCCAATCAGTGCCCACCAGTGTCACCTATCAGGGTCCATCAGTGCTGCCAATCAGTGCCAATTAGTGCTTCACCATCAGTGTCACCTGACAGTGCTGCCTACCAGTGCCTATCAGTGCCACCTCTCAGTGCCCATCACTGCAGCCTATCAGAGCCCATTAGTGCCACATATCAGTGCCCATCAGTGCCATCTATCAGTGCCCATGAGTGTCACCTATCAGTGTAGCCTCATCAGTGCCTCCTCATCAGTGCCCACAAGTGCCGCCGCATCAGGGCCCATCAGTGCCCATCAGTGCCGCTTCAGTGTCCATCAGTGCCGCCTCATTAGTGCAGCTTCATCAGTGCCCATCAGTGCCACCTATCAGTGCTGCCTCATCAGTGCCCATCAGTGCAGCCTCATGAGCGCCCATCAGTGAAGTAGATAAATTACCTGTTTGCAAAATTTTATAACAAACTATGAAAAAAACAAAAATTCTAAATTTTGGATTTATTTTTTTTGTTCCTTTAGCAAAAAATAAAAAACCCAGCAGTGATTACATTGCACCAAAAGAAAGCTATATTTCTGTGAAAAAATTATAAATGTTTTGTTTGGTTACAGTGTTGTATGATCGCGCAATTGTCATTCAAAGTGCGACAGCGCTGAAAGCTGAAAATTGGCCTGGGCAGGAAGGGAGTATAAGTGCCCAGTAGGCAAGTGGTTAAAATACAAGCATAAATACAGTTATCTTTTAAGTCACCTTTAAGTTAAAATTAGCTAAAAAATCATAGCATATGGCTGTACAGGTGTAAGAAAAGCCCAATACTTATCAGATCTAGAAGACTATTGCATGCTTGTGCGCATGCTTATGCTCATAATAATTCAAAGGCTCTCTGCAAGACCGCCATTAGCACCCACACATGCAAACTTATTAGCATGCATGCAATGCAGTGCATGCGCACATGCACACCTTGCACTGGCATTGGTGCCAAGCGGCCTGGAAAGTGACATGGACAGAATGCTGAGTGGTCTTCAGTTAGTTTCTCCTTTACCTGTGCCCTGACCTGCTATATTTGCCTTCCTGTATATGACTGGGCTTACCTCTCAGGGCCAGATTATACAGCGACAAAAGGGGCAATTGCCCTGGGCCCCCTGAAAGAAGGCCCCCCCCCCACTATAAAACAATATAAAAAATGATATATAAAATAATAAATAATAATTAAACAGTATAAATTGTATAATAAAAACTAGAAAAGCTACAATTTATGGGGAAATTGTGTTCTTGCCTCTACAACTGGAGTGGGCGGAGTAACTGGGTGGGGTGGAGTGGCTTGAGTAACTGTGAAAAGTGTTAAAAAGCTTAATATTTTAAAAAGTATAAATAGTAGTAAAACAGTTGAAGTCCCATCATTGGCTGAAAGAGCTAAACATTTTTTTCAAAAATGATTTTTTTTTTTTTTCAAAAATGATTTTTTTTTTCAAAAATGATTTTTTTTTTTCAAAAATGATTTTTTTTTTCAAAAATTATTTTTTTTTTTCAAAAGTGAATTTTTTTTTTCAAAAATGATTTTTTTTTCAAAAATGATTTTTTTTTTTCAAAAATTATTATTTTTTTTTTCAAAAATAATTTTTTTTTTTCATGGGGCGGTCATAATGTTTTGGCTGATCATGGGGTGGTCATAATGTTTTGGCTGATCATGGGGTTGTCAGCTTTTGTCACCTCCCACTATAGTTTTGAACATTTCGCCATTCATTCCTATGGGACCAATTTCGCTGCAAAAATGACGATATTTCGTGAACCATTCTGCGAAACGTTCCACAAAGTAATAGCACACCAATTAAATGACATTGAGGCCGGATTCACACTGGTATTTTTCAGCTTTTCACAAAGTTCCACAAGGTAATAGCACACCAATTAAATGACATTGAACATTTCGCCATTCATTCCTATGGGACCAATTTCGCCGCAAAAACAATGATATTTCGTGAACCATTAGGTGAAATTTTCAGCGTGCATACAACGTCACAGGCTGGTAGACGTGTGAACAATAGGTTGTCACAACAATATGTACATAAACTATACATAAACCAACCAAAAAGTTTGTCATGGAGACAATATTCAAATTGAGATAGTAGTATTCTTACATGTTGTAAAAGGCAAGACCACTTTGATATCATAAAAGGGATAGCATAAAGTGTAGGAGAACATAAAGAAACAAAACCAAAAATCAGAGTGCATCATCAAAAGCATGCAAATAAACATACCTAAACTGTACATCTAGGGTTCAGTAACCACAGTGACCAGGTGGAAAAAATGTTCTATATTGCAATCATTTGTTCCATCACACATTTGTGTCTATGAGGCTGAGTTGGGACATAAAGTTCCATAACCTTTTAATAATAGGTTTAGCCACCTTTAGTTAAGGCTGGAGTATGAATAAACCAGAGTTCCCATATTATTAGAGACTAAGTGGAAGATAATACCCTATAATTACCCTTTGGCACAAATCCAATGATTAGTGCATTGAGATGCTTTCTAAATTGTGGAAGTGGCTGATGTCCAGGGACTTCAAGATGTTAACTCTCGTGTTTGTGGCTGGGTTCACACTGGTCGGACAAACGCTCCGACATTGGGAGCTCATGTCGCATGACGTGTGAAATCCAATGTTTCCCTATGGGAGCCGTCCTAACTGGTCCGACACAAGTCGTTCCGACTTTAGAAATGCTCCCTGTACTACTTTGATCCGACTTTGATCCTACTTCAGCCTATTGACTATCATTGAAGTCGGATCCCAGTCTCGCATGATCCGACTTCGGCACGCGACTTGTGCTCAGATGATCTTGAGGGGGAACTCCGCGCCAAATTTTAAATAAAAAAACGGCATGGGTCCCCCCCCAGGAGCATACCAGGCCCTTAGGTCTGGCATGGACCTTGAGGGGAACCCCCTATGCCGAAAAAACGGCGTGGGGGTCCCCCCAAATCCATACCAGACCCTTATCCGAGCACACAGCCCGGCCGGTCAGGAATGGGGGTGGGGACGAGCGAGCGCCCCCCCTCCTGAGCCGTACCAGGCCGCATGCCCTCAACATGGGGGGTTGGTGCCTTGGGGGAGGGGGGGCGCGCTGCGGCCCCCCCACCCCAAAGCACCATGTCCCCATGTTGATGAGGACAAGGGCCTCTTCCCGACAACCCTGGCCGTTGGTTGTCGGGGTCTGCGGGCGGGGGGCTTATCGGAATCCGGGAGGCCCCTTTAATAAGGGGGCCCCCAGATCCCGGCCCCCCACCCTATGTGAATGAGTATGGGGTACATCGTACCCCTACCCATTCACCGAGGGAAAAAGTGTCAGTACAAAAAACACTACACAGATTTTTAAAGTCATTTATTAGACAGCTCCAGGGGTCTTCTTCCGACTTCGGGGCTCTCTCCGGTTCTTCTCCACGCTCTCCGGATCTTCTGCCGGGCTCCTCCGCTCTCTTCTGCTCTTTTGCCGCTCTTTTGCTATAGCGGAGGAGCCCGGTCTTCAGTCTTCTGCCCTCTTCTTTTCTTTTGATGTTGACACGGGTATGCTGGGACTGTGACGGCATAAGGGGGCGTGGTCATCGCAGCGCACAGTGCCGGGCATTGGCGATCCAAGTCGGATTCCCGTTCATTGAAAGTCGGACACATGCCGGCTTCATGTCGCAGGGCAAAGTCGGATCCAAAGTAGGACGGCTGTCGTGTTGCACTAGTGTGAACCCAGCCACAGTAATCTACTGTGCCAGTTGCTGCATGTCTCTGCTAGGAAGCACTGTCTACCTGACAGAAGTGCTGCTCTGTTGATGTAACAATAGTAGTTGTAATTCGATGGATCAGACAAAGGTGGTGGTGTGCAACATATATGCCTGTTGTAATTCCGGTGAGCACGCTAATGCATGTGGGCATTAACGCGGTTGTATGCACGTTCAGGTGCACGGGCATCTATGTATCCCAGTCTCGGTGGCAGATGGCCTATTCTATGCATGAAGGTATAATACTCACCTGAACCCCCTCTCAATCCAGCAATGTTCACAGGATCCTCGGTTTTCCTGGGCCTCATTCTCCTCATTGGCTGAGACACAGCAGCAGGAGCCATTGGCAATCAATCTCAGCTAGTGAGCCAGTGAGGAGAAAGCGGGGGGAAGGGCCGAGCAGGCATCAGTGCCCCCATTGCGAGTGGCTTACTATTGGGGACACTGGTCAAGGGGGAGGAGCCAGGAGCGCTGGTGGGAGGTCCGAGAAGAAGAGGATCAGGGCTGATCTGTGCAAAATCATTGCACAGAGCAGTGGTTTTGCACAGAGCAGGTAAGTATGACATGTTTGTTATTTTTTTTAAAATATCACTTTAAGCCACAAAGTTACTGAATTGTCTTTAGGTGTTAAGCCGCAACTTGAACCTGTTCATGAGTATTTACATCTCCATTGCTAACTCAGCCTGCCCTTGGACTTGCCTCAACTCTGCCTTCCTTCCATTGACCTCAGCTAGTTCCTGACAACAGCTTACTCCTGCTGATTCCTGGCTTGACCTTGGCTAGTTCCTGACCACAACTTTTTTCTGCCTGTTCAGAGTATGCTTTTCACCTGCTGTGTGTTCCTCTGTTTTCATCAGCTGCTTGGCCTACTCCTGTTGGCCCACTCAGGTGTCTCACAGCTAAGCTTGCCTTGAGAAGGAAGTTTCTAAGAACTTGACTCCTGGCACCTGTGCCACTCAGTGCCCTCTCGCTCCCTGCTCCATTTAAGGGGTGTTTGGTTTAGAGGTGTAGGGGAAATCCTCTGGGCAACTCAGTCTCCAACCAGGTATGTGATATTGCCCACCATTGCCTTGCCCAGATGGAGAAGGTAGTCCAACAGTTTTAGTTCACCCCAGATCCAAGTCAAGGCTTGTTGGTTAAACTTGTCAGAGTTGTTGCTTCCCTTAAGCAAAAACAAGCCTTTCCACAACCAAGCAGTAAACAATTATAAACAATTGGTTTGAAGAAATGGGTCTCCTGCAAGTTTTAAAAATTAGTGTCAATGTACAGGCAATGTGATGTTACTGCAGATCTACTTGCTCCTGCCAGTGCTGGTGGTGACAGCTTCGCTGCAAGCCTGGTCTTTGGTATTACAGGTAGATGAGACTGGCATTTCCTTTGCATTTCCTTTGCATCCACAGCTGGCACACTTCTTGAAGTTCAGCAATTTTTATTTGAGGCATCTCAAAAATGCAGGCTTTTATGTAGCTCAGGAAAAATTATAAACACTGGGTTGCATAAAAATTTTACAGTTTTGAAACATGACAAATTAGCAAAAAATGGCTTTATCCAGCTAAGCATTAAGGGATATGGCCTATCGAAACATCTGTTGAATAGAATTATTATAAATATTACTAGGTACTCTATTAATTAATATAATCATATATGTTTTACAACTATACAATAAAACAAAAAGCAAAACAGTAAAACATATATACATACAGCCGTGGCCAAAAGTTTTGAGAATTACACAAATGTTAATTTTCACAAAGTCTGCTGCCTTAGTTGTTATAATGTCAATTTGCATATACTCCAGAATGTTATGAAGAGTGATCAGATGAATTGCAATTAATTTCGAAGTCCCTCTTTGCCATGAAAATGAACCTAATCCCATAACACATTTACACTGCATTTGTGAAGAAGGCTTCAAGGCACCCAAGAAAGTCCAGCAATTGCTAGGACCATCTCCTACAGTTAATTCAGCTGCAGGATTGGGGCAGCAACAGTGCAGAGCCTGCTCAGAAATGGCAGCAGGCAGGTGTGAGGGCATCTGCATGCACAGTGAGGCAAAAACTTTTGGAGGATAGCCTGGTGTCAAGAAGGGCAGCAAAGAATCCACTTCTCTTCAGGAAAAACATCAGGAACAGACTGATATTCTGCAAAAGATACAGGAATTGGACTGCTGAGGACTGGGGTTAAGTCATTTTCTCTGATGAATCCCCTTTCCAATTGTTCGGGGCATCCGGAAAAAAACTTGTCCGGAAAAGAAAAGGTGAACGCTATCATCAGTCCTGTGTCATGTCAACAGTAAAGCATTCATGTGTGGGGTTGCTTCTCAGCCAAGGGAGTGGGCTCACTCACAATTTTGCCTAAGAACACAGCCATGAATAAAGAAAGGAAAAAAACATCCTCTGAGAGCAACTTCTCCCAACCATCCAAGAACAGTTTGGTGACAAACAATGCCTTTTCCAGCATGATGGAGCATCTTGCCATAAGGCAAAAGCGATAGCCAACTGGCTTGGGGGACAAAACATCTAAATTTTGGGTCCATGGCCAGAAAACTTCCCAGACCCTAATCCTATTGAGAACATGTGGTCAATCCTCAAGAGGCGGGTGAACAAAAAAAAAAACACAAATTCTGATAAACTCCAAGTATTGATTTTGCAAGAATGGTCTGCCATCAGTTAGGATGTGACCCAGAAGTTGATTGACAGCATGCCAGGGCGAATTGCAGAGGTCTTGAAAAAGAAGGGTCAGCACTGCAAATAATGACTCTTTGCATAAACTTAATGTAATTGTCAATAAAAGCCTTTGACACTTATGAAATGCTTGTAAATATACTTCAGTATACCATAGTAATATCTGACAAAAAGATATAAAAACACTGAAGCAGCAAACTTTGGGAAAATTAATATTCATGTAATTCTCAAAACTTTTGGCCACAGGTTGCACACTCAGGGGGTGATCTACGAAAGCTGTGTGCCATCAGTAGAGGCACACGGCGAGGTGCAACGTACATTTCCATATTTATGAAATGGTGCGCTGGTAACAGAGTGCAAATCCCCCATTTACTATAGCGATCTCGGCGCGCGGGAATATGCAATCTGTGTGCCACTATGGACATGGCATCTCCAAATCAATATTGACACAAGATGGATGTGCTAATATTATGGGGTGATGTGAGGAAGTTTAGTAACAACTGCCCAAGTAACAAATATGCCCAAAATAGAATGAGCAAGTAACTTTTTCAGAGAAAGCCTGCTGTGCCCGCAAGTGGCTATTGCGCTCGTTCACATGCGTTGGTTCACTGCGCGGCCAAAATTTTAGTAAATGTTAAGCAACGTACATGCAATTGCATGGGTTGAACGGGCACACCTCTAATCTTGACACTTTTTTTTTTACACTGGTTCACCTTTATGTATTTTTTTAAGGAGATTTGCACACAGGTCATGTTAGCATGTTACGTTGCCAACGTGTGACATGTACCTTGTTAAAATTATGTAAAAAGACTCTCGCTCCTCTAGCTCCTCCTAAAAGGGCACTTAACCTTCCCTCTCTAATGCATATGATTTCCATGGGCTAACTTTTGCTTTTAAATGGGAACTACACACTCCATTCTCCAATGCTCTTGTCTCCCCCCTTTAACCCCTTGGATTTCCACAGGCTAATTTTTGCTTTTAAAGGGGAACTCCACACTCCATTCTCCAATGCTCTTGTCTCCCCCCTCTAAACCCTTGGATTTCCATGAGATAACTTTTGCTTTTAAAGGGGAACTCCACTCTATTCTCAAAAGCTATGAGCTGCCTTCACCAATCCAAACCACATCCTTTTTCAGAGCATACAACAGGGCCAGCTAGGAAAGGGGCGAGAAGAGCGATCGCCCAACCCCCTCCTGAACCATACAAGGCCACATGCACTCATCATAGCTGGCTGCTTTTGGGGCATGTTGGGCTCAGCCCAATACCAACCACAAAGCACCTTGTACTTACTAGTTTAAAGGGGTTTTCCACATTCCGTAAAGCCCCCCGTCTGCAGCCCCTCACAACCCCAGCCTAGGGTTGTGTGGAAGAAGCCCTTCCCCCTGAATATGGGAACAAGGTGGTTGACTTTTGGGGTGCCCGAGCCCCTCCTGCCCCCAAGCATCCACCCCCTTTAATGGGCTGGCTTGCTGTGTGTTTGGCTAGGGGTTTGTTAGTGTGTGGAGGGGCACAATATTTGTTCCGTTTGGGGTGGTATTTTTCATGTGAGCATTCTCATTTTAAACCTTAACAGACCCAAATGGCCTTGTATGTATTGGGGATTGGGGGGGGAAGCTATTTTTTGTTTTGAGTAAAAATCTTGCACCTGCAATGTAGATTTGTAAGTTTTCTCTAAAGGCGTAAATTTTTGAAGCAGCATTTTGGATACATGCTACAGTTGCACCACTTTACAGGCAGAGTAAGCCCCCCCCCCCCCCCCCCCAGGTTACTGGATTGTAAGTTTTTTTTGAATTTTTAAAGGCACTTCTTTTTGTTTCGTTTTTGGGGTTGTCCAAATTGGTGACATTGATATACGTCCCACAGGGTGAGACATGGGACACCATACCCATTTTAAGGCCAATAGCTAGAATATACTGTAAGCCAGCCAAGTGGGGACTAGCAAAATTAAAAAGTCAGTTCCCATAGACTGTAAAGGTATTAGGCATGCTCAGGGACTTTGGTTTTTTTGTGCTTTTTGTGTGTAAACAGCACATTCTTAACAGGTGTACCCACTTTGAAGTTCTGCCTCTATGCTGGGTGAACTTGCATTTTGTGCGTTTCGTGGACTGCATGTGTTTTCAATTGCCTCATTAACACACAAACCTATGTTGTACAAAGCTTGCAGATAGCATTCTTTACCTTGCCCTGAAAAGTCAAGTCAAGTTTGTGTGTGTATAGAGTTTTTTAACACATGTATTTTCTCTTTGTATTTTGTTTGTTATGTCTTTGCAAAACAGATGTGTTTTAGAGCAAGTATTTTTTACTTTTTTTTCACTGAAATATTTTTGATGTTGTCAATCGTTGTTGTTTGTAGGTTGTTAGTTTCACTTTGATTTAATTGTCTGTGCTGCATTATTTTGCAAAATCTTCCTCAAACTGTTGTGACTACTAAATGTTTAAATCCTTAAGAGACTGTCCGTTTGTGGATGCAGTCCTTTTAACTCCTGTTAATTTTCTCTGCAAAATGGTCAGACCCCAAAATCATAGTCTAAAAGCTACTTTCCTGGTGCCTTCATGGTAGCATATGCATGGATTCTGCGTATGCTGCCATGGATAGGCACCAGGAAAGGAAAATGACAGAGAGGTAAGTATTCAATTTTCCATTTTAGCGTAGTAGTCCTGTCAGGGCTGGCTCAGCCCTTCCTTCTTTTGCCAGCTCTCATCTCTCTCCACAGTTAACAAGCTGTTGTGGATCTGCTCGTCAGTCCCACCAACTTAAAGATCTCCAGCTCACTTCATTTCTGATTTTGCTTGGTCACATCACAAGGAACCATCTCCTGTGTTCCCGTTTAAAGACTGGCTTTGCTGACATCCCTTCTGGCTCCTTATCCTGTTTGCGGTTCCTCTACTTGGATCCCTGACTTCCCTGGCCTGGCTGATTACCCGATCCGATTACTGAACTCTGGCTTGGCTGACTACCCGATCCATTTACTGGACTCTGGCTATGCTTTGACTACGCTTACTCTATTTACCTTTTTATTTTTATTAATAAACAAGTGTAATTTTACTGTACTTCTGTCTCGGTCTGGTTCATGGTTTCTGACAGTAGGCGAAGTCTATGAATTCAGAAGATACAGTCAATCCACTTGTTGGTAATATTTTTTCCAGATTGGATGAGCAAGATCACCGCATGGATCAGTTTGCCATGGCGTTACAAACGCTCCTGAGTCATATGGTTCCTCTGGAATCCCCCAATGTGGCTGCTCCGGTACAACCTGAGTTGCAGGTCGTCCCTGCTGCTGTGCCAGTCTCTGTGCAGTCTTTGTGCAGGCACCCACCCTGAGTATTACCTCTATAAGAGGTATGTCTGGTTCCGCTCCACTTCCCTAGGGATTTGGGGTCGATCCAGTTCAATACAGAGGGTTTTTCAACCAAGTTGAGATATACTTTAAGATGCTGCCCCAGGTTTTTCCACGGACAGAAGCAAAGTAAGGTTTATGATATCTTTGCTTTCTGAGAGAGCCTTGGCCTGGTCTAACCCTCTATGAGACGCAAAAACCTGTTGTCTTGAGTTACCCTGAGTTTGTGGCCTCCTTTAAAAGGGTATTTGACATTCCCACACGCTCCGCTTCTGCTGCTAAGTGCCTCGTGTCCATCAAACAGAGTATGAGAACTGTTGTTGACTACGCCATTGAGTTCCGTACTCTGGCAGCAGAAGTTGCTTGGAACAATGAGGCCCTCGTGGCTGCTTTCTCTCATGGTCTCTCAGATTCCATCAAGGATGAGATAGCAGCCCGAGATATACCCACTGAGCTGGAGAGCTTGATCTCGTTTGCCATCCTCATTGACTCCAGACTCAGAGAAAGACTTTCTTTTAAGGAGCGCTTGCGGAAGCCTCCTGTATGTTTGGCTCCGAGCTTTGCAGTCTCATCCGTGCCTCCCTCACCTCCCATGCCTCCTGGTACCGAGTCGGTCAGTGAAGATGAACCCATGCACTTGGGCTTCACGCGTCTCTTTGCGGATGAGAGAGCCTTTAGGAGGAGGGAGAGATTGTGCCTTTATTGTGTCCAGGCAGGTCACTTTTTAAAGTCTTGTCCTACCCATCCTGGAAACAACCGAACCTTGAGGTCCTGTTATGGACAGACCTTAGGTGGTGTTGTGTCCTCCCCAGTTATCCAGAAGGATAAGCCCCTGGTTTTGGTCAACCTTTCTTGGGCTAAGTCGTCTATCGAGATACAGGCTCTAATCGACTCTGTGGCTGCAGGCCTGCTCATTGATGCTGCCTTTGTATCAAAGCACTCGATTCCACTGCAGCTGCGTTAAACTCCACCTGCCATTGAGGCTCTTGACGGGAGACATCTACAGCCTGCCCATGTGACTCATGAGATGGTTCTGTTGTCCATGGCTGTAGGGGCTCTTAACCATGAGATAATCCAATTCCAAGTGATTTCCTCTCCTAAGTTTCTGCTGGTTATTGGTTATCCTTGGTTACAAAGGCACAACATCTCTTTTGATTGGCTCCGTGCTGAGGTTCTCTCCTGATCACCACAATGCAGTGAAACATGCTTCTGGAAGGTAGCCAAGGTCCTGTGTACCTCTTCACTCTCCTCCCTGCCAGAGCGGTACCGTGATTTTAGCGATGTCTTTGACAAAGGTCAAGCCGGTAGTTTGCCTCCACACCGGCCGTATGATTGTGCAATTGACCTTCAACCTGGTGCCACTCCCCCTCATGGCCAGGTTTACCTTTTGTCGGTCTTGGAGGATAAAGCCATGGAGGAGTATGTTGCAAACGCACTTTCTCGGGATTTCATCCGCAAAGCCTCGTCTCCTGCTGGTGCTGGTTTCTTCTTTGTGAATAAGAGGAGTGGTGAACTGAGACCTTTTATTGATTATAGGGGTCTGAATCATTTCACGATTAAGAATGCCTACCCGATTCCATTGATTACAGTGTTATTTGACCGTCTCAAGGGAGCAACAGTTTTCACTAAGCTTGATCTGAGAAGGGTTTACAATCTCGTGAGGATTGAGGAGGGCGACAAGTGGAAAACTGCGTTTAATACCAGAACAGGCCATTATGAGTATCTCGTAATGCCTTTTGGCCTTTGTAACGCCCCATCAGTTTTCCAGGTATTTATTAAGGATTTGTTGCAGTTATGTGTGGTGGTTTATCTCGATGATATCCTCATATTTTTCAAGTCCCTGGAGAGCCACCACACAGATGTCTGTCATGTGCTTCAGAATTTAAGAGAGAACAATCTCTATTGTAAGCTGGAGAAGTGTGAGTTCCATCGGGAACAGGTTAAATTCCTGGGCTATGTCATTTCTACTGCTGGTTTTTCAATGGACCCAGAGAAACTTTCGGCAGTCCTACAGTGGCCTCGACCCGTGGGGTTACGTCCTCTGCAGCATTTTGTGGGTTTTGCCAATTATTATCGGAAGTTTATTTGTAACTTCTCGTCTCTGGTCAAGCCCCTGACCGATATGACCAGAAAGAACAGTAACCCATAGAGTTGGTCTCCGGAGTCCATTAAGGCCTTTGAAAGTCTCAAGGCTGCCTTTGTTTCTGCTCCTGTGTTGGCACATCCTGATCCTATGTTACCTTTTATCCTTGAGGTTGATGCTTCTGAGACTGGTGTTGGCGCCCTTCTGTCTCAACGTCCTACCTCAGAGTGCTATGCATCCTTGTGGCTACTTTTCCAAGAAATTGTCACCTGCCGAATGCAATTACGAGATTGGTGACAGAGAGCTGTTGGCAATCATTTTAGCCCTGAAAGAATGGAGACATCTCCTTGAAGGTACCACTGTGCCGGTTCTCATTCTTACTGACTATAAGAATCTCACATTCTTGTCTGAGGCTAAACGGCTTTCTCCCAGAAGGGTGTGATGGGCTCTTTTCTTGTCAAGTTTCAATTACATTGTCTCATTCTTACCCGATACTAAGAATGTAAGGGCTGACGCCTTGTAACGACAATTTATCTCCACTTCCAAGTTGGAGTCGGTTCCGGTTCCTATGATTCCTCCTGATCGTATTCTGGCTACGGTTCGCATCAGTCTTACTTCTCCTTTGGGTGACAAAATTCTTGCTGCTCAGGTTGATGCTCCTCCTGAGAAACCTTGTGACCGCTGCTTTGTCCCAGAGTGTCTACGTACTGCCGTGCTCCAGACTTACCATTCTCCCAAGGCAGCAGGCCACCCTTGTAAGAATCAACTCGTTTGGGCCATTTCCCAACAATTCTGGTGGCCTAGTCTACGTGCTGATGTAACTGCCTTCATAGCTGTCTGTTCCGTTTGTGCTCAGAGTAAGACTCCACGACACCTTCCAGTGGGCCTCCTACAACCCATACCCAATAGAGAGAGGCCCTGGACCCACCTGTCTATGGATTTCACTGTGGAGTTGCCCAACTCCCAAGGCAACACAGTTATCCTTATGGTGGTTGACCGGTTCTCAAAGATGTGTCATTGTATGCCACTTAAGAAGTTGGAACTGGCTTCCATTTTTGCTTGGGAGATCTTTCACTTACATGGGCTACCCAAGGTGATTGTCTCAGACAGGGGTAGTCAGTTTGTGTCCCGGTTCTGGCGAGCCTTTTGTGCACAGCTGGGAATTCAGCTTGCTTTCTTCTTTGCGTATCACCCGCAGTCTAATTGGGCTGCAGAACGAGCCAATCAGTCCTTGGAGCAATTCCTACATTGCTATATTTCTGACCATCACAACAACTGGTCAGACCTTTTACCATGGGCAGAGTTTGCTCACAACAGTGCCTTGAATTCTGCTTCCCCATTGTCTCTGTTTATGGCAAATTATGGTTTCCAACCTTCCATGTTGCCTGACTCGTTTGTTCTGCAGAGTATTCCTGCGCTAGAGGAGCACCTCCGTGGTCTTCGTTCCACTTGGGCACAAGTCCAGGAGGCTTTACGTCATGCTAATGATAGGTACAGACTCCATGCTGACCGCAGACGCCTGCCTGCGCTTTTATACCAGGTTGGTGACAGGGTCTGGCTCTCATCTCGCAACCTCTGACTTTGTGTTCCCTCACTGAAGTTCACACCTCGGTTTATTGGGCCTTTCCATATCCTTCCCAGGATTAACCCAGTGGCTTACGCGTCGGACCTTCCTCCTAGTATGCGCATCTCTAATGTGTTTCATGTCTCCTTTTTGAAACCGTTGGTCTGCAACCTCTTTACCACCCTATGCAGGTTGAGAACCATGAGGAGTATGAGGTACAATCCATTGTTGACTCCCGTAGGTTCAGTGGGCGCATACAGTACCCGGTGCATTGGAAGGGGTACGGTCCGGAGGAACGTTCCTGGATCTCATCCTCGGATGTACATGCTCCTGCCCTCCTCCGTGATTTCCATAGATGTTTTCCCCTCAAGCCCGGTGGTCTTCCGAGGGGGAGGGGTCGTTGAGGAGGGGGGTACTGTCAGGGCTGGTTCAGCCTTTCCTTCTCTGAGCTGGCTTCTCAGTTGTCGGCTAATTGCTAACTCTCATCTCTCTCCACAGTCAACCAGCTGTTGTGGATCTTCTCATCAGTCCCGCCTACTTAAAGATCTCCAGCTCACTTCATTGCTGCCTTTGCCTTGGTCGCATCACAAGAAACCATCTACTACTTTCCTGTTTAAAGGCTGGCTTTGCTAACATCCCTCCTGGCTCCTTATCCTGCTTGCTGGTCCTCTACTTGGATCCCTGACTTCTGGCCTGGCTGATTACCCAATCTGGTTACTGAACTCTGGCTTGGCTGATTACCCGATCTTGTTACTGAACTCTGGCTTGGCTGACTACCCAATCCAGTTACTGGACTCTGGCTATGCTTTGACTACGCTTACTCTATTTACCTTTTTATTTTTATTAATAAACAAGTGTGATTTTACTGTACTTCTGTCTCGGTCTGGTTCATGGTTTCTGACAGGTTCTCAGCCTCAGTACTCAAGTACCCCCAACAGGACATGATTTGGGAATTTATCTTAGCTAAATAGCTGTCCAAAATACCAAGCCATTGACTCTGATTTAAAGCACCTGTGCAAGATGAAGGTAAACCTGCAAACATGGCCTGTTGGCGGTACTAGAGGACAGGGTTGAGAACCACTGATTTAGAGCACTGAGCTAAAATCTAGCTCAAGCCAATCCTATTCTAATTGTGGGCATTTGAGGGAAACCAAGTGAGTGTTAGAACCCCTCCTTGCCTTTTTTAGGTTGGGCTTTGTGTCCCTTTTCTGAAAATTGGCTTCAATTCCAGTCACAGCCAAATAGGAACTGAGGGTAAAACCCTACCAATGTCTTTCCTTGGGGATACACAGGTCAATCTAACTAGTGTTACCGTTAGGCAAATTGCACTCTAGCACTTTGTTGTGTATACCCCAAATTATTAGGTATTTTGGGGTTTATTAAAGGCAAATCCACTCCACAATACAAGCGTACTCGCTGTGAATCTGAGGGGAAGCACTGGTGATTTTATCATCCAATCATGTAGAAGCAAAGATGTTGTTTTTTTATTTTGCTTGCATGTCCCCCTCAGATCTCCAGCAACTGCACTTCCAAGTGCACTTGTAGTGAAAAGTGGATTTGCCTTTAGTAAATAAACCTCAAAGTCCAAGATACCTAATAATTTGGGCTGTACACAGCAAAATGCCAGAGTGCAATTTACGTTATGAGGAAACTATTTAGATTGACCGGTGTGTTCCAAGGAAAGACATTGGTAGGGTTTTACCCTCAATTCCTGTTTGGCTATGTGACAGGAAGTAAATAAATTTGAATGAGAAACTGGCAAAATTTGGGAGGTGTCTTCACTCTATCAGGGGTGCCGACATCCCCAAAAACTGACAAGACTTCTAATCCCTCTGAAATCTATCCCCAAGCAAAAATAAGAAAGATTTTGATTTAGTTTAACTTTGCAAAGACTCATTCCTAAGTTCAACTGTGATGCTTGTCAATAGCCCATTTACACCGTGTTTAATAGAAAACACCAGTTGCCTTTTACTATAAAAATTTGTTAGTTCAGTCCTGGAAATCTGCATCTGCTTTACTATTAATCTCCATAAAAATTGGGTTCCTACAGCTAGATGCACCAAATTCATCCAGATGCGCGACCGCTGTGTATGTGAGATGTGCAACTGCTGTGTGCGTGGGGGTATGTACCCATGGTGCTGGTTTCTGGTTCCTGGAAGCGGTGACCAGCACACAGGAATGACATCACGTCCCTCCAGGAAGTTGCTTGTACTGCTTCTAATTTCTTCCCACCACCATGCCCCGCTCACTGTTCTCTGAGGAAGAGATGATCCTTATTTGCCAATTAAGATAATTTTTTATTTATTTTAACATGGGGTGGTGTTTGTGTGGGTCATGTGTGTATGCCTAAATGATTTGGCCTCAAAACACACACCTACTTCCTGTCACTGTGTACAGATTCACTTGTTCTTGTGTCCACCAGCAGAGAGAAGTTGGGTAGATGCCACACTCCCAATTCTGGAGGCATGATAATGGTCTAGCACAGGGGTCTTCAAACTATGGCCCTCCAGTTGTTCAGGAACTACAATTCCATTCATGCCTAGTCATGTCTGTGAATATCAGAGCTTTACAATGCCTCATGGGATGTGTAGTTCCGCAACAGTTGGAGAGCCCTTGTTTGAAGATTCCTGATCACTCTAGCATTTCTTGAAAAAAGGTGTTTTTTCATGTGCCTTGTATAATGCCCAAGAAATATCGTTAGGAAAATACAAGTGGGTCGTGACACATCTACTTTTCAAATTTGGCACTTAAGATGGTCGTGGACTATGCAATTTCATTGGCCAATCTCTGTACAACTCGATATTTAGCCAAAATAGGTAATAGGAAGATGCACTTGAACAATTCATTCAAAAATATAGGAAATCAAACAGGCTCTTGCACTAAATCTAACTTATTTAAGTTCTAACTGATTGCAGTGTATGGTCACCTTTAAAGATCAAGATCTGAAAATATGAATTTATTGGGTTTAGAAACACTTCTCTGTTCTTTGTAATGTATTGAAAGATTTGGGTAAAAAACAAAAAAAACACATTTCAAAGATATATTAGAAGTGATAGGAATGAGATTAGCATCAAAAGGGTTAATTAACTGAGAACACCTACTAATTGCCTAATAAGACACATCCAATGAGATGAAATTAACCAATTGTAATAGGCGTGCGCTATTATCAATGAGAAAACCGCAGTTACCTTAGCGCCAGTTGCAGTTTACATATGTGGCTATTTATTATCGTTATTTGTGCTTCAATGTGTGCCGGTTCGCACATTCAATTAATGACTTTTCCAGCGCACCAATTAATGTATGAACTGGTGCAGTGCCTTCTTCTTAGTAAATCACCCCCTCAGTCTCTTAACAAGTGTCAAATGAAAAACACCAGCTTTACTGCCAGGAAAAGCAAACTGCAGGTTGTCAACATTTTCTGGATAAGGAGATGGCATTGTATTAATTAGTCATAAAATATCATAGGCAGATTGCTCCTGGCATTTTTAGCCCAGCCATTTGCCGTATGGAAGAGGCATACAAGACTTAGAGCAATGTCCGCAATAGCTTGGCAGACAGTCAGTATCCCACTGATGCTGTTTGGTAAACTGTTTGGTAAACTGTACCAATAGGGGAATACTCTAATGCCCCGTACACACGGTCGGATTTTCCGATGGACAATGTCCGATCGGAGCGTGTTGTCGGAAATTCCGACCTTGTGTGGGCGCCATCGGACATTTTCCATCGGATTTTCCGACACACAAAGTTGGAGAGCAGGAGATAAAATTTTCCGACAACAAAATCCGATTGCGTCAATTCCGACCGTGTGTGGCCTGTTCCGACGCACAAAGTGCCACGCATGCTCAGAAAAAATTCCGACACGGGACAGCTTGTTCTGGTAAACTTAGCGTTCGCAATGGATACAGCACTTTCGTCACGCTGCAATGTTAAAAATGGTTTAATACAGCCCACTCTCTTCTTCTTTATAATGTGACAAGAATTAAGTAGTTTTGCTGCTCATATTCACACACACTTCTCACAAACTTTTATTTTTGTTTTTTTAGTGGGATTACCTGAATATATTGTTATTAGTTGTCACATCTGACAGTTTTATATTTTTTATTTTTTTATTTTTTGGATTTTAAGCCTTTTTTTTTCTTTAATGTTTGGATTTTTTCCAAGGCTGATCTTTGTTCAATGTTATTTTTATTTTTACTCCAGAATATTTTTGGGTGTGTTTTGTGTGTCAAGTTACCCCAACACCATTGATATCTTTTATTATTTAATCTCAAGGAGATTGTTTGTTGTTGGTGTCCCTTGTTCATTTCACATTGTATATTTGAAATGTACCTGAATTCTCACAAACCAACTGTCATTTTTGAAGTAAAACACATAGGAGAGTATAATTCAAAACAAAAATCCTTTATTAAGGGATCAGAACCAAACAAAGAGGGAGGCAACACTGGATCAACAGCAGAAATTAGCGAAGCCTGGGACCCCCACGGCAGACATCAATTCTTCAACATCAAAATTGGTGGCCTGAGGAGTCCATATCTAAGGGAGGGCAGTCTGGTCCAGAATTCACAGAGATCCGGATAGCAGCAGATGACATCTGTGTCCCCAGGCTGTGGTACCACAAGAGGCTGCATCTTTTGGCCGACCAGACTGGATCCAGGGCAATCACTGTCTGGTCTTCCTTCCACGCTTCCTTCCGGGCTGTGGCTGTGCAGTTGGAGATGTGGCAGGAGGAGGAGTAGGACCTGGAGGAGGAGGAGGACTGGGGGGACCTGGAGGAGGACTGGGATGACCTGGAGGAGAGGGAGGAGGAGGAGGAGGAGGACCATCCCCAAGATGTGTCTGAGGTGTAATTTGGCCCCTCATACCTTTCTCCAGAGCCTCCGATATGAGGGCCTCACACAAGACTTTTTGGCCCTCCTCCATCCTCTGCATTTTATAGGCTATGAAGGCAGCAATGTTCTCCTCCATGGTGTGGGGTGCTCCCAGAACCTCTGTAGCCCTCCAAAAGAATGCTATAGCAGCCTCCTCTAGGGTACTCCTCCTACTGCCACTTTCTATTTTCAGGGGGGGGTGGAGGGACCTTGATATCAGCCAGCCGGCTCGGCCTGGCCACCTCCTGGCTGAGACTTCCCTGTGTATGAAAAAGGGACATGGTTGAAATGTTTTGCTTCATCAATCACAATCCTAAATTAGTACTCCCAACTAACATCTAGTTAACATCATTGATTGGACAAGCAGAAATATTTAGAGGAATGCTATACCTGGCTCAATCTTGGCTCCTCCACATGTGGCCCGGAAGGCCCAGGTTGGGCGTCAGAAACCTCAGCCGGGGAGGAAGGAAGCGTGGAAGGAAGACTGGAGAGGGATGGCCTGGGTTCAGTCTGGAATGCCAGAAAGTGCAGCCTGTTGTAGTACAACATCCTGGGGACATAGATGTCATCTGCTGCTCCGGATCTCTGTGAATCCAGGACTTTCTTGCGCTCCCTCAGATATGTGCTCCTCAGGCCACCAATGAAAATCTTTAAATAAGTGATGTCTGCCGTGGGGATCACCTGCTTCACAATTTCACACAATTGCTCCAGTGCTGCCTTCCTCTTTGCTTGGTTCTTGAAATGGGGGTGGGTAATCTCCCACAGACAGGGCAGCTCACTTAGCATCTCTACGAATACTGACATGAAGTCATTGTCTTTCATTAAGATATCCATGTTCACTGCAAGACACAACACAAGACAAAGCCTAATGTCAGACAAAACTCTCCTAATCTTGTTACAATATAGGCCTCAATCTAGAAGCAGAATAGGCACAAGTTTGTCTCTTACCTTCGTTCTTATGATCGGCGCGTCCAATGCTCCTTCCTCCGCTCACAGATCGTACGTAATACGCACGCGTGTTACGCTTTATACACACTGCGCATGCGTGTAACTCTGCCCACCCCTGACATTCTTTCTAGTCTATTACCCGCCCCTTTTCGTTCGGCGCAGTGGGTGAAGAGCATGATGGCGGAGTTACAGTAGGTGCATGCTAATTCTAGCAACGAGGAGGAGGAAAGCCCGGATCCAGGCACGTCCCGATCCAGAAGGAGACGTTTTAAGGCCACAAATATGTCGTTTGGGGAGATGTTGGAGATGGTCGACATCATGAGGAAGTCCGACTATGACGGAAAATATGGGCCTTACCCCCACCCCAACATCCGAAAGGCCAAGATCATGGCGAAAGTGGTCAGGAGTCTTGAGAGGAATTTCGGGGTACGAAGATCTAAAGATCAGCTCAGGAAGCGGTGGTCGGACCTGAAGTTGAGAGAGCCAGAGCAGTACCGAAAGATCCGGAGAGTGCTGCAAAAAAGTAAGTAGTTGTGCTGTGTTCCTATTCTTTCTGTCTTTATTCCGTTCGTTCTGCTCCATATGCTTTTATTATTGTAACGTTTAAAAGGGCAACTTTAATGTTCATGGGCCCATTATTCGTTCGTATCAAACATTTTTCTTTCGGCCTCTAGAACACCATTGTTTAGGCCATATGCATTTGCACACATTTTTTGGGGCCTACTTGGATGCCAAATATTTGTTTGTGTAGATGGGTTTGTTACTAGAATGAAATGCCAACTAGATTGTGTGTAAGGAGAGGACACAGAGCAGCTGTTTTCACATCTGGACACTGGAGCACTAGTGTGGGACACAAGAACACCATTTTTATTAGGGGGGGCACACAGGTGCTCCAGTGTATACTATAGGGGGGGCTACATCTGTGAAGCTTGTACTAAACAGGTAAAGTATTGCAGTTTGACAAAGGGCAATAAAAAATATACATCTTGGAACTCTGCCAAAATAGACAATTGTACCCCACTTCCAAGCAATGTTTCCTATTTCTAGTTCTGCCATCAAATATCTGTGTGCTAATTATACCATTTTTGTTTTACATAGGGGAGAAAAGACTCGGAGGACACCCCTCATCCCAGGAGAACACAGACCCCCCACCTATGGAAGAAGGTGAAATACCACCAACACAAGAAGCTGAGCAGGAGGAAGAAGAAGATGTGGTGGAGATTGGTACCACAACAGGTGAGTGTCTGCGACCACAGGCTCAGGTAAAAGAGATGGATGGTGGCAGATTTTTGAGACCTTTTTTTTTGTTCTTTATCTCTTTTTAGGTGATCGTGATGTGAGGGAGAGAGAACGTTTCACATCTGAAAGTGCTCAGATACTGATCGGGGAGATCATGGGGTGTAATCTCGAATTGCACAACATACAGCAACAAATCAGTGATGTTATTAAAAAAAATAATAACATCATTGATGTTTTGGGGCGAATTTAAACCCCACAAAATCACCTGTTTTATTGTGGTCCAATCTTCCAAAAATTTTTTCAATGTTTAGAAAAGCCAAATTTGGAGGATGCACACAGTGTGCCAACATGTGCTATCTGCCATCACAGGAGATCAATGGACGCGTTTTGGGGGTGCAACCCCTTCCTCAATTATAAAGTAGCATTGAGGAAGGGCTTGCTCCCCCAAAACACGTCCCTTGATCCCCCCTGATGGCAGATAGCACATGTTGACATTCGTAAATTGGTGTGCATCTTCCAAATTTGGCTTTTCCAGGGGTGATTTCCCCCCATCTGAACGCTATATCAAACCCAGTTCCTAAATACTGATGTCTGATATAGCCTTCAGGTTTTACCTAATGTGAACTTTGTAAGTTCAAGTTTTTTGGCTTTCTTGTTGGTTTTACACGTGCCTGTTTTATCTGAAATGGATATTTCGATTTTTGATAATGCTACTGCAAAAATTGTTATACAACAAACATGTTGGTTTGTTTTAAAAACCTTTCGTAAATGCACATGTGTATGTGCAGGTATAAAAAAGTGGCTTACTCAAGAATGTGTGGATTATTATCTCAACACTACAACACTTTTGGGGTGATGTAATTGCTGTTTTATGCAAAAATGGGGGTTATTTCCTAAGGGCAAATACACTTTGCACTACAAGTGCAGGTTCAGTGCAGTTGCAAGTGCACTTGTAGTGAAATGTGTTTTTGCATTTAGGAAGTACCAGCCAACACTGTTTTTTATAAGGTTACCCAATCACAACATTTTCTGCACTCAACACATTTCTGTCAGGGTCAGCTAAAACAAACACAAGCAGTAAATGTCCACAAAGAATTTCTTTTGGTTGTTTTTTATTTGAAAAAGGTTTCACAGATTGTCTGGCATATTGATAGCCCCCCTACCCGCAAAGAACTCCAGGTAGCGTAACCGGACATCACGGGCACTCAGGGAGGGCAAGCCAGGAAGGCCACTTTCAAGCGCCGTCAGTGTTGATGGATTTGGGATTCCGACCTCAGGCCCAACTGAGCCAGCATAGTTGGCTGAATGTTTTCTTAAAAAATTATGGAGAACACAGCAGGCAAGTATTATATGGTTCAGTTTATACACCGCCATATGGATGGGTGTCAGAAATAATCGGAACCTGCTGGCCAGGATTCCAAATGTGTTCTCCACCACTCTTCGGGCTCTGGCCAGCCAGTAATTAAAAACTCTCTGTTCCGGGGTGAGGGTCCTCATTGGGAATGGCCGCATCAGGTGGTCCCCCAGCGCAAATGCTTCATCAGCAACGAACACATATGGGAGACCTTCAACATTGTCCTCTGGAGGTGGCAAGTCCAAGCTGCCATTCTGGAGACGCCTGTAGAACTCCGTCTGGGCGATCACTCCACCATCGGACATCCGGCCATTCTTCCCCACGTCCACATACAAGAACTCGTAATTAGCCAACACCACCGCCAACATCACTATACTATTAAACCCCTTGTAATTATAATAGTACGACCCCGAGTTGGGCGGTGGGACGATGTGGACGTGTTTCCCATCAATTGCCCCTCCGCAGTTAGGAAAGTCCCACCGCTGGGCAAAGTGGGAGGCCACAGTCTGCCATTCCTGTGGCGTTGAAGGAAACTGTTGAGGAAAAAACAATAAACATTACTATTTTTTCACAGAAACATGGCAAGCAGATTATACACAAACATTATGGGGCAACCTCCAGATAGCATTTATTAAGGGGAATTTAACAACAACAAAGTATAAGGTACACATATCATATTCCCCCTCCCCCCCTCATGGGCCATTTCTAACATTATAGGGGGGGAACTCTTGGACAGGTAACCCTCTTCACTTCATTGAGAGATGAATGCCTAAATACAGGGTATTACTTGGAACAGCCCCTCCTTAGTTACACTATTGGCAGACCACTGGACAGGTAAGAAGTGTCATAATACAAAGATATAAATACACACTGTACACATTTGAGCACATTTGAACATTCTGCTATTACCTATCAAGATAATAATAGGATACAGTACCATTGAAAAGTATACAGGCAGGTCCTTGCACTACATGCTTTGGGGAATTCATCCATAAATCTGACCAGTAAAGAGGTGGGTATAGTGTGTATGGGTTTGGCAAAGTCAGCAGATAGATGATTGAGGATAGAGAATTGGGATCAGCTGACTTAGCAGTTGGGGGAGGGAGGGTTACAAAAAATTTGGGGACACCACAAAAAAAAGCCTCTGCCACTCTGCCTGAATTTAAATAAAAAATAACATTTCAAAACATTTTAGGGGGTGTTTGGGGTAAAGCACTACTATAGAGCTGATAAAATACATTGTTAAGTGACTACATGAGGTGAATATAGGGCAGGAGACACCATGCTGGAGAGGTTATTGAAGGGCAAATATGTATGAAGGACCTAAAATAATAATTACATAAAAATCCAGCATGCATGAGAACAAAGGGGACATTCACAGTATATTACAATCATGGTAATTAGGGAATGAGGAAAGAAATACAATATATTAGCAAACATTCAATACAATAAAATGTGATATAAAAGGAAAAAAATCTTACCTTCATATACTCCTTCTGCAGGACCTGGATGATGGCAGAACAGGTCTCTGGGATAATGATCCCCAGAGCCTGGGGGGAGATGCCTGTCGAGAACTTGAGGTCCTGCAGGCTTCTCCCTGTGGCCAAATACCGCAAGGTAGCGACCAACCTCTGCTCCGCAGTGATGGCTTGCCTCATGCAGGTACAGGTATCCTGCCTGCTAATATAGGGGGTCAGCGAAGCCAACAGACGGTGAAACACGGGGTCCGTCATCCTGAGAAAGTTCCTGAAATCATCAGGATTGTTCTCACGGATCTCACGGAGCAAAGGCATATGACAGAACTGGTCACGCTGAAGCAACCAATTCTTGGTCCATGAACTCCTCCTCACCCTGTTCATGGACTGGACTTGTGTCAAGGTCAGGACCCCAACACCAAGCCCCCGCACAGCACGAACTCTACGAGGAGTACGCATACGAAACATGGCTAGAAAACGGTCGGCTGCTCAGAATGAAGTAACAGAACGCACTGAAGAACAGCAAGGCCTGTGAAGAGCGACCTGAAAACCAGTAACGAACGAACAAGAATACAATGACTAAAAGTCACGCGGAACTTGCTTGCACGCACTGAAGAGCAGATACAAACCCACAAGCACAAACTGAACGGCAGAAAACGATCTGAAAGCCACGAGTCTGAAAAAGCGTGAATCGTCTCTCACCAAACTTTTACTAACACGAGATTAGCAAAAGGAGCCCAAAGGGTGCCGCGCCTGGTTCTGAACCGGCCTTTTCTAGTCTCGTCGTACGTGGTGTACGTGACCGCGTGGTTGTCGATCGGAAATTCCGACAACTTTGTGCGACCGTGTGTAGGCAAAACAAGTTTAAACCAACATCCGTCTGAAAAAATCCTAGGATTTTGTTGTCGGAATGTCCGAACAAAGTCCGACCGTGTGTACGCCCTATAACAATGGCTGGTGCTTATATTCCCCCAACCCTTTTTTCTTCTCCATATCACATAACAACGCAGCCGGTCCTGTGTTCTGTTACTTTACATGATGGGTCCCCATTTAGTTTGACCTTTACTGTTTGGCTGCTGAAGCTGACACGATATGTGTTTTTAAGGGTTAGATAAAATGAAAGGGACAATGACAAATTGATCTGTATGCACAAAACTAATGTTGATTTTTTTATGTTTTTAATTGATGTAAATTAAAAATATTTGCCAAGACTATTATGGCTGAAGATACGGACACTGTTCTGTAAAAAGATTTCTACTGAAAGGAGAAGAATCAACACAAGGGACATATCATACTAACTGTTAGTCGCATCCTTTGTGCTGATTTTTATGTTTTTATTTTTAGCTAAACTTGGGCTTTAAGCACTGAGATATCCCCATGTTTATGTTGTAATAATTAAAAATACAAATGTTTTTAAGCAAAACCTGGCAATGTCTAAAAAGTCCTGAATAATTACTAAATAACTAAGTACTGAACCATTGGGATGTTCACATCAATTATTATTTTGAAAACATAGAAAGTGCATCCACAAATATATATTAAACCTATTCCCAATAATAAAAGTGCTTTGAGTAGCATATTTTCTTCTCTGTTTCTTTCTTTTGGATGCACGTTGTTGCAATAAAAAAACTGTTTCAGAAGTTTTAAACCACAACAGATCCAACAGTTTCCAAAGACCAAATGGTTTTATTCTATACAGTACATGAACCAAAAGAAACCGCTAGATATTTCACACAATAAAATTCAATATAATGGAGGACACTGCCACATTCTACTTACTGCAAATCTCTCTTTCTATTCAGCTGCTGAAAACCTACATTAGAATTTTATAATGTGTTTCTAGAGCTTTTAAACTGTAAAGGAAAAACACACACACACCTACTGTATACCCCAATGTCATAAAAAGTTACTACTGATTTATAACCTGTAATGTGTAATTTTTCAGTATAATTTCTTGTCTTGTAGTTACCATACAGCAAGGCATGTTGATGAAATGAGACCATTGAAAATCTTCTGTTTTAAGGATTTACTGTGCACTAATCCCATCTCACCATAACGTGTATAGTTATACTGGCCTGTTGGGTCCCAAGCCCTACTTCATAGAAGTTAGTATTTTCCAGAAGTAATAATGTGGGAATGGTGGGAGGGATCCTTTTCCAGAGGGTGCAGGTTGTCAGGGCCTGCCCTGATGTGGGGGAAGGTTCTGTGCCCATTTGTATTTTACCTCTCCCCATTCAGAGGGATCTTTTTCACGAAAGCCCATCACCAAGTACTTGGCTGACTGGCTTCAGCTGGTCCCTAAGGAGCGGAGTCCACCTGACTTTGACCTACGTAGACTATAGAGTACCTTGTCGCCTCCTATTTTGAGATTTAGCCATTTGATATACCTTTCATGCACTTTTTTTTGTGCTGTGACTTCACAGTTCAATTTTTTTTCACAGGGGATTCAACGAGCATTGCACCGCAGAGCTCCAAAAGAAAAACAAAAACTGCATGTAGTTTAAGATCAATAGCTCTAAAATATTAGGCTATATTTTGCCCTACACATCAGCAGTTCTGGCCAGAGGGGCAAAAAACAATGATTTACATGGTTATGCCCACTGTTCTGAAAGGGATGGGTTGATCTTCTAATTTTAATGATATGTGATGGAATAAGACATGTGAATACATTCTTCTTTTTAATGTTCACCTTTAGTACCATGTTACATGTCACGTTCAAATTTAGGTTGTAATATGTAACATGTTACTATGCAGAACCCCCCGCTCACCTCCCCGCACTCTCTGTTACATTTTAAAAAAGTGATCTGTGAACTACAAGTCCTATCTGCCACTGGCAGACAGCTAACAGTTCTCAATGAATTACAGCTGCACTCATCAGTGCCCTTGTAGTCTATTGACACTTTCTGATGCTGAGTACCTGTCTGCCCATACGGAATTACAGGCAGATAGATGTCAGCGGTGTCTGTAGAAGCTTGCATACATTGCATCTGCAATCCACTGATTGCGGGTGCAATGCTTTGCAGGATCCAAGGTGAAAAAAAAAATAATAAGTGCACATTTTTTTTTTTTTGACCTGCAAAATCACATGAATTTATCATTTTTTTTACTAAAGGTGAACTTAGTCTTTAAGTAGGCTTTACTGTGCAGTGCAAAAATAAATATCCAAATGCTTAGCTATTGTTATATTTAAAATCTAAGCAACTGATAGCTTTCCCAATAACATTTTTTAAACTAATAGTTAATTTTCTGTTACTACAAGTCAGCTGTGTTAGTAACAAAATAATAGGCAAAGCATAAAGAAAAAAATGCTGGAACAAAAAAACACCTGCATGCTGCGTGAAATTTTGTGAGCTCCAACGTTGCTCAGTAATGTATGATCTAAAGTCTTGGATGGGATTTGTGCATACATAAGAGCGTTTCAGGTGCAGTCCCATATTTAGAAGTTTGTAAATTTGGTGAGAACCCTAATCTGTCTGGCTCGGCCTTTCTTCACTCCGGAAGCTTTGTCTGGGTCTCCGTAGTGAAAAACGAGAACAGTAGCTGCCAACTGGAACAGCATTCCTGACACTTTCTCCAGAGCATATCATACTGACAGATCCAATCCTGTGTCTGGCACCATTATTCGTTACTTTCCTTTCATTCCAGTTTCCATGCTCATTTTTTTTTTTAATTGTCTGAGCCAAAAGAAACAGAAAGAAGGAGAGCAGAGTTTAAATAAAATGTGAGTCAATCTTTTTTCACTGTGTATTACAGCACTGGCAAAATATTTTCACTCTATGCAGCTGAGCCAAGAAATGAAAAAGCAGCTTTACCTTAAAGACAGTTTTCCGCTTGTGAAATTGGTCATCTTAGTTTTAAGAAACAAAAAAAGAGGCTATGGATACCACATTGTCACTGGACTTCTAAGGCTTAAAGTCTGTAAACCTAAAAAAAAATTTTACTGTCTCTTTAATGTTTTCTAATGTGCTTTTTAATCTCACTATTTTATTTGTGCCTGACGGCTTTCCCTAATACCTGGTTGATCCTGCCTGTGCCCCTCCTCTTGAGAGTAAACTGACAACGCTAAGCATTGCAGCTGATCCATGCTAGCATGGTCAGTTTACGTCTTGTATCATCATGCTGCTAGTACGGGCAAGAGCACTGCTTGCCTATATCTTCCATAGTCAGTACAAAGCTGTGCCTCCCACCTGTTTCTCCTGCCTTAGAGTGACAGTAAATTCCCTTTCAGCCCCTCCTCCCCTCCTCTTTGTAAAGCTGCCATGTCTCCCAGGCATATGATCTGAGGAGACAGCAGCTAACAACAGAACAAAACAAAACAACAGCGTAAGGCGCTAGACTGAATGCACCTTAATGAAAAGTCCACCGCCATGATTGATCCAGATGTCAATAGTCAATTAGAAGGGCTGCCTCAGAGTGACCACTGGGATAGTGGTGAGAAACACATGAGAACATAACACTGACAAGATGCTCCTGAAATGACATGTGGGTGTCATATATGCACGATATGATGAGACCTCAAAGGGCTGTCTGGCAGTGATATCAAAAGCCCAGAAGCACAGAGGACAGTGTATACATTAAAACAGTCTTGATTTATTCCACACACAGTTACCAGTTGATGCCCAACCCCAGGGCCGTCTTTAAGGCAGGGCAAAAGAGGGCAGCTGCCCTGAGCCCGGTCATTGTTGTGGGGCCCAAAGCAGCTGCCTCATACTTGCCCACTATCCTGGTTTAAATTCCCTTGTCCCTTGAAGTTTTAGTCCTGTGCTGTGTACTAATATCTCAGTGTGAAGTGAAGCTCTACCCTATTGTTGCATACAGATGACTCACATGCAGACCCCGTGTTTACATGTAAATAACCGGCATTGATATGTAAATAGCAATGGCATTCATATGTAAATAGCAGTGGCCGGCGGCATTGATATGTAAATAAAGGCGGTATTCATATGTATATCATGCCCCCTGAGGTTATATACACCATCAACTATACTGAATGCTGCCCACTGGGGAGGTAAAGGGGCACGCTTGAAAGTCCTGCCTGCAACTGTGGTCCTTAAGCCTACAATCAGTCGATTCTGCAAAGGTAAGCAAATTGGCAGGGGGGGTAGTGTGGGGTGTGCACAGGTAGGCAGAAAAGGAATTACAGTTTGGGGTGCACAGGTGAGCATAGGTGAGCAAGGAGGGGATGTATAGAGGTAACGAAGGTGGGTGCAAGGATGAACAGAGGATGCAGGTAGAGTTAAAGGGGGGGGTTGAAGTAGAGAGGATGGGGGAGGTTTGGGGTGCAGAGGTTAGCAGGGGTTTTAGGATGCAATGGTGTACTGACAGGGTGGATAAAGATGTAGGTGGCGTATAGGGCAGCCCATTCATTTCAACAATTGATGGCACTGCTGTGTATTCGCTAAAGGGCAGCACATTTCTGTGGTGTCAGGAAAGCGATTTTGCATGCGTTTCCGACACACAAATGTGAACGCAAGCTAAATGTCTCAGTTACATTGGTGGTCAGTGTAAATCTTCTCATTACATTGGTGCTTGGTGTAGAATCCTTTCATTCACACTAGTGGCCAGTGCGAATGTCCCCCTTACATTAGTGGTCAGTGTAAATCCCTTCTTACCTTGGTGGTTTCTGTGAATGCTTATTTTAAATTAGTGGCCAGTGTTAACCCCTATTATATTGTTGGCCAATGTTGAAACTTCCCTTTATATTGGTAGTCGGTAAAAAAAATCAGCATTGCCATTGATCACACCCTCCCCTCCCCCCCAGCACTGCCACTGATCCCTATGAGTTTTCTGTCTATTAATGGTGTAAAACAGGGGTCTTCAAACTATGGCCGTCCAGTTGTTCAGAAACTACAATTCCCATCATGCCTAGTCATGTCTGTGAATGTCAGAGTTTTACAATGCCTTATGGGATTGCGTAGTTCCGCAACAGCTGGAGGGCCGTAGTTTGAGGATCCCTGGTGTAAAAGGTAAAAATTCTGCACTCACCCAATCACCTGATGAATTTCAGGTGATATAACTGTGATGTGCTCAAAAAACAAATAGTGAGTATTTAATAAATCTGATGGGACAGTATGTACTCAAACCTATAAATGTACCAACAATTGTGCAGCAATCTAAAAGAATTAATACTCAATACAAAAAACAAAACATGTAAAACAAAAAAGATTTGCAAATTGCAAATGAATAATCAAGTGATTTACACTGACTAAAAATCAGTATAACAACTAATTCTAAATATGGTGAAAAACGTGATCCTTTGTATTTATCTCCAAACATAAAACATCCAAAGGTGCTGTTGTAATTCTGACAACTATCAAAGGTGTAGCAGTCTCGAAAGTGCAGTGCTATTCACTTGTCAGATAGTCTGCTTATGTGGGATAATCCATACATATCAGATATCATGCATTTGACCATAGATCAGTTTCAACACTTCCAATGTTATACCCCTTACCGGGAATGGTAGACTCCCATCACGGGAGTCAAACTCGCCTTGTGCCAAGAGAGAAAAACAGCTTCAGATGTTCATACCGACAGCCAGTCTGTTACACAGACACCTCCATACAGGGATTACTCTTATGGTATAGCCTTTGGGCGGGTATCTGGTTGTTCACCTCTGATCAGCTGCTCTAATCCCTCCGTACGGATAAGTGAATGTTGCCACTCCGTGAGCATTCAACTCAAATAAGTTCATTAGGTGGAAAATGCAATGTTGAAACAAAAAGAGGAGAACTTCATAGTGCAGTAAGCAAATGGCGCTTTATTCCAAAAAAAAATTCCTTAAAGCACAGCAAAAGCACAGCAAAAGCACAGCAAAATGAAAACTAATTTTTTAAATCTTAAAAACAGCTGCTAGTGTTCAGGTAGCCTGCTGATATGTGGTGATGTCTAAGGACTGTTTCCCACCGACATGTTTCCCTATTAAAAGCATCTACTGGAAATGGAGATATTAAGGAGTCTGCTCACCTCCCCAGTCCATGGTGTGCAGGCAGGGGGCAGATGATGTGCTGTAACCTCTAGCAACCAATCAGCGAGCAGTAATGATGTGCAGTAACCTCTAGCAACCAATCGGTGAGCAGTTTTACTATACAGTAATCTCTAGCAACCAATCAACAAGCATAAATCATGTACTGTAACCTCTAGCAACTAATCAGTGAGCTGTAATGTGTGCTGTAATCTCTAGCAACCAGTCAGTAAGTGGTAATGATATGCTTTAACCTCTGGCAACCAATCGCTGTCTGATACAGTAAACTAATTTTGAGTCTAGCTGTTATTTATTGTATGCCTCAGAGCAGTTGGAGATCAAAATTGCATTGGGGGGCCCAAGAAAATTTTTGCCCAGGGTCCAATCAATATTAAAGATGGCCCTGACCAACCCCATACCACAGGCATGCAGGATATACTGGGGAACTGAGTTATTGATGAGGACCGTCGGTTCCGTGTTGGAACAACCTTGTCAGCTTCAGCAAGGAGGCGGGCAGACCCACGTCACTGGAAGTAATGTAGTCGGAACCAGGAAGTCTGTGGTGGGGGGACAATCAGACTGCCATACAAAGGGAAGAATTCTGGCGCTCCAAATAATGTGATGCCCTTTTTATTTTATTTAGTAGCAAATCTTTTTAGATCAATGCTATGACCTAATATAAAAAGTAGGCAGCCATCCTCAGAGGGTGCCTCTGTAAACAAGTGGGAAAGTAAGAGGGGGGGCGCCAACTGAATGAATCCTACTTCAGTATATTTTGTGTAAGGTGTACACTTACAGGTCCATGGGTGAAGATGCCCATCAAAGCTAAAAACGTCCTGAGGTACTCTGATGCTGCTCTGCAGGCTCCGGTATTGATCCCTCGGCCGTGGGGGTGTTGAATTCAGTCACAGGCTTCTGTGCAGTGTCCACTTGACAGGAAGCTCCACGCTGACCAGTCTGGAAAACGGAAGCGGAAGTGACATCACCACAGCAGGACGGGCATCCAAGCTGAGGATTTGCAATGCAGGAAATGTACAGGCTATGCACTCAAAGCTCACAGCTCCTTCTACTGGCCTATTGCTCTTGGGAGGAGAGCAGTTCAAGTACCTGGGTAAAATGTCCGCGGCCATGGAACCATAACGGCCAGTGGACCAACACTAGTAAAAAGTCCTTTTTTAAATGTATTAAAAACAAAATGTTTAATGAAAAAATAAAAGATAAGATATGTGAGAAGGTGAAAATGAGAACAGAATTAAAATGCACTATAAAAATCAAGTAATGTAACACATTGTTAGGAAAAAGTATAAGAAAAAAGATACAAAAAAGGGAATAAAAACAAATGGAAATGGGGGGGTTATTCTTTTGGGACAAGGAGTAACTTACTATGCGTATTAGATAGCACCATCCCCAATTTATGAGGAACTCGATGTCCATGAATGGGTAAAAAAACGACCAGAAAAACTACGCTGTAAGACACCAAAAGAAATTTGGGGATTATAAAAAAGGAAGAAAGGTGATGAAATGGGACTATAATAAGGATTGTGTCTCTATTACTTCATTGAGTTCCCCTGGTGAGAGAGTATTCAACGAGTATATCAGTAGGTCTCCTGCTGACATAAGCGTTTAAAGCGTTTTGCAGCAGGAAGGCCTCTGGGGATGGCCTCGATGACCCAAACTCTGAGGCCCATGGTGGATTTGTGATGTTCCTTGAGAAAATGCAGAGGGACACTGTGTTTGTCCAATCCCTTCTCAATAAAATGCCTGTGTTCGCCAAATCGGCGAAAGGTGTATATGGTGCTGTCCACATAGAAGAGGCTGCAACGGCAAGTTTGACAATACACCATGTACTCACTTGATCAGTTGTAAAATAATTTTATTGTGTATGTTTTACCTTTAATGGTATAGGTTTTTTGACCATGATCAACAAACTTACAAGTTAGGCATAATTTTTTCTTACATTGGAACATTCCCACTAATGGAATTAGGGGAATGTGTGAAGCGGGGGTGGGTAGACTGGTTTGGATTTTGCTAGATGCTATTTTCTTCTTTAAATTCTTGGCTTTGTGATAGGAGACCTTGGGTTGTTGAGTAAGAGAAGAGCCCCAAAAAGGTCATCAAGCAGAATGGACCAATGATTTGCTAGTATATTCTCCATTTTTTTATGACAATCATGAAATTGGGTTGTGAATCGCGTTGGTTGTGGGTCATCTGATGGCTTAGACTTTGGAGGGGGTTTTGAGGCATGGAAAAGGAAAGCTTTTTGGAATAAAGTGTGTGGGGGAGTATCCTTTGTCCTGAAATTTTTTTATAAGGAGTTTCCCCTGTGTGTGATAATCCTTATCTTTGGTACAGTTGTGGCTTTGTGGTCCAGAATAGTCCTGATTACATGGCGGAATACCTTAGATTGTTATCAGATGTCAACACCTATTCTAAACTCACTCGAGACCCACTACCAAAATTTACCCTCAAAGCCACCAGATTGGCCAACAGAGCCTTACAAGAGAATATCATCTATAAAGCAGAACTATCATTTCTCATTAAGGGCTTTCACAAAACCCCCTACTTCTACCACCTACCTAAAATTCATAAGGACTAACACAATCAACCAGGCCGTCCCATAGTAGCCGCAATGTTTACCAGCGGCTTTTCCATGTACATTGACCGGTTTCTTCAACCTATTGCACAAAACCTCCCATCATACTTTAGAGACAGTACACACTTACTGGACATGCTTTCACCGTACACCTGGGAGCTCACATACCTGTGGGTGTCCCTGGATGTTAAATCCCTATACACCTTAATCCCCTATCAAATAGGCCTCCGAGCAGTAAAACATTTCCTCTCTGAGGACCCCCTCATTAATCCCAGAAATACACACTTCATTTTGGAGGCCACACAATTTTGTTTAGAACATAATTACTTTGAGTTTGACCACACCTTTTACTTACAATCCCAAGGCACTGCTATGGGGGCCAATTTTGCCCCAAGCTATGGAAACTTAACCATGGGCTATTGGGAATTAAAATATATCTCGCACAACAACCCCTTTGCTGCCTAAGTCATCTACTATGGATGCTTTATCGATGATATTGTAATCATATGGGATGGCACAAGAGAGAGTGTAGAGTTCTTTGTTAAGCATTGCAACCACAACTCACTAGGGTTATCCTTCACCCATGTCAAGGAACCCGATAAACTAGCCTTTTTAGATCTAGAACTTCACCGCAGTGAATCCCAGATACATGCAACCAACTTTGTTAAACCAACTCTGGAAATTTCTACTTTCACTACCGAAGCGGCCACCATCCCAGGTGGATCCAAAACATGCTCAGGAGTCAATTTCATAGAATTCACCATAACTGTACCAAAGATGAGGATTATCAGGGGCGTGGCCAAGCTGGAGACCTGAGCAGACACGTGTGATCGGAGCTCCACTCTTACCTGCTTCTTTTATCCGTAAATTTGGGGATTTTACTAGGACTGACACCTGCTCTCTACTCTGTGAGACCTCGGGGTATGAGATGGGGGCAATCCGGGTCTGGGCAATGAGGTGCCTCAGCTCCTAAGGCCTCCCCACAGCTCCAGAAGAAGCCTTCCACGTGCAGCACAAATATGGCGACACAGACAGCTCCGGCGGATCCGCCCACCCTGGAGGAAGACCGCTTCACGGCTCTTTTGCAAGCTATTACCAGATGCAAAGCTACCCTCACTGAAAAAATCGATCTCCTGCAAATTGATTTTGGACTAATGAGGAGGGACATGGACACATTTCGGGATCGGCTGGGTGAGGCGGAAAGGTGGGTGGGCGAGTCAGAGGACGCCGTCAGAGATCAACGGGCGTCTATACACACTCTCCAAGTTATAATGAAAGCACTGGAGTCCCACGCCGAAGATAGCGAGAACAGGAGCAGACGGAATAATTTGAGGGTGGTTGGCCTGCCGGAGGGAGCGGAAGGACAGGACACCACTACCTTCACAGAGCAGCTCCTCCAAACCCTTCTTCCCAGGGCACAGTTCTCCCCACACTTTCCACGTTTCCACGTTGTGGAAAGAGCCCACAGGATGCCGGCTGTACGAGGCCCACAAGGCTCCCCACCATGCACCTTCATATTCTGGCTCTTGAATTTCCGAGACCGGGACCTTATTCTGCGGAAGGTGAGGAAGATTGATGAGCTTCGTTATGAAAACGCTAAATTAGTGCTTTTCCCGGACTACTTTGTCGAAACACAGAGGCTCGCTAGAACCTTCGACCATGTGACGGCCCAGGTGCGCACAAGAGGGATGATGTACAGCATGCTCTTCCCTGCACGCCTTCAGGTAGTGGATGTGGAGTCTACAAAATACTTTGTCTCCCCGGAAGATGCCTCCCAATGGCTGGATAATCTGCCTAGAGCAAGGTAACTGTGTTCATGTGACACTCAGCTTATGCCCTTTTTACATGCCCTGTTAACTTTGCCCCTGTTGGGGGATTACACCCGCCTCTCTGGGACCGGTTATCCGCAAGTGGTGCGCTCTTCCTATATGTGTGACTAGATACACTCGCCCAGCGCCAAAGGCTACTGGATGACAATCCGTTACGGTGTCCTCATGGCTGCTGAAACTATCGCCGGGTTCCCCGTCCCACTTGCCTGTCTGCATGCGGGAGGTGGCTGTCTGCTATGCTTTTTCCCAGAGGTCAGACCTGAAGGCAGCAACAGACACACCACCTACTTCATGGCTGACCTCCTTCTGCTGGGCTATACAGTCTAGCCCCTTCCCACGTCTGGGCGGATGGGATTTCTCCTCATATATACGTCCACCTGCTAATGGCCACAGACCTGTACAGCCCCTTATGGATTCCCCTGCAGTACTCTGTTTTTAATTGAATGGGTGAGCCCCAGGAATTACTCCCACACTTCCAGAGGCGGATGGTAACATGTGCACCAGGGACAGACCATGCTATATTTCAATGTGTTAAGGGAGTTGATTGCAACTAAGCCTGTTTCCCCTAGCTTATGCTAGGTGTGTTTTTTTGATGCCTTACTTTACTGTTATTTTTTCCCCAGTTTACATGACATACAATTCCGTTTAGCACTGCCATCTATATGCAGGTAACCGTGGCTATGGCCTGCGGACTGCAGTGATCACACAGTTCTCATGTGTAAGATCTCTGTTTGATAGCTTGCCCCACTGCTCCCATAGGAGAATTTCCTAAACTGTGTGGGGGTTATTTGTTTTGTGTAAACTGAAAAAAATTACTGCGCTATCCCCAAGTGAAAAATATTATATGTGAACAAGCTGCAACCATACAATGTGAGACACATCCATCTATTATACAAATCAAAATTTAAAGGCTGCGCTGCAATAAATGACATAAAACAAATGAAATAGTAAATGCATTTTGACAAATATCTATTTCTATGCGTGAATTATAGCAGTGATGACATGACCCACACAATAATAACCAAAAAATTAATAAACAACGTAAAGTCCAAACTGCAAAGTGCACAAAAGTGTATAGTTCATATAGAGGCAAGATTTATGCCAGGAAGAGAGTGGTGAACATCCGAATGGTGTATAGCATATGATTAAGTCACCCAGGGTTCAGTGATGATAGAAAAAACTCCTCCACCTATGTAGAAAGATGTCCCCTTACCGACTCCAAAGATCTCTTTTCGGGAGATCAAGCAGGCATATGGCTGTATAACCCCAGCCTCGGGTATGGACCCGGAAGGTGACACTCATAAACCTCTAGGATGGGAGTCCTCTGTGTGGCGAATGGTCACTCGATTGTCATGAAAAATAAGTGACAAAGGCTCCCATAGCGTAACAAGTTTAAACACTTTATTTAAAAAAAGTAAAAGAATCACACTCACATGGTAGTAGAAATAATAATCGCATATACAATTGCTGGCCGGCTGCACACTGCTGCCCATGTCTTCCGGGATCAGCGAGAATCGTGGTGACGTCAGCACGTCGCTCCTCCCTACGCCGTTTCGTCAGAGGTGACGTCTTCCAGTATCCTAACAGATAGATAGAAACGCCCCCATCCGAGCTCAAGGTGTCCCGCGATCGTGATCGCCATTTTGAAAGAGGGCAAAAATGCCCTTCTCTCGCACGGATGGATCTGTGGCTTGATTATATGTATGAAAAGGATTTCATTTACTTAGCACTAATCCTCTCCTACCCATCTCGACCCGTATGATAGAGTTCATAATAAAAAACCTTCTGTCTAGAGTGGCATATCCCGTTTTGACAACTAAGAACATGCTGTCATTATCGCCATTTTTAAAGAGGGCATATGCCCTTTCCGGGATGGACAAATGCATGGCCATATACAATGTTTAGAGGAAATTTCACCTAGTCCCCACTCCTTCAGAAGTTGTCACCACAAGGATAATTATGATAATCACAGGTGCCACAATGAACATTTATCAACTCCTCGAGGGCGGGCTGCAAGATTAGGAGCCTGAAAAAGCCATGGGTGGGACACTATTATCACGCTACTTACTCAGGCTATGCCAGAGGAGTCAGTCTCCTGATACATAAGTCCCTGACTTTCGAATTTCTAGATGTTAAAATTGACCCAGAGGGCAGGTATGTGCTATTACATGTGATCATAGATACTCTTGAAATGTTGATTGTGGGAATATACATACCTCCAACTGCTACTATTTCATTGATGAAGGGCTTGGTCCCCATTCTATCTACCTTTGCAAAAGATAACATTATTATAGCAGGGGATTCCAACATACTTCCGAGTCCTTCCCTAGATAAACTGGCCTCTGGCACTGTCGCGGACGCTCCTCTGTCCAGGTGGGTGTCCCTGTATGGTTTGACAGATGTCTGGAGATGGGAGCACTCTGCAGGACGTGCTTTCACCTGCCATTCAGCCTCATACCGCACCCTCTCACAGATAGCTTTGGTTTATGCCAGTGGGGGGCTCCTGCCGAAAGTGAGCAAGGTTGAGATCCTCCGAAGAGGTATATCATGCTCCCATGCTCTGCTGCCTCCAAACGTCGACCCCACTCTCTGAGAGAGTGTGACGACTTTCCCGATACTGGATCTCGGACCCTACTAAAAAATGTGAGATAGCTAACCTTATCTCTGAATTTTGGCAGTTGAACGACTGCACGGCCTCCTCTGTCATGGGATGCCTTTAAGGCATATGTCAGGGGCTGCTACCAGTCCTCTATCTCTAGATTTCGTTGGAATGTAGCCGTCACTATAGAGGAGACTGAGAACAGGGCGAGTGCCCTGGAGTCTCAATATGTCCTCTCTAAAGATTCGATTACCTGTCTGGATATGCAGGCTGCCTACCGTGAAGTAGTTCTCCTAAGGGTGACTAAGGCCAAAAAAATTCAATTGGCACAAACACAGCGCATCTTTGAACAGGGGGAGAGAACTGGGAGTCTTCTGGCCTAGGTGGTGAAAGAACAACAGCCGGTTACCAGCATAGCCCACATTAAAGACGGCCTTGGTGTGACTGTGGTTGACCCACAGACCGCATTGCCTCTTATTACAAATCCCTATACTCAACTAGGGTGGCGTACTCAGACGAGGAACTGGGAGACTATCTGGATCAGATTGCCTTTTCCAAGCTCATTGAGGCGGCTAGGGACAGCTTGGATAGCCCAATAACCCTCAAGGAAGTGCAGCAGGCACTAGGTGCCCTACAGGTGGGGAAGACTCCCGGGGCAGACGGCTTGCCAACGGAGTATTATAAACAATAAGGTGAACAACTGCTGCCCAGACTGCATGACATGATGGCTAAAGCCTTGGAGGGGGGTGTTTTTCTTGCCTCCATGGCGGAGGCAATCATTGTGGTGATTCCCAAACCAGATAAGGATCCTGAACTATGCACATCATACCGGTTCATATCCTTGCTTAATGTTGATGTTAAGCTACTTACCAAGGTATTGGCTAGTAGAATAAATGATGTGATCCTCACCCCGATCCATGAGGATCAGACGGGGATTATGCCTGGTAAAGGGACGGATATCAACCTCAGGAGACTGTATACGGTTCTGGCATCTGCAGATTATCTCACTCCATCGGATGCGGTGGCCTCCCTTGATGCTGAAAAAGCATTTGATTTGGTGTAGTGGGTCTATCTGTGGGAGGTATTATGTCGGTTGGGCTTTGGGCCTAATTTCATCTTGTGGGTTCAGGCCCTATACAGTTCTCCAAGGGCTAGAGTATGAATGGGATCAACCCTTTCCCTGCCCTTCCAGTTTCATAGAGGTACGAGAAGGGGGTACCCCCTGTCTCCGGCCCTCTTCGCGCTGGCTATTGAGCCGATGGCGATTCTCCTGCACTCTTCGGAGGTGATGGACGGGACTCCCACAGGCCCGGTACAAGAGAGGATTTCCCTCTACGCCAACGATACCCTTTTGTATCTGCTAAATGATAAGGATTCCCTGGGGGTGGCCTTATCTATCATAGACATGTTTGGCCGGTACTCTGCATTAATTGGGGTAAGTCAGTATTATTCCCTCTGCCCTCTGCAGATGTAGCACTGCCAACCGATACCCCACTACAAACTGTCTCAGTTCAAGTATTTAGGTGTCATTATACACAGAGATTTATCACAGTATATCAATCTAAACCTGACCCCGGTGATCTCTTCCCTGTCTAGGAGATGCGCTGTCTGGAAAACACTGCCCCTTACCCTAGTTGGCAGGGTTAATCTAATTAAGATGTCAATTCTGCCTAAATTCTTGTACCTCTTTAAGCAGACCCCGACCCCATCCCAACTCCCCTTTTTAAAAAAATGGATAGCATAATCACTTAATTTCTCTGGCTTGGTGGTAAGCCCAAGATAGCGAAAGTGACATTACAACTCCCGACCTCCTTGGGGGGCCTGGTCCTACCCTGTTTTATTAAATATTATTGGGCTGCGGCTTTGGTCACGGTACGTTGGTGGTTTTAGGAAGAGTCAACCAACCCGGCTGCCACTCTTGAAGCGGATCTGCTGGGCTCCTATGCCGAACTGAGGAAGCTGGTACACCGCGGACCCTGGTCCAATATCCAAATTACCACCTCAGTGAGAACTACATTAAAAGGTGTGGGATACTGTCTGGTCTAAGGTGGAGAAATTGGACACTTGGTCCCCGCACACCCCACATTGGGGTAATCCTCGATTGCCCCATTTTTAAACCATCCCTGATCCAGTGATATGGGCACAGTTTGAAATCAAGACACTGGGAGACATAGTGACCAATGGCAGACTGCTTAGCTTTGATGACCTCAAAAGGGCCTGGACCCTGCCCAACCATATGCTATTTAGAGACTTACAACTAAGACACGCATTCCAGGCTCAATTTCCACGAACCATTAGGTTAGAGGTTCATGCTGTAGAGGCCTTCTTGAGGGTCTCGGGGACGGGCGGGACTTTGTCTGCCCTTTACTCCATTCTGGCGGGACTTGATTCCTCAAAGGTCTCCCAGTTGCTTTTAGCATGGCAATCGGACATCCCGGCGCTGGCTGACGATGACTGGGAGGAGGGCATCCAACAGTACATCCCATTAATGATCTCAGCCAAGGACTGTCTCACACAATTGAAGTTCATACATTGGGTCTACTACTCCCTGGAAAGACTGGCTAGAATATACCCTGACAGACAACCGGCCTGCCATAGATGCAGTGCAGAGGATAATTCCTTCTTCCATGTGGTATGGTCGTGCCCGCAGTTGAGGCCCTTCTAGAGGAGGGTGGTGGAGGTAATAAACTCCATAGGTAAATTGAGGGTCCCCTGTGACCCAATACCCCTACTGCTGGGTATTTTCGACACATTAGAGGCCCCACAATCTAAAAAACGTTTTGCATTTTATGCCGCTTTTTATGCTAGGAAAGAAATCCTGATGCAATGGAACAGGCCCCTTCCCCCCACGGTCCAACAATGGCAATCCCTGATAGATCTAGCACTGCCATTGTACAAGTTGACGTACATGGTACTTAATTGCCAAAAAAATTTGACAAGCTATGGGCGGCCTGGGTCCACGAACGACGGTTGCCTCTGGGATAGGACTTGGAACAAGATAGCACAGATGATCTGAGATAGGTAGGACTGCACAAAATGCTCAACGATGGTAACTCCTGGATGACATGGAAGTGGAACCCCCTTTTCCCTCCTCCACTCCCCTTATTCCCCCCTCCCCCCATCCCTCTCCCCCTCTTTCATATGCTTCCAGTTTTGGGGCTTCTCTCCCCCTCTCTCATATGCTTCCAGCTTACCCTGCTGTGCCCCCTGACGATAGCTTCTCCCTCACTGATGTTCTGATACCAAACTGCCATAACACTACCGAATGGATTATACTGAGCTTGGGTAATTAATGTATTGTCGATGAGAATGTAAAGGATTTAATCCAAAAAGCTTTCCTTTAGCATGCCTCAAAACCCCCTCCAAAGTTTAAGCCATCAGATGATCCACAACCAACACGATTCACAACCCTATTTCATGATTGTCATAAAAAAATGGAGAATATACTAGCAAAACATTGATCAATTCTGCTTGGTGACCCTTTTTTTGGGCTCTTCTCTTACCCAACCACCCAAGGTCTCCTATCGCAAAGCCAAGAATTTAAAGAGTAAAATAGCACCCAGCAAAATCCAAACCAGTCTACCCACACGTTCCTTTACCCTAATTCCATTAGTGGGAACGTTCCAATGTAAGACAAAATTATATAAACCAAATATTTATTCCTAAATGTCAGCCAGATATCAAATGACCCCTATTGTGATCTTAACACCCTTGTGAAATAAGGTGTTGCAATAGTGTGAACCAGCAAACAAAATTTATTAAAACCACTGCAATCCTCTCATAATGCACTCACATTGCTTAAAAGATTAAAACAGCAGAAACTGTGTGCAATTCACAACACTCTTCAACCTTTGTGAATAAACCCAATAACTGGCGGTCACGGCGGACCCGAGGTGTGCTGTAGCTGGGCTTTAATCTCACCCCTCCCTCGATAATCCTCCGCTCCTCCGTGCACTCGAAATTCCTATCTTCCTGTGTGGCTAACAGTGCTAAGCGTCACGTATCACAGCCACGCCCCCGACATGTTTCGTTATAGGTAGACTTATTCATGGGATTGGCTGTGTCTCCTGCCACTCATCCCTTATATCTGCTCCTAGTTGACGCCATTAGGCCGTGCATTGCGCATGCGCACACCTCGCGTCCCCACTATACCAATTATCGGAGCCTATCACATTCGGGATCGGGCATAAAAGCATAAAAATTGTATAAAATATACATTAAATATATAAAAACTTAACTAATCCATACATGTCACCCTATTACTATGCTCCAGTATAGATAAACTATAGTTGACCGAACGCAGCGTCACAATCTACAATTCTCACTGATCTCTAGTGGCTGCAACTAGAGCATCCACAGAGACCAGCCCCTTCACACACAGGGGAATCTTCGAATTGCGCGCTGCCATCAAGCCCCCAGCTTCCACACTAACAAGTTAATCAGCTAAACACTATATTCATGGTGAGAACCTCATTTTATAATATAATACCACTCACTTCGGCTATAAAATATACACAGCTATAATAATGTATAAAAAGTCCAATAAGGATATCTAGATCCATAAGCCTCTAATTGTTTCATCATATAAAAACATTACTAATCATAATGATGATACATACCTAAACACTTCATATAAAAAACATTTACATACAATACATTATCCAAAATTAAAATTTAAAATCGTGGAATATGGAATTTATAAATAACTGTCTTTATATATATACAAAATTGATCAAACTCAATAAAAAATCCACACAAGTGACTTATTGATATTACTCAATGATGTGAAATTGGTTACCTCATCAATGGTGTATTTGGTAACGGCTGATGTAGCCTCCTTGTATACCATTATACAACATGAGGATGCGTCTCTGACCCTTAATTGGGCACTGAGTAAAAGAGATGACATTCCAGCTGTACAGAAAAGATTTTTGGGACATGTATTGGAATTTTGCATGTCCCATAATTATTTTTGGTGTGATGGTCATTTTTATTCCCAGCAGGTTGGCATGGCGATGGGAGCTAAATATGCTCCCAGCCTCGCCAACCTGTTTATGGCTGAGTGGGAAGATAGAAAAGTGTTTAACCAGAGGAGACCCCAGCTGTTATTTTATCGAAGGTTCATTGATGACCTCCTGTTTATTTGGGAGGGTACAGAGGAATCAGTGAGGGAGTTTATACAAGAGCTTAATAATAATTCGAATAATATTAAATTGGAACATCAGATTAGTAATCACTCGGTCAATTTCCTGGACGTCACAATTCAAAGAGAGGGGGATTCATTAAGAACAAAAGTATTTTTTAAACCAACGGATCGGAATAGTTTTTTATCAATAAGAAGTGGCCACCATCAGGCGTGGATAAGAAATATCCCTAAGGGACAAATATTACGTGTATGCCGGAACTGCACACAGCTGGACGATTTTTATGAGCAGGCTGGGGTCCTAAAAAATAAATTTTTATAAAAAGGATATGGGTTGGATGAACTGAATAAGATCACTCATGAGGTGGCACGAGTACCCAGGGAACAATGCCTTAAGAAATCTATGACCTTATCAAATGATAATCAACATCAATTTGGGTTCATTTCAGGGTTCCACTGCCAATATAGGGATATTGAAGGCATCTTTAGAAAACATTGGCACATTCTGTGTAAGGATAGACACTTGGGGGAGGTACTACTGGACCAGCCAAAATTTATATATAGGAGGGCCCCGAGTTTCGGTGACCATGTAGTTAAGAAAATATTGGATCCACCAGAGCGGAACTTATTGAAACTAGATTTTAGGGGTTTTTACTGTTGTAGGAGGTGCATCTGCTGTAGGACGGTAAGAGTGAGTCACAGAGGAGTGACAAGTGTGACCAATAGGGATGATGAATCCTTTGAAATTAGGGAATTCAGCACCTGTAACTCTTCACATGTTGTTTACCTAATGTGGTGCCCATGTGGCCTACTATATGTCGGGAGAACGAAGAGGCTCCTAAGGATCAGGATCTCAGAACATCTAACCAATATTAAAAATGGTTATAAGTTCCATAGCATTTCTCTACATTTTAAAGAGAAACATCAGCAAGACCCTTCATTGTTACAGTTCTGTGGGATAGATATTGTCCATCCATCCTGGAGAGGATCCAACAGAGTCAGGGATTTATCCCAAAGGGAAACCAGATGGATATATTTATTGAAGAGTTTGACCCCTAGGGGGTTAAACATAGAGTTAGATCGCAATTGCTTTATTAATGATTTTTTGTTTCATGAATATATCTTGGTTGGTTTCCAGTGGATTATGTAGCAACTGAGATGATGCACACGTTTTGGCATAAGAAAATGTAGATCATTTGAGGGGGCTCCCCGGCTTGGAAGGAAGTAGGGGGGAGATTTGGGGTGTATATATGTATGTATGACCTCACTGTTCCCCTCTATCTGTAGTCCTATAAGGGTTCTGGATATAGGTTTGAGAGAAAAACTAGCTCCAAATGGTGGGTGAGAGAGGTGACCAATATAGAGTTAGAACCCCTTTAAAATACTGTGCAGTGAAGGCTCTTATTGGAGATGCAAAATTATTAAATATCGACCTTGGGGGTGTGTATTTTTTATTGAGTTTGATCAATTTTGTATATATATAAAGACAGTTATTTATAAATTCCATATTCCACGATTTTAAATTTTAATTTTGGATAATGTATTGTATGTAAATGTTTTTATATGAAGTGTTTAGGTATGTATTATCATTATGATTAGTAATGTTTTTATATGATGAAACAATTAGAGGCTTATGGATCTAGATATCCTTATTGGACTTTTTATACATTATTATAGCTGTGTATATTTTATAGCCGAAGTGAGTGGTATTATATTATAAAATGTGGTTCTCACCATGAATATAGTGTTTAGCTGATTAACTTGTTAGTGTGGAAGCTGGGGGCTCGATGGCAGCGTGCAATTCGAAGATTCCCCTGTGTGTGAAGGGGCTGGTCTCTGTGGATGCTCTAGTTGCAGCCACTAGAGATCAGTGAGAATTGTAGATTGTGACGCTGCGTTCGGTCAACTATAGTTTATCTATACTGGAGCATAGTAATAGGGTGACATGTATGGATTAGTTAAGTTTTTATATATTTAATGTATATTTTATACAATTTTTATGCTTTTATGCCCGATCCCGAATGTGATAGGCTCCGATAATTGGTATAGTGGGGACGCGAGGTGTGCGCATGCGCAATGCACGGTCTAATGGGCGTCAACTAGGAGCAGATATAAGGGATGAGTGGCAGGAGACACAGCCAATCCCATGAATAAGTCTACCTATGACGAAACATGTCGGGGGCGTGGCTGTGATACGTGACGCTTAGCGCTGTTAGCCACACAGGAAGATAGGAATTTCGAGTGCACGGAGGAGCGGAGGATTATCGAGGGAGGGGTGAGATTACAGCCCAGCTACAGCACACCTCGGGTCCGCCGTGACCGCCAGTTATTGGGTTTATTCACAAAGGTTGAAGAGTGTTTTGAATTGCACACGGTTTCTGCTGTTTTAATCTTTTAAACAATGTGAGTGCATTATGAGAGGATTGCAGTGGTTTTAATAAATTTTGTTTGCTGGTTCACACTATTGGAGCACTTTATTTTCTTTTATGTGGATCCATTGAATAACAGCTACCATGGACATTGAATGATTTATTTGCCCTGGAGTGTGGTAAAATAAGCGCTTATTGCCTTGCATGAGAATGCTGGCAATATAAATCGGTGAGTGCATTTCTGGAGGGTGTGATTCACTGAACACGGTGTGGTGAGGTGGAAGACACACGGAGACACTCAATTGTGTTCAGCAAAGATTGCAAATTTGTTGTGGGACACTTGATTTATATTTCGTCACCAAGTATATTTTTTCACCAATATTTGTCTTTGGGCTGATTTATTTGGAATACATGGACTTTTATGTGAGGTGTTGATATTTCACAGCATGGAGTGAAGTGATTGTACACATTTTTCACTTGAGTGTCACATATATGTATTAAAAAAAAAATTTTTTTTACTGTCATTTGTCATACAATTTACAGGTTGATAGCAACACCTTATTTCACGAGGGTGTTAAGATCACAATAAGAGGGTCACACCATTATTGTAACACGTTGTCATTTATGATGTTTAGAGCGCCTCATATTTATCCTATGTGCCTGTAGGGGTCATTTGATATCTGGCTGACATTTAGGATTAAATATTTGGTTTATGTATTTATTGTTGAAGGGGCAGCTCAACAGTTTTCTATTTTTTGCACTAATTAGCAATTTTATTTTTTTGCACCAATTAGCAATTTTTGGGATAATTTAGGGCGCGGTGGAGGTGTTTTCTGTTTGAGGGGCGCATTATCATCCAGGACATCTGTATATTAACACAAAATTATGTCTAACTTGTCAGTTTGTTGATCATGGTCAAAAAACCTATACCGTTAAAGGTAAAACGTACACTATAAAATAATTTTACAACTGTTCAAGTGAGCACGTGGTGTATTGTCTAACCTGCCCTTCGGCCTCTTCTATGTGGGCATCACCATATGCACCTTGCGCCAACGATTTGGCGAACACAGGCGTTTCATTGAGCAGGGATGGGACAAACACAGTGTCCCTCTGCATTTTCTCAAGGAGCATTGCAAATCCACCATGAGCCTCAGAGTCTGGGTCATCGAGGTCATCCCCAGAGGTCTACCTGCTGCGGAACGCTTTAAACACTTATGTCAGCAGGAGACCTACTGGGTATACTCGTTGAATACTCTCTCACCAGGGGGACTCAACAAAGAAATAGAGACACATTCCTTATTATAGTCCCATTTTATCACCTTTCTTCCTTTTTTTTGGTGTCATAGTGTAATTATTATTGTCAGTTTTTACCCATTCGTGGACATTGAGTTCCTCACAAGTTGGGGATGGTGCTATCCAATACGCATAGTAAGTAACTCCTTGCCCCAAAAGAATAATCCCCCCTTTCCCCCCATTTCCATTTGTTTTTATTTTTATTCCCTTTTTTATCTTTTTTCTTATACTTATTCCCAACAATGTGTTCCGTTACTTGATTTTTATAGTGCATTTTAATTCTGTTCTCATTTTCACCTTCTCACATATCTTATCTTTTATTTTTTTATTAAACATTTTGTTTTTAATACATTTAAAAAAGGACTTTTTACTAGTGTTGGTCCACTGGCCGTTATAGTTCCACGGCTGCGGACATTTTGCCCTGGTACTTAAACTGCTCTCCTCCCAAGAGCAATAGGCCAGTAGAAGGAGCTGTAAGCTCCGAGTGCATAGCCTGTACATTTCCTGCATTGCAAATCCTCAGCTTGGATGCCTGCCCTGCCGTGGTGACGTCACTTCCACTTACACGTTCCAGATTGGTCAGCGTGGAGCTTCCTGTCAAATGGACACTGCACTGAAGGCTGTGACTGAATTCAACACCCCCATGGCCGATGGATAGATTCCCGAGCCCGCAGAGAGGCATCAGAGTACCCCAGGATGTTTTTATCTTTGATGGGCATCTTCACCCCATGGACGTGTAAATGTACACTTTACACAAAATATACTGAAACCAGTAGGATTCATTCAGTTGGCGCCCCCCCCCTCTTACTATTTCTCTTTGACAATCAGACTGCGACACACCAGAGAATCACGCCGCTTGCCAGAATAACCTGTTTCGAGGTACGCCCCTTTCTCAAATCCAAAGCAGCTAACAACAGGTCAGATATGCATTGTTCCACTTGGCAATGAGAAAAACTATCTACTAAGTAATTTCCACACTTAGCTGTGGAAAGGGGGTAGTGACATTTGGCACTGGGACTGACTGTATTTCACTTTTTTTGCCTTGGAAACTCAGAAGCTCAATGGTAAGGTAATTTAATGTAATTTGACGTCAATGACGTAATCCCTCCACTCTGCACATGCCCACTAGCTGGTCCGTGAATTGCTCAGGAAATTATAGCAATCACATCACCTTCCCTTTAGAAGTCGTAGAATTTGATACAGGCAAGTTATTTAAAAAAACAAACCATGAGTTTATAAAGTCCCGCTGTACTGGGGGGTACAAAAGTTCCCTGTTTCAGGGTCCTTTCTTTTTCTACAATTTTAGTAAATCAACCCCATTGCGTTTGGCTTTGCACCATATCTCATCTGTGTATGAGTCCTTCATAAGACGTTCCCTGTTTCAGGGTCCTTTCTTTTTCTACATTAATTTGGGATGTTGGCAACATTTTGAAGGTGATGCAATTCCCTTCTGTGGTTCATTCACTATATATTTACTAAAATTGGAGAGTCCAAAATCTGGTGCAGCTCTGCATAGGAGCCAATTAGCTTCCTTTTTTTTTTTTTTTGTCAAAGCTTAATTGAACATACTGAAGTTAGAAGATGATTGGCCACCATGCACAGCTGCACCAGATTTTGCACTCTCTAGTTTTAGTAAATCAACTCCTATATGCCTTTGTGTTACTTTGACTTACTTTTGACTGACTTTTCTGGTAAAGAACAGCAGTCCAGAGGCAAACAATTGATGTGTAAACCCTAAAGATGATTACTGATTATTTAATCGTGGTCGTACACAGAGAATTTGATTATTCAGTAATGACATTATTGAATTATCAAACTATCTGTGCATGACCACCTTTAAGCGACCAGTAATCATCTTTAGAGCTTACACAGCTAGGAAGAGCTTCTATTTATCCTGCATATAGTAATAATGTTTTACAGAGGTTCTAACCCTCCCTTAAACTGGTCATACACTCTAGAAATCTATTGATTCCCCTTCTGCGCTAAACAACAGGAATGGATAAATCCCCACCGATGGCTATCGTATTGTGACAGTTCAAACCTACGGCTGTCAGAATACCTGACCAGTGGCTGCATTTGATTGAATGCATCCCCTGTGCAGTTTAAAATGTTTCGACCTGGCTCCATCAATTTTTAGACTAAAGGATGTCATGTGCATGGGTGCCAAAAGGCCTGTTCAGAATTTTTTATGTTTTAGCAACCGACCAAAATTTGCTCCTTTTGGCATACTTTTTTTGCTACATATAACAAATGTTGTGGTTTTAGTCGGGCTCGGGAATTAAAATTGTAACGTCATCAGTGGAGAAAGTAGTTCTTATATGGGGGATGTGAGAACTTTTACAGAAAGGGATATACAGTATCTCAAGTGAGTATACCCCTCACATTTTTGTAAATACTTTATTATATATTTTTATGTGACAACACTGAAGAAATGACACTTTGCTACAATGTAAAGTAGTGAGTGTACAGCTTGTATGACAGTGTAAATTTACTGTCCCCTCAAAATAACTCAACACACAGCCATTAATGTCTAAACCGCTGGCAACAAAAGTGAGTACACCCCTAAGTCAAAATGTCCAAATTGGGCCCAACTAGCTATTTTCCCTCCCCGGTGTCATGTGACTTGTTAGTGTTACAAGGTCTCAGGTGTGAATGGGGAGCAGGTGTGCTAAATTTGGTGTTATTGCTCTCACTCTCTCATACTGGTCACTGGAAGTTCAACATGGCACCCCATGGCAAAGAACTCTCTGAGGATCTGAAAAAAATAATTGTTGCTCCACATAAAGATGGCCTAGGCTATAAGAAGATTTACAAGACCCTGAAACTGAGCTGCAGCATGATGGCCAAGACCATAAAGCGGTTTAACAGGACAGGTTCCACATAGAACAGGCCTCGCCATGGTCGACCAAAGAAGTGAGTGCAGGTGCTCAGCGTCATATCCAGAGGTTGTCTTTGGGAAATAGACATATGAGTGCTGCCAGCATTGCTGCAGAGGTTGAAGGGGTGGGGGGTCAGCCTGTCAGTGCTCAGACCATACGCTGCACACTGCATCAAGTTGGTCTGCATGGCTGTTGTCCCAGAAGGAAGCCTCTTCTAAAAATGATGCACAAGAAAGCCCGCAAACAGTTTGCTGAAGATAAGCAGACTAAGGACATGGATTACTGGAACCATGTCCTGTGGTCTGATTAGACCAAGATAAAGTTATTTGGTTAAGATGGTGTCAAGCATGTGTGGCGTCAACCAGGAGAGGAATACAAAGACAAGTGTGTCTTGCCTACAATCATGCATGGTGGTGGGAGTGTCATGGTCTGGGGCTACATAAGTTCTGCTGGTACTGGGGAGCTACAGTTCATTGAGGGAACCATGAATGCCAATATGTTCTGTGACATACTGAAGCAGAGCATGAGCCCCTCCCTTTGGAGACTGGGCCGCAGGGCAGTATTCCAACATGACAACGACCCCAAACACACCTCCAAGACAACCACTGCTTTGCTAAAGAAGCTAAGGGTAAAGGTGATGGAGTGGCCAAGTATGTCTCCAGACTTAAACCTTATTGAGCATCTGTGAGGCATCCTCAAATAGAAGGTGGAGGAGCGCAAGGTCTCTAACATCCACCAGCTCTGTGATGTCATCATGGAGGAGTGAAAGAGGACTCCAGTAGCAACCTGTGAAGCTCTGGTGAACTCCATGCCCAAGAGGGTTAAAGCAGTGCTGGAAAATAATGGTGGCCACACAAAATATTGACACTTTGGCCCCAATTTGGAGATTTTCACTTAGGCGTGTACTCACTTTTGTTGCCAGCGGTTTAGACATTAATGGCTGTGTGTTGAGTTATTTTGAGGGGACAGCAAATATACACTGTTATACAAGCTGTATACTCACTACTTTACATTGTAGCAAAGTGTCATTTCTTCAGTGTTGTCACATGAAAAGATAGAACAAAATATTTACAAAAATGTGAGGGGTGTACTCACTTTTGTGAGATACTGCAAGTGTTGAAAGTTTTTGGACAGAAGCTGAATTGCTCACTCATTAAAATACAGTAAATAGCATAGTAAATATGTTGTGGCTTATGCAACCATTTGATGTTTGTCCACAATGCCTGCAGAATTAGTACATTATGAAATAGATGTACATGACAATTACTTTTACTACTACTTCTACTACTTGCTTTCTGTTTTGTATAGATGATCTCTTTTTTAGAATTCTTTATTTAGCATAATACATGGTCTTACAAACTCAGTTTACAGCAACAAAAATAGGAGCGAGGCAACTGAGCTGAGGAGTTACAATAGACGCTCTTTTAAGAAAAACATTTTTTTCTGTGGCATGGTGCGCTATTTATGAATGCAGTGGGTTTGGAATGCACTTGAAAACTTCAATTCCATAGCCCATTTTTTTTACAGTTCATCAAATTACACATATTTCAGTTGAAGTTTGTCTCTGTCTTTTATTAGCACAACAATGGGCAGAGCTTTGAGTGCAGCATATGTTGATGGGGGGTACATAAGGTGCCAGGTTTTCTGTGCCTCTAGGCTCCTGAGATGTAAATCTGTTCCAGTCTACAGAGCATGAATTGTGCAAGATGAATTATTAGCTCAGTATTCTTTAGCAAGCAGAAATGTCTGTACCTGCCAGATGTACTTTTAGGGGAGCATATACCACTAGCTGAGAAGTGTCTCTAAAGATAAGACTTGCTTTTCATCTGTGGTTCAAGTAGACTTTGGGTCTGATTCGTCAAGATCCAATGTGATATAACATGCTAAAAGTGAAAAAAAATGTTCCCACAGAGAACCTACTGTGAAGGAATGATTACATCTCTTCCCCCAGATGGTAGCACCCCTTAATCACAGACTAGGTAATATGAATAGATAATAAAAATAATAGAGAGCATATGGATAGTAACATGAAATGAGGATAATGCAAATGAGAACACTGGAGTTGGTTTACTAAAAGAGGAGAGTGCAATCTACCTGTGGGACTCCCGAGTCCGAGTTATCTCCTTCCCCCTCTCTCCCCTCCTCTCCTACCTATGACCCTCTCTTTCTGCTTTTCTGCTCTCCTCACCTTCTCTCTAGTTCCTTACTATTCCTGTTGTTCTAGACTATTTACATTTAGTGCAGTGCGTCCTGCTCACAGTGTTCAGCTAGATCCGTTCCTGTTATCTTCCTACTGACAGGCAGGCTTGTCTTGTTACAGTATTAACAGCTACCTAAAGAAAATTACTGGTGTTCTTTTGATCCTATTAGTACCACGGTCAGGCAGCTAGACTATTTACATTTAGTAAAGTGCGTCCTGCTCACAGTGTTCAGCTAGATCCGTTCCTGTTATCTTCTAGACTATTTACATTTAGTGCAGTGCGTCCTGCTCACAGTGTTCAGCTAGATCCGTTCCTGTTATCTTCCTATTAACAGGCAGGCTTGTCTTGTTACAGTATTAACAGCTACCTAAAGAAAATTACTGGTGTTCTTTTGATCCTATTAGTACCACGGTCAGGCAGCTAGACTATTTACATTTAGTAAAGTGCGTCCTGCTCACAGTGTTCAGCTAGATCCGTTCCTGTTATCTTCTAGACTATTTACATTTAGTGCAGTGCGTCCTGCTCACAGTGTTCAGCTAGATCCGTTCCTGTTATCTTCCTACTGACAGGCAGGCTTGTCTTGTTACAGTATATAAAGCTACCTGAAGAAAATTACTGGTGTTATTTTGATCCTATTAGTACCACGGTCAGACAGCTAGACTATTTACATTTAGTACAGTGCGTCCTGCTCACAGTGTTCAGCTATATCCGTTCCTGTTATCTTCCTACTGACAGGCAGGCTTGTCTTGTTACAGTATATAAAGCTACCTGAAGAAAATTACTGGTGTTCTTTTGATCCTATTAGTACCACGGTCAGGCAGCTAGACTATTTACATTTAGTGCAGTGCGTCCTGCTCACAGTGTTCAGCTAGATCCGTTCCTGTTATCTTCCTACTGACAGGCAGGCTTGTCTTATTAATGTATTTACAGCTACCTAAAGAAAATTACTGGTGTTCTTTTGATCCTATTAGTACCACGGTCAGGCAGCTAGACTATTTACAGTTAGTGCAGTGCGTCCTGCTCACAGTGTTCAGCTAAACCTACAAGTTAGTGGGGTGCGTCCACCTCACAGTGTTCAGCTAAAGCTACCTGTAGAAGGTTGGTGGTGTTCTCATACTACAGGCAGGTAGTTGATTTTGCTAGCTGCAGTATATATATATATATATATATATATATATATATATATATATATATATCCCAGCTTAGTGCAGCTACAGGCCATTAGTATGTCTGGAAGGCCAAGAAGGAGAGGCAGACAGTCACAAGCCAATAAGAGAGGGCAAGCAGGCTCTGTGTCTAGTGCTGGTTGTGGAGACGGTGCATCCTCATCAGCACGTGGCCATGGGACACGCTTGGCCTTTTTTTCGGCAGCTGGCCGTGTTGAGCCGCAACATGCGGAAGACTTGGTCGAGTGGATGACCAAGCCGTCCTCATCCTCCTCATCCTCTCTCACCCATGCCCAGGGTGCTTTGTCTGGCAAAGCAGCGGCCTCTTCCCTCGGCTCAATGTCATCAGTGACTCCTTCCCTAGCTCCACCATGTCCTCCTGAGGAGTCCCTCGAACTGTTTGACCACAGTGTTGGGTACATGCTCCAGGAGGATGCCCAGCGTTTGGAAGGCTCTGATGATGATACTGAGCTCGATGAAGGCAGTAACATGAGCACGGACAGAGGGGGTGCCCAAGAAGGACAGCAATCTGGCAGTCATGCTCCCCCTGCTGCAGCATACTGCCGGGTTTGCTCCAGTGATGAGGAGGGAGGGGATGATGAGGTCACTGACTCAACATGGGTGCCTGATAGGAGAGAGGAGGAGGAGGAGGAGGCGGCACATCACCAACGAGGCAGGATGCCCTCCAGGGGCCAGCCTAAGGGCAGCACATTGACTGCATCACATGTGCAGGGCGCTGCAGTCTCTGCGCGGTATTCAAAAAGTTCTTTGGTGTGGGCCTTTTTTGAGACGAGTGCATCAGATCGCACCGCTGCTATTTGCAACATATGTCTCAAGCGTATCTCACGTGGCCAAAACATCTCCCGCTTGGGTACCACATGCTTGACCAGACATATGTTGACCTGCCATGCAGTTCGTTGGCAAGCGCATCTAAAAGACCCACACCAAAGAACAAAGAGGACCTCTCCTTGCTCCTCATCAGCTGAGATTTCCAACCCCACTGAGACCTGCACTGAGAGGAATGAAGGTGTAGAATTAGGTGTGTCACAGCCAAGTACTTGTGGGCAATCTGCTTTTGGTACACCGACGTCAGATTGTACCAGGCAAATTTCCCTGCCCCAGCTGCTGCACCGCCGAAAGAAGTTTGCTCCCAGCCATCCACATGCCCAGCGGTTGAATGCTAGCTTGGCAAAATTGCTGGCACTTCAACTGCTGCCTTTTCAGTTGGTAGACTCTGCCCCCTTCCGTGAGTTTGTGGAATGTGCGGTTCCTCAGTGGCAGGTACCCAAACGCCACTTTTTCTCACGGAAGGCGATTCTGGCTCTCTACCGGCATGTGGAAGGCAATGTCCATGCCTCGCTGGACAGGGCGGTCAGCGGTAAGGTGCATATTACCGCTGACTCATGGTCCAGCAGGCATGGACAGGGACGTTACCTAAGTTTCACGGCGCATTGGGTGACTCTGCTGGCAGCTGGGAAGGATGCAGGACAAGGTACAGTAGTGTTGGAGGTTGTTCCGCCACCACGCCTCCAAAATGCTAATGATTGTGACACACCTCTCTCCTCCACCCCCTCCTCTTCTTCTTCCTCCATGGCCTCTTCCTCGGAACCAGCGGTGCTCCGTAGTCGTTCAAGGGGCTACGCAAGTACGCAGGACAAAAGATGCCATGCGGTGCTTGAGCTGGTGTGCTTGGGGGACAGGAGTCACACTGGGGCAGAGGTTCTGTCAGCTCTGCAGGGGCAGGTTCAGAGGTGGTTGACGCCACGCCAACTTAAGGCAGGAATGGTGGTTTGCGACAATTGCACCAACCTCCTCTCTGCCCTCCGACAGGGACAAATGACCCATGTGCCCTGTTTGGCTCACGTCCTTAACTTGGTGGTGCAGCGGTTCTTGGGCAGGTACCCGGGCTTACAGGATGTCCTGAGGCAGGCCAGGAAAGTCTGTGTGCATTTCCGCCGGTCATATAATGCCAGTGCTCGGCTGACGGACCTCCAAAAGGAGTTTAACCTGCCCAAGAACCGCCTAATCTGTGACATGCCCACCAGGTGGAACTCAACGTTGGCCATGCTGCAGCGGCTGCACACGCAGCAGAGGGCCATCAATGAGTACCTGTGCGACTATGGCACCAGGACAGGATCAGGGGAGCTTGGTTTTTTTTCCCCACGCCAGTGGGCCATGATCAGGGATGCATGCACTGTCCTGTCACCATTTGAGGAGGCCACGAGGATGGTGAGCAGTGACAGTGCATGCATCAGTGACACTGTCCCCCTTGTCCACCTGTTGGAGCACACGCTGCGTGGAATAATGGACAGGGCACTTGGGGCAGAACAGAGGCAGGAAGAGGTGGACTTCCTTAGTTCTCAAGGCCCCCCTTATCCAGACAGTGTTCCTGCATGCCCGCCAATCACACAGGAAGAGGACGAGGAGGAGGAGGAGGAGGAGGAGGAAGATTGTGTCAGTATGGAGGTGGAGCCTGGCACTCAGCATCAGCAGCAGTCTTTAAGGGATCAGTCCCAAGAAACACATGGACTTGTACGTGGCTGGGAGGAGGTGGCTGCGGACCATGTCGTCCTTAGTGACCCAGAGGACTCCGGACCGAATGCCTCAGCAAACCTACACTGCATGGCCTCCCTGATCCTGCAAAGCCTGCGTAAGGATCCTCGTATTCGTGGTATCAAGGAGAAGGACCAATACTGGCTGGCAACCCTCCTTGATACACGTTACAAGGGTAAGGTTGCGGACCTTATCTTGCCATCGCAGAGGGAGCAGAGGATGAAACATCTTCGGGAGGCCTTGCAGAAAGGTCTGTGCAACGCGTTCCCAGAGACTGGGACGTTACAAACTCCTGTTTCTGGACAACGTGTTGCTGAGGCTTCGGTCAGTCAAAGAAGGAGCAGTGGAGAAGGTGGCCGTCTGACCGATGCGTTCAGACAATTTTTTGGTCCGCAGCCCCAAGGTATGATCGGTTCCAGCAACCATCGCCAGCGTCTGTTTTACATGATGCAGGAATACCTAGGGGCAAGATCAGACTTGGACACCTTTCCCACCGAAAATCCTCTGGGTTACTGGGTCTTGAGGATGGATCACTGGCCAGAGCTTGCACAGTATGCAATTGAGCTACTGGCCTGTCCTGCATCCAGCGTTCTTTCGGAACGCACATTCAGTGCTGCTGGAGGCGTGGTAACCGATCACAGGGTGCGTCTGTCCACCGACTCGGTCGATCGACTGACCTTCATAAAAATGAATCAGTCTTGGATCACCACCAGCTACCAAGCACCTGATGCTGATGTAACCGAATAATTTTTTTTGAAATCTCAGATCCCTTCAAAGACTGCCTATGCTGATGCTGAGTGACTATCCCTGAGTAATTATCCTCTTCCTCCTCAATCATCACGCTGATAGCTTGTAAGAACATTTTTGGTTCTGGGCGCCACCACCAGTGCCTAAGGCACAATTTTTCAGCCCCTGTTTAACAGGGGCGTGTAATTACAATTTTTGATGTAATACTTTGCAGCAGGGCTCGTTCCTGCATTCCAACTAGAGTGTCTGTGAGGGGTTGCAGTGTTGTGGCACCAGCACCAGTGCCCAAGGCCCAATTTTTCTGCTCCTGTCTAACAGGGGCGTGTAATTACAATTTTTGATGCAATACTTTGCAGCAGGGCTCGTTCCTGCATTCCAACTAGAGTGTCTGTAAGGGGTTGCAGTGTTGTGGCACCAGCACCAGTGCCTAAGGCCTAATTTTTCAGCTCCTGTTCAACAGGGGCATGTAATTACAATTCTTGATCTAATATTTCACAGCAGGGCCCTGCGAGGGCTTACAGTGTTGTGGCCACAGCAACACCTAAGGCCCAAATTTCTGCTGAGTATATAGGGCAGGACCCTACTTTCAAACATCTAACTTACAAACGACTCCTACTTGCAAACGGAAGGAGACAACAGGAAGTGAGATGAAATCTACCCCTAGGAAGGGAAATTCTCTCCTGTAAGATTTAATATGGGAAAAAAAATTCTCCTTTCCACTGATGCTTTCCAATCCTTGTTCCACAAAAAAACCCAAATTTTCAAAAAACATTTTTCATTGGGACAAAAAGTGAGGTGAAATCTTCTGAAGAGGAGGAAAGACAGCAAAACAAATGTCACAGGGGTGATAACCCTTCCCTATGTTTTCCAAAAAGCTTAAAAAAGATTTTTTGGCTGGAGCTAAACACGTTAAAAATGTACCCGTTCAAAATTACAAAGAGATTCTACTTAACAACAAACCTACAGTCCCTGTCTTGTTTGCACCGCCTGTATACTGCTGTTCAGAGTATATAGGGCCTGGTGGCCCCACACCTTTCCTTATTTTAATTTGGGTGCGGGGTTCCCCTTAATATCCATACAAGACCCAAAGGGCCTGGTAATGGACTGGGGGGTACCCATGCCGTTTGTCTCATTGATTTTCATCCATATTGCCATGACTCGACATTACATTAAACCCGCAAGCAGTTTTAAATGAGATTTTTTCCTTTAAAAATGACATTTGGTGCAGGGACACACGGGAAACACGCGTCACTTTACAGGCATACTATAGACACCCCCCAGGTACGATATTTAAAGGAATATTTCACTTTTTTTTTTTTTACTTTAAGCATCATTAAAATCACTGCTCCCAAAAAAACGGCCGTTTTTAAAAGTTTTTTTTGCATTGATACATGTCCCCTGGGGTAGGACCCGGGTCCCCAAACCCTTTTTAGGACAATACCGTGCAAATTAGCCTTTAAAATGAGCACTTTTGATTTCGAACGTTCCAGTCCCATAGACGTCAATGGGGTTCTAACGTTCCTGTGAACTTTCGGTCCGTTCGCAGGTTCTGGTGCGAACCGAACCGGGGGGGGTGTTCGGCTCATCCCTAATGGGGGCATCAAACCATGTGTATATGAAAAAAGGGTAGATCTAAGTGCTCACTGTGCAAACATTAAAATGTATTTGTGTCCATAAAAGGACTACTCCATGGATTAAAATGATACAGGCATGTAGCACGACCGTGTGCTGTTCAAAGGATGGCGGCGGGTGATGTCATCGGTGCATGGCTCCTCCCCAATATGTGTTACGTTCATCAGAACTTTCTCAGTGGGGCGGGGCCACGGCGTCACCGAGCAATCTACTTATAGTGTGCTGTTGTCATGCCAACGGCATATACAAACTAGCGGTGATATAAGCGGCTCGTACAAGGATAAAAGAAAACAGCCGATCTGTGCTACAAACATCTAGACGAGCCATATTAATATCTTAATGCAAAAATATTTCTAAAATTGCAAATTAATCACATAAAAAGAAAAACTATTATTAAAAAGATTGCACTCCCAGTTAGATCGCTGCCCCTAGTGGATGATCGGCAAATCCAACCCGGACATGTATATATGTTTTAATTATGTAAAAAAATAAAATCACAAAAAATCAATAAATAATAAAAAAACAATCAAATCATATTAATAAAAGGAACAGGGAAAAAAAGGAAATTATTTGTCAGAAATAAAACAATTTAAATCAACATTTAACCCTTCAGGCATTAAAACCTTAGCCTCCGCAATCCAGAAAGATTCTCTCCTGCTGATGTGGCGGATGTAATTACCACCCCTCCAATGTCTATCCACCCTTTCAATACTCCAAAATTTTAGGCATCTAGGGTCCCTATTATGGCACTGTCTAAAATGTTTAGACACGCTATGTAACCTGAGGCCTTTTTTGATATTATTAATGTGTTCCCCAATACGAACTCTCAGGGGTCGGGAGGTACGGCCTATATATTGGAGTCCACAACTGCACTCCAACATATACAGTGCCTTGCAAAAGTATTCACCCCCTTGGCATTTTTCGTGTTTTGTTGCCTCACATCCTGGAATTAACATGGATTGTTTGAGGATTTGCATCATTTAATTTACAGAACATGCCCACAAATGTGAAGATGTTTTTTTTTTTTTTGTTTTATTGTGAAGCAAACAACAAATAGGACAAAATAACAGAAAAAGTCAATGTGCATAACTATTCACCCCCTAAATTCAATACTTTGTAGAGCCACCTTTTGCGGCTATCACAGCTCCAAGTCACTTTGGATAAGTCTCTATGAGCCTGCCATCTTACCACTGGGATTTTTGCCCATTCCTCATTGCAAAACTGCTCCAGCTCCTTCAAGTTGGATGGTTTGCGCTTGTGAACAGCAATCTTAAAGTCTGACCACAGATTTTCTATTGGATTGAGGTCTGGGCTTTGACTAGGCCATTCCAACACATTTACATGTTTCCCCTTAAACCACTTAAGTGTTGCTTTAGCAGTGTGTTTGGGGTCATTGTCCTGCTGGAAGGGGAACCTCCGTCCTAGCCTCAAATCACACACAGAGTGGTACAGGTTTTGCTCAAGAATATCCCTGTATTTAGCACAAGCCATCTTTCCCTCAACCCTGACCAGTTTCCCAGTCCTGGTGAAAAAACATCCCCACAGCATGATGCTGCCACCACAATGTTTCACTGTGGGGATGGTGTTCTTTGGGTGATGTGATATGTTGGGTTTGCGCCAGACATAGCGTTTTCTTTGATGGCCGAAAATTTTAGTCTCATCAGACCAGAGCACCTTCCTCCATACATTTTGGGAGTCTCCCACATGCCTTTTCGCAAACTCAAAACGTGCCATTTTGTTTTTTTGATGAAAGTAATGGCTTTCTTCTGGCCACTCTGCCAGAAAGCCTAACTCTAAGAAGTGTATGTCTTATTGTCTTCCTATGTACAGATACTCCAGTCTCTGCTGTGGAACTCTGCAGCTCCTCCAGGGTTACCTTAGGTCTCTGTGCTGTCTCTCTGATCCTTGCCCGGTCCGTGAGTTTTGGTGCACGGCCGTCTCTTGGCAGGTTTGCCGTTGTGCCATGTTCTTTCCATTTAGTTATGATAGATTTGATGGTGCTCCTAGGGATCATCAAAGATTTGGATATTTTTTTATAACCTAACCCTGACTTGTACTTCTCAACAACATCGTCCCTTACTTGTTTGGTCTTCATGGCAGTGTTTGGTTAGTGGTGCCTCTTGCTTAGGTGTTGCAGCCTCTGGGGCCTTTCAAAAAGGTGTGTATATGTAGTGACAGATAATGTGACACTTAGATTGCACACAGGTGGACATTATTTCACTAATTAGGTGACTTCTGAAAGTAATTGGTTGCACCAAAGCTTTTTATGGGCTTTATAACAAAGGGGGTGAATACATACGCACATGCCAATTATCATTTCTTTATTTCTGAAAAATAGTTTTATGTATATATTTTTCTAATTTTATTTCACCAACTTAGACTATTGTGTTCTGATCCATCACATATAATTCAGATTAAATAAACATTGAACTAAAGGCTGTAATGTAACAAAATAGGTAAAAAGCCAAGGGGGTGAATACTTTTGCAAGGCACTGTAGACTACTCCACGGGTGCCACATATATTAAGATTCTTAATTTTATTGGTCTTATTAGTGGAAAAGGAGGTGAACTCCCTACGTTTATTTTATGTTACATTTGCACTGTTTGCATGCTGGAACACTGTCCACAGGCATAAAAACACGAAAAAAAAGAAAAAATTATATTTCCCTTGAATGTGGGTGGGTCAATAGCACTTGGGGCAATGACATCCCTAAGTGTGGGGGCTCTTTTTTAAATGAATTGCTGGCATGGAGGAATTACAGATCCCAAGATTTTATCAATCCTCAATACCTCCCAATAGATCACTTCCTTAAACCTATTTTCTCAAAGAACAGCACAAGGTCGTGCTACATGCCTTTATCGTTTTAATCCATGTGAGTAGTCATTTTTTGGACACAAGTAAATTTTAATGTTTGCACAGTGAGCACTTAGATCTCCCCTTTTTTCATATGAACATGGTTTGATGCCCCCATTGAGAATACCGATCTGGAGGAGAAGCTCTAGGAGAAGCTCTAATTGATTTGTTTCTGTTACCTACCTTTTGTGTGGGACCTGATTGCATGACTGCCTGTTAGTTCAGGAGACAATGCCTAGAGGTGAGAATAGAACTTAGATCGAAGGTGGAGGGTCTGTCACCATTATTGAAACTGTTGATCTTCATCGGTGGAGTCATCTCTCTGGGACTTGTAGTTTACCAGCTTTTTTGGACTATATTTTATTGTTATATTGTGCTGCACTTTCTTTATTTTTATCATTTGTTATCGATTTTTGTGAAAATCATTCAGTGTTCAGCATTTTGTGGGGTTTCCTTATTGTTTTTGTGCTGATTGCACCTTCTATTTATACAACAGGTACTGAAATCTGTACTTAAAATGGTATTAAACCCCAAAATGAAATTTTAATATATTGAAACTTACCAATTTAATTGTGGTGGCTACATTCTTTTTATTCTTTAAATTCACCTGATGATCTTGCCAGTAAACCACATCTGGTCTGGAGAGGGTAGTGTTAGATGTACTAGCAGATTAAGATGGACTTTAAAAACAAATTAAAGCCAAACTCCAGCTAACACTTTTTAAGCAGTTACAACAAACTGTTTTTTTGTTTTTTTTCTGGTAAGGGTTTTACATAAATGAATAAACACTGACTGTTGTAAGCATTATGGTCAGTGTTAAATGGTTTGCCTCAACCCTCCAAAGGCCACATTTGCTGAACAACTTGGCCTGTTAAAGGAAGTTGAAAATTATTAGACTTACTAACAGGATTACCAGGTAGAAAGAAAAGAAAAAAAGGCTAAACTAAGAAACAAATGTAGCCATCACATCTAAGAATTGGCAAGCTGCAATATTTAAAATTTTCATTTTTTTAGTTTAAAGCGGAACTTCACCCAAAAGGGGGAGTTCTGAATGTCTGCCTTCTCTCCCCCTTCACTTCAGGTTTTTGCCATTTTAAGTTTTTTGGGGTTTTTTTGGTGAGCAGGTACCTGGTTTTGACAGGTACCTGCTTCCACTACAGTCTGATTGGCAAAGTCAACAGCTACAGTATTTTTAACTGCTGACTTTAATTTTTTTGTTTTTGTGGTGAAGATCCACTTTAGTACAGCTTTAAATAAAGTTAACAGAATGGACCATATAAATACATTCAGGCACACAGAGATTCTTGGACATTTTTAGTTTTCTTCACAGAACCCTAGGAACTTTGTAAACTCTGGGTGCCCAGTCATACAAATATTTATTTAATCTCCTTGCCATTGCCTTCAGCCTCCTAGGCTTTTCTATTGTCTCCTCAATGTGTATAGCAGCTTTTGCCAATATCAAAGTGTAGGATGCCAGCAATGGTGGGGGCAAGCAGGCAATGAATGAATTATATACTTAATTAAGCTTCCCAATTCTATGGGGGTCCCTGAGTGCTCTACAGATGAGTAAAGGTTTGTACATAACCCTTTGATTGTCCACATTAATTCCTGAGAAATGGGACAGATCGCCGCTCCAGGTAAGTAATATAATCCACCAAAAAGGAAGGGCTGGGTGCTAGCTCTGACTCGCAACCGCAAACATGTAGACCAAGTGAGAAAAATTAGCTGCACACTAACATCCGTCTAACAGGTTTATTGAAAAACTTCCACCAGGAATAAAACAGACCAAGGGGTGACGATGTTTCACACATATATTGTGCTTCTGCAAAAAGAACAATGTATGTGTGAAATGTCATCACCCCTTGGTCCGTTGTTTTCCTACTGGCAATCACATTACTTTTACTTGAGTACATAATAACTATAAAAAGTTACATTTGTACTGTATCAGTATTCTTACTTTTACTGTTACATTTTGTTGAAAATGGCAAATACTCCTTCGGAACAACAGAAAAACATATTACCAAGAAATTGTTGGCAGTAATGTTGATTAGAATGATCCAAAAGAAAGGCTTCTTTTGCTATCGATGACAACCCTTAGAGCCAGAATACAGTGCACAGTAGCACTTGCTTTGTAGACGCATACCATGAAGGAAAAAACTTTTGCAGAGTAATTCTAGGACCACCAATACCAACATATTCCAGTCTGATTTTCCAGCTGTGCACACAGGGCTAGATGTTCTAATTTTCCACTTTGATTTATAAATTAAAACTCCAAATGTGTATTCAGCAACTCTGATTAAAATAATAATAAAAAAGCTTGAAGTGCTAGAGGAAAGCTGTACATTTTCCAACAACTTCAGAGTAGAAATAGAAAATGTAGGGAAACCAAAAATCAATTGCCAAGAGTAAATATTAAGCCATGTTTGAAAGAATGGTATATGGTAGAATAAATAAAATATATTAGAGGAAAATATTGCTTTCCTGCAAATGTACTACAATAAGTGAAAAACAAGAACATTATTCATCACAAACACCCTTCTAATTTGCTTCTCATGCCTTGTTCAAACATTTTTTAAAAAGGCTTTTGGGAGCCAATTTTGATTTTGGCCTTGCTAATGTCCAGTCTGTGTGTACTGAGCCTAATAGCCCACAAGACATGTAGATGGTTGGCAAGCTGTGCTGTGTGGCACAAGACAGGAATATTGTATGCAAAGGTAGTTCTAATGGCAACTAAATGCACCTTAAAAATTGTCATAGCTATAACAGTTTTTTCCCCTGAAGAAATGCATCAAATTACTTGTTATGCTGCATAGTGACATCACGAAACAGTTATTATGTATAGTTACTATATACTGCCATTTATGTATCCTATTCCGAACACAGGCACCATGATTTCTCACTAGTAAAATTGACAAAAATCAACAAAGAAGGATTTAAAGTACATTTTTACTTCAAATGGGCACTATCATATTTGCTACATACAGCACTGGCTATCATTAACAATTGCTACAATACTGCTTTCACATTTCTTTTCATTACAGCACTGCTACTCTCATCCAGTCCCTTTGCAGTCATCAAGGGTGCATGTGACAGGGTGATAATGAAGATGCACAGTTGGGAAACGGTTGTCACAGTTGGGGGAACAATACGTTTGTAAACAAGGACCTAAGGACATAAGACACACAGAGCCGTGGCTCAGCTGCGCCCCCGCTCTCTATCCTTGTTGGCTCACTTACTGTGATTGACAGTAGCAGGAGCCAATGGCTCCTGCTGCTGTCTCAGCCAATGAGGAATGGGAGACCCAGAAGAAGCTCATCTCTCATGCACATTGCTGGTTTCAAAAGGGAGCTCGGGTGAATATTAAGGGGCTGGGGGGGGGGGGGGGCTGCTGCACACAGAAGATTAAATATTTGAATCACACCCAGGTCACTTTAAACTAGTAATTATTATGAGGTTTTATTTTGCTTGGTGTGGGGAGCAGAGTAAGCTGTGACAGAATAAATTGAATGGCTTCCATGCTTCTGCTGTGAACTTTATTGGTGTTAGAAAAATGTAAATATTTGAATCACACCCAGGTCACTTTAAACCAGTAATTATTAGACCCCTTTGACACCTGGGACGTTTTCGGGCGCTTTATCGCTTGAAAAAGCCTCTGCTAAGTGCCTGAAAACCACCTCCCATTCACTGCATTGTGACTTTCACACCTCGGCGGTGCACTTGCGGGACATTACCAAAAGTCCTGCAAGCAGCATCTTTGGGGAGGGTTGGGAACAATCCCAAAATACCCTGCCCATTGCAATGTATGGTCAGTGCTTCTAAAGCGCCTCAAAAGCCTTTTTTGGGGGCTAAACTGCCCCGCTAGTGGAAAAAAAGCGTCGCTTTAGCGCTAACGGTGGGAGCTGTCAGTGTTTTTATTACAGTTTAGAGGGGGCAGATTACATAGCACAAGCACTGTGCTGTGTAATCTGCTTAAAGGGACCAGAACCCCCCTGAATTCCCCCTGAAGAAGATACAGAAATCCCTGTATCGACACGCGTTGGAGAGGGAACAGGACGGCATGTTGGGCAGGTGATCTGCTGAGGTGGAAGTACAAACCATCCCGATACCAGTCAGGTATTTTAAGCCGTTTTTCGCTCGATGTAGAGTGGCGCACTGTCGCGCCTAATCTATGTGAGTACCCCATATGGGGGTTTTGCTTTGACTAATAAACTGTTAAAACTTTATTACACTATCAAGTCCTTTTTTCTACTAACATACCGAGGTATTGCGCTGATGAGTCCTAGATTCCGGTAACACTGCAGTACCCAGAGGTGGTTCACAGGCGTGTATTGACTAAGCTTAATTGCAAAGTCACACGCTCAGAGGTGAGCGTTTAATACCTAGGGGGGAACACCTGAGTGCGGATACCACGGCATGCTTTTGAACACCCATGTAGCAGTTTTCAGAAAAGCACCTTTATTTATGTTTACCTAATAGTGGGATCAATGTTTATTTACACACAATCTGATGGACACTATTGAAAGTGGTATAATTGTTAACCATGTGGATGCACGTTACCACAATTTTTTATTTTCACTATATGCTTATCTATCATTTTTGTACATTTGTTGCACTATGTTGCACATTTGTTGTCACTTTCTACAGTTGGTAGAGACTGGGTTTATCATTTGACTTAACTATGACTTTCACATGCTTTTTATGCACTTTGGTTACTACCTATGAATAGTGTGTAGTCTATTGTGTATTTGGAAGCGCGGCGTATATTATTTGATTTGCTTGTATTTGCATGACTTTATGACGTGTTTAACGCTTGCAGCTGATCTACGTTGTTATTTAGGCAGTTTCTAGTTAGTGGAGACTCACAGGGCATTCTATAATTTAGTGCCAAAAAATTATATACAAATCATTTGGGTACAGTGTTACATGACTGGTAATTGTCATTCAAAGTATCACAGTGTTGAAAACTCAAATGTCCTGGACAGGAAGAGGGTTTACCAATGCCAGACTTCAAGTGATTAAAAAGGGTAAAAATAAATACCTCAATGAAAAAAAAATGGCAGTTTTTATGTATAATATATATATACTGTATATAGTGCTATAACAAACGAAATCCCTTTCAGTTAGATTTTAAAGTAATACTAAAGCTATACCTTTTATCAGCACTTCGTATTGCTGAGGTGTAGTCTTACTGTAAAAGAGCTAGCCTATCCTCTGGATTCAGCTGTCCCCTTAGCGCTGGGGAATCAGACATTAATGGTATAGGAAAGCTGGAGTTTAGAAAAAAAAGTGAACTTAGCCTTTAAAGGCAATTTTTACATTAAAATAACAAACATGTTATACTTACCTGCTCTGTGCAATCGTATTTAACAGAGCAGCCCTGAATCTCCTCTTCTGAGGTTTCCCCACTGGCCATCTTGGATCCTCCTCCTGTATCTGCTTCATAGGGGGCAGACATGCAGGCTTGACCAGGTCCAGTGCTAGACTATTTTGCTCCCTAGGCAGGACCAGCTACTTGCACTGCCCCCGCCCTCAAAATAATGTGACAACAAGTAGGGGCATCCTACCCAAGGGATAAGTCCCTGTGTCCTTTATGAAGTTACAGCTGGGTGACAGATCCCTTTTATGGGCTCCCATGGTGCCATGTCATGATACCGTAAGAGATGACTGGTGTTTCCCATTGATCTATAGCAGGAGTCAATATAAGAACCCCCCTCTGGTCAGGCTGCACAGATGTGAGAGTATGTGAGAAGTACAGTGCCTTGCAAAAGTATTCACCCCCCTTGGCTTTTTACCTATTTTGTTACATTACAGCCTTTAGTTCAATGTTTATTTTATCTGAATTATATGTGATGGATCAGAACACAATAGTCAAGTTGGTGAAGTAAAATTTGAAAAATATATACATAAAACTATTTTTCAGAAATAAAAAAATGATAATTGGCATGTGCGTATGTATGCCCCCCCCCTTTGTTATGAAGCCCATAAAAAGCTCTGGTGCAACCAATTACTTTCAGAAGTCACATAATTAGTGAAATAATGTCCACCTATGTGCAATCTAAGTGTCACATGATCTGTCATTACATATACACACCTTTTTGAAAGGCCCCAGAGGCTGCAACACCTAAGCAAGAGGCACCACTAACCAAACACTGCCATGAAGACCAAGGAACTCTCAAACAAGTTTGATGATCCCTAGGAGCACCATCAAATCTATCATAACCAAATGGAAAGAACATGGCACAACGGCAAACCTGCCAAGAGACGGCCGCGCACCAAAACTCACGGACCGGGCAAGGAGGGCATTAATCAGAGAGACAGCACAGAGACCTAAGGTAACCCTGGAGGAGCTGCAGAGTTCCACAGCAGAGACTGGAGTATCTGTACATAGGAAGACAATAAGCCGTACACTTCATAGAGTTAGGCTTTCTGGCAGAGTGGCCAGAAGAAAGCCATTACTTTCATCAAAAAAACAAAATGGCACGTTTTGAGTTTGCGAAAAGGCATGTGGGAGACTCCCAAAATGTATGGAGGAAGGTACGCTGGTCTGATGACAAATAATTCTTGGAACTCCTCCGTGCATGATGTGGGGATATGGAAGGAGTGACTGTGGACAAGGAGCCGGTGGACTAGGCTGCTTTGTTGGCAGCTGTATTGGAAGGCAAACTACTCTGAGCCTTGGTGACAGAGGATGAGGAGGATGAGGACAGCTTCGTTATCCACTCCACAAACTCTTCTGCATGTTGTGGCTTAATAACATGGCCAGCATCAGAAAAAAGCACAAGTGTGCCCCACGGCCACCTGCAGATGATGCACCATGTCCACGACCAGTGGCGGCCCATCCATAGGGGGCGCCTGGGCGCCGCCCCCCCCCCCTCTCCAGGCAGTCAAAAAAAATGTTAATACTGGCCCTTTAAATATAAAAAAAATGACAAAAAAAGGTCTTTAAGTGCACTGTGTTCGGACGCCGGATACAGTGCGACGCCGGACACAGTCCACTTATGGGAAGCGCCACGTCTATGCAATCACGAGATTGCAGACGTGGTGCTGCATTTGCGGGCGTATAGCCCGCTTCGTGGCACTTCCTGAAGCACCGAGTAGCTTCCGCCCGGCGCTTGTAGTATATATTACTACGGCCGGGCGGTTTGATTGACATCTCTGTTTAATGTCACTTCCTGTTTTCTCTGTCTCATTGCGCCCAAGAGAGAGAGGAAACAGGAAGTATGAGGACTGCAGCCTGACTCTCCGGGCACTGGAATCTGGCTGGTGATCCCTCCATTCACACCAACAGCATGACAGAGGACACGGAGAATGATGAGGATGGCCGACCGGGGAAGGTAAGAAGTTTTTTCAGCCGCTCTAATGGCCTCTTTTCCTCCCCCACCCACCCCACTCAAATTAAAGCCATCCATTCAGTGACTGATCACCTAATGAGAATCCATCCCCATCCCATAATGACAGCAACAAAGCTTACAATCCGAGGTGTTGTCTCTGTCCAGGAGTGGGTGTCTGCAGCATGATGTCCTACACATGACTACACATATGTTTGGGCTGCTTTATGTGTATGTCATGTTATGTGTATGTCATGTTATGTGTATGTTATGTGTATGTCATGTTATGTGTATGTTATGTGTATGTCATGTTATGTGGAGGACATGTTATGTGTATGTCATGTTATTTGTATGTCATGTGGAGGATATGTTATGTGTATGTCATGTGGAGGACATGTTATGTGTATGTCATGTTATGTGTATGTTATTTATATGTCATGTTATGTGTATGTTATGTGTATGTCATGTTATGTGGAGGACATGTTATGTGTATGTCATGTTATGTGTATGTCATGTGGAGGACATGTTATGTGTATGTCATGTTATGTGTATGTTATGTGTATGTCATGTTATGTGTATGTTATGTCTATGTCATATTATGTGGAGGACATGTTATGTGTATGTCATGTGGAGGACATGTTATGTGTATGTCATGTGGAGGACATGTTATGTGTATGTCATGTGGTGGACATGTTATGTGTATGTCATGTTATGTGGAGGGCATGTCATGTGGAGGACATGTTATGTGTATGTCATGTTATGTGGAGGGCATGTTATGTGTATGTCATTCTATGTGTAGAAGAACATGCTATGTGTAGAACATGCTATGTACAACATGTAATTCATGGCATGTCCTACATAAGATGTTCTACACACAGCTGGTTGCTTTTTGTGTGACACAGGCTGCATGTAAGGAGCGACTCCGCTGGGGACACCTGATGGCATCTGGTGGCAGGCGACACGTTTGGGGCTCCCACTTATTCTGCATTTGGTGAGTTGAATGATTTCATTTCATATTACAATGTAATAATAGTAATAATGCGCTTCAATCATCCTGACACCATAACAACCATGGTGTCGGGATCATTGAAGTGCTAACACCAGGTGTTTGGAGTATCTTTATCTGCTGATTGTTAAACTTTCTAGAATACACATATTTCTATTGTTGTGTAGGATCTGGGGCTACCGTCCCTCCATCCCTCTCCCTCCATCCCTCGTTCATCTCAGATGCTAACTACACCACCTTAGAGCCACGCCCACTGTTTTGCTGAAACCATGCCCATTTTCACCAAGTGGGAGGGGTCAAAAAGGAAGGGCGGGGTCCAGCGCCCCCCCATCCTAAAACTTCACCAGCTGCCACTGTCCACGACCACCACTGTTGACTGTAGACACAGAGGCTGTTTGCCCTCTTTTAGTGGCCTGTGAGCATCTGCCTCTACCTGGTGGCCTTCTGGACATGATGTATTTTTTTGTTTTGCAACACCACACTACACTGTATTATATACAGTGTATATTATATACTGTGTACACCGCCTGAAGTATATTAAAGATTATACCAAATGCACTGTGTATATATAGGCTACACTTAATGTAGAGTGTGTATATATATATATATATATATATATATATATATATATAAACACACAGTATCTCACAAAAGTGAGTACACCCCTCCTATTTTTGTGATTATTTTATTATATATTTTCATTTGATAACACTGAAGAAATTACACTTTGCTACATTAGAAAGTAGTGTGTGTATAGCTTGTATAACAGTGTAAATTTGCTGTCCCCTCAAAATAACTCAGCACGCAGCCATTAATGTCTAAACCGCAACAAAAGTGAGTACGCCCCTAATTGAAAATGTCCAAATTGGGCCCAAAGTGTCAATATTTTGTGTGGCCACCATTATTTTCCAGCACTGCTTTAACCCTCTTGGGCATAGAGTTCCCCAGAGCTTCACAGGTTGCAACTGGAGTCCTCGTCCACTCCTCCATGATGACATCACGGAACTGGTGAAAGTTAGAGACCTTGTGCTCCCCACCTTCCGTTTCAGGATGCCTCACAGATGCTCAATAGGTTTTAGGTTTGGAGACATTCTTGGCCAGTCCATCACCTTTACCCTCAGCTTCTTTAGCAAGGCGGTGGTCATCTTGGAGGTGTGTTTGGGGTCGTTATCATGATGAAATACTGCCCTGCGGTCCAGTCTCCGAAGGGAGGGGATCATGCTCTGCTTCAGTATGTCACAGTAAATGTTGGAATTCATGGTTCCCTCAATGAACTGTAGCTCCCCAGTGTCGGCAGCACTCATGCAGCCCCAGACCATGACACTCCCACCACCATGCTTGACTGTAGGCAAGACACACCTGGTTGCCGCCACATATGCTTGACAACATCTGAACCAAATATGTTTATCTTGGTCTCATCAGACCACAGGACATGGTTCCAGTAATCCATGTCCTTAGTCTGCTTGTCTTCAGCAAACTGTTTGCGGGCTTTCTTGTGCATCATCTTTAGAAGAGGCTTCCTTCTGGGATGACAGCCATGCAAACCAATTTGATGCAGTGTGCAGCTTATGGTCTGAGCACTGACAGGCTGACCCCCCACCCCTTCAACCTCTGTAGCAATGCTGGCAGCACTTATACGTCTATTTGCCAAAGACAACCCCTGGATATGATGCTGGGCATGTGCACTCAACTTCTTTGATCAACCATGGTGAGGCATGTTCTGAGTGGAACCTATCCTGTTAAACTGCTGTATGGTCTTGGCCACAGTGCTGCAGCTCAGTTTCAGGGTCTTGGCAACCTTCTTATAGCCTAGACCATCTTTATGTAGAGCAACAATTCTTTATTTCAGATCCTCAGAGAGTTCTTTGCCATGAGGTGTCATGTTGAACTTCCAGTGACCAGTATGAGCGAGTAAGAGCGATAACACCAAATTTAACACACCTGCTCCCCATTCACACCTGAGACCTTGTAACACTAATGAGCCACATGACACCAGGGAGGGAAAATGGCTAATTGGGCCCAATTTGGAAATTTTCACTTGGGGGTGTACTCACTTTTGTTGCCAACGGTTAAGACATTAATAGCTGTGTGTTGATTTATTTTGAGTGGACAGCAAATTTACACTGTTATACAAGCTGTGCACTCACTACTTTACATTGTAGCAAAGTGCCATTTCTTCAGTGTTGACACATTAAAAGATACACTGAATTCACTGTATATATAGGCTATACTGAGTGCAAAGTATATATATATATATATATATATTAACGGCTTCAGCCCTGGAAGATTTTACCCCCTTCCTGGCTAGAGCACTTTTTGCGATTTGGCACTGCATCGCTTTAACTGACAATTGCGCGGTCATGCGACGCTGTACCCAAACAAAATTGACGTCCTTTTTTCCCACAAATAGAGCTTTCTTTTGGTGTTATTTGATCACCTCTGGGGTTTTTATTTTTTGCGCTGTAAACAAAAACAGAGTGACAATTTTGAAAAAAAAAAACGCAATATTTTTTACTTTTTGCTATAATAAATATCCCCAAAAATATATAAAAAAAATGTTTTTAGTTTAGGCCGATACGTATTCTTCTACATATTTTTTGTAAAAAAATTGCAATAAGCGTATATTGATTGGTTTGTGCAAAAGTTATAGCGTCTACAAAATAGGGGATAGTTTTATGGCATTTTTATTATTTTTTTTTTACTAGTAATGGCGGCGATCTGTGATTTTTATCAGAACTGCAACATTATGGAGGACACGTCGGACAATTTTGACACATTTTTGGGACCATTGGCATTTATACAGCGATCAGTGCTATAAAAATGCATTGATTATTGTAAAAATATCACTGGTAGGGAAGGGGGTTATCACTAGGGGGCGCTCAAGGAGTTCATTGTGTTCCCTAGTGTGTGTTCTAACTGAAGGGCGGAGGGGACTGTGTAGGGGAGATGACAGATCGCTGTTCATACTCTGTATGAACAGACGATCTGTCTCTTCTCCCCTCAGAGAACCGGAAACTGTGTGTTTACACACACAGATCCCGGTTCTCAGTGTGCCCCGAGCAATCGCGGGAGCTCGGCGGTGATCGCAACTACCATTGTTGTGTATATAGATATTAAATCTATTCGTGTTTTGTACATATATGAATTCTGCATATATATATATATATATATATATAATTATGCGCTAGATATACTCTCTGACAATAAATATGCTTATACATTTTTTATAATGATTTGTCATATGCTTCATCTAAAGTCCCAAACTTTTCCCCTTCGGTCTGTAAATGAGGTCAGTTTAAAGCGGAACTTAAGGCATTTTTTTATCTTTTCATCTATTAAATCTTCTGCCCTTGTTGTTTTAACTTTGGATAGTAAAACATTTTTTTCTGCCAGTAAATACCTTACACAGCCCACTTCCTATTTCTTGTCTGGTAAAAAGCCTAGGCTTATGGCATCATGCACAGCACTCTTTCTTACTCTTGTGAGAGTTATACAGGAAGGGAGGGGGGATGAGTCATAAGAGGGCCAATATGAGCTGCAGAGCTGGAGGTGTGCCTCTGTGTGTCTGTGTAAATCCAGGAAGTGAACAGGTAGCTGCCCACGGTTAAAATGGTTGCAGCCAGACTTAGCCGAAGGAGATTTCTGCAGCATATTTGGCAAGTACAGAATCACAGTATATATAAAATAATATGCAAAGTGGTTGGAGGGAAGCTTCAGAGTGGCAAAGATGTTTTTATTACAAATTATGTGAGCAGACTACAGTTCCTCTTTACTTAGTTGCTTACAAATTAGAATCAGTATTTTTTGCTAGAAAATTACTTAGAACCCCCAAACATTTTATATGTTTTTTTTTAGCAGAGTCCCTAGAGAATAAAATGGCAGTTGCTGCAATATTTTATGTCACACTGTATTTGCGCAGCATTCTTTCAAAGGCAATTTTTTTGGAAAAAAATACACTGCAATGAATCTTAAAAAAACCAAACAGTAAAGTTAGCCCGATTTTTTTGGTATAATGTGAAAGATGATGTTACGCCACAAGAATCATGAGAGAATCTTGTTCTGTATTCTAAGCAAAAAAATTGTGATTCTTATTTTAGCCAGGATTGTGCAGCTTTAATGTTGCATTTTATTTTAATAGATAACTGTTTAGGCTGTGTATATATTTTTTAAATGATTAATTGTTGGTTAATGTTACCTAAAAGTAGTCTTTCAATAATACAGTTTCTGTGTGATCGATTGATTTTATCCATATTACAAATAATGGAAATGTTTCATGTCTAATGCCCTGTGCACACGGTCGGACATTGATCGGACATTCCGACAACAAAATCCATGGATTTTTTCCGACGGTTGTTGGCTCAAACTTGTCTTGCATACACACGGTCACACAAAGTTGTCGGAAAATCCGATCGTTCTGAACGCGCTGACATAAAACACGTACGGCACTAGCCAATAGCTTTCGTTTCTTAATTCATTCTGAGCATGCGTGGCACTTTGTGCGTCGGATTTGTGTACACACGATCGGAATTTCCGACAATGGATTTTGTTGTCGGAAAATTTTATAGCCTGCTCTCAAACTTTGTGTGACGGAAATTCCGATGGAAAATGTGTAATGGAGCCTACACATGGTCGGAATTTCCGACAACCAGGTCCTATCACACATTTTCCATTGGAAAATCTGACCATGTGTTCAGGGCATAAAAGTGGGGGTTGGGTGTCCTTAATCTGCTGTATACCATGATAAGTCCTCCAATGGGCAGATATTATAATACCACTACCCGTGGTGTTTTACCATGCGTTGTCATCATGGAACAATGCAGAGAAATCCTTAAAGTGACTCTGAACTCTGGTTTAAAAGAAAAAAATCTATTGAAGTATGTATTCTTAACTCAGAAAAATCACTTCTATTGCTCTCATCATCCTCCAAATTTTCAAATTCCTTTGTTTTTGCTGCTGTGATCCATGTGATTTCAATGAGTAATGCCCAGTGATAGCTGGCTTGCTCATATATTCAGCTGCTCATTAGCATGGGCTGGCTTCTGGCTTTCAAAGAACTTCCGCAGTATGAAACAACAAAAAAAGAAAGACCATTGCGCAGGCAGTGATATGTAATCCCTATATAATAAGGGTAAAAATTCACTCACACTTTTCAGCAGAATAAATTGTGTATGGTAAGGTCAGTTGCATACAGCTAACAGCTGAGACCTCCTCACACGCCAACAGTGTACACACAGCACTGCTCGTCACTGGCTCCTCCCAACCGGTTTCATCACTAGACACGTGACTTTTTCAAATTTGAATATATACAACACTTTTTGTGTGATATCAGTTCACATACACAATAATTGCAGCTATATTATTTGGTCATCTTCTAGTATTTGTCACTTATTTATTTATTTACTAGTTCATATCAGCGCTTTAGTACACTTTTTACTTTATAATTACTATATTTATTATCTAAATAGTTGTATAATAATGCCCCGTACACACGGTCGGATTTTCCGATGGAAAATATCCGATCGGAGCGTGTTGTCGGAAATTCCGACCGTGTGTGGGCTCCATCGGACATTTTCCATCGGATTTTCCGACACACAAAGTTGGAGAGCAGGAGATAAAATTTTCCGACAACAAAATCCGTTGTCGGAAATTCCGATCGTGTGTACACAAATCCGACGGACAAAGTGCCACGCATGCTCAGAATAAATAAAGAGATGAAAGCTATTGGCCACTGCCCCGTTTATAGTCCAGACGTACATGTTTTACGTCACCGCGTTTAGAACGATTTTCCGACAACTTTGTGCGACCGTGTGTAGACAAAACAAGTTTGAGCCAACATCCGTCGGAAAAAATCCTAGGATTTTGTTTTCGGAATGTCCGAACAAAGTCCGACCGTGTGTACGCCCTATAATAGTGCGGTAGATCCGGGCACCCCAATATTTTTTCTGTTTCCACTACTGCAAGTTGTTATGCGATTTGACACATGTGAAGTCGCATGACCAGTCAAAATCCATGTATTTCAAGGGTCCCCCTTCTAATTGGTGCGACTCAAGTCGCAGCGACTCCAAAAAAAGGTTTTTGTACTACTTTGTTCCGACTTCGGTGCTCACCAGTCGCATGACATCGCATCAAAAATTGCATTGCAAAGTCGCACTGTAAATCGCGCAACTTTGGGGTCGCAATAGTTGAAACTAAGCCTAAGATGGAATATGGGATTTGTAGGTGATTACAGCAATGCACACGACCACAACTAACGTTCACTGCTTATTCCAAACACATAGAAGTGAGGGGGAATAGGAGAGGTTTGGGAGCTCACAGTGGATGTTACAAGGAGCAGAACAACACAGTAAGAAACTTTTTCATGAATATAAATTACAGGACAATTAATTAGGGGACATGTATGGATTATTTGTGTAAAATAAGAATATCATTTGATGTCACTTTAAAATCCAACTCCCACCCCTTCCCCACTCTCTATTCACTTCCATAATGGCTCTCCAGGCCTATTGACAGATTAGCGATAATCTGACTGTGACCTGAGCGCACTCAAATTAATGTGCCCATTTCTGATAGTACATTGGATATAACTTTTCACCTTTCTTTTTTTAAATATAAGGTGCAACCTCATCAAAAATGGACAGACTGTGGTCATGTGATTTTTTTTTAAGTCTGTTATTTGTTTGATGTCAATCCAAGTGAGAAAGGCATGCTGAAATACAAAAGTGAATGGGTATTCCCTGCATACCCGCTTCTTGATCCTGGCTGATGTGTTATGGTATGTGGCCTTTTATCAATACAAGGAAGTGGCTTGTAAAGATTCTACTCTCTTTTTTATTAAGTTCCCTTTTCCTCAGAGCAGAAGGCAGCTGACTATGGATTGTTCTTTCAGGCTTTTTCTTTATGTACATATTTGGACGTATGTATGCGCATTTTCGTGCGCACTCGCACATTTTTGGGCAGAAAAAACATATTCTCGCATTCTCCTTCTGCGCAATATGTAATTGGACATTTGTGTGTATCTTTGCACATTTGCGTGCATTTGTGCGCATAAGCCGTAAATTACTGACCAAGAAAGCTGATTTTTTTCTTTTACTGAAGAATGCACAGCGCTTGTGTGCCTAGGCATATTACAATTAATCGGCTGTATTTTAGCTCAGTTGCTCAGTAAAAAAAAAAAAAAAGAAAAAAAAGCTGTACTGAGCTGAGTGTTCAAGAGGCCTAAGAGAGACAATGTTATAACTGATTATGTGCTGCCATCTTGTGGTCATTTTAGATCATTACAGTCTGAGTTATTTTACACCTTATTTTATTTTCATGTATTGTTTCTCAGATGAACAATGTGCTCCCTTCATACCATGGGACTAGTGGCGGCTGGTGGTAATTTTTTTTGGGGTGGTGGCAAATAGTGGCACCACCCAACCCCACAACCCCTCGTCTGGTCAGTCGGTCGGGTCTGGAGAATTTTTCAGCATCTATGGCAGTCAGCGCTTCTCCCGGGCTTCACCATCGATTTCCCCTGCTCTCTGCGGTCATCATGGCGACTTCTTACCCTGCTCTCCACAGGCATCACGATGGTGGTGGCTTCCCCTTCCCCTGCTCTCTGCGGTCATCACGGTGACGGCTTCCCCTTCCCGTGCTCTCCGCAGGCATCATGATGGTAGTGGCTTCCCCTTCCCCTGCTCTCTGCGGTCATCACGGCGATGGCTTCCCCTTCCTGTGCTCTCCGCAGGCATCATGATGGTAGTGGCTTCCCCTTCCCCTGCTCTCTGCGGTCATCACGGCGATGGCTTCCCCTTCCCGTGCTCTCCGCAGGCATCATGATGGTAGTGGCTTCCCCTTCCCCTGCTCTCTGCGGTCATCACGGCAACGGCTTCCCCCAATCAGGGAGCTTCTCCTTTCGGTCAATCGGCAAACGAGACCTGTTTCCTGATTGGCCGGGGAGGAGGATCAGTGTTTCAATAGCGAATAATTGTTTGCTATTGTAACACACCTGAGTGGGCTCATAGAATAATGCTCAGCACTCCAAGCCCACCCTATTTAGAAGCCTATTAGAGCCTCTGGCTCTAATCAGGTGCTCCAAAAAAAATCCCCCCCCCCGTTGGAATTCATGCATCCGGTGTCCTGCATGGGAGCCGGACACATGGATAGAGAGGGCGGTGCCCAGGTGCCCCTAATGGATGGGCCACCACTGTATAGAACACAATTCTTAGTGTCACACTGTGTTGTGGGAGGGAGGTGATCTTATGTACAGATTACATTATATACATCCTTTAATGTTCTAGGTTCTCACGCTCCTTCTCCTGGACAATGTTTGGTCTGGGAATATAGAGTAAGAGCACTGTGAGCGCTTTTTTTGAGATGTGGTCAGTGGGATTTTAATGGAGATCTGTTGTAACATAGTATTTATTTTATATCTTTTTGTAGTATTGATGTTTTGATTAGTTTTCCATTTTTGTTCTCGATGTTTAGACACATTATTATGGAAAACTGTAGTATGTCTGCAGTCTCTGACCATCACCTGTAGTATGTCTGCCGTCTCTGACCATCTCCTGTAGTATGTCTGCCATCTCTGACCATCTCCTGCAGTATGTCTGCCGTCTCTGACTATCTCCTGTAGTATGTCTGCCATCTCTGACCATCTCCTGCAGTATGTCTGCCGTCTCTGACTATCTCCTGTAGTATGTCTGCCATCTCTGACCATCTCCTGTAGTATGTCTGCCATCTCTGACCATCTCCTGCAGTATGTCTGCCATCTCTGACCATCTCCTGTAGTATGTCTGCCATCTCTGACCATCTCCTGTAGTATGTCTGCCGTCTCTGACCATCTCCTGTAGTATGTCTGCAGTCTCTGACCATCTCCTGTAGTATGTCTGCCATCTCTGACCATCTCCTGTACTATGTCTGCCATCTCTGACCATCTCCTGTAGTATGTCTGCCGTCTCTGACCATCTCCTGTACTATGTCTGCAGTCTCTGACCATCACCTGTAGTATGTCTGCCATCTCTGACCATCACCTGTAGTATGTCTGCCGTCTCTGACCATCTCCTGTAGTATGTCTGCAGTCTCTGACCATCACCTGTAGTATGCCTGCTGTCTCTGACCATTTCCTGTAGTATGTCTGCAGTCTCTGACCATCTCCTGCAGTATGTCTGCCATCTCTGACCATCTCCTGTAGTATGTCTGCCATATCTGACCATCTCCTGCAGTATGTCTGCCGTCTCTGACCATCTTCTGTAGTATGTCTGCCATCTCTGACCATCTCCTGTAGTATGTCTGCCATCTCTGACTATCTCCTGTAGTATGTCTGCCGTCTCTGACTATCTCCTGTAGTATGTCTGCCATCTCTGACTATCTCCTGTAGTATGTCTGCCATCTCTGACTATCTCCTGTAGTATGTCTGCCGTCTCTGACTATCTCCTGTAGTATGTCTGCCATCTCTGACTATCTCCTGTAGTATGTCTGCCATCTCTGACCATCTCCTGTAGTATGTCTGCCGTCTCTGACTATCTCCTGTAGTATGTCTGCCATCACTGACTATCTCCTGTAGTATGTCTGCCATCTCTGATCATCTCCTGCAGTATGTCTGCCATCTCTGACCATCTCCTGTAGTATGTCTGCAGTCTCTGACCATCTCCTGTAGTATGTCTGCCATCTCTGACTATCTCCTGTAGTATGTCTGCTGTCTCTGACTATCTCCTGTAGTATGTCTGCCATCTCTGACTATCTCCTGTAGTATGTCTGCCATCTCTGACTATCTCCTGTAGTATGTCTGCCGTCTCTGACTATCTCCTGTAGTATGTCTGCCATCTCTGACCATCTCCTGTAGTATGTCTGCAGTCTCTGACCATCTCCTGTAGTATGTCTGCAGTCTCTGACCATCTCCTGTAGTATGTCTGCCATCTCTGACTATCTCCTGTAGTATGTCTGCTGTCTCTGACTATCTCCTGTAGTATGTCTGCCATCTCTGACTATCTCCTGTAGTATGTCTGCCATCTCTGACTATCTCCTGTAGTATGTCTGCCATCTCTGACCATCTCCTGTAGTATGTCTGCCGTCTCTGACTATCTCCTGTAGTATGTCTGCCATCTCTGACTATCTCCTGTAGTATGTCTGCCATCTCTGATCATCTCCTGCAGTATGTCTGCCATCTGTGACCATCTCCTGTAGTATGTCTGCAGTCTCTGACCATCTCCTGTAGTATGTCTGCCATCTCTGACCATCTCCTGCAGTATGTCTGCCATCTCTGACCATCTCCTGTAGTATGTCTGCAGTCTCTGACCATCTCCTGCAGTATGTCTGCCGTCTCTTACCATCTCCTGTAGTATGTCTGCAGTCTCTGACCATCTCCTGTAGTATGTCTGCAGTCTCTAACCATCTCCTGTAGTATGTCTGTACTCTCTGCAGGGGCAGCCCATCCATTAAGGGCGCACGGGCGCCGCCCCCTCTCTCCAGCCACCCCCTCTATGTAGAATGGATAGATTCATGCATTGCATGAATCTATCCATGGCCGCCGCCACCCCCTATTCATGCGTCTGGCCCCTTTTAGGACGCTGGGTGCCTGAATTCCAGTGAGGGGGGGGTGTTTTTTTGAAGCAGCTGATTAGAGCCATAGGCTCTAATAGGTTTTTAAAAAAAGTGGACTCGGAGCGCAGAGCATTGCACTCGAAGCCCGCCCAGGTGTGTTAGAAAAACAAATGAATATTGAACACTGAAACGCCTCTCTGCCAATCAGGTAGTGCGGGTCTGATACCTGTCACCTGATTCGCTGAAAAGACAGGCGCTGCTATTGGACCCCTAGCAGGAAGACGAGACACATGAAGCACACAGCTTGGCCCTGCCTGACCCGCGACCAAGATGGGGTAAGTGCCGGTCAGACAGCAAGCAGGTGGGGGTCACAGTGGCTGCAATTGATGGCACAGTGGCTGCAATTGATGGCACAGTGGCTGCGTTTGATAGCACAGTGGCAGCATTTGATGGCATAGTGGCTGCAATTGATGGGCGCAGTTGCTGCATTTGATGGGCATAGTAAGGCTGCAATTGATGTTTTTTTTAGTATTTCTCAGAATTTTTCAGTTTGTTTGCACCACCCCCCCCCACACACACACACACACACACACACACACCAGCCGCCACTGACTCTCTGACCATCTCCTGTATAGCTGCAATCTCTTTGTGTAGTATTCCATTGCCTTCAAATGCTGCCACTGTGCCATCACACGCTGTCACTGTGCCATCAAATGCTGCCACTGTGCCCATCAAATGCTGTCACTGTGCCCTCAAATGCTGCTACTGTGCCCTCAAATGCTGCCACTGTACCCGCAAATGTTGCCACTGTGCCCTCAAATGCTGCCACTGTGCCCTCAAATGCTGCCACTGTGCCCTCAAATGCTGCCACTGTGCCCATCAAACACTGCCACTGTGCCCATTAAACGCTGCCACTGTGCCCATTAAACGCTGCCACTGTGTGATCAAATGCTGCCACTGTGCCATCAAATGCTTCCACTGTGTCAAACGCTGCCACTGTGCCCATCAAAGCTGCCACTGTGCCATCAAACGCAGAGCCATCTTAAGAGCATTATAGGCCCCCGGGCAATACAGTGCACTGGGGCCCTGTCTACACAATCACGCACGAGAATAAAAATGCAAATGATCAAAAAGGCTATATTTATTGGTACTTCCAACAAGATCAGTGTTTAAACATTAACACAACATTTGGACAATATAACACGAGTTTGATGGGCACAGTGGCAGCGTTTGATTGGCACAGTGGCAGCGTTTGATGGGCACAGTGGCTGCGTTTGATGGGCACAGTGGCTGTCTTTGGGCACAGTGGCAGCTTTTGAGGGGCACAGACAGTGGCTGTGTGTGATGCACAACTTGAACATACTTAAGTAGACAGTGTTTGACTTACTTGAGGCCGCCGGCCTGGTGCAGTACAGTGTGTCACTCACAACAGCAAGGAAGTGCCAGCTATCAAGGGCCGTCTTTCCGCTCCGCTCCCTCTCCACACTGTCTGAAGAACATGGCAGAAATGGGCGGAGCTTGTTCACTAGCAGCTGGGGCAGCCGCAGTGTGCTATGAATGCTGGGGCAGCCGCGGCCTTTGACTCACGTCACTGGTTGCTAGCTAGATGCCGGACGGCCGGTGATTCTAGCAAGTGAGCAACCAGTGCAGTCAGTCAACTTAAGCAGAAGATTGCAGCACTGAGGATTGGCCCTGGATGGGGCCCTCCAGACAAGTGGGGCCCCCGGGCAACTGCCCAGCGTGCCCAGTGGAAAAAACTGCCCTGATCAAACACTGCCAGTGTGCCCATCAAATGCTGGCAGTGTGCCCATCATATGCAGCCAGTGTGCCCATTAAATGCTGCCAGTGTGTCCTTGAATGCCCCCAGTGTGACCCCCGCCTGCTTGCGGTCTGCCCGGCACTTACCCTGTCTTGGTGGGGCAGTGGGTGACGGCGACGAGCGGGGTTCTTCGTGCTGTCCTCATCTCCCGTCCTCTCCTCCTGATAGGCGTCCAATAGCGGTGCCTGTCGTTTAAGTCAATCAGGTGACAGGTAACAGACCCAAGCACCTGATTGGCGGAGATTTGCTTTTCTAAAACACAGCTGAGTGACCAGCAAGCGCCCAGCATGGCGCTCGCAGGTCACCCTTTTTGATGCTTATTAGAGCCTATGGCTTTAATTAGGTGCCTCAAAAACACCCCCCACCGCTACAATTCATGCGCCTTGTGCCCAAAAAGGGGCCGAGCGCCTGAATAGGGGGTAGCAGCAGCAGCTATAGATAGAGGGGTGGCAGAAGAGAGGGGGCGGTGCCCGTACGCTCTTAATGCATGGGCTGCCACTGACTATTACAAACAGGGCTGTAGATCATTTTTTTCCCTGTGGGGGGTTCAACCTTGGGTACCAAGAAGACAATAATTAGCGTGCCTGCCACGCTGTTAAAAATTGTAGGTGTGGCTCTCTCTGCTGCAGTCCTCTCTCCCCACACAACTTCTCTTGTAATGCAGGCCAAATGGGCCAGTTCCTGCTGGCCCATTAATAATCTCTACTTTCTCAAACTGCCCCCCCCTCCCGCACTTTCTCCTTGCCAGTGGGTGGCTGCTGATGCAGTGAATCAGGGTTCTCCTCTCCCTCCACACTCATACCTCCCAACTTTTGAACTTCAGAATGAGGCACACATGAAGGAGAAATATTTGTTTTTTTTTTAAATAACAAACATGTCATACTTACCTCCACTGTGCAGTTGGTTTGGCACAGAGTGGCCCCGATCCTCCTCTTCTGCGGTCCCTCAGCGGCCGCTGGTGGCTCCTCCTCTTCTCGAGTGCCCTGTCGGAGAAGTGTGCGGGTGCGCTCCCGTGGTCCTGCTTCTGCATCTATTGACACAGAAAGTAGGACTCGACCTCCCCCCGGTACCCTTGTCAATGAATTTGATTGACAGCAGCGGGAGCCAATGGCTGTGCTGCTATCAATCTATGCAATCAGGACATGAGAAACCAGCCATAGGGCAAGAAAGACAGGGCTCAGGTAAGTAAAACGGAGGGTCTGGGGGGCTGCAGCATGAGAGAAGGTTTTTCACATTAAGGTGAAAAACCACGAGGGTTTACAACCCCTTTAAGGAGTGTGGTAAACAAAACCCAGACAGGGGACAGCTGAGTGGAGAGCAGAGGTTATCAGGGCAGAAGACAGGGGGTAGCTGGGTGGAGAGCAGGGGTCATCAGGGTAGAAGACAGGGGTCAGCTGGGTGGAGAGCAGGAATTATCAGGGCAGAAGACTGGGGTCAGGTGGGTGGAGGACAGGAATCAGCATGGCAGAGGATAAGGGTCTGCAGGGCAGGGTATGGGGGTCAGCAGGAAGGAAGACAGGGGGTCAGTAGGGCAGGGTACAAGGGTCAGCAGGATAGAAGACAGCGGGTCAGTAGAGCAGGGTACAGGGTTCAGCAGGATGGAAGACGGGGTCAGTAGGGAAGGGTACAGGGGTCAGCAGGACAGAAGGCAGGGAGTCAGTAGAGCACGGTACAGGGGTCAGCAGGACCGAAGACACAGGGTCAGTAGGGTAGGATACGGGGGTCAGTAGGGCAGGGTACAGGGGTCAGCAGAACGGAAGGCAGGGGGTCAGTAGGGCAGGGTACAGGGGTCAGCAGGACCATTCTTGTATATATATAAAAAACATTCTTATATATATAAAAGTGACACTACTGCCACAATGGCCAAGAGTCCGGTGTTATGCAGTTAACCACTGTAAACATGACATCTAATATGCAATGCTTACTTACTTAGCCCTGTGGTTTGCCATAAGATTTACTGGAGCTGCGGTGACAGGGAGAAAGCCATGCCAAATGCATGTGGTGAAGAACCCGATGCTAGATGTGCAGATGGTGATGCACAACCATGGCAGGTGCAGGTGGTGGTAAATGCGATGGTATGGGGACCTGGATCGGTGAAATCCCGCTGGAACTGTATCAGGGACAGCATGCAGCCTGTATCCGAATGCCGGCGCCCAGAGTGTCAGGGACATGTTGGTGGTCATCGGGCTAACATGCGTGCACGTAGGTGCACGAGAGGCTTTTCCAGAGGAATTCAGCTGAATTCCCCACTGGGGGGCGCTAGCGCGCTCCCGCGCGCCCGTTCGCGCTAGCGCTGTTTGGCGCCAAAGTCCCTTTAAAAAGGTGTCAGTTACTCCCATCAGGTGCTGTTCGTCTGCAGCTCTGCACTTGAGTTCCTGAATCCTGCCTGTTGTTACTATTATTATTGACACGGCTCCGTCTGACTATTCTACTATCTCCTACCCGACCCGGCCTGCCTGACCTTGCTGATATCCTGTTACCCGTTGCCGAACACCTGCCTGCCTGACTATTCTGTGATCATCCCTTCTGCCATATACCTGCCTGATCTCCTGCCAATACGGACTGTTTGACTCTGCTTTGCTTGTGTCCTGTGACGCTGCTCACCACCTGCTCTTCTAGCTCCAGGTTCTGCTGCTGCAATATCCTTCACCTGCCTGCTAACGGATCCGCTTCTGCTTACCTGCATCCGCAATACAGCCTCCCCGAAGGAAGTCTCCTCAGCTCCTGTGTTGGCCGTCGCAAGAAACCGCATCAGGCACTCCTACCCAGTGTGCTCAAGAGACCACTGTCCCCACTCCAGTGGCTCCTGAACCAGCGCTTAAGAGAGGTCTCCTTCTACCAGTCGGGCTCAACTACCAGGTACCTAACAGTACGAACAGCCATGACTGAGCCCGCAGGAGAGGCCTCTCCTATCAAGGAGATCTGTACGCACTTAGCGGCACTAACACTAGCCGTAAAGACTTTGCAAGACAGTTATACCAGACTGGAGGGTCAAGTCCTGAACCTTAGTGGCCCAGGAGGCGCATCTCCTGCTTCAGCAGCAGCTCCGGTACAAGCTGCTGTACCTCCCTCTGTGGTTATGCTTCCACCCGAACCGAGGGTCCCCATCCCTGAGAGGTTCTCTGGGGACCGCACGAAGTTCCTGGCTTTCCGCAGCGCCTGTCAGTTATACTTTGCCTTACAGCCACGGACTTTTTCTTTGGAGGCTACTAAAGTAGGATTTGTGATATCCCTCCTGCAAGGAGAGCCACAAACCTGGGCTCATCGCCTGCTTGAAAATAACTCAGTGCAGATCCAGTCCTTGCCCTCTTTCTTCAAAGCCATGACTCAATTGTACGAGGATCCTCAGCGGACTGCCACCGCTGAGTCAGCTTTGTTCGCGCTCCAGCAAGGCCGCAGACCGGCTGAGGACTATGTCACGGACTTTTGACGCTGGAGCGCGGACACACAATGGAACAATGCCGCATTACGCCATCAATTCCGCATGGGGTTATGAGAGAGCCTCAAGGATGAGCTCGCACGGGTAGGAATGCCAGATACCCTTGAAGAACTCATTGCTTTGACAATTCAGATCGACCGGCGCCTTCGTGAACGCCAGTCTGAACGTTCCTCCCAGCAAACGCGCCCCATGTGGATGACTGCAAAAGTTCCGATGCCTACCTCCCGATACCTACCTTCTACCTGCCCCAACCCGGCCATTCTAACACCTGATGTTCCTGAACCAATGCAGCTGGGACTTCTGCGTTCTACTCTATCTCCAGAAGAGCGGGAACGCAGACACCAGCTAAACCTCTGCCTCTACTGTGGTGGGACAGGCCACTATGTGAACAATTGCCCGGTCAAGACCCGTAAGTGTGTTTCCTCTACTCCGGCCAGTCTTTCCGCATTAACCGCCAATGCCACTCAACTTGCTCTCCCTCTCTCGTTATAGCTCCAGGGAAGAACAATCCGGATCAACGCCATCATTGATTCTCGGGCTTGCAGCTGCTTTATTGCCTTTGCTGCTCAACAAAATCTTCCTCTGAAAGACAAGACACACAGACTTTCCGTTTTTCTGGCCGATGGGTCCCACATAAAATCAGGACAAGTCTCTCAAGAGACCCTTCCACTGTCTGCCACCTGTTCATCTCAGCATAAAGAGATCCTGATTCTGGACGTCATCTCCTCTCCTCTGTTCCCGATCATTTTGGGCATGCCCTGGCTTCAGGCCCATAATCCCCACGTTAATTGGACTACCGGTGAAATCAAGTTTTTATCTCCCTATTGTCAGAGACATTGTTTACCTGAACCCTCCAAACCGGCTGCCACCTTACTCTGCATGGATGTAGATCCAGATCACCTCCAAACCATACCAGAAGCTTATCATGAATTTGCAGATGTTTTCAGCAAGAAGGGAGCGGACTCCCTGCCACCCCATCGCCCCTATGATTGCCCAATTGAGCTGCTTCCTGGGGCCGAGATTCCCTTCGGGCGCATCTTTCCACTATCTGAAAAGGAACAAGAGGCACTTAAACTATACGTTAATGAAAACCTCGAAAAGGGCTTTATTCGACCTTCCACCTCCCCAGCTGGGGCCGGTATATTCTTTGTTTCCAAAAAAGATCAGACTCTTCGTCCATGTGTGGACTATCGGGACTTAAATAAGGTCACAGTTAAAAACCGCTACCCGTTGCCCCTGATACCTGAATTATTTCAGAAGTTGAGGTCTGCCGTTATCTTCACTAAGTTGGATCTAAGAGAGGCCTACAACCTGGTCCGCATTCGGGCCGGGGATGAATGGAAGACGGCTTTCCGGACCCGTTTCGGGCACTATGAGTACTTGGTCATGCCTTTCGGCCTATGCAATGCCCCTGCCACATTTCAGCATCTGGTCAACGATGTATTCAGAGATTTCCTGGACATCTTCGTGATAGTTTACTTGGATGACATTTTAATCTTCTCTAATTCCCTTAACCAACATCGGGAACATGTTGGCAAAGTCTTGAGCCGTCTTCGTTTACACGGACTGTATGCGAATTCGAACAAAGGGACATTCAGTTTTTGGGGCTAGTGATCTCCCCTACCGGCATTAAAATGGATCCTCAAAAAGTGTCCGCTGTGCTAGATTGGCCAGCTCCTCTGGACAAGAAGGGAGTGCAGCGCTTTATCGGATTCGCAAATTTCTATCTAAAATTTATTAAAGGATTCTCCGCCATTATTTCACCTATCACGCAGTTAACCAAGCAGAACTGTCGCTTTCACTGGAGCTCAGAGGCTCAGGAGGCCTTTGAAGAATTGAAAAGGCGTTTCACCTCAGCTCCAATTCTCAGCCATCCTGACCCGTCCCTACCTTTTATCCTGGAGGTGGATGCTTCCGAAGTGGCCGTGGGTGCAGTCATCTCTCAGCGACAGGGTAACAAGGATCTGATGCACCCTGTGGGATTTTTCTCCAGGAAACTCTCGCCGGCTGAGCGAAATTACGATGTGGGTGACCGAGAATTACTGGCCATCAAGGTAGCACTAGAAGAGTGGAGGTATTTGTTGGAGGGTGCAGTCCATCCGGTTCTAATATATACAGATCACAAGAACCTCGAATATTTAAGATCTGCTAAGAGACTGAAACCTCGACAAGCCCGGTGGGCCCTATTTTTCACACATTTCTGTTTTCATATTACTTACCGGCCAGGAACCAAGAACGTAAAACCAGACGCACTGTCGTGCATGTTTGATCATCCCAAAGAACCTTCTGTACCCGACACCATCCTGCCAGCAAATAATTTCTTACTCCTTCAGATGGACATCCTGTCCTTGATCAGAGAAGCATCACCAGAACCCTCAAGTCTTCAGGGACTTGCTTTATCATCTCGAGATGGGTTATTATGGAAAGGAAGTCAAATATTTGTGCCAGAAGACATCCGAGTCAAAGTGCTGACTTTGTTGCATGATCACCCACTTGCAGGACATTTTGGGGTCCGTAAGACCCTTGAACTCGTGCAACGCACGTTCTGGTGGCCTAACATGAAAGAATTTTGCAGAAAGTACGTCAGCTCCTGTTCTGTTTGCATTCAAAATAAAACTTCCAGGAACCGAGCTTGGGGACTGTTGAGGCCGTTGCCCATACCAGATAGGCCCTGGAGGATGATAGCAATGGACTTTATTGTTGAATTACCATGGTGGTCGTCGATCGTCTGTCTAAAATGGCCCACTTTCTGCCCTTAAAGGGGACACCTTCTGCTGTAGAGACTGCCCGTGTGTTCGTCAAGGAGATCGTCAGGCTGCACGGAGTTCCAGCAAATATAGTGTCCGATAGGGGGGTGCAGTTTACTTCACGCTTCTGGAAAGCCCTATGTGAAATACTGAAAATTGAATTAGCCCTGTCTTCAGCGTATCACCCCCAAACAAATGGGCAAACTGAACGGACAAATCAAACGCTAGAGCAATACATTAGGTGCTTTACCTCATTTGTACAAGACGATTGGGTGTCCCTACTACCTCTAGCGGAATTCGCTTATAATAATGCTAGCCACTCTGCCACGGGTCAGTCCCCGTTTTTTGCCAATTATGGTTTTCATGTGTCTTTCTTACCAGATTTTCTTCCAGAGTCCCCAGTTCCAGCGGTCCAGGACACAGTACAGTTCCTTAGTCACAACAACCGGATGCTACAGGAAGCGGTATCCAAGGCACAAGCAGACAGTAAGAGGATCTTCGATCAAAAGAGAAGAGGAGATCTAAATCTGCAGATTGGTGATAAGGTATGGCTGTCTACCAATAATATTAAACTAGCTTGTCCTTCCAAGAAGCTTGCTCCTAAGTTTATTGGGCCTTTTCCGGTAAAAAAGAAGATTAACGAAGTGTCTTATGAACTGTGTTTACCTGACTCACTTAAAATCCATCCTGTGTTCCATGTGTCATTATTGAAGCCTGCTGTAACCGATCCCTTCCCTAATAGGGGCACCAGGGTCCCCGAACCTGTGTTGGTGGACGGAAACGAGGAATATGAGGTGGAGGCTATCCTCGATTGCAGGAAGAGATTGGGGCAGGTACAGTTCTTGATCAAATGGAAAGGGTATGGTCCGGAGAAAAATTCATGGGAACCCAATAACAATATTCACGCTGAACGTTTGATCCAGGCCTATTTCTCTGCTCATCCTGAGAAGAGGAGTTATCTGGGCATCCGGAGGCTGCCCGTTGGGAGGGGGCAATGTCAGGGACATGTTGGTGGTCATCGGGCTAACATGCGTGCACTTAGGTGCACGAGAGGCTTTTCCAGAGCAATTCAGCTGAATTCCCCACTGGGGGTTGCTGGCGCGCTTCCGCGCGTGCCCGTTCGCGAGTTCGCATGTGCGCGCGCCCGTGCGCGCGCCCGTTCGCGCTAGCGCTGTTTGGTGCCAAAGTCCCTTTAAAAAGGTGTCAGTTACTCCCATCAGGTGCTGTTCGTCTGCAGCTCTGCACCTGAGTTCCTGAATCCTGCCTGTTGTTACTATTATTATTGACCCGGCTCCGTCTGACTATTCTACTATCTCCTACCCGGCCCGGCCTGCCTGACCTTGCTGATACCCTGTTACCCGTTGCCGAACGCCTGCCTGACTATTCTGTGATCATCCCTTCTGCCATATACCTGCCTGATCTCCTGCCAATACGGACTGTTTGACTCTGCTTTGCTTGTGTCCTGTGACGCTGCTCACCACCTGCTTTTCTAGTTCCAGGTTCTGCTGCTGCAATATCCTTCACCTGCCTGCTAACGGATCCGCTTCTGCTTACCTGCATCCACAATACAGCCTCCCCGAAGGAAGTCTCCTCAGCTCCTGTGTTGGCCGTCGCAAGAAACCGCATCAGGCACTCCTATCCACTGTGCTCAAGAGACCACTGTCCCCACTCCAGTGGCTCCTGAACCAGCGCTTAAGAGAGGTCTCCTTCTACCAGTCGGGCTCAACTACCAGGTACCTAACACAGAGTGTGGCGTCATCTACTTGGAAGTCGCGCTGGCCAGAGCAAAGTTAGCCTGGATTTGGAACTGCACAGGTCTCTGCAGAGATGCTCAATTGGGTTTAAGTCAGGGCTCTGGTTGGGCCATTCAAGAACAGTCATGGAGTTGTTGTGAAGACACTCCTTTGTTATTTTAGCTGTGTGCTTAGGGTCATTGTCTTGTTGGAAGGTAAACTTTCGGCCCAGTCTGAGGTCCTGAGCACTATGGAGAAGGTTTTCTTCCAGGATAGGACCACCCATGCGATCCGATTCTGCTGTGCACGAAAAAAAAGGGTCCTGTGTGAGTTTGATGCAAATTCAGCCATACGATCTTTATGGCTGAAATCGCATCGCACAAAGATCGCATGTGATTATCACTGCAATGCGGTGCAAATGTGATAATTTTGGCGCTAATAATAAAATCAAGTAATATTAGTAACTAAATACAATAAATAAGCAGCTGCACATTTACGTGAAAAATGTCCACTTTAAACAAACAAAAACTGAAAAAAGGTGCAGTGTTACTATAACTAAAATGAAATACAAGTTCAATTGAAGTGAAAAATAGTAATCAAAAAACAAATTTATCAAAACATCAAAAAATGTGAAAAGTCCTTTCAAGAGATCCTCCCATTGCCGTGCTTTAAACTTTTTAGTTACTCCTTATTAGCGATAGGCGAACAGTTCAGCCCGAGCATAAGTTCAGACGTTCGACAAACAGCCGAACAAACGGGTTGTTGAATTGTTTGTTCGGCCCCCGAACCAATTACAATGCATTGCGGCGCTGAACAGTGCATTGCAAGTACTGATTGGGCACAGTCATCATGACAATCAGGGCACAGAGCACTATCAGAGTCATGATTGGACACTGTCATCATGACTTTATCCAATCATGGCTCATTCCTGCCCCACAGTATAAAAGTATTCTTTCAATGGCAGGCATTTTCAGTGTGATTTTGGCGTGGACAGAAATAGAACAGGGCTCTGCTCAGTGCTATTAGTTAGTTTGTGTGCTATACTGTGCTATTTTGCTTCAATTGTCAGTGTAGAATATTTGTTTAGTGTCAGTCTAGGGATAGTGTGAGTGTAGTGAGGAGGACCATCATTCAGCTTTGCATAGTGTGCAGCTAGAGTAGGGACAGCTCAGATAGTTTCACTGTATTGTAGTGAGACCGTGTCATTCATACATACATTAGTGTAGAGTAGGGACAGCTCAGATCGTTTCATTGTAGCGACGGTTTAACTCCATCTATTTGATTGCGTTACTGCCAGTTTAACGCCATTTACTTCTGTGTGTGTTACTGCCAGTTTAACGCCATATCGTTTTGTGTGCTTTACTGCCAGTTTAATGCTATATAGTTTGGTGCGTTACTGCCAATTTAACGCCATATAATTTTGTGTGCGTTACTGCCAGTTTAACGCAATATAGTTCTGTGTGCGTTACTGCCAGTTTAACGCCATATAGTTTTGTGCGTTACTGCCAGTTTAACGCCATATAATTTTGTGTGCGTTACTGCCAGTTTAACGCCATATAGTTCTGTGTGCGTTACTGCCAGTTTAACGCCATATAGTTCTCTGTGCATTACAGCCAGTTTAATGCCATATAGTTCTGTGTGTGTTACTGACAGCTTAACGCTATATTGTTATGTGTGCATTACTGCCAGTTTAGCTCCATATAGTTTTGTGCGTTACTGCCAGTTTAACGCCATTTACTTCTGTGTGAGTTACTGTCAGTTTAACACCATATAGTTCTGTGTGCGTTACTGTCAGTTTAACACCATATAGTTTTGTGCGTTACTGCCAGTTTAACGCCATATAGTTCTGTGTGCGTTACTGCCAGTTTAACGCCATATAGTTTTGTGTGTTACTGCCAGTTTAACGCCATTTACTTTTGTGTGTGTTACTGCCAGTTTAACGTCCTTTTAGTTCTGATGGTCAGTGTACATTTGGCGCATTATATTGCAGTATATTATAGTGTATCCGTGGAGTGTGTCTGTGTAGTGTGAGTACTCAAATTAAAGTGCACACCTCTTTACATCGATTAAAGTGCATCTACGTACAGATTTCAAATTCTTCTTTACATTTGCTTATAAGCACCGCCCCCTCCTTCCCAATAATGTCTGGGAGGACAACAAGGAGAGACAGACGTTCCCTTGGCATTGTAAGGGGGCCAGCAACAAATGTGTTCACAGGTAAAGGTGGACGTGGTGGTCAGTCCTCAGGCAGGACATCATTTCCTCTGTTTAGTGAGTTTGCCCATGCTATCCAGCCACAGCATGCAAAGGAGGTGGTGAACTGGCTTACAAAACCTTCCTCATCCTCCTCATCCTCTGTCACGCAAGCAGAGACAAGTGTGCAGTCCCCTGCAGTTGCCAGAGTAGATAAACCTGCCTCCTTGTCCACATCTATTCCTGCCATAGCCCCAACATCAGCCATTGAGGATTCAGCTGAGTTATTTGACCACAGCGTCAGCCACTTGCTCCTTGATGATGCCCAGCCATTACTGGATTCAGATGTTGGTTCTGAGGTTGAGGATGACAGGAACATGAGCCTAGAGAGAGGGAGGAGCACTGGTAAACAAATTGGCATTCATGTTCCCCAAGCCGTAGAATATTGCCAAGTTGTCTCCAGTGGTAATGATGAAAATGGAGGAGATGGAGATGATGATGATGAGGTCACTGATGCGACTTGGGTGCCAGAGAGAACAGAGGAGGAAACTAAAGGTGAGGCGGCACAACCCCAAGGAGGCCTACATCAAGAAAGAGTAGAGAGCAGCCACCCTATTCCATCACATTTACAGCTGTTATCTCCCGGGCCACTCCCCAAAGCTCAGCTGTCTGGGCCTTTTTCAGCAGTTCTGCAGCAGATCGCACTGTTGCTATCTGCAAACTGTGTCTCAGGCACATCAAACGTGGCAAAGACACCAACCATATGCATATCATTGCAATTTTTTTTTTGCCTTCATCAAGAGCACCTCTATAGGGTTACGGTGGGAAGGCACCCCCGACACCCAAAGAGTAATTTTTCTGCACCTGTTTGACAGGTGCATATCATTGCAATTTTTTACAGCAAGGCCAATTCTTGCTTTCATCAAGAGTACCTCTATAGGGTTACGGTGGGAAGGCGCCACAACACCCAAAGACCAATTTTTATGCACCCGTTACTTCTATACAAAGTCAAAGTGACACCAGAATGTATCCAAAAAATCTCTAATCTTATTCCCAGTGCACTACATTGTGGCCTCATCATACACATTGACTCCCCAGCTGTTGCTGAGCAAAATAAAGAAAAAACACACAATAAGTGTAGCGCTAGTAAAAAATGAGTAAACGTCCAATATGGAAAACGTCAAAATCACAGTTCCAAGTATAAATACTGCAGAGGGACCATCAATATATGTATGAAGGGAAAAAAGTCTTTAGAAAAACGTTCCAACTAAAGCTGTATATAATCTTGAAATAAAAAACAGACACACCACCACCAATTGTAGGAAGGCTTACCGGATAGAGTGAACCCAATGGGCCATACGCCGGACTGGGTCGGATGCACTTAGGTGATGGGTGGCTGGAAGTGACACAGGAAGGCGATGTTGGTGGATGGACCCACGCGTTGCTCAGTCGCTTTAGGCGATGCAGGAATCCAGAGAGATGTGTGGACCAGAACGCACGTTGTAGTTACGCTCAAATTACATTTTGAAGGAGACAGGTGGAAAATGGAAGGAAAGAAAAGGCCATATAGTGTAAATCCGTTTAAGAAATTTATTGAATAAAAAAGGATATACACTCACTTGTAAAATGAAAAAAACAGCGCTGAAGATAAAATGTGGCGACAGTGGGGCCCTATCCGACGCGTTTCGTCTTCATAGACGTCGTCTGGGGGGTTTGTGTTAGCTGCTTTTTGTTGTTACGGCAGCGCAGAATTGTTTTGTATATATGCTGAGCAAAATAAAGCCAGCTTGCAGGGACAATGTCATTTTTTTGGCTTTATAAATGCAATTATTGCTGCAGCAGATTCTAGACATGGTACAGATCTGCTACTTTACAGGTAGACTAAGGGGACCCCCCAGCCACTATATTTGAAGGAATTTTTCATTATTAGGCTTTAACTTTAAAAATAAAAAAAACACTGCTCATTTAAAAATGACGTTTTCCACAAACTTTTTTTTTATTGATGTCCCCTAGGGCAGGATATGGACCCCTATAACCATTGTATGCCCAATTACTTGCATATAAGCCTTCAAAATGGGCACTTTTGATTTTTGAAGTTGGCTTGGCACGCAACAGAGATGGACGCTTAACACAAGAGCTTCGGCAGTATAGCAGCCTTAGCACGTCCTTTCTCCATCCAGAGGGCCCAAAAATGAGCAGATGAAACCTGGGTACACCCCGCACGAGATCCCGCCGCTCATCAGCAACCTATAAGGGGAGAAACACAGATTTATTCCGAAATCCCCCAGTGGCACGGAGGGGTATGTCGGGGAGCAAGATGGCGACGCCGCGTGTGGAGGAGGATTACAATGAAGACTCCCAATCCACAGCAGAAGATAATGGTAGGGGAGACCCTCACCCAGACCTACCCCTTACATATGCTGGAATGTCAGGCTTTGCAGCTGATATTAAGGCCACCTTCTCTGCAGCAATAACGGACTTAAAATCCAGCATGCTTGTCCTCACAGAAAAGATGGCCACTGCAGAAGCAGTAGGGAGAAACAGAGACAAAGCAATACACCACTTAGGAAGAGTAACTTCCCCACAGTCCCAACACCTTATTGAAATTAACAAACACCTTGAGGACTTGGACAGTAGAGGAAGGAAGAACAATATCAGGGTCAGGGGGATCCCAGAGACTGTGGAGGCTGAAGAAATTACCCCAGCATTACAGAGGGTTTTCAATAGCTTACTAGAGAGACCAGAGGACACAGCCATAGAATTTGTGAGCGCCCACAGAGCACTTAGAGCCAGAGGACCAGACAACATGCCTCCACGTGACATCATTTGTTGCCTGCAAGACTTCTCCCTAAAGGAAGATATTATGCGCAAGGCACGCAGAAATTATCAGATTATCTTTAATGGCGAGGCTATTATGCTTTTTCATGATCTCTCACAGATCACCATAAAAAATCGCAGAGCTTTCCGGCCATTGCTCGAGAAACTAAGAGAAAAGGATCTATGCTACACGTGGTGCTTTCCATTTGCACTCCTGGTGAATCACAACGGGAGACAACACACGCTCCGTTCACCGGAGGAGCTACAGGAATTCTGTCAGGCACTTCAACTAGAACAAGTGGAATTACCAGAATAGTTCCAAGAATTCACGCTACCTTTGGACAGGCCTCAACCCAGAACGCCATTAGCCTCACCTGACGAACGTCAACCTAAAAAGCTGAAACCATTAGGTTCTGGTGGCTCTCACGCTGGAACACCAAGCAATAGATCCCACTCCTCCAGAGGATCCGAAGATGTCTAAGGGCAATACCTGGGACTCCCACACACCCCTTGAGATTGTAAGTAACCCGTATCCAAGACGCCATTTTAATCGCAGGTCCCAAATCGCTCTGTCACAGCGAACATAAAGTTAATCGTGAAGAAGACATTTCATGACAAAACCAGACTTACCCTGCTTTAAACTCACCACACACTGAAACACTGACCCACACATAGACTCCCTCGGGGATTGTTGAATCAGTACAAAGATCACTATACTTCCTAACCCCTGACTTCCACGTGTTTATAAGGGACTCACAATGAGGTCTTTTCAGCAGAAACTGACTCTTTACTTACTCGTAAGAAGTACATCACCGCGGGAAGAATCTGAAAAGTATAAAAAGAAGCCCTATTGACTCTCCATATCCGGATATTGAGATTATACGCTTCAGGACAATCTATTTTCTCACCTCCACAGGTTGTTGCTGACCATTTTGACTGTGATCTAAAGCTATAACAGAAACAATGGTTACTATAGAGATAGCTGGAACACATGGAATGTAGATAACAACGGGTATCCTCCTGACCACTGGGAAAAAAAAATTGCAGTTCAAGGTGGTTCTGGTACTAAACGTGGGTTAACTGCAAAATCCTAAATCCACCCTCTCCCACCCATCTACATGGAGACAGCAGGGCCTGTAACCCCACAAGGAGGTGTGCCTTGTGGTCTCCAACTAGAGCGGCGATATTCCCATGTGCACTAACTTTATCCTACACTGTTTAAGTTCAGTTTTCTAATGTTAAAAGTTTACAGTTTCCTTCTTAAGGCATCATGGGTGCAGAGATGACTAACTTAGCCTATACATTGCTTATACAGGCTGCTGCCGGCCTGCGCTCATACCCCAGTTGTTTTATTCTAATATAAATCATTTGGCTGAACTATCCAAGTAAGCAGCCTCCCACTTACCCCCATCAAAGTGCTCTTTAGCAGGAGGGATTTACCCTGGTGAAGAGCACTACTTCATTTACCTTGGACCGGTCTGGTAAACAAGGAGATCACAATACCTCTCACTAATTTTTCCCTTATTCTCTTCTGATATCTTTTTTATTTGTCATTGTTTTCCACTCTCTTCCAAGTGTAACAAGGTATATATTTATACGTAATTCATACTAAAGACTCTAACGGTTATCAAAACTTTATTTCCAGATCCCAGCCCGCCGCCTCTCTCTGAATCCGCACTATGGCCTACTCATTCCTGGGACACGAACCCACAGTGATTTCACACAATACAAAGGGATTGAATATCCCTAAAAAATGCACCGCTCTCCTAAAAGAACTCAAAAAAGGTAAGCCCCGTTTTGTATTTTTACAGGAGATTCTTTTCAAGACTCATCAAGTCCCTAGACTCACAGACGCTTATTTCACGCAGGCCTACCATGCAACCAATGACCTAGCCAAATCCAAGGGAGTATCTATACTCATTAGTAGGGATGTTACCTTCGAACTCACTGACAAACTCATCGACCCTGAGGGCAGGTTCCTCTTTCTGAAGGGAAAATGTTGTGGAACACCCATTACGTTAGCAAACGTTTATTTTCCTAACACAGCACACTTAACCTTCTGCCGACGCACACTTGACAAACTCAAGGAATTCAACTCAGGATGCCTTATTATGGGGGGGGGGGGGATTTTAATATACCATTGAACCCTCTTGCTGACGTGTCCACAGGCAAAACCTATATAACTTACAAAATTCTTAAACTAATCAAAACACTACTGAATTCCCTGCAACTAGTTGATACTTGGCGCTTCACTCACCCTGACGATAGGGATTATACTTTTTATTCCATACCACATTGCAGGTACTCGAGAATTGACTATATCTTTGTCTCACAAAGAGATCTTGACAAGATTTCTGAAGCTAATATAGGGATTCCACCCCTATCAGATCACGCCCCTATCTCTTTAACTCTAAATTTATCAGATCCTCCTCCAAAACCAAATACATGGTCTTTACTGACTGATCCTATCATGCTCCCCCAAATAGCGGAATCACTGAGAGATTACTTTACACGCAATAACACACCAGAGATAAACCCTCTGATGGTCTGGGAGGCCCATAAATGCACAATCAGAGGAGAACTCATTAAATTGGGATCCCAACGTAAAAAAGAAAGAGAGAAAAAACCTGGAAACCTTACATAAACAATCCCTGATGGAACAATCCGCAATAGAACTCTTAGAGAACAGGAAAGCACTCCAACAGATTTTCGATGTGAGGTCTAAAAGATTTCTATTCTTTAAGAAAAAAATTTATTACGAGCACGGCAACAAAACAGGCAGATTTCTAGCGAGAGCCCTAAAAAATGCAAGATCACAACAAAACATTTCAGGCATACGAACGAAAGACGGAAAAATGGACATCACCACTAAACATATCGCCCGCCACTTCCACGATTATTACACGGCCTTATATAACCTACCTAACCCCCAAAAACCTGATACAATTATGGGTAAAAGGCAACAAGCCATTCAAAACTACCTAAAAGAATTCAATCTACCTACTCTGATAGGAGAGGATATAGCCCAATTGGAGAAACCCATAGAGGCAATGGGAACTCCAACAAACAATCAAAGACCTTAAGTCAGGAAAGAGTCCGGGACCGGACGGCTTCACAGCCATATACTACAAAACCTTTCAAACCACCTTGCTTAGGCCACTGCTGAGAGCTCTGAACTCTATGTCAAAACCCGGGTAGATTCCACCAACTTTCCTTGCGGCACATATAACAGTTCTTCCCAAGCCAAACAAGGACCCAGCAGAATGCACCAGCTATAGGCCAATTTTGCTAATTAATTTAGATGGGAAGTTGCTGTCAAAAGTCATTGCCAACAGACTGAAGCCCCTACTTCACGGCTCTGAGCAAGCTGGATTCATGCCAGGCAGAGAAACAAGAGATAATGTTATAAAAGCACTCAATCTGATACATGCTACAGAATTTTCTATATTTGGCTATATTATATAGTTTAAAGCTACGCAGATGACCTATTATTTTTCATAACCAACACACACATCTCACTTCCCTCATTAATGAAAGAATTTTCCATATTTGGCTATATTTCTAACCTAAAAATCAATTACTCCAAATCTGAAGCAATGAACATCTCCATCCCCATAAATAAACTCGAGACCATCAAATTCAACTGCCCCTTCAAATGGAAGGCCTCAACGCTTAAATATCTGGGGATTTGGCTGACTCCTAAACTATCTCAAATTTATGAACGTAACTTTATCCCCCTACTGAAAACAATTTGTACAGATCTCCAAAATTGGCACCTGAAATGTTTCTCCTGGTTTGGGCGAGTTGCTATCTGTAAAAAGACTATTCTACCAAGAGTTCTCTACTTATTCAGAAACCTACCAATAAAAATCCCCCAGAGCTTCTTTAAAGCGTTACATTCAACCCAAATGAAATTTATATGGGCCCACAAAAAATCTAGAGTCCGACTTGCCTTACTTACACAACCCAAAGAAAGAGGAGGGATGGGCATTCCGGACTTCAGAACTTACTATTTTGCCTCACACGTTACTAGGACTGTTGATTGGCATTGCCATCACAAACTGAAAGATTGGGTAGAACTGGAAGAGGCGCCCATCAGGTTTTCTCCATGGATCCCATGGACAAGCCATCCTACACACGTGAAATCACACCCCCTAATAAGAACCACTTTAGCAATTTTCCATAAACTAACCAGACTCACAAAATTTTCTTCCCACCTAAGCCCACTCACCCCACTGCAGAAAAATCCTGACTTCCTACCGGGAATGGGAAACCGTTCCTTATGGTCCAATAACGCAAACAAACCTCCCCTAGCTATGCATTGTTTCCACAACCAAACATTCAGAGACTTCACAGATATTAAAACAAATAACCATCTTCCAAACCTGCCTTTATGGACATACTTTCAATGCTGCAGCTACCTTAACCATACAACAAAAAAAGCCAACTTCAGCAGACCACTGACAGAATTAGAATCAGTTTGCAATATAGAGGAACCTATCCCCAAAGCGACTTCACTTGCTTACAGATGGATTCAGAATGGAAGCGATGCAGTGGGGAGCGAGTTCAGAGAGAGCTGGTCGGCAGCATTAGGTATTTCGCTTACGGATAAACAGTGGAAAAAAGCTTGCATTTTTGCTCATAAATGCTCTCTAAGCACCAGAACTCAGGAAACAGCATATAAGCTGCTTACTCAATGGTATGCCACCCTGGTAAAGATACATTCCTGGTTCCCCCATTACCCAGACACCTCCTGGCATTGTCATAATGATAGGGGCTCATTATTGCACACGTGGTGGCACTGCCCTATACTAAAACCATTCTGGTCCGAAGTCAGGGAGAAAGTGTTTTAGATCACAGAGACGAAATTGACGTTGGACGCGGCAGGCCGTCTCCTCCACATCACAGAATTTCCTATTAAAAAATACAAACATTCGCTCTCCAAGCATTTACTGAATGCTGCAAAAGCGCCTATCCCACTTTATTGGAAATCCACATGAATCCCGACCATTCGGGAATGGCTTTGTAAAGTATCTGAGATTTGTGAGATGGAGGAGACCATTGCCCAGGCAAGTGATTACGCAGAACGCTTCCATGAGACATGGTCACCTTGGTTTTTATACAAATACTCCCAGGCCTATTTGAACATATTAAATCCACACTAAGGTCGTATGCTTCTACATGTCTGCTCTTTACAGAGGACTTATTCACCTAACAGGTTTATAAAACAGATGTTACTGTCCACTTTACCCGGACGATTGGTATGATAATACTGGCTTTGGAAGATATCATATAAATGTGGAATATATTGGCTGAAACAACATTACTATTCAGACACTACTACTATTCTCTTTCTAACCTTTATATTTTCAAGACTACTTCTTTCCCCTCTCTTGAAGATAACCTCACACTATGAGGGTTTTTGATAATTTTTAAGTATGTTACCATACGCTAGTGGTGTCCAAACTATGGCCCTCCAGTTGTTAAGGAACTACAACTCCCATCATGCCTAGTCATGTCTGTGAATGTCAGAGTTTTACAATGCCTCATGGGAAGTGTAGTTCCACAACAGCTGGAGGGCCGTAGTTTGGACACTCACTAAATTTCCACTAGCGTATGGTAACATACTTAAAAATTATCAAAAACCCTCATAGTGTGAGGTTATCTTCAAGAGAGGGGAAAGAAGTAGTCTTGAAAATATAAAGGTTAGAAAGAGAATAGTAGTAGTGTCTGAATAGTAATGTTGTTTCAGCCAATATATTCCACATTTATATGATATCTTCCAAAGCCAGTATTATCATACCAATCGTCCGGGTAAAGTGGACAGTAACATCTGTTTTATAAACCTGTTAGGTGAATAAGTCCTCTGTAAAGAGCAGACATGTAGAAGCATACGACCTTAGTGTGGATTTAATATGTTCAAATAGGCCTGGGAGTATTTGTATAAAAACCAAGGTGACCATGTCTCATGGAAGCGTTCTGCGTAATCACTTGCCTGGGCAATGGTCTCCTCCATCTCACAAATCTCAGATACTTTACAAAGCCATTCCCGAATGGTCGGGATTCATGTGGATTTCCAATAAAGTGGGATAGGCGCTTTTGCAGCATTCAGTAAATGCTTGGAGAGCGAATGTTTGTATTTTTTAATAGGAAATTCTGTGATGTGGAGGAGACGGCCTGCCGCGTCCAACGTCAATTTCGTCTCTGTGATCTAAAACACTTTCTCCCTGACTTCGGACCAGAATGGTTTTAGTATAGGGCAGTGCCACCATGTGTGCAATAATGAGCCCCTATCATTATGACAATGCCAGGAGGTGTCTGGGTAATGGGGGAACCAGGAATGTATCTTTACCAGGGTGGCATACCATTGAGTAAGCAGCTTATATGCTGTTTCCTGAGTTCTGGTGCTTAGAGAGCATTTATGAGCAAAAATGCAAGCTTTTTTCCACTGTTTATCCGTAAGCGAAATACCTAATGCTGCCGACCAGCTCTCTCTGAACTCGCTCCCCACTGCATCGCTTCCATTCTGAATCCATCTGTAAGCAAGTGAAGTCGCTTTGGGGATAGGTTCCTCTATATTGCAAACTGATTCTAATTCTGTCAGTGGTCTGCTGAAGTTGGCTTTTTTTGTTGTATGGTTAAGGTAGCTGCAGCATTGAAAGTATGTCCATAAAGGCAGGTTTGGAAGATGGTTATTTGTTTTAATATCTGTGAAGTCTCTGAATGTTTGGTTGTGGAAACAATGCATAGCTAGGGGAGGTTTGTTTGCGTTATTGGACCATAAGGAACGGTTTCCCATTCCCGGTAGGAAGTCAGGATTTTTCTGCAGTGGGGTGAGTGGGCTTAGGTGGGAAGAAAATTTTGTGAGTCTGGTTAGTTTATGGAAAATTGCTAAAGTGGTTCTTATTAGGGGGTGTGATTTCACGTGTGTAGGATGGCTTGTCCATGGGATCCATGGAGAAAACCTGATGGGCGCCTCTTCCAGTTCTACCCAATCTTTCAGTTTGTGATGGCAATGCCAATCAACAGTCCTAGTAACGTGTGAGGCAAAATAGTAAGTTCTGAAGTCCGGAATGCCCATCCCTCCTCTTTCTTTGGGTTGTGTAAGTAAGGCAAGTCGGACTCTAGATTTTTTGTGGGCCCATATAAATTTCATTTGGGTTGAATGTAATGCTTTAAAGAAGCTCTGGGGGATTTTTATTGGTAGGTTTCTGAATAAGTAGAGAACTCTTGGTAGAATAGTCTTTTTACAGATAGCAACTCGCCCAAACCAGGAGAAACATTTCAGGTGCCAATTTTGGAGATCTGTACAAATTGTTTTCAGTAGGGGGATAAAGTTACGTTCATAAATTTGAGATAGTTTAGGAGTCAGCCAAATCCCCAGATATTTAAGCGTTGAGGCCTTCCATTTGAAGGGGCAGTTGAATTTGATGGTCTCGAGTTTATTTATGGGGATGGAGATGTTCATTGCTTCAGATTTGGAGTAATTGATTTTTAGGTTAGAAATATAGCCAAATATGGAAAATTCTTTCATTAATGAGGGAAGTGAGATGTGTGGGTTGGTTATGAAAAATAATAGGTCATCTGCGTAGCTTTAAACTATATAATATAGCCAAATATAGAAAATTCTGTAGCATGTATCAGATTGAGTGCTTTTATAACATTATCTCTTGTTTCTCTGCCTGGCATGAATCCAGCTTGCTCAGAGCCGTGAAGTAGGGGCTTCAGTCTGTTGGCAATGACTTTTGACAGCAACTTCCCATCTAAATTAATTAGCAAAATTGGCCTATAGCTGGTGCATTCTGCTGGGTCCTTGTTTGGCTTGGGAAGAACTGTTATATGTGCCGCAAGGAAAGTTGGTGGAATCTACCCGGGTTTTGACATAGAGTTCAGAGCTCTCAGCAGTGGCCTAAGCAAGGTGGTTTGAAAGGTTTTGTAGTATATGGCTGTGAAGCCGTCCGGTCCCGGACTCTTTCCTGACTTAAGGTCTTTGATTGTTTGTTGGAGTTCCCATTGCCTCTATGGGTTTCTCCAATTGGGCTATATCCTCTCCTATCAGAGTAGGTAGATTGAATTCTTTTAGGTAGTTTTGAATGGCTTGTTGCCTTTTACCCATAATTGTATCAGGTTTTTGGGGGTTAGGTAGGTTATATAAGGCCGTGTAATAATCGTGGAAGTGGCGGGCGATATGTTTAGTGGTGATGTCCATTTTTCCGTCTTTCGTTCGTATGCCTGAAATGTTTTGTTGTGATCTTGCATTTTTTAGGGCTCTCGCTAGAAATCTGCCTGTTTTGTTGCCGTGCTCGTAATAAATTTTTTTCTTAAAGAATAGAAATCTTTTAGACCTCACATCGAAAATCTGTTGGAGTGCTTTCCTGTTCTCTAAGAGTTCTATTGCGGATTGTTCCATCAGGGATTGTTTATGTAAGGTTTCCAGGTTTTTTCTCTCTTTCTTTTTTACGTTGGGATCCCAATTTAATGAGTTCTCCTCTGATTGTGCATTTATGGGCCTCCCAGACCATCAGAGGGTTTATCTCTGGTGTGTTATTGCGTGTAAAGTAATCTCTCAGTGATTCCGCTATTTGGGGGAGCATGATAGGATCAGTCAGTAAAGACCATGTATTTGGTTTTGGAGGAGGATCTGATAAATTTAGAGTTAAAGAGATAGGGGCGTGATCTGATAGGGGTGGAATCCCTATATTAGCTTCAGAAATCTTGTCAAGATCTCTTTGTGAGACAAAGATATAGTCAATTCTCGAGTACCTGCAATGTGGTATGGAATAAAAAGTATAATCCCTATCGTCAGGGTGAGTGAAGCGCCAAGTATCAACTAGTTGCAGGGAATTCAGTAGTGTTTTGATTAGTTTAAGAATTTTGTAAGTTATATAGGTTTTGCCTGTGGACACGTCAGCAAGAGGGTTCAATGGTATATTAAAATCCCCCCCCCCCCCCATAATAAGGCATCCTGAGTTGAATTCCTTGAGTTTGTCAAGTGTGCGTCGGCAGAAGGTTAAGTGTGCTGTGTTAGGAAAATAAACGTTTGCTAACGTAATGGGTGTTCCACAACATTTTCCCTTCAGAAAGAGGAACCTGCCCTCAGGGTCGATGAGTTTGTCAGTGAGTTCGAAGGTAACATCCCTACTAATGAGTATAGATACTCCCTTGGATTTGGCTAGGTCATTGGTTGCATGGTAGGCCTGCGTGAAATAAGCGTCTGTGAGTCTAGGGACTTGATGAGTCTTGAAAAGAATCTCCTGTAAAAATACAAAACGGGGCTTACCTTTTTTGAGTTCTTTTAGGAGAGCGGTGCATTTTTTAGGATATTCAATCCCTTTGTATTGTGTGAAATCACTGTGGGTTCGTGTCCCAGGAATGAGTAGGCCATAGTGCGGATTCAGAGAGAGGGCGGCGGGCTGGGATCTGGAAATAAAGTTTTGATAACCGTTAGAGTCTTTAGTATGAATTACGTATAAATATATACCTTGTTACACTTGGAAGAGAGTGGAAAACAATGACAAATAAAAAAGATATCAGAAGAGAATAAGGGAAAAATTAGTGAGAGGTATTGTGATCTCCTTGTTTACCAGACCGGTCCAAGGTAAATGAAGTAGTGCTCTTCACCAGGGTAAATCCCTCCTGCTAAAGAGCACTTTGATGGGGGTAAGTGGGAGGCTGCTTACTTGGATAGTTCAGCCAAATGATTTATATTAGAATAAAACAACTGGGGTATGAGCGCAGGCCGGCAGCAGCCTGTATAAGCAATGTATAGGCTAAGTTAGTCATCTCTGCACCCATGATGCCTTAAGAAGGAAACTGTAAACTTTTAACATTAGAAAACTGAACTTAAACAGTGTAGGATAAAGTTAGTGCACATGGGAATATCGCCGCTCTAGTTGGAGACCACAAGGCACACCTCCTTGTGGGGTTACAGGCCCTGCTGTCTCCATGTAGATGGGTGGGAGAGGGTGGATTTAGGATTTTGCAGTTAACCCACGTTTAGTACCAGAACCACCTTGAACTGCAATTTTTTTTTCCCAGTGGTCAGGAGGATACCCGTTGTTATCTACATTCCATGTGTTCCAGCTATCTCTATAGTAACCATTGTTTCTGTTATAGCTTTAGATCACAGTCAAAATGGTCAGCAACAACCTGTGGAGGTGAGAAAATAGATTGTCCTGAAGCGTATAATCTCAATATCCGGATATGGAGAGTCAATAGGGCTTCTTTTTATACTTTTCAGATTCTTCCCGCGGTGATGTACTTCTTACGAGTAAGTAAAGAGTCAGTTTCTGCTGAAAAGACCTCATTGTGAGTCCCTTATAAACACGTGGAAGTCAGGGGTTAGGAAGTATAGTGATCTTTGTACTGATTCAACAATCCCCGAGGGAGTCTATGTGTGGGTCAGTGTTTCAGTGTGTGGTGAGTTTAAAGCAGGGTAAGTCTGGTTTTGTCATGAAATGTCTTCTTCACGATTAACTTTATGTTCGCTGTGACAGAGCGATTT